>JASTWQ010000030.1:0-1358928 GCA_035220615.1 Leptothorax acervorum | reverse complement strand
TCGCGCAGCTCGAGGCCGCTTGCGAGCCAGGATCCTCGCTGGGAGTCACCACTATTCTGCATGTCCTCACGCTGTTGAAAGATATTATGTCGCAGTTGCCAAAGTCACCGGTGAGGACCATCTGCGAACGTCTGTTGAGCATCATGACGTTGAACAACGTCCTGATAACGTCGTGCTGCCTGCAAACGCTCCACGGACTGTTGGTCTCGAGGCCGTCGGAGGCGACCTTACCTTTCCCGCAAAACGCAAGTATCATTAAGGCCCTCTACGATTATCAGCCGTCTGCGAACGACACGCAGCCGACTTTGGCGTGGTTGGCCGTCATGCGGGAGGCTCACTGCAACCTGGCGCACCTGCTCACCTGCTCTCCGCCCGGGGCGACGCCAACGTCTCTTGCGCAACGACCCTCGAGCGCGTTACGCCGGAAATGCTCGACAGGTGCATCGGGCTCCTGCTGTCCAACAAGACGGAGATCGTCGCCGGCGCGTCGCACACCGTCGAGGCCATTCTACAGGAGTGCGTGGCACCTCTGTGCGAGAACGCGGAGCGAGTCGGCGGATACGAGCCGATTCAGCCGATCCTGAGGCTTGTCGTCGAGACGATGCACAAGACGCTGAGCTATCGGTATCTGGCCACAGCCTGGCGCCACGTTCTTCACCTTACAGCCGTGCTCTTCCGAGTCACCGGAAGCGGCAAGCTCGCCGCCCGCGCACCCGGCATATTCGAGCAACTCGCCAACGTCGTCAAGACCCTGGGAGACCTACGGGATTTCCACGATTTCGCGTACAGTCGCGAGGTGGAGTACGCTATCGGGGCGGCGATTCGGGCGATGGGGCCTCGAGTCGCGTTGAACATCCTCCCCCTTCGAACCGAGACCGAGGGTGAAGAAGAGAAAGAGAACGAGAACGAGAAGGCGATAAATCTGAAACGGAGTAGCTGGATGATCCCGCTGCTGAAGGATTGCATAACCGGCGCGGGCGGTACCATCGCCCTCTTCAAGGACGTCTTGCTGCCGATCGCTCTGCGTAGCGAGGAGGAGAGAGCGTTGAGGGGACCGTCCTCCGCGGACGGAAAGACGTACGAGTGCCTGGTGACGCAAATCTGGTCGATCTTGCCGTCGATATGCAACGACGCCAGCGACGTGAAGGATAACTTTAAGCATGTCGCCAAGTTGTTGGGTATAGCCATCAGGGACCGGAGGGACCTGAGGCTACCGGCGATGGCGGCCTTGAGGAAGTTGATCGCCAAGGCCGACGCCAAGGCCGACGCCGACGATCCGGTGGATCGCGACGAGCTCGCTCGCTTCGCCAAGAACTACCTGCAGATTCTCTTCAATCTGTACACGACGAGGCCAAGCGGCACGGACGAGGAGGGAGTGCGTCTCGCCGCGTACGACACGATCAAGGCTTACATGACGATCACGAGCAGCGACCTGGCGAACAAGCTGTTCGATCAGCGCTGAGCAAGCTCGACGAGCCCGACGCAGACGACTTTTTCAAGGAGAGCGTTCACGATCTGGCGAGAGCGCTGATCGGCTACACGGACGCCGACAGGCTGAGCAAGTACTACGACGGCGCGTGCGTGCCGGTCTTCAAGGACGACAACGACACCAAGCGAAAGGAGCAGAAGAAGGCTTACCGTTTCCTCGAGGAGATATGCGGCAGCGAGAGGGAGATCTGCAAGCGTTTCCTGCACGAGCGCCGCCGCCAGATTCTAAGGACGCTGATCGCCTCGGCGACCAGCGTGATCAGGACGAGTAGAGGAGCGCGTCTGCGGTGCTTCGCGCACCTCGTCAGACGACACCCGCAGCTCCTCGAGGGAACCTCGGGGAAGTTTCTCAAGTTTCTCAAGTTTCTCGAGGCCGTCGTGCCGGAAGCCGTGCTCTGCGTCAAAGATATAAACGAGAGGTGTCGCGACGCGGCGTATCAGCTGCTCAACGCGATCGCCGAGAGACTCCTCAACGAGCCCGAGCACCTCAAGGACTACGTGGATATGCTGATGGTGGGCCTGGGCGGCGAGCCATCCTACGTTAGCGCCACTCTCCTCGCTCTGGCGTCTGTCACCTATCGTCACAACGATTCTCTCGGCACGGAGATCGTCGGCGAGATCCTGGGACACGCTTGCGCGATTCTGACCAGTCCTACGAGGGAGGTGGCCGAGTCCGCCTTGTCCTACGTCAAGGTCTACATCAACGTGACGCCGGCCGCCGTGATAGCGCCGACCTTGCCGCGGATAATCGACGCTCTCTCGCGAATGAGCGAGGACTGCAAGCGCCACTTTCGACAAAAGGTGCGAGACATCTTAATCAAACTGATAAGGAGGTACGGCTTCGGACCGATATCGAGTATGGTGCCGGCCTCGGACGTGACCCTGCAAAAGAGACTAAGGAATATCAACAAGGTCGAAGACGCCAAGAGGAAGAAGCGGGAGCTCGAAAGGGCGAGGAAGCTCGAGCAGGATAGTGACGAGGGATTTGACGCCAGGAGGAGACCTAGAAGCATTGAGGAGATATTGGCTGACAGTGACGAGGAGTTTGAAGCTACGGAGAACGAGAAAGCGAGGAGAAAAAAGAGAAGGACGCCAGGAAAGGACGCTTGGATTCAGGAGAGCGAAGATAATATAGTCGATCTCGCGGATCCCGCCGCAGCTGCTAGGAATATCACAAGTTGGTTTACGTAAAAATTGGCGAATATTTGCACGCGACTTTTCCAACAAACGTTTCTCTCTCTATCTCACGCGATCGATCGATTCAGTTGGTTTCATCAATTTTACATTTTTCCTTTACAATTACTTCTTCTTTCTTTGATCGATCGATGAAATAGTCAAACTCGGGATTTAAAATCTACCATCTCCGTCGATCGAGAGTTTATTTTTAATTTTGTTATACAATATACGTATACATTCCCTCTATCTTCGTCTAGGAGACAAACCTAAATAAAGAATCGTGAATAAAGCTCAAGCTTAAAGAAATTCGTAGTTGACGTTTATGAATCTTGCGATAATCAATTTCGTTTCCCTTGTACGCTTTAGCTACACAACCGGTGTCGAATCCAAAGATTCCAGGGAAGAAGGTAAAGGATCGTGGCTTTGCGACTGCACCCGATGGTCGTCTCATCATTAGGGACGATAACGAGAAAGACAGCGACGCGGAAGAAAAGAATAAGAAGAAGAGAAAGACTCCTTTCCTCCAGAGTGATTCGGAAGACGATTACAGTAAGTACTTGATAATTACTTGATAATGTCTAAACATGAAAAAAAGTGTACGTATTATCATGAGATATATATATATATCTATATGAGACGTTTCTACTTCGTAGATGATAAAGATGATATATCGGTAGTGACCACAAAGACCACTGGCAAAAAACGTAAATACAGCGAAAGTACATTGGACGCGATGAGCTTAAAGAGTCAGTCAACGTCGAGATATCGAGGTAAATTTATGTCTGTTTTTGTATTACAGAGTATTCCGAGACACTTGACTTTAATTTATTTAAAAAAAAGTGTTATTTTTACAAATCCTTAAAGACAATCTTCCGGAAATTTAAAAAATTTAAGGCGATATTTGTGTGTGTGTGTGTGTGTGTGTGTGTGTGAGACATGTAATGCGATAAATGAGAAATTGGATTTGCGACTAAGCGACTTGTACATGTAATAGCGCTAAAAGATAAGATTACGATGATACGACAGAAAATGTATCGTTGTAATGAATGGCAATAGATCATTCATCAATAAATGATGAATTATTTATTGCTATTACGCTAGCTAAATATTAATTGTATTGATTTTTCTCTTGAATTTCAGCCGGTGGATCGGGTATTCATCGACCGCTAAAAGGGATGAAAGTAGAATGTGAACCCGGTTCAGAGTATCGTGCGACAAAAGCTGGGGGAGATATTAAGAGGAAGGGTAAACCAGACCCCTACGCATATGTACCCTTAACGAGATCTATATTGAACAAAAGGTCAATATAACAGATTTTAGATCTTTAGTCGTATAAAGTACATTGTACATTGTACAGCACTTCTTACATATATGTATATCATTCTCAATTTGTTCTTAGTATATTAATAAATTGATACATTTGCACTTTACAGAAAGAAGAAGAAAAATGCGGGCAAATTTCAGAGTATAGTTTCTGGGACGAGAAAGGGCGCCCGCGCAGGTTTACGAATAAACGAAGAAAGCATTAGAGACGGATAACAATTCTAATTGTTAATCATAATATTGTCTAACGATAGATATATCAATTATATTATTATTATTATTACGTAATTATTTTCAAATACATTTAGTTAAACATAATCACTAATTCCCAATCTAATTCGGATATATGTGAATGTGATACACCAAAAGGATTAAAGGGTTAACCTTTAATCTTTTATCGTCGTTACTCTTAATGCTCCGATTATACACAAAGGACACATGATCTCTGGTTTAGATGTGTGGGATAACATATCTCCTAAATATTGCGATGTACATGGAAGAGTTAACGACGGAGATGTTAATAATTCAGTTTCCATCGTCGGGATAACGTCTGCTTCGTATAGGGAGATGGGAAAGTGGTGGTCCGCAAGTAAATATCAATATTGTCTGTCTTCCCGTTGTGAGCAAATAATTTATAGCATTCGAGTCCTGTTTTAATGTTAAAAAGATTCAATTACAATCACAATTACAATTGAAATACGACGCTAATTTGATGAAACTAATGGAAACCAATTATAATTAGTGTAATGAAAGTCTCGTCTGACAATGAGATTACCATCTCGGTAATAAAATATTTATTACCTTAACGTGGGTAAATAATCTGAAATCTTCCATTTCGGAAAATACCGTGCTGACAATACCTTCCATCATTTGTTCTGGATTATTATTTCTACTTGCACCTGGATATCCGTTTAAAAGGTACTCCGTAATTGTCCGCCATTAAAGAGGAGAAAATTTTTATGTATTCCGGCATAATATCATCTGAAATATATAAGAGTTATCGTTCCGTTATGCTAATAAATTTCATTATACTTCGGAAGCACTTTGAAATTTAAAATATATCAAGGTAGCAACCTTCATCTATACGCTGGCATTAACATCGATAGTACCCGAAGACAAATTTGACTGAGAATAAGCTGTTTGCGCACCAATCCTTTCCTTCTTCGTCATACGTTCTGCTTACATTCAAGTATCTTCCTATCGTATCCTGACTGTAAAGTGATAATGATAAAAAAGTGTTTTATGGAGGACTCACACTGCGTCCGATGTTCGACGTACGACGATCCGACATCCAATAGGAAATTTTGTCTAATAATAAATTCTTTATTGGATGTCGAATCGTCGTACGTCGAACATCGGACGCAATCGGACGCAGTGTGAATCCTCCATTACATCAATTTGTCTTGTATCAGTTCAATTTTCATGCCCCCACCCCCCCCCCCCCGGTCACGGATTTCTAAACTTTTTCTTTACACCTATACTTTCCTCTGCAGTCAGATTGCAGTTTAGTGCAGCATCATGAATCTTGTGTATTTTTACTTTGTGTTCTCTAATTCGGAAAGATGCTTAAAGTTAGAGCTAAGTAATTTGAGTTTTTAGACTGATTGTGCGAGTCTTGAAATCCCTACATTAAAGTATATATCTATGACTTTTTACCCTATATATATCACTAAATAAATAAAATCACATTCAAAAGAGTGTAGTCGTACGATAAGAGAAAAAACGCAAGCTCCTGCTATTGCGTAATGTTGCAGTAAGATGTAATGTTGACATACCAAAATAGTAATAATCCAAGAGGGTAATAAACGATATGTATATGTTCGAGAAAAAACGCTCTCCAAACTTTGCATCGGTAAATTGTGCACGATCCAAAAACTAATTGCACTTGCAGTATTTCACATTTCACGGTATTTGCTTCATTATTAATACTTTTCAAATAAAATTTTAATGCTCTTATGGTTTCGTTGATAATGTAATTCCTCTGAGACCGTGAGGACACCTTGTCCAAGAACACAGTCTTCTCTTTATTCACGTCGCATTCACGTCGATTGTCATTCACAATCGACATTGTTTTCGTGCAGACCGATCGAGATGAATGTTGCGCAGAATTACGTAGAGTGACATTTTTATGCTGCAGCAGGGAATCAGCTGAATTTTCATTAAAAATAAGATCTTCAATCCATATCTGTTGTTCGTCTTCGTTGTTAGAGTTGTTGTATTCGGTGTCGGAGTGGTCGGCGTTAACGTTCGGCAAGAGACCGTCGTCGTTTTTTTCGAGTTCTGCATAGTTCTTCAAAACCTCCTTGACAATCGAAAGAGTATAATTCTTGTGCGAGTGTTTGCAAATTATTCAACGATCTACTCGTAGAAATTTTCGTCCAGCTTCGAGCAACGCTGTTTTCCAAGGATTCCACGAGATTCTTCTCCGCTTGTCTATTAAATAATTCAGTATTCCTCTTGATATCTCGGGACGGAATGGGGATGGAATCCCTCGTAATATCTATGTTTGGTGAACTAGTCTCGATGGTGGATTTTATTCTCTCATGTGGAACTTCTCTCTCTGACATTGGATAATTTCTGGATGCCTGATGAAGGCTCAATTTATGTAACATTTTCAATTGATACATGAAGCAGCTAGAACGTTGTTTTCTAATGCTGCTATTTTGGAGCAAGCTTGATAATTCTCCAATTCGATACACTGCAACGGAAAAGTTGTACTTCACAAAGTTGTTTTGCAGCAGTATCGTTGCGTGCCACACATTTTGCTTCAAATTAAAAATTCAAACATATAGTTTAATACATTTGATCGTAAAGTTAGTAGTTTGTCATATATCGCTTCGCAAAAAAGAAAGGGGGAGGACTCGATAATATCACATTACGTTCTTTTCCCGATGGAAGAATCGGAGACAAATATAAGATTAATTCGAACGATTAAAGTTTCATTGTGCCGCGTCTCGTATCAATCGTCAGATAAAGCGATCAACGAACCTTTTCTTTAATATTGGCAGAGTTGTATAAACCGTAGAAATGTTCCAAAATATAATGAAGCGTCAATTCCCCAGGTGATCTTTCGATAACGCTCAAAGGACGGACGGATTCGGCGAGAGAAAATGCTTCATTGGATCGATAAGATATCACTGGGGTAGAAATACCAGGTACTTGACTAGGGACGTCCAGAGCTATGTGCAACGCATTAGGCAGCCGTACTATTCGCTTTGATGATTTCAGCAATACAAGTTTATCGTCGACATCGCGTGTCTCTTTCGCAGGAATGCGACCCAATTGCGCTCTGCTGTTATTACCCCAGGCTAATACCGTACCTCCTAAAAGATAATTTTTATTTTTAAAAGCTACATTAAAAAAGAGCCACGTGCATTGTGTATGTGCGTAAGAGAGAAGAGCGGTTAATGTAAAACAATCCCCTTCAATTAAATCCCTGCTCAATTATTTTCATATTATTCATAGTCAGAGACTATGAATAGTAATTAGCTTTAGACAGACTGGAATACCATATATTAAATAATTAATAACGTTAATTAAATTAGATTAAATTCGAAAGACTCGATATTATTTGTGTGCCAAATATTATATGCTTTGGCTTAACAATAAGATGGATAATGCTATTAAGCTATTAGCTATTAAATAGCTATTAAAGATATTATATATACTATACATATAAAAAATATGAGTGTGTATGAGTATGCGAGCGCGCACGTATATGAATTTGTTTCTTTTTAACCTGGTTGTATCGCGACCGTATAATCATAGCCACAAGCAATGCCAACAGCATTAATTACAGGATTGATTCTCTCTTTATTCAGGCCAGCATTTCCTGTATGCACCGACGAGTCACCGATATTCCCATTGTTCTCAGGCACATTTCCGTTATTTGCCAATGAGTCGTTCGACTTGGTGCCAGTGTCCAAATCCCATTGATTTTGCATTCTTTTAAAATCATTGTGTCTAGGGGGTATTTGTGCGAAAATACAGGCTGAATTGTAATATAAAGGCGTTGGAATCGGCACTTCTCGCCGCGTACCATTACCTATCTGACCATCGAGATTGCGGCCCCATGTATATAAAGAGCCATCCTTTGTTATCAATGCATTATGATGACAGCCAGCTGATATCTGCCGAAATGACCATAAGTTACATCATATCTCTACCTAAAGTATGCAGGATTCTTTTGTACTAACGTCATGAGCTAATACTCTCCACGTTTAATTTGTGAAGATAAAAATATTTGCAAGTGTAAATATTATTACATTATACATTTATTATTATTGTTGTTATTATTATTATTATTATAGGCGCAACGTCTAAATTTCAGGCTCCTTGTACTACAAACCTGATTAATTTGGCCTTTTACCAAACTTGTATCGACAACACATGGCTTCAAATGTGCTTGACTCTCCTCGATCAAATCAAAGTTGAGGTCTTTGAAATCTGTGTTTTTAGTCTCGGATTTCTTTTGTGTTTCGGAAATAATCGCCTTTGTTTGAACAGACTCGGTTTGTGCACCATCCACCAAAAATTCTTCCTTTATTTCCTCGTTGTTTAGATTTGTAGCACCGCTCGATATTTTCTCCGACTCCTCCAGAGCCTTACTCTTTTTCTCATTAGCATCTCGTTGCTCTAGTATACGAGTCCTTTTTTGCGCTTGTGCCTGCAATCTGAGAACTTGAGGACTCGCACCCCATATGTATAATTTGTTCGCATTAGTGACGGCTAGCTGCAAACATAAGAACAAAATACGCGCATGAAATCGCTATTGCTATTCATAACAATAGTTACAGACACCAAGTTTTTCTTTTCCTCCTTTTTTTACAAAAAGCAACGAGCGGTTTCAAGCAGTCGTAGCGTCATTCTTTTTTGCAGTAAAAGAGAAAAGAAATAAGATGACCAAATCCCATTAGTCATATTAGTCATACGTCATTAGTCATGTGCAAGTCACGTGTGTCGTTTAGCGACTTACATTATGAAAGTATCCGGTACTTATAAGCGTTATCCCGTTGGGTAACGCGACTTTTGTCGGGATAGAACTTTTGCCATTATCACCTGTTCCCAATTGACCGAGAACGTTACATCCGAAAGCGTATACAACACCGTCTACCGATAGTGCCAAAGTGTGCGCGTATCCAGCACTGATATAACACACGACTACGCCAAGCAGAGCTTTGACCAAAGATGGTGTAGCCTTTTCGTCGGTGTTACCGTGGCCCAGTTGGCCGTGAACACCCCAGCCCCACGTGAATATTCTGCCATCCGCGGTTAGTGCTACAGAATGATATTGTCCAGCCACCGCATCGACAATAATCTCTTGCGCTAACGAAGTAACAAATTCCGGACTCGAACATTGTAGGACCTTGCCAAGTCCTAATTGGCCAAATTGACTAGCTCCCCAAGCGTAGATTCCATTGTTAGTAACTGCCAGGGTGTGGCAATGTCCACACGATACACTAAAAACTTCAATCTTCATACTTTTGAAGAAGCATATGGCGTGTGGTGCCCCATATCGCAAAACGCTAGAGCCAGTACCTAGACAATTGATTAACGACATTGTTAAACAACGAAAGAATTTGATAACTATTGTGAAGAAACTCGATGAGATTGAGGTGATCAGGCAAGAGAAATCCAAATAGTTAATCCGCGAGCATTCCGTGAAAAGATCGTGATACAAGAACGTGTTATCTTGAATCATCTTCATTCTGTACATATAATTTGTACGCGTATTAAAACTTTTAGATGTAAAATAGGTACAGTAGAGAGCTACTAGAAAATCTTAAAAAAATTATATATAAATTCACCGAATTTACACATCTTGATGCAAAGCTATAAGATTGATAACATTCAATATTTGAGATTAGAAATTTTTCTCTAGTAGGAAAACAATTTTTTGAGTTGTGTTTTCCTGTTCCCTTTTCTCGCCGTTTTTCCATCATATTCCACCTTTTTATAAGAGAGATTGAAGATAATCGAAGATACAATTCAACGTTGTTGGTTTTTCGATATTCAGTAGGAGATTCGTTCGCATCTTCGGCTCACATTCGGCTGGCTAATTGAGATGTGTATGCGCGTGTGACACTTGTGATATAACGTTACGCTTTAAATACCCTGCAAATATACGTACCTAGACAACCTTGCACCGAACTTCCCCAAGTGTAGATATTACCATTTCTAACAAGCGCAACATGAGAAAATCCAGTGCTTAACGATCTCCTCTTAAAATCAACGTGCAAAGACATTTCTGAATATTCCTGTACAGATCAAAGTGTAAAGTTATAATTTAGATTAATTAGACCGACTTGATAATTCCGCAGAGATACGTGATTTTCGGCAAATGAAAAGCGAGAATATGACCGAATACGATCGGAATACGCTCCTCCTCATATCCTCTCCATCCATCAAAAGAATTATGCATTTGTCTATCGTATGATTCTTCCTCACTTCTTCACAAACATTCGAATATCCGAATCGTATAAACAGTATATTGTATCACGCTTTATCGTTACGCAATTTGATGCAGACGGGATTTCGTTACTTTTATTAGAGATTAGTTTGTGTGACAAACATCTAGAGCAAAGTTTGACTAATATCTGAAAATAATAATTCCCAAGGAAGACTTTGATAAAATGTTTTGAAATATGTGGAACAAGAGATTAACGAAATCCCTCAGAATCCTTCCGTAATTTTGGAGCTGGAGCGACAATCTCGTTTCCCCTTCACCAGAATTATGCAGAATTATCGATTAAAATTAGGATTACCTTGCTTACCTCCGGTAATTGCACATCATATAAGAAAGTGTATTTGGAATTCGGGTTTAACAATCGCTTTTTATGAATAAGAGTCAACAAAACTAGAATAAACGTTTCTATTATCTCTTCCACAAGGGTATCAGGCTGATCCTATAAAATGTTTTCGTTATTGATAAAAATGTTAACACCACTCTTAAAAGATGTTCCTTTTAACACAGATTTTTTAACTGATTTGGAATCAAATCTTTTCTTCACGGAAAAGTTGTGAAAAGCCACTTGACTTTCTTTCGAGTTATTAACTATAAGGAACAAGGGGGGGAACTAATTCTGACAAATTAAGTTTCAGTAGAGAAAATGGATAACAAAAATATATTCTCTTTACGAACTTAAAAAAGGAACAGTAATTTAAGGCTTATAAAGTTATAGAAATGTGCAATGTAAAAAGTTGTAAGTTTAAACCATATCTCTCGACGTTCTCGCTAAGAAAATTAATTGGCTAAATATTTGTCAAGTTAAAAGAACATCTCATTGTTTAAACAATAATCTGTATAAAATAATGTCGGAATATAACGTATGAGTAACACTCCAATATTCACTCGATTTTCTCTCAATGAAATCTTTATCCGGTGCTATTTATCTTTACAATTTTTTAAAATCCAAACATGGTTAAATATCTTGAGCAAATTGGTCAAACTGAAAACTTATTTAAAGTATATCTGATAATAACAATAAAAATCCTTTCATACGTCTATAAATTTAAAATTTGCAAAAAGTTCTCTTCATTCTAAATATCACCGAGTAACTCAAGAACTAATCATTCACATCGTGTGAATGATTAGTGTGCAAATCTTGACAGTATTCCATACGCCAGAAACTCAATACTCACCATATTATCCGTAGAATCTATAGAATCACATTGATTAGATCGTAGATTGCACGATACTATTTTATGACGTGCTTTACATTGTACTAATTTAGGTCGTAATACTGGATTTGTTGGATCATACAATGTTACTAGTCTCTGTGGAATATTTCAAATTGTTGAGCATAATCGTAATAGTTAAAAGATGATCTAAAACCCTATTTCGATTTCCCACAAAACGTATCAAACGTTAATTCATAAGTACTCGCGTATACTTATTAATTAACTGATTAACTTGATCAAGACAACTTTTCATAATTTTTCTTTTGTCTTCATGCAAATTCTATGAACGTAGAGAAGCAAAGAATATCCAATATATTTTTATATTGCGCTCTCTCACTTTCTCTTATTTTCAGTTTATTTATCAATAATTTAATTTGTAATGCAAATATTTGTGTAACTTACCATGTGAATACTTAAATTAAACTTAAGGTTTCTCACCTGAAGCACGAAGATCTGAGAATCTCGCAGATTACTGCGCACAAATGACATGTGAGATCTAGCTAAATCGTAATTCAATAACATCGATTGCATTAAATCAGATTCACTTAAACATATGAGTAAGCCATCTAAAATAAAAACATATAGGTATATTAAATCCCATATATGTATTGTGTTTGCGCGCACGCATGCACACACGCACACATTCTCGTAACTATTTGGATAACTTGCAATCATATGCATACAGTATATACGCATGCAGCATGTGGATACTGTATACATTACATGATTTCGGATGAATGTCGTTTGTGCCAAATATTTGTATTGTCTTCACGAGAATATCCAGCATTTGACTGTACAGACTTCTTTGTGTAGCCAAGTAATGTAGTACCTCCCAGAGGTAAGTTTGACCAGCTATATTAATAGCTAATAATTCGTCGTAAAATGAATTTGTAAACAAGAAGTATCTAAAAATAAATACTTTTAGATTAAAATAGAATTTTACGTACATGATGTGTAAACGTGTGCGCTACGTTTACGATATATATCTTTTAAAATCTTCAAGATAGAAAAAGTGAAAGCGAGAAAAGAGCTGAAGGACGCTTTGAATCGACAAACATCGCGGAAAGTATATATCGAAATCATGAATGAAGCATTTCGTTCAGTCTATTCCGAGATTTTAAAATCATCGAAATTACTGTTAATAAATATGTTTAGATACCCGACTAAAGATGTCTCATTATACATAAAACGTAGTATGTTTTGTAAATATAATTGTAAGATGTGACTTACAAGAACTCCTTATAGATCGCTTTAGATTGTTCCGACCAAACCCTCAGTGTCATTTCAATAAAGGAAAGTACACACAAATTAGACAAATGTATCCTTGTTGCAATAGACATTTCAGTAATGACAGGTGTCAGTAAACAATGAGTTAGACAACTTAATAATTCTGAAGTATGGCCGACCGATGCAAACTTTAACACGCTCTTCAATAATTTACACTGAAATAGAAATTTTGAACATAAAATCAATTTATTTATGATCAGTAAATAAAAAAAACATCTAAAATCTCCTAATAAATCTCTAACTAATATATATGTATAAGTAGCTTGTCATCAAGTACACGGGTGTATTCTGTCTAGAATGTCTTACAATTAGAGGGCAAAATGTTTCGTCATCTCTCCTGGATATAAAGATAAAAAAAGAGAAAAAAATATTTCAATCTAGATCTATGTTGATCTATGTTCTAATATTTTCAAATAGTTTCTATTCTTCACAGGGGATTCGTCATAATCATTAATACTTCTATTATATAATAAAAATATACATTTTTATCCTGTGATGTAAAAATATTAATAATTAAAAATAATACATTTAAAATAAGAGATATATTCCTAGCGTTCCTTCGTGGAAACATTTGTATTAATAAATCGTTTCGCATATTTTTTTGTACTCTTCAAATCCAAGAGAGACGTTTGAAATTTTTGTTTTCTCACCGTAGTCATATCGTTATGTCAAAAGCAACAAGTTATATAAATCTCTTGCGAACTATGCAAGAACAAATTAGTTTTGTTCATATACCACCATTTGCGTTTGATACGATAGATAGGATAGATTGGTAAAATATATCGAAATTTTTTTTTACTATTTTGCATTATAAATGCATGTATATAATTCATTCATTCAGTCTGCATGTGTCGTTCTAACATAAATTCTTTTTCTCTTAAAAAATTTTTCACTTTTAAAAACAGCCGGTCAAGATTCACAGCTATTTAATCCATAAACAAAAAAGAGAATCCACACTATCAAATGTGCATATAAGTAGAATGTAAAAAGTTATAAATACAGGGTGTTTCAGAAGGTATGGGACATCTCACCAAAAGAATTGCTTCCTCATAGAGGAAGCTTTGTTTTCGTAAAAAAAAATTTTTTTTTAGTTGCCGCTGCCAATGTGTTCAGAATGTTCTAAAACGTCGAAAAATCGCAATTTTAAAAAATGGCCGTATAGGTGTATGTGCCAAATTTACCGAAATTTCTATAACTCTAGAGAACTGATCAACCAAATCTTAACGAATTATATATAAAATAGGGGTAGAAAAGACTGAAGAATATAATAGAATTAGAAAAATTGCCAATATTTTAAAATTTTAACCTTTAGGGGCTACATCTCAAGTCTCAATAATTGAGACTTTTCACAAATTGATGTTTTTTGACAATTTAGTATTAATTATTGGCAACTTTTCTAATTCTATTATATTCTTCAGTCTTTTCTACCCCTATTTCATATATAATTCTTCAAGATTTGGTTGATTAGACTCAGCTTTATAAAGCTTCTGTGTATGTACAAATTCTCCGAAATTTCAAATGTGTGTAACACGAAAACTAATCAATCAAATTTTAAAGAATTATATATGAAATAGGGGTAGAAAAGATCTAAGAATGCAATAAAATTAGAAAAAATTGCCAATATATTTGTTGAGAAACCCGTGTCCTCCGACGCAACCATGTTCGGATCGTCTGCGAAACACCCTGTATGTGTGTATAGACGAGATAGAGAGATTCATAGCCTATATCTACCTTAGACATTTTATATGAAGCTACTGCGCGTGAAAATTCTTTATTCGATAGGAATATATCGCCTGCATATTCCAACAGATGTTGCCCATTGAGTCCAAAAACCATTGCTAATTTTCCCGCTCTTTGCAGCTCATTTTTCTTCGATATTAGTTCCATAAAAATTGATAAAAGAGATTTTCTAAGATAAAAGATGATAATTTAGTAACTGTTTATAGTAGCAAAAAAATTTATATACAAATATTTAGAAATTAATTAGTATTAGAATTGTGCAATCATCAACAGTTGAGACAAAAATAGAAACAAGCGTTCAAGTAATACACAATGCAGTACACAATGACGTTTTCTCGGCTCTATTTTTTATAAAGACAAATAAATGAGAACGTTTTGCGCGCTGTACCTCAAAAAGCCCAACCCCGTGTTAGGAAAAAAAAACTATTATAGATAAATCTTTGTTGAAATTTTTTTTCACACATGTAGCAGTGTGACATATCTATATGACATTCATGTAATAAATCACAAGGAGACGCAAAAACAACAATTTTGTTCATCGGTTCGCCTTGTGTGTGAACGCTTCTTCCATAAACATTACGATTAAACTTTAAACTGACCTTAAAACAACTTGATATACACAGCGATTTGTGACAATTATACATGTATCCAAACTAAGCGGTTCGATCTTAAGATCTCTTACATTCTTTGGTAAGGTATATTTACTCTCGATCTCTTCAGAGACTTTTCTCGGCACTACATTGTCGAATTTTGTTACTTTGTATACCGCGCGTATCACTTCCTTACTGTTTTTAAAAGAAAATGTCCCGATAATAGACTCGGGGTTACATTGATAGTCTCTGTTTATACGAGTCTCAGACAATTGATCGGATATTATATATATCGCACGTTGATTAACATCGGTGATAAAAAATAATCTGTGCGCTAACACAACAGTTTCGCACGACTCGAATACTTTGTGCATTGACAAGGGTACCGCAGTTAGATCTGGACCGTGTACCTAAAAAAGAGATTATTATATTGGAAGTTGGAAGACACTAATGTGTGTATTAATTATAATTAATGCTATGTGTGCTTAAAGCTAGGGGGCTAACTAAAGAGAAATATCACAAAAAGATCTTACTGTGATGTAATTAGTGACAGGATGATAGCACGTATATAACTGTCGGCCTTCCCTGTCATATTGCAAAGATAGAAAGGCATCTTTTGATATTGGTTCTGGATTTACAAAACCTAATTTGAATTCTGATATTTCCAAATTGACAGGTATTCCATTGCAGTTTTCTCCAATACTTGCAGCATCTGTAATATTAAAATAATATTACTTATTAATAACGTTTTACAAATCTTTTAGCGATAATGGTGATGCGACCAGATAAACATGCACCCGGAATATATTTATCACTTGAACAGGACCTTTCGTCGAGTGATCTCGGTCACGTTTCTTTGGCAAGTCCGCGGCAAAAGTACCATAAAAGCGATAAAACGTACGTAGTACGTTGTGTACGTCTCTTTTCGCGCAGATATACATATATATAATTAAGGAGTGGAAAAGAAAACATATTATATGTGTGTGTTGCATCACATGTTACAAATATTTATTTTTGAAGCGTCATTTAAAAGGAACACCTATTTTGTCTGCTCCTTTAATTAAAAGTTTGAAATACGCTCTCTTACCATTAAAAAAAAAAAAGTTAGAGCAACCACAGACATCAAATCTGCACACACACACACACACACACACATTATTTTTGAATGCAATTTTTCGACGTTTCAGAACATTCTAAACACATTGGCAGCGGCAACTAAAAAAAAAATTTTTTCCCAAAAACAAAGCTTCCTCTATGAGGAAGCAAAAGGTAAGTAATACTAATGTTCCGTTGCTGTTCCCCTTTGAGAGAGGTACTTAAATATTATATCTTGAATATCTTTCTAAATACGCTTATATACCTACCATGGCATTGCAAACTCTCCCCCAACGTTTGATATTTGGTGTCGATTAACTTTTGCTTAAGAATAGCCAGTTTTTCAACAGAGAGTTGTTTAAGTCCTTGTAATTTAGACTTATTAGGAATAGAATCTGCTGCGTTATTGTCATGAACATGAATAGTGCCATTTGAGTTTAGTTCGTTATAAGGTTCTTTGTTTTCAAAATTGCCCAAAAGATTGAAGGACATGTGTTCCAAAGGCAAACGCCATTGCTGCTGAAATGTACTAGTTATCAAAAGAGACGCAATCTCGTTGTATTCATTTTGACAAATATGTAGACCGCTTATACTTTCATTGATATATGCTATGCCTAGCTGTTGTCCATTTAAAAGATTTACAAATATAGTTGCCCCACATTCCGTTCCTACAATGCCTATGTCCATAGACATTTTCATATTCTTCCACCACGTAACAGCTCGTGGTCTGAAATCAATAGTATACATGAATTTAAAGAGATCTTATGTAGCTGTAAAATTATATATTTCCAAAATAAAGAACAATAGATTGGGAACAGACCGTCGTACAGAAAATAGCAAATGCAGAAGAGAGAATAGAGCATAATATATGCTATTATACTGTTATAACGGAAAGTACTAGGAACTTAATCATTTTAATGCTGATTGGAGAATTATTTTGTTCAATTAAATTACCTAAAATGAGAAAGCTGAGAATTTACAAAAGGAATATACGTCGCATCGTCAGTCTTCCATTTCTTGTCAACAGTGCAATTTTCACCGACTAAAGTTAAAGCGGGTAATATGTACAACAAACCATCTAAAGTTACACATAATAACCAAGTACCGCTCGAGTCAAAGCAAAAAGCAGCGATTTGTTTATGTGGCCCTTGAAACCAAGGTATTCTTTTAACGACAGGGGGGCAAGAAGATTCTTTCTTAAAATAAAGAATAATTTCGGCATTATTGGTTGCCAGTGCAAGAAATAATTTTCCTTCAAGTTTGCACTGCACACTATGCTGTATCTCAGTGGTATTAATTAAACATTGCAGCTTAAATAAATTCTCGTTGGTCACTATCGCCTCAGGATCCATCGTGAACATTTATCTGATCTCTTCTGAAATAATAATTATGTATATTTCACACACCACATATGCACGCACAAATGTCACTTATAAAGATATATGTAATCTTTGGCAACAGATTAATATTAATATTAATTTATAGCACACACACATAAATCCATAGATATTAATACAATATATGTATATATATATATATATATATATATTACTTCTTTTTGTTAAATATTTCGAATATTTACGTCATCAAGCTTGTCCGTCAGAAGCCTCTTACGAGGTACATATACACATGCATAATCTATAGCTATTATAAAAACGATTATGAATTATGTATCGTTATTGTAATGCTAGAATCTGAACTACATATACATGTATATGCGTAAATGTGTGCCCCATATATCGCGCAAGAGAGAAGGATGAGACATGAGACTCAAAACTCACAAGACTTTCTCAGATCAAACCAATCAAACTGGATCAATCAAACATCAGACTGAATCACTGATTACACTGATTGACCGATAGCAGTCATGAATGTCATGATAGCAGTAGGAGCAGTGCCACTAGTGCCACTTGCCAGTACAGAGCATATTAATACAAATGCCAGTGAGGGCACTAGGGGCAGTGAGAGTAGGGTTCCTATAAGGGAGTTGGGCGCACCATTTTCCGTTAAAGGATGGTAAATTGTAAATCCTTTATCGTAATTACTATATAAAATTTTGGTAAAACTGAAGGAGAGCTCCCTCCTCACCGATTTCGATGAAATTAGGCTTAATCGATTCGTTTTTGCACAAAACGAATGAATCTGGCAGAAAAAAGCCCCGCTCGGCCCCGCGACGCGAGATATTAACTGTTAAAGTTGACGACTATCAGGTTATGAAACCTGTCATACCGACGCGATGTAGCGACCACGAACATGCTCCGCGGCCACATGCGCATGCTCTGTCAGCTCTGTGACCACATGCGCATGCTCAGTGGTCGCACGCGCATGCAAAAGTGAGCGAATTTTAAACGTATGCATACTTATAATGCATAAATATAAATATGTACTTTTCATATATCAACTATTCTCTGCTTTAACAAATTATTTCAGCTACAGATATTAAGCGTCGAAGTTAACGAAACAGAAATAATTTGTTAAAGCAGAGAATGGTTGGTATATGAAAAGTACATATTTATATACCACCAATTCATCGTACATATAAATATGTACGATGAATAAGTACATATAAATATATACTTTCATATACCAACTATTCTCTGCTTTAACAAATTATTTCTGCTACAGATATTAAACGTCGAAGTTAACGAAACAGAAATAATTTGTTAAAGCAGAGAATAGTTGGTATATGAAAAGTACATATTTATATACCAACTATTCATCGTACATATAAATATGTACTTTTCATATACCAATTATTCTCTGCTTTAACAAATTATTTGTTAAATAATTTGTTAAAGCAGAGAATAGTTGAGATATGAAAAGTACATATTATATTTATGCATTATAAGTATGCATAATAGCATACGTTTCAAATTTGCGCACTTTTGTCATGCGCGCACGGGCCACTGAGCATGCGCATGTGACCACGGGAGCATGCGCATGTGGTCGCGGAGGCATGTCCGTAGTCGCTACATCGCGTCGGTATGACAGGTTTCATACCTGATAGTCGTCAACTTTAACAGTTAATATCTTGCGTCGCGGGGCCGAGCGGGGCTTTTTTCTGCCAGATTCATTCGTTTTGTGCAAAAACGAATCGATTACGCCTAATTTCATCGAAATCGGTGAGGAGGGAGCTCTCCTTCAGTTTTACCAAAATTTTATATAGTAATTACGATAAAGGATTTACAATTTACCATCCTTTAACGGAAAATGGTGCGCCCAACTCCCTTATAGGAACCCTACTCTCACTGCCCTAGGTGCCCCTCACTGCATTTGTATGAATATGCTCTGTACTGGCAAGTGGCACTAGTGGCACTGCTCCTACTGCTATCATGACATTCATGACTGCTATCGGTCAATCAGTGTAATCAGTGATTCAGTCTGATGTTTGATTGATCCAGTTTGATTGGTTTGATCTGAGAAAGTCTTGTGAGTTTTGAGTCTCATGTCTCATCCTTCTCTCTTGCGCGATATATGGGGCACACATTTACGCATATACATGTATATGTAGTTCAGATTCTAGCATTACAATAACGATACATAATTCATAATCGTTTTTATAATAGCTATAGATTATGCATGTGTATATGTACCTCGTAAGAGGCTTCTGACGGACAAGCTTGATGACGTAAATATTCGAAATATTTAACAAAAAGAAGTAATATATATATATATATATATATATACATATATTGTATTAATATCTATGGATTTATGTGTGTGTGCTATAAATTAATATTAATATTAATCTGTTGCCAAAGATTACATATATCTTTATAAGTGACATTTGTGCGTGCATATGTGGTGTGTGAAATATACATAATTATTATTTCAGAAGAGATCAGATAAATGTTCACGATGGATCCTGAGGCGATAGTGACCAACGAGAATTTATTTAAGCTGCAATGTTTAATTAATACCACTGAGATACAGCATAGTGTGCAGTGCAAACTTGAAGGAAAATTATTTCTTGCACTGGCAACCAATAATGCCGAAATTATTCTTTATTTAAGAAAGAATCTTCTTGCCCCCCTGTCGTTAAAAGAATACTTGGTTTCAAGGGCCACATAAACAATCGCTGCTTTTTGCTTTGACTCGAGCGGTACTGGTTATTATGTGTAACTTTAGATGGTTTGTTGTACATATTACCCGCTTTAACTTTAGTCGGTGTGAAAATTGCACTGTTGACAAGAAATGGAAGACTGACGATGCGACGTATCTTCCTTTTGTAAATTCTCAGCTTTCTCATTTTAGGTAATTAATGAACAAAATAATTCTCCAATCAGCATTAAAATGATTAAGTTCCTAGTACTTTCCGTATAACAGTATAATAGCATATATTATGCTCTATTCTCTCTTCTGCATTTGCTATTTTCTGTACGACGGTCTGTTCCCAATCTATTGTTCTTTATTTGGAAATATATAATTTTACAGCTACATAAGATCTCTTTAAATTCATGTATACTATTGATTTCAGACCACGAGCTGTTACGTGGTGGAAGAATATGAAAATGTCTATGGACATAGGCATTGTAGGAACGGAATGTGGGGCAACTATATTTGTAAATCTTTTAAATGGACAACAGCTAGGCATAGCATATATCAATGAAAGTATAAGCGGTCTACATATTTGTCAAAATGAATACAACGAGATTGCGTCTCTTTTGATAACTAGTACATTTCAGCAGCAATGGCGTTTGCCTTGGAACACATGTCCTTCAATCTTTTGGGCAATTTTGAAAACAAAAACCTTATAACGAACTAAACTCAAATGGCACTATTCATGTTCATGACAATAACGCAGCAGATTCTATTCCTAATAAGTCTAAATTACAAGGACTTAAACAACTCTCTGTTGAAAAACTGGCTATTCTTAAGCAAAAGTTAATCGACACCAAATATCAAACGTTGGGGGAGAGTTTGCAATGCCATGGTAGGTATATAAGCGTATTTAGAAAGATATTCAAGATATAATATTTAAGTACCTCTCTCAAAGGGGAACAGCAACGGAACATTAGTATTACTTACCTTTTGCTTCCTCATAGAGGAAGCTTTGTTTTTGGGAAAAAATTTTTTTTTTAGTTGCCGCTGCCAATGTGTTTAGAATGTTCTGAAACGTCGAAAAATTGCATTCAAAAATAATGTGTGTGTGTGTGTGTGTGTGTGTGTGCAGATTTGATGTCTGTGGTTGCTCTAACTTTTTTTTTTTTTAATGGTAAGAGAGCGTATTTCAAACTTTTAATTAAAGGAGCAGACAAAATAGGTGTTCCTTTTAAATGACGCTTCAAAAATAAATATTTGTAACATGTGATGCAACACACACATATAATATGTTTTCTTTTCCACTCCTTAATTATATATATGTATATCTGCGCGAAAAGAGACGTACACAACGTACTACGTACGTTTTATCGCTTTTATGGTACTTTTGCCGCGGACTTGCCAAGAAACGTGACGAGATCACTCGACGAAAGGTCCTGTTCAAGTGATAAAATATTCCGGGTGCATGTTTATCTGGTCGCATCACCATTATCGCTAAAAGATTTGAAAACGTTATTAATAAGTAATATTATTTTAATATTACAGATGCTGCAAGTATTGGAGAAAAATGCAATGGAATACCTGTCAATTTGGAAATATCAGAATTCAAATTAGGTTTTGTAAATCCAGAACCAATATCAAAAGATGCCTTTCTATCTTTGCAATATGACAGGAAGGCCGACAGTTATATACGTGCTATCATCTGTCACTAATTACATCACAGTAAGATTTTTGTGATATTTCTCTTTAGTTAGCCCCTAGCTTTAAGCACACATAGCATTAATTATAATTAATACACACATTAGTGTCTTCCAACTTCCAATATAATAATCTCTTTTTAGGTACACGGTCCAGATCTAACTGCGGTACCTTGTCAATGCACAAAGTATTCGAGTCGTGCGAAACTGTTGTGTTAGCGCACAGATTATTTTTTATCACCGATGTTAATCAACGTGCGATATATATAATATCCGATCAATTGCTGAGACTCGTATAAACAGAGACTATCAATGTAACCCGAGTCTATTATCGGGACATTTTCTTTTAAAAACAGTAAGGAAGTGATACGCGCGGTATACAAAGTAACAAAATTCGACAATGTAGTGCCGAGAAAAGTCTCTGAAGAGATCGAGAGTAAATATACCTTACCAAAGAACGTAAGAGATCTTAAGATCGAACCGCTTAGTTTGGATACATGTATAATTGTCACAAATCGCTGTGTATATCAAGTTGTTTTAAGGTCAGTTTAAAGTTTAATCGTAATGTTTATGGAAGAAGAGCGTTCACACACAAGGCGAACCGATGAACAAAATTGTTGTTTGCGTCTCCTTGTGATTTATTACATGAATGTCATATAGATATGTCACACTGCTACATGTGTGAAAAAAAATTTCAACAAAGATTTATCTATAATAGTTTTTTTTCCTAACACGGGGTTGGGCTTTTTGAGGTACAGCGCGCAAAACGTTCTCATTTATTTGTCTTTATAAAAAATAGAGCCGAGAAAACGTCATGTGTACTGCATGTGTATTACTTGAACGCTTGTTTCTATTTTGTCTCAACTGTTGATGATTGCACAATTCTAATACTAATTAATTTCTAAATATTTGTATATAAATTTTTTGCTACTATAAACAGTTACTAAATTATCTTTTATCTTAGAAAATCTCTTTTATCAATTTTTATGGAACTAATATCGAAGAAAAATGAGCTGCAAAGAGCGGGAAAATTAGCAATGTTTTTGGACTCAATGGGCAACATCTGTGGAATATGCAGGCGATATATTCCTATCGAATAAAGAATTTTCACGCGCGCAGTAGCTTCATATAAAATGTCTAGGTAGGGAGATATAGGCTATGAATCTCTCTATCTCGTCTATACACACATACAGGGTGTTTCGCAGACGATCCGAAACATGGTTGCGTCGGAGGACACGGGTTCTCAACAAATATATTTGGCAATTTTTCTATTTTATTGCATTCTTAGATCTTTTCTACCCCTATTTTATATATAATTCTTTAAAATTTGATTGATTAGTTTTCGTGTTACACACATTTGAAATTTCGGAGAATTTGTACATACACAGAAGCTTTATAAAGCTGAGTTTAATCAACCAAATCTTGAAGAATTATATATGAAATAGGGGTAGAAAAGACTGAAGAACTGAGAATATATAGAATTAGAAAAGTTGCCAATAATTAATACTAAATTGTCAAAAAACATCAATTTGTGAAAAGTCTCAATTATTGAGATGAGATGTAGCCCTAAAGGTTAAAATTTTAAAATATTGGCAATTTTTCTAATTCTATTATATTCTTCAGTCTTTTCTACCCTATTTTATATATAATTCGTTAAGATTTGGTTGATCAGTTCTCTAGAGTTATAGAAATTTCGGTAAATTTGGCACATACACCATACGGCCATTTTTTAAATTGCGATTTTCGACGTTTTAGAACATTCTGAACACATTGGCAGCGGCAACTAAAAAAAAATTTTTTTTTACGAAAACAAAGCTTCCTCTATGAGGAAGCAATTCTTTTGGTGAGATGTCCCATACCTTCTGAAACACCCTGTATTATATAACTTTTTACATTCTACTTATATGCACATTTGATAGTGTGGATTCTCTTTTTGTTTATGGATTAAATAGCTGTGAATCTTGACCGGCTGTTTTTAAAAGTGAAAAATTTTTTAAGAGAAAAAGAATTATGTTAGAACGACACATGCAGACTGAATGAATGAATTATATACATGCATTTATAATGCAAAATAGTAAAAAAAATTTCGATAATTTTACCAATCTATCCTATCTATCGTATCAAACGCAAATGGTGGTATATGAACAAAACTAATTTGTTCTTGCATAGTTCGCAAGAGAGAGATTTATAACTTGTTGCTTTTGACATAACGATATGAC
This sequence comes from Leptothorax acervorum, assembly GCA_035220615.1. Taxonomy (NCBI): domain Eukaryota; kingdom Metazoa; phylum Arthropoda; class Insecta; order Hymenoptera; family Formicidae; genus Leptothorax; species Leptothorax acervorum. The sequence goes on along the minus strand of JASTWQ010000030.1, from coordinate 1,334,592 downwards.
TACGGTGAGAAAACAAAAATTTCAAACGTCTCTCTTGGATTTGAAGAGTACAAAAAAATATGCGAAACGATTTATTAATACAAATGTTTCCACGAAGGAACGCTAGGAATATATCTCTTATTTTAAATGTATTATTTTAATTATTAATATTTTTACATCACAGGATAAAAATGTATATTTTTATTATATAATAGAAGTATTAATGATTATGACGAATCCCCTGTGAAGAATAGAAACTATTTGAAAATATTAGAACATAGATCAACATAGATCTAGATTGAAATATTTTTTTCTCTTTTTTTATCTTTATATCCAGGAGAGATGACGAAACATTTTGCCCTCTAATTGTAAGACATTCTAGACAGAATACACCCGTGTACTTGATGACAAGCTACTTATACATATATATTAGTTAGAGATTTATTAGGAGATTTTAGATGTTTTTTTTATTTACTGATCATAAATAAATTGATTTTATGTTCAAAATTTCTATTTCAGTGTAAATTATTGAAGAGCGTGTTAAAGTTTGCATCGGTCGGCCATACTTCAGAATTATTAAGTTGTCTAACTCATTGTTTACTGACACCTGTCATTACTGAAATGTCTATTGCAACAAGGATACATTTGTCTAATTTGTGTGTACTTTCCTTTATTGAAATGACACTGAGGGTTTGGTCGGAACAATCTAAAGCGATCTATAAGGAGTTCTTGTAAGTCACATCTTACAATTATATTTACAAAACACTACGTTTTATGTATAATGAGACATCTTTAGTCGGGTATCTAAACATATTTATTAACAGTAATTCGATGATTTTAAAATCTCGGAATAGACTGAACGAAATGCTTCATTCATGATTTCGATATATACTTTCCGCGATGTTTGTCGATTCAAAGCGTCCTTCAGCTCTTTTCTCGCTTTCACTTTTTCTATCTTGAAGATTTTAAAAGATATATATCGTAAACGTAGCGCACACGTTTACACATCATGTACGTAAAATTCTATTTAATCTAAAAGTATTTATTTTTAGATACTTCTTGTTTACAAATTCATTTTACGACGAATTATTAGCTATTAATATAGCTGGTCAAACTTACCTCTGGAGGTACTACATTACTTGGCTACACAAAGAAGTCTGTACAGTCAAATGCTGGATATTCTCGTGAAGACAATACAATATTTGGCACAAACGACATTCATCCGAAATCATGTAATGTATACAGTATCCACATGCTGCATGCGTATATACTGTATGCATATGATTGCAAGTTATCCAAATAGTTACGAGAATGTGTGCGTGTGTGCATGCGTGCGCGCAAACACAATACAATATGGGATTTAATATACCTATATGTTTTTATTTTAGATGGCTTACTCATATGTTTAAGTGAATCTGATTAATGCAATCGATGTTATTGAATTACGATTTAGCTAGATCTCACATGTCATTTGTGCGCAGTAATCTGCGAGATTCTCAGATCTTCGTGCTTCAGGTGAGAAACCTTAAGTTTAATTTAAGTATTCACATGGTAAGTTACACAAATATTTGCATTACAAATTAAATTATTGATAAATAAACTGAAAATAAGAGAAGTGAGAGAGCGCAATATAAAAATATATTGGATATTCTTTGCTTCTCTACGTTCATAGAATTTGCATGAAGACAAAAGAAAAATTATGAAAAGTTGTCTGATCAAGTTAATCAGTTAATTAATAAGTATACGCGAGTATTATGAATTAACGTTTGATACGTTTTGTGGGAAATCGAAATAGGTTTTAGATCATCTTTTAACTATTACGATTATGCTCAACAATTTGAAATATTCCACAGAGACTAGTAACATTGTATGATCCAACAAATCCAGTATTACGACCTAAATTAGTACAATGTAAAGCACGTCATAAAATAGTATCGTGCAATCTACGATCTAATCATGTGATTCTATAGATTCTACGGATAATATGGTGAGTATTGAGTTTCTGGCGTATGGAATACTGTCAAGATTTGCACACTAATCATTCACACGATGTGAATGATTAGTTCTTGAGTTACTCGGTGATATTTAGAATGAAGAGAACTTTTTGCAAATTTTAAATTTATAGACGTATGAAAGGATTTTTATTGTTATTATCAGATATACTTTAAATAAGTTTTCAGTTTGACCAATTTGCTCAAGATATTTAACCATGTTTGGATTTTAAAAAATTGTAAAGATAAATAGCACCGGATAAAGATTTCATTGAGAGAAAATCGAGTGAATATTGGAGTGTTACTCATACGTTATATTCCGACATTATTTTATACAGATTATTGTTTAAACAATGAGATGTTCTTTTAACTTGACAAAATATTTAGCCAATTAATTTTCTTAGCGAGAACGTCGAGAGATATGGTTTAAACTTACAACTTTTACATGGCACATTTCTATAACTTTATAAGCCTAAATTACTGTTCTTTTTTAAGTTCGTAAAGAGAATATATTTTTGTTATCCATTTTCTCTACTGAAACTTAATTTGTCAGAATTAGTTCCCCCCCTGTTCCTTATAGTTAATAACTCGAAAGAAAGTCAAGTGGCTTTTCACAACTTTTCCGTGAAGAAAAGATTTGATTCCAAATCAGTTAAAAAATCTGTGTTAAAAGGAACATCTTTTAAGAGTGGTGTTAACATTTTTATCAATAACGAAAAACATTTATAGGATCAGCCTGATACCCTTGTGGAAGAGATAATAGAAACGTTATTCTAGTTTTGTTGACTCTTATTCATAAAAAGCGATTGTTAAACCCGAATTCCAAATACACTTTCTTATATGATGTGCAATTACCGGAGGTAAGCAAGGTAATCCTAATTAATCGATAATTCTGCATATTCTGGTGAAGGGGGAACGAGATTGTCGCTCCAGCTCCAAAATTACGGAAGGATTCTGAGGGATTTCGTTAATCTCTTGTTCCACTATTTCAAAACATTTTATCAAAGTCTTCTTGGGAATTATTATTTTCAGATATTAGTCAAACTTTGCTCTAGATGTTTGTCACACAAACTAATCTCTAATAAAAGTAACGAAATCCCGTCTGCATCAAATTGCGTAACGATAAAGCGTGATACAATATACTGTTTATACGATTCGGATATTCGAATGTTGTGAAGAAGTGAGGAAGAATCATACGATAGACAAATGCATAATTCTTTTGATGGATGGAGAGGATATGAGGAGGAGCGTATTCCGATCGTATTCGGTCATATTCTCGCTTTTCATTTGCCGAAAATCACGTATCTCTCTGCGGAATTATCAAGTCGGTCTAATTAATCTAAATTATAACTTTACACTTTGATCTGTACAGGAATATTCAGAAATGTCTTTGCACGTTGATTTTAAGAGGAGATCGTTAAGCACTGGATTTCTCATGTTGCGCTTGTTAGAAATGGTAATATCTACACTTGGGGAAGTTCGGTGCAAGGTTGTCTAGGTACGTATATTGCAGGGTATTTAAAGCGTAACGTTATATCACAAGTGTCACACGCGCATACACATCTCAATTAGCCAGCCGAATGTGAGCGAAGATGCGAACGAATCTCCTACTGAATATCGAAAAACCAACAACGTTGAATTGTATCTTCGATTATCTTCAATCTCTCTTATAAAAAGGTGGAATATGATGGAAAAACGGCGAGAAAAGGGAACAGGAAAACACAACTCAAAAAATTGTTTTCCTACTAGAGAAAAATTTCTAATCTCAAATATTGAATGTTATCAATCTTATAGCTTTGCATCAAGATGTGTAAATTCGGTGAATTTATATATAATTTTTTTAAGATTTTCTAGTAGCTCTCTACTGTACCTATTTTACATCTAAAAGTTTTAATACGCGTACAAATTATATGTACAGAATGAAGATGATTCAAGATAACACGTTCTTGTATCACGATCTTTTCACGGAATGCTCGCGGATTAACTATTTGGATTTCTCTTGCCTGATCACCCTCAATCTCTCATCGAGTTTCTTCACAATAGTTATCAAATTCTTTCGTTGTTTAACAATGTCGTTAATCAATTGTCTAGGTACTGGCTCTAGCGTTTTGCGATATGGGGCACCACACGCCATATGCTTCTTCAAAAGTATGAAGATTGAAGTTTTTAGTGTATCGTGTGGACATGCCACACCCTGGCAGTTACTAACAATGGAATCTACGCTTGGGGAGCTAGTCAATTTGGCCAATTAGGACTTGGCAGGTCCTACAATGTTCGAGTCCGGAATTTGTTACTTTCGTTAGCGCAAGAGATTTATTGTCGATGCGGTGGCTGGACAATATCATTCTGTAGCACTAACCGCGGATGGCAGAATATTCACGTGGGGCGTGGGGTGTTCACGGCCAACTGGGCCACGGTAACACCGACGAAAAGGCTACACCATCTTTGGTCAAAGCTCTGCTTGGCGTAGTCGTGTGTTATATCAGTGCTGGATACGCGCACACTTTGGCACCTATCGGTAGACGGTGTTGTATACGCTTTCGGATGTAACGTTCTCGGTCAATTGGGAACAGGTGATAATGGCAAAAGTTCTATCCCGACAAAAGTCGCGTTACCCCAACGGGATAACGCTTATAAGTACCGGATACTTTCATAATGTAAGTCGCTAAACGACACACGTGACTTGCACATGACTAATGACGTATGAGCTAATATGACTAATGGGATTTGGTCATCTTATTTCTTTTCTCTTTTACTGCAAAAAAGAATGACGCTACGACTGCTTGAAACCGCTCGTTGCTTTTTGTAAAAAAAGGAGGAAAAGAAAAAACTTGGTGTCTGTAACTATTGTTATGAATAGCAATAGCGATTTCATGCGCGGTATTTTGTTCTTATGTTTGCAGCTAGCCGTCACTAATGCGAACAAATTATACATATGGGGTGCGAGTCCTCAAGTTCTCAGATTGCAGGCACAAGCGCAAAAAAGGACTCGTATACTAGAGCAACGAGATGCTAATGAGAAAAAGAGTAAGGCTCTGGAGGAGTCGGAGAAAATATCGAGCGGTGCTACAAATCTAAACAACGAGGAAATAAAGGAAGAATTTTTGGTGGATGGTGCACAAACCGAGTCTGTTCAAACAAAGGCGATTATTTCCGAAACACAAAGAAATCCGAGACTAAAACACAGATTTCAAAGACCTCAACTTTGATTTGATCGAGGAGAGTCAGCACATTTGAAGCCATGTGTTGTCGATACAAGTTTGGTAAAAGGCCAAATTAATCAGGTTGTAGTACAAGGAGCCTGAAATTTAGACGTTGCGCCTATAATAATAATAATAACAACAATAATAATAAATGTATAATGTAATAATATTTACACTTGCAAATATTTTTATCTTCACAAATTAAACGTGGAGAGTATTAGCTCATGACGTTAGTACAAAAGAATCCTGCATACTTTAGGTAGAGATATGATGTAACTTATGGTCATTTCGGCAGATATCAGCTGGCTGTCATCATAATGCATTGATAACAAAGGATGGCTCTTTATATACATGGGGCCGCAATCTCGATGGTCAGATAGGTAATGGTACGCGGCGAGAAGTGCCGATTCCAACGCCTTTATATTACAATTCAGCCTGTATTTTCGCACAAATACCCCCTAGACACAATGATTTTAAAAGAATGCAAAATCAATGGGATTTGGACACTGGCACCAAGTCGAACGACTCATTGGCAAATAACGGAAATGTGCCTGAGAACAATGGGAATATCGGTGACTCGTCGGTGCATACAGGAAATGCTGGCCTGAATAAAGAGAGAATCAATCCTGTAATTAATGCTGTTGGCATGCTTGTGGCTATGATTATACGGTCGCGATACAACCAGGTTAAAAGAAACAAATTCATATACGTGCGCGCTCGCATACTCATACACACTCATATTTTTTATATGTATAGTATATATAATATCTTTAATAGCTATTTAATAGCTAATAGCTTAATAGCATTATCCATCTTATTGTTAAGCCAAAGCATATAATATTTGGCACACAAATAATATCGAGTCTTTCGAATTTAATCTAATTTAATTAACGTTATTAATTATTTAATATATGGTATTCCAGTCTGTCTAAAGCTAATTACTATTCATAGTCTCTGACTATGAATAATATGAAAATAATTGAGCAGGGATTTAATTGAAGGGGATTGTTTTACATTAACCGCTCTTCTCTCTTACGCACATACACAATGCACGTGGCTCTTTTTTAATGTAGCTTTTAAAAATAAAAATTATCTTTTAGGAGGTACGGTATTAGCCTGGGGTAATAACAGCAGAGCGCAATTGGGTCGCATTCCTGCGAAAGAGACACGCGATGCCGACGATAAACTTGTATTGCTGAAATCATCAAAGCGAATAGTACGGCTGCCTAATGCGTTGCACATAGCTCTGGACGTCCCTAGTCAAGTACCTGGTATTTCTACCCCAGTGATATCTTATCGATCCAATGAAGCATTTTCTCTCGCCGAATCCGTCCGTCCTTTGAGCGTTATCGAAAGATCACCTGGGGAATTGACGCTTCATTATATTTTGGAACATTTCTACGGTTTATACAACTCTGCCAATATTAAAGAAAAGGTTCGTTGATCGCTTTATCTGACGATTGATACGAGACGCGGCACAATGAAACTTTAATCGTTCGAATTAATCTTATATTTGTCTCCGATTCTTCCATCGGGAAAAGAACGTAATGTGATATTATCGAGTCCTCCCCCTTTCTTTTTTGCGAAGCGATATATGACAAACTACTAACTTTACGATCAAATGTATTAAACTATATGTTTGAATTTTTAATTTGAAGCAAAATGTGTGGCACGCAACGATACTGCTGCAAAACAACTTTGTGAAGTACAACTTTTCCGTTGCAGTGTATCGAATTGGAGAATTATCAAGCTTGCTCCAAAATAGCAGCATTAGAAAACAACGTTCTAGCTGCTTTCATGTATCAATTGAAAATGTTACATAAATTGAGCCTTCATCAGGCATCCAGAAATTATCCAATGTCAGAGAGAGAAGTTCCACATGAGAGAATAAAATCCACCATCGAGACTAGTTCACCAAACATAGATATTACGAGGGATTCCATCCCCATTCCGTCCCGAGATATCAAGAGGAATACTGAATTATTTAATAGACAAGCGGAGAAGAATCTCGTGGAATCCTTGGAAAACAGCGTTGCTCGAAGCTGGACGAAAATTTCTACGAGTAGATCGTTGAATAATTTGCAAACACTCGCACAAGAATTATACTCTTTCGATTGTCAAGGAGGTTTTGAAGAACTATGCAGAACTCGAAAAAACGACGACGGTCTCTTGCCGAACGTTAACGCCGACCACTCCGACACCGAATACAACAACTCTAACAACGAAGACGAACAACAGATATGGATTGAAGATCTTATTTTTAATGAAAATTCAGCTGATTCCCTGCTGCAGCATAAAAATGTCACTCTACGTAATTCTGCGCAACATTCATCTCGATCGGTCTGCACGAAAACAATGTCGATTGTGAATGACAATCGACGTGAATGCGACGTGAATAAAGAGAAGACTGTGTTCTTGGACAAGGTGTCCTCACGGTCTCAGAGGAATTACATTATCAACGAAACCATAAGAGCATTAAAATTTTATTTGAAAAGTATTAATAATGAAGCAAATACCGTGAAATGTGAAATACTGCAAAGTGCAATTAGTTTTTGGATCGTGCACAATTTACCGATGCAAAGTTTGGAGAGCGTTTTTCTCGAACATATACATATCGTTTATTACCCTCTTGGATTATTACTATTTTGGTATGTCAACATTACATCTTACTGCAACATTACGCAATAGCAGGAGCTTGCGTTTTTCTCTTATCGTACGACTACACTCTTTTGAATGTGATTTTATTTATTTAGTGATATATATAGGGTAAAAAGTCATAGATATATACTTTAATGTAGGGATTTCAAGACTCGCACAATCAGTCTAAAAACTCAAATTACTTAGCTCTAACTTTAAGCATCTTTCCGAATTAGAGAACACAAAGTAAAAAATACACAAGATTCATGATGCTGCACTAAAACTGCAATCTGACTGCAGAGAAAGTATAGGTGTAAAGAAAAAGTTTAGAAATCCGTGACCGGGGGGGGGGGGGGGCATGAAAATTGAACTGATACAAGACAAATTGATGTAATGGAGGATTCACACTGCGTCCGATTGCGTCCGATGTTCGACGTACGACGATTCGACATCCAATAAAAGAATTTATTATTAGACAAAAATTTCCTATTGGATGTCGGATCGTCGTACGTCGAACATCGGACGCAGTGTGAGTCCTCCATAAAACACTTTTTTATCATTATCACTTTACAGTCAGGATACGATAGGAAGATACTTGAATGTAAGCAGAACGTATGACGAAGAAGGAAAGGATTGGTGCGCAAACAGCTTATTCTCAGTCAAATTTTGTCTTCGGGTACTATCGATGTTAATGCAGCGTATAGATGAAGGTTGCTACCTTGATATATTTTAAATTTCAAAGTGCTTCCGAAGTATAATGAAATTTATTAGCATAACGGAACGATAACTCTTATATATTTCAGATGATATTATGCCGGAATACATAAAAATTTTCTCCTCTTTAATGGCGGACAATTACGGAGTACCTTTAAACGGATATCCAGGTGCAAGTAGAAATAATAATCCAGAACAAATGATGGAAGGTATTGTCAGCACGGTATTTTCCGAAATGGAAGATTTCAGATTATTTACCCACGTTAAGGTAATAAAATATTTTATTACCGAGATGGTAATCTCATTGTCAGACGAGACTTTCATTACACTAATTATAATTGGTTTCCATTAGTTTCATCAAATTAGCGTCGTATTTCAATTGTAATTGTGATTGTAATTGAATCTTTTTAACATTAAAACAGGACTCGAATGCTATAAATTATTTGCTCACAACGGAAGAAGACAATATGATATTTACTTGCGGACACCACTTTCCAATCTCCCTATACGAAGCAGACGTTATCCCGACGATGGAAACTGAATTATTAACATCTCCGTCGTTAACTCTTCCATGTACATCGCAATATTTAGGAGATATGTTATCCCACACATCTAAACCAGAGATCATGTGTCCTTTGTGTATAATCGGAGCATTAAGAGTAACGACGATAAAAGATTAAAGGTTAACCCTTTAATCCTTTTGGTGTATCACATTCACATATATCCGAATTAGATTGGGAATTAGTGATTATGTTTAACTAAATGTATTTGAAAATAATTACGTAATAATAATAATAATATAATTGATATATCTATCGTTAGACAATATTATGATTAACAATTAGAATTGTTATCCGTCTCTAATGCTTTCTTCGTTTATTCCGTAAACCTGCGCGGGCGCCCTTTCTCGTCCCAGAAACTATACTCTGAAATTTGCCCGCATTTTTCTTCTTCTTTCTGTAAAGTGCAAATGTATCAATTTATTAATATACTAAGAACAAATTGAGAATGATATACATATATGTAAGAAGTGCTGTACAATGTACAATGTACTTTATACGACTAAAGATCTAAAATCTGTTATATTGACCTTTTGTTCAATATAGATCTCGTTAAGGGTACATATGCGTAGGGGTCTGGTTTACCCTTCCTCTTAATATCTCCCCCAGCTTTTGTCGCACGATACTCTGAACCGGGTTCACATTCTACTTTCATCCCTTTTAGCGGTCGATGAATACCCGATCCACCGGCTGAAATTCAAGAGAAAAATCAATACAATTAATATTTAGCTAGCGTAATAGCAATAAATAATTCATCATTTATTGATGAATGATCTATTGCCATTCATTACAACGATACATTTTCTGTCGTATCATCGTAATCTTATCTTTTAGCGCTATTACATGTACAAGTCGCTTAGTCGCAAATCCAATTTCTCATTTATCGCATTACATGTCTCACACACACACACACACACACACACAAATATCGCCTTAAATTTTTTAAATTTCCGGAAGATTGTCTTTAAGGATTTGTAAAAATAACACTTTTTTTTAAATAAATTAAAGTCAAGTGTCTCGGAATACTCTGTAATACAAAAACAGACATAAATTTACCTCGATATCTCGACGTTGACTGACTCTTTAAGCTCATCGCGTCCAATGTACTTTCGCTGTATTTACGTTTTTTGCCAGTGGTCTTTGTGGTCACTACCGATATATCATCTTTATCATCTACGAAGTAGAAACGTCTCATATAGATATATATATATATCTCATGATAATACGTACACTTTTTTTCATGTTTAGACATTATCAAGTAATTATCAAGTACTTACTGTAATCGTCTTCCGAATCACTCTGGAGGAAAGGAGTCTTTCTCTTCTTCTTATTCTTTTCTTCCGCGTCGCTGTCTTTCTCGTTATCGTCCCTAATGATGAGACGACCATCGGGTGCAGTCGCAAAGCCACGATCCTTTACCTTCTTCCCTGGAATCTTTGGATTCGACACCGGTTGTGTAGCTAAAGCGTACAAGGGAAACGAAATTGATTATCGCAAGATTCATAAACGTCAACTACGAATTTCTTTAAGCTTGAGCTTTATTCACGATTCTTTATTTAGGTTTGTCTCCTAGACGAAGATAGAGGGAATGTATACGTATATTGTATAACAAAATTAAAAATAAACTCTCGATCGACGGAGATGGTAGATTTTAAATCCCGAGTTTGACTATTTCATCGATCGATCAAAGAAAGAAGAAGTAATTGTAAAGGAAAAATGTAAAATTGATGAAACCAACTGAATCGATCGATCGCGTGAGATAGAGAGAGAAACGTTTGTTGGAAAAGTCGCGTGCAAATATTCGCCAATTTTTACGTAAACCAACTTGTGATATTCCTAGCAGCTGCGGCGGGATCCGCGAGATCGACTATATTATCTTCGCTCTCCTGAATCCAAGCGTCCTTTCCTGGCGTCCTTCTCTTTTTTCTCCTCGCTTTCTCGTTCTCCGTAGCTTCAAACTCCTCGTCACTGTCAGCCAATATCTCCTCAATGCTTCTAGGTCTCCTCCTGGCGTCAAATCCCTCGTCACTATCCTGCTCGAGCTTCCTCGCCCTTTCGAGCTCCCGCTTCTTCCTCTTGGCGTCTTCGACCTTGTTGATATTCCTTAGTCTCTTTTGCAGGGTCACGTCCGAGGCCGGCACCATACTCGATATCGGTCCGAAGCCGTACCTCCTTATCAGTTTGATTAAGATGTCTCGCACCTTTTGTCGAAAGTGGCGCTTGCAGTCCTCGCTCATTCGCGAGAGAGCGTCGATTATCCGCGGCAAGGTCGGCGCTATCACGGCGGCCGGCGTCACGTTGATGTAGACCTTGACGTAGGACAAGGCGGACTCGGCCACCTCCCTCGTAGGACTGGTCAGAATCGCGCAAGCGTGTCCCAGGATCTCGCCGACGATCTCCGTGCCGAGAGAATCGTTGTGACGATAGGTGACAGACGCCAGAGCGAGGAGAGTGGCGCTAACGTAGGATGGCTCGCCGCCCAGGCCCACCATCAGCATATCCACGTAGTCCTTGAGGTGCTCGGGCTCGTTGAGGAGTCTCTCGGCGATCGCGTTGAGCAGCTGATACGCCGCGTCGCGACACCTCTCGTTTATATCTTTGACGCAGAGCACGGCTTCCGGCACGACGGCCTCGAGAAACTTGAGAAACTTGAGAAACTTCCCCGAGGTTCCCTCGAGGAGCTGCGGGTGTCGTCTGACGAGGTGCGCGAAGCACCGCAGACGCGCTCCTCTACTCGTCCTGATCACGCTGGTCGCCGAGGCGATCAGCGTCCTTAGAATCTGGCGGCGGCGCTCGTGCAGGAAACGCTTGCAGATCTCCCTCTCGCTGCCGCATATCTCCTCGAGGAAACGGTAAGCCTTCTTCTGCTCCTTTCGCTTGGTGTCGTTGTCGTCCTTGAAGACCGGCACGCACGCGCCGTCGTAGTACTTGCTCAGCCTGTCGGCGTCCGTGTAGCCGATCAGCGCTCTCGCCAGATCGTGAACGCTCTCCTTGAAAAAGTCGTCTGCGTCGGGCTCGTCGAGCTTGCTCAGCGCTTGATCGAACAGCTTGTTCGCCAGGTCGCTGCTCGTGATCGTCATGTAAGCCTTGATCGTGTCGTACGCGGCGAGACGCACTCCCTCCTCGTCCGTGCCGCTTGGCCTCGTCGTGTACAGATTGAAGAGAATCTGCAGGTAGTTCTTGGCGAAGCGAGCGAGCTCGTCGCGATCCACCGGATCGTCGGCGTCGGCCTTGGCGTCGGCCTTGGCGATCAACTTCCTCAAGGCCGCCATCGCCGGTAGCCTCAGGTCCCTCCGGTCCCTGATGGCTATACCCAACAACTTGGCGACATGCTTAAAGTTATCCTTCACGTCGCTGGCGTCGTTGCATATCGACGGCAAGATCGACCAGATTTGCGTCACCAGGCACTCGTACGTCTTTCCGTCCGCGGAGGACGGTCCCCTCAACGCTCTCTCCTCCTCGCTACGCAGAGCGATCGGCAGCAAGACGTCCTTGAAGAGGGCGATGGTACCGCCCGCGCCGGTTATGCAATCCTTCAGCAGCGGGATCATCCAGCTACTCCGTTTCAGATTTATCGCCTTCTCGTTCTCGTTCTCTTTCTCTTCTTCACCCTCGGTCTCGGTTCGAAGGGGGAGGATGTTCAACACGACTCGAGGCCCCATCGCCCGAATCGCCGCCCCGATAGCGTACTCCACCTCGCGACTGTACGCGAAATCGTGGAAATCCCGTAGGTCTCCCAGGGTCTTGACGACGTTGGCGAGTTGCTCGAATATGCCGGGTGCGCGGGCGGCGAGCTTGCCGCTTCCGGTGACTCGGAAGAGCACGGCTGTAAGGTGAAGAACGTGGCGCCAGGCTGTGGCCAGATACCGATAGCTCAGCGTCTTGTGCATCGTCTCGACGACAAGCCTCAGGATCGGCTGAATCGGCTCGTATCCGCCGACTCGCTCCGCGTTCTCGCACAGAGGTGCCACGCACTCCTGTAGAATGGCCTCGACGGTGTGCGACGCGCCGGCGACGATCTCCGTCTTGTTGGACAGCAGGAGCCCGATGCACCTGTCGAGCATTTCCGGCGTAACGCGCTCGAGGGTCGTTGCGCAAGAGACGTTGGCGTCGCCCCGGGCGGAGAGCAGGTGAGCCAGGTGCGCCAGGTTGCAGTGAGCCTCCCGCATGACGGCCAACCACGCCAAAGTCGGCTGCGTGTCGTTCGCAGACGGCTGATAATCGTAGAGGGCCTTAATGATACTTGCGTTTTGCGGGAAAGGTAAGGTCGCCTCCGACGGCCTCGAGACCAACAGTCCGTGGAGCGTTTGCAGGCAGCACGACGTTATCAGGACGTTGTTCAACGTCATGATGCTCAACAGACGTTCGCAGATGGTCCTCACCGGTGACTTTGGCAACTGCGACATAATATCTTTCAACAGCGTGAGGACATGCAGAATAGTGGTGACTCCCAGCGAGGATCCTGGCTCGCAAGCGGCCTCGAGCTGCGCGATGCAGTGCGCCGCGATTTGTCCCGCGGCTGGATGATGTGTCGGCGGCTTCTCGCGCTTCATCACCTCGCTGCCCCTTAGAATGGCGCATATTCCGTGCTGGGCGGACTTGCGGACCTTCGGCTTGGCGTGAGTGATGAAGGACAGTATAGCGTTGAGCACCTGCGTCGTCGAGGGCGTGATCCAAACAGCAGCCTCCTGCGCTCTCAACAACACCGAGAGGCAGCCTATGCAATGTCGCAGAATGAGATTGTTCTCGCTGATGGTCGCTGATCGCTCGAGAATCCGAAGGAGGGCTTGGCTCGTCGCACCGAATTGCAAATTGAGGACGTTTCTCGGTACCGTTCTCAGGCACATCCCGAGCAGCGACAGCGTCGCAGCCACCGAGGTTTCGTCCTCCAAAGCTATCGCCTCCAAAGTGCTCATCAACGCTGCAAAGTACTCGGTCGAGCTTTCCTTACCACCGTTCTGCTTGATGATCTCCGTCACGGCTGCCAGCACCGCCAGCATCTCCTTGTGCACGATCGAGCTCGATTGAAAGTGAGCGAGAAACCTGTCGAAGGAAAGGTTGGAGCACGCGCTGTAATTGGTGGCAAACGTGTCGCACGTAATCGCCGTCTCATCCACGGTGCTCTCCTCGTGCCTCGTATCCTCTCGGTCCGCGCCCGCGTCCGCGTCCGCGTCCGCATCCGCGTCTATGCCCAGGTCGAGCTTCGCCAACGACCGCGACGGCTGAATAATACCGACGCCTTGGATGGCGTCGTGCTTCCGTAGGTCCTCCCTCGTGAGTCCACCCTGGCCACCTGGCGTGCCGGGAAGGTCCTTGAAAAACATGCCAGTCGCTTGCTCGCGATATTTCGTCGTCGTCGGATTGGAACTGGAGCTCTGGCCTCTTGCCCATCGCTTCGCCTTCTTTCTACTTGACAAACGAGGCGCCAGCTTGCCCATCTTTCTTTATCTCTATCTTGACTTTCTCTCACTTGTGACCACTGACCTGTGACCTGTTTCACGGAGACTCGAGACGGTTTCACAATATCTTAAGGAAGAGAACTTTCCTAACTTACACTTACAGGTTACAGGACTTACAGGTCGCGTTAGTTCGACTAGCCAGGACAGATCGGGACTCGGGAGCGGACAGAGACTGGTCAATAATACAGAATACTTGGCGACTTTCAATCGAACGGTCGGTCGGTCGGAGTAGAACGCCAGAACTAAAGATCTATCCTCTAAATCCTCTTTGGCCAGAACAGCAAATCGGACGTCGGAAGAAGTCAAAAGTCGAAAGAGGTTAGCTCCCGCGCCGCGCACATGTCCATATACTCCATATCCCAATCCTACACGATTCCCACGTGCTGCACCTTGCACAGTGCACTGAGTGCACACTGCACTGCAAATGTCGCAATTCGCACGATGCACGATGGTCGCACGATGGTCGATGGTCTATCGATAGTAGCGAGCGTCGACGGTCGAGGCCGTCGAGCGATATAAAAATGGCGTCGACTCGAATATTACGTGTTTGTGGACTTTTGAGAAATTTGCCAAGAAATATTTCATCTATGAACAATGGTACGAAATATTTATCGTTATCATTTACAATGTGTCGTATAATTTACAGACAGTATATCTAATCCAAATTTACCAGTTCAATTCATTCGCTAATGCGAGGTTATAACATCTTTTCAGACGCACGTAATTTATTTACTGTCGAACGTTTACATCTGTTAAAGACGCATATCCCTTTGGTATACGATACGAAGAATAAGACATTTTTCGTCAACAGTGAGTAATATATGTATATGCGTATACACGTATGTAGGTAACACGCTCGTGGAGAACGAGTCGTGGTATTTTTTATCTTTCGTCTCGCGCCTCTCTTTTGCAGAATCTGCGGACGAATTGTGGAAAGGCGTGACGAGCGTCAGTAATGCGGGAAGGAAAAGAGGCAGAGCTAAAGGCTTAGCGAGAAAGAGAGATTTAAACAAGGGTCAGATTATTGGTGTAGGAAAAGTTCCGATACAATTTCCTGGTCTCAACACACCAGTGTTCAGAGGAAGAGAACTTGTTCAACAGCAAAAGCTGCCCGTGGATCCTGAAAGGGAGGAGAAGCTCGCAAAGCTACGACAAAGCTATCAAACTGGACCGAGGCGGATAAAATTATCGCCGTTGGAACGCGGTTGGACGAGTGCCCACATGGGTGGCAGAAAGATTGGACCACCTGATCCTATTGGAGAAGGTTAGTATTATTCACCGTATTATTCATTGTATTTGTAACTGTTCATGGTCGTGATCAAATTTCGAAATTATTTGGACATAATACTCTTTATCAACTTTCTTCCTCTGATATTTTATATTATAATCCTAACTAGACATCGAGATTACAAGATTTCTTATCTTTCAGATACCTTTGACGGCTTTGAAACTTGGATATTGGAAAACAAAATGGTAAATTGTATGACTGGTAATTTAGGACGCAAGAGTAGGATCAGTACATTTGTTGTAACGGGAAATGGAAATGGCCTGGCTGGATTTGCGCTAGGGAAAGCACCTGTACAGAAAGCAGCCATGAAGACAGCTAAGAATAGGGCGGGTCAAAGATTGATTTATATCCCTAGATACAAAGAGCATACTGGTAAAAAAAAATGCGATCACGCGACACGTAAAGCTTTTGTCTCGCTTGTTCTCTCCTAACAATCTCGCTACGTGGCTCTGTTTCAGTGCTACATGACTTTTTCACCCAGTTTGGAGATACAAAGTTATATGTAAGGAAAATGCACGAAGGATACGGGCTTGTGTGCCATCGTGCGATAAAAGCATGTTGCGAAGCGATTGGCATAAAGGATATGCATGCCAAGGTGGAAGGTCCCAAGAACCTACAGTCTATCATAAAGGCTTTCTTTATTGGTTTGCTGCAACAGGTATTCTGCCAGAGAATGATCTCCCAAGCATTTGACGCATTCTCTTTTTTAATCTATACCTACATTGGATAGATAGCTATCTACTCGATGTATCGATTTCTAAGCAAGCAGATTGATTGTTTATTTAAAGCATTATAAAGCATTATTTGAATAATTACGAATAATTGACGATTTTAAGTTTACAAGTAATCAGATACTTCGGGAAATGTACTTAGGAAACGTGTAGATAATATAACTTGATCTTTTACTTTAATGTGTCAAATGGATGTCAAATTCATAATTTGAAACCGTACGTTATTATCCGACATGTTGATCAAAATTAAAGATTGAAGCTGCTGGTTTTTCGCTACAGTTAAAATTCATTAAGTAACGCGAACTGTGACGCGCAAAAATTGCAATTTGTCAAAAGTTATTCGACGTTATGCCATAACGTAATTCAAAAGTAACATGGGATATGTTTGCAGAAATCGTATCAACAACTGGCGGACGAAAAACGATTGCACTTGGTTGAGTTCAAGGCGGAAAACGGAAATTATCCGATAGTAATCGCCTCGCCATCGCAAGTTAGGAAGCCAGAAGAAGTGACGTCCCACGAGATCCTCGATTTTACTCAATATGTTTTGGGTGGCAAAGTAATATTGGAGAAAAAGAAATATCCACCATTTTATACGAAGCTTCCACTTTGGAAAACAAAATTGCTAAAACTGGAACGAATGAGGCACTTTGATGAAACGAGGATAAAGTTAATGGCAGAATACGGAGCGTTGCATAGTTTTCTGACTGAAAAGTATCCAGAGGCGAAGCTGTGTCCCAAGGCGAAGCAGGGTGAAAATAACGAAACGGAGGAATAGAGAGCATGTATGTAAAAATGTTTCTCAATAAAGTCCTTATGGTTAGAAAATTACATTTCCATAATTTCACATCTAGACAGTCGCAATTCAGACTTTCCTTTCGTGCAGCTGCAATGTAAAAGGGCCATTGCACACAAAAAAACTTAACCACGTAAGACGTAGACACTAATCACAGCTCAGAACTTAAGACATAACTTAAACATTAGCAAATCTAAACTGTTGATTTTCAAGGCCCGGACACATAGAAAAACTTAAGCAGTGAAATGTAGGCAGTAAGCGAATCAGCCAATCACAGTTCAGAACTTAAAGACATAACTTGAGCGTTAGCAAATCCAAACTGTTGATTTCCTTACCGCCTACGTTTCACTGCTTAAGTTTTTCTATCTTCTATGTTTGCTCAGGCTCCTGCCTCCCTACGGAGGTCAATACGGCCCGTATGCTCTCAAGTGTTTGCGGAAGCAACGTTCAAAACAATTAAGTCCACCTCGAAACTCCCGTCAATTTACGTCAAATCGTGCACCAGAAGGACAACTTGCGACGAAATCAACCCGGGGACACAGCATGCCGGGGAGGGGGAGGTACTGTAATTCCTCCTCTGTGTCTGTATGTGTGCGTGTGAATCTATAAGGGTGAAATCACACGATACGGGAATCAGCGTGCGGGACAGAGAATGCGTGATTCGAACAGCCAATCAGCGCTCTTCCGCATTTTTCTGTACCTTTCCCGTATGCGTTTGCGTTACTACTTGTGATTAGCGCGCTTTGTTCGCGAAATGACCTTACGTGAATCGGATCCCTAATCCCCGTCGAGAGTCGAATTTCACAAACATTTTAATAGCTTCTTGTAACATTAACAATTTATTATCCATTTTTAATCTTTGCCCCAGAATTCTAGACACAGATCAACAGTGACGCATACGCAAGATTTTAGTGTGCCCTGTGCACACGATACGGGAAAATGACCAAAAATGCGTTATAGAATTCAAAAATAATTTTTGTAATAATATAATTTTAAATAAAATTTGTTCAATACTATCGCAGTAATGCTTATTTCAATATTTTAAATAGTATACTTGAATAAAATTAACAAATATTACTGTTTTGGTTAAATAATTATGTCTTAAATTATATATTTATTTCCCGGAACGCGTCATTTTCGGGTCTTTCACGCACTATGTGCACAGGGCACAAAATACATGCGGGATAGAAAAATGCGGAAGAGCGCTGATTGGCTGTTCGAATCACGCATCCTCTGTCCCGCACGCTGATTCCCGTATCGTGTGATGGGACTGCACCCTAATTGAACTATATAATTAGCGGCAACTTCAAAGTGTTGTGTACGTGTATCTGTGTGTGTTTTTCCGCGGTGTTGATCTCGGGAAACCGTGGGTACGCTACGCCCAAGGAACTGCGCGGATTACTTCCCCCTGCGGCCTTAAGTTTTTCTATGTGTCCGGGCCTTAACCGTAACCACAGTATAACCGCAGTAGTCCGACTCTCTGTCGGCGCCTTTGATCTATTGGTTCCCGATTCGCCGCCATTATTATAGGAGCGCCAACGGCGTATCAACGGTTAAAGGGCCCCGGGTTATTTTATAACTTATATGCTTTTAGATTATTTTGGAAAATAATCTGATCGAAATTATCCAAAATATCAAGTGTCTCTGCGCGTCACACTGATTAACGAATTTATTTTCATCTCATCGTCAAACGTATGATTGTAACCACGTATAATAACTGTGGCGCCTCGGCGGGGTCACACCGACGTTGCACTACCACGGATACAAAAATCCTCTAATTGGTCGCTTCTAACAAAATGTCGATGCACAGATCGGATCGGCGTGGAACCAAAACAATTGACGGAGTCGGACTACTGGTTATACTGTGCCGTAACCGGCCGAATCGAGCAATGCGATTGGTCGAAACCTTACTATTCTGTTACGTAAAAAATTTTGTGTGGAGGCCTTTAAATTCTCATTGCAGCTCCGCGCTTTAACTGTAAAACGCTCTTCCAAGATTTATTTTTAAGTTTATTTAACTACTACACGCATATGTTCTATGCGGGTTGTAGGCTAGCTCCTGGGTACCGCATCGTGGGACATTGGATCTACAAAAAAGAAAAAAAACGACGCGCTTTAAAGGCCCTTGCACAATTCTAGGCAACAGGCAATAGGAACAGGAAATAACCTCAAATTCGTCAATACAAATCTAAAAAGTTCGAACGATATGATTATTTGGCAACATGCAATAGGCACAGAATTTCCAACGTGACGGAAATTCTGTGTCTATTGCCTGTGTTATCGTCTATTCTGCATAAATACAAGGTTTCTGATTTCTGTTCCTTGGTCCTATTGCCTGTTGCCTAGCATTGTGCAAGGGGCTTGAAGCCACAAACACAATGCCAGGCAACAGGCAATAGGAATAGGAATAACATAGTCGCATCCTTTTTCAACACAGTGTATTAAAAAAGGACGCGACTATGTTATTCCTATTCCTATTGCCTGTTGCCTAGCATTGTGCAAGGGGCTTAACTGTCAGCGTTTCACATGGTGCGCGCACGCGTGCAAACCCCAATTGTCCTATTGGATAAATCGAATGCGTTCCGAAATTCACCGAGTTTCGGTGAGTTTCAAATTCTCTTTCCATCAATAGTGTGCCAATCTATTTTTTTGTGATATTTTATGACGCCCATAATGGCGCGTACCAATTTGTAAATATAAATGGATTGTCATAACACATAATAACACACTATTATCTACCATTATATCTCTTCATTGCGCGGTTAGAATGGATCTAGATACAGCTTACATTGGTAATTACATTTATCCATCTAATACAATTTCAATAATTCTGCATATGCGTATGTACATACGTACATTTTTGTTTAAAGTTATATCGCTCGCACGTCTATACTTACATTTTACACACACATATATATATATGTATATATATGTATACACACATTTCCTTTTGCGAAATTTGGTTTAATCAAAGTATAATATATTGTATCGAAGATGTAAAAAAAGTATAAATAGCGAATTAATAAGATTTACGTATGTCACCGACGTATTTACATACAGCATTCGTTAAACTTGTTGCTAGAACCATTGATTCACGATTGGGTGGAACATCTTCAGCAAACTGTGAAAAAACAGGAGCAGGAGCAGATTGCCAACGGAACTGATTTTGCCATGCCATTTGTAGGTAGGCAATAAATTTGCTTGAATAACGGCATCGCTCTGCTACAATAATTGTTTTAAATTAAACAATCAGCAATTCCAGCATCTACTGTAAAAGCTGCCTTCAAGATAGCGGAATACCTGGAGCTAGAGCCGAATGTCAAGTATATGGCCATTCAACTGTATGATAGATTCATGTGTAAACACTTTTGGGAGATTTATAAGACTGAGATTGCGAATAATCCGTCCGAAGCATTGTGGTTTAAAGTTTGCAAGAAGACCTCTAATCAAACCAAATTAAATTTAATGTCGTGCTTTCAATTGGCATGCAAAATGGATTCTCATTCCGGTGCTTTAGGAATATCGCAAGTATATTGAAAGATATAATATAATATGCTTTGTGAGGAATTAAAGACTTGAAGAATCACGATAAATATCTTAATTAACAGATAAATTTCTGCCGCTTGTTTTGCCAGATTCTTAATATTCTATATCTGATTGACAAAGAGTCTGAATATACGCCAAGTATGATTTCCTCGTCGGAAATCAAAGTTTTCAAAACAGTAGAATTTAAAATGCCCCTTTACACCCCACTGCACTGCATCGAGATTCTTCTGGCGGCAACAGGTCTCGGAGAAACGCCAAATATGGTTAACGTTTCGATAGATTTGTTGGACTTGGCTTACCTAAAGGTAAGGTTTGGACACTCGACATTTTTATATTTAATTTATTTCTTTGTATAATTTACATAATACCATATATGTACGTATATCTCACTCATTTCCAGCACGATAGATTATATTCACAATTTCATTCATATTACATGCACAAAGATGTTCTAAACGCAGACCATGTAGCCAGGAAGCTAATATCGTTGAAATCGAATATACTTTTCCTAAGCGCAGCAATAGTATATTGCACTACGTTCTTTTTGTGCTTGGATACAAATGCCTCGGAGGAGCGAGTTATCGTAGCAAAACTGGCAGAATTAACAAATACAACGGATACTGATATTTTCAATATGGCCAATATGTTGCTCTTAATAGCGACACAAGAGTAACGTAATATAATAAAATGTATCGTAGCAAAGAAGAGGTATTTCGCGCGCGCGCACGCGGTTGCGTGTGCTTTGGAAAAAGGGGTACGTTGTACTATACCTGTGTAAATACTTGATTCAAAAAAATAAATTAATACCTTGTGATATGTTGCATGCAATTATATACATATATATATATATATGTATACACACATGTACATTTTTGTTTATTCATTTAGAACACGCATGGCATATATTATGTATGCGTAAGATATATATTTGAATAATACAAATGAGGGAGAGAGAGAAATATGCTCTATATATAAAATATTAGATCGCATAGATAGCAAGTGAATCTGTGAATTAATTTACATGCAATAAAATTGACGAATGTTTATCAATTTCTCGATAATCATAATTAAGGTATCTCTATTACGCAAGTATCCTATTTACAATCGTGTTAAACTTGAAACTAGAAAAGAAAAGTAGAAAAGTCATCTGGAAGGGCGACAAAATTTGCATTCTCATCCATGTCGTCGCGTCACTCGTCTTCTCGCGCGGTAGATATCTGACGTACGTTTCTATCGATTCGAGCTCACAATCAGTTGAATAGTGTCTGAATAAAGTTTGTAGACTGCCCTCATCGCTTTCATATTGATTTCTTTCAATTTCTTTCACCCATTTACGTATGTCGACCTATA
The DNA here is from genome assembly GCA_035220615.1 of Leptothorax acervorum. Taxonomy (NCBI): domain Eukaryota; kingdom Metazoa; phylum Arthropoda; class Insecta; order Hymenoptera; family Formicidae; genus Leptothorax; species Leptothorax acervorum. Next base: position 1,312,338 of record JASTWQ010000030.1, on the reverse strand, counting down.
GTAGGTCAGGTTAAGTTAGACTAGGATACAAACACCTTTCTCCGCTCGGCTCGGTCGCTCTCGTTGGCTCTCGTTGGCTCTCGTTGGCTCTCGTTTCACCCCTTTCACCGTGCGCACGCGTACATAATTGGCATCCATTCATCGCCACTACGTGCCACTAACAATACTTAAGTACTACGCGTCGTTACTATTTCAATTATTATTTCATTACCCGGCACCCGCTCCGAAAAGTTGACGCTACTCGGCTACTCCTCCGCGACCGTGATACTTATCATTCGCGACTCACGATGTTCACGACAGCCGCTTTGTCTGGGCTTGGTGAGTCCCATCCGAACTGACCGAGCTCCGAGTCCGAGTGCAAGTTGCCAGGTCCCCCAGGTCCCCACTGGAGTTCCCACTTCCCAGTTCCCAGTGAACTGACCTGAACTAAAGTGAACTGAAGATTGAAGAACTGTCAACTGAACTGAAGTCGTGACTCGTGGTGGAGTCGTTTCAAGATGGAGAAAAAACAACGTCGCGACTGCTCTCGCGCAAAGTGGTTGTAAACACAGCTCGAGTCATCGCCCGTCGCTGAATGGTGATTCTGCTAGCTGGCTAATTTCGCCCAGCCACGTGAGATCGACGTGAGAGCTGAGAACGTGCAATGGCGAAATCTGTGCTAAGTTCCGACACGCTGCCCAAGGCGGGTCGTGTAAACGAAGGTAAAGGAAGAGATTTGAGTTATTTCATATCAAATAACTTAATGACAAGACCCGCGACCCGCGTTTGCGTTCGCGTTCGCGTTCGCGGGTCTTGTCTCACGATTAGTCATCGCATTGGCATTCCTAACGTAATGTGAGTTTGTATTTGTGTGATTTTGCAGTGTGCCGTGAATGGCTGGTGCACGAGGACGGGGCATTAGCCTATCGACTTCAGGATGAAGAAAGTACGTAAAAATTTTATGCTTTCCACGTTGGTGTGGATGTATGTGTGTCGTAGGGAGTGCCAGATTCATGCAGAATCGTCCTAGGACCTAGGACGATCGGTCGTGCTCGACTGATCGTGTTTGCCTTCCACTTTAGGAAGAACGACACGAGAGACACAAGTTTTCTCTATCGATATTGAAATTATGGAATTAACCCGAAAAACGTGGCATCATGTAGGAAAAAGAAATGAAAGAAACCTTATTAAAACTCGATGTGGTACAGCTTGAGGTGACTCTGAAGCATTTTGTGCCAAGAGGAGATGATATCGAAGAGAAAAAGGGATATAAATGTAAACGTATATACATAGTAATAATTTTGTTTAAGATAGAAAATAGGATAATGTTTCGTGTCCAAGACGTAAAGGACCTCGAAAGAGGATTTGAATGCTTTGCACACACACACAAGATATCTGTATCTGCTATTAATACTTACCTAATTGCAAGTAAGAGGCTTATATCTTAACGTATGATTTTTGTTATTATTTCTAGTCAAGGAACATTACACCGGCAACAAAACGCGTAATGCACAGGTGAGAGAAGATTTGCCGCGAGCCAAAGTCGAACAGGAATTGGAAGCACTGAGATATCAAACTTACATTCAACAACAGTTAGTATCGCTTATATCGTTTAAAGATAAAGAGATTATTTCATGCGAGTGTCATTGTTTTAAGATCGTGTAGTTTTCCTTTTATTATTTTATTATTTATTTATTTATTTTTGCAAAGGGAAGAGAGAGATGCGCTTGTTGCGAAGCAGATTGCACTATCTCTGGAGCGAGAGGAGAGGCAGAGAGAGCGCGAATTGCAAGAAATGATGAGATTAAAACTGAGATTGGGAGATGAAGCTATGCAGCGAGAGTTTGAAAGACGTATGCAAGAAGAAAAGGATGAGGTAGCCATGATATTTTGCGGTTAATAAAACCCTTGGAAGCAATCATGTATCTTTTTTCATTGAAAAAAAAAAAAAAAAAAAAAGAATTGTTCGCTAGCATGTGTTAATGTAAATGTTAAAAAATGTCGTTTTTTTTTGCGACAGGAACTGGCGAAGAAGCTGCAACAAGAAGAAGAAGATCACGATGGTCCAGAAGACGAGCGATTAATGTTGGATCAAAAATTGGCGATGGAGGCGCAGGATGCTGAATTGGCGCGAATGCTTCAGGAGAAAGAGCGTGCGAAGGCTCGTAAAGCGCGAGAGAGGGCAAGGCAGAAGAAGCTAGAGCGGGAGCGTCTGCAACAACAGCAGCAACAGGCAGATGAACAGGATCTCACGGAACGACCTCAAAGACCAGACAGGCTGGACTTGAAAACTCTGTCGATCAAGAATCGAGCCCGTTATTCTGCCAATTATTCTCAGTATTCGGATCCCGAGGAAATCCAGACGCTAGACAATCCCGTTGACACGGTGCGAGAAGTGACAAATGTCGCGGCCATTATTGATCCTACTTACAATGTTCATCGAGGTACTACCTCGAGCAGCTCGAGCAGCACGATAAGTCCCACTTACGCTTTGCCGACGCCACCACAGGAGCTAATGACAGATGATGTACCGTGTTACATGCCGATTCAAGGCCAGCGACGAAATCAGGCTCAATCACCGTCTAGCGCGCACGAGGAAAAGCACAAGCGGCGAGTTAAAGACGGGTGTAAGCATCAGTAAAAGTTGAGAGAGATCAATATTTTTTATTTAAAAAAAGTCGTTTTTTCTTATTACCATCAAACGATGGCATAAATTAATAAATATTTATTATTTCTAAAGTTTGTCTATAAAGAGATGCAATCTTGTATTACGTATTGAGCAATATTGATGATACATTTATTTAATATATTTGCGCTTACTTTCGCGAAACATGTGTATGAATTTCAGGACTTTACGATTATTCATATTAATAGGACATATTGCCATATGTTACGTAATGATGTAAATTGTAAATCAGTGTACTGCCATACATTGCGCAAAGTATAATGTGCCTTTTAAAGGGCATTTAAAGGAATTTAAGAGCCTTATCTTCAAAAATTTACGAATTATTCAGCAATATACATATATATATGTATATATAAAATATGATATTATAATTGCTGATATCCGAATGGATATATTGTACCGTTTTCGATTTTCTTTTTACATTTTTTGCTAATCGACACTCTTGTGTATTTAATATCAACACGCTTCTCAGTGTTCAAATTTTTGACATTTTTAGCCTAGAATAAAAGCGAAAAGATATCTTAGACTGCTTAGACAATCAGAGAACGATTTGTAACAGATATATTTTTCAACTTGATTCATTTATATGTGACGAGTAAGCAATGACAGTGTACAAATATTGATCCACTGCAAGAATCTCATAATTTACCTATATTTTTGTCATTTGGGTCAGATGATACAGAATGTAATTGAAACGCATGAGCAGATTATGACGAAAGATTGAGAAATTGTAGAAACATTGATTTTTTCCAAATTATTCTTTATTGTTTACTTAAGTGATTACGTTTAAAAGAATTTCTCGTGTGTTTTCGATACTTTCAAACTTGCTCTTACAAAATATAACCATAACCATATGTTTCCACTACACATTGGTCAACGCTACAAGAGTTCTCTATAACACGCTTAATTTGATAATAAATCGCGCCCACTTAAAATTCTTTTGTAGTTAGTAAGGTAGAACGTAAAAAATGACAACACTGCCAAAGATAACACTTTAATGCAGGCCTTTAGAAAAAAGTGTTGATAAAAAAAATGCGAACATATGTACGCATTATGTATGTGTAAAGATTTAGATTGAACGAGAATTACGTACTGCAATGTTCTCTAAACTTTGAAACACGATATGAGCAAGCTTCCAAAATGTTTAGGTCAGGTATATAATGTCAGTTGAAATCTATTGAAGGGGGAAGTGTTAGAAAGCAGAATTGTGTTACTAAGGGTACGATCGTTATATTTCCTTTCCAGAAAGATAAGAAAAAGAAAAAAATATCTTTAATTACTTGGAATTTTAAAATAACGCATTTTTGAAGCGCTTAGAATTTATTTATTATTAATTCTCTGTCATTATATAAAGGATATATATCTATGAATCTATTGTATGTACAATGTATTATTTACTAACTTAAGGACTGTATTCAGAAGAATAAGAATCTCTATTGATAGTTAGTTTTTCAAGCGCTACTCCATTAGAATATATGAATTCTTTTTGTAACAATTATGTTATTTGTGGTGAGTGGAGTTTTCTCTCGTTTGATACTATCATATATTACCTTTTACATTTATTGTATCGATACAACTATACATGAGTATGTTAATAAATTATTTACAAAGATATGATACATTGCCTTCTTGTCGAAAATATTGTAGAGGGATGTGCTATATTATATGTGGAGTGTGTAGCAAAGGATTTTGTGCTACAAAATGAAAATCTAGAAATATTAACATAAAAAAACTGACTTCTGACAGTAGATATCTTTAAAAAAAATGTACGTGTACACGGAATGAATACTATTGTAATGGTCAAAGAGTGCGCGCGTACGCGGGTGTATCTGTGCCAAAAGTATTTGTGATATAACACTTTTTTTCACAATATTGTAGTTTATCATTAGAATACATTTTTTGACGTGACATTCATTGTAGCCATATCTCTGTACACTTGTCAACTTGTGCATCGATGTAGAAAGAACGCGATACATCTGAGATTTACAAACTTAAAATGTGTGCGATAAATTCGCCAGAACTCCCGGGAAGTTTCCAGTTTCAATCTGTTGTGCTTTTAGGTCTTTTAGATACAACAAATCTTGTTCGAAATCGCGATCCAAAAGTATTTATGACTAAACGACCGTAACGGCTGGATCCGACGATGCCACGAGGTTTCTGGATAGTGAGTTGTTGTTGTCCTTGATAAGAACTCGGTATGAACGAGCTTATTTTTCTGTGAAAAAAAAAACCATAGGATATAGACCAACTTGTATATCTTTCTCTCTCTCTCTCTCTCTCTCTCTCTTTCTTTCTTTCTTTGGTAAAAAGAGACGAAATAAAGACGATTAAAGCTTAAAAAAGTGAGAGAACGCAGCGACGAGAGAAGAGTGATTGTGTCAGATCAATTAATAAATAACAACCTACGATGTTGGTTCGGAGAAATGTTTTTAGACCTGGTTTGAGGCGGTGAGAACACATAATTCGGGACTTCCCCAATGTCTGTAAATTGAAGACCACGATTTAATCAAACTGTGCTCGATATTTAAATACATGCTATTCGACAAGTGAATGGAGTTACGTTCCAGCGTATTACTAATCGACCGAGAAGTTCTATTTACATTGGTATGTACATTGTGTAGAATTGATAAAAAATTCCGTTTGTTACGATACATAGGTATGTAGAGCGTTCCCTGCAGCATAAGACCATTCACTTGACGAGCGGGTCTATTCTCTTTCAAGTCCATTTCTCTCACCTTTCTCATCCAATGGCACATAGTCCGTCTTCTCCGGCAGCGAGAAGGAAAATAGATCGCTGGACTGTCGACTCACGCCGGTCTTGCGCGGTCTACCTCGTCTCGGCTTCACTTGGCTTCCTTCCTTTTTCGTCTCCTTGATCGTCGTGGCTGATGCCGCCCTTCTCTTAGGCGTAGGAGCACTCTGCGCGGCTTCGCTACCCCGCGCCTTCTCGTCCCCTTCGAGATTTACCCTGTTCTCACTTTCCGCAAGCTCTTCCGCTATCGGCGATACCACCGCGCGACTTGCCGCATCAACATTTCTGACCCTCCTCTTCATCTCCGTGCGTATCACATCGGCGCTGGACGCTCTTCTCTCTCTGGCGTTACTTTGCACAGCCTTCCTCCTGGTGGATCTCGTCTCTCTCTCTCTCAATGGCGGACTCAAGATCTCCTCCAATTCCTCCGGTACGGACTGTACCGACGCGCTTCGAACGCGCGTGTTTGTCGTTAGTCTACCGACAATCTCCTCGACATTCCTCGCGGCAGACGCAGCGTTCCCGATCGCGGCGGGTCTCTTCGACTCCTCCTCTGGAGGCTCGGCGACCTCCGGAATGATTTCCTCCATGACACTACCGGACCTATGTCCTCGCCGCGAACTTACGGGCCGGGGCGCGCAGCCGACACACGTTATCTCCTTCGGTGCCGAGCTACCGCGTTTACGGCTCGTCTTAACATCCGGCTCCTTCGAACGCTCCTCGTCCAAATCCCTCGAGGACGATCTCAATGATCTGTTTGTCGTTGCACCATCGGTATCGGACGACACCGAAGACTTCCTCGCACGCCTCAAAGGCCTCTTGCTCGCGTTCTCGCCTTCCTCGTCGTCGCTCATGAGCGTCGTCAGTTTCGCGAGCGATGTCGCGCTTATGGACCTCGCGAAACTCCTCTCAGCCGCTCCTACAACAGCAGGGGCGTCCGCCTGTAATTCTTTCCTCGCGAAAGAGGCGAGTCTTGTGCTCCTTCTCACAGGTAGCTCGTCCTTGACGCTCTCGGAGTCGCTGTCTTTCGCCTCGGCCCGCAGCATCTCCCTCGCCACGGACGTACACCTACGACCTCTTCTCGCTGCTGACGGTAGCGCGTCGGCTTTTCCTGAGCCTGAGCTTTGCTGGGGGAGCTCAAGACTCTCGTCCATTGTCACCGAGCTCATTAGTACGTCCTTAGCGAGAGAACTCGCTCTTCGGCCACGTAATTTTCCCAATGGGCTGCGACTCATCCTCATCTCTTTCGCTGCCGAACTCGCTCTCCTCGTACGCGACGATTTTTCCAAGTTTGCTTCCTGCGATGGAGAGTCCTTAGTCTCGATTGAGCTCGCTCTTCGTAGACGGGTGACTTTCTCCGACTCTACTTGTCGCACCGAGGTATCTAACGTATCTTTTGCTGTCGAGCCTGCTCTACGTGATCTAGTCATACGCACGGATCCGGAAAAATCTGTCGTCTCAACTTGATTCCTCTCACTTTTCTTTGAAAAACTTTGAGCTTTCCGGCCCGACAGCTTCCTCTCGGCCGTCCCCTCGGATACCTCGGACACCACGACCTTACTGACGTCTACTCTACATAGTTTTACGTAGCTCGGAAAAATTTTGTTGGACTCGTCATGGGCAGCGACACTGGCATCGAACCTCGGTGGAGTCTTCGCGAGGCCTTTCTTCGGAACGCTTCCTCTCCTACCTGTCTTCCGGTTTTTCTCATCGGATTCACCGTTCTTCTCCACTTGGATTTCATTCCGCGTGACGTAGGGTCCTTGTGAATTGGAATATCTGCCGTTTTTCGCTTTTAGCTCTTGAGTTTCGCCAGCACTGGAATCGGACTCGTCGTCTGTAATATTCGACATGTCGTACAACATATGCTCCGAATCAACAATCGGATCAAGCATCGAATGTGTCTCACCTTTGCTATTATCCGCCGTGTTATTATCATCAAGTACTACCGGGGTCACAGCTCTGCTACTCGTAGATTCGTCGTCGGTCAAATCAACGTCACCCATCACCGGCCTGGATTCCGATTCTTGCAAGCCATTAGGCTTCGTCACGCTGCACGCTGCTTCGGATTTCTCATATTCCGCAGGATTCCAAGCGTTCTCGCGAAGCGAGAACGAATGAGAAGCAGGAACTTGACTGTCCAAATGCATCTGCGTGTCTTTCAGAATCGTGGATAGACTCTCGAACGTCTTCTCGTGCACGTCATTGTCCTCATCCTTGTCTTGCAATCGAAGTAGCTCCTCGTCAGACTCATCCGAAACGGCCGGGCTCGATTCCGCGACTCTCTCAAATTCCAAGAGTACGGGCATCTCGTAATTTCGTAAACTCGGACTATCTTCCCTCGCGATTCTACCGTTATTGAACCTGTTCTGTCGACTCTTGCTCTCTTGCTCAACGACCTTGTCTAAACCATCTCCTTGTTCCACGAGATCGCCTCCACTGTAACCAGACGTGCGTTCGACGTGCTCTTCTACCTCGTATTCCTCTATGTTACTCACGTTGTCTACTTCCATCGCTCGCTTGTCACTAACAGACGTTTGAGAAATTATAATCTTCGTTAGTGGAGTAGACGAAATGGTAAATTTATCGTTGCCATCTCTTTCCACGGACGATCTCCATTGCGACAGACTGGTGCGTCCCGATCTCCTTGGGCAGCTAATGTCGACGCTGCTATCGGAGGACAGTACAGTGGTCGAGTAGACAGAGGCCGACGCCGACAATAACGAGCTACGTCTCCTCGGTGTACCCGAGACGAACGGCTGCTTCGTCATCTCTTCGAAAGTCGACGAGGTCGCTGCGGACAAGTTTGCGGACAAGCCACTCGCTTCCTTGGCGCAAAATTCCTGTGGCACTTGTACGGACGAATGTAAGGCACTTCTTCTGAGGCTGGGTCGCGGACGGGCGTAGTCCGAAATCTTACCGGAGGTACTGCTATTGTCAGTCAAAACCGCGCTTTCGTAATACGCTGACTTATTCGCGTTTGGACTGAAGAACGCACCGTTACTCGCTTCGTTCAAACATGGTCCGAGGGGAACATCAGTCTCGTTTTCGTCTTGTCCCTCTTCCTCCGCCTGTCCCCTTCCCTCCTTTTCCTTCTCTTCCTCTTCCTCATACACCAAAGCTTTCTTCGATTGATTGATGTTAAATCGTATCTGTCTATTGACTTTCCTCTCCCTCCCGGACAGTCTGTCGGTGGACTCCTTGACTTGGGACGTCGCGGTAGGAGAGGTCGAGCTACTTACGAGTTGTCTAATCTTCAAAATCGAATGCGGTGTCTCTAGAACACGATCCTTGCTCGCGGAGGCATTAGATTTGCGCTTTACCAGAGGCGTCTCGAAAGTCTCCCGAAATCCCGAGATTCCCGATTCTCCCAAAACTCGTTTACTCGGCGAGACGTTCCCGTCTGATAGTTTCCGGCGTTTTATGCCTTCCGACATTATATCGTCCTCCTCGTCCTCTTTGTAAATCTGATCAACCGTGCGTTTGCCGCGACTCTTACGCATCAGTGCCGGAAACAGTACACAGTTCATGTTTACGCCGTAACTGTTGAATCTCAAGGACGTGCAGGGCGCACTGACAAACGGTATCTGACACTTCTCTCCTCGTAGATAGGTTTCTCTGGCCTTCGTGATCGCCGTTTCATATATACTCCGCAGCTTGTCGTGGCTCTTGCGATGCGACATCGGTCTGGAATAGCGCGCCTTCAAATCTGCGTCCGAATTTGTCGCGGCCGCATTCATGGAGAATCGTTTCGTGACATCAGGCAAGGTCATGTCGTACGCGCCGAGCATATTAATCGACGTGGACTGCACGTCTTTGACCAAGTTCGACTGGTACTGCCGGATCGGATAGCCGCTAATTACTTCCGTGTAACGGCATCGTTGTAAATAGTACAACAATCGCAAATCTTCCATCTTGTTCTCTTCGAGAAACTTGACAAACACCTCCTCCTCCTCGGAGTCCAGCACTAAATGCAGAATCTCATCGAGCTTATCGTATTTCCTGCAAGCTCGGAAGAAACTGGTTAGCAATTGTTCGTAGTGGCAGGGTGGCCGACGATGAAAAGCGGAGTGTACCAGACCGTGCTCCACCGAGAGGCTCATGGCCATACCTTGCTCTTCCATGGAGGACAGGGGAGGTTTCCTTACGCGAAGATATACGAGCGCCAGTTTGTGTTGATTATTACGCACCAGGGTGCGCAATATGAGTCGGTGGTGCCAGTCCTTGATATCGGAGTCGCAGATTAACTGGCCGGTCATTGTGTCGAGGAAGTCCTGATAATTTTCCTGATCGAGCATCCAGAATGCCTGAGTGAGCTTGATGAGGCTGGGGCTCATCATGAACGCGGACGGATATTTGATCAGCTGTTTCACCGCGGGATACAGCCGCTGCAGTAGCATAGCCAGGTCCATCAGGAGATAAATTGTGATCTGATGTCTGCAACTGATCTCATTTGCTTCCGTCTGATGACAATCGGTCAAGTAAGATCGTAGTAAAGATTGCAACGATGGCGGTGGATAGCAGCCACGCGTGGCGATGCCACCCTCTCTTTCCCACTGTGCTTTCAATATGGGGCACTCGCGCGTTATCAGCTCGTCAATAAACAAATCTTCCTCGTTTTCGCCACTGTTCTGTAAAAACTGCGCTCGTTTCTCTTTATAAAGCACCGAAAGCTTCTCGTAGGGATAAGGCACTCTTAGCGCTAGGGAGATAGGCAGCGTAACCCTCTCCTTCTCCTCCCCTTCTTCTTCCTCCTCCTTTTCTTCGTCTTCTTTCTCTTCTTCCTTCGCCTTTGCTGCTGCCGCCTCTGCCTCTGTTGCCGCCGCTTTCTCCTCTTTCCCCTCCTCCAAATCTTGCGTCTCGGGCAACAGTCCCACGTCGTAGAACCAAAGGAGTACTTGGAAATACGTGGACACGCGTCTCAATGTCCTTTGTTGCTTCGTCAAGTCCATCGTCGCGGACGGCAATTTACCTACTACATTGGACAAACATTCCAATTGCTGCGAGCAAAACCGCAAAGTTTTCACGTCAGCTTCGCCGATGCTACTGCCCGACTGATCAAATAGAGGAATGCAGAGCCGGTCCGCGAGAATTTTTATCGTAGAAGCTCTCTGGACGCCCCACTTGAAGAAAGTTGGATACAAGTAAGAAGCACTACCGTCCGACCACTCCATGGCGCATCTTATGAGAAAAGTGGACCACCGTTGTTCCAAGCAGAGCGACAGCAACATCTCTCGTTGTGCATTCTGATCGCTAGTAAATGAGAATTCCGAATTAAACGGCACCAGGCCGACAGAAAGACATCTGTGAAACGTTTCAAACGGTTGTATCAGGACGATTGGACCCGCCGTAGCTATCTCACGCAGCAGGTCGGTCTGAACACCACGTGTCATCCAGAACGTCAGTTTCGTCGAGTTCAACTCCACCCATTCGAGTGACAAGGAGTTGGGATAGAACAGTTCCTCGGGCGAGCTCGGACCATTGCTGGAAAACTCTTGTAAACTGTGCGGGATATATGCAAAACTTATGACCTGACCGTCTCCCTCATTTTGCGCGTCCGATCGCGTACGATACGTTGCCAATATGCTGTTTGGATTCTGACACTCGCTGATAGTATGCGGCATTTGCTCTTTGTACCATTGATTCAAATCAAACAGAAATACTCTGTCGTTAGTGGCGATGAGTAGTAGGTTGTCCTCGCCTCTTCTACCGACCGATTCGGTCTGCTCCGGATTGGACTCTCTCTCAACGGTACACAAACTGACGACCTTGTCTCCTTCGTTCAGCTCCGATTCAAATTTCAAGCTGGGATCATCTTCCAGATTAAAGTACACGTTTATCTCTCTGCCACAGTATTTCCTTTCAAATAGCATAGCGTACATTCGCAATATCGGCGGTGCTTTTGACACATCGTCCTGAAACACTACCCACAAGTAATAAAAAGGCCTAGGATCGTCCGTGGGTTCCAACAAGGCCAAATGCGTGACCGTCATGTTCTCGTCGATGGGTGTACTGATCCATCCTATGGAGCCATCGTTTTGCCAAATTATCACTCTGCCCAAACAGCCGGAGATTAAACAGCCAATCTTCGTAGAACTAATTATCGCGGTGGTCAAACTCTCGCCGAGCAAAGGAGACGATTCGAAATCTTGTCTGTTAAAGCCAATATGCTTTTCTATACCTGAGAATATAATTGAATTTCCGAGTAATATATATTACCAACATAATATTAACTAAAGATTTGTGTGTGTGTGTGTGTGTGTGTGCGTGTGTGTGTCACACAGAGGTACACGCACACGCCCGCGCGCGCACACACACCTATCCTACACGTTATTTAATAGTATCGATATATTTGGAGACAAGTAGATACTTGCTAATTATTTATTTGTACTTGTATGTAGCAACTTACGGTTGTTGAACAAATTGTAAGCTGCATGCTTTTCTCGAATGGATTGACGTCTACCGATCATTTGTTTCATCGGTGGAAAGTCTAACTCTGCCGGTGACGTTTCATCCATAACAACAGACAAATCATGGGTGTCCCACATAGTTCTCCGGAGATCAATCATTATATGGTGAAGATTACGCAAAGCTACACAGGCCATTCCATCCATTTCACTTAGTACGTTATCAGATCTCTTATCATTGAATTCCTCCCATTCTGCACCACCTGCCACAACGCATACTTGTTCTATCCCGCATGGCATCTATAAAACATGTATAATGCTAACAATAAGTGCAGAAAGGTAACCAGTAAAGGTTACGTATAATATTCTTAAAATAGTAATTCAAAATGAGCGCGATTTAGGGGACACTCGAATTTAGGGAACACTTACGCGAATAGCTCTCAAGACACGGGACGTAGTACAGTCAAATATACACAATAAACCAGAAGAATCTTTCAGTTTGCTCGCACAATTATCTATTCCAACTAGCAGCAATGGAAATTCTCCAGATTGCGCAGGAAATTGAGAAACGGACGTTACAACGCCACGAAACATCCAGCTACTAACGCTCTCTCCGATTTTCACATTGAAGACTATCAAGTGGCAACCGTAACTCAGCCACGCGTATGTTGCATTATGCAGAAATCCTCCACGGCAATCGCTAACGTCGTGCTCTTGGAAGTTTGCAGGCTGGCCGTGCTCTAAATTCCTTAACCAGTTTGACACAGGAAATTGAAGATTCACGATCCTGCGAATCTGCACGAGGGGAAAAATAAATAGATAAATAAATAAACTTTTCCATTCGGCATTTCTTTAATTGGATTAGATTCATTTTTATGTTTTCGGCACAATTCAGCTCAAAGTGGAAAAATATCATGATTATGGCAATTGAGCATGATAGTTGGAAACTGTCGCGATAGCGATAGGATAGGATAGGATAGGATAGGATAGGTTATCTCGATAATTGGAATACTTTTATGCGGAGCCAACGTTACCTCGCAGTTGCTTTCCTCTAGCTCCTTCATTTCTCAGACGAGCTACCGAAAATACTAAATAACTGAAATATCATCGGTGAAAGTCGCATTTAAAAACCGTTCTTGCGGCTCTCGCAGCTCGAGGTTATGTTGGCGCCAAACCTCACGCTCACGTAGGCGGTAGGACGTCCGTTCTCGTGAGAGTGAGAGCACTCGCGAATCTCGTGACGCTCGTGACCGCCCGGGAGACACACGCGCGCGCACACACACATGTAAGAGGTGAAATTGCACGTGCAATGGAAATTAGTGACTTATCGAAAGAACACAATGACGGCGTGATTTGGAATCGTATTACGAAATATGTACGAAAACGATATTATCTCCCATTCATTTTGCTACTCTGTCCCTCTCTTTCTTTTGTGCACACGCGTTTTAATGCCGCGTTTTAAAACCGCAAAAACTACTACCAGAGTCGTTGTATTTGTATGATCTCTGCGCCATATTGAGAATTTAGACAGTAGCACCTCTGAACTCGGGGACAAATACTTGCATGTAGCGTGAATCACTGCCATGGTAAGTTATCGTCTCTTTGTTTTAATAATTTTTATACAGTTTTTTAAATATAGCTATAAAGTAAAATATGTATGTAGTACAACATGCATACAACATACGTACACATATTACACATGTATATTACACATACACATTGTAATTTTAAGTAAAGTAAAAATACATTTTATAATCTTTTCATAAAAAAATGTTAAAATTTATATTGTGAATATATGTATAATGTACGTGTCGAGCTGTATGTATTATTGTATGTATATTTGACTTTATTATATTTAAAACTACATTACTGCAATGTGACATAGTCCCTTTGCCTATCGCACCAGTTTCACGCGATCGCCGCGCGATGTCAGCAGCTGCAGCTCCAACTGGTCCTGCACTCCTAGGCCGGTATTCATAGTTATTTAAGACCGTTTTAAGTTCAACCTTAAGATGTCATGAACCAATCACAGAGCCGTATTAGCGTCTTAAGACATTACTTAAGACGGCCTTGATGACTATGAATACCGGCCCTAGTCCTGCCCCGCGTGACCCGCGTCCTGCACTCCCGCGTCGCGTCGCGTCCCTCTGGGTCGAGTCAGTCGAGTGTCGAGTGAGTCGAGTCTTTCTCGCATTCTCGTTTCTCGCTCAATCGGAGGGAGAACGTAAGTATCGGTTGAATGACTGCGTTCGGGGAGCGCGCTTTTAGCGCTTTTACATCATTCTATCCTTGTTTTACGTGTAATGAATAATAAAGATAGAATGATACAATAGCGCTGAAAGCGCGCTTCGCGAACGCAGCCAATATGTGCTTTAAGCTCTAAGCCGTAAGAAATGGACCAATCACAGTTGAATTTGAGGAGAATACTTGATTGTGATTGGTCAATTTCTTACGGCTTAGAGCTTAAATACTCTTAAAGCAAGGTTGTAGACCAGATGTTATTTGACGCGTGCTATCTTAGGGCCGTGGCACACAAAAAAACTTAAGCAGTAAGGAAATCAACAGTATGATTCGCTAGCGCTTACGTTTATTCCTTAAGTTCTTGACTGTGATTGGCTGATTCGCTTACTGTTTAAGTTTAACTGCTTAACTTTTTTTGTGTGCTATGGCCCTTAGTTGCAGGAAATGGAGGAGGAAGAAAAGGAAAAAAGGAGTAAAATGAGAAAAAGGTGAGAGGAGGAAGGAGCGAATCCCGTGTGCGCTATACCGTACGTAGCTCGTAGCTAATCAAAAATCGAGAACGCGGTGTCCATACTCTTAATTATAGGTATTTATAACTCTAGGGCCACGAGGTTGTGGCGCGCGACATCGGCGGTCGAACCAGGCCGAACGTCGCCGAACGTCGTCGGCGCGATGCGCTGCCGCGCTACCACTCTGTGAGTGAGTGAGTGAGTGAGTGAGAGAGAGAGAGAGAGAGAGCATCTGAGGATCTGAGGGCTGAGGGAGCGGAGCAGCGTCGCGACTCGCGAGGCGCGAGTCGCAGCAGTTCCGCCGGGCGGTCCGTCCCGCGGCTGGCCGGTCGGCCTCGTCGCGACCGAATTGGTTACCATCCGCTGCCACGCGCCGCGTCCGTCGGAGAGAGCCCCACGTGAGTACACATCCCGGAATTCGCACCTTGCACCTCGCACCTGTCACCTGTCACCTTTCGAGCACACACGCCTGTTTTTCTCTCAGCTCGCTCGCGGCTCGTGGCCGGCCCGTTTTCCCTCGGATTTCCGACTATCTTTTTCGTGCCCTTTCTTACAATTAGCACACCTGATAGATTATAATATATATACATTATATACGTATCGTCTCGAATGGAAGGAGAGTGCCAAGGCAGAGCGCTGCAGCTATAGGAAATGGATATCTATATAGCAATATCTAGCGTGAAATTCAAATTTGCTCATTTTTTCATAAAGGGATGAACAACTCTTTGCTTGGTTGCATATACATATAATAAATATAAATAAAGACGCTTAATTTTCAGTAGAGCTTCGTCATTATTATGTCGTTATTGTGTAGAGTTTCCAATTCTTTGCAAAAACGAAGATAATACGTAGTCGTATGTAAATTTTCACATATTAATGTACTTGGAATAATTAATTATTAATGTGAGAGAAAACGGGTGAGAGAACGTAATGCAATCACGTAGAATATTTTTGTCCTCTTGCGACTGGACGGGTGACAGTGACAAGAGTGACAGGTGACATTAGGTCTTATTGTCAAGTCAGACCCGTCTTCTTCTGCGCGCATTAAGTATATAGAAAAACGTAACGAATTATAGCAGACGATCCGGACGACTCCGCGTCAGTCGATCGTTGGCTAACTTTCCAATGATTTCGAGCATATTATTAAATCTGTTGGATCTCTAATTAAAAACCTCTAATTAGCACACATAACGCGTACTAATTTAAATTAGAAATTGTTTTTAACGCGAAATTTGAGCGTAATTCGATTTTTTTTACAAGTCTACGACTTGTAAAAATTCGCGCCAGAAAGAAATCTGACGATATATCGGCATCGCAATCGTATATTAATTTTTAAGACTGCAAGTATCGCGATTTTGATCGGGCTTAATTATAGTACCTTATCTTATGCGGGCAACTCACTTCCGATTAATTCCAAGTACAAACTCGATTCCATCGAAACTTTTATCGAAGGCATAGGTATAGACTATAGGGTATAGGTCATAGGCCGGTATTCATAGTCGGATCTTATTTCAAGGCCGTCTTAAGTAATGTCTTAAGACGCTAATACGGCTCTGTGATTGGTTCATGACATCTTAAGATTGTACTTAAGACGGTCTTAAATATAAGATCCGACTATGAATACCGGCCATATAGAACGCTCTCTCTTTTCCGTGAGTTTACTTATCAAACAAGGAACGGAATTATTACTTGTATGAAGGGTACAGGGGAAAAACGATCAAAGTTCACTTCACTTTTTGTCAAAATTGATCTGATCATGCTATCTCGTGGCATTTTCAAACAACTTTCATAATTTTTATCTGTTTTGATCAACAACCGTTACAATTCATTGAAAATAATGCCGAGAGAGAATTGTACCGTGCTGGGGGGAAAAACGTTCATAGTCGACGCGCTTGTAAGAAAGAAAAGAACCATCACAGAATTCAACATACAATGTAAATACTAACAATAAGAAACACCAAGGCTGCGTTCCAATATTAGCAAAGTGCCAGTTTTTCTCCTGTACCCTTCATATATCTATCATCGTCGGCCGGCAGGGAGGAAAATATAAATTAGACATATAACCATTTGTCTATAGTTATATGTAATAGATTATCGATCGCGAGGATTGCACGCAACTATAATGTAAATAAGAATTTGACGGATATTGATTACGAGTTTACACTGTTTACAGTCACGAGATTGCACCGAAAGGGATATCAATATATTGTTTATTTGTTATTTACATGGAGCTTTATACATATTACCTCGAGTAAAGTGTAATTGAGTATGGAAATTGCTCGATTATTCCTGTAGCCGGCGTTTAACAATCGGTAAATCTGTGTTTTATCTGTAAACAAGTAATCCTAATCGCGAGTATTTATGTATAGACAGCGAAACAAAATGTTATGCATTTCGCTTCTGCGTTTAATTGAGAGAGAGAGAGAGAGAGAGAGAGAGAAAATTTGTTGAATTTATCGTTTGTCACTTTGTTTGTTTGTTTTTTGTTAACACTACATTTATTGGCTTATTCGTGTTCGTTTTCGCGAGGGATGATGTTGCTCATGCGGGCGCATAACGTGCGAATAATAATTCGAATACATGAATACACCTCGCACGAATGCCAGCGAAATCTGCGAAATGTCACATAAAAAACTATTATGCCCGGCATTCACGGCCATCACGCGTTTTGCAGTTACCCGCGGGGGCCGCGGGCGCGAGCGAGCGCAGAACGGAATAGGTATGGAATAGCGGGGACGATAACGGGGTAACGCGCGTTAACGAGTCACGGTAAGGCTGCGATTTTACTATCAATCTGACGCTAGCGTCTAGTCAATCACGTGACCTTATTTTCGACGCTAGCGTCCAGAAAAGAAAGCTGGATTTGTTCAGCTTCAAGCGTTAGTGCTGGTCTACAACCTTGCTTTAAGGGTATTTAAGCTGTAAGCCGTAAGAAATTGACCAATCACAATCAAGTATTCTCCTCAAATTCAACTGTGATTGGTCAATTTTTTACACGGTTTAGAGTTTAAAGAACTTATTGTAGACCGAGACTCAAGAGTTCGTTGTCGTCTGTGGGCGCGAACGGACATATTCAAACGCATTATCGCGCCTTTGTTCGAATTCTCAATAATTATTGAATGTAATACGGTACTAATAATATTAATGGAAAGATGATTACATGTATAAAAAATTAGTTTAACAAATTAATGCACCAAAGATATTCTAGCTTATTTAGACACTTTCAAATATTTAATAGTCTAAAAACAAGCTATATATATCATTACAAATAATTTCAACACGTTCAGTGATATATATTTATTGTTGAACACAAATATCATTAAAATTGTTATCGCCTGTTTCTGGTTATTATAAAGCATTTGATTTAACTGTATTAAATGCCCGTAAGCCACCGGATGTCTTTTTAATCATAAATTCTTTTTAGCTAATTCGAATTAAGTTGATCAAAATAATTTTTTTCCTTCGTGAAAAAAATCGAGAGAAATCCTTTATTTATCGTTATATTCCAATTTTTAATTAAATATATACAGTTTTGTTATTTATTTGATTTTAAGATTTAAATCGCGAAGTGTTTTTTATTTTCAATCATTATACAGTTATTCGGAAAATATTAATTTGACATATACCTACATTGAAAAAAATTTCAATTTAGACTTAATTGAGAGATATATGTATAATTAAAGGACATCTCATTTCCCGTTTTTTATTCTTCTCATCTTTTTAAATTTATTATTTTTAACATTTTGTTTGCCGTTTGTAATACCTTAATTAAATGACATTTGTTCAAACCAGTTAAGATCAATTAACTTAAACTCGCTATTATTGCGCAATTGCAGTGCACTGTTAACGCTCAACCTGGCCGTTTTGACGCTAGCGTCATTTAGCGTCAAGCGTCAAGTAAAAAACGCAACCTAAGAGTAACTCGCGTACAAGTTTGATGCGGGAGTAAAGACGTGTGTAGGTAAGTTTATACGAGACTTCGAGAAGATGACGAAAGTTTTCGCGAGAGAGGAGCTCCTTTCAAGCCTCTTTCGATACTTAAAAAGTTTAAAAGGAACCTTAAGGACGTTCTCCGGAAAATTGATATTCTCTAAATTTTCTTGAAACTTTGCATATACGTTAATATATTATAAAGTTCAGTACCCCTTGCGGTATTAAAAATCGAGATACTGAGCTTCAAAGTTTACACTTTTAACACGGGATTCCTATTCCGAGCTATTGTGAAAGAGACATTATAATGAATTGTGAAAAAAGTTTTCTCTAAATGTTTTTGAAAAATTAGTATATGCTCCATAAAAATATAAATAATATGCGATAAATGTCAATACCATTTGCGGCACTCGTTTTCGAAAAACACTTGTGTAACGTACGCGATTTGATTAATTTTTTGCTCGGTTCAGAGTGACAAGCATGAATACAAACTTTAAAATGTTATAAATATTTTTTAAAATTGCAAATAATTGTAAATTACCATTTTATTTTATTTATTTATTTTTATTTTTTTTGCGCTTCTGCGCATGGGAAGCGGAGGAAAACAGCTAAATGGTTCTCATCTTATTTCTCTCAACAAGAGGGACAAATATATGTAGGAATAATGATTCGTTGAAGTTGAGCACCACTGGGAGCCGGAGAACGTCCTTAACTGGAAACCTAGCTTATACATATAGTGCTCGAAAATATTTCTTCTCCTTTGTACACACTCCAAGTACGGGCAAAGCGAGCCAACGAGGAATTAATCCTTCTTTAAAGACATTACGACGTAAGCTAATCGCGTCGCGATCTTTTGGTAAATTCGTTACGATTCCTTTAAGGGAATCTTTACGACTCGTTGATGCTCTTAGGAGGACGTAATTCCGATCCTTCTTTCATGGAAATTCTTTAATTCTAGATTATTCGTTTCGAAATGTCTATATAACTGACAATGAGAATATTGATTTGCTTTGGAAGAGGCACATAACGTCTCTTCCGTTCTCATCGTCACGTCGCGTCGAGACGCGGTACATTTGCTAAAAATCGTGAGAGCCACGCTTGAAATTTTCGATTCTCAGGGTTACGGCCGTATCAATCTTGCACGCGCACCGCTATTATTACGTTCTGTGGCTTGGAAACGACGCGGCAGGAGAAAATGTAGGTTTAGATATAGAGGACATTTACCCTTCTCTCTCTCTCTCTCTCTCTCTCTCTCTCTCTCTCTCTCTCTCTCTCTCCCTCTCTGTCTCACGCCGGGCCGCGCAAAATGATATTGGCCTTTCTAGCGTGTGCCCCCTAATATTGATTTATTCGTATAACTTGCTTACTTACTGATGGCGAACGCAAGCGTTGCATAGGTGGGTGCATTGTTTATACGCTCGCTTAAAAGGGCTTAGGTCACAAATTCCATGCTATCTGAAATAACTTAATTAGCACCTGTCGACAATAATTTTCAATATTAGTGGCTTTTGCGACAACACCCTACGTGCACCGCGCAATCGCCCAAGTATACAGTTTAAGCTAATAATGTCCTACAGTTTGAAATATAATAATGTATTCTGTGTTTGTTTATATATTATAGTAGGAGAGCCGGCTGCACAAAACCCTCCCTCATCGAACATACGGCTGAATTTTATTCGAATCGACAGCTTTTTTAGTGGTTAAGATGGCACAGGGTTTTATATGCCCTGAAACTTGACCGAAGTGTTAAAAAAAGGCCACTTCCGGTATGATTTTTTTTAGATAAAACCCCCTTAAAGAACATGCGGCTGAAATTTGTGCCAAAAGGTGGGGGTGGTAGCATATTTTTTTATCAGAGTGCTTGACATCCTGAATCGATTGGCACAAATTTCAGCCGTATGTTCTTTAAGGGGGTTTCATCTAAAAAAAATCATACCGGAAGTGGCCTTTTTTTAACACTTCGGTCAAGTTTCAGGGCCTATGCCATCTTAACAACTAAAAAAGCTGTCGATTCGAATAAAATTCAGCCGTATGTTCGATGAGGAAGGGTTTTGTGCAGCCGGCTCTTGGACTATTATGACTGGCGCGCTTCAGCGTCAAGATTTAAATCTATTTTACCTTCCCTGAGAAAAATTGACTCGTATCTTGTTTACTTATTGGCTTTATTAATGGCGACGATAATTCACCATGGCAAAAATGTCTTTTTAGTTGTAAATCGATCAGTGAGTCTTACACACACATGTACACGTTCCTTTCCGCGAGGGAAGTATATAAGGACTCAGACACAATGCGAGGAATAAGGAACAAGGAATAGATATTAATAGTCGCATTCTTTTTCAATGCACGTCTATTGAAAAAGGATGCGACTATAAATTGTATTCCTCGTTCCTTATTCCTCGCATTGTGTCTGAGCCCTTATGCATTTGTATAATAGTTTCGCGGCCAAGATACCGATCGCGCTTTCGTGTCTTTCCCGAATCGTCTTCTCCCGCTCCCATGTGAAATCTCGCCGTAGGTGTTTTCATCGGTAAATTCGAGGCGAAACGCAGTTTCATGTTACACGTTACACGTGGAAGCACTTGACGGACATATGAAAAGAAACGGGTGTATCCGACGGGTGTTCGAAACGGGATACCGAGAGCATCTTTAAGGATATCGAGTGATTAAAGTGATTTTTCCACAGAGTCGACGAGTTTATAACAGATTTCCCTCTGTCCTTCGGGCCTTCGATTATCGGAATTGGAGAGAGAGAGAGAGAGAGAGAGAGAGAGAGAGAGAGAGAGAGAGAGAGAGAGAGAGAGAGAGAGAGAGGGAGAGAGAGATTTGCCGGGAATCTCTTTGGGAACGTAGAATTGTAGACGATATTTCGAGCTGCGAATGAATATGAGGCATTACTCGGGATTTAGATGGGAGCAGTTGCATTCAGAATTGTTACATTCAATCAATTTAACATTGGATTTGCGCGTAGCGCACGTTACTAGTCGAGAAAAACACTAATATCCGGCTGTTATTACATAGTAGATGTAGAAATTAATGTATAACATATTAAAAGCGACTGCGCGCGGGCGATGCGACGCGTCGCGACGGTTCGGGACTATAAGTAACCCGGGGCTAACCCTCTCGCGCGCGCGTATCGGCGAGACGCGATGAAATGGCAGGTTTCTCCTGGAGAGGTTTTAACGGCCCGATATTACGCGCCACGCCAAGGTCACGCTCAAACCCCAGGACAGCGATTAATATTCGCTATACTATATAGTATATAACTATAAAGCAGGCGCGACGCGAGATAATTTTTTTGCCTAACGTTAACATTGCATGGGAACATAAAATAAAACGTAACAGGAGAGCCGCTCGCGTTGTCTCGCGCGCATCAGCTATTCTGCTATTACGTGGGATATAAATGACAATCCCCCCGGACACGATACTCACGACAGTCGTCGGGACGATCCTTATTACGTAATGGCATTAACGACGCTGGTCCCGCGGTAGCCGCGGTAGGGGACGTCGGCGGATCGATCGGAGGACGATTTCGCAGAGCGGGAAAGGAAAAAAACGATTCAGCGCCGGCGAAACAAGGAGATTTAACGAGGCCGCGAGAGCCGAGTTCCTGCAGCCCGATTACACCGACGCGGACGCGGACGCGACGCGACATTATCGCTAATCCCGATTAATTCGATTCCCCTTCTTCTAATACCGTCCGCGTCCCCTATCACGGATAGAGTTGTAAGTTGTAACTCATGAAAGGGAGGATTCTTGGCATTAATAGATCTCTTTGTAATTAAATCTGACGATGAAATTCCGTCCAAGTTTGTTTGGATTATAGTAATTTTTTATTCGTGCGACAGCCCATGGAAGTATATTTAATTCCAGGATGAAAAAGCAAGCCATCGCGCGCGCAAGTAACAAAGCTTACCGGGTATATTTTCTGGTATAATTTGAAATTTCTGAATATATAATTCAAAGACATAAAATCTCGCGTCGATTGGCTGCGGTTTAAAAGTGATATTGACTCCAACAACTGCTGATAGAACAGCACAAAATACCGAGAACCCAGAGAGAGAGAAAATCAAGAGAGCGAGGCGTTATCTCGAGGGTATCCAGGGATATCGCCCCCGCGCGGGTCGTATCCCGAATGGGGCACGATCGAACGACGGCGCCCGCGCTCGCGCTCGCGCTATCCGCGTCATAAAACGAATTCGCCGAACAGAATGAACAGATTTCAGATCCCGATACTTGTGATTGTTATCCTTGCATCTCTCCGTCTCGGTAGGAATTCCAAAGAGGATGCGCCTCCAAAGAGGAGGGGCGGTATTATGTCTCGACCTTCGATGGCTCGAGCGTGCAATAACGTCTTTCCCGATGCACGTGTTGCAAAAATAAAAAGAGAAAAAGCGACATTACGCTCCGCGGCACGAGGCAAACTCGCCTCGTAAAACACGAACGTCGATCGTGCAATTCTGAGGGAGCGTCTTAAATGACGGATTATGCGGGGTCTACAATGCAAGTCTCAAAGTCGCAAGCACGGTCGCAGTCTTAAAATCGCAGAGTTGCGTGTCATGATGCTTGTCTACATCAAGTCGCTATGTCGTAACATAATAACTTAATAACCAATCAGTTAAATGCGTTAACTCATGATGCTCTTCTCATGGGTTCGTCGTAGCGACATATTGTGGTCGTAGTCGTTGGAATAGGAATTGAACCAACTCGAGCGACTACGAATACAATTGGAAACAAGGACTGTTACGACTGTCCTTGCGACTCTGAGACTCGCATTGTAGACCCCGCATTAGACATTGGACGCCCAGAACGCAAAATGCAATTAAGATGTGTGTGTGTATATATGTATATTGTATATTGTATATCACTATATCTGCATTTCTTTTCCGGACAGACTGACCGGCTCGACCCCGGGCTGGATCTGCGCCAAGAACATACTTTAGGCGTTGGGGTAGATTTAAGTAGTTGCAGTTGGTCGGTACCATTGGCTAACTGGCTTCGTGAATAATTTCCCGCGTCGTTAAACTTGGCCGAAGGGGAGTAGGAAATTTATTAAATTTTCTTTCATCGCCACGCCCGGCATATTCTCCGAAGTTTATTATTCACCGCCGACGGTTAATAATACGATTTCTCTCGCGATAACAAAAGACCGGACTGCTCGACAGCAATCGGGCCGAGTTCTCTAATCCAGGATCCAGGTGCCTTGCAGTCATTGCCAACTTGTACTCGGTTCAACCCGGGGATCCCTTTCGCCTGTCCCTACGCTCGCTCGCTATCTCTCTCTCTTTTTCTACAGCAAACCTTTTCTATTCGATCCGCTTTCACCCTTATCGACGAGTGCCTTCGGCACGTAATACTAATAAAACGATAGATGACGTACAGTTAAAGAAGAACTCGCGGGCAGTTCGGTGTATCCATGTTCCGGTCAACTCAGCGTTACATACCGCGCGACGAAATTTTCCACTCGGGGCATGTATTTCGTGTGCTTTCTCTCCAAATACTTACTTTTTTCCTTCGAAAGTTTCTACTACAAATACAATTTTCTCGCGACACTGTACCTGCTCTGGCGTGCGCGGGTGATAAATCATACGCAGGGTAAACGAGCTGGCGCGCGAAGAGTTTCCCTCAAAACAGGAATTTAATGGGTATACATATACAAAGCGGAAGAAATATCGAGCCGTAGGGAGCGAGAGAGAGAGAGAGAGAGAGAGAGAGAGAGAGAGAGAGAGAGAGAGAGGGTGGGGGGCAATGGAGCGGCGCGTGCGGATGTGTACCCGGCGAGATTCATTTTCCGTATCGATTCGGTTTTCAGTGTTGCGTCTGGCTGGCAGCATCGGCCTGTGTAGCGGGGCGTATATTTATACAGTTCGGTCCGAGCGATAGAGCGGCACGATGTAGGTAAACAGAGCCGCGACAAGGCTATAGGAGAGAAGGCACTCTCTCTAGATGGATCTTCTCATCCCGTCTTCTTTCCTGCCTCTTTCGGGCTCGGCGAGAGCGGTGGTTGCTAATGCAATATAGGCGACAGGGTAAACGAGAGGCGAGTACACGGTCCACGATGACGTAGGCTGCTGGAGTACTTGGGCAGGGAGGGAGGGAGGGAAGGAAGGAAGGAAGGAAGGTGCAATGTATATATACGAGGGTGATGGAATAGAACGGAGCATCCTCGCGGGTCAATGACCCCCGCGGGAGACCTATTGTATTTACATCCGCGAGAAAGAAAGCAAGTTGCGCCGAAACGACAGCCGCGAATGAGTAAAGGGGTGCGAGAACGCGTTATTATAGAGAGTAGCGTCAATTCACATTTTTTCGTTCTGCACATGATAGAAAAATTGTTTCAATTAATTCTCACAACCAGTCATTTTTATTGTAAAATCGATAAATGTAGAAAGCGGGTACATTTAACGTTAGGAAAGACGACGAAGCAGCGTGCTCTTGCGAAAATTGATAAACTAATAATAATAAATAATTTTAAACATTGATTACTGGATTCGATGAAACTGTTGAAAACAAGTATGTGGAGAGTAGGTAAACTAGAGGATTAGCGCTATCCTATATATATACGGATCCCTTCGAGTATCTATCACGGAGGCTTCTAGGTCGGCTCACTAAATTCTATTAACAAGCGAGATGATTATTTGAATCGATCCCACATGCGACCCGAATTACCCGATAGAACGGTATTTATCGCGCGGATGTGCAAGTTCGGAACGCGGTTCGGCCGCGATTGACCGAGTCGACCGAATCAGCCGCGTTAAGAAATAGCCTGTGACATTTGGACGCACTAACTTGCCCTAGAATTTCTCTATAAATGGTGACACAGCGAGGTTAATGCAGCATCATCGAACACGAAGATCGGTCCTGTGTTTCAATGTCAAGGGATATATATAAATAGCTTTATAACTAAATTTCTCTCTCGTCTCATTGTCAGTCGAGAGGTAGGTAACAGGATATCGTTAATCGTTTCTCGTTTCTCGGTTAATCTTGGCTCAACTTAACTTTTCTCACCCTCGTCTCATCTCGGATCGAATTCTAATTTTGCACGTCGATCAACAATATAATTTTGCACGTCGAATTTTTTCCAATTTCCAATTTTTATGAAATTGTCAAGTTAAAGTTGGCTCCCTTTTCCTTCGACGTCCCTTACCAAAAAGATCGGCGACTGAAAGACGGCGCGCGATGCATCTGTTGTCTTTGAGACATTTTTACATAGTGCTCCCAGATCTCGTTTAGCACTTCCGCGGCTGTGTCTAACAATAAGAAAGCTTGCAAAGGCATTTCAGAAAAAGAGAGAATGAGAGAAGAAGAAGAAGAAGAAGCAGCGCGCTCGCGCGTGTGTGTGTGTGTGTGTGTGTGTGTGTGTGTGTGTGTGTGTGTGCTGGAATATTCGTTGCGCGAATAGAGATAAATTTTTAACGAGCGTCCACACAGCCGGGATAAGCAGGGGTCGCAATAATAGCGTGCAGGCGTGCAGGTAATATCCATGATGCACCCCCGGGCATTTTAATGGCCATTAGCGAAGTTAGAGCCCGGACTGCCCGAAGTACGAGGTCGAATCACGCTTTTCGCCGCTGGGACAATCTGGGACATATCCCGGGCAAGTTTCTCGTAAAATTTTACTATGTTCTACACTCTACCGAAATAACCAGCTCGCGTCGCGATGTACAGGTTATTGTTTTGTATATGTACCTATGTAGTATGTACATGTATGGGTATACCTATACATATACAGGGCAACTTGACGATGCCACCTCTCTCGAATTACGCTGCTTGTTCTTCGTGTTGCCGAGCAACTCGGAAGGAAATTTGATGGTTTCGTACGTTGTGAGCGACTCGCGCAGCGCGCTCCAGTTGCGCGAGATCGAGTCTTGATCTTTTGTATGTACTACACCCGTGCAGCGGGGGGAGGGATGACCAGAGTCCGCCGCGAGGACGACAACTTCGGGTCAGCCACCCTATGTAGACCCCCGTAGAACCCGTTGACGTCCAACGCCAACGTTCGTCGCAATACGTCCGTAGCAATATCTCCTCGTTTCTTTTATTGCCGATTGCCGTGAGACCTTTCTCGGATTATTGCGTCTTACCGGCGCGCGGCGCGGCGACCGTGACGTCGCACTAACGTACGACCCCTAACGTCGACGCTGCTTTTCACGGGAATAGCCTGGCTCGTTACTTATGTTACCGTTTATGTTACGCATTTGCCGATGAACGACATTTCCCACGTAACCCCGCGCTATTCGAGCGAGATTGCGTCGCAAAATTGCTACGCCGCGTCGCGCCGTACGTAGGTGTGTCAAAACATCCTCTTTTTAAGTATAATGTGTTATATTCCTTATCCTTATCGTAACCTCGCTCTTTAACTCTTTCTATCGAATCGAGAGAACTCCGCGATGAAAATTTGCACGAGCAGATTTCAAGCGCGCTCTCAATTAAAGCTTCCTGCTGTGCTGGAAGTTGGAACCTGCGACCTACGACCTACGACCTACGACCTACGACCTACGACCTGCGACACGACGTCTCTTTCCTATCAATTACTGTGGAAAGAATAAATTTCGACGGTACGCCGTGCTGTAATTGCCGCGTGGCGTGTATCTCTGTCTATTAAATTTATCATGAAATTTCGAAACGCAGTTTCACGTATCGAAGGACGAAGGACGACACCAAAGAGAATTAGACCTCTTTGGACGATACGTGACTTGTCGCGATGCCTCGGTCTCGGTGATTGCGATCGTACGCGCGCGCGGAATATCGGTCGATACTTATATATCTTTAGAATTTTCGCTGCTTCGCAAACTTGACCAGCTTCACGTCTCTCGCAGAATTTATATTATATATTAAACAGCGGGCTGGGGGAGGTGGGGGTGGGATGCAACGGGGAAAACGGATCGACAAGCGTGACAAGCGTCATTGCGCCTCGTACGATTCACATATCAGCTGCAATCGGCGATTTAAGAATCGACCTCTCCGGTCTTCCGCTACACATCCATCTTCCACGAGGTAAAACGAACGAAGATGGATGCGAGGATTACATAAAAGCTCCGAGAAAGCCCCGGTGTGTCGTTTACGATCGGTCCGGCTATTTTTACCACTCTGTAATACAACTTTAAAAAGATCCTCGTCCCGCAAAATTCTCAGCGTCACGCGAATATCCTACGTGCCTATATATACATATACGTGTCCGCGCAATCGAGAGTGTTTTCCTTTTATTATTTATCCGCCGCACTGAGAGATAATTTTAGCAATCCCGCAGAGCGATTCCCTGCCTCGCCTCCTATCGTATCTCGCAATTTTCCGTATCCCGTGCACGGGCAAACCCTGCAGCATTCATTTTCAGCTTCGACGCGCAGAATAAGCCAAACACTTGAACTTGAGATGCCGTATAGTAGATCTCCACGTTGCGTTGACGGGAGACGAGGAGGACGCAGAGATAGTCGAAAGGTACAGTTATCGCGTTACAAGAGAGACGAGATGAGTAATGTCTCCGTATACATACGTGACGCGTAACGCAATTAGGACATATACCGGAGTTACATGTTATATATGTATAAGGCACTTGCATTTTGCACAAAGCCGTGGTGCAGCGACGCGACAGAGGGGAAGGGAAAAGCTGCGCGAGGGGGCACATTCTCTTATCATACGCTACAATTGTTCTTACGGTTTTTACATCTTTTACGGGGGTATTTGTAGATCGCGTTTATTTTAAAACTTATACGTTTATTTTATATGTATATCTTATCGGCCGCGGCGTAGCTTATTATAAGTAATTTCCCACGGTCGACACCGGCTCGGCCGGGCATCCTCGTCTAAAGGTGCGTCCAGACCGTCCAGACATGTGTCGTATCACCGTATCGTATCATGATCGCCTCTTATTAAGGTGCGTCCTCTGGATACCGATCTGGATACCCTAATAAGAGGCGATCATGATACGATACGGTGATACGACACATGTCTGGACGCACCTTAACGAGTATACTTATTTAGACGCTCTTTATGTTTAGACGTTTAGAGAATGCCATTTCGGGAAAACTCTTAATTACGATATCGATCCGTCAGCCTCGTGCCACTCGGGCGTCTAATTAAATCTCCCGACCAGAATGATACGATTCGCGGACTCGAGCTATTTAAATCGCGTGTTCACGCGAGCTTGCTCTTGAATTTGCGCGCGACGAGATGCGTGATTCGGAAGATTATCCGGCGGCCGTTTGTCACACGCATTAATCCGCATTAATCGTCGCCGAGATAAAATTTCGCGACGTTCTTCCCCAGCCCCCCCCCCCCTCCCCCCTTCCCCCCTCTAGATCTAGCCGTCGAGATATTTTTACGCGCGCATATAGGTGTATAAAGGGAGAGCGTAAGGAGACTCGATGTCAATCCGCGCGGTGTGTCTTAAATTAATAAATAGACATTTCTGGACTATGTGCGCGGTGCATCGACGTGACGGACCACCCACATGAGGCCGCGTTTATTTATAAGAACTATGAAAAGCACTGTATACTCTCGAATGTGCGCATGAATGTTTATCGCACGTTTGAACGTACGGCCACAAAGCGTAATCGGCAATTCGTCTCGGATATCGGATATGTACTTCCTGACATTATGGTATTTTCTCAATTCCACTGGGTGGAATGAGTGGAATCCCAGGCTGATCAGATCGAGCGACGCGACCGCGACGCCCGCGCCCGCGCCGCGCCGTCATATCCTGACGTCAGAGATTCGGAGCGTCTGTTGTGTATGTTCGCGGAAAAATCTAATACATTTATTATAATTTCGCGTGAAACGTCAGCGGCGCTCCTCGCAGCTTATAATGCCGTTTATAATGCCACTTCGAGAATGTCACAGAATAAATTAAGTATCCATCGACACTTTCTCTTGCATTATACGCGATTCTTTTTTCCGGAAGATTGGCTAATCCGAAGTAGATTAGGGGTTTTAGTCGAGTCTCGGCCGATCTAAATCTCCGTCGCGAGATTTACCTAGATTCCGAATTTTAATTGAAATCTACATTTTTTATGTTATGTTATGTATTAACGTTATACGCGCCTCGACGATGCTCGACCTCGATTTCATTTCGTATCATCGTTGCGCTTTACTGTGAATATTGCGAACGCGATGCAATTACTGTTAAAATATAATATCCACGTAACTGGGACGAGAGGTTCTTCTTGCTCTGCTGTCCTCTCTTATTCTTGCGCAAACACTTGCTTGAGAGGCGTATATAATTCCGTGCGATCTATTGTCGCACACGTACATTGTCGCGCGTGGCTGAATACACGTGTGCACGATGCGATATATGTATGTCGCCCATAGAGGAGAATGGTGACGCGTCCGTCCGTCCGTCCGTCCGTCCGTCCGTCCGTCCGTCGACGACATATATGTTTTTGAGTAGCAACAATGTAGGTCTGTAGGTAATCCAGAAAATCGAAACGGAAACGTACGCGTATGCGTATATAAGCTACCAAGCTGGCGCTACACTATGCGCGTTTTCGCGAATTAATCGTGATTCATAATTCATCGTGATTCGTGAATAGTGTGGATGGAAAATTCATCAAAAATTCGCCGAAAATTCGACGAATTTTTGACAAATTTTCCTATAGCGCCAGCTTCAGCCGCGAAACATTCGAGTTATCTAATTCGTAATTCGTATAATAGGCTTCACCCGACTCATATTCCGATTCCCGAAATCCCGAAATCTGTTTTCGCGAATGTCGCAAACGCGACCGCGGCGCGGGCGCCCCGTCACTTCCCCCAAGTCATTTCTCTAGTTCACGATACAATTACCTAATTACCTACATTATTTATGCATCGCTGCATTAGTCTAACAGTTGATCGTTTAAGCTACAAAATTGTTTACGAAATTCTACTGGCGCGGCGCGGGCGGAGTTAATTGGAGAAGGATGTAGATTATTACCTATATATTAAAGCTACTCCAATCACAGCAAGCAAGTGGTATATCTAACAATTAAGTATATCTATTGTAAGTATATTATATTAATCTTTGATGTATTTCATGTACTTGGTTTCTATACAAGGCCTGACGCGTAACTTACAATTAGTAACGAGATAACAATTAGGCGCTTGTTTGTCGGAAAATCCAAACGTAAATTATAAAGAACGGATTATATACAAAGTATAAAGAGTAAAGCGTATAGGATTATCGATAATTATATTCAAATTACCAGACTGTAGAAGAATATTCGTGCTTGTCCTAACGACAAGCTTTCTGTCGCTATTTTCTTTTTTCATGGACAGTCAAGTTAATTGGAGACGCCAGTCGACGTAGATTAATTAATTAATTCGCGCCCAATTGCTCTTTAGTCTTTATGCAAATAATGCTATAGTCGTTGAAAATTGATTTACGAAAGGATTAAGGAATAAACGCTTCTTAATAGGTAATCGTGAAATTACGAAACATTTATTGACCGCAAACGAGTGGGGTGGGAGTAGTAGTAGGACGTAGTTTAACGGGTCGCGATTAATTTTCCGGATGTTTTATTCGGCGGTAATCGCGATAATCGCGCTTTTACATATACGACGGCAGCGCGAAATTCGCTCACGCACGAACGCGTAGACCTATGTATATGTATAATATAAATATATTATACGCATAGCAATAAAGGGCCTCGGTATAGCTTCGCGCCTCGCCCCTATCCTTTTTTTTCCTGTCCGAGAACATATTCATGCCGTCCCCCAGCATTTTAATGCGACGCGACAATCCGGATCCACCCCATTCGGACAACCTCATTCGGTCTCGAAATATAAATATTTCTCTAACGCTCAGCTTTATTTAACGACAAAAATTATTATCGTCCCCGCATAACCCCCGATATTTTCCTAACGCGTTATTCTCTTGTAAAAATTTTATAGGATTTTATCTCCTAGGTGCTCAGCTCTTTATCCTCTTTTTTTCAGCAACGTTTGTATCAACAAAATCCGCGTATTGCGAATTACGGAAACGGAGCGGCGGTTATCCGAGGGAATGTTTTTTTTACGTGGTGATAAGGACTATGAAATTTATTGCGAAATTAATTTGATAAAATTAGATTTATTTATATTACGACCGCGCCCCACTATCGCAACAATTAAGTCGTATTATATTTCGAGGAAGTAACACAAACGAACTCTTAAGTAACGGTCCGGCCGGAATAAAATAAACGCATTCCAGGGTTTCATCTCGAAATTGGTTAAATGCGTCGTGGACCGTAATTCAGCCGCGACCCACATTCGGCGGGGCGCGGAGATAGGGATCGGAAACTCGGGACGCGATGCAAAGGTCAAGTGTCCATTGAAAATCGGTGAGATTCGGCGTAGAAGCGAGGCACAATTGGCGCAACGTGAAATTTTCATATTTTCATCAGCTCGAATAACTGACAATGAGATATGTCTACACGTACGCCGTAAACATACTTAAACGAATAAGGAGACGTGGCTACTCGAGCGCGCTACACTCGTAGGTAGGTACGTATTAATTCGCGTGCGGCGTGCCGCGGTCGCGGAACAATTTGCCGTATTCAGTATTGTAATCCAGTATCCAGTGTCATTCGCTAAGCGCGCCGGGCAACACCGTGTGTAATCAGCGCGAATCAGAGCTTAATTAATTTTAATACCGCGATTGTGTCGCAGTTGTGCAGCTGCAACGTGCTCGAATAACCCACTTGCGGGCCGCCCCTCTTTCAGGCCGCGTCTGGGTTCTCGCGCACAACACCGTTTGTCCATTAAAAAGACCGTAATTACTTACGACCGTTTTACGTTCTTAAAGCTGTAAAAGCTATACACGGTTGCGCGCGCTTTTGAAAAGCAATTACCCAAAGCAAAAAGTGCTCACAATTTTGCTGTATTAGAATTGTTGGTTAAACAAGGAAAATGTTTGCGTTCGTAAAGGTTTCGCGCGTGAGAGGCAGTTGCATTATCAAAAAAGAGAGAAAAAAGGAAAAGAAAAACAGACGAGGTAGCACAGTAACGTAGTACATATGTATGTACAATATACATATATGTTATGTATGTAGGTATATATTACAATATGTATATGCAGCGTTCGACGTGATATATACATTGTTGCTCCATTTGCTCGATGTATATTTAGCTGTAATGATGCGGAGCCAAGCGTCCATGTGCCGTGACCACATCCGCGTGCGAGCGGAAGGACCTTTCACGTGCCGCGTATCCTCCCGGGCAAATATGCGCGTTCCATTATGCAGAAGACCGTGCTTAGATCCAGCCGGTGGTGCTTATTGCACGCGCTACGTGCTACTAAAAATAGACGGAGGCGTATGTAGAATAATGTAATGAGTCGCGACATAAATGGGGCCGGGGATGGTCGATGCGGTCGGTGCGGTGCTAATTAAAGTGCGTGGTTTTAGGGCGGTGGAGAACGGGCAAAGAGAGAGAAAGAGAGAGAGAGAGAGAGCGGGGGGGGGGGGGGGGAGGAGGACACACAGAGAGCTCGGCTTACGATCCCATGATAAATTCATGCCACGACACGTTAGATTACACCCGTGGGTCAAGGGGGATGATACTCTGATAAAGATCAGTGTCGCTGGACAGCACGTGACAGGCTCGTAATAAGTGGATGCGGCGTTCTTCTCTCATTCGACTTATTTCTTACAATCTAATATTCGCTTTCGCATTAAATCGCAAACGTGCCAAGCTTATATACATTCGATTAATTTTGGCGTCCGCTTCTCCTTCATCCGAAACTCCGGTAAGAACGCAATAAAAATACGGCAATTTTTATTTGTTATTTATCGTAAACACACACACACTCTCTCTCTCTCTCTCTCTCTCTCTCGCTCTCTTTGAAACTCCAAATCGTCCTCGTCTTTGAGTTTATTGAATCTGAAAATTGGCGTCTTTGTAAAAGACGTTTGACATTTTATTTCGTTATACTTAATATTTTTCGTGCTCTCTTCGTATGAAAACTTTTCTGTTAGGAAAATATATCCACAGAAAACTCACAGAATAAATTGCTATTGATATTTCTGATCGCTGCAACGTAACGAATAGAAAGAAGTAATGCTTTTATTAGTGACAATCGTATATAATTCTGCGTTAAAGAATAATATACCATTGTTCTACTATTGTGGAACGAAAAGAGTCTCTGGTGCTTGCCTTCATAGCGATGATAATATGAAAAAGCGTTTTTGCATTAGCCTGTGACACTGAATAATCGAATGGCAGGACCTGAAATCGAGTTTGTGACCCGAGAATATCTGACCCCTTTTTGCGATAAGTCGAGCGATAAGTATTAGAACGTCGTTTTTCACCTGAGGAGCTGAAAGATCTTCTCCATTTTATATATCTGGCACTAAAAGCTGCTGAAAATATCCTCAGGCTATAAGGTACGTTAATCTCGACGTACAATACGTATTATACATATATGTATATAACGGGAGGAAAAACATGGGAAAAATCTGCCAGAAGCGACTGCGGTTCCGATTTATCTCTGCTCTATGTGTTCAGCGAAGCGAAATTCAGGCACCCGTCAAACGTGTCTATACTGTCTATCGACCTTCGGATTCGGATCCGGATCCGAATGCGGATGCGGATCCATCTATCTAATCGCTAGGGATCTCACAGTAGTCCTGTGATTGATAAGCGAGACGCTGATATCCCCGTTTAATGTCGTAACACGGCACGAAGACGAAGGCACTCGGTAATTTAAGGGATGATCGATCCTTCTACGGTCCCCGCGAATTCGGCAGCTCGCGTCAGGATAGAATGGATTTCCAGGTCAGAAGGTCACGGCGGCGTTTACGAGCGGCGCACAAGCAGGCAACACATCCAGTACACAATATTGAGAATTTAGAGCTTTCAGAGCGGTCGGCCTCGTTTTCTGGTTTTCTCGCCCGCACGCGCCGGAATTGCGTGACGTGGTGTCCCTCTTCCCCCCCCCCCCCCCCCTCTCTCTCTCTCTCTCTCTCTCTCTCTCTCGGCTTATGCCCGGGGCTACGTGGTGTTTGTTCATAAAATATGTATGGCACGGTATATACGTAGGGGGTTGGGAAAGGCGGGAACCATCCCGAGAACGTAGCCCATTTTTTGACGCGCAATACGGGGGCCGATGACGCAGGTGGAAAGAAGAAACGAGGAGTGATGGCTTTTGCCCGGCTTTTCGGTCGCCCTCGCTTTCCTTCTTATTTTCTCTCGCTCATCTAATACTTGAAAAATATCGATGGAAAGTACACCGTGGGTATTCAAGCTGAACGATAAGGTTCATCCCCCCATCCTCTCTATATTTTTAATTACCATCTCGTTTAAATGCAAATACGTTTCGACGTCGTCAATGAAAAATATATCGCGAAGAAGAAATTATATCTGATCTTCAACTACAATTACTTTCCAGCGCGACTTTATTGACGCTTCGTAAAGGCTATGACACGAAAACTGTGTCGTATTATATTTGTTTAAAATTACATTTCCTTATCTTATCCGATAAATGGAGAAATTTTCAGAAACTGTCACGCCAAATAATTAATTCACGCGAAAAGTCGTACAAGTTTTGCGACACTTTTTATTGGCGCCATCGATTTGTTTGACATACATCGTAAGTATACATATATGTATATGTCTCACGTACAACTTATCGTTAGAACGGTTTAACACGGAAAAAATTGTTGCCTAAAGGTTTTCGCAATCGATACTTTACACACGCGCGCACACACATCCGCAAGTTAAGGATTATCTTGACAGTAATTCCCAGTATTGTTATCATGTTAACGCGAGAGGAATCTAGATTAATCGTCGAATTTATCTCGCGCGTTACGGATCGCGCGGTTTTTGAAATTGTCATACTTTTATTAGCACGAAGAAATGCAACATCAAGCGATAATATGTCGGGTTTCTTGGTTCGCGTATATCCCACTATCCCAGGTGTTTTCAGGAGCTCTCGCGTTCTAAATGAATTAAGTAGAGCGTACCCGCGTCGTTTCTGACCTAGTTGAAAGAGCGAGAGAGAGAGAGAGAGAGAGAGAGAGAGAGAGAGAGAGAGAGAGAGAGAGTGTGTGTGTGTGTGTGTGTGTGCGTGTGTGTGTGCGTGTGTGTGCGTGCCTAAATATCTCCGGCATCCTGAGGCGCGTCCAAGGCTGCGGGAGCAATACGTTAATAATAACGATAAAACTGCTAATGGATTGAGAGATCTCTCGGTCCGACACGCTTTTCAAGTGCTCGAGGAAATTAAATTTCTCAAAGTCGAGAAACCTCGTGTTGCGTCAATAAGGGGCTACATCAACCTATGAGGCCCAAAAAGAAAGATCAAAATTCGGAATTTTTTTCTCAGAAACGATTGTTGGAAATAAAACAATTTTTTTGCTCAAAGGTACATGTATTGAGAGCCTTGAAAAAAAATTATCCAAAAATATCGAAAAACAAAAAATATACGGCCGCCGGCAGATGATGAATTTTTTTTCGGCGGTGGACACTCTCCAGTTGAAACGGTCCATTTGAAATAAAAAATACCAAATGGGTTATTCAAGTTAACAACAAAGACGAGTCGTTGACGATCTTAGATTTTTAAAATCGATCTTCATTTTTTAATAATTACGAAAAACTTCGAAAAACTGACGACTTCTCATAAGTTTTCCATGCTTGAGTCTCAATTCGTCACCATGTTGTAAAAAAAATCGATTTTAAAAATCTAAGATCGTCAACGACTCGTATTTGTTGTCAACTTGCATAACCCGTTTGGTTTTTTTATTTCGGATGGACCGTTTCAGCTGGAAAGTGTCCACCGCCGAACGTCTAAAAAAGAAATTTATCATCTGCCGGCGGCCATATATGTATATATTCTTTGTTTTTCGATACTTTTGGATAATTTTTTTTTCAAGGTTCTCAATACATGTACCTTTGAGCAAAAAAAAAATCGTTTTATTTCTAACAATCGTTTCTGAGGAAAAAAATTCCTTTTTAAGAAATTTTAAGTACGTCCATACCAAAAATACCATACGCACCCAAAAATATAAAACGTCTTAAAGACGTATATGTTAAAAAAATTCTTTTTTGGGGCTTCATAGGTGGATGTAGCCCCTTCCGGAGTAATTTCTTCCCTCGAGTCGGCAGAAACGTGAGCACGCTGCGCTGCTCCAGCTCGTAACAGAGGCCGCATCTCGGGTCTCGGGTCTCGGGTCTCGGGTCTCGGGTCTCGGATCTCGGATCTCTACTGTCTCGAATCCGTTTCTCTCGCGCCGCGGCTGGTCAATTCCAGAGGCCATTTCCCGAAGGGGATGTAGAGGAGACTCGACGGACACAGGAATAATCAGTCACGCGCGGCATCGCGCGATGATTAATCGGTCGAGTTAGCCGGCGACGCGCGACGGTGATTAATCGAACGGGACGCGACGGACGCGAAGGACGCGAAGGACGCGCGCGAGAAGACGGGGACGAGGCGAGGAATGAAAGAGAGATGATGCCTTTTTTCCTTCTCACGATTCAGCGAGCTCGACGCTCGACGCTCGACCTTAAAAGGGATGAATATTCGCCAACAAGGGAATTCCATTACCTCACCTCCGCGATCGTTACACCTTTTCTCCCCCTCACCCTTCATCCCTCATCCTGCACCCCGGCGACCGATCTCTACACGGGATACACGGTAATTCGCGCGATTACGCTGCGAGCGATAATCGTGTCGCGTCGCGTCAATCCTCTCGTTCGATGCCTTTCGACATTCAAGTCACGCGTGTTTTATGAGCGCTCGACAGGAAAATAATTTCCCGCCCCGTGATTATTTATATTTTATACATATATGTATACCACATGGAGAGGAGACGCAGTCTCCCGTCTCCGTCGCGTCGTGCCGCGCTGTCGTGAGTTAGGTATCCTAAACAATACCGGCCGCGGCGCGGCGGCCAAGCGGCTCGGAATCTACACAACAATTGCATTCGGATTGAAGCCAATTAAACTCATTTTCAGTTACGGAGAGTAGATTCATCGGGCGTGTTACTTGGACCGCATTGAATTCCGCGCGAAGCGCGAGAACGCAACAAAAATGCGGTATTTTACGGTGTAATATTATTGTATATCGCAATGTATATGTAATGTTGGCCGTATTGTACCGTATTGATCATTCGAGCGAACGAGAAAAAGAGAGAGAGAGAGAGAGAGAGAGGGAGAGAGAGAACATCATGAGCACGCGAGAAGAAGAAACGCGAGTCTTTTTCAACGCGCGACGCGAGAGTCGCGCGATAAATAGATCGGCCTCGGACTCATCGGAGTGGTTGGAGGTGGTCGCGCGACGGCCGCACAAAGGCCGGCCGCGTTCGAATTTCGATATCGCGCGACTCATGGCGCGCCGCGCGGCGTGAAAGCAAAGTACGGGACGAGAATGAATGCGGCACAAAACTCACAAAAGGGAGGCACCTGACCATCTGACTGACCGACACGAGGCACGAGGCACGAGGCCTCCCGAACCGAACTTACCTGACATTCAACACGTCCGCGCGTTGCGTCGCGTGCACACTGCACAGTGCACAGTTGCCATGCACGGTCTCGATTCCGCTCCGATAATCCGATGATGCGTCCATCGTCCATCCGCAACACCCACGCTGCGCGCCGTCATTCACGGGGCTGGAAAAGTGGCCCCGACAATAAAGCAAATATACCTATCGGCTGGCGCGGGCGCGGGCGCGGGCGCGGGAAGGGAGATGAGAGTCCACCTACGCCTACGCGTCGTCAATAATTCCCGCCGATTTACTCCCCGATATACTTACCCCTCCAATAATCGACTCCATAATAGATTCAAAACCCCGAGGGACGAGTTTGATTTACCATCGCCCATAATTCTTTTCGCGATTCGGCCGCTGAAAGACTCACGTCGCGTCGGCCGGAATAATACATATACCATATACTTATGTGTAGTTGGATGGGCTCGTATGTCATTCACGCCGTCCATATAATTGTATACTATATAGGCTTTATTTTATTATTGAGAGAGAGAGAGAGAGAGAGAGAGAGAGAGAGAGAGAATAGAAGAGCGAATATTTTTCGTAATCTTTACATGACTATACGAGTAGTGCACTTAAACATTTGAACCTACATTACTCGTGTGAGGTGTAAAATACACATCTCATTGTCAGCCTTAGAAATCTACCAAGTTCGCAAAGTGAAACATTTTTATCGATCGAATGCTG
This sequence comes from Leptothorax acervorum, assembly GCA_035220615.1. Lineage (NCBI taxonomy): Eukaryota > Metazoa > Arthropoda > Insecta > Hymenoptera > Formicidae > Leptothorax > Leptothorax acervorum. The sequence continues at coordinate 1,273,720 of JASTWQ010000030.1, read as the reverse complement.
CGCATGTTTCACAATTATTAAACAACTTACCTGCAGCACGTATCGTTATCTAGATTTTAGAAGATAGATATACATATCTACATATATTATAGAGTATAGAGTACTATCAACTTTTATTTCTTTGTAAATCATCAAGGTGAACAATGAAAATTGAGATATAACGGTGGGGGTGTAAAATACACCTCACGCGCAAGTAATTACGTTAAGAAGAAATCACGTGGGAATTCTTTAACGTAGGGTTAAAGAATTTTCTTACGAGGTAATCGTCTAAAATATCGCGACGATTATCGCCGGCAAAATACTTAATACACCGTGCTTGATGATAGAATACTGAATACCTACTGATTCGAGGACGGTATATTCGCAATATTCGCATCACGTTATACAAACGACAATAGGATTAGCGCGCTCAGAAGCTCGTTATTTCTTTTCGGCGAACAAAAAGAATTGCCTTGTGTAAGAATTGAATTCACGACCCTCTGCCCCTTTACTCTGCCCCTGAGCTTGAGCTAAAGAGAGGAGTCGCGCGTCGCATCGTACTACCGTTCTACGTCCACCGGGCAACTGTCATTCACTCTTCTCTTCCGTTAGGCCATGTCACCACGTGGAAAGGGGTATCTAATATCTTCCTGTATAAATTGAACGCGAGATGAGATGAAATACCGGCGCAATATAAATGTATACCTAGCTGCGCTCTCTCTCTCTCTCTCTCTCTCTCTCTCTCTCTCTCGAAATTGAAATGAGAAAGACGAGTACCCTCCGCACCGGCGACCCCACCTCTCGTTTCCTAATAATCTTCTCTTGGAGATTTAAATAATGAAAAAGAGACATCTTCGTATATACTATATAGGATCGGCGAGGGCGAAAGGCGGACGCCAATTTCGGAAAGCGACCACGCAATCATGTATGTATACGTTCGTGTAATATATCTCATTGTCAGGGAGAAAATAACGAATTAATGAAGGCTGTAGGCCAATCTCGTATCTCGGGTAATCCATGTCTTTTTAAATTCAGAAATAGGGAGCCGAGAGTCCGACTCCGACGGCCGACCGTGCTTTCGGAGTATCGCGGAATTTTCTAACTCCACACTCCACCGTGCGCCGCGTGGGCGATCCTCGTCCTCGTCCTTGTCTCGGGGGAGATAGAGATAGCGCGCGTGCGCGCGTGAAGCTCCGCGACACCCTTGTCTACCTGTCAATAACGACGACACGTATGATATGACTGCCGGCGCGACGCGACACGACGGCATTGTTCGCGACGGATAAGCGCGCGATAACGCCTTGCGCGCTTTTTCGCCTCCGGCCTCGTGACTCGAGGCAGCGAGCGTGAAAGCGCGCGTCAGCGCCGACAGCGTCGGCGGCGATTGTCAAATACCTACAATGGCACACGTGTGACGTGTAACGTGTGACACGTGGTGTGGTGCCGTACGCGGGTAACGCGGGTACGATGCCGCGCCGCGCCGCGCCGCGCGTGGCGTGCCGCGTGTGATGTCATGCATGATTGTCATGAATCCATGAATGTCATGTGTGACACGCGGCGGCCTGCCGCCTGGTCGGCTGGTCCGGCCCGGCGAGCGGTCAGCGGAGTTCCAAGGAAGGAACGAATAAACTAGCGAGTGAGCGAACAATGCACGCGCGGGATTAGCAGGGATTAGCGGGATACTTATTTATTAAGTATAAACGATACGACGAAGCAGCGAGCTGCAGCATGACATGCCACATGCGCTATGGAATGATCAGGAATGATAGAAATAGGGCAGCGCGTTAAAAGCCGTGACGTGCTACTGTGCCAGTAGACTGCATGTGGAGCTGAGATGAGAGAAGCGCGGCGCGAAGGGCCAAGCCGGGCAAGTGCGTCTGAGTGCGTCTTGCCGTCGCCGGTCTCGCAGGTCTCGCAGCTCGCAGTCGCCTGTCGCAGTAGTAGCGCCATTTAGGGGCCGTTACCGTCACGGCGAGCCCGCCCGGACATGTCTCGCCTCCGAGTAGTCCGAGTAGTCCGAGTCCTCCGAGGCCTCCCGTCACTCTCGTCTCGTCCACAGTCATATCACCGTCGGTCATCGCCGGTCGCGGGTGACATGTCGCCATTGTCGCCAGTGACCAGTCGCCAGTCGCCAGTCGCCACGGCAGGTGGCGGTGCCGCGGTGGCAGTTAGACACTTAGACGTTAGAGTCCTATAATAAGACTCTAGTGTGACAGTACTGACAGTATGATGGCACGTTGCCGGGACCGGGTTTATCGGGTCGTGAGGCAGCGCTTGCCGGAACGGTGAACGGTGCCCGCGCCGCGCCCGCGGAATCGCATGTGTCACGTGGAATACGTGGATGCCGTCGTCGCCGTCGGTTGTCGGTTGTCAGGCCGCCGCCGCGCCGCGGTCGCAAGCCGCGAGTCTTTCGCGGTTCAAATGTCGAAGCAACGGAGGGCCCGCTCCCGATTCAAGGTACACCGCGAAGGTTAGGCACGCGGAGAGAAAGAAGAAAGGAAGGAAGGAACGCAAACGAGAGCGAGGGTAGCGGCGACGCGACGATCGGCGATGCGTCTAGTGTCTACAGCTCTCTCGAGTTAGGTCGCCCGGCGACGGTCTTGCCGGCTTAATAATCGATTCCTGTCTCCGTGACAATGCCATTATCTTTATTATACATTTCTCTTTTTAACAAAGGTATCATAGATGTGTGTGTGTGTGTGTGTGTGTTTGTGTGTGTGTGTGTGTGTGTGTGTTTGTGATACTGATAATTAATGAATCTCTCTTATGTATTAGGTGATAACTCCGCTTTGGTCTTTGGTTCTCTGTGGTGAAAACAGACGAGATATGGAGGAGTGGTTCAACACCCTAAGGACAGCGACGGAGACGCGTCTTCAGAGTGATCCTGGAACTGCCGAGTTGCTGGAAGGTAATCATCAGTGGTATGCAACTAGTCATGCCAGACCTACGTACTGCAATGTCTGCAGAGATGCCCTACATGGTAAGCAACTTTTTTTATCGCAAATTAAACTTATTGTTCGTTAAAGATGGTACGGCAAGTTAAATTTACGATTCTATTGCGTTACAGGTGTTACTTCCCACGGTTTAAGTTGCGAAGCTTGTAAATACAAGGTGCACAAGAGATGTAGCGCAAAAGCAATAAATAATTGCAAGTGGACCACTTTAGCATCCATTGGAAAAGATATCATTGAGGACCAAGATGGGGTGTGCATATATGTTATTTTATTAAAAATTTATTTTTGGGTATTAATAATCAATAAAAGTATGACTCCAATCAGACGCATATCTTTTAATAATATGTACCTTATACATTCGATTCATCTTACAAATGTATTAAAAATGCACAATTCCTGAGAGATACATTCGTAATTTAAATTTATGTTTTATTTCAATTACTTAATTTACATTTGTAGAACATCACAATGCCACATCAGTGGATGGAGGGAAATTTGCCAGTGTCCTCAAAATGCTTTGTCTGTGAAAAGACGTGTGGCTCTGTACTTAGGTAGTTACATCCCACGACATTCTTACATATAAGCGACCGATAAGATTTATTGATAAAATATATCATCAAAATCAATATATTATTATCTATAGACTTCAAGATTGGCGGTGTTTATGGTGCAAAGCAACTGTGCACACAGCATGCAGACCTGCCATAAGTGTCAGGTGTCAGCTAGGACCAGCTAAACTCAGTGTAGTGCCTCCTACAGCTTTGCATAGTATAGGTAATCGCGCTGTCTCTATTTGTATGTACCATAAATGATAAATCATATCACGCACGCGCGCGCGCGTGATTCATATATAGACAAAACATTTACACATGTTTATTTAAATATAAAACTTTTATAATAGCAATACGTGTATACAATACGTGTATACAATACGTGTATACGTGTGTTCAATTATTATCATTAGGTAGCGACGAAGCTTGGGAAGCAGTTAGACCTACGGGATGCAGTCCACTTTTAGTATTTGTAAACAGTAAATCTGGTGACAATCAAGGTATTAAGTTTCTTAGAAGATTTAAACAATTGCTGAATCCCGCACAAGTGTTCGACCTTATAAAAGGAGGACCAGGTCCAGGGTAAGGAAATCTTCATACACATGCTAATAGCAGTTAATCGATCATAAATCGATAATGCATTATTGTACGTGTAGCAAGGTGCATATATGTATTGTATAAACGCATCGAGTATATGAATCATATTTCTTGTTTAGATTAAGACTGTTTCGACACTTTGATCCGTTCCGGATTTTAGTGTGCAGTGGCGATGGATCCGTAGGATGGGTGCTTTCGGAAATCGATCGGCTTGGAATGCATGTGAGTATAAACACGTGTTTTAAAACTAAATTGACAACTTTATCTCTTCCAGCATGATTTCTTAGCGACTATCATTTCCTCTCGAATCTAATTACGCTCTCTACCAGAGCGTAATTAAGCTGCATTTTTAAACGTATTTCTTTCTGCGCATAGCAACTTGGCTTTATGATATTTTTCTACGTTATACAATGCATGAATACAAATTATGGTCTAAATGCGATATACATTCATAGAGAATAGAAGCGCATTGTTTTAACATGCATTTTTTAAATATATACATAGTACAATCTTTAACTACTTCGGTATTTCGGGGACTAAATGTAGAGTGAATTTACATGCATACATAATTATTATTAAACCTTATAAAGTATCATTTGAAATAAAATATTTGTATAAATATTTGAATCTATCTTTCTTTCCAAAACATTTAGATTAGAATTGTTAGACGGGAATTGAGATACGTGTCTTTCGATAGTCACGAAACATTGTCAGAATTATTAGGAGAGAGTATATTTGGACAAGAGATAACATGACTAAATCAGATTCGAATTTTACCCTCCCAATATCGAAAATTTAATCCTTGAAATTGAGATTTGTAATTTACTACAGTTTAATTAACTCTTCTGAATTATAATCTTTCGAGGAGAATGCAAAACTTGGATTGGATTTACAAATTACTTCTTGTTGAAATATCAAATAAGCTATATTTTTTCAATAAATCTCTGATGATTTTTTGAAGGTATCAGAAGATGTATAGTCAAACTTTCGCTTATCTTACTTTATTGTCTTAGAAAGAGAGATAAATCAGAATGGACATTCCAAATATTTTTTTTAATTTATTATAACTTGGAAAATAAAACTTTACACAGAAAAGAATCACCTTACATGTATACTAATATATTGTGTTTGAGTCGTTATGCTCAGATCTATTATACTGTAACCAATGGTATTAATTTTTTCAAGTTTTCGATTATAAACTGCATGGCGTGTCTCTTTTATGATTTTATTCCAGATGAAACCAGTGTGTGTGCTTTAGGCTTCTTTATACATGCGAAGCTTTATTAACTTTTTTTGCAGGCGGTAAGTGTACATATGCATGACCGATCTGTCTATCTAATATAAATCTCTCACTAGAAACTATTAACATATACTATTAATGCACTGCATGGAATGAAGAGAGGTATATTTGAATTTTTCCAATTTGCAGAAGCAATGTCAGGTTGGGGTATTACCTTTAGGGACAGGAAATGATTTGGCGCGCGTGTTAGGCTGGGGATCGTCGTGCGACGATGACACACATTTACCTCAGCTACTGGAAAAGTATGAAAAAGCGGGCACAAAAATGCTGGATCGATGGAGTATTATGACATTCGAACGCAGCATATCTCTGCCATGTCACAAAGTGACTGAGCCCGACCCGGCTATAAAATCGAGCATAGCTCATCAGTATGAAGACAACGTTCTTGCTCATATAACAAACATTTTGCAGTCTGATCAGGAGAGCGTAGTTATATCTAGTGCCAAGTAAGTGGTATAATCACGCGCGCGCGCGCGCGCGCGCGCGCGCGCGCGTGTGTGTGTGTGTGTGTGTGTGTGTGTGTGTGTGCGCGTGTGTGTGTGCGCGCGCATATTTGTATTAAATTGCATAAGCTTTAAGTTTTGGCACTTAAACAGAGATTTCTTCCCACAGAGTTTTATGTGAAACAGTAAAAGATTTTGCAACACATATACTGGAAGCCAGTCTAAACACAGGGGACCAACAATTGGGAGAAAAATGCACAATACTTGAACAAAAACTTGACCTCTTGTTGCAAACATTATCAAAAGAGGAAAACTATTTATCCGATAACACCGAAGAAATTGACATTGGCACTCTAAAAACTGAAACTTTTAGCAGTATCCAGGAGAAAGGTGCTTTAGAAAAGCCAGAGAAAGAAATGACAAATTTAAAAAAAGTTAAAAGAAGAAGATGTTACATGGAGAGAGATGTTGTGATGTCTAGGTATAGCATATACTCATAACGTTGTACTACGAGATGTAAAAAGAGAGATGTATGTTTTAATGATACTTGCAGAGCAAACAGCTTGAAAAGAGCTATCAGGAGGTTAGTGGAACACACGGAAACGCCTGTCGACGAGCAGAATAATCCTTTAGTCGAGAAGCAAGGCGGTAAAATACCAAATATCGCCATAATATCCGATAGTTCTCCAATAAATATTGTGACAAGTAAGTTCTTTATATCTACAACGGCAAAACAGTGGTTTGCACATTCTTATGGTTCCTGAAACCATACTATTATATATATATATATATATAACTTAGGCAAAAAGCAACAATTAGATATCCCTGGTTTATCGCAAACAGATCAAACCGACAACATAAGTTTAATACCGAATGTAGAATCCGGTAGCAGCATAGAGATTTCACCTTGCCCGAGTCCTACTCCTAACGTGGCATCATTGAGCCCAATGCCGGATTTAAGGAGAGACTCGCAACCTGAAGAATTACTCACTCTTCCTGCACCCGACGGTTTCGCCGATAGTAGACGAAACAGCGAAAACATACCACAAGGGTAAATTTACATGAACTTGATAACGTATTATTGATACTTGGTTCCTAAAAGTTACACGAATCTCGATATAATATAATTTTAGAGTTCTCAGTTTTGACGTGGTCGCGGCACAAACTGCTGGCAGTCAACAAGAAGCTCAGGCAGCTATTAACGATAATTTCCTATCGTCCGAACCGACGCAAATAGAAGCTTACTCCGACGTTCCTGTAACCGTGACAAAGACCGTTTTAAATACAAGTACACCGTCAGACGATGCGACCATGGAAGACACTATCGTTTCTCCTGACACGGATTCACTTCATTCTAGAAACATTTCGCCAGAGCACGTACAAAAACCCGCGATAGTCAAATTTGAACCCAGAGGTAGCTGTACCAACAGTATAGTCAGTACAGATAGCATTGTTTCCGAAACTTTTGATTCCAGGAGTTACACCGTGCGAAATAGCGAGAGCGAAATCGGTAAGCAAATACTCACCAATGCGACAAGCATTGTAGAAGCGTTGCTTTGTATGTATTTCATATCTAATTATTAGATAATTTCTCTCACACTTTCCAGGGCATATAGACAGCGATATATTTGACTCCACGAAAAGATCGGAAAGCTCCGAGATCGGGCACATCGACTCGCCGGATAATTCCGATATGCTTTCCAGCGAAACTCAACATTCGGAAAGCGGTTTGGAGGATTTAAGTTCACTTGGGCAGGATGTAATCAGCGCGATAATGGGTGAGAAGTATGATTCTGTCAGAGAAGGCTTAGAGATCGAAGAATCGCATATAAAGACTAAAAATATAAAGACGGATAAAGAGGTAAATGAGTATTTTATAGTTTAAAGTAATTTGGTTTCTGGAAATTAAATGTATAAAATTAATGCGTCGTTTTCTATTAGCAGGCAATGCTAAGTAAATATAAAACGGACGGCTTGTCAACATGCGTGCGTGTCTCAGGGATTAAATCGACGAAATCTGTGGAGACGAATGTAGTACTTGCGACCAAGTTCGAAATCATTGAAAAGGAAAAAGCGTCCGATTTGCTGAGACCGGTATGCTGCTTCACCGTCTCGTCAGACAACACGCAGACCAACGAGAAGTGCTCCTCGAATTTTCCGCCGCAGATCAGTGTTATCGTTGATCCACCAAGCCCATCGTTGTCAATTGAGAGTCATCACAAGTTTAATTTAGATTATAAATTGGATCCGCATGACAAGCAATATAGTAGCGGCAACAGTATGGAAAGACGTAAGTTCGATTAACTGAATTATTCTCACACGGCAATTCATATAAATCTTAATGATGTGTTTCTAATGCAGTAAGCGTGGAGCTGCCCGACTCAGGCTTCTCTCCGCAAGCTACACGGCGTATAAGCAGTGGCAGTTTGTTGAAGGCATCAGAAGTTGTGTCGTTGGCTGCAACTACCGCTCGTCTAGGTGGCTCGAGCGTAAGCTTGCGTCACGAAAGAGCGAAATCTGTAGATAAGACGGAGGATGTGAAGAAACTTCCTATAATAAATCCTTTGGTTCGATTGCCTATGTGGCCAAGTAAGCCAAAAATGCAATGTCGAAAATGCATAACGTAATCTTTCCCATATTGTCCCATAAATATTTACGTGTCTCTTGTAAATGTGTAGATGTAAGTGGCGGAGCTGGTCTCATCAGTCAGGCATTGCTGGCAAATGCGGATGCTCTGTGCGCAGCGGTATCGCCTTTAATGGATCCAGATGAAACATTGATGTAATTCATACACATTATGTATAATTTTTACATTTGACATGTGTACACGTATTTCACACGAACCTTTTTTTTTTCTATATCACAGGGAAGGTTACTTCGAACGATGTGTCATGAACAATTACTTCGGTATCGGCATAGACGCGAAGATCAGTCTTGACTTCCACAATAAGAGAGAGGAGCACCCTGAAAAATGTCGATCGCGTGCCAAAAACTACATGTGGTACGGTGTCTTGGGATCTAAACAGTGGATACAGAAGACTTACAAAAATCTCGAGCAGAGAGTTCAGCTGGAGTGCGACGGTCAAAGGATACCATTACCTTCTCTGCAAGGGATCGTTGTATTAAATATACCGAGGTATACTTGTGGCAATAAATATATCTATGTATGATTTTTAATAATCTAACGCAAAATTTTGTTCTCCAATGGCAGCTTCATGGGCGGAACAAACTTTTGGGGAGGTTCGAAGGAAGGGGATCTGTTCTTAGCACCGTCGTTCGACGATCGCATATTGGAGGTAGTGGCAGTTTTTGGATCTGTTCAAATGGCTGCTTCGCGGCTCATCAATTTGCAGCATCACAGGATAGCCCAATGTCAGACGGTCCAGATTAATATCTTGGGAGAAGAGGGTGTCCCTATACAGGTCGATGGTGAGGCTTGGATTCAACCACCTGGTATTATAAGGATTATACACAAGAATCGCATGCAAATGCTTTATAGAAATAGGGTAAATGTCTATCATGGTCCCTTAATAGAAAAAGTAGCTTTGAGATTTGTCTATGTATTATTTTTTGAGAAAATATTTTGTATCTCAGGCGCTTGAAACATCATTGAGAGCATGGGAGGAGAAGCAGCGCAACACGTTAAACGCCGTACCTCAATCTGCTTCCACTATAAGCAATGCGTCGCAATCGCAGCCTCGGGCACAATTGCAAATATGTAGTAAACCTCCTCAGTTGAATGATGAGGAACTCGACATTCTATTCAATTTCATTGAAGCTGTAACGACCTTGGTCAAGTGGGTGAAACTCCTAATTATATCACATCCAAGCCTGGAACCAGATCTGTATCAAGTAGCCTCGCGAACAGCAAATGCGCTTGAGCAAGTACATCCGGACGGTAAAATCTTGCAAGGGGTGAGTTTTAATCTCAGGGAATATTAGAAATCTACTACGACAATCTACTTACTTAGTTTTTTCTATTTGTTAATAGATAAGCCTGAGACCCATGGTAACCGAATTGGTATCAAGCGCGCGGCAATTGTATGAAGAATCTTGCGAATTACTGCGCGATAAAGCCCATAATTTGGTGAGCATATCAAATGTTGTTATTGTAATATATTAGCGAATTGAATTGAACCAACAGTTATATTTCTATTTATAATGCAGAAATTACGAGAGGATTTAGAAAACAAGTTGTCCCTATCTCTAGCTAGTATGGAACAGGAATTACGAAAGTGTACCTTTGACGAAGGAGGCACAGGACTGGTTTACTTGCAAAATATTCCCGCGGACGATCAGGTATAGTTCTTTCTTATGCTTAATGCACTCTGCTGTTTAAAGTCAATTAAATCAATAATTAAAGATACAAATTATGAAATTAACTATTTTTACGTATTTTGTGTCATGTATCTTGCATTGTGTGATAAAGTTTTATATATATATTTCGTGATATTTACTATACATTTAATTGACGCAATAGCATATATCAACTTTTAATAGATACTTAAAGTATTAAAAAAGTTTGTTTCATAGATATTCAATTATTCGTTCACAAATGTAACTTAAACAATTAGATTTATATGGAGAGATTTTAAAAGGTACAATTATATAATTTTTCTATTTATTCTATTTATAGTATCTAATAATTTTTCACAAGATTATTAAAGTCGAGCGAAGCGCATTGACGATAAAATTAACGATAGTCTTCCATTATCTATTGTATCTGATTCTCTCTCGTATTCAATATTCCACCTTGCTAATATATTCCAAAAGGAAGATTATTAGAGCGCTATTCTCTCTTTTTTGTAAATAAGTTTTGAGAGAACTGGCTAGCTAGTCGGATAACACAAAGATACGTAACATTATGAAAGCACCTCTCTTTATATACGTTATACACACAAAATTTTACAATCTCTTTCTAAGAGAAAGTTTACAATTCATTATGCGTAAATGTTGTTTTTTCAAATAATAATTAATAAATTATCCTATGCTTTGTTTCGGATTGATTGAGTGCTCAATCCCAGTGCTGGTAATATGCTTTTAAGTATTAATGCTTATGTGACATTAGAGAAATAGAATTAGCATTTAGAGAAACTTAGTTTTACAGTGTAGCGAAACATGATGCTGATTATTTTTTGTACACGCGTGTGTGTGTGTGTGTGTGTGTGTGTGTGCGTGCGTGCGTGCGTGCGTGCGTGCGTGCGTGCGTGCATGTATTACATCTGCTAAGAGATGGGATTGCCGTTTAGAGATTGCCTCTTATTTGCCTTTTATTCTCGCTTGCAGTCCTATTAAATTAAATTATTATAGTTGACAGTGAGACGTAACATATGTATATTGTGCAATATTTAGCGACGCTTAGCTACCTATCTTCAGTTACATTAACAGACGCAACACATCCGAGTATGCACTTGAATTATACGCAAGCTATAATACTTTTGCTTTTGTTATCGCGCCTACCTCCCGCTGTTTTTCATGATTTCGCGTGAGTTTGTTGCACTGTTTAATTAGCGCTGTAACAACGAGAGGGGAACTTTCGTGATTTTATATGAGCCTCATGAGAGATGTATCTTTTAGCGAATGTATACGAATCTTGCTATAAATAAGTACAGAGCAATAAATATATAATGGAATATCTTATATATATTGTCTCTTTAATGTATACCGAAAGTGTGTATAATATCTGCGGTGCTTGCGCGACTTTGAATCACCCACTATCGCAAATACTAGACCATAGGCCATTCGAGAGCTATCTTGTATGCCTGATGAATTCGTTATCACGTAATCCCGAGTGCAAATCTCCACCTGCATATGATTAGCATGATGTCTCTAACGTATGCCATATAAAATAACACACATACCGCTTTACTACTAATCTGACTAACCGTGTACTAACCGACATCTCGAACTCTGGATCTGCAGGGAGATAAAAAAAATCGTCATCGAGGGTTGTTCTGGTTAAAGTTCCGTCGCTTCGCTGGCAACTCGGGCGGCGCGGGTCATCCGGCGCGAGATCAGGTCACGACGTGGGGCGTGCAGGAGGTATGCACCTGGCTAGAGAATCTACAGCTGGGAGAATACGCTGAGAAATTTGTGTCTCACGATATACGCGGTAGGGAGCTATTAACCCTAGCCCGTCGAGATCTGAAGGAGCTGGGCATCACCAAGGTGGGGCATGTTAAACGAATCTTACAAGCCATCAATGACCTCAACAATTGAATTACTGAGACGCGTTACACGGGTCGCGTACACGTAGAAACGTTAAAAGTTCCGCATCCCCGAAACGAGGAATACGATCGCGTAGGTAGATAGGTAGGTAGGTAGGTAATGGGCAGTAGCGAGAGTCCGTATTTCCGGAGTCTCATTCCAAATTACAAGTCGACAAAACGGAAGAAGATAGCTTAAAATCGGGGGTACAAAGAGACAGTTGAAAAAGAGAACTTTCATGACATATAAGTTCGAAGATAGATAGAGGATAGATAGACATATTATATTCTTGCCCTAAAACAGTAATTACGTTAATCACAATCCGACCCAAGTGACATCGTGGATATTAGACGAAAAGATAATGTTCATCGCGGTAAATATCACTGTGAAAAGTATCCTTCTAAGTTGACTGTTACTGTATGGAAGGAAACCACTTTGCCTGTGCCAAATATCTATTCTACATACACTAGAACTTAGAACTCACAAAAAGCAAAAGCTGAATTTGTTATGCAGCGAAAAATTTACAGGGCAATTCTATTTATATATCTAGACACGTGTGTGTGTGTGTGTGTGTGTGTGTGTGTTACAAAATATGAGATGCATCATCACCCAAAGGGAGATGGATTTTACTTCATTCTCTTACCGAGGCGTTGTAGAATCCATGACGAAGGCTTGTATAAACAGTCTTGTATAAACTGCACACACGTTACGAAGTAGATATTCCTTGTAAAATAGCAAACTTTTTATATCACTGACTATTATTAGGATAACTTACAACGTCTCGGGTATATTTAGCAACTTCCGCGTGTGTTCCTACCGTTTGAAATTGATGAGCCTTACACGCGGCACGAGTATCTTAAACCCGCGAGTATTGCATTCTTGGGAAAACGTTTCTTATCTCTTTCACGAAAATCAATTTATATTACATCTGTATTCTTTAACTTATCAATTTTGGTCAATTTATTCCGTATACTGTCTTCTATTACTTCGTTCGAGCTACTTATAGGTAATATATGATGGCTGTATAATCCTGTAATTACACACGCAGATTTTCAGCTTTCTTGGTTGTTTGACGATGTTAATGATTAGTTCGAAAAGCAATGCTTGGGCCAAGATGTATATGAAAGTGATTCTACATATATCTCCTTATGGCAATAAAAAACGATGATTAAGAAGAGTTAGAAAAGCAAAATGTATGCTATAGTAGTTCTAAAAAGTTGGCAAAAGTTATTATGTATATGATAAGAATATTCTTTTTCTTCCTACGGGTCCGCACTTCGCAGGTTGGGCTCCTTGTTTTGTGAGCTTCTTGCCCTGCTTCCTTAATAAAACTAGTCTTCACTATCTTATCCGTATTGAGTTACATAAATTTATCTATTTTTATAATCTATAACAAATATTCTCCGACAATCAATTATCGCGCGTATAACAGTAGTATACAATTATTTACATAGAGTCGCTCGCTACTAATTTTCTATCAGCGTAACAATCAAATATTATTGCTATAATCATATTCACAATCGAACAAGTTGCAATGCAATTTTCCTGTTTTCTGACAGCTGTTTATCCTCCTTCGTTTGTCCTCACTTCGGTATTATGTGATAATTAAAAAATCACGACATGAAAACGTATTTGTATTACAGTTTTAGTATTAGACTCCGTAGTACGTATGTAGTTACCACAGTTACAAATAGATAAACATACTGTAGTAACACTCTTAGTCTTATATGATAAAACGAATAATGAATTAACATCATACAAGCGATTAGCCAATAAAACTTAAAACGAAGCCTAATCAAACTATGATAATCTATAATAATTATACAGAGAACATTATTCTTATCGCAACAGAAGACGTAGGCTTTTTATTTAAGCGATGTAGCTTGCCACAGGTTCTAATGTCAATGCATTATGACGACTTACTTATTTTTGTCTTTTATACGATGTCTTATAACACAAGACACTAACGAACACTTAATCAGCTTATTTGCGCAACATTGAAAAAAAATTTGTTTCTCTTTACATTCCGATGTATATCTGAAAGGACAAAAGTGCCTATTCTAGGGGAGTCACTAAATCTTACATGCAGACAAGGAATACGGACGTAAAGTTTATATGTTATATACATATTAAGGTGGACCAAAAAAAAATTTTTTTTTTAAATTCTTATGTGCTCGGGGGTGGGGAAGATGCCATTAGATGTAAAAACAATATTTGTGAAGTTTTAACGTGATATAGGAGTTTATCTTCTGCCTCCAACTTTTATTTGAAAATTCCTACGTAGAAAAATATCTACTTGCAAGATTGTATCTGGCATTTATGTTTTTTACAGCTCTTAGCTAATCAAAATCTTTGTGATTAACCAGACTTCACCGCGATAAGATAGCTGTAAATCGAAATCCATTTTTTTAAAGGACGCCGCACAACCACGGGAAAAGGCCTTTTGGTCAAGTTGTCTAAAATTTAAGTAAAAAAATGGCTTAAAGAAAGAAAAATTTTGGCACAAACCAGAGGTCGATACGTTAATCCGTTTGGGAGTTATTTGGAGTCAAAGTTCGAAAAAGCCAATTCTTTTATCCTAAATAACTCTCGAACGGGTCAACATATCGACCTCTGGTTTGCGCCAAAATTTTTCTTTTTTTACTTAGAAGTTTTAGACAACTTGACCGAAAGGCCTTTTCCCGTGGTTTTGTGCGGCGTCCTTTAAAAAAATGGATTTCGATTTACAGCTATCTCCTCGCGGTGAAGTCTGGTTAATCACAAAGATAATGATTAGCTAAGAGCTGTAAAAAATATAAATGCCAAATACAATCTCGCAAGTAGATATTTTTCTACGTAGGAATTTTCAAATAAAAGTTGGAGGCAGAAGATAAACCCCTATCAAGTTAAAACTTTACAAATATTGTTTTTACATCTAATGGCATCTTTCCCACCCCCGAGCATATGAAAATTTAAAAAAAAATTTTCTTTGCTCCACCCTTACATATACATGAATGTTACATGCATTAATCACATTGCATGGTATCCTCTTTTTATTTTTAATTTAGAAATACGAAACTATAATTATCGTGAACGCAATATCTATTCGTGTTTTTGTCTTATGTAACTTTACGAAAATTATGTCGTTACAATCATGCAACAAAACGTCGCACCTTCGTCAATAAATTACATTGTTGCAATAATGTAATACAGTATTACGTAGAATAATATTATATATTCGATAACTTTTAATTTATACAATGTATATAATGCATCTTTGAGAAAGAATTAAAAATCACTCAGAATTACAACGTTTAAATATAATAATTAACTTCTTTTATATGTAATTTAATTTTATTTCTCTCTTGGAAATAATTTATTGAATAAGTATCTAAAAATTAAATCAATTTTTCCAATTAGATAATGATTATGCCTTCTTAAAACTAATACTTTAAACCGTAATCTCTGTATTTATTTAATACCTGTCAATTTTTATAACTTATTGTTAGTCTTTTGTTCTCTCTCTCTCTCTCTCTCTCTCTCTTTTTATATATGTATATAAAGATAATTCTGTCAATGTTATCTCACATGTGTATTCCTCAGATATTCCTACAGTAAGATTACTAATATATACAGAATTGACAATCTCGTATTATCGTGTGTAACCTACACGTGTATAATAAGGATCGTATTATTATTATAAAATATACACATATTCCTTTTCAGAGTGTGTACACGTTGTTTTGTATACTTATTAAAATAAAACAATTGACAAACGTACCTCACAATTTACGATGAAATGTTGAAAAGGTATATCGATATACCTTTCCAAGCAAGCGTATTTAATTGTATTCATCAATTACCGTTCCTAGGGACATACCGTTTTACTATATATATTATTAATAATGCATATGTAATCGGATCCATAAAGATAAGGAGTTCGAAGGAGTTTGAAAAGAATAGTATTCGTAGGGTTTTCTAGGCACCTGTACGTTTTCTAAACCTTCCTCTCACGTGGGATGTATATTGTATCCTATACTTTTTTTTATGTATGCATTCGCGGGAGCATTTTACCGTTTTATCTGTGATAAATATGCGTAACCGCTTGATCCGCTAATTTAAAAGTGTTATTATTATGTAATTCTGAATGGATAAGCAGACGTGCGCGCGAAGATATCTTTTTTTCCTTATTACTTCAGTTGTGTTTGCGTTAGTTTTTGACACTCCCGTTTTTACGGGGGCTATCGCTATCACTAACTTGAACAATCTTGGAAATGTATCTATATGTATAAAAGCAGTGGTGTTATATATATACATTCTACACATAGAATTAGTTTAAAATCATTGCTTTAAAATATTTGCGTTTATTTGTAGTGAATAATCTGCAAACTTTTAAAAATATTTGAAAAATTCTGAAATATTTTGTTATTACTTATCTTTTTTTTTTTCGTTGGAAAAATTCACCAGATAAACATCTTCTTGTTTTGCAGCTTCTTCGACTAATTTGTTTTTAATAAAACTTCCTAAAATCATACATACTGATCAGAGGTACATTCAAACAATTGATCAATACATTTTATAGTTTTAAGTTGAAAAAATTAAAATATATAGATAAATACATTCAGAAGACGTAGAAAATCCCCGATTTGCAGAATAGGATTATAAGTACATTAAAACTAAAAATCTAAAACTACTGTGATAAAAACTAATCTATAATGCAAGAGAAGTTATCGTCTCTTTGATATTAAAATATTATTTATCCGAATATTTTAGCAAAATGTACAGGATTTATTTTAATTATAAGGTTTTCGTATGTCTTAAGGTAAAAATGTCAAATTTTTTAAATTAAGATTTGTATATAAGCTTAAATGTATAGATAAATATGTAAATCAGTCTATGTCAAACACCTTCGTTTAGAGGGTTTCAATTTTGATTACCTATATTTACACTATTATTCTGGAATTGCGCTCTTTGGAGACAGCTTAGAATTTATATTTCATTAAGTAATACTCAGTTTTATTGTCTTTTTAATTGAGTTGAGTGTTTAAAGATTGATATAAAGAATCTTTTATTCATTTATTTATTGTATTATTTTATTGTACAGATGCTATTTTGGAGATTAAGGAAAAAATATTTATTTATTTTTAGTAACAAGCCTTACGCAAGCACAGGCTTATATTTGTATTAAAATTGGTTTCATAATGATTTTTCACAATAAAGCTAAACTTTCGAGGAAATATAATATTTCGTCCGAACAATTCAGAATCATTATTCTACCAAGCATTTATTGATTGGGAATTTATCAAGTAATATTTTGAAATTGATACAATAACAGGATTTATAATTATATTGATGTAGCAATATTAATAAATGTCAATTTAATAATCTGTTTTATTGCAATCAGAATGGACTTCTAATTGGTCCACCATTCTTATCCACAATTTCTTCATTTTCATCCTTGCACATCAAAGAATTCAATTATTACTATAAAATATATTTTTTTCTATGACATTTTCAGATTTTGTTTTAAAAATTACAATGCTGATATCAAATATTTTTTCCATCAAGCATTTGCATATGCATGTCTTATAGATCCTGTATTGTATAAGGAAAGTCTCGCATTGTGTCGAAAAAGCTGTTATTAAAAATAAACATTCAATCTGTTTTGTATATAATATATATATGCATATACATATACATATATGCATATACATACATACACACACGAACACTTTATACATCTATTTTCGTCAAGATAATTACTCATAATTTCTACATGTGTTAATCTTTTTGTACTTAAGTGTATAAATATTACAAATTATTCATGCTGTGTATAAAAAATCACTATTCAATAATAAAGTTAAATCTCAAAGTTACATAGTTCAGAGTTTCTACATTACTTTCTTAATAAGTTATTCAGAAGTTATAAAAAAATGTGTGACAAATGGTAATATTATAAAACTCATTAATATTTTTGTTGCTCAATGTTGTTTGAGGTATATTCTTTTGTTTTTATATATATATAAACACTCCTCTTTATGGAGTGCATAAATATCTATATATTAATATATATTTTATGATAAATATAATGTTAATATATGAATATATGTATATAAAAGATCATATTAATGTGTATTGTATTATATTAATGCATACATCGATATGCATTATCAATGTACCGACGAAAATTTATTTTGCAGAATTCTTTATATATATATATACATACATATATATATATATATATATATATATATATATATATATATATATATATATATATATATATATATATATATATATATATATGTCTAATTTGTAACAGAACTTATAGTTTTAATATGAGCAGAATTATATAAATGAAATATTGCTCGTTAAATATTTTATGAATTTAATTCCAGAAAAATAAAATACTTTACTAACATTTTAATATATCCACAAAAAGATATATTAAAATTTTATAGATATACAATATACATTATAGATATATATTTTTTGTGTATTTTTGTGGGCAGTAGCGTTAATTTTTTTGCATATATACATATAAAGTCTTTTTATGTTTTCCAGTAGTGAAACGCAATTATTTTTACAGTGGTAGATATTTTAATAATATTAATGAACTCGCAGAATTTTTCTGTAAAAGTAGGTACACCCTGTCTGCGAAAACATATGTAAACTAGATTTGTTTCTTTAAATGTATTTTAACCTTTACCTTTAACAGTACAATTAATTTGCAATTAAATAACATATATAAATTCTCAAGAAACGCAACGCTGTAATCGCAACAAAGTTCTGTCTTTTCCCAAAATTTCCATCATTTCAGCAACAGGTGGTCCGACCTATAGAGCATTGATATCATACATTATACCTACATATCGATATTTTTCCCCACAATAAAAATAAATTCGGATGCTATATTTACCTTTACGCCGCTCATAACGCTTCTCAGAGTTTTCATCAAAGCAGCGAATGGAACTCCGTTCTTTTTGGCAAAATCTTTCAAGTATGGCGCCATCCAATCGGTCTTGTAATTACTAGCATCTATTGCAACTAATTCCGCGTTCAATAGTTTAATCGCGTCTGAAATAACATGTATAAATGACTGCTTTTTGACAAATGGGGCTTGATACCTCTTGATATTAATACCTGAACATCCAGTTTGTTTAACATTTGGCATAGAAGATGGAACAATCCATAAAAATGCTAAATCTTCTTTGACCAGATCATTGAGTGTCGATATTCTATTCTGTGCCCACTTTAATGTAGTTATTATGTGATTGTCATCCAACTGCAAATTTCCATCATTTTTCCTAAAATAGAAATGATACAAATTTCTTGAAAGTAAGAATATTTTTAACATACATACATATATGTATACATGCATACACATACACGTATAGAGAGAGAATGTTTTAAACATACCATTCGGGGAATGCTTCTAACACTAATTTTTTAATTCTCTCAATAAAAAATTTGTAGTTTTTTTTATTTTCTAGTAAATTTGCCATTTCCAATTTGTTAAATTCCAATAGTTTTTCAGGCATAAGTTTGCCAGAACTCGATTTTATTTTATTAATATCAAACTGAAATTGAAAATAAAATATATGTAAATCATATATGTATACATTATAGACGTATATAATAGACTGAGCATTCCCATTGGAGCTGTATGCAAAATATGAAGGACAGGAGATATGCTTGCTGGGATGTTTTTTTGTTTCACCACCTTTCCTTCTCCCCACCACCTACCATAATTAGACAAGAAAAGCATCTCAGCAAGCATATCTCTGTCCTTTAGATCTTCCTCTAGACAGCTCTCCAATGGGAATGTTCAGTCTATTATACAGTATATAGAAAAACTGGTACGCGCGAAAACATGTACTGTCAAAGACCGTTCAGTTCAGTTTTGGTTTGGCTGCCCCGTAATTTTAACGACATTCACCCAACACCATAAGTAGATCAAAACCTTCCTCATTTGAAAACATGTTTCCTTTGCCGATGACAAACCAAAACTGAACTGAACGGTTTTCGACAGCACATGTTTTCGTGCTAGTTTTTCTAACAAGAAGAAACTTTGTTACCAGTAGCAATTACCTGTTTAATTAATCCTTGATAACTGTAAAGATCTTGGCTCTGCCGTTCTCCGTGGAAACCACCACCAGCCCCTATCACGTAATTCAACAACGCTAATGGAAAAATCCCCTGTTTCCTAAATGACTCGACCTTTATGTCACCTTGTCTTTTTGACAACTTGGATCCATCTGCGTTCAATATTAAAGGTAAGTGTCCGTATATGGGAGGATCCCAGCCAAGTGCTCTGTAAAATTTATGACACAGTCAATTATAAGAATTTATACGAGATTTAATTATCTTCGAAAAAACTACCTACTTATAAAGCATAATATGTTTAGGCGTAGAAACTTGCCATTCGACACCCCGTAAGACATGAGATATTTCCATAAAATGATCATCGACTACATTTGCAAAATGATAAGTAGGATAGTGATCTGATTTTATGATAACTGGATCTCCTTCAGACTTGGTAATATCATGCAACACGTCCCCGTAAATTATATCACAAAAGGCTTCTGGCGTGGACGGTAACTGACAATGAGATATCAAGATTCAACAAAAGAGACTGTTATAAATCTACAACTATCGGTCTATCTGTCGATTTGTCAAATTATATAAGTTTATAAAAGAGACATACCTTAAATCTAATACAATAAGTCGAGTTTTTCCGGAGCATTTCCTTCACTTTATCCTTAGTAAGATGCCGACACCTGTTATCATACTTGGGTACTTGTCGACATTTCATCGCCTCTTTCCTCAACAATTCCAGCCTTTTCTCCATACAAAAGCAGTAATAAGCGGATCCATTGTTCAAGAGTTTAAGTACCTGCTCGCTAGAAATAATAATACATACATAAGATACAGAACATTCGTAAGGCAATTTATAGAAAACTGAATGGATGAAATTATTTAGAATTGCACATAACATTTCTCTGGGAAGCAAAACGTTAAAAAGGATGCTGACAGAGATCCGAGCGAAATCTGCCATTTTACAATTATTTTATTGTTTAAAATTTAAATGATTATCAAATAGCAAACTCTGAGAGATATGCGATGCGACATACTTATATAATTCAAGTCTCGCAGACTGCAAGTAAGGGCCAACGGGACCACCTCTGGTAGGATCTTCGTCGGGTATAATCCCTGCCCACAGCAAATCATCCTGGAGTTTTTCTATTGCCCCAGGAACTGTCCTTGTCCGATCGGTGTCTTCGATCCTCAGAATAAACGTGCCGTCATTGCTACGTGCGAACAAATAATTGTACAGCGCGGTGCGCAATCCTCCTAAATGCAAATGGCCTGTGAGAAACAAATGCGCGAATAAAAATCGGCGCCCTAGGACCTAGGACGAGGCAGAGAACCGAACCGAACCAAACCGAAATTAGTATCGACTATCGGTAATCGGTGTCCCTTGGCAACAAAATTAAGACTAGACTCTAGAGAAGAGGAAACCGGCATAAACCGGTCTTATCTCGGTGCGACGATCGTTACCGGTGGGGCTGGGGGCGAATCTAACCCTCACGCGATACTTTTTGAAGAGGCGTCTCTGCAACAGCTGGAAACTCGTCGCACGGAGTATGCTACGCTGCATCCTTGTTCGCAACACCACGCAACCTTAACCTTGTCAACGAGTCGCGAACTCGCGAGCGCGAGGTTATTAAGTTATGTACCAGAGAGAAGGATGAGAACAAAGAGGATTAGACCTCTTTGGATTGTACTGAACTGAGAGTACTGAGACGACTGAAGAGTGAAGACCTGAAGACTGAGGTGAGGCACTGAGGCCACTGAGGGTGCGATCACATGGAGCGGAACAGCGTACGCAGAAAATCGCGAAACGAGAGCCTTGACCAATCACAAATGTTCCGTGAATATGTCGTGTCTCTTATTTCTACTGTGAACTACCATGACTGAAAACATCGTCCTGCAACAAACGACCGGTACGCATAGTGGCTCGTTCTTGAATTTATTCGCAAGAGAAACGTATGCGCAAATTCTACTTAAAATAATTAAATAAAGAACGTAAAAGAATTAAAGAGTTTAAAGAACTTAATGTGTTATTTTTTTTTTAGAATTGTCCTTATCATGAGCTTTTAAACTGCAGATGCATTTATTGCACAAAAAAATGAAGGAACTATCTGACTCGGAGAGAACATTTCGCATAAAAGAACTTAAGTTAGTGTTTATGAAGTATGAGATATGCAACTCTAAAATGTTTTTATGATAGTTTTTATACTATTGCATTTTTGCTATATTTCTAGGAGATTAAACCTTTAGAAGAGTCAACCCTTATTACGGTCAATAGGTTGAACGAGAAGGCTACGGATATAAGCAATACAAATCATGAAGTAAATAAATTTTTACAAAAGATGAAAAAGTCTCTTAGCAAAGAACAGATATGTTAAATTCTATTATATTTTATTATTTTGTTAATGTTGTAGATCTTAGAAATTCAGAAGAACCTATTGGCTCAGAAACAAGAGATTGAAAAATTTTAAATTTCTTGTCATTGGCCGACGAGTGACAATACTCTTTTTGAAAATTTTAATTAATATTAAAAATGTATATATAAGCAAACAAAGTATTATAGAGTTTTATTGTATTATATATTATGCCAAACGTATTTCTTGTAAACTATTATTTGTTATACATATAACTAAATATACACGTCTAATATACTGAATTGCGATTGTCATGCTGGATGCTAGTTCAGATGAGCAAATCATTTTGCAAAAGAGCAAAGCCGGTGCAATTATAAAAATTTATATATAAATAATTACCATTATATTGTACAATTATTCATTGCTTATTCAACATGATCATTATATTTCAAAATTTCTTGTATAATTTGCACATAAGACAACTCTTATATTTTTATCGCAAATTAAAACGCAAACCCTAAACTAAATAAATACCATTATTAATATTTATTTATTATTATTTAATGTAAAAAAAAAACCCGAAAGCCGCATACATATATCTCTATTCTCGCTGTTTTCAGAGCCTTCGGGTATATCCGGTATATCTGAGGGACCGACATTAAAAATTTGACAAGTAAAATGAAACGATCGGAATATAAGACAACGAACGCGTGTTCGAACACTTGTTACGTCGTTGCAGGGAGAATGAAGAAAGATAATTGGGTTGAGAAATGACGATAATTATGCGTTCAACTGCTATTGCGAAATCGATCACTTCAATTCTCTGTCCCTTTCGCGCTATAAATATTACATCTAGATTCGAATCTTCCCTTTGATACATCTCTCTTCTTCTCTTCGTAAACGAGCACTTTACAGAAAACAGCAGTATCCGATATGATTCTCCCTTTACACAGTCTTTCGCGCGTTAATACGTTACGTACGTATTTACATCCTGGTTTCGAGTGACAACACGATCGTGTTATAAATTATAATGCAATGCCGCATAAACGACCGACATCTAGGACAAAGTATCCTGCGCACGATTATATGTGTCACACACGGTCATATTTTACAATCCCCTTTCACCGATACGGGCAACTTTCGAATACGCAAGAATTGTGAAAAGGTGCTTGAGAAAACATATACACACAATACACATACACATTCCACGATTAGGTAAAAAGAAGTCATACAAACTATACGATATCCATTGCAACGATTTAAACCTCGTTTATGCCGCAAAAACTTTTAAAAATAAGACGCGAAACTTTTCGCATTAATCGACCTGCCAATTTTGGCGCTGAGATTTGACAAAACTTAGCTCCGCTTGGAAAAACTTTCCACTGTAACGCATGTAATCGTGACGTTCGTCTAGCGTGCGAAATAACAAGAAAGATGGAGGAGACAATTTTGTAAAGTGTAAAAAAGCTTTTCTCAAGTCTAGACCGGCTCTAAAAGCAGACCTATATACAATCCTCCGAACAAAAAACAAAAAATTACATTACTTTATATAACACAACTTTATAACGTGCATATATATACGAGTATATATACACACATGATTTGCACATCGAGTTCTCTTCCTTGTCGTATCGTCTAACGTCGAAAAAATAAGCTTACATACATACATATGCGTAAATTAGGACTGTATAAATATGGTCGGGACATCCGGATGTTAATCCGCGTACTTTCTAATAAAGATTTAAATTAATCAATTCAGTGAATTGTTCGATATTGCTCAAATTCAGATATTTGAACGATTCGGATCTCAATGAAAAGTACCTATCGAAGTTGTCGACGTTCGGATCCAAATTGTCTATTTGCGCAAACGTATAATAATTAATCCGTATCATATTATCCGTATATTTACAGCCTTAACGCAAACAGACCCAACGCTCTTTCAAATTTCGATCAAAAGTTTGGCATGAATTGAAAAGGACAGATTAGAGATCACGACGTGGAATGCTGAGACGGGGTAAGGCTGCCGGTATGCTCGGGGCTGTGCTTCTGCTTTTTCCTTTTTTTCTCCTTCTTTCGCTTCTTCCTAGCCTCCTTTTCCTCGTCGTGTCTTTTCTGTTTCTTGTGCTTCTTTTCATGCGTATCGGAACCACCTACGTCCGTCGTCGCGGTCTCCTGTCCACTAAGCACCTCCCCAGGCTTGTGCTTGTGTTTCTTATGCTTATTTTTGTGTTTTCTCTGAGGGGCTTGATTTATGTACCTATATTGTTCTGGCAGCTGCAAAGTTGTATTGTGCTACTTAGCAATTTGCACACGTATGTACATTTATTTCAGAAAAGAAAAATATAGATATCATAATAATATACTTACTGGGCCAGGATGCAATCGAAAACCGGCAAGCTGTACACTCGTTAAAGGCAATAGCTCTTTACCGCCTATGGGAGGTTTCTCAATTACCGATCTTAACGAGCTTAAAAAGAAAGAAAAGGATGAAAACGTCAAGTAAGAACTTGTGATGTTTCAAGACTCTTGTGAGACTTAAATTACCTATTATCTTGGTGTCCAGGTCTGTCTATAATACCAGGCAAATTTGGCAAGAAAGACGATAGTTGCTCTTTGAGCTTTTTCCCACTAAATTTGCTATAAGAGTGTTCTAGGCCGTAATAAGCCATCAAATTTGTTGCCCCGGTGAGTTCGCTTTCCCCTAAAAGAGAGAGAGTGGTAAATTTATTTAGTATATAATTTCGAGTTTTTTAAAAAGATATTTTCAACCATACAGTCGTACACATTGTTTGCAAACATTTCAATATACATTAATATACTTTCTTTTTCTATTTTCATAATTCTCTGGTTACCTGGAGGTTCCTTCATCAGATAAAACGGTCCACTGTGGACAATGGAAGGGTTCTTCCCGAGGGAAATGGTCGTCTTTAGTGTTCCTGTAGAATCTTGACGAGATACGACTGGAGACCGTGCTCCCCTTGGCGAGGACTTGGGTGAGTATTGCTCCACTTTACTGCGAAACTGATCGCCCATCATCATCCTGTCGCTTCAGTTTTGCGCACCTTCACCAAAAGTAATGCAATAAAGTATGCCACCTCCTGCAGGCTGCAGGCTGCAGGCTGCAGGCTGCAGGCACGGAGTATCGCAAAAGAGAGAGAATCAGACAATTTGAATTCGACTGTCACTGTAGCCAGCGAACACAGCCATACGTGTGGATGCTCGTCGAGCAAGCTGGACCTCTGGAATTCCTGAATTCCAGACTCGACCCTTGGCCCTTGGCTCGATTAGAATGACCAGGCGATTCGCGCCCCTTGATCTACGGTATCTGCAACGTCACGAGTCGCGACGCGACCGTATTCCACGTCGATCGCTGAAAGGCGAGAAAGGCGATCAGGTTTGCTCGCGAGAAAATAGCGAATTGCTCGCATCGCCGCGCGACTCGGAAGTCGGAAGTCACGTCGACGACAGTCCTGAGACTCCTAAGAGTCCTAAGAGTCCTGAGTCCGGGATCTTTCTCCACGATTCTCTCTCCACCCTCCACCGGTCTCTACTGGTCTCTACTCTCTAGTGTCTCTACGACATCTCGCTAAAGCGCGAAAATCAGGAATCAGGTAGTAGGTACTGCAGCACGTCCGCCGAGATCCACCGCTATCATGCTTTCCTCCGTCACTCTCGCTGCTCTCGCTGGCCGATAACGGCGATTGACGGCGATAATGGCGATATGGCTATTGGCTCCACGCAGGTAACGCAGGTTACGCAGGATGGCTATTGGCTAATCCAAGATTGACGCTCGACCCGCCTCGACCCTCGGGCGGCGGGCCTCGACGGCCACGACCTGCTGGTCACAGAACAATGTGGTGCTGCCACTGCTGCCTGGCCTGGCGCCTGCTCGCCTGCTGCCAGTGCTGCCCCTGCTGCTCTGGCTGCTTGCGCCAGCCGCCAACTCTCTCTCGCACCAGACGCACGCACGCACGCGCGCGTCAATTATCATACTCCTCCCCCCTTCGACACTCGACCGCTCGGCCTCGACGTTTAAGGTTAAGGCAGCGATTTTAAACGAGGAGGTTAAAAATCAGACGTTCAAATCGGAATCTCCTCCTCGCAAAAATCTATGAAGATAAATATTGAAACGTGAAACTAAAACAGCGCGAGGTTTGATTAATTGCTTAACCATGCTTTAATTACTTAAAACTGCTGAGAATGTTATTACGGGAGATTGTTACACGTTGCGCAATTAATTGTATTTGTTGAAGAGTTAAACTAAAATGTAACAAGTGAGGAGTTTAATGTTGTGTTGTCAATCACGATTTGTCACGACAGATGAATCCTGTGTTACGCACCATCCGAGCTTACCTCCGCTCCACGAGACACGCCAAGTACAGCACTCTACCTCTACCTTCGGAAGCGGTAATATTTACGGACGATGATCGCATGGTTGTCTGCTGGCATCCGGAGAAACCGTTTCCGTACGAGTGCTCCTTACCTCTGCCCGAGGAGAAGCCCGACACCTCTGTACTGTGTATTGGAGACAAAGACGTCGTGGACGTTTTCAGGAAGAAGAAGCCATATCAGGTCGTGGAAGAGTTAGCAAAAATCACATACACCACCAAGCACAGGTGGTATCCTAGGAGCAGAGACAAGAAAGCGAAAAAAACGGAACCTGATAGGCCATACTTGTAGTACTTGAAAGAGGTTTCTTGGCAAAAAAAATATACTATATTATTTAATTCACCTTACACATGTAGTTGTATTTTGCGAGACCTGTATAAGAGTAAATGTACAAAGATAATTGTTACATCTGTCTTTATAAATTAACTGCTTACATATTTGGTGTGTCCATTTCTTTTGAGAACTTACATTATCAAATTCCACATTTTTATGTTACACAAGTTGAACGGATATACGTTTCGCAGTTGCGTTATATCGCTAGACATACATCATTTTAATGTGGTCTACTTTTCATCTAATTCTCTCTCGAAGGAGTGAGCATTCTTTGCCTTAAAAATATTTTATACATATATCTATTTATTTTATCAAATTGTACACATATATTATGTATTCTACAAACTTTTAACTACGTGGTGGAAACACCATGATCGTCACATTATATTATCTGCACATAAAAAAAATTGATATACATTATATTTGTATCTACATAGATTGTCTGATGCAACACATTAAAACTGATTTGTTACATTACATCCATCTTACTTCGCTTACATTACAATTGGTAAGGAAAGAGCTGTCTCTCTCCCTCCTGCATAAAAATATGTAAAGCTTTGTACAATAAGTATCTACCAAATTTCTGTTTTTGTTGCATACTCCACGTTGCCGCAATACCGTAGTACTCTCCACCTTTAGAGTTTCCTAAATGTTCCTTTCCTATTGCATCTATCATGGCGGCCTCTCTTGTATAAGCCTCTACTGGAATAACATTTTGAAAAACATGCAAACAGATCACCCCGTAATCGCTGTTCCATACATTGAGTATGCAGTTGATTTTCTTATTCGTACTGGTTGAACCACCCACCCATGTATTGAAAGCGTCATAGAGATGAGCAAAAGGTCTGGAACGTTTACCTTTACCAATGTAAAATATAGCATTGAGAAAAGTTGACCAAACTTCTGATTTTGTAAGGTGAACACTGCGATTTGGCAGGTCCTCCGTTATACGCGGATCTAACAGCAAGTACGTGAAAGATGTTTTTGATGTGCCTTCGCGCCATCTTCGAGACGGATTTGGCGATGCAAATTCCTGAAATACTTGCTTCTCCAGACTTTTGTAAGTATCCAGGTGATTTAACCAATCCCCAAATTCTAAATAAGGTCTGATTTTGTTGCTTAGCTCTGAGGTCTGATTTCTTGGAGCATTCTGCAGATTTGGTATGAATGAAGCAGGATTAGCATCCTTGATATTTCTTAAACGCAAAAGACGTTTTTGATAAAGCTGTCTAGTTGTATTAGTGATTGGGCCAGGTTGATCGCCAAGATGTCTAAGCTCTCGTCTAAGAGCAACATCATCGATAAATAGTATCTCTTCCGGTAAACTTTGATGAGAAATGGATGTACTTGAAATACCTATAATAGCCAAATTATTTTTCAAAATGCTATCGATATAATAATCCTATAATTAATATTAACATTAATATTATTTCCAGCTTACCAGACGTGGCCATTTTGCTTCTGACATCATATTCACTTCTATTGGAAGTACTGAAAAATTGTTTGATAAGATTAACTTCTCTGATAAACTTGATTTTCCCCCTTGTTACAAACAAACAAGTGCGATATGCCTCAACGATTCAATTAGCTTAATACAGATTATAAAGGAAAAAGAAAAATTGAAAATTTTTTAAATATTTAAACTCACCTAAACGGTGTAACACAAAGTCGCCGTTCTAATAAAACTACACCTTCTTCTGGATCTTCATATTTGTATTCTTGAGTACTGACATATGAAAGCAGAGACCTACAATTTCATAGCATTCAAGTAATTGTTCTTTCAGAAGAGAGTGATAAGTTGTTCTAAAGATATACTATGCTACACTCACGAGTTATCTTCAGCCTTATACATATCCAAGTCTTTTGCTTTCAATAAACCTTCTGTCTTCTTGGAATCGGTACTTGTCGAGGACCATGATTTTTGGGAATCCGGTAAATAAATTTGTTTATTACATCGTATAGGTAAATTCGCAGCAGGCAGTGAATCATTTTCTATAAGCGATTTATGTAACGGAGATATGTGAAATCTATCACTGTACCAATTTTTTGCATGTAAATTACAAGTCTTGCTTATATTCATATTTAAATCTTCATTTAATAATTTCTTAGTATCACAATCTACACAATCTACAAAATTTTCCTTATGCAACGAATCAGACTCACAATCAGTTGTATATGTAGATTTTATATTATTAGTGTCTACTGATTTTTTCAGTGTTTTGTCAATATTAAATATATTTTTTCCAACTGTTATAAACCCAGCGTTTATTTCATTATTTTCAAACTTTACATATTTCTTATTATTGCTGAAATTGTCGACAGATTCGTCCTCTCTCGCAATTTGATTAAAATTGCTACTTGCGTCAAAAAGATTTACATCACTGTTATTATCTGTTACATCATTCTCGTCATATCTTCCTTCATCTAACTTTATTACCAAATGGTTATTATATTGATTTTGTCGTTTTATTTTTGAACGTTTTTTAAAATTTGATGAACGTTCGCTACTCGTTGTATCTAGAATGTCATAGCGAGTTGTATCTTCAGCTGTCTCGAAAAAGATTGTTTTATCCAAATCAACTGGCATTAATATATTATTAGAAGTAAATTCATCGGAAGTGACATCGCTTTCATACCGATAAGGACCAAATCTTTTTCTGTCGGAGTGAAACTTGTAGATCGATCGTTTCTTTCTTCTTGGTGTTGATTGAGCGACATGTTTTTTGTACCAATTAAATTCAGAATATTGCACGTGAGTTTTGTATTTGGGAGATTCCTTGAATACTTTCAGGGAATCGACATGTGACGTCTTTGTTAGATTTCTCTTCCTCATACAAACTGGTGTAAAATTAGGCGATTTGCTAACAATAGAATCATTGCAAATATTCGATGATGTTAATGGAGTTTTACAAGTGTTTCTTCTCTTTCTGTGACTAGGTGTATTAAAGTTCGGTGACATGCTAATGATAGAATTATCCAGGATACGAGTTGGTGTTAAAGAAATTTTGTCAGAGATATCTTTGCATTTTCTCTTGGAAGAGTTTTGTATATTATACTTTGAGTACAGTCTTGTTGTACTCGGAGTGCCTAGTTGCAAGATATCTTCATTTTCAGAGTTGTCTTTTATTTTACATAGAAAATTCTTTGATTTTCTTTGATAACATTTATATTTGTAACGTGCACCTACATCTCTCTTTAGATGGACGGACGTGTCGGACGTGCTTGTTGCAGCACTGCTTTCCTCTTGTCCGTTTCTTTTGTAATTGTGCAAGGTCTCATTAATACTGCAGTTACTTGTTAATGACGAGGAAAGATGATTAATGATTTGACTGACGAGGCACTTTTCCTTCTGCATGACATGGAAAAGATGTAGATTTGCAAAATCAAAATCGAGATCAACAAACGAATAATTTGACATTTCTTTCTTATCAGGTCGCAAAAGATCATTCTGTATTTGAGCAGTCGGTATAATACGATTAGTTCTAGAGAGAGATCCATCTAAATCCGTCTTAATTGGTGATTTGTATCTAGTTTTAATAACAGCACATATATCTGGCACACGGCTCAAGTCTACAATCATCGAGGAGAAGTCTGGGTTACAATTGGAAGAATCGGTAAGCGCACTCTTCCGTGTCACGTTATCTACACCTTTATCTATTGCCGTATCTCTTGACGCAACGTACTCGGCAACTACGTCCCCATTAGTAACTAAAACCTTGTCTGCAATATTAATTAAGAGTAAAGATAAT
This sequence comes from Leptothorax acervorum, assembly GCA_035220615.1. Lineage (NCBI taxonomy): Eukaryota > Metazoa > Arthropoda > Insecta > Hymenoptera > Formicidae > Leptothorax > Leptothorax acervorum. Next base: position 1,242,791 of record JASTWQ010000030.1, on the reverse strand, counting down.
AAATAATAATTCAAAATTATTTGTAAATTAAGTGCTTGTAGAGACACCTTACCAAGTACCATATTGTACTTTGGTTTGTCATCCTCGTCTTGAATATTCTCACAGTGATTCGCAAGCATCGTCACAGCTTTAAAATACTTGCCATCGAAGGCGTAGTGAAACGGACTACGTCCGTCATTGTCCAAGCATAACGGATCACCGCCATTCGCCAAAAGTAACTGCAGTATACTTATTCTGCCCCAAGCTGCTGCTACGTGAACCGGAGTCATCCCGTCTGCTGATCTAAAAATATATTGCGCCAGTTGTACTTGCGTTTGCATAAATACACACGAAAATAAATACCTACATATACGAACATTTATAATATAATTACAGTTTATATTTATACCTCACATTGGGATTGCCACCGTGACGTAGGAACAGCTTAGTCACTTCTTCTGCGAATTCTTCCGAATCGTTGCCGATAACTAAGTGAAACGGAGTAACTCCGTGTGTTGGAATCAAGACATTAGGATCCGCGTCTTTATTTAGCAAAAGCGTTGCTACTTGCCTGTACAGAAAATATTTACAAGTCGGATATATAACTTTTTTAATAATCTTCTAACCTAACAAGTTCAAAGCAGGTGCACGCACGTATATACATAAATTTTATACATTTAATTGTTACGACAATCATTCTATACCTTATGTTATTGTCCTCAAGTCCATCACAGAGGGATGAAGCCAAAAATAGGTCACCTTTTGTTTTTGGAGTCGACAACATGGCATTCTCTCGTCCTTGCCCGAGAATTGTGTCTATACTCTAATTGTACAGCATTGTACATTGCCACCAATTGCCACATTGCGAGTTTGCGAAACATGCGTATTAGGAATGTTCAGTTAAAGCTCGGGGCAGATGGCGCCAGTGGTGTTATCCCCTGAAATGGCGGCGTCACATGTATGGTTGGTGTATGCGTGAGCCTATATGTGAACACATCTGTAAAATTGTATCATCGGTAAATGATCTGTTAACAGATACCTATTATATCTACCGATGATACAATTTTACAGATATGCCACACATAGGCTCACGCCGCTCACGCATATACCAACACATACATGTGACGCCGCCATGCAGGGGATAACACCACTGGCGCCATCTGCCCCGAGCTTTGACTGAACATTCCTAATTAGACACTAGCATCAACTAGGGTTCCTATAAGGGAGTTGGGCGAATGCCGCTTCCGCCACATTCGTTCAACTCACTTATGGAGGATTCACACGACGTACGACGATCCGACATCCAATAGGAAATTTTTGTCTCTAATAATAAATTCTTTTATTGGATATCGGATCGTCGTACGACGAACATCGGACGCAATCGGACGCAGTGTGAATCCTCCATTATAGGAACCCTGGGGGTCAATCATGTATTAAATGTGGAACGTGGAAAGTGAAGTTTTATATGACTATCTCTTTCTATTCAACATCAATAGAAAGAGAGATTTTTCATTTTTCACGTTTCCACCCTAGGGGAAAAGATTCATGATTAACCCCCTGGACCCTAGCACCAACTAGCACCCATCCATAGGTCTGTTCGTTTTCGCTGCACTCTGAACTAGTGCAATAAGTTAGAATGAAAGAAAATATATTTGTCTCATTCTAACTTATTGCACTAGTTCAGAAGTGCAGCGAAAACGAACAGACCTCATGCTAGCACCATGTGTTCGTACCTGTTCCGCTCCATGTGTTCGTACCCTGATTTCTGAACTCAGAGGACAAGGTATGTACTTGTATTAATTTTTGCTACTCGCGCGCGCGCGTACCGACCGTCAACAAGTCGGCGCGGCCGCCGGGCGCCGATCGTCATCGTAATATCGTATATGCTGGCAGCTGCCCACAGCTGCCCACAGCTGCCCGAGGCCCGAGCTAGAGACGCTGGAGTGTGTGACGTGTTGACTCGGCCTTCGCAATTTCGCATTCGCATACAATGGAATGTGTAATATGTATATACAATCGCATACATCGCATCAGTTCGCATTGGTTCGCATACTTAGGCTGATAGGCTTCGGTCTCGGAAAATTCGATAGTGATGATAGTGATTATTCCGGATTACTGAATAGTGACTAGTGACACTGACAGTAGTACTTACTGTAATAGCGGTGAAAATTGCTAAAGTTTCTCTGTCGCGCGTCACGCGTTCAGAGATAAATAACACAGTATCCAGTACCTATCCTGTAACCTGTAACCTGTAACCTGTAACGTAGCGATTTTATTGTTATTCGCACGAATGACGGGATTGGACGAGGTCGGGCGAGATAATTAATCTAATAATTTTCGCGCGACACGGTTTGTTCTTCGCCAATTTCATCGACCAAGGTTATTCTTGCACGCATATGTAACTTCCTTTGCACGGTGAACAAGTTTTCTATCTTTCACGTTATTCTCGCAAATCGGGTCACTGCTAAACGCAATCGACGTACTTACCTATCTGTCTGTTCTATAAAGATTGAACGAGAAACTCGTTTTTGATCGCGAATGACAACTCGCTGATGTTGCGACAGTCAGAACTGTGTCAGAACCTGTTGACCTGTTGACCTGTTGACCTGTTGACAATGTTGAGTGTTGAGTGTTGACAGCGAGGAAAGCCGAGGCCGAAAGCTTGGTATAAGTGCAGAGTGCAGCAGTACCTGGCAAGGGTGTTACCGCCGAAAATGAGCTCGCATCATCATTTGAATTCGTCGTCTGGCGAAATAAATCACATTCACGTTCTCTCCGAAGACATGGGATCGGTTTATCTCTCGGAGGAATATGCCGACGTGACCATTGTAGTGGCGGGTCAGAAGTTCCGTAGTCACAAGCTCATTCTTGCAGCACGTAGCGAGTACTTCCGAGCTCTGTTGTTCGGCGGCATGAAGGAGTCCATGCAAAGTGAAATAGAGTTGAACGCCTCCTCGTTGCCCGCTTTCAAAGGCTTGCTCAAGTACATCTATACCGGACGCATGTCGCTTACTAATGAGCGAGATGAGGTACCATACCAGTCTTTTAAGTTATTATCCTTAGGGCATGTACATTTTTTTCTTCTTCTACTTTGATTCTCTTTGTTACAGGTCATTCTCGATATCCTTGCATTAGCGCATTTATACGGATTTATGGACTTGGAGGCAGCTATATCTGATTATCTCAGAGAGATATTGAGCATAAAGAATGTATGTTCAATCTTGGATACCGCATTTTTATATCACTTGGAGTTTCTAACTAACGTTAGTATATGTATACACATCTTTGCTCTTTAAACTCTAGAACCTCTCCATATAGTGTACTGAAGACAATGACAATGTGATAATTTATTAATTAGCCATGTGATTCAATATCAATCAGGTTTGCTTCGAATATATGGACATACATGCATCTGAAGTCATACAACATGAAAGTTTTCAACAGTTGAGCTCATCCGCTCTAACTGAATTGATTTCCAGAGATTCCTTCTGTGCACCAGAAATAGAAATTTTTTCCGGTGTACGATCATGGGTCAATACCAATCCCGATGTTAATCCAATCCAAGTGCTAGGTAATTTCCGTACGTGACTGAATCGCGTTAAGCAACCCATTTCCTCAGAACTTATGCATAAAATTATTTACGCACGAATAACTTTTACAGCTCAACTAAGATTGAGTCTGATTCCGTTATCGGATCTTCTGAGCACTGTAAGATCATCTCAGTTAGTATCGGCAGACGCCCTGTTGGATGCGATTGACGTACAGACGCATACACCCGATTCGAAACTTCCCTATCGTGGCCATTTGCTCATCGACGAAAATGTTGCCCATCCGTCTCACGGTGCTCAAGTGTTGCAAGGAGAAATGCGTAGCTTTCTACTTAATGGTGATACTCACAACTATGATATGGAACGCGGTTACACAAGGCATACTATATCTGACACGGAAGAGCATGGGATTCTTATCAAATTAGGATCGCAATATATTATAAACCATATAAAAATGTTACTATGGGATCTAGATTTGCGATCTTATTCTTATTATATAGAGGTACGGCCATTTTGCAGCAATAATATGATAAATATGTGTAGATATAGATATATATTTTCTCTTATTATTTTATGATATTTTATTAAAGGGATCTATGAATCAAAAGGATTGGGTCATGCTTGTCAATCATAAACATTATTCTTGTCGCAGCTGGCAGTTTTTATATTTTGAGCCAAGGGTAGTGCTTTATATTCGTATTGTAGGAACAAATAATACAGTAAATAAGGTGAGTTTTCTATATATAATCTATAATATATAATCAAAATACATATACGCACGCGTTCTCGTACGCGCGCGTGTGCATACGTTTATCTGTATACATATTATGTATACAAATGTATATACATATAATTGAATAATATAACACGAAATAAATGACTTAATGAATATTCAAGTATTATAGTATGTGTGACTGTGTGTGTGTGTGTGTGTGTGTGAATTTATTGTGACAATTCGTTGTTGAAGCTTTTATTCTTTTCATTCGACAGGTTTTTCATGTTGTCAATTTTGAAGCATACTACGTAAATCATACAGAGAAGCTTTCACAAGGCTTGCTTGTACCCACAAAAAATATTGCTACTACCGAACGAAGTGCGTGCGTTATTGAAGGTGTGAGTAGGTAAGCGAACGTTACTATCTCTACTTAAAAATCACATCCAATAAATATAATATTCACATTTTCAAGTTTTATTACTCTTAATTAGGTCACGTAATAATTTATTGAATGGAGACACATCCACTTACGATTGGGACAGCGGTTATACGTGCCATCAACTCGGCTCTGGATCTATTCTAGTACAATTAGGCCAGCCATATATGATAGATTCCATGCGGTACAATTCCTACTTGTGTGCTCGTATAACGTAACTGTAACTTGTAGCTGTTTTCTAGTTTTTTTCGTATTTGTACAGATTACTACTATGGGATTGCGATAATCGCTCCTACTCATATTACATAGAAGTATCGGGCAATGCCTGGAGTTGGGTATTGGTCGCTGATAAAACTAAGGAAGCCTGTCGGTCTTGGCAGACGATACACTTTTATCCGCCCCGTCCAGTAGTTTTTATAAAAATAGTGGGCACTCACAATACTGCAAATGAGGTTGCTATCTAATCAGATCAGTTATCTCAATACGTTTGTATAGGACGTACCAGATAAATGATCTGCGTGTTTACAGGTATTTCACTGTGTTCATTTTGAATGTCCAGCACCAATAGATGACAAATTTTCAAAATCGCCAACGCAAGAAGGACAAACGTCAACATCATTGGATGGTAATAATCCCTTACCTTCTCCACCTCCTCCTCCTCCTCCCGAAGTAGCTACGGAAGCAGTTCATATCGATAGCGATGAATCGTAACTATAGTAAAGAATCTGCATATGATGTTGAAACATGAGTGACAGCTCTATTGATCACCCTGCAGTTGCTGCTCTTGTTTTGCGATCTAGATGAATTTAACCGATTCGTCAAGTGACCTCAATGCAACTTTTAAGACTGTCCAATAATAATCATTCAATGTAAGATTGTAATTAGTCATCTCGTTTTCTCGTTTACGAATTCTACTTTTATCATGCCGATGACTTAAAATATAAGTGATACATGCAGCGGCTGCCAATTTTAATCAGCAGTATAGCGATTAGCTACGTTTTTAAGCACAAATATTTTATATATACATATATATATATATATATATATATATATATATATATATATATATATATATATATATATATATATACTAGGATAAAGCTTTATTTTAGTATTTATTTTTATTTTTTATTTCAGTATACATAAAGAATCTTATTTTTGTACGACCAAACGTGTGTGTGCGGGTGTGGGTGTGAGAGAGACTAATATATGTACCTAAAAGAGTATGATTATTTAACATAATAATTATGTCTCTTTCTTTTTTTGAATATGTCAAATTTTCGGTATTATGCATAAAACATAATTGATTTTCTGTTTTTTAAATGTTTTAATTATCAGTTACTTTGAAGATCATAAATAATGCCGTATAAATTATCGATCCTGGTTATACGTAAATTATATTAATATATTGATATTCTTATATGTATATATATATGTATATATATATATATATATTAAAAAATTAAATATTAATTATGTTATATTAAGTATTAATTATATTTTATATCATATAATATAATATTAAATATTAGATAATAATATATAAATATCTGTGTGAATATTTAGGTACGCAATACTTTGCTCTTACGCACTAGTAATCTTTGTCAACTTCAGTTTTTCTCGGTCAATAGCTTCTGTAATATTATGTACTAAATTAATTTATGAACACAAAAAATATTAATATATTAGTATCGAGCGTACGAAAAGTCAGGAGACTTTCTATCAATCGAATACATAATATATGATTATAATCGTGATCACAGAAAAATTTAAGATTTCCTACTTTCAGATATTTTATACTAAAACGTCATGATAAACAAACTGAAACGTGATAATAAATTGGCAGCTGCCATAAATTGTTTTGTATAGAAGCTATCTTTCAGTTCTATGTTACCAAATATTTTATAAGCCCGCGATTACCTATAATATCAATTAATACTCTGTTAATATAACGGTGTCTGGTTTTACAGTATTTCTCATCGTACAAGTACCTTTTTTTAGTAGGAATTTTCAATGCAAATTTAATCTTGTATGTATATATAATAGACTATTATCTATAATTCATTATTCATTATTTTTCTAGTCTACGTACATTGGATGTAGCGTGTCTTGAGAATTTGATTATAATAAATTAGACGAAACATTCAGTTGCAACGATCAATAAAATAATCCAATATTTTAGAACTCGACTCATTTTATTTCAATCATCATTCGACTGTTTGTTTGCTGCTCATTTCCATTCCTTTTTCTTTTTTTATTTGCAATTGCTGCTAGATTAATTTGCCGGCATTGCACTCGGTGAAACAAATAAAATTCATGTTAATTATATCCTCTAATGTACATTTACTTAAAAATATAATATTCGTCGTGTTTCTCACATTAATTCTGCTAATGATAAACGGAATAACGGAAATGATAAATGCGTATAAGTATATCTGCAAAACAAATTCTCCTTACGCAGAGATTACGAAAATCCATCTGTCGTGGATAGAAATTAATAAGAACATATGGCGGATTGTGAAAAGAATGAGAAACAAAAATATGGAAATATAATATTCAAAGTTTAAACGCGTTTCTCTTTTTCCTTTCTTTCTCGATCGAAGCGAGGTGCAATACTGCAATTAGTGCAATCCATGGTGCAATCCGTGCAATGCAAAATCCCGCGCTCGGTCCGGAAGTCATCACACGAACGGAAGCTCGCATGTGGCGACGCGATGTGACGCGGCAATGGCGGACTGGCGGCGACGATCGCGACAACGAACGACGTCGACGACTGTGCGAACTGCGAACTGCCTGCGGATGCGGACGTGTGTGAGTGTGACGAGACAACGGGCCGCGGGCGCCATTTTGTTCGCTCGTTGTATCACTTGTAATACTTGTATCGCAAACGCAAGTAGGCGAAATACAGCGTGTAGCGGGGACTGGGGAGATTAGTCGTTCCGCTTCCGCCGGCGGCCGGAGAAAAACTGGCAGTTTTCTAACAAAGCCTTTGGACGCACGGGACGCACTTGGTCTTTGCGCCTTTCTTCTCCTCCTCCTTCCTCTTTCACTCCCGTTCCGCGTGTCTTTATTTTCTCTTGTTCCTCGTCGAGCTGCGGTGCAAGCAGCGCAGCAAGCAGCGTTGATGATTGGGATTCCGCGGGACGATCGACACAAAATCACGGTCAAGATCCGCAACAATATGAAGAGGAGCTCGAGTCGCGACACCCCGCCTCCTCGTGTCAAGCGGAGCCGATCATCCATGGGACGGTAAGATCATAAGATGTCTGATGTCTTGTCACTTGTCGAGCGGACTCCGGACACGCGAAGGCCAGGGAAGCTCACGTCTCGCATCTCGCATCTCGCATCTCGCATCTCGCGTATCTCCTCTTCCCCGTTCCCCGATGGCAACTTGACGCGCGTCTCGAATCTCGTCGCGTTCGACACGCCACGCGATCTTTCACGCCTTCATCTTCTTTTCTTCCTCTTTTACTTTTATTCCCCCCGCGCGTCGAGATCGTTGAGATCTGTGTTACGATGAATACGATAATCGTCGACCTGTGATACGTAACATCGATAACGCGATGGATTTTCTCTCTCTCTCTCTCTCTCTCTCTCTCTCTCTTTATAGTCGCGATCGTTCTGTGCGCGCATATAGGTGCTGGATATGATTAATGTGATTGCGTTATGTGTGTCCATCGAGTGGGCTACCTGGGATTACCCTCCCGCCTCCCGTCGCTACACCTAGCTCTCGCTGTTCGCTGCAGTTACAACTCGGCATGTGGCTTCATTGCTCCGCGCAGGGATGTGTGTGTGTGTGCGTGCGCACTGTGCTGATGGTGGTCATCTACTTCTATTAAAACTGCTGGTATGATTTCTAGATACGATGACTCCAGCGACGAGCGTATCAGTCCGGAAAGGATTCGGCGACGAAGCCGAGGCGCCAGGAGTCCGAGTCCACCGACGCGGGCATCGTCTCACGCTCGCTACGTCGAGTCGAGCTCCCATCGCGACGAGTATTTACGGGCGTCGCGCGACGTGCCGCGGGAGCGACCCTACAGCTACAAGGTGCTCTGCGTCAACTCCATCCATCCGAAGGCCAGTGACGAGGTGATTAAGGACACTCTGTACAGGGAGTATAAAAAGTTCGGGGAGTTCTCCATTCAGATCTCGCACGAGCCGGACGAGCGGGTCGCCTACGTGTGCTTCCGAAGCTCCGAGGATGCCCGGGACGCTAAACACGCCAAGCCGCGCATCATCATGTACGACAAACTGGCCCTGGTGGAGCCGGTGTACGACAGACCAGAGACTTACCGTCGTCCGCGGTCGATCACGCCGCCCGAGTACGAGAGGTACTACCCCCGGTCACCGGGGCCTACGGATCGACATAGACCGCTCGAGAGATACGAGCGGGTGTACGGGCCGCCAGTGGGTCTGCCTCCTCATCGCGAGATGCGCCGCGAGACCATCCCGCCGCCCCATCACGAGTTCGTCCGACCACCCATACATGGCCACCCCCATGGCCATGGGCCACCGCATGGGCACGTTCATCCAGGACCGCCTCATCACTACGGGCCGCCGCGACACATGATGATGCGCCATCCAGTCCATGGATTCGAACGAGTGGAAAACAAGAAAGACAAGTTCCCCAATTATCTGCACCACGTGTCGCCGGAGGACGACCCTCTAGCGACCAGAACTCTCTTCGCCGGCAATCTCGAGATCAATATCACGGAAGAGGAGCTGCGCCGTATTTTCAGCAAGTATGGCATTGTCGACGACATCGACATAAAGCGTCCACCGCCCGGCACCGGCAACGCCTACGCTTTCGTGCGCTTTCAAACCCTCGACATGGCTCATCGATGCAAGGTCGAGCTGTCGGGCCAGTACATTGGCAAGTTTCAGTGCAAGATCGGCTACGGGAAGGCTACCCCGACCACCCGGATATGGGTCGGCGGCCTTGGACCGTGGACCTCCGTACCTCAGCTTGAACGGGAGTTCGACCGATTCGGCGCGATAAAGAAGATCGATTACATCAAGGGCGACAGTAACGCCTATATACTCTACGATTCGATCGACGCCGCGCAAGCAGCGGTCAAGGAGATGCGCGGCTTCCCTCTAGGCGGCCCGGATCGCAGATTAAGAGTGGATTTTGCCGACGTGAGCCCCAACTTTGGCTTCAAGCCTAGATCGTACCCCGAGGACAGCAGCGACTTCAGACCACGCCCGACCGTCGACTATGAATCGCCATACGATCCTTATGGGCCTGACGGTGAATTCGGTTACGGACCGAGGGGCTTCCGGGGCGGTGGTGGTGGTGGTGGCGGCGGTGGCGGTGGCGGTGGCGGCGGCGGCGGCGGCGGCGGCGGCAGAGGTAACGCGCCGTGGCACGACAGGAGAGGAAGCGCCCGAGGTGGTTACAGAGGCTCCTATCCCGACGGTTACATCCGCGACGAAGCCGACTGGCCCAGTAGAAGACCACCGCCCGAATTGGAATACGAGACTCCACGTGGTCTGAGAAGGTCGCTCTCGCGTGAACCAGGAGTCGACAGGTCGAGATCACGCTCGCCGCGCCGACGACAGATGGACTCGGATTCAGATTCGGAGAACGCTCGCACCGGAATGCTCTCGACGTCCCGCACGCTCCCGGACGTGGCGCGCAAATCGATTGCGGTTTGGCAAGGCGCCTTGATCCTAAAGAACTCGCTGTTTCCAGCCAAATTCCACTTGACTGATGGCGAGACGGAGATAATCGATTCTCTGATGAAGGACGAGGAGGGTAAGCATATGCTGCGCATTACGCAGCGGCTGCGTCTCGACCAGCCAAAGCTGGACGATGTATCCAAACGGATCCAAACTTCGAGTTCGCATGCCATCTTCCTCGGTTTGGCTGGCTCGAGTACCGCGATCACGAGTGACGACGCCAATGTTCAGACGCGGCCGCTGCGAAACCTCGTCTCCTATCTCAAGCAGAAAGAGGCCGCCGGTGTCATATCGTTGGTGAACAAGGACACGGAAGGCACTGGCGTGCTCTACGCCTTCCCACCCTGTGCATTCTCAACGGAACTTTTGAAACGCACGTGTCCTAGTTTAAGCGAAGAGAGTCTTAAGGAGGACCACTTGGTGATCGTAGTGGTCAAGGGAGGTAGCGCCTAAGAAAACCCTAGTATCGTCTTGTGTCCGGTCCGTATTTTCATATCGTAAGTGCGAAGATTCTTCAACGTGCAACCCTTAAAGATCTTTTCCACCCTAATCGTTTGGCGAGGAAATGATTCTCTCAAAATAGATTAAACGAGAAGCACGACATTTTTTATGTTAAGAAAAAAAAACTGGAATGAGTAACGCACAGTCCAGAATGTAGAGATTTGTGGCAGTAAGTATTTTATGTGGAAGAAACTGAAAATTTTTCCTCATTTCATAGTTTTTCAAACGTCAAATTATATAAATGAATAATTACATTGTTAATGTTGTAGTGTCGTACATTTCGTTCAGTCCATTTTCAAGAATACTATTTTCTCGCCAAACGATCATAGTGGGAAAGCTTCTCAAACTGCTGAACAATGTGCAGAACTTGTGAGAAGAAGAACTTGTGTTTTTTGATCGATGTAAGTATTTCATTTTCTACTGGCTTCCAGATTTAACGAATTAATCTCACGATTATAGGCAGAATCGTAATGGTGCTTTGATACTTTTTTTTTTTATATTATTAATTAATTAATACGAATGTACATTGCATTGTCATGGAAATGTCAAGGGTATTGACGTAATCAGACACGTTCTACAGTCAGACATGTGATGAGAACTCGTAATACCTAATAGTAGATTCGATTTTACCCATCTAGATGGATTTACAGAAACTTGTGCGAATCTCTATATGCGTACGTAAATTCGAAATTAGGCAATGCGGGTTTTTATTGCGCATTATTATGAAGACTTGATTCTTGTACAGTTGTTAAACTTAATGATAAACGAGGGTGATTTTGAAATATTACTGATTGTGAGAAAGATATTGTGCTCTCTGTATAGTAATCTTGATTTGTGATATACTTTTCCAGAATTATGACTACTCCGTACATGCACATCATCGACGTTACTGCTAACGCTGAAAGATTAGAGTACTTATTTTCTATCAAAAAACACAACTTTGATATCGTTCCCTAGTTAGATTTATCAGGTAGCAGCGATTATACCAAATGGTAAAGTTTCCATCAGCAAGATCGTTATTGACCATACACTGAATATTATTACAGATATTGTAATTCTCATTACACACAAGTGATGCTGTAATTACTTTAAAGTGTAGTATAAGGATTTATTTGTATTATATACATATATATACATTATTAACTATACGTACATATTAGTAATAGTGTGCACAGTTCTTTCACATTTGCAGACATGCATATAATTTATATATTAATCTAATTGATTTTATTTCTTGGCCAATGCAAGATAAATGTCTTCTTAAGACATATGTGTGTGTGTGTGTGTGTGTGTGTGTGTGTGTGTGTGTGTACGTGTGCGTGTCGTGTGCGCGCGTGTGTGTGTGTGTGTACATAAAAATAATTAAACACGCGATGAATATTCCGCTTTAAAATGATGAAATGAAGAAAAGAAATTCTTCATATAATTGTAGATTTCAAAAATATCAAATCTTGAATATTTATATGTTTTCATTGACAAAGCTATATACACTATGATTATATATACTTATAAATTATACTTTACTAAAGAGGATACATCGTTCAAAAGTAGAGTACTTTCAAGTATACCAAACACATTGCGTAGCTCTGCGTGCTAGTATAATGATATGAGAACACACACATATAAGTCGCAAAAACAATTTTCATAAAACCTTAATGGCAAAAAAATGTGAAAGGCCTGGGTTAGAGTATATTTGATATGGAAAATTTATATAATATTAACCGTTTTACGACTTATTTCTGTAGATTTCTTTTGTGTGGCATAACATTTAAGTGATTGTGCAGTAAGTAAAATCCGTGAATGTAGTTACAAGTTTCTAAAGTTTGGACTGTGCCCAAGAGTGAAGACAGTGAGGAGAAAAGAGAGAAAATCCAGGAAGAGACAGAAATCTACTTATCGCAAAATAAAGTTTGTCGCATCTGTGTTTTCATAATGCCAACAGAAGTTTACCCCTTTTTTCAGTGAGGACTGGTTTTTATTCTTCTAAAGGACAGTGTTTGGTGGCGTTAACGAAAAATGAGCTCTGAACATGTGTCTAGTGAAATGTAAAGAAAAAGGAAAAGTGATTGTGCTCCGCATTCCGGTATGGAGGAGAGCACCCGAACAGTGCCTGAAGGGGATATTTTTATATTCCTTTCAGACATCGCGGGAAGGAGAAAGGGAGGTATCTCTGCCATACTTGAATGCGATTGAAGGTGCAGTGGTTAAGTATATTTAGTGTTTGAACGGAAAAAATAGATGCAGTTTATGTAGAGAGAAAAAAATTACATGTGTCAATTTTCTTGGTACCGTTCTTCACCTATCAAATACGAGAATTCTCGGGTTAAATGTTATACAGTGATACACGCGATTCTACAATTTCTACAATAAATGCTCCTATATTCGCGATATCCAAGGAAATTAATATTATAAAAAGGAAAGAAAGAGGGCCGGCTTTATCAGACAGATTAGGGCCAATAAAATAATCAGACGTTCACGTTAAGTCGACATTGAAACATTGGCGACGCAACTTCTCGATTAATATGCATGCATGTGGCCGAAAAGTCAATTAGACTAGACTGCTTTCGATCTTGACGATGACGAGTTTTGTATAAAATTCCACTTTTTTTTCTTTCGTTAAGTGAAGTTTATCGTGCAACAATATATGGTGCTGTGATATCAATTGCTTAGCAATGACAATTCTGAGCGGAGGTGGGAAAACGATAAACGATAAAACGCGCGACTATGTAGGTCGTTAACGTTCAAGTGTTTGTGCTAGCTAAAAATCATTTTCTCAATCTCAATTTCTCGCGCTGGCGCTGGAGAGGAGGCCAAGAGGCTGATGTCATGTTCACATTCGTATGCATTGTCGCCCGTATGAGAGAAAGAGATGGCCGTTGTGACATTTTAGTGCGTTTTCTGTGGCTTGTGGATTCTCCCGGGGTGGGGGTGGGGTGGGGTGGAGCGGGGGGAGGGGGAGGGAGAAGCAGTTAAGGAGATAAGGTCGCGAGTAACTTTCTGAACACACCTGATTGTCGAAATTATTCGTATAAAGGGCGAAAAGAGATACGAATATATATATATATATATATAGCTGTGTCGCCTGTGTGTGCGACGTATCGAGATCGAGTACCAAAATTGTGCATCTGGATGTAGTATCGCGGCCGGAAGGGAGAACTGTAAGGGAGGGATGAATAAGAACTGTAGGGAAAAAAGACAGTGGTTTGACAGGCGGGAGTCTGAATAATATGAATCTTCTCAGCTCTCGATTCTGTGTGCGGGGCAAGTCAAAGTGAGTTTTATCAGTGGTTTACTCTCGGTTCCGACTTCCGATGCGATATGCGTGTCGCGTGACGCGTGATGCGTAAAGTGCTGTGCTGCCCTTCGCCCCGCCAGCCACCGCCTGCGGCCTGATCGCCTGCCCGGCAGTGCCCGCCCCGCAGGTTTTTTCGTCCGGCTCGGCTCGGCTCGGCGTGGATTGGCCACCCAGGCCACGCTGTCCTACGGAGCTCCGTCTTCGTAGCTCCTGGTATTGCTGTGTAAAAAAAAAAGAAAGAAAAAACAAAAAAGAAATTGTAAAAATCTGTTTCAGAATTCGCCCACGGAACGGAAGGCAGATATTCGCTCGCGCGATCGGAGATCATCTCTTTTCTTTAATCTACTGTATCCAGATTTAAGTAGAAAAAAAAAGAAAGAGAAAAAAGAATAAATCATACAGACCTAAGATAATTTCATCTTAGTCTTCTTAGTTTCTAATTTTTCTCACGGGCATTTCGCGTGACTCGTAAATTTATTCGGTGCGACTTTTTATCGTAAAAATGCGGTTGCGGTAACGTTCTTCCGTTGATGCCAAAACTAACAATAAGCGAGATAATCTTTATAACCAGACATAACCTAACTGCTAACAGGCTTGGAGGTTAATCGCGAATACGAGGTCTACGAGGATGAACCGATGCGAACGTATACAATTTTACAGACGTGTTTTATTCGTGATTAGGTGGATTCCACGTCAATATTACAGTCATTGTTTTTTGTTAACAAAGGTGTAGGATGTGTGGGAGGGGGAGGGAATAAACAACTTGATGACGGAAATAAACAGTCGACAGGCCAAAACAGAACATATGTCATATAGCGTCTAGCCGTCTAGCCGTCTAGCGTCTGTTAAAAGAGAGAAACGCGGATGTTTTTTTCTCATACAGAATATATAGATATATTTGTTTTGGTTGCGGGTTTCGTCCTTTCGGTTTTTTTCGTTTTTTTCGTTTTTTTTTCACCAGAAATCCGAGGGTCCGCTCTCGCTCGTTTCAATAAGCAACAAACGAATGCGGAAAGTGCAAACGGGTGCAGCCCGTGCAGCTCAAGCGGATAGAGAGTGCGCACTGCGCAGGGCACGCGTTCTGCGCGAATACATCTCCAGCGTCTTCTACGCTACGCGATGAAAAAAACAATTGGGAAACGAGTTGAATTGAAAATCGAGAATCTAGATCTAGAGCGATCTCAACCATATTTCTATTAACTTGATCGGCGTTTGCTTCAACCGGCTTCTACTTCATTGCTCAAAGCCGCCATTTTCGTGAATCTATCGTTTTAATTTCTTTATAAATTTTAATTTGCAATCAGTAATCGTAAAAACCCCCACATGTACTAAAATTCAGGTCATCTTATGCAGATGATAAAGGATTAAATATCAGCCAAGAGTTAATTAATAATTCTATAGAGTTAGCCATAGCAAAACACAGCTACAGCAAATATTAAATTACTTATACAAGTTAATATTTATGTCATTGAAAAATTAATTACAAGTTAAAAATCGTCGATCCAGTTTGATCGAGATTGCCTTTAACAGTTTAAGCCCCGACTTGGACTTAAACGATCGTCTCGAAATTGATCACCGCCGTTCTCTCGCTCGCAGTTCCCGCCGCATGTTTCACAAAAGGAGACAGAGACCGAGAGACGACACTTTCATTTCAGACATCTTATTGGACAGTGTATATATATATCTCGTATATGTACATATCATTTTTAATTTCCACAACTTTTCATAGACAAAATTAACCGTCGCCACATCCAGAGTGATTGAGAAACAATCGAAGCTTATATTTATAAAAAGAAGGGAAAAAGAAAGGGAAAGGATCGTTTTCGTCTAGTCTTAATGATAACGGCGTAATCACACTATCGGTAACAGGAAGAGACGCGGAACACACACATGTAAATCGGGACATTATGTGTGCACGTAATGCGCGGCCGCTGCCGGTTTTTTTTTTATACCGCCGTACACATAACAAAAATACACACTTTCAGGCAAACCTTCTTTGAACATCGATCGTGCGTTAATTGCTGCAAAAGATTATTCGAGAGGAGTAAAGCTTAATTGGCTGATTTCCTTTCGTTTGCCATCGTTACCGCCCGTCCGATATTAATTGCGCGTAGCGAATATCGAATATTCCTGATGCGTCGGTCTGTGTCCTTTTTTTTAAAACTTATGTCGCTAATCTAAACTTAGCTACGTTGAACAACGGGTAAATGGCCTGAACAAATTATGAACGGTTCCCCGCCGCGGCCGCGCCGCGCGTTGTCGCGTATTCGGTTGTTCTCGTAAGAACGTTCCAGTCTTGCGAGAGTGCTCCACTGCTCCGATCTTTCTTCTTTAAACGAAGAGCTTTAATTAGAGAGCAAAATGTTAGCGATACGCTGATAGTTTGCCGGCAGAGTCGAGCAGGATCTGTCATCTCGAATCATAATCGTTTAAGTAAAATGTATCATTTGAATCATTTAAATTAAATGATTATCAAGTCAATCTGCTATCATATTACATTAGCAGATTTTATTACATCGCTACTGGCCTTCTCTAACGACAAAATTTGTAACAGACACTTTACAAAATTTGTTTCCCGATTTGGCTATATGGCTATATATATGGGCATGAATAGATTCAATATATATATCTCTTCAAAGATGAGTTTTTTTCAAGAGATTTTACTTTTTGTTCAGTTATATTTGATTTAATTTAAATCCATAGCAATTGTGTGTGTAAACAAAGAAGAAAAGAATGAAGAAAAATAAATATACTGTGTGCCAAAGTTCTTGAAAAGATCGCGAAAAAAAAATTAATTCCGCTCGACGAATCCATAAATGAGAAACAACGCGACGAACGTGCGGGAGACACCCTCAGTATCTGCGGTCAATTCAAACGACGGCGGGGAACAAAAGCATAACGTGTAACATCGTTAGCGAAGACGTTACGCGTATATGTTACGTGTAGTTACGTTAATTAATTACGTAGAGATGTTCAGTCTCCTCGGAGTGTTAAATATGGAAGGCCGTGTTTGGTTCGAAGATAAACCCCTTCGGTACATCATGCTCGCATTCGTCCCTTCTTCTTCTCTCGAGCGTTTCTCGTTTACCAAAAATACGGACATCGATGATTATAATACGACAAAGACGACGATCGATCAACGTTCGGCTCGTAATTCCTCGATTAAACGACGTAAATATATATGTAATTCCTGACACTCTGCTTTTGCTGATGCGACCGCTACAAGTTTTCTAGAGATTTCACAATAACGTGCTCTAACGTGCGCGCGTTCTTATAATCCGCATACCAAAGTGGAATTTAATCTTGCGCTGTATATTTCAATCTTTACTCTTTTCCATCGCTTTTTGTACATGTACATACGTCGAATACGTCTTTTTCGCCTTTTCACTCTCTAATACCTCTCAATTCCTCGCTCGAATTATCTAGTATAGACGAATATACCTACATCTAGTCTCATGCTAACTCATAAACAAAACTGTGTATATACTTGTATATTATATATATATATATATATATATTATATATATATATATATATATATTATATGTGTGTGTACCTATTTTATATCAGTCACAAAGTCGTCGAAACCAAGCCTGAGGGTAATTTGATTCGATACTACGATTGTTTAATGATTCAGTCGTAGCGTCATTACGGGCGCGTTGCCCGTATTACACGCAAAAGGAGCTAAAATCGTAACATTACCATTAAGCAAGTAAATAACAAGAGCGCGCTGAAGCTTCCTTTTTTTCCTTTACTTTTTAACTGTTATCGCAGGATCGGTTTGAGAGAGAAAGAGAGCTCGATCGAAACTGATCGGTTTCCTCGACGATCTTGCTTTTCCAAACGGAACAAGAAATTGTTCTGGATATTGAGTCGTAGACTCTGATATGTTTCACATGCTGCATCATAAAATTCGTACTAAACGCGGCCTCTGTGAAGGACCCGTCGCAGAGAGTTAATCCTCGTCAGCTAGCGCGATAAAATGCCGTATCCTAAAGGCGAATTTATCGCTTTTTATATTGGTATTTCGAGATAATTGGACTAAAGAATCCGGGTGAGGGAAGATCAGTTTCTCACGTCTCTCAGTTCTTCAGCGCGACTCTTGCAAACCCGAGGAAAGCTTCTCTCTGTGAGCACCGTGTTTCTTAGAACGGGTAAAAATACGCATCGTCGCCGCATCATCCGCGACTGTTGCTTGTTCCGCCTCCTGCGATAGAAAGGTAGGATAGCTGAGGAGGAGCGACAGGCGAGGGCCGTTCGTCGAAAAAGCGTCGACTCCCGGGAACGAGTCGGCTGCTGATATCCTTTGCCTTCCAGTAGAATCTCCATCCGAGAGACTTCTCGCTTTCCCTCGCGCGCCTCTAGACAGCCCCAACGTCGCGGATTACTTAATAGACCATTCGATGGGGATACTGGTAGCTTCGCGGTTGGGAGCTTAACTGCAGCTGAGCAGCCGAGTACGGATCGTAGCTCTGAAAGTGCAAAAAGAAAAGGGGAGTTTTTCGACAATTTACTTTCGTCTAACTTGAATTCCTTCTTTGCGCTCGCGAAGCGCTTGTCGATCGAATTTATAATTCACCTGCGTTCGCTTCTTGGACACCATAAACCTCTTCTGGGGATAGTACGCGGCACGTTGAGGATAAAGGAAATCGTACTGCGGATTAACATGATTGCCGTATTGCGCGGCGCCTTCATACTGCTGATCCAACTGCTTTCCGTATTGCTCGTAATAGCTGGGCGGGTGGGTCCGGACTATACCGATGTCGGAGGGTGACAACGTGTCGTAGTGCCGCGAGGGGTACACCGGCGTCAGCCACGGGAGAGCTAAAAAGGTATACAGAAAAGGATACAGAACTGATGAAAAGACAGAAATTATCCCCGTTAAAGAAATTATCATGGTTTTTTAGTATTTTTATTTTCATGCAGCTGGATTAGTCGTAATTATAGAATCGGAGAATCGTCAACACGAACCGTTTCTAGCGTCTTCCTCGTCAATGAAATCGCTGTCGTCAATCTCGTACTCTTCGTTAGGGTACTTGCGCCAGTTTCTGTTGGTTGAATAAAATAAGTGCATGGGATCGATATATTATAAGCATGCATGTATTTATAGGCACGTATATAATGCCATGGATTTAAGAAACGCCGATCATTACCCGTTACGCTGCTCGTTTTCCCACAGTGACAAGAGAGTCAACATGTCGTTAGGATTGATGTCCAGAGACAGCTCTCGCTTGTATCGCGGCTCCTGATAGAACGGGACGCTGAAAATTTAAGCAAAATGTGTCCTACATATCTCTGATAACGTTTCAGCGGGTCTTAATCGATTCACAGGAATCACAGGCGATAACAGGTGATAGGGGGACTCGCAGGGGATTTAAAAAATCGTTGGCGTATGCGTACTATAGGCGATTTTTGGCGATCGTTTGGTTCATGTACAAAGGTTGATATTGGTAAGGGCGGAGCTTATTCTGGTATATGTACCAGACTTGGAAAAACTACCCTGCTTTATAGCAGGGTATAGCGTGGTACCAACCAGAGAGATACCAAAACGGTTGACCACAAAGTACCAAACACGCCAAAACGGTCTGGTGCAGTTATGGTACACTTTGGTATATGTATATACCAAACAATCGCCAAAAATTGCCTATTATCGCGAGAATCCGAGTCAGAATTGACGCGCGATATCTAAAAGGATTGATCAAGTTCTCACAATCAGTAACGTCGCTTTAGTGACCGGTCGCGATAATGCTAAACAGATGTGTCAAGGAGAACACGAGACGAACGATCCAATCTCGCGGCTACAAATAAAATTGTCGCGTTTTTCCCTGCGCGATGCTCATATGTAAGTACAACTCGTAGGTATACATATGTATGCATGTACATACAAGATATGCATACATTGCATATACGCTCACAATCAGATCGATGTCTCGCAATCTCGTTTCGGAATCGCTTCGTGAATTCATCATCATTATTCCGCCGCTGTTTGCGCGACGTTTACATTTCAAGATTGATCGATGTTTATCCGTCATGACGCAAAGCGACCGACGACAATCACCAACGACTCGTCCCTAGTCCCTATACCTATACATCGCGCGCTATTGTTCTCCGGCGAAACAAGCACTTTATCTCGCTGTCGCGGACTGCAGTCCGTTGAATTGTGTGTGCGATGCGCGAGTCTCGCGATAGCTGCATTCAAGCTTGTTATGTACTTGATACAACAGCGAGTACGGGGACAATACCGTGCCTGATGCCTCGATCGTGTGAAACGATCGCAACGACGCGACGATTGTCGTCACTCGTCAGTCGTCGTCTGTCGTATTGGTCTGTCCGCTGTCGGTCTGTCACTCTGTCGTCTGTCGTCGATTAACGCGGAGAGCCGAGAGCGTAACTGAGCGTAACTCGCCCCGGCCCCCGTACGGTCCACGCGGCGCGGCGCGGCGTATCCCGTCACCCGTGTACATACATACGTCCAACAGTTATCGTACGTATTTACTATTTGCGATAGAAGGATCGATAATAACGCCTGGCTGAGGCGGCTAACACTGATCAACCGATCAGCTAACGCTGGCCATATGCCAAAAACTCGTAGAATACTTTCATTCAGCTTTTCGGCGTTTACCAGCGGCGTAGGAAGGACTTTTAGTCTTAGCCCTTCGTGCTGCCAAGGCTGACCACACGTTCGATCTTACTACTGCAATTTCTGCGCGTTTGTCTCTATTCTTAAGCTCATCTTAAACAGCCACGTCGCGACAAAATTCTATTTTACGAGTAGGTATTATACATATACCTACACGCGCGCATTGTAAATTTGTAAACAAAAAAATTATATCGATTCAATTTTGAATCTCGCGAGACACTTTCCCGCAGGGGAAAATGAGCTTAAAGTTACGTTGCGGGGTAAAATTTGAAGGAAGAATGCCTCGCCTCGGATATGCTAAATGAATTGGACACTTTTATCTCCTTCACGTTAGTTTTTTTGGACGCGCCCGCGCCGCTCGCGCTTATAGTTCTTCTAATCGATTAATCTATTTCATTACGTCGGGGTTTCCTCTATTGATCTGCATTCGACGGGACGCTTCCATTCAAGCTCTCGAAACGAGGACGGGAACAGCTCGGTGTCTAAATGCGTCAGCGGATTATTCTACAGTGCGTCGCGCGTCGCGTCGCGTCGCGTTGGCGGAAGGATGGCGGAGGCTCATCCTGTCGCAACCGGAAGTATCGTCGATAAATCCACGGGTCACGCTTGTCAGCTGATTGGTCGGAGATACTGGAGATACGCCGAACAATCAAGCTCTGACCTAGTTTCGCCATCCCGGCTCCATTCAGCTTTTCGTGGGTCCGCTCTCCCGCGGATACTCAACCACCTCCACCGCCACTACTACCTGCGTCACGCGTATCGAGCGATTCGTGCACTGCACCAAATTCTCCTTCGTGTGCGGCCACGTCTGTGTGCTACAAGCTACAATGCCGTATGCACAAGCGGACATCACGCATATTTGCCTAAATGGCTAAATCCATTAAAAGTTCTCTCCCTCTCTCTGCAAGAATATGCGAGAATGCGAGGATGGTCCAAGACCCGGTCGTTAATTCGTGTTAGGCTAGAATAGAAAATTTTTTTCAAAACTTGAAAGATTTTCGAGGTCCCGACGAAGACACACCGAAATCTACAATTTTAATTCCGATTCTAATATTTTTACCAATTTCGAAGAGACGTACTCATTTAACTCATTTGATAATTGATATGTCGAAAATTACGAAAGAGGGAAAGTTTTTTGCGAGTTAAGCGCTTATAGATATTATCGTTTTTAATTATAATTCCGCTCCTTCATAATTTTAATTTAATTTGATGTACCTAGTAATATTGTAAGACCAACCAGAATAAATCGTAATAAATATTATTAATTTTAAGCGAACGTTCTCTACGAGGTCGCGTATGAAGTAATTTTACCACGATTTTCTTCGGCATTGCGCAACACGCGTTCTTTTTCATGAAAATATATATTCACGCACACGGCGAATGCTTCTATTATTATGGTGCTTGCGTCTAAGGATAAACGCATTATGTAATCGCGTTTACTATAATGGAAACGACGGGTTATCGCGTTATAAGAATTTCATGGAGGAAAAATTAATCGTTATCGTGTCCGGCCAAGTGACCTGTGACATTTGCGACGGTCAGGCGATGCATTCTCGTACATTTTTCGTGTAAAAATAACGGACCGCGATGGCGACGGCTGTTAACTTTGAGACGATAATGTCCGCTCGTGACGGGAGCTCATGTGTGCGTGTTTAACTTTAAACGTCGGCCTCTTTGGCAATTCCGTGCGAAGCGCGCGCGCTTGCTTTTACGGCTTCGATATCGAGTGCTCGCGTGTTGACGCCATTTCCTGAAATTAGATTCGGCTCTCGATAAATCTGCATCACCCTCGTCGGGAAAGCGTATTTTTATCTCTCACCAGACGTAACATCGCGTTATTAAGCGTTGTGACGTCTTAACCGTTTCGTTTGTTTTGGGGTGCGTCTTAATCATCGGACGATTCTCGTCCTCCACGAACCGCTTCGGAAAAAGAATCAACGTTGAACGGTTGGCTAATCGGTTCGTCAAGTCACCGGATGCGACGATATCAATGCGAAACTTTCGATAATTTCGTTCGACTACATTTTTGCATAATACCAGTCGAGAATACGCTACTGATATGCTTTTCGATGACGACAGACTCTCTCTCTCTCTCTCTCTCTCTCTCTCTCTGCAAATGGTTCGATACGACTTCGGTCGTCAAGTCGACCGCCGCCGTCCCTGCGCCGAGGGCAACGCCCTCACGAGCCCTCTCATCCCCATTCAGAAGAAACGCCGAAGGAAAAGAGGGATGCTCGGTGGGTGGAAAGGGTGAAAAGGGCGCGCACGGCGATGCATGGCCCTTGCGTGCCGGGGTACATCGAGCAACATCGAGTCGATCCACACTTTACCTGAGGGTTCTCGTTATCGCGCCAACTCAACGTGCGCAACTCCGCGACGTTAAAGATGGACGATCCGTGGGTAATTTACATTTAGAGTATCGAAAAAAAGGAGAAAAAGAGAGAGAGAATCGTAACTTTGATAAAACTCATTTCGCGTCGTCGATTCCCGATATTTCATCACCGACGCGACAATCTAATACCGGTCTCGCACCGAAAGGCTAAGCTTCTTCGCAAATCGACCTCCAAATAACGTTTCGCAATTTTTCTCTCTCTCTCTCTTCGGCTTCGGCTCTTGAAATAAGTGCTCGCGCGAGGTCGCGCAAAATAGGCGAAGCCGCGTAACGAGACCAGCACCGCCATCGCCTCTGTCTTCGACCCTTTCGAGGGGGATCGGGGGGGGGGGGGGGGGGGGGCCCGTTATTTCGTTACCTACCACAATCTAACAGCGATTGCCCCCGGGAATATCGATCACGCGGGTGATCGATTTCGGGGAGAAATAGGGGCAAGTAGGACGCGGCCATTTACCTCCTCTTAACTTGAGCCTGCACCGGTTGCTGGGTAAGCATAAGGCTGGGCATGGGCAGCCGTTTCGCTTGGAACGAATTCGTCGGAGGCTGTAGCGTCGTGGTGCTCGGCCGCGAGGTCGTGATGGACTTTTCCGATCTCTTGCTCCGATCCTCGCCCGCGTAATACCGCGAATACGGCATCGTATCCCACACTCGCGGTACATCCTCCTCGACCTCGTTCACGATGAGCTTACTGTAGCTGGGACACACGAATGTTTCATTCGTTACGGCGAATCTTGCCGATCGAAACGCAAGAATGTAGGTAATAAAGTGGAACAAGTACGTAACGTAAAGCTATCGAATGTTGCATAGCGCTCAAAGGGAAATTACTTAATGCGACAGGCCACTAATTTCTAATTATCTAATTCTAATACATAATAAGCTTCAACGCAAGAAAATATATTACATTCGTATCGATCTCTAAAGTTAACGTTATAATCGTCACTGAAAATTTATATTTTCTCCCGCTGACGCGAGAAGTAGACTCACTCATAATTCTTGTAATATGGCGAGTACGGCTCGTGTTCGTACATAGCGTTGCTAGGCGATTTCAGGGCCGGGGACGGTTTATCGTCCTCGGCGAGAGCCGCTTTTAAGCCTCCCAACCCCGAAACAGCGAGAGTTCCTGCGTACGTAAATGAATTCCGAGAATGGCCCTCGTACGGTATTCGCCAGAATGTAGCTACAGCATTGTATCTTTTAACAATTTAACTTAACGAGTATGTAACTCACGTTTCTCCGCGTTCGAGGTGAAGGATTCATCGGCGGCGGCGACAGCGTTGGCAGCCTGTCGATTCTGCTGATTGCCGAACATCAACGTCTCCTGCGTTCGTTTTGCTGAAATTGACATTGCGGCAATTGAAGCAAATCGCGAAATCGAAGGATAACTTGAACGCGATCTCTAACAATCTCAACGTGGAAGATACGCGATCAGACTTGGAATATTACATTTCGGCTTCATGGCTTGGTCCACCTTCTTCGCGTCCTCCATCAGGCTCGCAGGCAGGCATATGCCTATCGAGATTAGCGAGAACAGCAGCAGCAGCAACCACGCCCAGTTGTACGTCATCTGCGACAAAATTGCGGGATTTTCATTGCTGGTGCGTTTCCGATGAGAGGGCATTTTCAGGGTCAGAGCCTCGCGATACTCTTTTTTCGTTTCATGCGCGCCCGGGTTTCCCCTTCCCCTTCCCCCTCCCCTCCTCTCCCTCTCCCCCTCCCCTGACCCCTCCCCAAGTTCTTTTTGACAATGGATTTCGGACCGAGGTCCGAGGTCGCAGGACCATGGTTCCTCGAGTTTATTAGCAATCGAAGCTACCGGGTCACCGTACTGAAGAAGCTTAAATGTCATGTAACGCGAAATGTCGAGAGTTTATTTCCGCGATGCATGGAAAGATCGAGCGCAAGAGCAATAAGGGCGCTCGATAAAGGGTTTACCGTGTATGCGTGCATGTGCGCGTGTGTGTGTGTGTGTGTGTCTGCGGTTACATAAAAATATTACGTTATTACATATCGTAGAGTTCTATAATAAAATTTCTTCAGATATGACGCTGCCGTCGCGTCGCGTCGCGTCGCGTCGCTTCGGCCGACGACGCGACGTGCGACGTCACAATTTGATGTAATCGTCGCGGTTTACTTTCTTCGGCTATGACGTTACTGTATGACGTAGACAGCAAGAGAGTTTCCAGCCACTTTACGTCACACATATGTGTATCTTGGCAGGTTGACTTGATCGAACTTTGTTTTATCGCGTGACGACGATACAGGCGGGATACACAGCCCCACGTGTATAAAAAGATTCCGTGAGAAATAATATATAAATAGGTACTTTCTAAGACGCGGAGCGATTCGTTTCAATCGAAATCCCGAGATTCGCTAGGAGACTCTGTCGAATTTTGCGCAATTGTCGTTGTAATTTAACATGCGTAAATTTATATCTTGTGTCTTGTGTCTTCATTAGGAGCCGCTAGACTTATCAGAAATTTCATAATGCTGCATGGAAGGTAAGTTTCCGCGTGTTGCACGATCGAATTACCGCTTAATTGCTCTCAATTGGCTTCTCATTAACGAATTACGGAGACCCTCTGAGGGCAAGTTAACCCGCATAATTATACGTCAACTCTAATGGTGATGCTGGAAATGGCTGCTGAGAGTAACGAGCGCACGGATGGTGCTACCTCGAAATGTCAGAGTTGAAAATTGCGTGTGAAGAACATGTATTTGTGCAACTGCATATTGCGTATTTACAGTAGCGCGACAACTTTGGATATCGCATTTTACACGCAGTTTCGCATGAAGCAAATGGCGAGCCGCGTTACGCAATCCGGAAAGTTTAATCGGATTTAGTATTGAAAAATACATGACCTCTGACCTTTCGAATTTTGCAGCAGATTCCTTTTTTGCATATAAAGGTCACTTTATTTCATGTTTTATGATATAATTGAGATTTCAATGGCCTCGATAATAGAGAAGGTATAATCCTTCTCTGAATCAATATATAATAGATTTAAACATTTACATGGAACGCATAGAAATTTATATTGTCACAGGTAGTTTTCGCGCGACAGTTTCGTTATTGCCGCTGCGACGCGTTCTTCGAATTAAACTCACGATTGCTGGATTAAATGCCTAGGAATTATTCCCAGCGGTATCGACATTTGCCTATGTCCGAAACGAAACGGCAAAGTTTGACAATTAAAGAGAGCTATGTAGTAACGCCAAACGGATATAGTAGACCTAGAAATCGTACACTTGTTGCATCTACAAATACTATAGTCATTTATCGGCGTGTACGAGCTACATGGCTAGGCAAATCGCAATTAAAAATGCATTCCATTGAATGAGAGCTCTCGTTAACGTAATTAAGTGCAGTGCGTAAAATTGTGCCTAATAGCTTCCCTCATGCACGCATACCCCACCGCCCGCGCCGTAATTAATTTTAATTTATCAGAACAGAATTTAAAAGAGCACAGACACACACGAGCGCATTATCATTTCAAAGAGGGTTAATGACATAATCATAAAGTTACATTTAAAGCCAAGAAACACACACACGCACACGTGCGCACGTAGCCAGCTGTTTAAATTTTTTGAAACAGACATATTATAGAAATATGTGAATCTTCTTTCTACACAGATACCACCGAAATTTAATAGTATTCAATGGAATAAAGTGAAATTTGATTTAAGGTGGCCGCCGCGCGCGCAACTACCTGTATGAATGCGCCAAAAGTGACTTGCTATGTGACGGGCGATAAAACGCGCTTGTAATTACATTCGTCGCTGGAATTTTATTGTCAGAATCTGTTTTTACTCGGTATTTTCTCAGCAACGGTATCAAGAGTGAAAGAAACTCTGCGCGCGAAACGAGAGCAAGTTGATCGTCTACCTTTCGAGACGCAGCGATTTCACCGGTTTGCCCTTTTACGCGGACGCTCGTCCCTTCGATCTTCGGCTTCCTTTCGCGCGCGGTAGTCTCCTTCGGCTGACTGTCAAGTGGAGAACAGGCACGTCCTAGCGGATCCGCCGACTCGGGGTGGAATGAATGTCGGGGCTCGGCAGGACGAGTAGAAAAGCGGGTACGGTCGATCAACCAACCCCCACTTTGGTGAACGAGCATTTCCCCATCTCTCGACTCGCGGTGGTGAGCACCCTACGACGACGCCGTTGGCTGCGCGCGCGCTGCGTTTCCTCCTCGAACATGAGGAGAGAGAGGAGCCAGAGGGATGTGCGGGTGCGCGCACGTGTGTGTCATGCACGCGTGTGAGTGCGCATACACGATCTCGTCGTTGATATAAGAGACGTCTCTGCCCACGCGATGACCCAACTACGTCTTCCCGACCGCGACGGATCCCGGCCCCGGCCCCGGCTTCCTACCGTCCTACGTAGGAACGACGCGACGTGGCGTGAGGCGTCGCGTCGCGTCGTAAGGATCGCTTTGCGTGGGAATTATGTTGTTATTTTGCTGTCAACCGCGGCATTATCGGAGTCGCGCGCCGCAGCCTATCGAGCGTCATCGCTCCGGTTTGGAAGTCGGAATACGGGAATGGCAAATCTCTGTGATCTGCATCTCGTTAACGATATATTGAATACATAATGTAGCCTTTAATTTCCTTTCTCTAAACAATTAAAACCGTTTTCGCATTGAAGCATTCTTGAGGCTCTTGCAACGTTATTGAACCCCGTATGAAGAATCTATAAGTCTTTTTACAAGATGGAGGGAGATAGGGGTACCAGAACGGCGTTATTCGGTGTCTACGCAGATCCCTCTATTGCAGTAATTCGATATTTCTGTAATCCGAATGGCATTCTTCTTCGGTGAAAGGGCACAGGTCCGTTCACGCTCTTCTGTCAGCCCTTGAAACTCAGCGTGACAGTACGCCGCTAAACGTACACGGCTCGCCTCATCTTAAAAGAATGCAGCCTTCACCTTAGCAGGATCGAGGAAGAACTGCAAAGTATGCGATTATTTATGTCCTCTATTAAGCTATTTATTCCTCTCTCTCTCTCTCTCTCTCTCTCTCTCTGTGTGTGTGTGTGTTCTCTGCATGCAGCTCTTATATTTATCATTTCCTCCATGAATTTATAAGAGTGAATCTTTCGTGCGGAGATAATCTTGCATTCCTACCTTCGGTCTAGCGTTAAATTAAAGAAGCAGCGTAAAAGAAAAGAAAAAAAACTGACACGTTTCGCTATTGTTGGCGTACTCCATCGCAACGTAAAACGCAAGCCACAGACACTCGGAAGAATTAATAGAGAAAGTTAAAACACGTACACCCTACCGCGGGCATAGCAACCGACACTGCGTCACATAACGGTTACGATGACGTTACCTGCTTGTCTTTAATATTAATGTGGCGGTTACACAAACGTCATAGGAGTAGTTTTCTGTGGCATTTGAAACGGTGACGTTATACGCGACGCGGTTCTACGGTCTGTGACAGGAGGAACATACCTATGTATATACTTAAGTAGTAGAGCCGTGTGTATTTTCAGCCGCGGCACATTATCTATACCGTCCCAATCTCCACTTCTCGAACATTTACTTTCTCAATGCGAACGTTTCCAATAAAAGAAATCGGCACGACGGTTAAAGAATCAGATTGTAATAGCGGTAAAAGGACAGCACGAACGGTAAATTTAATAAAACTTTAGTAGAAACGCAAAATAGAAACGTTTTGGCCTTTTTATTTTAGATCCGTTTAAATCTAAAAAATAGATGAAAAGCGAGAGCAAGTTAATCGTCTATAACCTTTCGAGACGCAGCAATTTTGCCGATTTGCCCTTTTACGCGGACGCTCGTCCCTTCGATCTTCGGCTTCCTCTCGCGTGCGGTAGTCCTTCGGCTGACTGCCAAGTGGAGAACAGGCACGTCCTAACGGATCCGCGCGCAGACTCGGGGTGGAATGAACGTCGGGGCTCGGCAGGAAGAGTAGAAAAGCTAAAAAATATATGAAAAATATATGAAAAAATGACGAAACAACAGTAAATCTATCGATCTCTCTTATTCGCTCCAACGTTTGCGCTTCGGATTTGAATTTGCCTTTAGGTATTACTACACATTTTGTATGTCCCAATACAGGGTGTTCCAGAATACATGTAACAAACTTCTAGGGTACGTAGAGGGTTCAAAGTAGCCTAGTAGCCTAACTTTTAATAAGGAACTCATGTCCGGAAACGCACCGTTTGCGAGCTGCAAACTGGACCTGTTGGTATGTTAACTAATAGGAATAATTCTTATAATAACTTTATTTGCTTACATTATATCTGTTTTGACATTGCTACACATTTTTTAATGTAATGTAAGCAAATAAAGTTATTATGAGAATTATTCCTATTAGTTAACATACCAACAGGTCCAGTTTGCAGCTCGCAAACGGTGCGTTTCCGAACATGAGTTTCTTATTAAAAGTTAGTCTGCTTTGAACCCTCTACGTACCCTAGAAGTTTGTTACATGTATTCTGGAACATCCTGTATAATTTGATACTTTAATCTTGTAAAATTTCCATCCACAAATCATAGATATATTATTTATACGGGAAATATGATTAAAGATATAATATAATAAAAAATTTCAAAGTTCTTATAGGTTTCGTAATCTAAAGGCACAATTTAGTCGCTTTTCTCTCGGTTCCCATGATTCATGCTATGTAAATTATATCCGCAAAGTCAAAACAAATTACGTCCTGTAAAGGTGGCGCTACACTATTGACTATGCGCGTTTCCGCGAATTATTCGTAATTCGTAATTCTTGTTAATATTCGTGAATAGTATGGATGGAAAATTCGTCAAAAATTCCGAAAATTCGACGAACGCTCCATGAGGAAGAAGAGATTCTCTCTCTCTCTCTCTCTCTCTCTCTCTCTCTGGCCTCCACCCCTCGTTCTGTATTCGTCTCCAATCACCTAGCTTCAGCCCCCGCAACAGGCCGTGCGCCCACGCGAGAATGTTATACGCGCCCACGCGCGCTTCTCCTTTTCCGCCCCCCACACCGAGAATCGTGCCGAGATCAGGGGTGAGTAGGGGAGAGTAGGGAGCATATTTTTTTCTCGCGTCAGCAAACCAATACTCGACGACCTCCGCATCAGGCTTTCCCACTCTTTAACTGGGTTGAGTGGCACCTTTCGCAACGTATATGCGAAAACAATAAAGATGACAAATATTACATACATACCTACACTTCATTATTATGTACTTTACCTTATTGTTTCTATAAAACTCGAACTATTGTATATACATATAATCTGTTGGAGGAATATACATATAGGTCGCCTTCTTTATTTGGGAGGAAAAAGAGATCTTTTAATTTTTATTGACTTGCACTGTGCTACATATATGTATACAGTACTGTCTTTGGAAAATTTTCATGCAAATATCTGTTATTCTTGCAAAAGGTCCGTACGTAACTATATAGGAAGCCCTGCTCTCTGTAAGAAGGTGGCTCCAACTCTTGAAATATATCTAAGACTCCCGGGGGTGACGTCACTGATGCACTTAAAGTAATATCATGTCCGATAACATCAACGGATGAACTCTTGTATAGCTTTGAAGGGACTCATCCCTTGAAGAGCGAAACGAAAACTGACATCGAGGTCGTAGGTCGTATGACGTGGACTATTTTCGCGCGCATGTTGCAAATAGCGTTTGCCCTGCGACAATATTTATTTTGACCATATGTATATATATACGTAACATTCGTACAGCTCTACGTAAGTAATTTTGATCACGATGACGAATTTCGTCCGCTAAAAGCCTAAATTTAAATGATCAATAAATTCGCGACAGAATTCGGAACGACGAGTTTCTATTTATGATTTTATGTCGTGTGCTTTTTGTATGCGTGTACAGCCCAGGTTCTCCAGGTCAATTATCCGACGTATTACACACGACATATCAAATTATAAATAGAATTCTGTCCCAAATTCTGTCGTGAATTATAAATGATCTAAAAATGAACTTACCCCGCTTATCCGACTTTAGACGAACTATATAATTCGTGACGGAATTCTGTTCATAATTTTGTACGCTAGAATTTATGTACCTATGTATAATATAACGCGTGTGCCATATATTTGTGTCAATTTTCTGGAATGTTTTTTAACATTTTTTTAAATTTTATCCTTTAGAATATTATATCATAACATTTAGTAAACCCAGAATTTTAATCTTCA
Source organism: Leptothorax acervorum (assembly GCA_035220615.1). Classification (NCBI taxonomy): domain Eukaryota; kingdom Metazoa; phylum Arthropoda; class Insecta; order Hymenoptera; family Formicidae; genus Leptothorax; species Leptothorax acervorum. The sequence goes on along the minus strand of JASTWQ010000030.1, from coordinate 1,211,437 downwards.
AACGAGGAAGAAGTAAAATAAATGTTTTAAATTTTCACATATAAGTTGTTAAACTTTTTTCTAATAAGTTGTTTTTTCTCCTATGTATATATGTATAATAATATATGTATGTATAGTGTATACATATATAACGAAGAAGACACCTTCATATCATATCTTATATATACATATCTGAAAATTAATTATGGGATCAGATACACGATGGATATGGAAATGGCCGACGACTATTATTTCCATTGGTATCACCACTATTACCGCTGTAGGGTGTAAGTGCTGCGCGCAATCGTGTCGACTTGCCCGAACAATTTCGATCGGAAAAGAGCGTTCTCTCGGTGCATCCGCCCTCATACCGTAATTGACCTATTTTTGTCAACGTCAGCGTCAACGTCGTCGTCGTCGTCGCCGTCGCAGAACGCTTGCGCGAATTGGTTTGCGCGCGTATACGACACAGGGAAGGATATGTGCAACCGGTGTTTCCGGTAAATTACGAGAGTCCACATCGGAGAGTTCCATTTTAATCGCAGAAGGCTTATAGGACCACACGTTCACGCCGCATTTTTCTCTCGATGGGATGTAACCACCCGGAAGGACCATTCGCTCAGGATCGATTGAAAAATCCATCTATTGTTTCCAGAAAAGTTCTAGTAAACTTATACGTTTCGGGGAATTGTTCGTTAAACATCCCCCGCTGGAGCATTTTACATGTCAGAGATTGTTGTATAGGGTATACCGTTTTCTTCTCGAATGAGTCATGTCGCTTTTCGTATGACACGATCGAACCCGGACAATTCTATTCGGGAATGACCGCGCGCCCGTTCGAGTTTTTGCGAGTCAAGATTGAGAATTTTACACGAAATTTTCTAGGCAATGAAATAACGGTTGAGAACATTTCTCCCTGCTAGAAAGTTAATTGAACTCTTCGTCAGCTCGGACGAGCCTATGTTTCTCGCGCCTTCGCTCGAAGGGGTTTAATTTAATTCGCCATCTCTCCGCAGATGTAAGATTCCATTTTTTGCGCCTCTCTTTAATTACGCTGAATTATTGAGAAAAGTATTCTCGCAACAACCTTAACACGAAAGCATAATGAACTTTTCCTCCCCCTCCGTCTCTCTCTCTCTCTCTCTCTCTCTCTCTCTCTCTCTCTCTCTCTCTCTCTCTCTCTCTCTCTCTCTCTCTCTCTCTCTCTCTCTCTCTCTCTCTCTCTCGCGGGTAAATATTTTGCGCTTGGAAAAATATAATCTTATCGCTATACCATTTGTTCGCAATAATTTACGAGCCACGTTATTTTAGCGCGTTCGCGCTAGCTTGCTTTCTTCTTCCTCCTCAGTTGAAAATAGCACCTGATGATGATTCGCGATACGCTATACGCTATCGCGCGTCCACAAGTCGGCCAAACCCAAACAAACAGAGAGTCGGCAGAGAGAATAGAAAATATCGTCGGCAGGGTTCGATTTAACGGAAATTCATCGAGAGAGAATAACATGAGTATCGATATGGCATTGGTATTAAGGACGTTCTCCGGAAAATCGATTTTCTCTAAATTTTCTTGAAACTTTGCATATACGTTAATATAGGTGTGCTTTATGCGATGGTATAAAGTTCAGTACCCCTTGCGGTATTAAAAATCAAGATACTGAGCTTCAAGATACTGAGTTTACACTTTTAACACGGGATTCCTATTCCGAGCTATTGTGAAAGACATTATAATGAATTGTGAAAAAAGTTTTCTCTAAATGTTTCTGAAAAGTGCAGTGAAAGAGAATTTCTTGATCTATAACTTGCTCCTTTCGGTACTCGACTTTCGATACTCATTTTTCTCCACTTTAATCAACACCGTGCCAAATCTCTCTCTCTCTCTCTCTCTCTCTCCCTCTCTCATCATCCCTTCCTCTCTGTGTAATCTGTATCCTAACTCCTAACCCTCCCGCCACGGCTCGGTTCGCGCGCGCAAACTACGTGACCTGGACTGACGTCGCGTCGCGTCGCGTCGCGTCGCGTCGCGTCGACTCACAATCAGCCGACTGCCGACGAAAACGGACGACACGCGATACTGGCCGAGTTTCCGCGGTTTGCGCGCCTTGCCATACCCATCACGCTTTTTCCAACAAAGAGAGAAAAGCCAGTCAGTTGAGTCGCGCGAGCTTTTCGCCTCCGTGGAGACTCGCGTCACTCGAGCACTCGAAACGGTCGATCGGATCGGCCGAGCGATCGCAATTCGCAGGCAGAGGGTTTCGCAAAATCGTGTAAGCTTTCACCGAGCCGCGCATCTTTCCCCTGCCCCCCACCCCACCCATGTAGGCCGGACTCCCATTGACGTCAGTCTTTCGAGTGTGCCAAGTGGCGAATCTCCGTGGCCAAAGACGCCGCGCCGGGTTGATGGAGGGGCGAAACGGTCTCCCTGGAATCCCTGCCCCGGTCCCAGTCCTGATGATCCCTCCATTCCCTCCATTCCCTCCATTCCCTCCATTCCCTCCGCCCGGCCCCCGCGACGGAGTAAGAATACAGTAGCGTCACGCGAGTAGCGTCCCGGTTCCGGCCCCGGCCCCTTTTCAACATTTAAATGTAATGCTCGTGTATCATCCGAATCATTAGCGAATTAAACAGCGCTTGTCAATGGCAATGTCGATGTCGCGATGGCGCGTCTTGCGTCTTGAGCTGGACGACGCGACATACGTCGTGTTACTCCATTTTTACGAAACTCGACGAACTTGTATAGTCAGTCGACTGTCCAACTTTTTATCCATGCATGGATTTCAATAGCAAAAGCTCCGGATGAAAGCGATAAGTTATAAGCGATAAACGAGAGACGCGTCTCTGATTAATAAAGATGAAGAGACAAACTTGAAAAAGAATAACACTACGCAAATAACCGAATAACGCGCTCTGAGTCTGGATGATATAAATATAAATGCTGTGTGTACAAATCAAATATTAAAAATCACGAGTGAGAGAGACGTTGCGTCTCTTTCGCGTGCAGGATATGAGAATTTCCAATAATTGCATGCGTTGTGCGAGAGACTGACAATGAAGCTAATTCAACGTCACGAAATTTATTCACCTGTATCGCGATAAAGTTACGCGCGAGTCTTTCGCGTAACTCTATTCCCGGGCTTCCGACGTCGTGGCCGCGGCCGCGGCCGTCGGGGAAAGGCGTTTCAGGGAATCGAAATAATTGTTGTCACGCCTACGGGTTTCGGCGTATTCCCGACGCGACGATGAGATTAGCAAAGATACATTTGCGAATTAGATTAGAAAAGAACACACAAGTTTTAATCAAGCGTGTTATAATTCTAATCGAACGACGCGGCGAGCGGCGAGGACGCTACGGCCCTGCATGTACAGCGCGAAATGTAACGAATTCGTAGAAGGGGATGGTCCCGAAGGAACGGATCAATGTTTCCGCTGCGTAGTAAAGGACGCCTGTTGATACGCGCGCGGTGGGAGCGGTTAAGTATTTCATTCATGAAAACGGCGAAACAGCATATGGCACGGCGCGGGTCTCGCCTCGCCTTTGGCCGCGATGTATATTTCGTTCTCGCGACACATTACTGTACTTCGATGCAGATACGATTTTCCGGAACACTGCAATTTCACGCGCGTTCACATTTATCAATTATCACGTATTTCCCGAAAGAGATTATTTTTACGTCGCGTCGCTCTGATTGCGGGGAATAAGTAGTATATATCCGATATCGCATATGGCACGATCGCTCCGCGGCGGAAGGCGGAATCGACCTATCGACCGCGACGTCGGTCGCCCGCCGCGCCGCGCCGTAACTTTGAAGGAGACGTCCATTGGTAGGATAGAACAAAGAAAATTTCCTTAACCACATCGTTGGTCTGTATAATACTATAATATATAATACCCGTCCGATTGCCAATATTAAATACTACATCTCTAAAAAACGCATATATATATATATATATATATATATAATACCTAGTATCGAGCTTCGAGAAATTCCTTAATTTATTTCTTATGCGAGAGCGCAGTGTAACAATTATTGTTACTGTATAGATATACCGTGTGTGTCACGTTCTCACAATTTCACGAAAACTAGCATAAACTGCTATAAATAGGTATTCTGCTTCGTTTCGCTACGAAGTAATACTTTTACGTCTTGAGTCTTGTTATAATTAATCATGTTATAATTAATGATAATCGAGTTATTCCAAATTCGCTATAATTAATATTACAGATCGAGAACAGCAAGTCTCGTCGTGATTCGAGTCTTATCTCCTATTGTGAGAAGTGAATATAAACACTGTTAAATTTTTTCAACTTTGATACCGAGAGATCGAGGTATATCGTTTAAGTTTAAAAAGGTGCTTAAAAACCGCAAGACTCTCTTACGTGGTCTTTTATTTATAGAGCTATAAAAAATAAGCATTTGCACAAAAAATAAGCCATATGACCCTAGAGACCCTCTATACAGAGTCTGGCCATAAGCGATTTTGTCAAAATCCTGCGAGAGAGAAGGATATACATTATCTCTATATTCTATATTTCTATAATATCGCTGTAATATCGCTATTATTCGCTATCTACCTATTGCTGCAATACTTATAACAGTTTTACAGCTGCCAAATGTGTTTGAGCGTATCAGATGAGGCTAGGTTAAAGAGAAAATGTATATCCGTCTCTCTCGCAGGATTTTGACAAAATCGCTTATGACCAGACTCTGTATAGAGGGTCTATAATATGACCCATCCCTATGCCGCCATCTGCAGCCGCCCTAACAACGACTTGGTCGGTAAATGTCGATAATACAATAAACAGCATTTATACCGGATTTTGGCGATGGTCCTCACAGAACATATGGTCCTGCAGGTCCTGCAGGTCCTGCATCGATGCGCCCACACAGCGTCCAGCGTCGCTACACTCGCTACAGTTACAATCCTTGAACCTCCACATCACTTTGATCTCTCTCTCTCTCTCTCTCTCGTCAAATGTTTATTTTGTTTTTGTTAAGTCTTTCATAGTGTATACGGCTTCTTCCGTGTAATTTTGTGCCGACGCTTTAGGGGACGCAGTCCCAGAGCGTCCAATAAATAACGATTCTGATTCTGATTCTGATTCTCGTCGGACTCGCGGCCTCGCGGCCTCGCGGGCCCGAGGGGAAGGATCCAGCAAAGTATCCGATAATTCGATCGTTGCGCAACACTTGACAGTCTTGACACGTACTCCACAATGAATGCACTGATCATAGTGATCATTATATTATGTATTACGCATATTCACCTCACATTTCTGCTCCCTGTATACTGCATCGCACATTTGCTGCTCCGCACTTGACAGCGACTCGCGCGCGCCAAGTCCATGACTCTCGGCGGCCTCGGCGCGTCCGCGTCGGGGAAATACGGAGCGAATCGGTCACACTCTTGAAAGTCTTGAACCGGAATTACGGTCGCCCGAGCCCGATCGGAACTATCGGAAGTATATCGCAGTTACGGCCTTGCCTTACGACGAAACGGACATGGATAATCGCGATATTAATTAATACGCACGTACGACGCACGACACCCGGATTCACTCCACATCCACACTCCCGTTCCCGTTCCCGTTCCCGCTCCCGGAGCGGTCGCGTGCGCGCGAAATCTATTCGCGCCTCGCGGCAATCGCAGCAATCGCGGCCGTGGTGGTTTGAAAGCGCCACTGTGGGCCACGAAGGTGGCCTAATTAGGAACCCGCTCGATCTATAACCGATCGTGATAGGAAATGCAAGGCGATAGGATAGGATTTGAAATGCATAATGGTAGTTAAAGACGATTAATGTCGTCTAACGGGGCCTAATCGCGATTAATGATTAATGGCGATGCGATGGCGATGGCGATTGCGATCTGATATAGCGATAGCGTGTGCGCGTGAAACCATAGACTTATATAGATAGACCGGCCCCTGCCGGAGAGAGAGGTTTTCTTCATGGGCTATGTCTCTGCACCGTCTATCTTCCGACGCGTGCTTTTACGGCAGGGGCCGGTCTATCTATATAAGTCTATGCGTGAAACGCTCTGTTCGGCGTCCCCGACAATTCTCGCGATGCTCATTTTCGGCGCATTGAGCAGCATTGAGAGCGTTGAGAGAGCGAGAATTCGACTCCAATTAAACTGCCATAACGCGGCGGGGCGGATTCGTGATATCGCGTTAATGCACTTTGCACTGCGTTACTCCTATAGTACTACGAGCCACGAGTTGCTCCCGACTTGGCGACTTGGTGCCCTCCGCACTCGATGCTCGGTTGCTCCGGCGCGGGCGCTACGAACGAGCTCGCGAACGCGCGACGTTACTCTACTTATACTCTCGATCAGCACTCCCGAGATGATAACGATAGCTATCGCGCGCGAGCCTCGCCCTCGGCGACGGCGCGGCGAGTCGAAATTGCCAAAAATATGGAAATTACACGGAACGACTTCCCGAACCCGAAGCAACCCGAAGTGCCGCTGCCGCGCCGCGCCGCGTCGCGATGCGTTCCGTGTTCCGTTGACTAGATTTGAATACGCTTGCGATACTCGAACGACGATGCGGCGAGCCAATCAGGTTGCGACTATCGCGATAATATCGCGATCAGCTACGTAAGGGTGCGTTCAGCAGACCAAACCGCGCTTAGTAGCAATCAAACGTGATTGGCCCTTACCAGCCCTTACTTTTAGAACCAACAAATCAACGCAGAGCGTTGATTAAAATAACAACTCAACAGTTGTTCTGCTGAACGCGGCCAATTAATATAAAAAAAATAAATAAAAATAAAACCAAAAAATATAAACCAAGTAGCGTTTTACCATCTCGAAAAGTGGATCATGTAGCTATACGTAGTTCCTACGTCTTGTTACGTCACGGTTTGAAATCCGCTAGTAACGTTGTTTTCTTTACCTTTTAGCACCACTACCTAGGCGCAGCGCAAAAGGCCCTCTCCTTTCGTTGTTTAGGGTCAGTCTGCATGCACCGACTATAACCCGCGGGACAGGCGAGAGGATTCGTTGTTAAAACGGTATGGAAGGGAAATAGGGGAAAATAAAATAATGAAATCAATATTGAATTTTAAAATATTAAATTAATTGATTAGAAATCTACCTTGACAATCGTTCGGGGAGTAGTTGGTAATCAAAACACCTTTTAATCTTTAAAGAGCCTTCATTTAGTAGCCAGGATACCGGCTGTTGTTAGGGAATTTATCAGTGGAGGTATGACAGGAAGTAATGATTGGTAGTTCGAACAAATGTCAAGGAGCACTTACTCAAAATAATAAAAATTATACAGAAATCGAATTATAAATTTATATATATATATTATGACGGGGATAAGGTTGGATCTAAATAACAAACTGTTTGTGAATATTTCCGATATATGAATGCATATTATATAAATTGAATACAACTTCTCATGGCTTGTAATTATTTAAACGGGGGAATAACGCTCGCTCGCAATTACCTTAAATCTACATACAATGGGTGCATTCAGTACTACAACCGCTCACTAAGCGCTTAGTGAGCTCTTGTATCTGATTGGGATATTCCTTTAGATCTAAAAATTTACGCCTATCAGATGCAAGAGCTCACTGAGCGCTCAGTGAGCGGTTGTAGTACTGATTGCACCCAATATGTGTTGAGATTGTTGAGAAATAACTTATAGAATAATGACGTGTTGATGCCACCTCGAAAATATCGCTCGGATCGCTGGAATCTCCTCTAGGGGATGAGGGGCAGATCGCAAGTCGCAAATCGCAAGTCGCAAGCAGCAAATAGCGAACAGCAAACAGCCGGCGCAGCTCTTGGAGACTCTCAGGCCTGGAGGCACTGACTCTAAGTCGAATTTACTTTGATGGACAGATGTCAAACTTAGAGAATGAGCGTAACGAATTAAGACTTGAAGTTAGAAGTTGAACTCTATTCAGAAATTATAATAATTAAGTGAGAATAATAAGTGAAAAGAAAAGGTAATAAGTGAGAAGTAATAAGAGTGAGTCGTCCCGGCTAAGCGCTGGGTTTTATATTCAAATAATCGCCGAATTTGCTGCGCCGCTATTGGCCAGTGATCGACTAGAGGGGCATTTTCGGGGTGGTCCCTTACGCTGTCATTGGTCGAAGTTGTCTAAATTTTATAGGCGGCTTGAATCATTCAAAAATGTAAACAGGAAGATTAGAGTCGGTAACCCGAGTATTTACCTCGCGTTATCTACTAGACCGCGCGATGAAACTAGATATATTCTCTTTGCATTGTTTATTAGAATAAGATTCGGTACCGGCGATGAAACTAGATCTTTCTCTTCGCATATTTATTAGACGCGTCAACACCGGCGACGAAACTAGATTTTCCATTCGCGTTATCAGTTAGGCGTTTCGGCACCAGCGGTGAAATTGAATCTTTATTTGTGTTATCGACCGGACGTTTTGGCACCGGCGCGGGCGATGAAACTCAATAATTTCCTGTCGACATTCCGATGCTGGCGGATCGCTCTTATGCCCGTTTCTACCAACGTCGGTTAACTTTAACCTTAGGTTAACTCACTCTTCGTCTCTTTCTGAGGAGGACAGTTAGAAAGAGACGAAGAGTGAGTTAACCTAAGATTAAAGTTAACCGGCGTTGGTAGAAACGGGCATTAAACTATTTGTTTATGATGGTAAGTTTCATGCGCAAGAAGGTGACTGTGACGCCTGAGTGGTTCGGTGATATTTATCATCGGACCAGATAAGCAAGTAAGTGGAGTTATAATTAAGATATAATCGTACTGTGGAACAGAAATAAGAATTTAGTTAGTAGTTGAAGGTTATAATTTCAATTTTAAGAGATTTTCATAAAAAGAAATAATTTTATTGGCGGGACATTACAGTCTCCACGAAAAAATGGATATAATATGGACTGCATTCCGATATTCACTGCAAGTACTGTAAGCATCGCTCCATCTTCGTTTGATATGCGATGTGCAACGAAGACAGAATGATGCTTAGGCTTACAGTACTTGCAGTGAATATCGGAGAATGCAGCCATGTGAGCCATGGCACGAATGGCACTGCGAATTAGCAAAATTTCAGAACTCACTAGATCGCCGGCCAATCATAATCACTTTTGGTATGGGGAACAGGAATTTTCGAGAATGTTAATCATGATTGGTCGGTTCGTTTAATGACAAGTGTTCGGTTGCTTTTCTTTTCTTTTTTTTACGCGCTTTCGAGCTGCTCTTGAAAGGTTCTCGATTGTCGCTCCGATTCGCAAGTCGAGCAGATTCGTACGCGCCGCAAATTATCACTTGGGACATTTTGCAGAAGCAGAAAGCAAGAAAGCTACTTTTATTTCGTCAGACCAAACGCGCTCCGTGCTCCGTTTACGCTCTACGTGAGCAGAACAGAAGAAGTGACATTTTCTTTTGTTTTGATCGAGCTGCCGTCCCACGTGTCCCACCTTTCGTGAGCCACCCGCCAGTCCCGCCCGCCACCCGCCACCGCCAGCGACGGCAGCTACACTAGCTACAGGGCCTACAGGGCTATACAGCTTTCGAGCTAATCGCTGTTACGGTTCTCGGTCGAGTACGGTCTTCGATTTGTCTGGATAAAACATAATGCTATAAACGGCATAAACGCTCGTAGATTCCGCAACTAGTCGAGCCGAATCCTTGAAAGACAATGAGTTTTTCGGAGAAAGCACAGGACAACATATCCAAGGAAGAATGGATGTCGAAGCTGGAAGAGAGTACCTACATACAAAAAATGTCAATGAACAACCTAATTATGAATTATCTAGTCACAGGTAATAAATTATCGAGTCCATTGTAATCTGAATCGTATCGTATTATTGAAAGTATTAAGTCTAAGTCGAAACATGGTAATAACAAAACGTTTCGTTGAGCAGAAGGATTCAAGGAGGCAGCTGAGAAGTTCCAGCAGGAGTCGGGAGTGGGCCCGACGGTAGAACTGAGCTCTCTGGACGACAGGATCCGTATTCGAGACGCCATACAAAACGGTCGTATCCAGGAAGCGACAGACTTGGTGAATCAGCTGCATCCTGAGCTGTTGGACAACGACAGATATCTCTACTTTCATCTGCAACAGTTGCACCTGATTGAACTGATACGCACGGGCAGAGTCGAGGAGGCGCTCCAGTTCGCCCAGGATCAACTCAGCGAAGCCGGTGAGTCGGATGATAATATATTGTGCGAGTTGGAACGTACGTTGGCCCTGTTGGCCTTTGATGAGCCACATAAGAGTCCGTTCAGCGATCTTCTACATCCAACACACAGGCAGAAAGTGAGTATTATCCATTTTTGTATTTGTCAAGTTGATCGCGCGCCGTACAAGTTTATTTTTTTTTATTGCACCGTTTACAGATTGCGAGCGAATTGAACGCCGCTATATTGAAAATGGAGCACAGGGAATCTACCAGCCCTCGGCTTAACAATCTGTTAAAGATGATATTGTGGGCTCAAGACGAGTTGGACAAGAAAAAAGTCAAGTATCCCAAGATGACCGATCTAGGTAGTGCCACAATTGAAGATACAAAATAATTTTATAGTAGACAGAGACAGAGAGTGTGTGGGAGCATTTCTCAGTTTTATTTATGAATGAGATAGAGATGTATGTCTTGAATTCACTTTAAGTGTAATTGTGTATAAATTACTGTTTATTTTGCAGGAAATTATATCTGAATTTTAATCTTGTATAACAAATTATATAGAGCCCGCGTGCGCGCGCGTGTGTGTGTGTGTGAGAGAGAGAGAGGGAGGGGGGGAGAGAGAGAGAGAGAGAGTAGAATTATTAATGTATTGATTATAATAAGAATGTAATGTTTAAACTGATGTATCTCATTGTTGTAGTTGCTGTAAGAAATAAGAATTATTGCAATATTTTTTATGTCTTTCGGTATTTAACATTAACGTAATACAGGTAGAGCCGGTAGAGGTATTTTCAGGTTTTGCATACATGCAATAATATTTACTAGGAATACATATATATATATATATCACGCGTAAAAGAAGATTTACATATGACTCTGGCTATTATAACTGTTCTATACAATTGTATAAAGATACATACAAATATAACATCTAATATAATATGCATATTATAATAATCTTAAAAAAGTTACAGCCTATAGAGATGCCTATAATCGTAATGATTTTCAATGTTATGGAAGTTTATTTTTAGGATAATAGACAATAATTTCGTTGAAGTTTAACAGTTAAGGTTTCAGTTAAAAATTCTTTCCAAAAGATTCGTATATTGTCTTTCACAGTTTCTTTTTTCTACAATCTTTAATATATCTCACAATGTAAAGTTCAGTGAGTTTATAATTATTACTAAAAAAAGAAAAAGAGAAAAAAAACTACCAGCCAAACATATATTCCATCGCTTTTGAAACTAAACTGGCCGACTTTTGTGGAACATTCTCCGGCACTTGCGCGGCTTGCGGGCTAAAATGTTGATTGTAACCTGCTGCTAAAGATCTGAGCTTCCGTCGTCTCGCGGTAGGCGACACGCTGATGAATGGGGATTGACTGATTCTACCCATTGAGAGCGATCTCATGCTTCCGTTCAGTTTTGCACGATTTTCCTTATCGCAGCCCAGAACGACACCCTCATCCGTACATGGTATGACGCCGATCATAATCGTACCCGAAACGATACTACCGTTGCACATAAGAGCCTTTTGCGCTTCCTGCTCCGACGCGCACTTGAGGTGTATCCAGTTGCTTTGAGGTTGCGGAGCTGGATGTTTATCCACTATACGAACTCTACTAGAGATGTGAGAGAGAACGGCATTGACATCGATCGGCAAGAAGCCAAAAACGGTAACCCATTGCAGCAGACTTTGTGATTCACTCGTGTTCAAATTTATATTTATCGAATTGTCTGGAAACATCAGTGGACTGGCTAACGTACTCGCCGTGAGTTTGGATTGATTTACAGGCGTGGTTGTGATAGTTGGAATCGCTGCTGACGCTGACGCGACTGACGACAGCGACACGTGCGTGACTTCCAGAGTGTCAAACAGTCCGCGGGTCGGCGGTCCCCCAGTATGATTCTTTGTGCTCATTTGTGGTGTGCTAGGAGTCGTAGTGTTTCCAAATACCGCTTTCTGACGATTGGACCGATAATCTGGAGATCCATAGGTAACTGATGACATCAGACTGGCATTAGTGATATTCAAATGGCGCGGATTATCTTGAGGACTCATTATGTTGATCTTTGCGGGCTGTAATTTTAGAGACAGAGACAGGCGCTAGAGCGACGCGGACGTGGTAGGTATACGTATCAAATTAATAATAAAACATTATATTCTCACAGTGTTAGTGTCACCCAAGAGAAAACTTGGCAAATACGGAGAAGAACCTGCTGGACTACCAGGACCTTGGATAGGACTATTCATCGGCGATCCTAGGGTCATAGGCTCCATCTAATATCTAATGGAACGATTATTATTTTCATAAAACTTGAATAATATTTAGGAATAATGACACTAACGAAATCCTACCTTATTCTAAAACAATAACGTGTAACGTATTATTTTATGTAAAACAGAATAAAGAGATAGCTCCAAAATATGTACAGTTTTTAGGTTATTTTTAGGTTGCCATTAATATTGTTCAAATAATTATTTAGACGAGCTTGAAACGTTTTAGTTATATCATATCTGGACTACTTACGATCTTGAAAAATTGTTTGCCCCCGAAGTAACGTGCTAAGCACTGGGACAAATAATAATATTTTGAAATACAAGGAAAAACCGAGCAACGTTCACAGTTTTATCATCAGTTTAGAGATGGCTCTGGAGTCTGGACTCTGGTAGAGACCCTCTAATAAGAGTCTGGCCACAACTGTTGGATGGTCGCCATTTATGAATGAAATCACACGAGAGAGAGCTCGCTGTCTCACTCGGGAGAGCTCGCTGTCTCACTCGGTTGCGAAGCACCGTCTCACTCGCTCACATACCGAAGCACTCATAAATGGCGGACCAATCAAAAAGCGGGACCAGGTGGCCAGACTCTTATTAGAGGGTCTCTAGACTCTGGAGGCCAAAATGACGGGGGCGCCGGACGGACTGACACTCTGACAGACGGACGGGCAGGCGCAGCGCAGGACAGAGGTGAGAGGACTGAGAGGAAAGGACACTAGGACAGGACGGGCGCGCGGAGCGGAGCAGTGCGGAGTGCGCGGACCCCCAGCTAGCCCCAACCTCGATGGATCCCTGCTGATGACGCCATGATCTACGTCGCCGTGTCACACAGCCGCGGATCGTGTAGGCGCGGATCCAGCCAGCCAGGCCCCCTTTTTTAATCATGAGTACCATCGGCCGCGGGTCCTTCCTCCGGACGTGAGCGCATCAGCGACCGCCGTTTAATCCGGTAATCGCTCGCATCCCGTAACGTCTGCCCGTAGTGCCCGTCCGCGCGGATCGCGCGCCTGCAGACGCCTGACCTGACGTCGCGTAGACGGTTAGAGATAAAAAGCGGCTGCGGCCGAGGTGTGCCCGCGCGAAGAGGATCTGCCTCTCTTTCTCTCTCGGCCTCTTTCCCTCCCGCGACCCGCACGCGTCAACGTTGAACGTGTGTGAACGCGCGTGACTCGGCCGCGGTCGCGGCGTGAGCACCTAACCCGTGGACCCGATACCCGAGGGGATTCATCGGCGGGGGTCCGCACGCACCGGTCACTGCGACCTTCCAGGGCTTCCAGGGGGAGGCTCTCCGTTGTCTCCTGGATCTTCTCTACCTGTGCTCCGAAAACGGAAACGGGCGATCCCTCCTTCCTCCCTCGGCCCTCCCCACCAGCGAATGACACATCTCGGTGGAACAAACCGAAATCGTAAATCGTAAATAATGGCCGTCAAATTAGAGATAGATCCCGTAGATATACTTATCTGTCGTATCGCGGTATGTTTGACATTTCTCTGACGAGAAATCCGCATCTCAACACATATCTCTCTCTCTCTCTCTCTCTCTTCTTTTCTGTCGTATCGGGTTGAAACCAGTGTACTATAATATTTCTCGTTGCTCCGTTGCTCTTTGCAGGAGGATAGCGAGAATGTCTGTGCCACCTCCGCCACCGCCTCCACAGGCTGCCGCTTCTGCTGGCCCGCCAGTGGGCGATAACAGGGGCCTGTTGCTGCAGTCCATAAGGGCAGGCAAAACTCTAAAGAAGACTGTTACCGTGGATAAGAGCGCGCCTGCTATCGCCGGTAAATCGTCCTACTCCAACTAAAGCAAACTAACAATAAGCCTGTGTCATGTGCCATATCAAATGTATATGTATGATATGTATAGACTTAGAGTGATCGTTGTGAGCTGACGGTTAGGAACTAATGAGGAATATTTGTTTCGTAGGGAAAATAAAAGGCGAATCGACAAACTCTTTGTTAAGCAATAGCAGTAGTAGAACTAATAGTTCTAGTGCAATGAGCAGCAGCACCATTAATTCTAGCAATGGTGGGCCTATGTCACTGGGCAGTTTATTCGCGGGTGGTATGCCAAAATTAAAACCTACGGGACTTAGAGGAAACATGACCGAGAAGGAGGGACAAAATGTAAATAATTCCAGTTTTCTTCACTCGTCACCTGGATCGTCCCACAGCATAAAACGCGGCCCGCCTCCAGTTCCGCCACCAGCCGCGCAAAAACCGCAGATATTCAGTCAGGTAGAAAAACGAAAACGTGCTGCTTGAGCTCGGCTTCGGCTCTCGCGTGTATCTCGCGCATATATCTTACATTTAGTGAAATTGTTAATCTCGCATAGGGGCAAAGTACCACCGATTCCACCATGACGAGCAATCCGGAGGTTATGCCCAGAGGATTCGCGAAATCACCCATCGTGCCTAAAGCAGCGCCGTCTGTCACCCTGCAGAAACCGTCGCCGCCGCCTAAAAAGCTGACTCTGACGACTAGCGCGAGCGTGGCGAGGGCGCAGAGCATGCGACTACCGCGATCACCTCCGGTCCTGGTGCCGTCTTCCTTGCACCAGTCGCAGGATTGTTTGAACGAGGCTGCCACGGCGCAGCAGCCTACGAGACCCGCGAATCGAATTCTTAGGCCACCCGTGACGAGACCGCCATCACCACCGATCTCGCGAACGATCATGCCTATGACAAGACCGCCGTCACCGCCAGCACCGCCGGCCTCGCGGTCGCACACGATGCCCGTGACTGTCATGAGGGCGGCGCCGCCGCCGCCGTCGAGGGTCACGGTCACCGCGCCGTGTATACCGCCACCACCACCGCCGCTTCCCCATCGTCCCGCACCCACGCATCAGAGACTGGCACCGCCGCCACCGCCGCCGCCGACCCCTCCTACCAGAAGTCTATCGGTGCGCAACGGCGGTGGCCAAGCGGGAACCTCCGTCGACCTGGAGGTACGATTCGCCGAGATGTTTCACGCCGCGTCGAGTTTTCCACCACCGGAACCCTTCAGGGGCTTCGCAAAGGTTTATAGTAGCAGGAACGGTAAGAGCACTCGACAAAGCATATTCTTTGACTTATCGTTATAGAGCACTTGACGCTTGAGATAATGACGAGAGTTTTACATTCTTTTTCTTGTGTTCGTTCTAGAACAAACACAAAAGCGCTTCCTACAATGCCGCACATCCATACGCGTATCCTTTAATCGTATCCTGAGTACGTGCATGTTGCAATTAAAATTTATTAATACGATCCCTCGTGGGATGCGTATATAATTCATACGCATGTTTGTTACGCGATGCGTTATATACACGACATCCTATTTCTTTCTTTTTCCTAAGATATTATTTTTCAAGGTTTCTTTCCAAGTACTAACTTCTGTTGACGCTGCTTCTCTCTATCTTCCAGCAAAAGTACAAGACATGAAGACACTAAGCGCGTATGACACAAACAGCTCATATTTGTTTATAACCAGGGGCATGTATACGTATAATTTAAACTGCATGCTGCTAATTGCACTTTCATGAATATTTATAATGGAATTTATAAGCTCCATACATTACTCACGTTATGAACGGAAAATAATCGTGATGTTTCAAAAATTACAGCAGCAAAGCAACAAGCACCAGCTCCACCTCTTCAATCGTCATCTACTCCTAACACCCTGCATTCGTTAAACACTTCGTCTGGGAATAAACAGTGGCAACACAACGCGACCTCTTTGGCATATTGAAATCTGTGCATACTTAAATCACTGCTTCGTGCATTGATATTATTTAAAAACTTCTCGATGCTGCCACAATAAAATAAAATGTTAAACTAAGCGAGCATGAAAAAGTGTGAATCGGCAGAGTATAAAAGTTTGAGAGAAAGAGAGAATTCGCGAATCCAGTTATACAATAAAATGTTTTAGACAATATTTTCTGTACAGTTTATCTTAGGAGAAAGAATATATTTAATATAGATTATACTTGTATATGTATGTCTATGTCTATACATACATACATATATAAAAGAATCGTTAGAAACTCTAGGCCTGTTATTATCTAACAGAAATCTAAAAGAGATTAAAGTGGAAGGCACATTAATTTTCATTCTAAAAACAACATACTCATTTAATCTTCTTACTAATTGTATTACATTTTTCTTATTTACTTCTGTAAAATAAATAAATATCACGCCAAAATCATTAATTCAGGACGTTGTATCGATATATGATAAATTCGTCGACCATTGATAATTATTTGTCTAGACGTTAACAAAGGCCAAAATATATAAAGATGCAACTTATTTTTCAATACTAATAAACGATTGCACACACATACACACACAGCAGCAATTCGTTGACTTAAGAATAATTGTATTAATATTGTATAATAAAAATACAATCTTTATATATACATGCAGAATGGTAACAGCGGTCAATATATTTTCGAATGAAATAGAACATTTTTTTATCTAACAATATCTTTTATTACTTTCTCTTCATTATAGAGTAATATTAAATATGTAAATCTTTTGCAATTCTATTGCATATCGACCTGCACAGTCGGACAGTTTGCTTTAATACAATGCATTTTTAAAGGAAGATAAATACAATTCATGATACAATAAATTCTTTTTTCGGGCAAGGGTTACATTTTGTAATTATCAAGGAGGAAAATGAGAGACGTGTCAAGTTAATAAATAAATCGTGCATGTATAATTAATGGACACTATATTTGTTTCGGGGAAAAAGCATTTAAAAAATAAATAACATACCTTTGGCGATGAAATATCTCGAAAAAATCATTTTATTGTTAGTTAAAGGCGATACTCCTTTAGAACGTTAATCATGATGCATTACTCGGTATAAGACAACGTAAGAGATGACGATAATATCACATTAGATAAAACTTAACTTTTTATAATTCAAGCTCCTTCTCAATGATCCTGCGATACTCGTCGAAGCCTTCTTCGATACAGCGAACTGATCCTTCTCCGCAAACCCACAATTCTGTACAAACCATTTGGATTAAACGTTCGTCGTGCGACACCAATATTACACCAGCCTGCAACAGTAAGATATTGATTGAACCACACACACACACACACACACACACACACACACACACAAAGATTTTGAAATTAGGTCTATAGCGCTCGCCATAAAAAATAATGAATGCTCACTTGGCAGTTGTTGAGAGCTTTTCCCAATGCTTCGATCGATTCGATATCGAGATGATTCGTGGGCTCGTCGAGCACTAGGAAATTCGGCATTGCAGCGCACATTAACGCAAACGCTACCCTGGACTTCTGCCCTCCCGAAAGGGAGTTTATGGTTTGCAGAGCCAGATTGCCGCTTATGCCGAAACTTCCGAGCATTCGCCTATATTCTTCGATTGATTTACCTGCCAGAGCGAATGGTAATCATTAACAGTTTTTTTTTATGGGTTGCGCGTACGCGTACTATGATTACGTACCGGGAAAATGCGTTTGTAACAATTCGACGGGACAAACACGCATGTCCAGTTGATCAACATGATGCTGACTGAAGTATCCAAACTTAAGATTTCGGTGTACATGCACCGTGCCTCGCATCGGGCTCAACGCGCCCGTGATAATTTTCAAGAGGGTAGTTTTACCCGCACCGTTCTCCCCGACGATACAAATGCGCGACTGCAGACTGGCAGTAAGATTCACATTGCTAAATACCATGTCGGTCCCATTGTAACTGTACGAGACTTCGTTGAGCTGTAATATCGGTGGACTTAGCGGTTCGACGTCAGGGAAATTGAGGGTCACTTCGCTTTCCTTTTCCATTGGCTTTAAATCAGGTCTGCCGAATAACGGACATAAAAAAAAAACGTAAATTTCGATCGTACACTCGGATTGTTGCGATCAATTCGTTAAACTTACAATTTCTCTAACATCTTTATCTTGCTTTGTACACTAGACGCGCGATTCGCATTGTATCGAAATCTGTCAATAAATTCTTGTACGTGGGCTCTCTTCGCTTGCTGAGCTTCGTACTCTCGTTGTTGGTTCCTCTCGCGTTCGCCTTTCGTTTTCACGAATTGTTCGTAATTGCCACGATACGCCTCTATTTTCTGTCCACGTAAATACAGAATATCAGTTGGCACCTGTTGAAGAGATAAAGATAAGATAAAAAACGAAAGGTATACAATATATATACATAGAAGAAAATGTTTAATTGATTGATTTTTAAATATGATTTGGATGTGAACATATTATTAAAATTACTCTTTAAAACATCGCTCTTTTAGATAAAAATAGAAATAAAAATAAAAAGCGTGAACGTACCGTGTCTAAAAATTTTCGATCGTGCGAAACTACGAGTAACGTTTTCGGCCACGTTTGCAGATATTTTTCCAACCACAGTATCGCTTTGATATCGAGCATGTTCGTTGGCTCGTCAAGCAGCAACAGGTCTGGCTTGGAGAAGAGTGCCCTCGCGAGAGCGAGTCTCATCCGCCAGCCGCCGGAAAACGCTTTGGTTGGCCAGGACTGTCTCTCGACGGAGAATCCGAGTCCCGACAGGATCGCGCTTGCTCTAGCGGGCGCCTTGTCGACCTCGGCTAACTGCATCGCCTCGTATACACGAGCCAATTCCTCGCCTAACGCGTCACCCGCCTTGGAGCCGTCCTTCTCTATCGCTGCTTGCAGCTTGGCCTCCTGACTGAGCAAAGCGCTCCGTTCCTGATCGCACTCCAGAACGGATCCGAGCGCAGCCGTGTCGTCGCCGGCTACCTCCTGCTCCACGTGCAACACTCGCACATGCGACGGTATTCTCAGCTGCTTGCTAAAAGCAATCGAGATTGATCCGCGTTAATTAGAAACGTCGTTTCGACACGAGACTAGCGACGAGACATATCGCCGTAAGCCGTAATACCTCGATATCATTCGAAGCAAAGTGGTTTTGCCAAGCCCGTTTCTACCTATCAGACCGTATCGCCTGCCAAATGCAAGCGTCAAGTCAGCACCTTGCAACAATACTCTATCGCCATAAGCGACATCAAAGTTCTCTATTCTGATATCCTGGGTTTTATTCATCCCACCTTTCGTCTCCATCCGACTATCCTTCTTACTCGTCATTTGGCTGGCGCTTGCCGCGCTTTCAACCGTGTGATTGGCAGTGTTAATACGGGAAGCCGATCCCTGCTCATTTACAATTCGTCTTTCCTGTTTCTGTTGCAACTTGGCCTCGGCCTTCTCCAGCTTCTTGGCGTCTACTTTCTGTCGTAATGAACGTAATAAACTATATTACTATATTAACATACACAAATGGCGCCTAATAAAAGGCAAGCAAATTATCGCAAATGCGAAAGCTATTGATATGCACAAATAGGTGCGTTGCGAGTAAGATATAGGAGGCAATAAGAGGGGCGAAAAATCTATGCGAGCAACATCAATTACATTAATTATTCGAAATAAGCCAAGTACAAGTACAACTGTATGTACATAGTGTACTACAACTACAACTACATTACCATCGCATCATCTCTGGTCGTAACCCATATACTCTTAATCTGCTCGACTTGCGCCTCCAAGGTAGCGGCTAGCGAGCCCAGGTGCACCGGAGCATTTAATACTTTGTTAACGCCGTTTCTTCTCCTGTCCATGTCGTCGTCGTCGTCGTCATCGTTCGAACTACCTTTCAATATTTCCAACAGTCTCACGCATATTTGCCTGCATACAGAGAATAGAGTACGATGAATCTCACAATCAATCCGCTAGCGAGGGGTTAGAAGGGAAAATGGACGAATCTCAACGAATCTTGCGGATGGGCGAGCTCGAACTCGAATATGGCAAATGGGGGAAAAACGCGAACACGAGAAGACTCGTCTCGTCGGCCGGCGTTATGTTATTAGAGAATAACAAGTACGAACACATTTACAGACCTAACCTCGTTTTCTGATTTGTCCGCCACCTCGTGTAGCACCTGTCCAATCGCCTCGTACACCTCGTCGCCGTCCTCAAAGTCATCCTTGGAGCTGTCGAGGATACCTGCGTGCGGAAGGATACGCGTACGTGTCAAAGCGGATGGATCTGCTCGCGTTACGCGTAGATTATTCCGCGGCACGGCAACCTATGTACATACCTTGCACATATCGATACAGATCGTCGTCTATTGTCGGGAACTGGCTGCGGATGTATTCGCCACAGGTTGCCATAATAGTCGCTACTCCGGTACCTAGAGGATAAACGTTTAAAAAAAAGAGGGGACCAGGGGACAGATCGTAGATTGGGAAAGCCACCGGCCACGCCAACGGGTACGGGTTCCGCAGGTTCCACTCCACTCCTTGACAGACGGCCGTCAAGCCGTCAAGTCTCCGCCAAGCTGGGCAAAGTGCGAACACATGTTCGCCGCCATCTTGGAACTCGGCTGTCGGCAGTGTCGGCAAGTATCGGCAGTGTCGGCAGTGTCGGCACTCGGCACTGGTCGGCACTCGGTGGTTCAAGAGCGTGATAGCGCGTTGCGCGTTGGAGGAGGAACGGAGAAAGGAAGTAAGGAACGTTCTCCGGAGTCCGAGCGTTCCGCGTAATCCGCGTAATCCGCGTCGCGCAGGCGAGCCGCTAGCCGCTACGTCGCGTATCCTAAGGTCCTCTTACTCCTCTGTGTGCCCAACAGCCCAACAGTCATGAGTCAACTGCCCAACGATCGCGGTGGTGGGCGGTGGCCGCCATTTTGTAGCTGTCAAACGCGTGCCTGGCGCCTGCTGACTGCTGCTGACAGTGCTGACTGCTGCTGACTGCTCAGCTCACTGGCCGTCACTGCTGCTGAGTGCTGACGAATTGACGATGCGCGATGCGCGAGCCCTCCTCGGAGTCACGTCGTCCGGGCTCCGACATTCAGCACTTTCGACGCAACCTTCGGAGTCTTCTGTTTCTGTCTGGGATACCCGCCGATCGCCGTTCCGCGTTCCGCGCGTTAACCGCGGACGCGACCCACGGTCCTTTAGGTTAACCGCGCCGTCATTGTCGTCGTCATCGTCGTCGTTCGTGACGCGCGATTCCGCCAGGCCAGCCAGGCCTCTCTCGCTGTAAATAATCATCGACGACGGGATCAGGCCGCAGGCGAGCTCTCGATGCACCTTCGCTGAAGCCACGCAAAGAGGGAAACGAGGGAGGAGAAGGAAAAGTTGTTGACGTCGACGGGGCGCCCGAACGGGAACCCCGCCAGGAAGAGACGCCCTGGCGGAGACTCGCGGGAACGACGCGGACGGGGCGATCGACGTTGCGGAGTCGAATGTCGAGGTCGAGGGATTGCGCGCGAATATGGACGAGCATGAGATACTTGTCCTTCCGCCCGTCTCGGGAGCCAGTAACAAGGACAAGGAACGCGCCAGGAACAGGAAGAAGCTCTGGCGCAGCGCGGTAGAGATAGTGGCGAGCGACGACGAGGATTCGGATGCGGACGTTGACGAGCACGAGTGCGCCTTCTTCCCGGCTAAGCGGCACTGCCCGCAATTGTCCAAGGCCAAGATCAACGAAGCTCGTTCAGACACGGTAATTACTAATTAGTCGCGCCACGACACGACGCGATTCCATTGACGTTTGACGTTCTCTCATTAATATTTACATGTATGACGTGCATGCAGGAATACATGGTTCTCGCGTAAGAAACTGTACCTGGCTGGTGACCATACGGTTTTGCAGTATTATTTTTGATTATACATGTAGCGAGTTGTGCCCTATTAACTTATTATTAGTATATTGTATAAAAATTTATAAGAAACGATTTGTGCTCTAGGAACAGCATACTAATACAAATATGGAGACCCCGGCCAGCAACGTGGGAAATATCGATTACGACGAAATTATATATCAAATACAGATCGAGGAGAAACTCAAACTATGGCAGGCCTTCCAAGAGGAGGAGGGATCTATGGATAATAGCATCAATGAAGTTTTGGCTTACTATAGAATGATGCACCCGCCTGATCCTCTAGAGGAAGACTCTGTCGGTTCCAGGTTACATTTGTCGTACAGAGGGAACAATATGGAGGACACGGCGGTGACGATGGCGATCCGCAATCACGGCTTAGTCCAATCGGCCGAGCTCGCTCTTCAGCCTCATTATTGTAAATGTATAGGTGTCGATTGTTCCTTTTCGTCCAAATGTATGTACGAACTCGAGGACTTTCCCTACAGGGCGGTCTACAGCAATGTGGAAACGGGGAGATGCAATGCGTTGGATGCGGATAAAGTATACGAGTGTGATCAACCGGAAGACTTCCTTGAGCGCGCCGTGGGGGAAGCGATCAAGAAGAAAGGTCTAAGCGCTCTGAGTGTGGATTATGGTTGAGTAACGCTTGGTTAATGCCCGCTCTAATTCTCTTGATGTATTTATATATATATATAGTAGCGTAACACACATCTCTAATTGTTGTGGTCTGTAAACCTATCGAAACCTATCTACGTTTTATAGTTGATTCCGGTCATACGACAGCTGTAATGCTGAATGCGAAATTATTCTGCGAGCGATAATCTCGAAACATTTAGATTCGAGTGCGCGCGCGCGCGCGCGCGTGTGTGTGTGTGTGTGTGTGTATTATATATATGTGTGCATATATACATATATATCCCAATGTAACGACACGCTTACGACAAGACAACTTCAAATTTATTTTTATTTAGTAATGCGAAGTAATGTCAAAGTTACTGTAGTGCCTAGCGGTTTTTCGTTCATTAATTCTTTCAATAGCCAGCCATATAATATTAATACTGTATTAATTATATTTCCATACACATGTGTATGTATGTATGGAGATATAAAGATATTATTGTGTTTATATTTATATATATATATATATATATATACATATATGTTAAATCGAATTAGCCTTGTAAATCATATATACTTGAAAAGTATAAGCAGCTATTTTGATTATAGTATAAAATCTGTTTTAAATTAGAAGCGTATACGTTTCCTCTCTTCTTTGCAGTTATCGAACTTGTGACTCGCTTCTCCCTCTGTGTATACTTCCTACTCTATAATATTAATTATAACATATATGAAGCCTACACATCTTTTTATTAAATACGACGTAATTGCAAGGCGAACAAAATAGAAGCGAAAAAGAGCTTTTTTTTGTTTAGGAAACAAGGATTACCTTCAGGAAGTTTATGACTCACTCTGTTCAAGTTACGCAGTTTTATTGAGATTTTAATTGATCCATCAATTAATTGCATAAAGGTAATTAAAAATGGTAAAAAATTTACACAGATGTAATGTGATGCGATTGCGATATCCGTCCCAAGAAAGTTTCTCTAGTCAAGAGCCAATCGCAATATATAATTTTTTTGCTAAGGAAATCTCCTTTTACTGCATGTTGGCAGCGTCAATGTTGGTAACTGTTGGTAACGAAAGTCAACAGAAAAAAAAAATGGATTCCAAACCTCGTCAAATGACGGATGACGGATGTTGAGTGTGGCCGGATTGTATGTATGTATGTACTGGGTTATAAGTTTATGCGATTTATGCTTCATTTCGATTAATTGATGAAAGCGAGCGTCACGGACCATGGCCAGCTCTTCGTTCTCGTCATCCGTGCAATCCTACAGCGAGCCGTTCACAGAGGAACAGGAAATGGCGATTTACAAGAGTATAAAAATGGTCAGGTTTCGCGAAATTTTTGAACGGGGTGGGAAGTGGACGTTAATTTACGCGAATCCGCGCCTCTTGCTAAAGAGAAACATTTTGAATCTGTTGCAGAATCTGCAAGACATTCGGAAAGCTACGCACGACATTAATCTAAAATTCAAAAGTATACAGGAAGAGATGCGCATCACGGCCGCCCTGGTGAACGCGATCGAATCGAAAGCCCCGGCGATTAATCAGAATTAATGTACGTGCGCGATGTAGATCAAAAGTACGTACGGGTCTATGCGGGAGTGCTTGTGTATCGTCGTGGTGTAATGAGGCATATGCGAAAAATCGTATCGGTCACTCGCCGATTTCTCGCAACTTTTCAAACTATTGCAACGAAGATAATATTACAATCGCAAGGTATCAAGTAATAAGAGATACTTATAGTAACATTGACATATATATTTAAAGATTCTTGTGCGTCGCGCAAACACAAAATCCACGATGATAATAATTTTTTCGTGCAAGAATGGCTTGTCATGATACTCGTGCAAAAGTAAATCTTGTAAAAGTGGTCAAAATAATACTAATTTGAAGCTTTTATGTCACATTTTTATAAAATTTAAGGTATAAAGAATGTAAAGCGTTTTGTGAAAACTGTAATAAATTATCTATCGACTGATTGAAATTTTGTAATTAAACGTGGAATAAAAGTTAATTCTAATTTTTCTCAACTCCTTATTTTAACGTGAGACTAGAACGAATGGATGAAGATAGAAAGCGATAAAGAGAAACTCTATACCATTCTAAAATTGATCGCTATTTTCAAGAATTCATAATCTATATACTATTTAATTTATGATGTAAATTCTTATTAACTTTTTCTTTCTCTATTTTTCATGATTTTTTTTAACTCTCCTACTACTATACGCGGGTGCACATCACAGTTTGATTTCTCTTCCAAGATCCTTTCTATTGAACATGGCCTTGTATGTACATATTATACATTCCAAGTATCGATGTAAAACTAGCTGTTGTGCATGGTCAATCGTGCGATACTCCGCGCACTTGCGAAAACACAGATGGGAATGGTTTTTTCAATGCAAGTGGCGTGCGGATAAGGAATTGAGAGAAAAACATCTTGCGGAGTCGTGTCGCAGAACGCGCATCGTTCCTTGTTTAAGCGCGTTATATATTTTTGCTGTGATAACCCGCGAAACGCGCCGTTTTATATATATATATATATATATATATATATATCTCACACCTACATAACGGATTCGAGTTACTATTTGTAATTAACAATGTTGCGCCTCGTATTATTAGCCCTTTCTTCCTGGCTCGGGTAAGAAGCATGCATGCTTATTTCTCATTTTATTTTTTTATCTATTGCACGATAAAGATTCCTCATTGCGATAAATCCATTTTTCTTTGAATAAAATAAAAATGTTCGAAAATAGAAAATTTAGGAACTACAATGAGTACAATGTCAATATCGGCCATTTGTATTAAAATGTGCATTGTATTTATTGTATTTTATTTGTATTATATTGAATTATATTTCATTGATGCTTTACTAACAATTAGAATTTAAGAATTTCAAGTTATAAGCGAAATTATGTCCCTGCTTGTACATAGGTACTAATTCAACCAGAAGAATCGCAATTATTAAATATAAAATTTTTAAAAAATTACTTTCTTGATTAAGGGGGGAACCTGGTATAGAACGCTTGAAAAAGAATAATTTTTTGCGATTTTTTTTCTCGGCTCCTATAAAACGAATCTTTTCTAAACTTCTGGGGTGTTTTAGTACACATTTTGACATTAACAAAAAAATTTTTTTATACAAAAATATTTATCTTTAATATGAAATGTTTAGCGATATTCACAACGCCTTTTTTTCATTCTCGTACACTCTAGCGTGCGTAATTTGTGTCTGTAACAAAAACACAAAAACATTTCTTAATTTTCATGTAATTACCTTCTATGTGAACCTCAAAAACTTTTTAAATATCAAAAATTAAACAAATTGTGAGACTGAAGAAAAAGTTTCATTTCAGTTTTTCTTCAAAGTCTCACAATTTGTTTAATTTTTGATATTTAAAAAGTTTTTGAGGTTCACATAGAAGGTAATTACATGAAAATAAAGAAATGTTTTTGTTTTTTTGTTACAGACACAAATTACGCTAGAGTGTACGAGAATGAAAAAAAGGCGTTGTGAATATCGCTAAACATTTCATATTAAAGATCAATATTTTTGTATAAAAAAATTTTTTTGTTAATATCAAAATGTGTACTAAAACACCCCAGAAGTTTAGAAAAGATTTGTTTTATTGGAGCCGAGAAAAAAAATCGCAAGAAATTATTCTTTTTCAAGCGTTCTATAGCAGGTTCCCCCCTTAAGTCTTCTGAAAAATACGTACGGTATATATATATATATTTCTTCTCATAAATTTATACTAAATTAGACTAAAGATAAAATCTGAATTATAATTAAACAAAATTTTCACTGTAACTCTGAATAATTTCGTTGCAATATGTTGAATATTAATACTATCGCGCTACTTGTTACATAATGATCGTTAATGCGCGCGATGTGCTTATTACATTCTCGAGAGAGATAAGAGCTGCATCGCGCGATGTTGAGTCTCCTATAGTCTGTTGATATCCAAACGATCATATACAATCTTACATAGCAACACGTGCTTTGCCACCACCAATAGGCATCGGGTATTAATATTATGCTTAAGTATCTTTTAACTGGTCTCACCTCGCACCGGATAGAAATTTGCATTTCGAGTTTTGCACCTGCAAATCGAAGATATTATCGGTAAACGTGCATCGAGACTTTATCGGTTTTCGGAACAGAGGAATCATTTGCGATCATTTACATCTGTGTTGAGCGTTTCATAAGAAATTGTTATTAACTCCAATTTTCTGTTTTTATTCAGGACGAGCATGGCCATGGCTGCGACGGTGCAAGTATCTGTTACAGCTACAACATGGGGTTCTTTGAACGGCCAGGAGATCAAAAAATTCACGTTGAGGAACGGAGCTTGTCAGGAGGTCGATGTCATAACGTACGGTGCGACAGTAACTGCCATTAGGACCCCGGATAAGGAAGGAAACATAGCGGACGTTGTGCTCGGCTTTGACAACATCGAGGGTATAATTTCAAGATTACTCGCTTATAATATGAAAGATAGTATTGTCATCGCACGGCTTGTTCTTAAAAATATAAAAAGCTAGATGAATTAAAATTGTAATATGTAGGTACAAGTATATATTCCAATTTCCAGTGATAATAAAAGTAGCACACCACACACATATAATAATTTAAAATAGTTACAATGTAAAAATATATTAATTTAAAGTATCAACAATGTTTCAAAGCATGAAATGCATTTCGGTAATTTTAAAAGATATTTTTTTGCACAGAAATTCATAAGGACACAAATCCAAGTTATTCTGAGGAATAAGATCGCTTCGATTGAAAAAGACTTTGTCAAGTTAAATAAAGTATTTATTGATCATATTTCAGGATATCAGTCATCGAGTAATCCATATTTCGGTGCCACCATCGGACGAGTCGCAAATCGCATCGGCAAAGCAACTTTTGTCGTGGACGGCCAACGCTACAATGTGTCGAAGAATATAGGTGAGGACAGCCTCCACGGTGGTACTCACGGTTGGAGCTTCAAAGTATGGGATGCAACAATTGATTGCAATCGCGTGGTGATGACCTTGGTCAGTCTGGACGGCGACGAGGGCTATCCGGGGTCGGTAACGGCGACAGTCAGCTTTCAACTGAACGACGATGGAGAACTGCGCATAGAGATGAAAGCCAAGTCCGTAAGGGCGACGCCGATTAATTTGACGAATCACGGCTACTTTAATCTCGCTGGACACGTACGTATATTGTCTCACTCCACTCTCTGAGCCCCTGAGAGAGATAAGAACATCTTCTAATGCATTCGACGTTCCGCATTGAACATTGAAAGAAGGAACAAATTAGAAAAGACAGCGCCGATAAACGCGGATCGTTTTGAGATATTTGATCAGAGAATTGTAGTTGCGCCTATCTCGTACAGGAAAACAGTGATTTTTAACTGTAGATTTAACTGTAATTCTATTGTAAAAAAAAAATTATCGGGCGTAACAATTACCTATTTTGCTACATAACTAATCGACTGGGATAAAAAACTTACGGGTCATTACTTGTAAATTTTTTAGGCTACAAATGCGGCAGAGCTGTATAAACACGTGTTCACGCTGAACGCTGATCGCTGGACTGTCACGGACTCCGGAAGTATTCCTACCGGCGAGATTAGGTCGGTTGAGAACAGTGTAATGGATCTCAGGAACCCGACGATCCTCGGTGATGTCATCGACAAGGTACCAGGCGGCGGTTACGACTACAACTTCTGCTTGCCAGAGCCGTACGATAACAGGAAAACTAGTTTTGTCGCCAAAGTATTGCATCCGGCTTCAGGACGTCGCTTGGAGGTGTATTCGAATCAACCGGGCGTTCAACTTTACACGTCCAACTCTATACCCGAGCCCGAGAGGAACGAAACTGGGATCGCGGGCAAAAACGGAGCGCGGTACTTCAGACACGCCGCTTTCTGCTTGGAAACGCAAAATTATCCAGACGCTGTAAACCACAGAAACTTCCCCAACAGCATATTACGACCAGGCGATATATACAATCACATTGTCGTGTATAAATTTGGAGTTGAAAATTAATGCATTTCCATCTTCTGCTACAAACTCTTTGGAAGCTCACAATCAGATAAATATTCACATAAAGTATAAACAATAAGAAAACTTGTATCGTTGATCTACTGCAATCATGATTGTGTAAAAAAAGACAAACGTGTCTATAACTATATTGTCATAAACTTAATAATCTCTTCATAATATTAGCTAACAATTTATTCAGACTTTTTGTAAATGTTATTATTTATCTCCATATTGAAATTAGCAGCAGAATGCACATTTCACACCCAGCCGACCCAGCCTTAGCTGGACAACGACGGTGAAAGGTTAACTTCTAGAGGATTGTGTTTCTTCTTGTTGGTTGTGGAATCTATATTTTCCAGTAGTCTCTCCTGCCGTTGCTGCGTGATGGACTTTGTCGGAGGTGTGTAACGATCCGATATCCATCCCTCCACATTGTATCCAATGAATCCAATAATACCCACGATAGGAAGCGTAATGTACTTACCGAACTTGCCCAAAGATCTCACTATCAAGGGCCACATTCTCTTAAGCGGGGAACTGAAATAGAATTTAAGTTATTTTAATTAAATTTTCCAGGAAACGTAATAACGCAAAATTTGCAAAAATTCACGAAATACACATACGTATTTTCGTGAATGTCAATACAATCAATATATAAAATGTTAACCAAATGTTCAGAGATGTCATAACATATCTCATATCTTACATAAAAACATTCGTGAAACGACATTTGTGTTACGAACAAGAAACGCAATTGCTATTGCTAGATACTACTAGGTATGAACTGGTATGAACGCAAGAACAAGTCTTCAAACTCTCGAAATTTTCAACTATGAATATACCTATAAATTTTTTTTTTAGGTTCCCTCGGTCAACGTTGCTTGACTCTTCTATTTTTTGATCCGTTTTATTATTTTCTTCTCGTTCTTATTCTTGTTCAAATTTATATGATCTTGCCGATCCTCTTGTTGTAAATGCATTTGAAGGTTAACCAGTCTTTCCTACAAAATTTTTTCGTACATACAGGCTATGGTTATGTTATGTGGACATTTTTTTTAAACAGGTTGAGCAGCTGATAAAGTACGCTTACTGACCGACAGACCTCATAGAAGTTAGCCGGACAACTTCGACTTACGACATTTTTTTTTTACGAATCGATTGTTAGTCGTTTGTTATTGATTGTTAGACTAATTAGAACGTTTGTTAGTTAATAGTTTTTACGTAATCACGAAAATAATTTTTAGTGTTAATTTAGCCGGTAAATATAGAATTCTTTAAATGTGACCGTTCGTTCTCTCTCGTTTCGCGCATGCGTACGAAAGATACGTGTGACAAGATCCAGTATCCACAAAGATCGGACAGCCCGGCAAGAGGGCGCCTCTCTCCCCGGAGAGTCCCCCAGTTATTCTTGCTTAAAAAGCGTGGTACTTTGGCTCCTGTGGAGCTGGATATCCATTTGGGGTACGAAGAAGAAGAAGAAGAAGATCGGACAGCCGATTGAGCGGATTGAGCCGATAGCTATAGATAGCTACAGCAGATCAAAGTGTCGAAGTATACATACATTTTTGTGTGACTGACTTCATATACGATTAATTTAGAATGCCCGCAACGAACGTCGAGGACGATCCATACGCGCACGTTGCGAAGGGTACTCTGAAATTAAAGAATGAGCAGACAGTGAACAAAAAGTGAGTACCTCGTCCCCTTGATATTTCTGCTCGAGTGAGGTTAGGTTAGGTTTGTCATAAGCTGCGTTCGGCTGTCGAAAATGCAAATCTGAGGTAAAGGAGCAACTCCGACGCCTCAGATTTGCATTGCCGAACGCAGCTATTGATTGTCCTTCACTTTCGCCATTGACCATTGTGATTATTTATTTACTTTTTAACAAATAAATATTGTCTCCTATTGGAGCAAATAATTGAGATAAATCGTGTGCAATATCTAATATCTTTCTGCAGGAAGAAGGATAAAAAAGGAAAGAAGAAGAAGCTGGTGGAAGTGTCGAAGATCATCGAGGAGGAGAAGCCTCAAAAGGTGGAAGTAAAGCGAACAAAGGCGGAGTTGGCTTTTCAAAAAATGCAAGAGAAAATGGTGAGCATGTACAGTACAGTTCGTATCTATAATGGCATCAATAAGTGATTAAGCTTCAGAAATTTTTGACGGTGACAAAATTCTTAACGTTGCAATAATTTGCAGCAAACCGAGAGGATCAAGCAGAAAGCCTCCAAGACGCATAAACAACGAGTGGAGGAATTTAATCGACATCTGGACAGCTTAACTGAACACTTTGACATACCTAAAGTGAGCTGGACGAAGTAAATTGCGATGTATCTTAACAAATTTATTTATATATGTATATATAATGTAAACAATTAGTCTTAATTTAATCTAAAGGTATGAACACTTTACACATAACCATGGCATTATTTTCATCCTTTCAAGTGATTTTATTTTTTCTTGTATTCTTTCCTGTTTTTGTCTTATAAAAAATATGAAAAAATTAGCCTAAATGTAAAAATCTTTGATACCTATTTTTAAGTTTTAAGAGAGATTCTATGAGGAGAGATAATACTGCATTTGTGTAACTTTGATGCAATTATTTAAGGGTTAAATAAATTCTATCATTCTCTGTGAACATTGTATCATAAATATAAAAATTATTAATATAAAATATTATAAGAAGTGTACTTATAAAGTAAGTCGTACAAAGTATATATTTTTAATGTCATACATTAGTAAAATCGTTGAGTCCATTCTACTTCGTTCTCCTCATACATATACATATAATTGAAATACATTATTATATATCTATATATATACATATATATGTATATACTTAATTTTAAAAAATATTTTTCTATCGGGCAGTAAAGATATTTAAGATAAAAATAATTAAACATAAAAAAATAATTTGTTTGGAATTAAACTTTGTCCATAAATGTTTAGATTCATGTACATAATAAAATTAAAACGAATGCGATAAGTATATGAAGCAGAATGCATCCATCTTATGTAAGAGATTCTTTGTAATGCGTGGACGGACTTTTGATATGTCGAGATATCTTACATTATGCATTGTCTACTTACGTAAAATTAAATACGAATAGTGTTCAAGGCACGTATAACCACATAGTTACAATATGAACGGAACATACGTGTGAGAATCGCTTACGAGCTTTTATATGCTGATATTTATCTTAAATCTTTTTCGCGGCATTGAAAGAATTATTGGACGGATTCATTCCCGTGCAAAGAATTATTTACACGTCTTTAAAATAAAATACCGCTACCAATGGTATGACAAGCAAGAACGAAAAGTGGCTGTTTGTATTGCCGCCGTTACCAAAACGGAAGACGTTGACAAAGTTCTCCGTTTGCACCCAAGGATTGCTCCCGTCATCAAAGTGCATCGGACATTGATCGCGCTCTCGCTCGTATTCCTGTCAATTTGTCAAACAATCACACACCGGTGAGGGTAGTCACTAGTCCCATGTCCCATTTAGAATTGGTTAAATGTATATCATACTCGATAGAATATGTCCCTCGGCCTCGACTTACCTGTAACTCTAGCGCCACTGCTGCACCTTCCGTATAATTTTGACTCGTCACGTCTTGCTTGAGATCGCAAAATGGACCGATGGCCTGAGACATTAGCACTCTGTTCAAGTCGGCCCTCTGATATACCCAGCATCTGTACTTGCTAAAAGGATCCAATTCATCGTACGTTATTAGGTACGACTTTAAATTTTCCTTCCAATATCCAATACATTTCATCACGTAATCCGGATCGCCTGGAAAAATAGTATTATTATCAATAAAGCTGTATAAACGCGATAGCTTAACATACAAAATGTGAATGGAACTCACTGTAAATGTCAACCGGTTTTCCCAAGTGATCCACAGATAAGCAGTACGTTTCGTCGATGGCGATCTCCTTCTGATCGGTATTGCAGACCGAGAAGTCGGAAATATTTTGTTTGCAGTAAATATTTGGTCGCGGAGATTTGGTGACGCCGCCTAAAATCCTAGTCTCAAATAGAACGTCTCCTTTCTGGTGGAACATATATTTACCGGCTATCGGGCAGCGTACCGGAACGGGATTTTTCGCTAATAAAAATAAGACGTAATGTGGAGTGTGGACACTCAACCGAAATACCGTGTCGGAAATACGACAGAATCAGAATCTAACTTTTTATATCGTAATTACCTAAAAACAGATCAAATTTCCACGCTTCCTTGTTGGGAAACTGGACCCAAGAGCAGACTGTATGGAAATTGTCTTTTATCACAGCCATTCCACGTCTGTATCGAATAACATTGTGATGTCGTCGCACGAAATCGAAACAAACATAATCTTTTTGGCTGCAAATTCATTTTAATTAATGCATAAACATGCATTAATTGAAGCAGTTTATATATCTTCGTAACATAGATAAAATACTTTTTGACAAACTCGCTTAACTTAATTTGCAAATAAAAAAAGTGTTTTTCTTACAAACGGTCTGGTAAACGTACCATCCATCAACGGTCAGTCTCGCCATCATTACCCTCGAGTCTCTTTGTTCGCGACAAACGTAAATCGTTCGTCGATAACGTCCCTCGTCTGGATACCAGGTCTCGATTATGTGCGTTTCGTTAATGAAGATGTCCGCGTCAATGTTAGCGGTGTTTATCCAATTTCCGGACATATCCTCAGGCAATCGGCAACCAGGCTCGACTATCTCGGCCTTAACCGGCGTGACCCGCAAACGTTCGGGGCTCTTTTCCACAGTTTTAAGAGTATTACATTCCGCGGTGATTGAAACACCGATGTATAAGTCGTCATCGCGATTCTTTAAGAAGCATCTATACTTCTCGTCCTTCCGCGATTCCTTCGTATTTGCTACCGCAAAAAAGTGATTCTTGTCGACGAACCAATCGCCCAAGCAACTATATTCTACCACTGAAAAAAGTTGGTTTTTTTTTTAAATCCTTCGTTGTTTTCTCGTAAGGAAATAAATTAAGAAGTCTAATTACATCCGTCAAAGGTTCCTTTCATTCCGGGACATTTCTTGTAGGTAATGTTAAATTTTTGATTGGTTATAAGAAACTGGGTTCCCGCAGTCTGACAAGATTTTATTTGTGCATCTGGATTATTGCATTCTCCTGTAAATCTAAAGCGGTTCTGAAATAATAGTAACAAGGTAGCAATACAGGTTTAGTATATATAATTAATATGCATAAAGTGAGATACTATGTAATCTTCTTGTCTCACTTGATAAGCAAACTGCCAAACTCCTTCCAGGGAAGATCTGCAATTCACAGGCACGTAATTCTCAGAGAATAATGTTATCAATTGTTGATTTGCGTTTAAACCTTTACAAACATTATCCACAGTGGGTTCTATCCCATTTGGCAAGTTCACACAGCTCACTGCAACAAGATGCTATGACTGATAAACGTATTTATGGACTACATTACATATATATCTTTCGCGTTGACGCTGTGCGGACTGCGGACAATTTTTCAACTTAACTGGCACAGACCAGCTTGTCAGCTTGTCACTTGCCTTCGAGCTTCTCCAAGACGTTTACTGTCCTGACAATCAGTTTTACGCAATGATAACAGCTGTCATATCTGATTGGAGCGCTAGAATCTCGAAATACGAATGTGTAATTAACATGATAATCCTCTAACATGTTTACGCATATGCCTCGCCCAGTCATACTGTTGGCATTTATTTCCGTCAAAGTATTTCTGCCGTTTTCCCATGAGAACCAAGCGCCTCTGATGACCAGTGGAATTTGGCAGTCACTCTTATTCTGACCAGCAACTGCCAGATAATATCTTATTAAAATTAATACATGCAATTATATTCCAATATACTCTAATGTCATACTAATGTCGTATATATCATTTGTAATAACAATAAGATAAGTATAGTTTAATTTACAATAAAATAAAGCATAATTTAATAATAAATATATACGCAATGTTTCTTCCATAAGACAATGAGTTAAATTTTAAATAAATTAAGCAATATTCGTCCGTGAAACCTGTCAAATTTATTCTGATTTACGTCAACACATTTTGATTTATAAATGTACGGCTCACGAACAAACAGAATGTAAATATAATGTGCGACGAGATATGGATATGGAATTTGGAATTTTATTAAGCAGAAAAGTATCGCGATCTATTAACTCTATCGTACTTGCATGTCGCTGTATGTACACACATACATACATACATACATGACATACAGCACAACATTTGACTCCACTTTGCAGAAAATTGAAGAAACTTACCATGCCAGAGGCACGTTATGAGGGGGAATATGAATAGCCAGCCCTTCATCGTGCTATATCATTTAAAGGGACGAAAATAATGTCAAAAATCCGACTATGTTATAGATGTGATAATACGATAATAACTGATTTATTTGAGGCCAACCTGAAACACACGCCCAACACCA
This sequence comes from Leptothorax acervorum, assembly GCA_035220615.1. Taxonomy (NCBI): domain Eukaryota; kingdom Metazoa; phylum Arthropoda; class Insecta; order Hymenoptera; family Formicidae; genus Leptothorax; species Leptothorax acervorum. The sequence goes on along the minus strand of JASTWQ010000030.1, from coordinate 1,176,271 downwards.
TTAGGCGCAGTTTCGAAGCTACTACGGTTGTGACGCATCCCTTTAAAGTGCGTTCCCATCAATGACATACACCTATGCGCATGTCATCCATACCTTTATTTATATACATATGTAACCGTTATGTATGTGTAAACATTCTTGGAAAATAAAAAAATTCTTGGAAATTAAGAAAATCTTGGAATTTTAGATATATATATATATATAGTAATTTTAAGATCACTTTAGATACCATCTAACATCTAACCAATGAGAATGAGGTGATAGGCCTATATTACGCTTTTTTCCTCAGATAAATGAGATAAACGTATGTATTTTATGTATGTACATACATACATACAATCATGTAATAAAACAGTCTTCAAATATGTGCTTCAAAGGAGCGCGGAGCAACCGAGCATATTCCTGGCAGGGCAGGTCCTGGCTATACTTTTGATTCTTGATATGAATAATGCTGACATCAGTTAGGTATATCACCTACAAGGTGATTATGTGCAGTTGATTGGTTCATCGATACCTATTAACTATTTCGTCGTTGTGCAAAAATTGCAATTTTTCCGATCTTTCGAAATGTATTTAGTTGGATTGACAGGTGGTATCGCCACCGGTAAAAGCACGGTTGCTGCTGTTTTTCGGGAGCACGACATTCCTGTTATTGATGCCGATATAATTGCCCGAAAAGGTTAGGATGTGTTACGTTTTATCCTGTCATCGCCGACAGCGATATATTTGTTCTTTAAATGACACTTATTATTTTTAAACAACACATATTCCAATGTTATTTTTTTTCTAAACTACATTTCTTTTAAACTGCATTATTATTTATGTATATATATATATATATTTTTTTTTTTTCTTTTTCGGCATAAAGTACATTCAATATTGTAAATTGCAGTTGCATATAATAAAAGCAAATGTCAAGTTTAACTGTGTGGTATATCACAAAATTGAAATTTTGATAACGCCTAAAACAGGTAAAGTAGTTTGTTTCATGAAGAATTTATCAAGAATTCATGGTGTTTTGCGTTTATAGTGATAAACACTTTTTATAAATAAAAAATAAGAAGCTGGATGGATAACGATGTTTGCATGTGTGTTTCCAGTTGTCGAGCCAGGAAAACCGGCGTGGCATAAAATACAGAAGGAATTTGGCCCGGATGTATTTTTGGACACCAAACAATTGGACAGAGCAAAACTTGGCGATTTGATATTCAACGATGTCGAAAAGAGAAAGAAACTTAATGCCATCACACATCCCGATATATATAAAGAGATATACTGGCAGACTATCAAATACTTTTTGCAAGGTCATCCATTCGTAGTCATGGATCTGCCATTGCTTTTTGAGACACGGCACATGTTGAATTACTTGCACAAAATTATAGTTGTAACATGGTATGTACAACAGATTTCACGTATTTACATTAGTACGTTCACCGATGAGATACTATTAAAGCAATGTATTGTTTTCCCCTTGAATTGGGAGAATATATGAAAGGTTTTGGCTCTTTTAAGTGCCAATAAATCATTCTCTGTAATTTATCGTTTCCAGCGAAGAGGACCTTCAGCTTCAACGATTAATGGAACGCACTGGATTTACAGAAGCTAAAGCAAAATTAAGAATAGCTGTGCAAATGTCCTTAGAGAAGAAAGCAGAGATGGCAAATTTTGTAATTGAGAATTCCGGCAGTGCAAGAGATACCAGGGAGCAGACCATAAAAGTGATCAATGTTCTACGGTCATCCAAGCATCATTGGAAATTGCGTCTTTTAGTCGGATTTTGTTGTACTGTCCTGTTTGCTGGCGCATATTGGTTCAGAAACAGGAGTTCTAGATCATTATCTACTGCAACATGAATTTTTTTTCCACTAAAATTATTTAGTTTAAAAACAAATAGACATTTTCTCTGAATCATAGTTGCATGATAAAAGCGTATTTTGTTAACTTTTGTACAGCAACACATTCGCAAAATCGAAATTTTTATTAAGTATAAAGTAGATGACTGGTGAAATTATGCAATTATATCTACCGTAATATATACATTTGCAGATTTGCAATTACTTTTGTTGTATGAATCATTGCGTTGTGTAATAAATTCATTTTCTTTTACTCGACGCGAGGAAAAAGATTTTTATAAGAGTACTATAAGTTAAAACTACGTTCCGTTACAAATAATTACTCTTTTATAAAACTATACTTTAATTGCAACATACTAGATAACTAGAGCTAATGATGGAACAAAGGGATACGCGATAGTAGTTTACCTATGTGTGCACGTGGAAGGGGCATGCATGCATGTATGTGTGTTACGTATGTATATTTGAGGCAATAAAAAATCACTGTAGAGTACATAAACTATCTTACTTGAGATCGAACAAGAGACAAGGAAGAGACAAAACGAGGTAGTTGCTCATGAGCGCTCGATTAGACAGCTCTAGTACAATTGCTACATCGAATTACGACGACAAGTTACAACTTCTCTTATCATCTATAATATCTATATTGAAGATGCATCGTGAATGAGTCGTGTAATTAGCTAGCAATGCACTTATCAAACTGGATGCAAAAAGTTATATAATAAATGTAAAAAAAAAACAAAAAAAACAGGTAATATATATTATTGCTATTAGATTCTTCTGGAATAATACATGTCCTATTTACATTTTTTATTTAAACCAATAATAAAAAACTAAAATTTGCACAACTTTGTTATTAACACATAAGTCTCGCGCTCGCAAGCATTCGAGGATAAAAACCACGTTCGTCTTATCTTATTATTTAATATAAAGTGCCTTTTAACATAAATTTATACGTAAAAGATTATACATTTGTATGCATATATAAAATACGCGAGTACATAGTGCTCAATTTCTTACGCTAACTATCGAAAAATATATACAAGTATCGAGTCGTGATTTTCAACCATGATTCAAAATCAGATGTATATCCATATTTGGTATACATCGCGTTTCTTATAAACTGTATCTCCCGTATACCGTGTATAATTTATACACTGTGTACATGTATAAATGTAAATTTATAATTGCTTCATCGTTCTAACAGAAAGCTGCTTATTTAAGTAAATTATATAAACTGGTAAAGGACCATAAGTACTTGATTAAAATATTATTAATGCGAGTTTATATGCAACCAAAGATTTGCTTACTAAAAGTAAAAGTACAAGATTTCTCTCGGATAAATAAAGGAGCAATAAAATAGACTATGTACAATATCCCGTACGAAATAATATGGTAAGGTTCCGCAAATTCCGGACCAATAAAGCGCGGTGCGAACCTTCTCTCTATTAGATATCTTTCTTAATTCTTAATATGTATATTTCTAATCTTCTTTGTACTTATGTTAACGTAATATTTAAAAGAGACATCCCTTATTTATGTCCCCTTACTTTACAAATTTTTCGACGGTGCTCTATCTATTACTATTCTCCAGTTTAGTTTTACACAGATGAGATTAATATGATACTACGCAATGACACTGTAATGCAATAAAAAGAAAAGAGATAAAGGAACATAATGTCACGGTGTAACTATATCTCGTAATTATAGATTGTCATTCCTGTTATTCTACAATTATACACACTTTGAACATATATAGCTGTCGACATTATTGACAATCGTTATTGCGTAGTTGTATATTATTGTATATTCTTAACACGCTATTCTCACAGAGGGAAAGTAAAGAAATTACATTTTACATATTTGAAAAATTATGAAAAGATGAAGGTGTAGAAACGTGTAGATATTTTAACCAAATAATCGTTTTAAATTAATTACTTGTTTCCTTCGTGATTTACCAATCCTTGCACAAATGAATAGAATATGAAAAGATTTGGGGTCGGAGAGAGAGAGATAGAGGGGGGAGAGAGAGAGAGAGAGATAGAGAGAGAGAGAGAGAGAGAGAGGGGGGATGATTATTACATCGATATAAATGTATCTATTTACTACGGTGATACACTGCTTCATCCCACAGCCACTGGTTTCTATCTTCCGTGTGTACTTTCGAGCGTACTTGTAAAGGAAGTACGATTTAGTAAAGGAGGATGGACGCGCATTATGATCCTTGATTCGCCTACATAGCCGAGTAGGTGGTACATCGTACGTGTGTATGTACATAGATAACCTATCAGATACAAAGTTTCTATTCTCGTGACGCAAGTTATTGCAAGACAGGCCTAAGTTCCTGCGTCATAATAGGATAAGAAACAAGAGGCGCGGTTGCGCCAGATATCGACAAGGGTAAACTGGCAGGTTGCTGTGTGTTCGGTGGTTGCTGATTGGTCGCCTGGGGAGGCCCGGAGCCGCTCATCGAAATAGTTTGCTGAGCCATGGTGACGATCGGCGGTGGTATCGAGACCGGTGCCATAGATACCGCCGCGATAGAGACGGGAGCTACTGTCGCGATGCTCACAGGAACGGTAGCCACGCTGGCAGTGACCGTTCGGAGGGTGCCCGCTGCCACGGCCGCGTTAACCATTTGTTGGGGTGTCGGAGCCTGCGACGGCGGAACCGTATTCGTAATCGTAACTGCCGGCACCGTTACAGCGGTCACATTTGCGGTTCGTTTGCCTGACATTCTCAATTGAGCGTTTTGGTCCAACAGAAACTCGTTCGTCGCCGTCAAATCGCTGACCTAGATCAAGACAAAGTATATACACAAGTATATAAGTAAAAGCAAAGTCGACATCTGGGATCTTAGGTAATTCGTTTCTTTCTTTCTTTACGATACTATACCTGCTTCTTTAACTCTTCTATCTTCTTTCTCAACAGCACATTTTCATCCTCCAGGACAATAGCTCGTGCCTCGTTACGCGGTATTACGGGGTAATAGTAGCTCGGCGTGACCGTCGGTTGAGTGGCATGCTGCTGACCCACGATTGGAGAGGCTTCGAAATGTACGACCGTTTCACCCGATACTAATCGCCTCTTCGGTTCTGGCGGTCCGATGTAATCGGCTGGATGCGACGTGTTGTAACCGCCGTTATTAGCAACCAAATTGTTATGATCCTGCATTTGCCAGTGGAAGCTGCAGGCATGAAATAAAGAGGAAGAGACAAAATTATTACGTTAGAATGTTGCAAGTTAAGTAAGTTCCTACGGCATAAGAAAGACGTAAGAAAGAGGAAAAAGGAAAAACCCTGGACTCCGATTACGGTGCTTACTTTCTGTCCTCCTCGTATCTGCGCCCGTCGCCGCCGCCGTCGCCGCCGCCGCCGCCGCCGCCGCCAGCAGGACCGCCGTTGCTGGTGCCGTTGAAATTGTGTTGCGGTCTGGACGCGTTGTGATGGGACGGCGACATCAGATTGTGCTGCGGCTCCTCCTTCTTCAAATGCCTGAACTTGCAGTTCACTCTCTGGCAGCTGCCCTTCATAAAGTCCTTGCATAATGGATGATCCGGCTTGTCGTTGTTGCAGATTTTGGATCGATTGAGGACGTGGGGTGGCAGCTCGCCGGTTGCCCTGAAACGTTTCTCTTCGCTCTCCGTGCAATGGAGGAACTTGCAGCCCGGCCAATTACATTTGCCGTTCTGGAAATCGTGGCAGAAGGTATATTCCTCTACAGGATCGTCCTCCGAACGCTCGTGAAGATACTTGCAGCGCTTCCCCCGGTGGCAGACATTTCTCAGAAAGTCTCGGCAGATCCGGTTCGCGGGGTCGGTGGTGTCAGTCGCGTTCACGTTCAATCCGCCCGCCATCCCGACCGCCTGTTGATGCTGCCCCGTCGTCGTCGTCGTCGACGTCCCCGCCGTTCCGCTGCTTTCCAACCTTATCTTCAGTTTTTTCATCGGTGACACATAGCGATTCGCACGTCGAACTACGATCGATCGACAAACCGGCTAAGCGCAGCTAATACGCGCGCCCCTGAATAAAGAAAAAGAGACAACGGTGGGATTAATGATGATGTACGATAGATATTATTAGTTTTAGTTTAGCTTCGAGAAGGAAACTTTGTACCTTTAAATACGACGTACTTACTTTAAGTCATTGATTTGCATTCAAAACTCATGTAATTTACTTAATGTTTACAGAGTTAAATTTAGATGGCGACAGGATATATATTAAAAGTACGCAAGACTTTTCAATCTTCTTTAATTAATTAAGTTAGTTAACTATCTTTATTTCCCCTTTTCGTATAATAACTATTACATCGGTAGTAAGATTATATCAACATTACTATGTACAGCATTTTTATTTACCATATGTACTTTGATAATTTGATATATACGCTTGATCTGCCAAGAAAGTGAGCTCGCCTAAACGAGCGAGCGACCGACCGACCGACTTGCGGCGTACTTTTTTTGGAAAATGTCACGTACTTTCGCCTTCGTTTACGCCGCGACACACAATGATTCTGTTATCTAATGCGGTAGAAGTAGACATGGCACTCTCTAAACTAAACTAACGAATTAAGAAAATACTGTCAATTTCCCCGTTTTTTACGTTTCGTATCAAAAGAATTAATATAGAAAACTACGGTTATATTGGATCTTCTCACTTTAAGACGTTATTAGATGATATATCAAGGCCATTCCAAGGTAGGATCGATAGAACGGTACTGACAATGAGTGCTGAGAGAAATTTGCTTTCGAGAAGTAAATACATGCGTATCCGCGCTTATTATTATTAATCTTATTAGGTCGCTCGAACGGATATGCTCTTGTATATAAATATTGTCACGCTACCCAATATGTATACATATGTACGAAGAAAAGATAATTAAGATATCATTGTGCAAAGAAAGATCGAAGGACCCAAGACTCGCCGCAAGACTATGATGCGTTTCGCGATCGAATTTTAGCTCGAGAACAATGCACTTATCATCAGAAGAGGCGCGAGAGTAACGCTGCAACATATATAATATTACGCATGCTAATGTATACGTGAGCGTGAGCGATCGATTGTCCCCCCCCCCCCCCTCTCTCTCTCTCTCTCTCTCTCTCTCACCAACTCTCACTCTCACTCCCCTGCAAAGGGTCGTTCCCAACTCTTAAAGTCGCCCTCAACTAGAGCTTGAAAAAAAGAAAGCAAGTTATCTGATTCGAATGAGTATGTATCGTTTCGCGCGCAAATTTACTTTCTACAATTGTCTATATACAAATGTATGTACGAAGATTTTAAGTAGTCGAAAACGATAATATGTGTGCGCGTGTACATGTGTGTTTATATCTTTTTCTTTTTCGTTTTGAGATGTATGAGAGAGAGTACATTCTTGTAAATTCTATCCGCAGTAAAGGATACATATTTAATCTTTAGATTTTAGAATATGCTATAGAAAGAGAAACGTATCGTTTAAACAAGCAAACATGCAACGAAATATGCAATATATATTATAAAATTGAGCCGTATTAGAAGATATGATACTTAGCAGCTTGGCAGCATGTTGAACATTTTACGTGGTATCGTGCCTACATTTTCTCCAGCTATTTTTACTCCTCAGAGAGCGTAAGTCGAGCTTCCGTGTTGTGAGAGATATACATACATATACATTCAATAAACGATTTTTGTCCCGTCTTTGATCTTGCTCCTCCTTTGTAAGGCGTATTAACGCGACATGTTCTTGTTTAACATCGCACTTTATAACGAGAGGCTCCTTATTCTTAGCCCCGAGAAGACTCGATTTTGGAAATTAAACAGAGAAATATACATATATATGTACACAATTCTTAACGATTGTTTGTATAAAAAAACATTAAATTGTGCTCGATATGATCGTCTTCAAATTTATACGCGACAAAACGGATATAGCTTAACGAAATTTACAGTCAATTACAGTCGATATTGTAAAAGAAAAAGGATAAATGATGAAAAAGGATAAAACTACGACGTTCGTCGTGGAGTGTGTTATATGTACAGAAAGGAATATTAGATTTAGATAGATAGCAGGGAGAAAAGAGAAAAGAAGAGAAGAGGCGCGATTAGAATATTTTCTCCAACAGCATCCACACCAGCATAATCGCGATAGGTGCCACGTAATGTATCGGTACGGTGTAATTCGCACTGAGCAGATCACCGCACTGCGACTTGAGGGACACGTATTTCTTCGACAGCTCTGCCTTCTCCTCGACGATAGCGTTGTACTTTTCCTTCACTATAACCAGCTCCTCGTTGACCTCCTGCATCCGCTGCGCCTCGTTCTTCGCGCGATAGTACAGCTCCTTCAACCTGTCAATGACGATCTCGTTCGGCTCGTGTATCAGCCAGTCCTTCAATACCTCCAGCTCTCTTTGCACCATCTCCCGCGCCCCCAGGCTATCCTCGCCTCTTAACGAATCCAGAGAACCGATCAACGTCTGCAGTATGTAGTCTCTGGAGTGGAAAGCTTGTTGCATCGTATCATTTTTCGTCACGGGTTTTAAAGTTTTAACGTAATCTCCTTCTGCGCGCTCTTCGCACTCCGGCGCAACATCATTATCCCGGTGCTGGTGCTGGAGCCGGTGCTGCTGCATATCTATCGCAGGATCGACGATACAACTGTCTAACGCATCCTCAATGCCCACGAGACGGGAGGCACCTTCTCCTGTCGAAATCTCATTGTCAGCGACTTTATCATCTTTGGCAATTTGTTTTATTGGCTCGTAATGTACATCTACATCCGATTGTGGACGGTACACGGCATTTGCGAATCGTACCTCCATCTTGCCAGGTACGAATTCGAATGCCTGCTTGGACGCTTGTTCCACCGTTGACATTGACATGTCCGGCTCTTCCTTCTTATTCTCTATAACGCTCTTCTCGCTCGTGTCATCATTCGTAATACTGCAGGTGTCGTCGGTCGCTTCCGAGTTTGTGTCCGAGTCTCCATTGGTATCGTCGTAGTCTAGGTCTAGGTTGGCCAAGTTTCCATTGACTAAAGTTCGTCTGGACGATAACGACGGCGGTGGCAGAATATATTCCGCGAGACTATCGTCGGCTGTCATCTGCAAGTCGTCCATCTTGTCTTTGGTGAAGGACAAATCGGATTTCAGCTGCTTCGGATCTACATCTGACGAATTAAACTGATTATCTTGCTCACTCTTGGTAAAGTAAAAATTAATCTCGCTATCCACCTCCATATTGTCGACGTGAATAGAATTCAATTTGTTAAGAATAGCATTTATAGCCTCTATGGGATTCTCCTCGCCCTTCGAGTCAAAGTTTTCGTTCTCGCCGACCTCCAGCTTAAGGTTCATATCTTGCAGAGTCTGTGCGTAATTTCTTAAGGCGGTGATTTGCTTATAAATATTGACGGAATCTAATCGAGAATCGTGCAACCTCGCCCGCAAATTCTTCTCGATTTTTGACTGATCCTCGAGCTGTTTCGTGAGATCACGTTTCTCTTGTTCCGCGCTGAGCAGTATATCCTTTACCTTCTCCTCGCTCTCCATGAGCTTGTTGGTGGTCTCCTGGAGTTTCTTCTGCGCTTCCGCATATTTCGCGCTGAGCTCCTGAAGCTCCGTTTGGGTGTACTTGGCCACGTTATGCAAACTCTGACATTCCTCCTCCGTCTCGTTCAAACGTCCCTCCAATTGTACCAACCTCTGAGTGACCTCCAGTTTCTCCTGCAAGACTTTCTGTAACGCTTCCTTGGCGGCGTTCTGATATTGCGCCTTCTCATCCTGAAGCTTGGCAAGTTCGTTTCTGATTTTGTCCTCGGTATAGTTTTTGGAATACACCGTCAGTTGACTCTCGACGGTCATTACCCATGATAATAGACGATCCTCCGTGATCAATGCCTTCCACGATTGATTGGCGGCTTTCCGAGTATTCTCCACCAGTTGCTGCAAATAACCAAGCTTAGAATACAAGGCTTTCTCACGTCTCGATGCCTCCTGCATTATCTGATTAAGCTTATAAAGATCCTCGAGGGAGACGTTCCCAGCGGGTGAGCTGACAGAGGTGCTCAGACTGGCCTTGGCTTCCTTCCCGTCCGGTAGGTACAGCTTCAAGGTCGCGACTATACACCCATGGGTGACCTTCTTCGTATTTTCCACAACGTCCACGCCAAATTGCACTATATCCCCGGAACATACCTCCTTGGGCGTTGACTCCAGCCCGGAAGCACTGAGTCTCTGATTATTCACGAATGTACCGTTGCTGCTGCACGTGTCCTGCAAGTAAAACTTACCAGAGGAATACCACAGCAGGGCATGATTTCTCGACAACACTTTGCAATCGAAGATCGCGTTATTTGTCGCGGCTCTCGCCCTGGCCACCGAACGACCAATCTTTACCGGTTGCTCCAACGTCAACGTACGCTCCTGGAAGGGATGGGAATTGTCCCGGCAGATCAGGACGCCTTTCGCGGTCATCTTGTTGTTGTTGTTGTTGTTGTTGTTGCTGCTGCTGCTGCTGTTGTTGCTGTTGTTGCAGTTGTTCTGCGTATTGTTCTGGGTGCTCAGGTTGGAGTTGTTCTGCCCAGCGGGCGAACTGGCATTTCGTACCCAACCACCGCTGCTAGCTACAACCATAGCCGAGATGAATGGTAAACCCGAGCAAATTCGAGGAGACGAGTCCTTTCACGAACGTAAATCGGATCGTTGGAAATCCCGTCGCGTCGGAGGGAGCACCGAAAAGAAAATTATCAGCTTCGAGAGAGCTGTGTCGCGCACTCTCGCACGCAGCGACACCGTCACCGTGGGACGGCTGAATCTTCGCTTCGCTTCACGTCAAACGTGTCAAATATGTGAACGCGCTCCTCAAGCTCGGTCACGAGGATTCCGACGTGACCTTCCGGGACATGTCGCCCGACACGACGAGGCGTGACGACATCGTGTCTGGCATGTTTTCTTCCTCAATGAAATATCACTGCACTCCGCCCGTCACTCCTCCCTTATTTTCGTCGAGAAATTCCGTCGTTCCCTCTCTCTCTCTCTTTCTCCCTTCTTCCGCCCCCCCTCTCTCTCTCTCTTCCTCTTTCGTTCGATCAGCGAATGTCTCCGGACTCGGCCGCGGAACTCCGGTCCCGTTTTACTGTTTTGCAGACGCCACGCATCGACCGATCCGAGTCGAGCCGAGTCGATCTAGAATCGAAATCGGGTCAGCGAGACACGCGGGACCTTTCCGTCGCGACGACGCGACGTCGTGTCGTCCAGCTCCCGCAGACAGACGGTGTGAACGTAGGTTACGCGATGTAACTCTCTTGCGCGATGTCGCCCGCGCCAACCTGACCCGACGCGACGGCGACGGCGACGGCCTGGACACGCGGCGTCGGCGACCGGGGGCGAATCGGCGACGGCACCACCACGGACTCTCGCGTACCAACGAAAAATATTGCGCACGTATGTACAGACGACGTATGGGACTCCGTGAAAATACAATGGTTCACCGGACGCCGTTCCCCGCGTCTGAACTCCGGTCCGGACTCCGGAGACCGGAGTGCCAGCACCACTGCCAGCCGCGTTCCAGTTCCGCGTTCCACTGTTCCCTCCCTCCTGGCCCAACCCGCGACACGCGACGCGACGGGGTCCATGCCACTCCATGCGGGCGTTAGCCAAGGGCCCAAGAGAGGCGCGTGGAGCGGAATCCCTACCTTGCCGTCCTTGCCTACCAAGGCATATCAGGATTCAGGGCATCAGGCAATCGGGCATATGCACTATACATATACAGTATGCGCCGCTCTCGAAAAAAATAAAGAAAAAAGATCCGATTATAAAACTACGGCCGGTATTCATAGTCGGATCTTATTTCAAGACCGTCTTAAGTAACTTCTTAAGATGCTAATACGGCTTTGTGATTGGTTCATGACATCTTAAGATTGTACTTAAGACAGTCTTGAATATAAGATCCGACTATGAATACCGGCCTACGTAATGTCTTTTACATTACGTTAACGGTTAACATGTATGTGACGTGACGTTCGCCTGCGTTCGCCCGCGTTTATAAATGCGGGCGCGTGAAAAAACATTACTGCAAACTTGTGGTTATTTATTTAAATTAAAAAAATATATATATATATATATAATGTATCATAAATTATATACTTCTTTTTGTTGTAAAATGACAGTTTTATATATTAATACGGATATAATAAAAGTAAAAATAAATCCATTCTTGGAAGTTAAAATGCGGCACTTTTTTAAACATTAAAATGCCACGTACGTTATTATCGAAAAAGCGTGAAAAGTTGCATATATGTAATAAACAGAATAATTTCTTTAATTGTATAACTTATTTTAGTTGAAATAGGTAATCCAAGTCTATCGTAGCCGAGGGAAAACTTTTCGAAAATTTACAGGAACCGACCTTTCCAACACGGCTAGAGAGTAGAGAATATACCATTATAACATATAACCTCTCAAGTACGGGCATAACCTAGAAGCACAAAAACACACAAAAAGGTGCGCGTCGAAAACATCGCATCACGAAAAATTTATTATTACCTAATCTTCTTGAAAAAAAAAAAAAAAAAACGCAGAACGCAGTATCTTTACAAGCGACGAGTATAAATCATCAAGAAGCTTGGATCATCGCGAGAGAATCTCCGAGGTATCACATTTGTAGATTAAGATAATTTTCACATTTTGTCACATCTCCGCGTATAACTTGTGTGACAAAATTTATTATTCCTTTTCCAGTGTTTCACAAAATACTTGATTATAAACAATCAATTCCATTCCGAACGATGTCAGACGATGAGGATTACATGTCCGATAAATTTCTACAAGATTCCGAACAATGTGCCTCGTCGAGTCTTATATACAGACATTCTGATAGAAGAGAATTTACATTAATGAAGAAAAAGTCTGAAATTGAGTCGAAGATGAAGGAACGAAACAAGTCGATACGAATAGTCGAGGCAGAAAAAAGAGAGGAAGGCTTGTCATCTGCCATTACCAGCGCAAATAAAGGTCTGTACCTTGTGCAATGTGCATTGTGCATATATAACAGATAAATTTGTGACACGATAAGAATGGGAAAAAGTACTAATTTTAATGATGAGAAATAATTTCGATATTTACCTTGTCCCTAGGTTTTGAAATGCTAATGAAGATGGGATATAAACCTGGTCAAGGAATAGGCAAGACTCAATCAGGAATGATTGAACCAATTCCTGTAGAAGTGAAGGCGGATAGACAAGGTCTGGGCAAAACGCTAAAGAAAAAGGATTTGTATAAGCCTAGAAACCCAAATGCAAAATTAGATAATATGGACACCAGAGATTTCCGTAACAGGATAGCCCAAGAGAAGGCGGAACAGTTGCAAAAGATTGATTTATACAAAAGTCAGAAAGTGTGCCAAGAATTAGATGCTAAAGAAAATATCGAGGAACCTGAAGAATCGTGGTTTTGGCTAGAAAGTAAGGAAGAAAAAGAAACTGACGGCATTGACGACGACGACGACGACGACGACGACGACGACGACGACATCAAGGACGACGAAATACTCAGCAATTTAGAAAAACTCGATATTCTTACTAGATATTTAAGAAAGAAATACTTTTACTGCATCTGGTGCGGAACAAAGTTCAATGACGAAGACGATTTAAGAGATAATTGCTCGGGAAGTACGAGAAACGACCATTGAATATGATAAACGTAATATATGTATTATGTCGATAACATTATCTTCATACTACGTTAGAAAACTGATATCAATAAACTTTGGACGTCACTAAGAATATCCTCTAACCCTGTCGATCTTGTACTTTAGAGCACGATATACCTATTGCCTAATAACACACGAGCGAAAGAACCCTAGATAAAATTACATTACTTAAATACATAGTCAACCCCATTGTGTACACGAGACATAAAAAACCCATTAGCGGGTATGATGCAAAACATCGAAAAAGTAATGTCCCGGGCGAGAAAAAAATCGAGCACTGAGCAACTTTAAGAGCAGGAGAGTCGTTATTCCTCACCCCCAACGACCGAACTATGCTATTAAGGCAGCAGGGGATCGCTATGACCCCTGACTGGTGAGAACACACCATGGGAAAGGGAGTGAGAAATTACCTATAAAAGCGTCTGTTTGATTCTCTCTTCTTTCATTTCATCTGAAACTTGTACGGGGTAATTGTTTGTTAAATATTTCAATAAAAACGAGTAACGATACTATAATGTTGGTAGCCCCCAAGTCTTTGCTAGTCCTCGTGGTTTATGTTACAATCAGCGATGCTGAAATAACCGAGGTAGATGATGAAAGCTGCGAGACCCTACTGTCAGAAGTACGTATTACTAAAGACGAATACGACGAAATAGGACGTCTGAGAAGAACATGTAGCGGTGATATATCGGTCACCAAATGTGAAGGATTCTGTAACTCGCAAGTACAACCAAGCGTTGTCACTACTACGGGCTTCTCGAAGGTGAGTCGATGTGATATCTCGCGCAAGGAAGATATACTGCATAAGATATATACTGTCTTTAAGTTGTAATTATCTTTTTTTTTTAAATAACAGGAGTGCTACTGTTGCCGTGAGAGTTATCTGAAGGAAAGATTCGTCGTCTTAAATCAATGCTACGACGCGGATGGAATCAAATTGATAGGCACGGAAGACGAGACAATGGAGATCAAGATACGGGAACCCGCCGAATGTAAATGCATCAAGTGCGGCGATCTCGCGAGATAAGAGCAGCGACTTGAAATGTAATTTAAACATTCTCTTAGTGCAGTGAAATTACAACAATTATATATGACAGTTATATCGATAGATAGAAAATAAATGAAAATATATTGTAATGACGATAAAAATAAATAGTATTTCCAATGTATTTACAATATGAACCTACTTGTAGCCCCGACCATAGAGTAGCTATTCTCTATATATATCTATATATACTGTATACAATATACGCATTTTTATGATATATGTTATTATATATATGACGATAAATTAAAAATTCCTCAAAAGTTAATTTTCTTTAAATACATTCATATAGAACATACATGTGTATAACTTAATGTTGCATACCTATCGTTGGATATTTTGAGATAAATATAAATCAACATTTGAATAGATACAAACTGAAATTTTCCTTTAATGAAAACGTTGGTGCACAAATAGTTTGCAAATTTTGGAAGATTAAAATCTTTGAACTTTGACTTGATTCTTGCTATTATTAATATGTAGTTAACGTTAAAATGCAAATTTTTAGAACATTGAAGGAGAAGAAAATTGTTTCGGCTTTTGACAAGAACTTTTTACCTTTCTCTTTATATACATAATATAAGAGACAGCTTTATTAAATCATACACATGTATATGTGAGTGCTATGACGAATATTTCCTTACGACGTATTCATAGGTTATTCTGTCATTCATACATATATTATTGCTTAAAACAAACAAGATGTTAGAAGCGTTTCTTCTCAGCAAATTTGATCCTATAAAAGTTTTAATTTTCAAAATTTTAAATATTTTTGGATAACTTAGTCCTAAATCAAAATGCTGTTACAATAAAGTTTAATATAAACGCACCGAGAAATTAAGATAGCAGGTCCGTTATTGTTTTTCAAACTACAGCTCAACAAAATTAAAGGATTACTTACAATCAGCGCTAAAAAGGACCAAATTCAAAGTTGCGTATCTTTGTGAAAAATGATCGCAGAGCAATGTTTAAAAAAGCATTTTAAAGCTTGAACCCTCAGCTTTCGAATGCTTCAAAGCTCGTTTCGATAATGCTAATACCGGCGGCACAATACAGTTTTTTTATAAAAAAAAGCCTTAAAATGCACTACTCACTTCATATCGTCATAACTCAGTGAAAAAAATGGTAGCGTAATGATTAAAAAAGCATTTTAAAGAGGAAAACTTAAATTATACTTAACTTAAAGCATTTTAAAGAGGAAACTTAAATTTTATGATACAATCAATAAAATTTGGAGAATAAATTTCGTTCTCCCCGTACACGCCATCAAAGTTGAAGTTTATTCTTCAATTCTGTAAGGTCTATTTTAAATTAACACCGTTTGTAGTAAAATCTTCGCAGAGAAACGCTTATAAAGCTTAAATCCTCAGATTTCGAATGCTTCAAGGCTCGTTTCTCTGCGAAGATTTTACTACAAACAGCGCTAATTTAAAATGGACTTTGCAAAATTGAAGAATAAACTTGAAATTTGATGGCGTGTAAGAGAGAACGAAATTTATTCTCCAAAGTTTATTAATTGTATCGTAAAATTTGACATTTTCTCTTTAAAATGCTTTTTTAATCATTACACTACCATTTTTTTTCACTGAGTTATGACGATTTGAAGTGAGTAGTGCATTTTAAGGCTTTTTTTTATAAAAAAACTGTATTGTGCCGCCGGTATTAGCATTATCGAAACGAGCTTTGAAGCATTCGAAAGCTGAGGGTTCAAGCTTTAAAATGCTTTTTTAAACATCGCTCTGCGATCATTTTTCACAAAGATACGTAACTTTGAATTTGGTCCTTTTTAGCGTTGATTTTAAGTGATCCTTTAATTTTGTTGAGCAGTGTACATATGTACCTATATGTATACGGAAATAATGCATGTGCTCTGTCACTTATAAAAATCGATTTTTATTAGATATTTTTACTATAGAAAACTTAATTCTTAAATTGTGTGAACAAAATTGTGCAAATATTATATAAGTGAATGAAATTATCTTGGCCACATATTTACATAGTGTTTTATAGAGATATATAAATATAATGGCACATTATATGAGAATACGTTTGGTAATATATCATATATATATCATATCGGGGCGTGTGAAGTTAGCACCCCAAAATTACAATTCCGTAGTTCTGATCGGAGTTCCCACTTTATTTTGAAGAGATTAAGAGTTCCCTGTAGTTTATAAAAAGAGTTCCGCTGATTAACAGTCGAAGATTACAATTTAAAAAATGGAATGCTAACTTCTTATCGAATTTTGAGATTGAGTTCTGAATGGCCTAAACGATACATGAAACAATTTTTTAATTAATTAAAAAAAATATATAAATTTTTGAAAATTCGATTTTGAGATCGAATAATTCTGAATGGCCTAAACGCTTCATTTTGCGATTACCTAGAGTTCCTGATACATAAAAAAATTTTTGATTGATTAAAAAATAATGTTTTGGCGAAAGAAAATTTTCGCGATTATCGTTCAGATATCTGGCATCTTGCAAACCGTTGGTCCGATCGCTTTGCGTCATAAGACTTTTCGCCAGAACTCGTCGAGAACTGGCCAGAACTCTCGTTAGAACTACTCGAAACTCTGAAAAAAATTTCGACCTCGGGACTTAGAAAATTTTCACGATCGTCGTTCAGATATCTGGTATCCAGCAAACCGTTGGTCCGATCGCTTTGTGTCATAAAACTTTTCGTCAGAACTCGTCGAGAACTACCCAGAACTCTAATCAGAACTACTCGAAACTCTAAAAATATTTCAACCTCAGAATTTAGAATATTTTCGATTATCGTTAAAAAATCTGATATCTTGCAAACCGTTGGTCCAATTGCTTTGTATCATAAGACTTTTTGTCAGAACTCATTGAGAACTATCCAGAACTCTAATCAGAACTACTCGGAACTCGAAAAAATATTTTGATCTCATTTTACAATTTTTTTAGTTTTGAGTAGTTTTGATTAAAGTTTTAGGTATTTCTCGTGACGCAAAGCGATCGGACCAACGGTTTGCAAGATGCCAGATATTTGAACAATGATCGCGAAAATTTTCCAAGTTCCAAAGTCGAAATTTTTTTCAGAGTTCCGAGTAGTTCTGACGAGCGTTCTGGCTAGTTCTCGACGAGTTCTGACGAAAAGTCTGATGACACAAAGCGATCGGACCAACGATTTGCAAGATACCAGATATTTGAACGATGATCGTGAAAATTTTTTTTCGCCAAAAAATTATTTTTTAATCTATCAAAATTTTTTTTATGTATTAGAAACTCTAGGTAATCGCAAAGTGAAGCGTTTAGACCATTCAGAACTATTCAATCTCAAAATTCGATAAGAAGTTAGCATCCCATTTTTTAAAATGTAATTTTCGACTGTTAATCAGCGGAACTCTTTTTATAAACTACAGGGAACTCTTAATCTCTTTAAAATAAAGTGGAAACTCCGATCAGAACTACGGAATTGTAATTTTGGGGTGCTAACTTCACACGCCCATCATATCGTAATTTCTAAATCGAATTATGGAATAAGCTGCTATATTAATTAAGAAGCAAGAAAAAATCTAGTTCAAGCACTATATGAATTTAGCAAACATGTCAGGAAACATGTACGTCTTTATACATATGTGTGCACATATACGAGTATACTCGTGTGTATATATATATATATATACTGATTTTCTCTGATATATAGTGACACTGTTAAAATATAGCCGAAGAAAGGGGAAAGTACGGCCACCTGCAGTGTATAAAAGCTTACGACGTAGGACTTACAAGCGCAGTAAAGTACTAGGAAGGGAAGGCAATGTACCGCTCGAGAGGCAAGCTCTTCCGTTACTTCGGTAAATAAGCTAGCGTCAAACAATAAAAATTTGCAAAATTTAAGTAATATCCTCATTGTCAGTCGTCTTTCTTGCAAGTTGTAGAATATCTATGCAAATTGTATGTAAAATAGATATAGAGTATTTATGTACTTGCCGTGTACAGTGATCAATGGATGGCTGATAGGCTTGTTGTATGGAGGCACAGAAGCGATCGTTGGAGTCGACGAGTGTCAGACGACGCGTGTGATTCACTTCCTTCAGTATCCAGGCTGTGTCCCAAAGCCGATTCCTAGTTATGCGTGTAGAGGACGATGCAGCAGTTATCTACAGGTAAGAAACACCAGGATGTTAGTAGCAATCTCGCAAAGTACATGCAAAATATGCAGTCCATCTCAACTGTTAGTTTTACAATAACGATAATAACAATATGATGCATATGGGCAAGACGCTTCACGTTTTCAAGTGGGACGCACGAAGATCTCTTAGGAACAGCTATCTTGGTGCTGTACTTAATACTTATGAGGCATGTTGAGAAACATAACATATATTATATATATATCCGCCGAAACTACACAAAGGCGCATTCTCTAAATTTTATTGTTAGCACTACGAGCGGGGGAGTCTCGTGCGCCCCATATAGCCGAGTATTACACGCGCATGAAACAAGACAACTTTAGGAATACGAGCGTGAGTACCGTGAGTCCCGACCAGCCTGATACCGCAAAATCGCAAGTATTATGCTGGGTCTACATAGAGGAGGTTGTAAGATGTAAGCAGTAAGCTATTGACCAACCACAGTCGATTATTTTTGAATTGTAAAAATCCCATTAGTCAATAGATTACTGCTTACATCTTACAACTTCTATGTAGACCCAGCATTATGTTTGAGTTCTGACGTTTGATAGAGTCCATTATCTCTCTCTCTCTCTCTCGCACACACATACACACATACACACACTCACACACACACACACACACCACACCACACCACACACACTCTATTTAACGCAACGAGAGAGAACGCTGAAAAAACGTATGAAAAAACACGTACGACAAACGTTCGGCTTGTTAACATACACACTACGCACAGGTGTCCGGGTCCAAGATGTGGCAAATGGAGAGGAGCTGCATGTGCTGTCAGGAAAGCGGCGAGAGAGAGGCTAGTGTCTCCCTGTTCTGTCCGCGGGCGAAACCAGGGGAGATGAAGTTCAGGAAGGTGAGACCGTGCTCGGACTGCTCTTGACAGTCTTGATTGCTCGGAGCTCGGAGCGCGCGCGGCCGCCCACGGACCATGGACGCGGCACGGTTAGCACGGCGCGAACGTTGGCCGGTCGTAAACGTAAACAGGATCGCGTAAACGCCGTGAACTGCGTGAACGTGGACACAATCGCGCGCCGTTCACTCGCACTCTCCCTCTCCCTCTTTTTCTCTCTCTTTCTCACCGATCACACGCCGACGAGAGACGAGATCCGCAGCAAAGCCGTTCAACCCGTCAACCGTCAACGCCACGAGTTTCGTGCGGCCATATTGTTTTCGTCAGTATTCGACTTTCGTGCACGGCACGGGCCACGACGGCCACGACGGCCGCGGGCCGCGGCGGGCGTCCGCCGTACCACGCCGTCCGTACGCGGAGTGCGGGCCGCGGCGCCTATAATTTCAAAATTTTATTCAAAAGAAAAGAAAGTTGCAAAAATAGGGCCATTTTAGGTTATCTTGGCGTAACTACGATACGTGACGTGTCGGGGTAGCTTTATTGCAATCGACTATTTAAGTTCATAATATATGTATACCGATTGTTAAGACTTTCAGGAATTTCGTTTTACCTGTGTCTGTTCATCAGGTGATTACCAAGGCGCCGTTGGAATGCATGTGCAGACCGTGCACCAGCGTGGAAGAGTACGCGATAATACCCCAAGAGATCGCGGGATTCGCCGACGAGGGTCCCTTCACGACGTCCGCACACTTCAGACGATCCTCCGGCTTGCGATAGACAGCTGCACGAGGGTCATCTTGAGAAATCGCGCCCACCATGCGGAAGACGCAGATATATTTTATTTTAACCCCTATTATTGATTTATTCAAATTTATTTTAAAAACTAATAAAGAGAATCTCTAACGAACATGTGTCGATCGGACGAGTTGCACGAGCGAGGCTAAGCGAGGCTGCGGCAGATTTAAACGCGCGCAACATATACATACAGATGTGCATGCAACCATCTTACCTTTCGCGGGGCTGCAAACGCTCCTTTTCGGTTTACTAAAGCGTGGTTTACACGGCGCTGCTTTTATTCGTTTTAAGCGAGCTTCTTTTCGTCAGCGAATTCGCTGGTAGAAACTTCTTCTAGACGCTCGTGTTTTAGTTGCTAGCGTCTAAAATTTACAAGTTCGACGTCTACATACATGCACACATACCGACACGCGAGAGAAACATACACGGCAAAGAGGCAATAAAGTAAAAAGAGAAATGATAAAATAAACGTTAGACAAGGTTCAGGAAGGGATACGCATAGGCGTAGATAGGAAACGTAAGAGATAATAATGAGCATTCGTAACACTCGTTTTCTATGTCCGAGGCTGAGAAGATATTATGAAACATTGCACTCTGTTAATATACTTAAATAATAATATATATATTTACATACAATATATAGGTATGCTCCATGTAATTTGAATCGAGTCTGTATTCGATTCGTCCGTGTGTTTCATATTTCGAAAATGGTCGATCGAAGGTTCTGACAGATGACGCGAATTCTTTTGGGACACCAAAGCAAAGATTTTCGATATACTTTTGCAAAAGTATATCCGACACAAGTCCGTACGTCTATTCTCGCGAAAACAGTTCGCAATTTCCCGAGGGTCGATACCTTTACAGGTACGATAAATCATGTGGTGGTATCGGCACTTAACGATAGTTGCCGGATAAACATATTCTTTGATAGCTGTACACGCACTCATGCACACACAAAAAAAATCAGTCTCTCCTATACGAGCACGTTCGAAACAATGGCTCAACGCTGTGCCTTCAATCAGTTTAATAACAATTTTATACAATTCGCTACAGCATTAGCTACGTAGACACATGTTCCCACGCGTCGCGCTCTGTTCTCTCACTCTCACTCTCTCTTACTCCTTGTGATTATAAATAGCTAGTGTTAAAAAATAGTACCTTAATATGTGTATATATATATATATGCATGTATGTACACACATATATATACACATGTATGTGTGTATATATATATATATATATATGCACACCAATTGTAATCTTTCATTTTCTAACTTCAACGTGTTCTAGATTACAGATCCTAACTCCGCAATATATATCCTCCGCTTTCGCTCTATCCCATCAGTTTTTCACGAGTGTCCTTTCTTATAATATAATACATTTTACATTATAAGTTCTTATTTGCAAAGATATAAATTAGTAAATTCTGTTATATATATACCGTATTCCGTTACAATAATAGGAAGAACCATATCGCTGTCAGTATCAGACTTTGTTTTATCTCGGTAGCTGTTTTCCTTTTCCTTACTTTCTGTTAAGTTCTTTTATTCCACTTAAAATTGACCTACTCTCTCAGGTTGCGTATTCCGATCTGCAATTTGTTATCTAAATCGTGAAACAAGCACTTCGGTTTGTGTGTGTGTGATCCGTGATGATATTAGCGTTAACATAATTGGAAGTAACGTTGAGTCCTCCCGATTCCAAGCATGGAAAAAAGACGCATATTCCGGTTTTATTGAGCGATCGACCTACCTCGCTGCGCAGAGACATTTTACATAAGAAACACGATAATAATTATTTTTCGAGCCACTTTTTTTGCTTTATTTAAACTTTGAACCATTTTATTGAATTATATATAATAATTATTTTGCAGTTTTGTAATAATTAATAGTTAAACTTTATCTTCATTATGTATACTGTATTTCAAATACAGCTGTCGTGTGTTTATTTAGTCAGCACTCTCTTTACTTATTGGTGAAGAGTCGTTGGAGTTATAGATTATATTACATACATTTACGTGTCACTTCATTGTTATTTATCGTGCCGTCCTTTCCTTCAATACTTGGGAGCGTTCCTGCGTTTTAGTTTCTTTTTTTACGAAAAAAAACCAACTGCAATTTGATTTTGGGGCGTTGTATTTTCCTTTCAACGGGGAAACGCATATTTGAGTTTTTTTAATAGACGATAATGCAATCGATCACAGTATCGTCAACAGCCCTGATTCGCACTAGTTGACAATTCCTCGACACTGGAATTATCGTCTGGCTCCTGTAAATCGGTGAAAAACGACGTAAGTGCGACGATTGAGACGCTATGGCCTTCGACATCCGGTCCTTCTGGAACTTTCTTTTGCCACGTTAGGAACGCGTCGCTTGATATCACATTGTCCATCCACAATCGGTTCATAATGGGAACAAGGGTACCTACAATCAAGAACGCAAAACTTGTAAATTTCGCACGCTTCATGTTCCTATATCCATAGAATAAGAAAAACATAAAAATGTACGTACATATATTTTTTGAAAAAAAAAAAAAAATAATAAAAGAACAGAACGTCGATGTTTACGTGCAATAAATGTAAAATATTTTCACTTTGCACTTACCAGGTGGAAACTCGATCTTCTTAATGTATCTTTGAATTGCATAAAGACATTGCAATTCCAACAATTCGTTTGCGTCGACATACCGTTGAATCAACGTTTGCAAACTCGCAAAAGTATCTAGGTTTAGCTTCCAAGTGCCATGATGTCGTTCTGCGCATATAAAGAGAAAAACATAACTTAGAATATTAATATATAAAATTCCAAAGCATTTTTTTTCTACAAGTCACGTCAGTATCCTTTTGGCTTAACAACACAAAAAATATATATTTCATAATATATGCATCTTTACTCTAAATAAAATGTATCATCATGTTTATTTTATCACAAAGTCGAAAAAATCATGATTCAAAAATATTTCGAAAAATAGCGTGCTACAATACATACCTAACGTAGTTTCTAAGATGGCAGTCATTAAATGTCTTATAAACTTGGGATCCTCTCTACTACCAACATTTGCCTGAAACAATAAAGTAATAGTGAGAAAACGAGCGATATAAATAACTATAGAGAGTACACATGTATGTGTATTATGCTACACTTACAGTTATCCAACTACAAATTTCGTCGAAGGAAGTATTTTCTTTCATGAGCCTTGTAAGATTTTCTTGAATTTTCTCTAACGAGAGTTGCTCGGTAGCAGCGGAGTCTTTGGCACTATTATAATCACCAGTTAAAAACTCCAAATTCTAAAAATAAGAACAATAGGACTAATAAGATCGTACGCACGTAAGACTGAGATTATTGTCTTAGTTACTTCCAGAACAAGATCTGAATATAGAGCAGAAGAGAAAGTAGTGAACTAATTTGAGAGAAGGAAAAGGGAAGATGTAACAAGATTTAAAAGTAAAGAGCAGTTAATTGTGTCAATTGAGAAAAAGAAATATATGTGCCAAATTATAGTAATAATATAAATGTTTCTTCTCGTGTAAATTTCAAAACAAAGAAATTACATCGTGAGAAAAAGGGAAAGAGGAGAGAGAGAGAGAGTGAGAGAGAGAGAGAGAGAGAGAGAGAGAGAGAGAGAGAGAGAGAGAGAGAGAGAGAGAGAGAGAGAGAGAGAGAGAGAGAGAGAGAGAGAGAGAGAGAGAGAGAGAGGAGGGGGGGAAAGGGAGAGAATTATTACACGTTAGAAAATTGTTCTTTTTTCACAAACGCGGCAAAAAATTTTGTGCATTCCCTGTCGAAAGTTCAGTCGATGCAGTCAGTTAGTGTTTTAAGTTGATTTATTTAATAGTATACTTTACTCCTGAATCGCGCCAACAAGACTGTCGATAGAACACAAGTTTCATGTGGACAAAAATTATTGCTAATATACGATAATTTCTAATCGAATTTATAGCCAATATTTCGTTCACATTAAATCTCTTTATATAATCTTCTTAATTAAATCACTAAGAAATAATTTTCAAACTTAAAGCAATCTCTTCCGCTTTTCAAACACTAAGTAACATTTGCAACACTATTACTATAGTTCATGAATATATTAGTATTAAACAATTCTTTTTATAAACAGGACACATAGAATAGATCTTAATCAAATCTACATCGAGTCGTTTAGAGTCTTGTCACGGTAATATGTGCTCATAGCGACTATAATAAATATATCTATACTAATATATAAAATTCTTACGGGTGGTGTATGTTTGAACGTTATTAATTTAAAAACTATTGGACCGATTTTTAAAAAATTTGTACCAACATGTTCCTTGAAATCTCAGGAGTGCTATAAGGCAATTTAATTTGGCGGGTTTTTTTTTTTTAAAGTGAAATTTTTCAATTTATTGCATTTCTGTGGATTGGTGTGTATGTATGTTTGCTTTTATATCACGAAAAGTTTTAAAGGAAAGAGTACTTAATTATAGTGTTTTTTAAATTTCTAAATGTAAGCTAAATGCACTTGAAATTTATTTTGGTTGTTTTTTTTATTTTTAAAACTGATCGTTTCCAAATTAAATACCACTCATCTATATCTTATCTATACTAATCTATAAAATTCTTACGGGTGGTGTATGTTTGAACGTTATTAACTTAAAAACTATTCGATCGATCTGGACCAACTTTTGCACAGTTACTCTTTACATCCTTGCGCAAAACATAGGCTACTACGGAATCTCGATATTTCACTTACCAATCAGCGATTTTATCCCTTGGTTTTTCCGGGCGTTTTTTAAGTAAAATATCGAGGTTCTGTGTACACCGCGAGCGAATTGGTAAGACGCCCGAACGGAATGCGGGAGATTCCAGGTTCGAACCCTGGCTGGGGTAATATTTTTCGCAATAAGTTTTTACAGTGATTTTAATATTAAATCGGTATCGATTTAATTAGGGAAGGGAGAGGAAATTTCTAATGTTCCAACAATAGCTGTGTTTTAAGTCCGACAAATAATCGGCGCGCAGTTTAATATGTTGGAAAATACGCGTATTAATACATATAGAAAATAATTATATTGAGCTGCCTAAGATCCAAG
The DNA here is from genome assembly GCA_035220615.1 of Leptothorax acervorum. Lineage (NCBI taxonomy): Eukaryota > Metazoa > Arthropoda > Insecta > Hymenoptera > Formicidae > Leptothorax > Leptothorax acervorum. Next base: position 1,150,807 of record JASTWQ010000030.1, on the reverse strand, counting down.
CTTGGACCGTATGGCTATTTCCTTTGTATTGATTTATATTTTATTCATTTTGATTCACATATAGCAAATCTTAACGACAAAGAGATTTACACTGAAGCATTCGTCATTTACTAGACCAAAATGACAACGATAATTTGAAGTTGAATTTGAACTTGGAACGCAAGTTGATTGGAGTGGCAAACATGAAAATCGAATCCGAGTCTTTCGTCTGTCTGTTCTATCTTTAAGCTATCCAGTTCTTACAAACAATTGGCAACAATAACATAGACAAGCCGAGATAAATGTGAATGATTAGACTGGCATTGTTCTACGAAGGGAAAAAGACAGATGGAGGAGAGGAAATGTTATAATACAATCATCGAAGTATACTTACGTATTCCTGAATGATTTTATCGGCATTCTCTCGTTCCGGATCAATTAAGTTACTCAGTTGAAGTCCACTTTGGTCCCATTTATCTTTAAGCCATTTAGGCCCTTTGTTACGAGACACTTTTGTCATAAGTTCTCCAAGAAATTTGCCTACAAAGCCTTGTCTTCTCAAAAAACTTATACATATACTCTTCAATTCGGATAATGAGATAGCTCCGTCCTCTATCGAATGTGCTGCAACACAGATTGTCACGAGTGTAAATCCATTTCAGATTAGTACATTCAAATAAATTATTCAATTTTTTTTTTCAGGCCTGTTGAGCTATAGCACCCGCACGGCATTTTTCTATGGCGTAAAATGTAATCGTCATCACGTAAAAGAAATCTTTATTTCATCTTTATCTCATCTCATCTCGCGGCTAAGCCGCGGCAAAAAGATACGCATGTGTTACTTACACAGTATTTCGGCTAAATAAGTCCAAATTTTCGGTATATCGATAACCAAATCATCTACTATTTCCAGCACCTCTCCCAATCTAAAACAGAATTTCTTTGTATTAGCAACAATTTTGGTGAAAAGAAACTTGGCGTTACAAAAGTAAATTTAAGCAAATAGCATCAGTATCCTTTTGGCATTCGTAACACAAAGATATTTTTAAAAATACCTTCACTCTGTATCAATATTTTCATCATTAACTAATATATAAGCTATTATTGTGCTATAATTTGCTCTATAAACAAACAAAATAACTTACCCATTCTTGAAGCACTCCACAGGTAGAATATTTTGTCTAAGTAAATGGGACAATAATTTCGAAACTTGTTCTCGTTCGATAGGCGACTTCTCGAGAACATGATTAATACACTCGCGTGTAAGTTTGGCAAATGTTGCATTATCAAATTTCTGTTGAATCTCTAACCCCGTATTCTGCAAATAAAATTAAATATTCCTTAACGATTGAATTTGCAACGTCCAGATTAGTCTAACAATAATTTTAACAAAAATCTCTTGTTTTTAAGATATCTTGTCCTCCTTTTAGTTAGTGTAAATAGCGTGTAATGCTATCACACGGAACCAAAAAGAAGGTATTGCCTATTATTGCACGCCAATGACTCAAGCATCTCCTATTGAATCAGAGATGGATCTAAGGAGCGTGCGCTGGTTAATTAAAAATATCTGTTTCGCCAGAAATATATATATATATACAAACAAATGTTAAACTTTATGAGATGACGTGTGGCTCTATACGAGAGCGGTCGATTCGTAGTCAACGAATCTCGGGTTCGATCCCGACCGTCATTTCATATATATGCTTCGGTTTATAAAAAGTTGACAAGAGTTTGATAATTATAAAACAGCACGAGGTAAATTGTAACTCGTTTCGGGAAGGATAAATATCAATTATCAGTCAATACACTTAAAACCTTAAAGAACTTACTTCAACAATCGGCTCCTCCAGATAGTGTTTCAGTATGGAGTTATAAGCCTTTGTAAATTCTTGCTCCGACATCGGAGCTTTGTGGCTTATAGCCCCAGACTGGGAGGCAGACTTCAACACGGGCGGAAGCATCGAGACATTCCTTTGAGAGTTATCCAGCAACGCATGACTCTCCCTGCTCGATACACTGCCCGACTGATGAGTGCCGTTACGGGAGCTCCTACCGTCTGTAAAAACAACATTCCTTGTGTGAGAATTATTTCTTCAATGAATATGTTTAACGATACCTTATTAGTAATATAAGTTATATCTGTGCTTATAAAAGAACATACCATATGACTTGTAATCCCGGCTACACTCTCTTGGACCGGTTGACCGTGATCTAAAATAACAGATAAAAATGTTGAAGTGTGGTTGTCGACATCTTTAAATGTTAATGTGAAATTTGTAACATCTCAGAATTTATTTGTGAAATCATTTAAGTTTTAGAAGATTCAGAAACTCTAGTCTGTAATTATGTATCATCATAGTAAAGCATGGAGTATTAATAAACAAACATGAGATTAATAAACAACCATGGCAAAAGTATGTTACAGAATAAAATGGCGTGCGCGTAATGCGCTTTTTGTAATGATTATATGTATAACTGGACATAATAACACGGATTTCTCAAATGACTAACTGGTTTATTCTTTAATCTTGTGAATTTGAATGAGTGTTTGAAAAATAACTGACTTACCCAGAAAGTGGTAAGGGCGGCATCCTCTTGTCCTGATCTAAATTGGACATATTCTCTAAGCACGCAAATTTGTTGGAACTTATCGTCTTAGAGTTGTTGGACGGGTTAGCAGCCCTCCATAAATAAGACGCCCTGTTGCCGAGTTGCATGTCGTCCATTGGTGGCTATTGAAAAAGATAATGCTCATTTTGTGGAACAAAAACATTTTTACTCTTAAAAATGACACACAACAGATTTATTGTTGTCATTTTTTCATGATGCTGATTGTTTCTCTCGCGTTGCTTACTTCGTGCTGTGAGAGTAACAGTCAGCACAAAGATCGAGTTTTGACAATCATCAAGCGCTATATATATACATATATATTCCATGAAATTTTCTTAATTTAAATTTCACGCACACACACATGATTTTAATCCTCTCTATGTTGAATACGTGTAACGAATGCATTATGCATGCGAGAATTATTCTGCCGTCTGTAATACGGCTCAACGTTAAAAATTTTTGCAAGAGATCTGAGGCATAGTTTGTCATGATTTCCACACATATCAAATCAGATTGTATCGAAATATTAGAGACTTAATAAAAATGCAGTAAACATACAGAAAACTGAAAAGTAATATTTACTAAATGAGTAATTACATTAGTTTATTAGATGCTATATTGCTTATGAAATTGCTGACCGTTTAATTTTATTTTACGGACAAATGCGCCAAACGCGTAAACATGCCCATAGCGCTCACGATATTCCATTTGCTGGACGTATTTACGCGTCCATAACTTTGACGAAAGGATTAAATTTATTTCTTGTGTGTGTTACATAAAGCTCATAATTGCAATTAAGAAAAAATTTACAATGTGTAACTTCGTATATAAATTTTTTAAAACAACTACGGATGTGTTCTGAAATGTACCGACAGTATCAAAAATCTATAATAGTATATACAAGATGAACTAGAGATTTTGCGTTAGTACGTTTTTCGGAAAGCATGTTTTGTTTATGTAAATTGCTTTATCTTATTTTATACACAAGTGTCGAGTATGTACATATACATACATGTTACAGAAAAAATGCTTGTTATAATTCTATGACCGAACATGATAATACGGTGTCAAATAACTAACCGGCTTATTTTTTAATTTTGCTGTTTCCACCGAATACGTCGCGGGTCTCACTCTCCCTACTGGTTGACTCCAACCATCGTCAGTAGGACCACCCAGTCCACGATTTCTTTTCCTATCATTATTACGATCGTCTTTTCGCGTGGCATTCAACGGAGCGCTGTTTGCATGCACTTGCATGTCCAGTCTTTCAGATTCAGCTTCTTTTTGAATTTGGTCTATCGTTTTAGGATTGTTTTCGTTTCTTCTCGGAATCCATTTATTTGCTCTAAGATCGATAACATCTTGAAGCATAAAACGAATCCTAGAACTAATTTTGCTCTGGCCTTTTCGAGCAACAATCTCTTGCATCTTATTGAAGTAATCCTGCATCTCCTATAAATAGGAAGAAATGAATTCAAATAACATATATTACCGTCAATAAATACTTCCAACAGAGACACTTGACACACAATTGGACGCGAATAATAACAACAGCGTAGTTTTACCTCAGCAGGTCCTTTTAATTCCAAATCCTTGCCAATCGTTGTTAACAGTTTGCATAGACACTCCAGATTATCCTCGTCGTTCTGTTCTAATAGATGACGGATACATCGGTGCATGATTTTCGTTGTCAAAATCTGCTGTTTGTACAGCTCACCGATGAATCTAAACAAATATGTTTGAGAAAATCATAGTTTTTTGTAAGAATTTTGTATTTTATTGTGCAAAATTGCAAATATATTGTATCATCTTCATACGGCTACGTAAAGCGAGAGATCGGATCGATCTAAATGTACTTAGTAAATAATATCTCAAGATGCGTCGGATAAGAAAGTTACTCACCTGATATTTCCTACAGATTTAATTCGTATCCTGCGCTCCTCGTCTTCAAGGGCCAACTGAAGTTCTTTCTTTCTCTCCTAATAAGAACAATAAAATAATAAAATAAAGATATCAAAATAAAATATTCTATTGGAGAAAGAAAGATAAGGTATGAAAACAAAATATACATCATGCAAGATGCTTACCGGGTCATTACACTCGTCAATTTCTTTTAGCCTTCGATTTCTCGCGACATCATCAATTGGATTCCTTTCGAATTCTTTTTGGCAACGCGTGATGATAAGCTTCTTGAAGCTAACGGAACTATCCTGAGTATCAGAACCTGCGACTTCCATCATGCCCAGTTCTTTGCACAACAAGGCATACTCGACAGAGAAGCTGGGTTCGTCGACAGCTTTTTCAAAGACCAGATTAATGACTCCTTGCAGGCGTTCTTGCGTATCAATCGGCAAACTTCGGACCTGCTCAACTAACGGATTGAACTTTTGCGGAGTGAGTTTGTTCAATACACTTCGTACTCTCTTATAGAGGGCTTCCGTTTTCGCTTCCTCCTCCGTAAGACTAAGCTGCTTCAATCTCGTTGGTTTCCATGCATTTTCTGTTTCTCTTAGTTTCACATCCTCTCTTAATGATAGTGAAACATGAATAACATTTGGTTTATTCAGTTTATTTGGTTTGCGATGATCACTCTTACGACTCGTTGGTGGCTGTAAAAAAAGATGTGTTATCAATATCAAGTACCAAAGCTAAGATATTCGATAGAGTAACTTGACAAAAAATGAAAATTTTAATCAGAAGAAATGTATAATTCGTCTAAAGATTTCAGGCCACTATTTTCTTCGTGCGGCATCATGTTTGCTCTTGCCCTTCTCCTTCAATAAGAAAGCAAGATACATCTGTGAGCTATTTACTTCAATTCTACTTACCGGACGTGTACTTATGGTTGTCTTTGCAAATATTGGCATTAACGAATCATGCCTGTTCGCATCCTTAAAAGTCCTCAAGTCCATAGTATTATGCGTATTCTAGAAAAATCATTTATACATGTATACTTTATTATCATCATTTTTTATTACTTACGTTTGCATACGTAAAAAAGCAACGAGGTGTCATACCTGCACGCTATCTTTCAAGACAGCCTGTAAATTTGGTAGATTAGCCGGCTTTTGTTTACTATTTGCATCAAATTGTAAACGTAATAGGAAATCCCGGTCGTAGGATTTCCTACCGGTCACATTGACCGGGCTCCACTGGCCCTCTTTGTAAAAGTATTTGAGTTGGGGGGCCTTATTACCGCTAGGTGCGGTGATTTCGGCCGGGGCATTACCGCTACCAGTGGAAACCTCGACTTCTTGCTTCTTCTCCGTAATCACCGGTGGAACCGTCGTCGCTTTTTCGTCGTTGGACGCATGCAACGCCGACACCTTAAAGTTCTCTTCATTTTTTTGCGCGACCAACGCTTCCAACTGCATTTCTTCGATGACCACCGCGTGGTCGACGACGTCATTGGGCAACGGTGCCACGGGAAGTGCATTAAACGCACTATCCTCGGACTTGATCGAGGATTCTTTGCTGGTCGGGGGTTTATCTACAACGTGAGACGCTTGTTGCGCGGGAGCGGTGTCCTTAGACACCTCGGTGGCTGCGTGCTTCTCAGTTTTCGCGTGAACGGGCAGAATCTCCTTCTCCTTCTCCTTCTTCGATTCGTAATTGTCCTTTTCCTTAATATCCTTGCTAATCTCTCTGCCGGGCTCCTTGTTACTGTCTTTCGGAGCGGAAGCGTGCTGCTGCTTGTTGTCCTGTTTAATTTCCGCCGTTTTCGGCGTTGATACGGTATTTACAAAGGCATCCATGTCTGTGCCTTCCTTCTCCGCGCCTTTACGATTGAGGTCACGGGGTTTCAATTTATTTTTGCTCTTTTGCTTCTGCATAGCTTTACCTGGAGAACAAAAGAAAAGACCACATTGGTGAGATATGCTACAATACGAGTACGACGAAAATACGAAGATAAGAGGATCGCGGAAACCATTTTCAGGAATGCGTCGCGCGCAATACATTTGGTCAATTTACTGTACTAGTATGTCAACGCATCCCGTGCTGCGCGATCAAAGGCCCGAGAGGAAGAAGCGAAAACCAAGCACTCGCTTGGCTCGCGCTTCCGTCCTTCAGCCCTTGGGCCGCGGCGCGGCGTCGCGTCGTCGCGAGCTTATCTTCGAGGCGAGCGAGGGAAGCTGAGCGACCTGCTTCGTGACGAAAAATCTTTCTTTCGACTTTCTTTCACACGACTTTTAGAAGCTTTTATTCAACGGGGAACGTTCTCGATGCGCGTATCGACGTGACGTCTCGTATGTGCCAAGTCAGGAACGGTGCGCGTTCCGCGTAACACGGCGCCGGCGTACCGTGATCTCGGGATCCCCGTCGATTACGGCTACGGCTTTTGGATCTCGTGCCGCTTCTGGTTCGGCTGCCACGGCTGTCACTGCCACGGCTGCCACGGCTGCCACCGCCGTCGCTCGTTCTTCGGTCGCCCATGTTTCACCGGTTTCACGTGTGTCCGCGCGCGCGCGCACGTGCAATTCACATCTTCGGATGGCTCGAATTTCCGATGGCCCGTGGCCGTGCGCTGTGTACGCGCGCGCGGGGCACTGATTCAGTATTTATTTATAAACCTGCCAAATCCCTGCCAAACGCGGCGTAAATTCGACACGTAAACGCGACAGGGCGTAACAACGACAAGGGGAAGAATCGCATCTTAGGGTCAAGCTTATCGGCCGCGGCGCAAGACAATTAAAGGATAAGGACGTTGTCGTTGTTATCGTCGCGTTGTCTTGGCATATGACGCTCGGGGCGATTTCGTTCTCGATCGAACACCGCGCGTCGAGATCGCGGTGGTCGACGACGACGATGATCGGGAATGAATCCGCGTTCAACTCGCTCCGACTTTCCAACAGGCTTGGATCTCGATCCGAGCAACGCCGCCGCCGCGCCGCGCCGCGCCGCGCCGCGCCGACGAGGAAGAAAAGATTCGCGCGTAACGAGTCAACGGCGAGCCGTGCAAACGATCGTCCTCGACTGAAAGACACTTCGGAAAACCCTCGGGCCCTGGCCGGCCGCGCGGCGGTGCCCAACGACTTTCACGGCTTCACGCATCTATTTTAACCTGTGAACTGGCGCAAACCGACAGGCACGACATAGGATTTCTTAAATTAGTTCCGTTCGGTCGGTTTGCGCGTCGGAGCAGGCGCACTGGCGCACTGGGCGCAATTTCAACGGTTCGACCTAACCCAAAAGTACATAAATATCGTCCGAAAAAATTCCTACGTCCACTCGCGCGCTCGTTTATTCATCGCGATCTCGACATCAACATCGACATCGACGCGTGAATCTGTCCTAATCCTCCGAAATTCGCACGGCGAAATGCTGATTCTTCCCCTGACCGATGCACCTTCCTCGAATTAATCGGCTAATCGATGTGAGCGATACACATTCACCGTCCTCGGTGCTGCTGATCTCGAATTCGATTCTCGATGCATAAAAGTAGGTTGGAGTCGCGTTTTACTAAATTTACTAAAGCAGGTCGTAAACCGCGACTCCACCTCCCTCTCCCTCCCCCCCCCCCCCGCCCCGCCCCGCCCCCCGCCCGCCACGCCCGGTCTCTATCTCTCTCCGCCTCCCTTTTGCAACAAATGTTAATTCACAGATTCTTTTTAACACGTTCTCTGCCGCATAGGACGGATACGCTCCATGATAAACTTTCTGTTCAGACAGCTCGATATTTTCGCTTCTACATGTAGCATTATCACAAAATGTTTAACACAAGAGCACATATTGATACTTAAAAAATATCATGTACAGTACATGTACCTACAGTTAATCACATCGTAGGGACATCGTTACATCTCTTTTTAATAATAAGTGCATTTTTACAAATCTACGACATGTTATAAATAAAACTGTTAGTCTCGACAATGTGGGGGGCGCATGCGACCCACGCCGCGCCGCGCCGCGCCGCACCGTTAAGTTTCGATTCGAGATCAAAGTCAGCATCCAAAAATCTACGGGAGACGATTACTCTCGTGCCCTCGTCCTTGTGCTCGAAAATTTTTTGTTCAACAGCGAAATCGGGCAGGGAGGAAACGTGTTAAATGCGTAAAACTTAATCTTTTTTCTCTTCAAAACTAGCTATGTATGTTCAAGTGTCGAGTGCGCGAGCTGAGTGAGATAGCATCCTAGAGTGTTGTCAAATTCTAATAAATAGCGATTCATTCATTCGTTCCTTCTCTCTCCCTTCCTTTCTCTCAAGCGAAAAGGAGGAGGAGGATTCGATTCCCTGCCGCGAAATAAAAATCGCGTAACCGCGACCGCGACCGCGACGGCGAGAATCACAATCGCGTCTCCGAAACTCCGAAAGCGCGATGTGACGCCTGATTTTGAGAGAGAGAGAGACGATATAATTAGATGGCTCTGAGAGATCGCGGAGGGAGTCGCCTGTCGCTAGCGCGCGCGTGCGAAAATAATCACTGTCGGACATCGACAAAGCTCAAAGAGCATCGCGTCTGACGACCGCGACGGATAAAATGTTTCGCGCGCCGCGCCGATATATCCCGTCTACTCCGATACGTTTATCGCGCGTAATTTCTAACGAGGTTGCTAAAAATCACAGTCTTTTCCCTCGAGAACGACGAGATGTCACGTTCCTGTTTTGGTTTAAAACAAATTTTTAATATCTCCAGTTTAATATACTTACACTATATACGTGGCTTAAACATCCGGTTTCATACCCGGCTCACGTGCCGTTGTTAATACTTTTCGTTATAAAATGTCATTACGATTCCTCCTCAAGTTATCTTGGCGATACGGTAAATAAAAGACGTCAGCGTAAAGTGATTGATACCTATATAGTTTTTTTTTATCTACCAGCCACGGGCGGAACGAACCGGACAAGTTTGCCTCGTGTTTCGAGTAAAGCAGCTGTCTCGTCCCTTTCCTTCTGATCAAGGGATCTGAAGAGATCGAGGGGTCTCTCGTTCGGCGTTTGGGAGCAGCCATGCACGCGGCGCGGGCGCGGGCGCGGCGAGTTTTCCGAGGTTACGCGGACGCCGACTTAGACTTTTCTCAACCCGCGGAAGACTTGCACCCGATCGCCGGATGACGATTGACGATTGACGATTGAAGAGCGGCGCGGGCGCGGGCGCGGGCAGCTCAAGGTTGCCCCGTCAAAAGTCTCGTGATATTTTTTTTCGGCGCACCCACGCGCCGCGTGCTCTTGTGAAATGGCGTTAGCCCGGTTAGCCGAGGCCGAGGACGCCCGACAGACACACGCACACGCACACGCACACGCACACGCACACGCACGCACGCGTTACCACACGCGGTCGTGACTCGTGACCAGTGACCCCGGTTGTCGAGAATGCCCGAGAATGCCGAGGGGACCTCTCTTCCCGGATCGCCGCGCCGGATCGGGAGTCGGGAGCATGCCTGCTTGCGCGATTTCGACGACGAAATGCATCGCCCGGGTCGTTTCGGGGAGAAATTCGGCCGGGAAACGATCTCTAACGCGAGACGTTGCGTTCCTACCATTATTTCGAGCTCCTCGATATAACGTTCGATATGGATCAACTTTTTTTTTTCTATTTGCAAACGATCCAAAATGATAATCTCGATATTCGTAACATAAGGAAGAATCGTGGTTATCGTTTAATGCGCGCGCGGACCAATATGGTGCTGCGTTCTTTCGATCATTTCACAAAATGGCGACGCGATACCGCGTGCACGGCACGACGTCTTTATTCGATGCCGCATGTCGCCCTGTCGCGCGCGAAATTGGATTATTCGACATTTTGGATTTTGTGGCCGACCGCGACGCGAGACGCGAGACGCGAGACGCGATACGCGATCCGAGCGTGCGACCAAACGAGCCGAGCCGTTCTTGAGGAGAAACATGTTCGAAAGAACGCGTCCACCATGTGGTAAAAAAAGAAACGTCTCGACGTCGCGACGTGTGCATGCGTAAAAGTCGGAAGAAATTGCGATGAACGAGCGATATCTAATTTATATCGAGATAACGCGACGACGGAAAAGGGCAAGAAAAATCGGAGCGAGGTAACTCCCGGGACCTCCGGCGAGTAGCTACGCAACGGTGCGTGGCCAGCAGATTTCGGTGACCATATTTGAGCGATCGCCTTCCTCCGCGCGATTCTGGCGCCCGGCACCCGGCCCCTGTCCGCCCCTGAACGTCCCTGAACGCCGCGCCGCGCCACGCCGCGCCGCGCGCGGCACCGTTCGCGCACGATATACATAGGTGCGACATTATCGAAGCGAGACTCCGCCAACGTATGGTTGCATACCATTTACAAATCTAATGAAACAAATAAGATTTGTAAGCGGACGTGCCGCGCGAGTGCCCCGTGCCCTCTCCTCCGCCTTTCCTCTCGTCCCGCCTAGTTACAAGCCTCGCCTCGCCACGCCACGCCGACCACAAGATGTCGGAAACCACGTTGTCACCAAGGTACCGACATCTTCGATCACGTTGTCGAAAGGTGCGACGGGAGATTCCGAAAGAGAGAGAGAGAGAGAGAGAGAGAGAAAGTAAAATTTCGTACCTACATCTCTCGACGTAGGGTCCGGTCCGGTCCTTTCACTCCGTTTCGTATTCGTTCGCACTTCACTGTCTCGCGTTTTCGAACACAAGACACGAGCTTTTCACTAGGCCGAAATTTATTCCTCGAGGCCAACGAGGAGGAACGAAGCCGAACTCTCGGATGGATGTACAGAGGGGGAAAAGGAATCAGGTAGAACGATGCGTGTATAGGGCGCTCGTCACAATTCGGTAAAAAAATTAATATATGTACAACTATTGAAAAGGTCGTTGCAGTTACGTTGCAATGTACAGACTGTAAAACACAGCGCGGAGAAACGGTATAATAAGCGTATTCGTTGCCTGAGCGGTAGAGTGATGCATAAAGTATGTACGCGCGCGATTTGCGGGTAGCGGGAGATCAAGGAAAAGGGGAGAAAAGCGTCGGGACTAAAAGTTGCGAGTAGAATCAATCTTCGGAGGGTCGTTTCTCGAGAATGGGATAAAACGAATCTTTTCTTTTTTTAAAAAAAAAAGGTAAAAAATTAAAAAAGGGAGGGACAGAATTGGGAAAAGAGAGCGGTGTAAAATGCGACCGGCTAGCGCAGCACGTGCTGGCTACTGAAGGCAGTGAAGGCCGTCCGGGTCCGGTCCGGCGCGGCGCGGCGGTCCCCTCGACGACGATGGAGGACTTCCTCCCTCCCTCCCACCATTCCTCCTCCTCCTTCCTTCTCCCGTTTCTTCCAGCGCGAGCGCTGGTTCACCGGTTAATCCCGCTTCGTTCGTCATCGCGGCCCGTCGGCCATTTTCGCGCAATCGCGTCACCGTCAGCCGTCTGCCTTGGTCTCGACTCGACTCGACTCGACTCGACTCGACTCCGATTCGCATCGCCTCTCACCTCTCGCCTCGGCCGCCTCTCCGGAGCCACCGCACTGGTTACCTGCCAAGTTACCTGCCTAACCACGCGATCGCATCGTAACGTAGAAAATAGACGAGAAAACCGAGGGACTTCGTCATCCGTAACGGTCGTCGAAAGAATTCCGATTGTTTAGACGCGAGATGATAATGATGATTTTTCAAAGCGAAGGCAAAGTAGAACAGAGAAGAGGGAAGGAAGAAAAAGGATGCGACGCGCCGACTGTATCGATTATCTTGAGCAAGCAGATTGACCAGCGAATATCCTTCCCGCGAAATATAATTAAGCTTCAAGTTACCCAGCTGGCTCAAATTAATGATAGATCGATGATTCGTCCGACCCGATCAAAAATCCGGTCGCGTTTCCATATGCGTGCCGCGAGCGCGACTCGATCGCTATTCGCCTCTTAAATAAGTTTTCTCGAACTTCGAAGAACAAATCCAGAACTTTCGTTGTGTCTACGCCACGGGAAAAAACGAGAAAAAATATAAGAACCACTGTATCTTACCTTTTTTCATTTTGCGACCCTCGTTACAAACCGGAGTAGAAATTTATCGATGTTCGAAATTCGAATAGAAACAACTTTACGTATAAACAAATAACACTAGACAAACATATCACACTGAAATCACGTGGCAATCACGTTCGAGTCTTTTCACTTTTGATTTTTTCCAAGAGCAAATAAATACCGACGTAAGATGTAAGATTGACGATAAAGTTCGATTCAATTTAAATAATCAATTACACAAAGGACGGGACATTTAAAATAAGTACTCGGCTAATGTAGTGAAAACCGCGTTGCGCTTTTGTTCGAACAACGATCCGCGGATTCTAAAAAACCAACATTCCATAATTTTTGCAATTCCCGCGCCGATCTCGACGTTCGATTTGCTCATTAGCAAAGAGACGCGTGATATAAAAACGCCCGGATATACCGGAACAACTGTAGCACCCCGCAGAATCCCGACACGCGACGACTCCGATTCTCCTCGTGGCTTTTAGGTTAGATCAAGTTGGGTTATGTTAGGTTAGGGTTTTGGAGGGTGCCCTCTTCAGTACAAGCGTTGAGATTCACAGCGACGCCGACGCCGACGTCGAGTTTTATAACGGCACGTGCGCGCGCGGGAACATTTCGCAGTATCTTTCAGGCATCGTGTTTCGAAATGTATCGACGAGATCTTAGAAATTATGTTCACCATCTCTTTCAGCTTAGATTTCCTACAGAGTAAATTCCTGACGACTGAATTGACTGGCAACCTAATCTGCCAGCTGTGCCTACGGCATCTGCGCGATCAACTTCTCTAACATCGGATCGAACAAGATGTTAAACGCAGGCTCTCTCGCTCGCGATTCGAGCAAACCGAAAATTCATGCTTATCAGGAAAGCGCGCTTGAAACTACCGTCTGTTATCTCGGCGTGCTATCGCAAACACATGGCGCAAAGTTCAAAAGCGAGCTAAACGAGTAGCGTTTAGTTCTCGACAACATTCTCTTAGAAATGCATCGTTTCTCGCGTTTCCTACCAACGAATAATAATCATACGCTTACTTGTGATCGATAGCACCAGATATCTCGGACAGATATCGCGCGCCTCGCGAGTGAATTTCCAGTCGCGAGTAAGAGAGAGAGAGAAGGAAGGAGAGAGAGAGAGAAAGGGAGAAAGAGAGAGGACGGTTGACGTATCTTTGAGTAAACTCGTTCAAGGCTGCTTACGCTCGCATAAGCCCGTAGCGTAACCCGAGCTAAAGTCGCAGAATTGACGTGTGCGATGGCGAGAGATATCGCGCTTTGTTTCTCATCCAGCCTTTCCTTGCTTTTCAAGCTATCTCGATATGTTTTATCGTTTAATTATTTAATATACCTAATAGCTTGCGTACGATTAGGTTTCGTATCTGCTGTAGAGCTGGAGATTGCACGCGCAAAGACTTCAAGTGAGACGGCTCGATTTCGATATTCGGTGTTGAAGCGCCGCGAAATAAAAAGTCCAAGTCGGCGAAATTATTTCGAACGAAGCCAAATTCCATTCGGGGGGTACAACGTCGTCGATAAAACTTTTTCGGCAAGTGGGAAATGAATCGGATTATGACACTCACCGTCCGATGGTTTCTGCTGTATCTCATTTCTTGGATGCACCACCTCCGTTTCCGTTTTCTCGCCGGCTGCATCACCGTTCGTCTTCTGATGATGGTGATCCACCGCCTGATTGTGAACGGGCGTAGGAGTGGCGCCCCGAGAGCCGAGACTCTTCTCCCGGGTTTTCCTCTCCTTTTGCTCTTTGGTATTCGAAGGCAGTTCGGTGGCGTTGGTTTTCCTCCTCGGCGGCGAGTTTGACGAAGTCTTAGATAGATTAGGGAACGGCTCCCTAGTAGGAACGGGATTGGCGCTCGAGGAAATGGCGGACGGTTTCGGGATTTCCTGGGTAACGTTACTCCAATACGGGGTAACCGGTGTCTGTACACTCTGTACTACGTTGGATGAGGCGTTGAGATGCTTGGTGGCCTCGGGTCCGGTTCCGCTTCCGCTTCCAACTCCGGCTGCAGCTACAGCGCCAGTAACCCCGGCGTCCTCGGATTCAGTTTCGGCCGTCACCGTCGCTGTCACAGCCGTTTCCGCCGGCATAATGTCGGCGTTATTCGCGACAGCTACCACTGAGGACACGACGGGTGACGATTCCTCGATCGTCACGTTCTTTATTTCACTCCTCGGCTGAAACTCCTTCACGGGAAGTTGCAACGCTTTCGACTCCGTTTTTGTCGAGTTAAAATCAATTTGAGTCGCGTTATTACATGTTCCTCCTATTGATTGACTACTTATCGTAGGTACCGTTTTGCCAGCGCCAGCGCCAGCGCTAGCTATATTTTTTGTCACAGGCGGACTATTCCTACACTGATTATTTACGTCATTAGCTGAATTTGTTTGAGTGTTCGATAACGACGTTTGCGCCGTTGCTTGTATTGTGTTAGGCGCCGTTTCGGACGCGCCCGTCGATACCGTGTCGGATTCCTCGGTCGCGGCCTTCGCAACGCGAGCCGCGAAATCGGCTATCACCTCCGCACCATTATTCTGTAACAATCACCAAATCTGCGTGATAGACAGTGGCACGTGCTATTCATTCAGACATTACGCTTGATAACTAAAATTTTGCTCCAAACTCAAATCATAGGGCGAGAGAAATCAAAACAAAAGCACTTGGATGAACGAAATAAATGTACAAGACTTTACAAATCTGTCACCCTACGGCCATTGAATCCTCCCTCGTATAGTAGTACGTACCGGGCAAATCAGAAAAAAAAATCGATATCGAGTTACGATATCGAGGTTAAACGCCACCGCAAAGAATTTCATTTCTTTTTGTTAAATATTTTCGAAATCTAATTGATCAATCTCTTCCTATCTTTTCCAATCTTTTTTATAACGTGCGATCTCAGTACTTACTTAATATCTGTTAGAGGATATGGCTCATGTGGGTATACAGATATAAGTATGATCAATCGGCTATGAGAGTCGGTTTGAAATATGTACATAGGTACATAAAGTGCTCTTGCATTGCACATGAACTATTTAGCAAGCATAGACTTAAACGCTAAACTCTCTTAGCCAATTGTCAATAGGTATATCTCGATGTAACTCACCTGTGGTTGTGGCGTTTCGCGATTACTGGATTCACCACTCTGCGTAGTTTCGTTATCCTTATAAATTTCGTCGCTTATATTTTTGCCCGTTATGGGATTTACTATGTCCATAATGGCATTCTGCCCTCTGACTCTCCGAGACCTGGTGCTGTTAGTATTCGTCGCACCACTATTGTGCCCCGAGAATACATCTTTAAAAAACAAGATTACATTTTCCAATTTAGATTATACAAAAATCCTGTTTTTGCGAAAGAAAATTAGACTCATTAGTTTAAAAACGTACAAGTAACACTGAGTAACTTTATATTCTTTGGCTTTGTCTTTTTGAGTCTTTAAAGAGGTAGAATCTGAATAATAACGTATTAATTAACACATATATCAAGCAGATTTGAAAGCAACGTACCAGCTTGCGACATAGGTATACCCATCGAAGGCAGGGGTTGGGCTTGTTGAGTCGGTTGCTGCAGTGTACCTTGCGGTACAACTGGAGCACCTTGAGTACCGGCCAGCGGGCCTGCAACATGTTGCGCTCCACCACTGATCGCACTTGTACTCGCCCTAGTCAAACTCATGGTGTTTGTTGACGTGTAATAATCTGTCGAAAAATATAACGATTCAAGATCATTCGACTTGTGTGAATCTGGCGGGAAGTAGAAATGTAAGTAGGAAAACTCACATCCAGGCTGAGGAGCGGGCGCGTGAGCATATCCGAACACATTTGGCGGTGTTATAATTTGAGGTTGGAACTGATTAAAATACGAGTGATTTTGATGCGGCTGGTGCCTTTGAGGTGGACCAGGAAACTGGAAATAAAGAGAGAAAACTTGTTACATTTTTATTCGACTGGATATATCTCGAGAGAGTACATTTGCGTAGATAAAAAGAGCGATGCATAATAAAAATATAAATATCAATGTAATACGTGTAATCAGTACCTGATGAATCGGTACTGGATTGTTTATGGGGTACACCGACTGCTGATGAGGCCCCGTGTGAAGACCATGGACTTGACTTTGACCTATGTACATTGCACTTGCCTGCACCGGCAAACTAGCCGGATGAGGGTATATGGCAGGTGGTTGCCCTCCGCCTCCACCTACCCCAGCCATCCCGACTACTTGTGTTCCGCTGGCGCCTTGGCCACCTCTATGACTAATACCTCGCGGTTGTTGCGGCCTTGGACCCGTTTGATAATAGCCCTGCGCGAAAAAAAAAACGACAAGAAACGTAGTTTCTTTTCAAAATTGCCTTCTCGGCAAAAAGAAAAAATATTTCTTTCGTCATTGCACTATAACAAGTACGTACTTGAGACGCCGGTCTGTTTTGCGTCGGTACGTAAACTTGCTGTAGAGACGACTGCGTCTGTAAGTGGGCCTGCTTTCCCATTTCCTGAGGCGATGGTGTGTGCACAGGTGGTGTCGTAGTAGGCGCTGGACCTTGTGGCGGTTGCGACTGCACTCCTGGGGTCGGGACTTGCGAGGGTGCTTGCCCTCCGGCGGGACCTCCTGGCGGTATACCCGCTGTGGATTGTCCTATAGTTTGTATACCGCCGAGCTGCGGAGGCCCTCTACCCGTGGGTACTCCTACATTACTCGCCGCGCTTCCGCCCACCTGGCCCCCTGGTTGGGCGCTGTAGTTTCCATGAAACTCCGATCCTGAAACAAAATTTACAACTTACTCAACATGTCGGTATTTTTACAACAATCACGTAATTGTCTAATTCACGCGAGTTCTCGCTATCTAAAAATGTGCGAATCACGACTAGGTGTTTGTTCACGTTTTATGGTACATTAAATGCGCACGAACAAAACGCACGGCAACTCTGGTAATGCCAGGGTTAAGATTGCGATACGAAGACACATCCTTGTGAGATATTTTTAAACCATATATAATTTCCTTTTCTTATTTGGACATGTATCTCACAGTATTGTAACACAGGTTGGCCTGCTCTCCATCTTTACAATAAGTATATAAAATATGCAACAAATATGTAAAATCAATGTTGTTTTTCGTATACATAAAACAGAGAGCACAGGACGTACAAAATAACACAACACTGGAAATAAATAGGTCATTTCTTTGATTATTCACATTTATTTCTTTCGTTTAAGCATCCTTCGTTGAGCAGATGTTATTGCAAAAGTCGCCTCGACCATCTACGCAAGATGCGTACACCGGAAACCGAAATAAATCATACTATGTTTAGATCAATTAATCTCGTTGTGTCTAGACGTGACGTAAGATCTTGGATTGTTCTTTTAAAAAGACTATTTTCTTCGAAAATAAATTCGCATACGCCAATAATAAAAAGAGAGATAAATTCATCTTTATTCTATAATAATCTCTAAAATATGTAAAATCTCCAATCCGTAACAGTAATTGTCATTCTCATAGAGAACATAAGAATATATACATATATATATATATATATAATATATTAAAAAAGCAATGTATAATGTGTCATATAACTAAAA
The DNA here is from genome assembly GCA_035220615.1 of Leptothorax acervorum. Taxonomy (NCBI): domain Eukaryota; kingdom Metazoa; phylum Arthropoda; class Insecta; order Hymenoptera; family Formicidae; genus Leptothorax; species Leptothorax acervorum. The sequence goes on along the minus strand of JASTWQ010000030.1, from coordinate 1,132,717 downwards.
TAATTTATAATAATTTCAAAACCTTACTTCTGAAAAAGAAAAAAAAGAGAGGAAAGGGGGGGGGGGGGAGGGAAGGGCAAAAAAGCAAGACGATGCGCTCGACGAGAAAAGTATCAGAGTTCTTACGGACTAAGGAGGAATAACGCGCCAACTAATCACGAGCTTACGTAGCATAGATAAGTAGGGTACGGACGAACACCCGAAACATGTCGCGCGTCGCGTCCATTCCCGATAACGTTGACCTGAGTGCCTGACGTCTTCGCATTTGCACACGCCGCGGCCGCGGCCATACCAATTAGTAATTAGTAATTACTCGCGAAAGACGAATACGTGCAACGTGCCGTTACACGAAACGTTGACGTCAACGTTCCCCATCGGATCGCCAGGCTTGGTCAAGCGAGATAATCCTGCTGGGGGGCGATCATTCTCGAGGCTCGAGCTTAACGAGTCCGTCGCGATCCGCGCGGCTCGGACAAGAGATCAGTCATTAGAGAAGACTATTCGACGGACGGCCGGTCGGCCGGATGTTGAGGCAGGCTGAGGCAGGGGAAAAACGGACGATTCCGAATTCCGAATCGAAGAAAAATATGGGATTGTTTCCCCATAGATTATTGCTCACCGTTACGGGATCGTCCGCGCAGATCTGCTCCTCTCCTCGTGAGCCGCACGTGTTCGCGCAATGATTCTCCAGACAACGGCGCTGGCGTATCGTTACAAAAGCGCAACGTTGCGAGCGCGACAACGAGACTCGAACGTGGACAAACGCATCGACGGTCCGACCTCGCGGACGGCCATCTTTGCACATGTGGGCAGGGGCCGGAGGCGCAGCGCTGCCATCTGTGGCTCCCCGGCGGCATCGATTCGCGGACGCGGACACGCGGAGTGCGGAGTGCTGTCCAGGAGCGACCCCGCAGATCGCGTATCCAACACGCCGACGGCCAAACACGCGTTTGCCGTTTCGTGTTTCGAACAGATAGAATATAGATCTCGATCTCGCAGCCACGAATCCGATAGAGAAACGCGTCCCCCCTACACCTTTCAATTAATTCCTAAAATAATTTTATATGAAAGGAAAAGCTTTCGAGAGTATTCGTGTCACTTGGGCGAGATAAATGGCAAACTTCAGTTTTCACCCTCTACCTGCTACCTGCTACCAGGTACCTCCTCTCGTGTACGTACCTTTCCTCTCGCGTCTCGCTGACATGATCGCGTCGTTGCGCCAAGTTACGATCGACAGGAAAGAGAGGAAGAGAATGGGGATCGGGAACGCGCAGTGCCGCGCCTGGCCTGGCCTGGCCTCGTACGTCATTTCCGGCGATGAATGACGTATGCATGTCTCCTCCCCCCCCCCTTCCCCGATCGCCGATTCTCTCGGCGCTCAGCGCTGAACAATGAATGCGCCGTGTCACGTCGCATTCGCTGCACGGTGCGCTGCGCATGATTTCTCAATAAACTGACTCCGGCTCCGGACTCCGCGCAACGTTTAACGAGCCTTAAACGCGCCGATCGGAAGAGCTACGCCGCTACGGCACTGCACGACGCGACACCGACATGCGACGGCGGGGCGCTCGACAGTCTCGACACTCGTCGCTCGTTGCAAGGGCATCGAAGCGGAGGCGGCGACTGGCGAGGAGGGTTAGGTTAGGTTAGGATTAACCTCGCCGCTCGGGAAGCCACGTGGCGCACGCGGCATCGACATTATCGGCGAAACGACAGAGATCATCCCTTAGAAACGCTACCCATCGTGATGTTCGCAACAGCAGCAGTAGCAAGGAATTACCGATTTTCCGTCCCTCCGTACAATGTCTTTTTTGCTCTCTTTCTCGCGGGATCTCGACCCGTCCGTCGCCCGTCCGAGAGTCGGAACTCGGACTTGGCGAACGTAACGACAATTACGACAAAGCACCGTAGATCTCGATTCGTCAAGGATAAACGCGCGATAGAATAAAATTATTGTCTACGATGTAGTCTACATCTTCGCGTCATTAATCACTTCATCAGTTCATCTAGTATTCGTCGTTAATTCTTCCCAATAGTTTCTCCTCCCCCCCCCCCCCCCACTACCAAGTTTTGTATTTTCAATAAGAAAATTTCGTTGGAGAAATCTTACCGTAATCTACGTCTACGTTTATGAAGAGAGTTTTAGAAAGGAAATTCTGTTAGCGTAATCTTGGGTTTAACGCCGCGCCGTTTAAAGAATTATTCTCGCGTAACGCCTCAATAACGCGGCTTTGAGAATAACGCGCGTTTCGAAAGGTCGAGGAAATGAATTTTCTGACTTCGATCGGTCATCGGAGGGCATCTTCTCTAACGGCCGTGTCTCAACGAGAGGAGAGGAGAGGAGAGGAGAGGAGAGGAGAGGAGGTTGAGATGGAACGGGACGTATCGCGCGAAGGGAAAAGATCGAACGTACCTTCACGACGGTACAAGGTGGAAAGCGTTTTATCGATTGACCTATATCGTGAATTGTCTAAAGCGCCGTCCAGGGGCGCTAAGAACTAACCTAAATAGCAAGCCACCTCGATATATCGATATCCGCATAGCAGGAAAAACGCCCCACTGTCGCTGTTCAATAAAAAACAATTTGAATAAAATAATAGATCTCGATTCGTATGTAATTATGTATGTACATTTCTATCGCGTCGCGTCAGCGCCGCACACCCCAAATGTCCTTCTTCTTCCCTCCATGAGTAACTCCGTCCGAGACTCCGATTGCCCGACAGAGAGCACAGATAGCGACTAAATAGTAAATAACAATAGTAGAAAAAATGTAGCACTCTCGAAAAAAAGTTTATCTAAACGACACCGTCTCACGACAGCGATGCTTCCACAAAACCGAGAGGAGATTAAAATCGATATTAAAGCTTTGCGCCATATACGGTCATACGTCATTTTAACGTGACAACGGCATTGTGCAGCTCATTCTCTCGCGAGGAAAAGAAGAGAGAAGAGGAAAAAAGCGGAGAGAAGAGAGCGAGACAACGCGGCTCGAACCCATGCGTCCGCAAATAGACACGAAATGATTCGACTCTTGACAGACAGGTCACCGGGTCAGATTAACTACCTCCTACCCCCGATGCACGCTCGAAAATAACGCCTCGCAATTCGCATAATTTCGCTCCGTGATTGCGCGTACCCGCGCGCCGATATTCGGGCGCGCGATAAAAAAATCAGGAAGGTTCAATGATCGCGATGACAAGAGTGAGCACTGAGCCGTCAGCCGGGCGCGGGCCCGGGCGGTCGGGTGCCTCTCGAAATTCGTTAGCACAGGTCGTATCGCGCGACGCGACGCGACGCGACGGAGTCAAGGGTCAAGGACGGATCCTGCGGGAGATCGAGAGGGTGAGGGTGTGTGCGTGTGCGTGTGTGTCGGAGATAGGAAATAAATACAAATAAGAGCAGAAAAGCGAAAGACTGTGCTACCATCGTCGGTCGCGGGTCTTTATGTCCACGATGGAGCAAGTCAACGCGTCAACGGCCGCGTTCGCACGGCATTTTATATTGTCCCACGTAAATCTGCGCATGCAAAAAGAAATCAGGCACGTATCACAAACTACGTAAGTACGTATCGGAGATGGTGGACTGCAAATTGGAAATTAGAATTCAACATTGTCCCAGTCGGGACAATGGGATAGTCATAGATTTTACAAGTTAAGTCGTTAAGTGTTAAAAAGAGAAGATAAAAATTATTGCAGGCCAAATTCTACTTTCCTGTCCCCAATTCGCAGTCCTCAATAGTTTGATGTCGGCTTTAGTGCGTTATTACTTATTACCGATAGGAATCGGACGAGAAGCTATATCGATGCGCTGCAAGAAAAGGAGTGAGCTGTGAGCAGAAGCATGAATCAAGTCTGATGTTAATGTAGCTCGAATTAAGATAAGATCAAACTACACTATCTACACGTCGCGTCCGCGTCCGCGTCCGCGCCCGCGTCGTGTAGATAGAGATGATTCGAGAGCTGAATTCGAATCATTTAGCACAGTGTTATCGTTCACGGCATTGGCATTGGCATTGTCCGCATTATCAACGAGTATATGCACAGTTCAATATTTAAAACGCACTTTCCATAATCAGAGATTAGAGCCAATTCTCACGCACGCGCGCAGCGCGGCGCGGCGGTACAAAGTGTCCCCGTAAATTAATTATACCATCCAGCATCCCTTAAAAAAAGATTCAAGACTGCAACTTTAATTTCACCCATCTTACAAACAATAGAAAATAAGTACGTATGAAACGTAGAAAAATTAATACCAGACAAGTAAAAGTAGTCGAAGCAATTTCTTTCGTTGTATAATATGACTGATTGGTTGTTATTTGTTATGTTGGGGTAAATTATTATAGATCGATATAATATAAATATGAGAATGTTGATACATCGTTCATATTAGAGTTGTAAGTTGTAAGTTGTAAGTTGTAAGTTGTAATCAGCAAAATTAAACGTAGGTATACCTACCTAAAGTATCACCATTAACGATCGATTGGGATAGTTTTCGAGATGGGGCGATCAAGTGAAATTCTATCGAGTGAAAGACTCGCAAGTTTGAATCTACCACATGAGAAATTTCAAGTGGCAAAATATTCTTCTGTGACAAAAATTAATCCCAAGGCGGAGTAAACAAATCGTGGGACTTAATTCTACGAGGGGCGGAAGTTGAGGCAGCGCTAGCGAGAACAAGAATGACCCTCGATTCGAAAAAAAATACGCATCCACTATCCAGTAGCCGAGTAGCGATACGCGTAGGCCGTAGATAGATTTTGAAGATCGATGAATCGTTTTGCTGACTTTCAGTCAGCTGTTTGGCGCACATCCAGCGTGCAGACTCGCAATCGGATGACATTGACAATATTGACATAGCGTACGTGTAATGTAATTAACCGATCGCTATTAAGGATCGGATCGGAGATTAAACCTCACCATCGCGGCAATCGCGGCATCGTTGTAAAACGGAGATCGTTTCGAGGTATTTGCATATCATTGTTCGCGGAGAATGCGAATGGCACGGGCGGGTAAATCATAATCGATCTCGTGATTTTTCATCCATGACGCGACGCTGACGACGCGACGCATCGTCCGTACGCCGCGCGACAGTTTCGATCTCGCCGTTACCTCGCGCGGAAACGCGAGAGACCCTTGCAAGACTCTCGCGGTCTAAAAGACGAAATAATTCCATAATGTTAAATTTGCTTGCACACGCTCTCTCTCTCTCTCTTCTACTTACTATTCGCGGGGACTCGATATTGGGGCGGCATTTGCGTTTGCTGTTGTTGCTGCGGGGGCGGCTGCTGCTGTTGCTGCTGCTGCTGCTGCGGTTGCTGCTGATGGTGTTGATGATGGTGATGGAGGTGGCTGATGTTGACGGTGAGCTGGGGATGCGTCAGTTGATTGAGGTGGGGACTCGGCGACGGCGGCGGCGGTGGCTGATGGCCGGGATGCACATGGTGATTATGACCTGGCTGCGGATTCTGGGGATGCGACGCCGTGAGGTGATGGTGATGATGGGGACCGCCACAGTGCGGCAGCAGACAATGCATGGGTCCTAAGGCACCGACGGCGACACCCACTGCGCCCTCCTTCGAGACGCCGAATCTCGAAACCATTCTTCCGGATCAAGAGCAGCCCGGTCGCTGCTCGCCGCGGATTTTCCTTTTCCCTCGCCGCGCGAGCGACTTTGCTCGCGCTCACGCTTTTTCCCCTCCGCCTCCGCCTCCTCCTCCTCCTCCTCCTCTTCCTCTCCGCCTCACCCTCACCCACCCTCGCCCTCGTCTCGTCGCGCGGCTGAGATCCTCCCCTCCTCGTCGCTCCAACGATGTCGGTGGTTAGAGACGACCCGACGCCGCGGCCGTCGACGAGGCTCGACGAGGTGTGTTTATGTAACGGTAAATGCGGTAATAGAACGAATTTGCGACCATCGTCGCGTCTCCCTTCGATGCTCGATGCTCGATATTCGATGCTCGATGCTCGATGGTCGCGCGATGGTCAATGCTCGATGCGAGGACGACGATCCTTGATCCTTCTCCTTCGGGTGGCCGCTCGTAGCCGTTGCTGTTCGCAGTCACCCACGTCGCGACTCTTCCTGTCTTCCTGCTCCTCCTCAACAAACGCGTGCACACCTCGGGCGCGACACCCGTCAACTCGTCGATCGTCCGCGTCGGCAATGGCGCGCCATGGTGACCGCGCGCGCGGCGCGTCTATTCATCCGCTTCGGCTCGGCCAACAGTCCTAAATCTCCGCCGTCCCCGGTGAATGATGGCCCTCGACCCGCTTCTCCCCACGAGCGGCATCAAGCATCGCCGCGCCGCGCGCGCCGGGCTCGTCCCGGACCGGAGTATCCACTATCCAGCCGCGAAAGCGAAAGGGGGATAAACGCCAAACGCACACAACACGTGGTCGGGGGTCGGGGGATTGTCGACGAGTCACCTTCGAGAGAGCGCCCGCGCCGATCACTCACTTGGCGAGATTACACTCGCGCGAGACGTGACCTCGTAGCACCTAGCACCTGCGAAACGATACGAGACCTTGCGAGAATGTCGCGCGACCGTCGCGCGCGGCCGTCGCCGTCCGCCGTCCGCCGACTGCGACACTGCGTCCTGCGACAGTGCGACTGTTACGGGAACGGGGACGGGATACCGGATACGGGATCACGGGAATATCGTCGTCGCGTCGCGTCGCTTCGCTTCGCTTCGTCGTCGCGCGTGTACGTCGCGCTCGCGTCCTCGGCATAGGTGGCGGACTATCGCGGCTCCTCCAAAATCGATATTTAAGGCTCGACCGTCTCTCCGCTGCCTCCCCGCGTGCGCGCGCCTACATTTACGTGTGTATGCGCTATGCGCGGGTCGCCCGACGCCCACTCCCGCGCTACGGACTGAAACTGCGTGCCGTCGGAACGTGACGAACGAACGGAACGAAACAGGCGGCTTATTTTATGTCGGAGTCGGACCTGTGAGCGCGTCGGGGACGCGCGCTGACGTACTCGTCCGTTCTGTCGCGTCGAGGACGAGAACGAAAACGAAAGACGATTCTTACAATTAGCCGTTGCCCCTGGTCCTCGGCCGTGAATGCCGTGAAAGATCGGAATGGCGAGGCAGTGAGGCTACTCCGCTACTGTTGTCTCCGCACCGCCAGGCGCGCGGCGCGACGATCGGGCGTGTTCGGTCACGCGCCGAAAGGCGAAAAGTACCGAGCGCGCCATCCGCCAACGGCGCCAACTTAGCCAACTCTCGCCCGAGCCCCGAGCCCGAGCGGGTAACCCTCTCGCGTTCGTCGGGATTCCCGTACCACACTACCACCACGTTCGAACGGGAGGAAAAACGGGAAGGAGAGCGAAGAGGGACGATCCCGAGGATCCCGATTTTGATTCCCTACCGACGCGACGGCCGCGTCAATCGTTGAGCGTGAAGAGTGGCGCGTTATCTTCTCACCCGCGTGCGCGCCCGCCCGCACGCACCGCCGCGACCGCCACACATAGCGCGTATACGCACGTATGTACAATGGCGCGCGGGCCGAATGTTCGCGACACGACGCAGTGACGCACACGGACACGGACGGTCTTATGGCGCACAACCACGATGCCCGAAGGATAGACAGGGGGAGAAACTGGAGAAAGAAAGAGAGCGAAAATGAGAAACGAGAGAGCGTCGTTCGTACTTGGTACCAATCGTACCTTGGGCACTCACCCAAGGTGATACACTCCTTCGAATCAACACGATTGACTTGCGTGTCGCTAGAGCACGATACGATCTGGGTTGACGTGAGGCGCGTACCCTTCGTCAAGGGACGCGCTACGTTGAACTGAGGACTGATGCTCACTGAGGCACAGGCAGGCCTGCAGGCCAGCGCCAGCCCTTCCCGCACGACGACGACCTACGACGAATCACGAATCACGTAGCGCCAGCTGACTCTACCGCCATCTACCCGCTCCGCGACTTAGCGACTAAAGACCTCCAGGAATGTAACGACGTTCCTGGAAGCCTTGTTCCGTTTCTCGCCGCCGCGGCCGCGCCGCGCGGTCGCTCTAGCCTTCCCCTCCCCTGTCCCCGATCGCTTTTCCAAATTCGTCAAATTTTTTCGATAATCTGTCATTTAATTTACGAATTACGATACGCAGTTTTATAGCTTGTGCCGTAAAACCTTGCCCTAATAGTCCTAATACGATCTTGCTCCTCGACCGATGAGAAACGCTTCACATTTTATTCCATTTTCTTTTATACACGTGCTTGTAAACGATGTAGCTTTAGTATCTGTATCCACCCTATTACAGCCTTTATATGCCGATTGATTAAAGCGTTGATTTTTTGTTTCTACTAATGAAGCTTTATTAATGTTTAGAGAGACAAGGTAAAGTTTCGCTTTAATAAACGCAAATTATTCTACGTTCTTTGTCTAATCTTTATAACGCGTGGATTTTTTCTTTCTAAGCAATAGAACACAACATAATTATACGTTGCTATTGTAGCAATCCTGTACACTGTATAGTGTATATGTATATGTATATAAAATCATTGCGAAATCCCTTCCTCTTTGTTTTATCTCCGAATACAGAGCTGTCAGCATTTATTAAAAAAAATATCTTCGATTTCTTCCCTTCGCTTCGTTCGTCGCGATAATAAAGAGAACCTTGTTCCTTCTAGTTTCCTAGATGGTTTGTTGCCAGAATACACATCGTGTATTTATTGTGTAAGCAACGTACGTATTACTCGTCTCGTACGCGTTTTATCACAAAGAGCATCGCAAAAATAAATCTCGTCATCCTACTCTAACGGCCGCGGCGCAACGATGCTAATTTATACGTACCTGCAAAATTGTCACAAAGAAACGCCGGTAATATCTATATACGCGTCCGATAGAGGCGATAGAGCACAATGGACAACGATAGCGTACGCAGACGCGAAGGGTCGGTCCCTTCGAATGTTGTACATGCGGTAAATTCAAATATCACGACAGATGAATAGACTCGAATGTAACAATGCTAAAGAAATTTAAGCGTAAATAATGTTAAAAACATATTTTTCAAACGTACAAGTACCTGCGGTCTTAAAACGAAATTTTCCAAGGTCCCTTTTCCTTTTTCGTAACTTTGATTCAAGAAAACGAGTGGCTACCTAAAACTTGTTCGTTTGTCGGCACGAATCTGCGATAAATTCCGTAAAAAATATTCAAAACTCATACGGTGTTACTCAAAAGGCATAATGGTCGGAGAAAGTTCGCTAGTTCATTTATAACAAATACCAAAATGTTAGTTTTTAGACTAACAATATGAGAATTCTGAAAGGAAAATGAAAAGTCGAGACACCCAAATAAAATAAAACTTATTCACGTCGAAACGATTTCCTTATAGAATCTTATTATTGTTGCTCTAACCTAACATGTAGATCGACCGTTACGGAAGTAAATACTCTCGTCTTCTCTCTCGCTGCAAAGGTCACTTTTGTACTCGTTTCATAAAAGCAATTTACATTGAAACTGTCTTACACGAACGAATTCCAACGGTTTTCTTAGAAACGTAAAAACTAACTATCTTTTCACAAATTTTTCCTTAAATATCGTATATTAGGAAGATAAATTACCGTGTCAATTCAAAGAGATGTAAAGAGAAACTACGAATTTTAATAAATAGTAAAATCCTAGTTATAAAATAATAACACGGCGATTGTTTATCTGTCTGTCTGTCTGTCTGTCTGTGTGTGTGTGTGTGTGTGTGTTATGAAACATGACACAACTTGCTAATCTTTCAAATTATAAATATTTAAATTTTACGAAAATTACTAACATCGGGTGTAAGTACATCTATATTACATATATAAACAATCTTTTTCCTTTTTAAAGTTCCCTAAATTATTTTTCAAGAGCCAGAGGAAAGACAACATTAATCGATGGAACAGTCCGATTGATTCATATTTATTTTAAGAAGATAATAACAAGATAAAAGTTCGTTTTGACATGTCTACTTTCTATTTTCGTATCTTTCCTTTGCTCGCTTGAATTCCCCGCTTAACGGCATACAACGGATCTTCAAAATTAAAAATTTAAGAAATCGAAGATTTCTATCGCGTTAATATCGACTTTATCAGATCCGTACTTAAATATTATTTTACACCTAATATAGTCGTATCAAATGTAAATACACTATTGGTTTTCAATATCACGGTGCAGATAAAAAGTGAGAGAGAGAGAGAGAGAGAGAGAGATCGCGTCATAATATTTATCAAATATTCAAACATCCCAGAATTCAAGCAAGTTTCAACTTTTAACTCTAAGCATTTATTAAAAGAAAATTCTTCAAAACAAAAGATTGAAGAATTAAGAGATAAAGATAGAAAGATAAAAATTTCAGAGATAAAAAAACTATAACTAAACTAAAGAAACATTTTGTAAGCAAAGCCACATTTGTGCAGCTATCTCGTATCGCAATGTTCGACAAAATCCTGGTGGAAAATTCTTGTCTGTCAGTCGCTCGTCGCTCGTACATTCCTCTATATTATTTCGTAGTCTTGGTTTTTTCTGTAACGAGAAGAGAGAGAAGGCAGGTAGACGTATCATCGAGTGGTTCGTAAAGACGAAAGACGCACGAGCGTAGGCGTATATTGGGCGGACGACGCGACGCGACGCGACGCGACGGAGCGAAGAGCGCGTACACGCGGAAAGGTGGAAGGTAAGAGAGAAAGAGAAAGGTGCAGCAGCACCCAGGAGAGATGAAGGGGATGACGAAGGGGAGCAGATTCGCGAATCGCGGTATCGTGTATATAGGTGAGAGGAGGTAACCCAGTTTCGCTAGTGCACCAGGCCAAGCTGCAGCACCGCGGCACCGCCGCGCCGCGCCACGCCGCGAATCGATCGATACCTATTCCTATATGCACCCGGCGCGGTGCGCTGCCCACAGCCCACAGCCCACAGCCTAGATTCGCCGCCTCTGGTCTCTGGTCTAGTCTAGGATAGGCGCGAGAAGGGGGATATACCGCGTGACGTGACCCCCGTGACCTACATCGCGGGGGAGAAGAAGACGAACAAGTTGCGCCGCGGCCGTCGCGGTCGATCAGTCTTGGATCGCACATTCTTCCGCATTTTGTTCCGTCGCGATGATTACGACAATCTATAGATATATAGGTATATTTCCTTGTTTGAAAGTTATACTCGTACTTTCCTCTCTCAGAAAGAAGGTTTCGTACGTTTTCGCAAAACATTTGTACGAGAAAAGGGCTTTCGAGGTACTCGGCCATCAAAGAGGATCGAATAATTTATGGAGTTTATGGGCATGCAGGAATGTGACCTGTCACGCAGGGGTCGCCTAAAGTCTAGACCATCTTTTTCATTTGCTTCGTTCTTAAATATCGGTATCTCAATAGGATGTATTTGTCCTTCGGACATCTGCCGAATGCATTCCTTCCTTCGTCCTCGTAGGCAAAGAAAATCTGCCAACAATAAGAAATTGAGGTAAAGGTTTCGGGAAAAAATGTAAAAAATGCTGGGCAGCGTCTACGTGAGATTTTCAACAAAACGGTGATTACCGTCCAGGGGAGATGGAGAAGAAGAAGAGAAGAATAGAAGAAGAGACTACACTTGTAACCTCGGGCAACCTTCGGCTGTCTCGGCCCGAAGGTTTCAGCCAGACGAGACAAGCGGAGAGCGGAGGTTCAAAGTCCTCGAGAGAAAACATGACTCGGCCTGAAGTCTGAACCATACCAAAAATATATATCTCGGTCCTCGGAGACCCCTCTCGAAGCCGGAGCAGCTTGAGATCTAGCGTGAGCAACGAGAGAGAGCTTTTTTCTAAGACTCTTATATCCAAAAGTCTGTAAGAACGATCCAACTTTTTAACGATTCGTCGCGCGAATTGACGGAAGCCAACGCAGTTTTCCTCGCGTTACCCCGCAACGCCCGCGCCCGCGCCCGCGCCCGCGCGAGCGCCGCGAAGATAGGGAAAGAGGAGAAGGGCCGTAAAAGTCATTTTTCCCGGGCCGGGGGTCTGAGCATCCGAGCCGTTGACCTTGGAAAGGTAGCATGGAAACCTCGTGGTGTCGAGCGATAGTACGATCTCTCTCTTTCTCTCCCTCCGTCTGTTGCCATCTTTGTGTGGGCGTTCGGTAGGTTAGCAGCCCGCGGAAGGTGGGAGAGCAGAGAGAATGAACCGCGCGGATCGAGGAGGGGAAGGTGGAGAAAGAGGGTAACCTGCACTGTGCACACGCCGACGAATGTCTGGATGGGAGACGAAAAGTCTACGCGAGAGAAGGGTCGATATTTACCAGCCTTCTCTCATTCCCTCCTCCTCCTCCTCCTCCTCCTCCTCCACCCCCCCTTTCCCCAATTTACCCCCCTCCTGATCGCCATCCTCCTGTCCCGTCCCCACCGGGCAACGACCTACCACCCTCGCGCCTCCTGAACGACCGTTGCGGATCGTTCGTCTCCCTCGCCACCCAGCACCCTTGCTCGCGCGCCCTGCCCTACGCATTACGTCGCGTCCTAACCCTCGTGTCAACTTCCCCCTTCTCCCGACACCCCTGACCACCTAATTAGTAATAATTTTACGACACCGTGATTGTCATGAACGATTGTGCGCAACGTCCTCCCGAATGATATCCTACGACCGCGCCTATCTCGATGACACGCGCCGCGCCGCGCCGCGCCGTCTCGCCAAGACGTTCCTTTCGCTAAAGAAGCTCAAGCCGCAAGCGTTACATCGCCAACGAATTAAACATTGAGAATTTCACGGTATGGTCTGACAGTGAACGATGATATCGCTCGGTGAAATTTGCGATTTACGGTGGAAAACGTGCATATCGCGCTGCCACGCCGCGAATCGAGAAACTAATCTCGAGAAACTCTGTGGGTAAGCAGAAAATCGCGTAGATCACGCGAAAACATTTTAATATCGTCGAATAAATAAATGGAAATATGAACAGATATTATCGGTCATAATGCCTTGGCGATAAATGATGTCCGAACAGCAAATATAGCAAATATAGCAAATATAGAAAATATAGTAGATATGTAATAACTAAATAAATTTAGCGCGGCGATGAAAACATTTTTTTCTTTAACATTTTTCTCGATCGAAATTAATTGCAAATCAATCAAGTCACTGCTCTTTCTGTTTCTCTTTATCTTGAAGCGGAATTGAGATCTTTGAGAACATATGTATGTTACAAAAACAGAGTAAAAAATGTCTTTAAAAAATCCAATATTTTATATCAAACTGTTTAGTCTAACATAAAATATAAAATTTCTTTTATTTTTACTCGTTTCAATGAGCTTAGTGCCTCTCTTCTAATTCTAAGTATGCAACCATTTTATTGTTTAACATCCTGTAAGTATAATATATCGTATAACAAATAAATCCGTACAAATAACGTAGTGTACCTACGCAGCGGAACGGAACCGAAGCGGAAACGGGACTATTCGCCGAGCTGATAACATCCGCTCTTTATTAGCGCATGGTAGCGACCACGTGGTAGAAATATTCCGCGTTCGAGAGCGAAGAAACCGCAGTGTCATCGGCAAATTCTTTCTTCGCGCGATTTGTCCAATTTGACCCCCTTGGCATTTGCCGTAAAAAAGACGCCAGTTTCTCGAAGGGTAGAGTATTCGACCCTTTGTCGAAGACAAAGGTTTGCAATAAATCACCAAATTCTATCATAAATCCCGAAGACAAAGATTTATATTTATGTGAATCAGGTATCTAACAACTCTTGACCTGACTTGACTTGACCAGCAGCCCAGCTGGTGACCACGTGCGTGCCTTCAAACGGCTTTTACAACAGCAGACTGTGTCTATGGCAATCTATGCGTTGCCAATCGTACAATCATATAATTTCTGAAGAGAAAGTTAGCCCCCTTCCTCCCTCGACCCTCGACCCTCGACCCGCCCCAATCCTCACAAAGACCAAAACCGCTTTCCAGACTGATCATGGATAAAAAATTCACCAACGATACTATTCTCAAAAAACCATTTCTCTTTTAGAAAAGATTCATATAAACTTGAAAATTCTCGAAATGGAGTAAAAGAGAAAAAGGGCTATCTAATCCGATTAGTTTTTACAATGCATGAAAAGCATTCCTCCGAAAAACCTGACATCTTATTGTTAGAAATCCTGCAGTCTGCAGTTGGTGAATATTTTATTTTTAAAACTTTGGAACAACACAAATCGATTTTTCGTTTTCAGACAAAACAGTCATCTCTCCGCCTTTGAAAATTTTTGGTTTGATTGTCTTCTAAATATCTAAATGAAAGAAGAAAATCTTTGAGCTGCATAACACGAATTTGTTTTGAAAACAATGCTCTTAATAAGTATAAAAGTACCTACATAAAGGCGTTATGTGACGCGTAATGCGGACACTCGATACATATCTTAATTATTTTAATAAACGTATAAATAAAATACAATAATATTTCTTCGTTTTCTTAATTTTTATGTAGGAGACAGTTTCTAGACAAAGAGATTAGTACGGAGGCGGCAAAGTCCGATCGTTAGATCCTTAAAAATTTATCAATTTTTATAAGTTATGAGTTTGCAGGTGTGTGTTTCGATTATATCGTGAGATAACGTAAAAAAGAAACGTGCGTATGTCAACCACGTGGAATTAAAATTTAAAGCACACTTTGAACGATCTGCAATTCGAGTAAAAATTCGGGTCAGATAGAATACTATTATATTTATAATCTTACGTACATACACCGTATATCTTACAATTAATAAATATGTTTTCTAATATATATCTCATGTGTTAGATTAGACAGATAGATTTTATTGGCTTTATTGTTTTGTTTATAAAATTACAAAAACTTTCATTTACATTCACACTTACGTTGTAAAATATACATAGGTATGTATATTGTAAATGTTCCCCGCATTACACGCATTATAAAATGATAAATGGAATTCTATCCCAAATCCTGACGTGAATTACAGATCGCCTAAAGGCCTAAAGCGAGCTTAACGTTTGATTCGCGTGGATACTTAACGTGGAACTCGCGACAAAATTAAAAAATTATCCAGTCGCGTGTAAAAGTGCGCTTTCTACCAGGAACTGTTTAGGAGCTGGTTCAGCGGAATGGCCGGTACACTTCGCACACGTGCTAAATGTCACAATGTTAGAGTGTGCGACTTAACCCGCCAGCAGTCTCGCCACTTGCCCTAAACTATTTTATTATTACACACGGAACGCATTCGCACGTAATTCGTGTTCGGTTCATACATCGAAAGAAATACGCGCGGGCAAAGAGTGTAACGTTCATTGAATACAGTACCTTATACAGTATACACGGATATACGAAGACGAGTCGCGCAAACAGTGTCAATTGAACATTTTCAAATAAACGTACGTCCCTTCCTTCTTTTTAAATATATATAGATAATCGAAAACGTAGCTTGAAAAGGTAGCATCTGAAATGGAGGTAAGTAAGCAACTGCAGCGCCGCGAAAAATTCCGCACAAGCGACCGCAAAATTGGCAGAAACCGAAGATAACGAACGGCACGTGATCTAGAATCTAGATAATCCGACGATCTATGCAACGAACGTAACGTAACCGTAAAATGATCAGTCAGCGAAGAGGGAGAGAGACAGAGAGAGAGAGAGAGATAGAGAGGAGGGAGCAGCGATGAGCGAGCGAATGAAGTACGGTTAGTTTCTCCCCGGATGTTCGGTGGCCTCTTTCTCGAGCGAGCGGCCTTGCCAGGAATGCGCATTTTCTGCCGGTTCTCCGTCTATCCCTCGGCTTCGAATCGAATCTATATGCGCCGATGGCCACCTTTCACCCGTCGTCGCGTCTGGCGAGCCTCATTATTCGAAACCGAACGACTTAAAAGTCGGTCGCTTTACGTCATCTGGAAATTCAAACAACACGAAGCGCGAAAAACAACCGTTAAGACGCCTAAAGATAGCTAACGATAATTGACTGCATAATCGAACGCGAATCTACGTCGAGGAGTGTCCAGTCCACAAATGGAAATATTTCGACCCTCGAATACGCGATTTAAAATCTTTTGCAAATTTGCAAAAGATCCTCTGATCGCCGACGTTCACGGACATATTCAGATTACGCGTGTCTCTTCGAAAGAGACGCGACGTTACAACAATAACGCGACGCGCGTTATAACAATTAACAATTATATAATAATATCACATGGATGAACAATAACGAAGCTGCACTTGCGCAGATTCGTTCGAGTCAGTGTCGCTAATCCTACCCGTTTTTTCCTTTAAAGCTGGGCATGGCGATACCTGCGAGAACGAACGACAAAAGAATGGCATGTTCTTTAACTGATTGTGAGACTCATTGTCAGAAGGCATCTAAACACCGAAATATCCCATCCAAAATTCGATTCATAACATTTTGTGCTGCCTGACTTGAAAGACGAAGATTTGAACAAGTTTACTTTCGCATCTGCTCCGTCATTGATTCTCCGCGCGCGCGTTGGTCTCAAAAACGTATAACGTCCATACCTTAACGGTTTAGAACGGTTTCTCCATTCACCGTTAAGTGCATCAACCGACAATGAACAGAATGTTTGGCATGCACATCAGATCTCGGAATTAATCGATCTGGCCACTTATTATTTAGGTACTCGACCATCTTACTCGAGCGAATATCCATTCGCAAGTCGGAAAGAGAAAGGTACCGACAATACCTACAAAGTACGAGCGAATAAGCTGACTGATGTATTCAAGTTTGTTCGCGTTACGAAAAAGAATCGTATCCCTTCGAATAGTCATGGATATTTTATTTAATATTTCTTAACGCTAAACGCTACGAGCAGAATCTAGATTGACATGAATTTCAACGGGTCGCATCGCGTTCCATCGATAAAACGAAAATATTCGGGCACGTGACACTACAAATATTTGCAATAAAAGAGATTGGATAACATCAATTAAAAAACGGTGGCCGAGAGGCTCAGTTTTTTCCACGTCCAGCAAACTGTTTCGGGTTTACTCTCCGTCCTAATTAAAAAAAAAAAATGCGCTTTTCTGCATTCCTCGTTCATAGCCAATCTCGATTAATCTCGAGCTATAAAATCGTAACTAAACTTGTCGCTGTCACGCTCGGTTCGACTGGCGCGCGCGCGCGTTAGGTAATTTCACTCGCGTTGCCCTTTGCAGCGGATTCCTTACTCGACGACCACGAGACACGACTCGACTCGAAACGAGACCTTGACGAGCTCGGTAGACGACGCGCCGGACGTCTAACGGAGCGTCGCGTCGCGTCGCGTCGCGTTGCGTCGCATCGCATCCTCCACGTAAAAACAGCCGTGTTACGATCGAGTTCCCGGAAAGCTTTTCGGAGCGACGCGACGCGACGTTCCAAGACCTTCCCCTTCCTCGTCCTGTAGATTAAAGCAACGAGATATTCTTATCAGCAAATAGAAAGGAGATAAGGTGTGTCAGGTATACGTATACCGTATATCGACCAAATATCGTTTTAAAATATCAATGCTTCTCGACTCAACAAAAGCTACATCTGAAATATTCCAAGTATTTAAGGAATGCTATTTTTCACTTTATCGGGGCGGAAACTCAAATAACGCAGAGCAGCCGAGCTGAAGATTAGGAGAGCGATAAGCGTTCGGTTGTCCATCCTGAACAAATAAAACAAGTATACACATATTATATATAATGTCTGGATGAGAATTTCGAAAAAAGCAAAAACCATCGCGCTCTCTCGCATACACTCAAAATCGGGACGACACGTGTTTACCATTGCCAGCCTAATGCGCGAGCCTGTCGCGCGGTTTATTCGCCATTCGGTAAACATCGAGCAGGCAGGTCAGCGACGAGCGCGAGCCGCGAGCCGCGAGCCGCGAGCCGCGGCGATGTTGTCACGTGGCCGCGACCAGACGTCACTCGACACTCGACTGATTGTGAATCGACGTTACCGCGACATCTTCCGAAAGTTTCAACAACACCAATTTGCGTAATATTTCCATCCGTTAATAATATTACGCGTCGATGTCGATAATGACACGACAAAAAAAGAAAAGAAAAGGAAAGAAAAGAAAAGAAAAGAAAAGAGGAACGTTGCACGGAAAGTTGACAGCACACAAGTGCGACAAGTACATATACCTACGTGAAATATAGAGGAATGCGGGAGCACTGCAGCCGCACCGGCCGCGGCGCCGGCGTCGGCGGCGTCGGCGGCGTCGGCGGCGTCGGCGCGCGCGTGATAAACTCACCTATCAACGTGGACATTTTCCGTCGTGGGCCGTCGTCTCGTGGGCGCGGTGATTGTCGCCGACCGTTTACACTGGCGATAGGTACGTGGCCGTATCACGTCGGACACATGTTTTTTCTTTTCCCCCTTTTCTTCCCTCCTATTGCCGCGACGGGCGACCGTCTATCGGCGATCGCAGTGATCGCACCCGTCCCTTCTTCGTCGGCGCACGGTGACCAGTGACCACGGTGACACGCGCGGTCGCATGGGCAGCAATCTCTATCGGATGACGGATGGGTCGGCACTCGGCAACGAAACGGGACGAGCACGAGATCCGCGCGTTATCCTGATATTCGCGTTACCAGACGCGAAAGAACGTTCCGAGGAAATTATATAATCTCCGCGTACAACGGAACGGATCTCTCTTCTATCTCTCTATCTCTCTCTTTCTCCGTTGCGTTTTTCGCGAGCGACGTTTTCGGGCGCGTTAGTAGCGATCCGAGCGCGCGGAACCCGGTCGCTGCAGTTGCGCTACGCGCGACCGTCAACCACCCGTGCTTCTCGTTAACTGCGACCTGGGACCGGGAGGGGGGAAAAAAATAAAAAAATAAAAAAAAAACGGGGAAAAAAAGAAAAAAAAGATAAAGAAAACTGCCGAAATCGAATGTTCGACGCGACACTCTCTCTGACCCAGTCTCGGCAACGGAGCACTCACCACTCACTGTCAAAGAATCGTAACACGCGGTCGTGTCCGCGTCGCGACCATATGCTCGGCCTGAAGTCCCGAAGAGCGGAAGAGGTTGCGAGTTGCGAGTTGCGAGTTGCGAACGACAAACGAAACGAGAGTGCGGCGCTGGCTGCGTAGCGCCTAGCGCCGATTGCCACATGTACCAGCCCGAAGCCGAAGCCGAAGCCGCCACTCGGCTGTCTTCGTGCGACTTCGGCTGGACCGCGGACGATTCCGTGAGACTCCGCACTCTGCGCGGCCTTACCTTACCCCTTTTGTCTCTCTTTCTCTCTCGTGGCTCGTGGCTCGTGGCTCGTGGCTCGTGGCCTTCCTTTCCCTTCCCTCTCGCTCTTTTTAACCTCTTACTGTCGTTCCTCTGCTGTCTGCTCCTACATGTACATATGTACGCACGGAAACGGAAAAGCTTTCCAAAAATCTGTTCCGATAGCTACGACAGTTTTCACGAGACAAACGGCTTGTGATAACAATTCTTTAAGACTGCTGAGCTTTTACTCTGTCGTCACGATCATATCGAATTATAAATGTTATGGTATCCCGTATCAAGGAGGCGAGAAATCGCGTGACATTTCTTTCTTGCAACATACGTTGAAATAAAATTTTTCGTAGCCGTGACATAAATTGGTAAGAGTAAAATACGTCAAAGACCGTAGAATACTTTGGCCTTTTATACTAATATTACCAATTTTATAATAATATAACAGTAACAATGGTAATTTTTAATATATTACTAGTTTAATAATTTGTATCTTTCGATTCGTGGATCAATAGACGTGTGAATCTCAATCAATTGGCCTAAGGATCCGTTACCTTTAATTTCATCTGGAATTTAAGATAACTCGTTAGTACATGTATCTATATGTTAGGTATCTATCTATATATGACAAAACGTGCAAGAAAATAAGATAAATAGTGCAAGAAAAAATTTCAGACGATCTCTAGCTTCTCAATATGGCTAGACTGGCTAGAGCAAGAAAACGAGAGCCTCGGAAGAGGGATCGTACTTCATACTTGTGAAATCCACTTGAAGAGACAATATACACGTATTATCGCGTTGAATCTGATTTGAATCAAATATGCATTTGCAATTGTAGGATTGTACAAGCGTCGCAAGTTACAACTTACAACGTATTGTACAATCCTCTGGTCGACCTTGGGGTCTCGAGATCGAGTAGGTGCATCAATCTCTTCCACGCATTATAATTGAAATACATCATTTTACCGTATCGCGTATCGCGTATCGCGTATCGCGCGTATTAACGTATCTGTACAAATTATCGTAAATTACCATCTGCTTAATGACTTGATCAAGACTTGACTTGGTAGACGAGTCTAAAGATAAGCTTAACTCAATATAGTGAACTTTTACGTACAGTGGAAATTTTCAGTTATTTTCCAGCAATGTCTTAATTAATCAAAGGGCTTGTCGGAGCACATACTTATGAGGAAAATGTTCGGTAGAGACTGATGTCTACATGGACGAATCGGAGCGCTTAGCGGAGCATGGAAACGCATAAATTAATATACTAGTTAAGGCACCAACGACATTCCATTCTTTTGCAAAAAATATTATATTATATATAGAAAGAAAGACTACGTGGCGAAGAGTTTTATTTAATACTACATACGCGAAAGTAGTATATTTTGCTGCGCGTATTAGAAATTGTGCGTCGCGGCGCGGCATTCTTCATTTGCATGTAAAACTATCCCCTTTAAAAAAAGGGACAATTTTTTAATCGTTTATGCGATATTCGTCGCTCATTTGTCCTAACAGGTATCTTTGCTCTCGTGCACATTCGATATTATTGCTTCTTGTTTTCCAAGACCGAGCAACGCTACACGCTACCGTCAGCTACGTGCTACATCACGTTTCGCACGCAGGAAGCTCCTCGGTCTCCCACCTCCGCTTTTAATAGACGCGATTCAACAGTTTGCTACACGCTACACGTCCGCGTCGTGCCGGCACGGCCAATCGTGGTCACCAGTCACCACGACACCACCTCGTCCTCCTCGTCCTCCTCGCCCTCCTCGCCCTCCTCCCCGCGCATGCTTATTATCCGTCCTCCTACCAGTCCTACCTCCTGCCGTTTATTTCGCGCGGTGAAAAGCCGCGTCCTTGTTTTGAGAGCTTGCGGGAGCGAGGGAAGAAAGAGGAAACGCGGAAGGAAAAAAAAAAAAGTAGACGCTACGCCGATACGGGAAATGAACGAGCGTTAAGCGTGCCGAGATAAGCGGCTCGGCCGTGGCGGCAAGCGGCGAGCGGCGAGCGGCGAGCGGCGAGCGGTGATTTGCGTTAGCTAGAGAGCCAAGACGAAAGTGAAAGCACGCTGACCAAGTACGAACCGAATCTCTAGGAGTCTAGGATCGAGATTTTACAGCTTTACACTCCCGACTTGATCTCCTCTGAAAAACAAAGAGATATTCGCGATTCCGTAGTGACTACTGACTAGTGAGTAGTGACGCTTCTCGAGATACTGGAAACTAATTAACCGGGGCGTTTACATTAATTGCATTAATGTAACTGTACAAACCAGAGGAATATACGTGTATATCAGTATATATAGATTTCAATTATACATGTAACACGGTAGAGAGCGTAAATAGATCCGAATGGTATTTGTCGATGACGAGACGATATTTCCAGAGCCTTCTTATACCGATGCCGATAGCGGTGTCGGGCACGGGCGTCGGGCGATGTTGGCTCTATTGATAATCGCTACTCCGAGTAACTGCTGTCGTTGCTACTGTTGCTGTTTAGCTGTTACTAGCTTACTAGTGTTACTACAACCGCTACTGTTAACTGCGAGAAACCGCTTTAACGAGATTACGGAAGCCCGGAAAAGAGCATCGCCGTCGTTCTACTTGCGTACTTGCACGGTCGAGTTGTCGAACTTGGCATAGCCGACATCGCGGGAACGGCAGTTTTGCTTTCACGTGGAGTCGCACACACCTGTATATCTGTGTACCTGCATGTATATCGCGTGTCGCGATGGCGATGAGCGAGCACGTTCTTTCTCTCTCTCTCTCTCTCTCTCTCTCTCCCCCTCTTTCGTTCTCACATTTTAAAGATTCCAGTAAAGGCATGATAAAAAAAAGAAAAGCCCGAAGGCGAAAATAATTTTATTGTAAAGACAATCGATGCGAGGCAGAAATCAAGGTCGAGGAATGAGGATCTAAGGACGTTGACGTTGCCAATAAAATTTGCACGATAATGTCGGGAAAGAGAACAAACAACTATTCGCGAGGTACCTCAGCTACCTGAAATTCAGACTCAAAAGGAGAGAGGAAAGGATGACTATCTACTTTTCTTTCCGCGAATCGCTCGTTTAAACTTTCGTCCTCCAAGGATCCGTTTTCCATTTGGCACATACACGTGTTTCGCGTATTTTCAGCGCAATCGCGTCCTAGACAGAGAGAATCAGAATCAGAATCGTTATTTATTAGACGCTCTGGGACTGCGTCCCCTAAAGCGTCGGTACAAAATTACACGGAAGAAGTCGTATACACTATGAAAGACTTAACAAAAACAGAAAAAAACATTTTACAGAGACCATTTTACATTTTAGAGAGAGAGAGAGAGAGAGAGAAACTGGCGTGTCAATTCGCGAATTTCGAGATTTTTATCGTAACAATCTATTACACCTACTTTGACTACTTTTGGTTTCTGGCTTCGACTGCCCTCCGCCCCTCTTCTTATTTCGCCGGGATATCGAACGAGCAACGAGCTTCAGCTTCCCTCGCAACCCCTCGATCGAACGTACGACGTGGGTTAGCAGTTGTTTGTTAAAAAGAGAAAACGGCATGGCATACGCGCGAAGACGATGGACGTCGTCATCGCGTCATCGGTCGTCGCTCCTCTTTCCTCGCGGCAGTCGCGGCGCGACGCGGCGTACGTGCCATGGGCCACCGGCCATGGGCCATGGGTACCACGCCACGCCACGGCACGGCACAGTGCACATGCCGCGTGGTCGTCATAACCTCAAATAACACTTTTCCTCGTGGAGAAGCATGCGCGCATTGCGCGCCGCGATCGGGTACGCCGCGGCCGCGCCGTCCGCGTCGGGCGGTTCAGCAAGGCTCGCCACGAGGGGAGACCCTCGTGCGCGTTCTCGATTAATAATCGACGATCGGGACTCAGGACGTCCGTCCCACGACCCACGACGTCCCGAGCAGTCCCGAGGAACGTCCGATGATTGATGAAGCGTTAGGATAAGCCGCTTTCGACAAATGGTAGAGATAGGATTCGATAGACCCGAGAACAGGGTGATAGATGCGAGATGCGAGAAAAGGGGACTTACCGGTATTCAAGAAGCGGGTGTTGGTGGTGACGACAGCGCTGTAGGTCTGCGAGGGGTGTACGATGGGATGCTGATTAAGGATGATCTGGTGCTGGTGTTGATGCTGATGCTGATGCTGATGCTGATGCTGCGCCGGGGGGTGATGGGGCTGTTGCTGCTGCGGCGGCGGCTGCTGTTGCTGTTGCTGCTGCTGCTGGTGATGTTGATGTTGCTGCGGCTGCGGCTGCGGCTGCGGCTGCGGCTGCGGCTGCGAATGATGTTGAGGGTGGTGGTGGTGGGACAGGTGGTGGTGTTTCCCCTTCGTCGGCATGCTCATCGCAGGTGTGGGCCTTTTTCGTGCGAACTGACCTTCGAAGCCTGCGACCTCCCTCGGCTCGCACTCATAGGTACGTTATTTTCCTCCTCTTTACGCGTATCCGCGCGGCTGCTTCCACAACGACGGCTGACAGCTGACGGCGACGCGCGGATATCCGCGAGTTCCGCGACGCTCCCGCTGATCCTTCCTCACTCCCTTCTCTCCCCCAGGGGGAGAGAGAGAAAGAGAGAGATATATCCGTCGCGACCGAAACGATCACGCGTCCGAAACGTGGGACGTGGGTCGGCAGCGATTCGCAGCGATCCGCAGGGACGATGAAGCGAGCACGCACACCCCAACTCTCTCGTTCACTCGACGAAGGCGATTCCGCGTATTGCACGGAGGAAGAGAAGAGAACCTGACCACGCTCACGCGCGGATGCGGGTGCGGGTCTCCCACGTATTCCCGCGTCCGTTGGGTCCCGCCCGCGCCGCCTCGCGACAGTCGCGACGATCGTTCGTTTTTCGCGGTAACCTCGCGACCGCGACCGCGACCGCGACGTGCCGCGTGCGCTCGGCCGTCCGCACACCAGAGAGAGGAACGTTCCGCTTGCGCGCAATCTCTCTTCGCATAATCACGTTCGCCGGCCAGCCACCCAAGTACGGACGACGGAGCAACGACGCGATACACGAATTACGATGTACACGATACACTTGTATTTGTATATGTATAACGTGCGACCACGCCGCGCCGTAAACCTCCAACAGCGTATGAGCGGAATACCGTTACCACGCGTACTCGACTACTCGACTACTCGATCACTAACTCGCTTCTACTTCTACTGAGTACTGCTGAAAGTGCCGGCAGCCGAAATGAGCCGAAAGCCGAACTGCCCGCCCCGTACCCGTTTCACGCGACGTTCGTAATGACGTAGAAGGAATGACCACGTTCTCTGAATCTCCGACCACACGGGGCACTCGGCACTCTCTCGGCAGTCTCGGCAGTCTCGGCACTCGCCGTCGAAACTCGGAAATCTCGGGTGATCTCGGAATAATCGGAATTTTCGCCGTCGAGGGGTCGACCGTCGACCGAGTCCCTAGAAGACAATTGACAATTGCCGCGCCGCCTCTAGGCCCTAGGGAATTCGCCATTTTGTCCTGCTGAGCTGACCCGCGCGCGTTGCGCCGTTGCGCGTGCGACAAACGGACAAACGTATCGATCGATGCGAATCGATCGATTATTGTCGATTAATCCGCTCTATGGGCAATGGGACAGACGGGCCCATTCCCATAACAGCGGTCACGAGGTTACTCGGAATATTTTCAAAAACTTTTTTAAAATATTACGAACATGTATATCTCCTGTATCCCGTTCTAATACTAATTTTCTCAAAGTTCTACATAGGCACTATAAAAAAGTGTAACGTTCCGCCAAAGCTTCCTACGTTGCTAATAATCTGTACGTTTTAGAACGCTGCAAAATGTTTTAAAAGTAAATAGCGAGTGAAAAAATTCTCTCCTTTTCAAGCGGACTAATATTTTACGACGTACATTGACGTACATACATATCGTCTGATAAGCGAGGCATATCTCTTGCATTTCGGCACTTTTAATCTAACGGCTAACCTATACCTATACATTTTCTTTCCTTCCCCGTCCTGTCCTATTTTCCTCGCTCGGCTCGACTCGCCGAAAATGAGTTCTCACGGAAAAGCAGAGACCGACAGACTCAGAAAGAACTTGGAAGAACAATTGGATCGGCTTGTGCAGCAGTTGGAAGATTTGGAAGATTGCAGGTTTTGTTTCTTTTGTTCTTCTAAGAATATTAAAACTACTTGAAACGATTTTTAAAAAAATTTTATATTTATATATTTATATATGTATATATACCTACATATATATATATATTGTTTTTTCTTTGTGAGTTATGCCAGTTGTTTCGTTAACAGAGTTACTCTAGACGAGACGGATTATCAGGAATGTAAGGAAGACACCATGGAACAGCTCCGTGAGTTTAACGAGAGCCTGCAAAGAATGATTTCTGGAAATATGACTTTGGTCGATGAACTTGGAGCAATGCAATTGGTATACATTTTATATAATTTTTCTTGACTGAACAAATTATAATAATGCAAATAATGTGACGCATTGTGGGATATGTTTCTATATGATCAATTGTATATTCTTAATAGGCGACTCAAGCAGCTATCAGCGCAGCCTTCCAAACCCCAGCCGTGATAAGAATGTTTGGTAAGCGAGAGCCTACTGGACTTAAGGAACGTCTCTCGCAAATTGATCGAGATGTGAAACTAGGGAAACTGAACAAAGAAACCGCCGACCGCCAACGGGGAGAAATACTGAGCGCCTTAAGGCAACTTGGAGAAAAATTGGAACCGTCTGAATTACAGTTCTTGGAGCGTTTATCTTTAAATAATATAGATACCACCAGATATGTACAAGTTACTGAAACGGCTGGAAAGGGTAAAATGGCTCTGGATGTAGTCGGCAGGGAAGTTAAAGCTACACAAGATACTTGAACTTAATCATTAGTAATCAACTAATCATTATAACGGTGTCATATTACTTTTAATTTATTATAATTACGTTCTTAAAGTTTTGTTAAGGATCTTTCTTATCGAACAACTTATATTCATACAGTGTGCCCTTATGCTATTTTTTTTACACTTCTTTTTTCAAGTTTTTACGGTTTGAAATTTTGACCAAGTTTTAATACCACTAGTAAACTAAATGCGTTGCTATAAATTAAAATCTATGTAACTGTGCAATTGATTTGTTATCTATGGAATTTGCTGTCGATGGAATTATAGCAGCAATGCGATAATATTATGATTGCTGTTTGATGTAAAAGAAATAGGTCTCTATTATAAAAATTTTAAATACAAATAAGTAATCAAAGATATATATATATATATAATACAAGAAACATCGTACGTAACTTTCATGCAATTTTTAGTATTTAAATATGAATAATTTTGTTATTTAAATATTAACAAACAGTGCAACAACATACAGTGCAACAGTTGTGTCGAATTACATTTTATAGTGTGCATCAGATATAACATATATGTATATATAAAGGCTTCTTGTATATTGTATTCACAAGATTGTTACATGATTCATAAAATAAATATACCTATCGATGTCTCTGTGTAACTTACAGTTTCTACTTAAGGAAATTTATATTTGAGTCTGATAAGGATTAAAGTGAGAATCATAAAGATATAATATATCCCAAGGTATACATATAAATATAATGAGTAACTGATAATTAATGACTGGATAACAATATACATTTGTTCACATGATTGTTGACAGACGTAATTACATTAAAGTCTGTTATTAATATACTGTATACGGAACAAATACTTATCTAGAAAAATAATAGATCAAAAGATTAACAAATCTGTGTGTACCTTATGTATTATCTTCGCACGTACATACAATCTTACAATTGTCATTTCTTTCCAGAATCCGTTACGTAAATATATAAATATCAATAAGTATAAAACTATGATTATTTAATAACTATTTTGTTATGTTGCTTGATACAAGTAAAAATAGTCTTTTAAGATTAAGACCTGCGTGTACATACAACAGTACATCCTTCCTAGAGAGGAAGTTTACAAAGGCATATCGAATTGGTGTCAAGAATATATGAACGTGCTTCTACAGACTATCCTCTGATATGTGTACATATATGCATACATACAACTTATTTGAAATACACTTTTATTCTTTGGAGTCTTCGATTAATTTAAATCGGATAGTTAATTTTAAATAGTTTAATTATTTATTTATTTATTTATTTTCTCAAATTTATCACGCGATTCTCTAAAATTTTCAAGTGTTTTCTTTGTAACATGAAATCAATTATAGATTTAGAAAAACAATAAAACAGCATTCTGTTCAACTTTATTTCTAATCGCAGTACTTCTAGGATACTGTATACATGCATGCACGCGCACACACACACACACACACCATTCATACATATATACAATAGGTGTGCGAAAAAGCGCCCAGATAGACAAATAGAGAGAATTAAACTCTTTTCATACATTGGAAGGTGCTTGTATATATTTATCTATATATATTGTAATATATAATATACATTATACATATATACAGGGTGATTTGTTTTTTAATCTTATCAGAGCAATTATCTCGGAAGGTAAGCGTTTTTGAGAAAAATTTTCGGATGAAAAAGTTGTACAGTTGGTAGGGGAATAAATAAAATCAGTTTCATTTTTTTTTAAATTGATTTTACCATTATTTGTTCTCCTTCAGACTGTACAACTTTTGTCTAAAACACTTTTGCTTGCTGAATTTTGTTTCCGAGATATTTGGCAGGACTGTTTAAATTTTAAAATAAGAGACACCCTTTATACATGTATTATTTTTTTAATCTGTTTGAACGCTTTCTTATATATTATTGTATTCGTTATATTCGTCACATGAATTAACGCTTACGTCTGCATACTCTTTTATGTTCACGCTGCCAGTGAACCTGTTGACAGTCTGTGCTGCAGTATGCGGTATTCCAACAACAATGATATATCGCCTCAGCTTCGCAATTATAACACTGTAATAAATGATAAACATTTAAGAATAGTATATTTCAAAGAAGAGATCAGAGAGAGAAAGAGAGAGAATTACCCATTGTTTCTTTTTGATGTCAGATACGATTTGTTGATGTCTATCGGTTAATTGCCGCAATTCTTTGGCGTGCTCCGCTTGTAGTCTCTCTAATTCTCTGCACTTTTCAAGTTCTAATTCACGGCGCAATTTTTCTAGCGCCGTTGTTGTTGGTTGTTCCGAAGTTCTGCGTTCTCTTTTGATCTGCAAGTGTACAGTACAGTTGTCAAAAAGTAACTGAATAATGTAAAATACGTGATTGAAGCACTTGACCGAAGGTTTTTACCTTGGCGGGAAGCCCATCCGTTTGAATTTGTTCAGTTTGTACAAGGACGCACTTCGATCTCGGTTCTTGGCAACTAGACGTAACCATATCTTCTTGGGAGCCTTCCTTCTTTAAACCTTGAGGACATGTGCTCGTTATGCTTTCTCTCGCGGGTTCATCTTCCGCCACAGGTAAACAAGGCACCTGTCTTTCTTCATTTTCAACGTTAGTTTTCGCAATGTCTCCTTTTTTATCGGTTTCATCGTTTACATTTTGCGTTTCAGTATTGCCATCTGAACTCAACCGTTCGACTCTCACTCTCAAATCTTTAATCAGTTGCTTTGGCAAATTAGAACCGTGTGATGCACTCCTCGAACTCGACGATTCCAATTTTCGAATTTTCGCAGGCGTAGGATTCTCTGATATATTTGAGTTATCTTCCTTATTCTTGCCCAACTTTTGCAACAAGTGCTGATGATGCTTCAGCTCTTCGAAAGCCCTGTTCCAAGCGGTTGATTTTTTTATCTATAAAAGACAACGCTTTTAATTATATGAAAAAAAAAAGATATTTTTGTATTATTGTAATTATGAAATTAAGTGCTTTGGAAAGGAATTAGTTGTACATTTTAAATTATTTCTATCGTCTTTGTTTCTATTGCCTTTTTTCCTCTTCGTTTCGAAAGTATAATAGTTTGTAAAATTGTTCAATTAAGCTGATTTCTTAAGATTTTTTTTATATCGCAATTATATGACACAAGAGTGTCGGCACTTACAATATCGAGCGAATAGTGTATATTTATATTGAGATTTAGACTTTTTTACCTGCAAACTGTGTAATGTGGAAGAGATTGGCCGAATAAAAACTTTCTCGATATTAGCCCTCATATGATGACCTCCGAAGAAACGCACATCGTATACATTGCCATTAACTTGCATGACCTTTGCCGGCCAATATGGATAACCCTTTTGCTTTGCATAGACCAATTGATGAGGGGGATTACACGGTATGCAGAACCACATTTTTTCGGATTTTTCGTTCGATATACGATAACAATCCGCACAACGACGTATTTCCTGAAGGTCGTAGCAACAGTCTTGATACATCGTGTGTCCCATGTCCGCTATCACGCTATTAACTGTTAGAGCGACAAGATAATGAGGTGCTTTAAAAAGAAAATGCATCGAGTTGTAGATCTCTTACCTCCGTGATATATCATGATATTATGTAGAATATTATGTGCATCAGCCTCAAATTCAGCGAGATTGTTGTACTCATTATTGCTCGTTTTCGCGTCCATTACTGCTAAATCCATGTGACGCTTTATCAGAATCCCTGGCCGCCATGCGTCTTCACCCTCGCTCACCCAGGTCGGTCCGGAAAAACCATTAGGTGGTGTAACAATCGGACCATTGTTGAAAACGATGGTACGATTTGTAATTTCCGGCGGTAATTTCGCTTTTAAATGGCCACATGTAAAGCTCAGAATATGATTGAGATCGACCTTGTCGGGATATACGTCGCTGTTTATTTTCTATAACATAATTTGTATTTTTAACAAGATATCGTCAATATAAAAATATATATAGCATTGAGAGCATTGAGAGCTTCCAGATGCTTACCTCGCAAAAGTTACAAATCTTTAATTTTGTATTGCTGGGCACGTGGCACTCCGAGTGATAGACCCTGCAGCACTGCTCACAGCATTCGACCGCACCTGCTCGTTGGCATTTGCAACAGTACCAATCGTGATTATCGTCCTGCGATACGTCTACCGGCGGCAATCTATAACTCTCTTGCTCGACGCCGCTTTTCGTGGGTACTTTCTTCAATAGGACGAGCCCGTCCTCGACCGCCTTGTTGAGCTCCTCCTGAGCCTCTTGTTCTGTAAAGCCGTAAACTCGAGCCATGTGCCGTACCATACGGTCATTACTAGGTAAGCTCCTTTGATGTACCGTGATTTTGATTGTATCCCAAATCCGCTGAATCATATCTGGATCGCTTCTCCGGCGTACAGACATATCGATAGCAAACTGTAACGAGAAATAATTAATGAGATTCATTAGTGCATTACACCGAAAACGCTAGCTTTCACATTAAATATTGCATTTATTATATTATAATTATACTTTCAATTATTATTTCGTTAACAAATTGCATGACGTAATAATTAATTATTAATTAAGATAAATGACAGTAAAAATTCGTAACAGTAAGGGTATAGATAGTCGAACCATTATAAGCAACGTTTAAATTGATATAAGTATTTTGTGCCCTCATATGCTATCAGTAGATCAGTACGGTACAGTTAAATCTAAACTACATCAGACACACTAACTGGGTATGGACTATGGGTACCCACATATATACCAAACCAATATGCAGTACCCATATGCTTATAGGACATAGGTAATAAGTGCTTTACTCATGGTCAGTCGGCTTCTATCAATCTCAATGCGCGGCAGTTTTCAGAATAATCGGTGTAAACGTAAACAGTTTCGGTGAACGGAGCAGACAAATATTTTTAATCGAAGATCTGCCATCGCAACATCGCAACATCGCAACATTGCAACATCGCAACATGCATTCGGCGGTGCTATACGCAACAGGTTATACACTATTACTGTCCAGCTTTATCGCGCTTGTGATTCTATTATGGAAAGGATGCAAACGTAAGAAGAAATCACCATTTTACGTTCTATCGGCATCTGACGTCATTAGTTCTGCATTGACAGCTATTATACTTGTCGTGAATCATATCGAAGCTGGGATGAAATTGAGTTACATCTGGCAGAATAACACCAGCAGCGATATGCCCCAGCCCCAGCCCCAGCCCCAGCCCAACCATGCAGGCCAAGCATGGACAATCAAAGACAACTACCACTACCGAGTTCCATTCTTACAGACTCATGACCTACGCGGCGAGGTTGATCGCAATGTAACTTTAACATGTGGCATGAAAGACATATTTATGCAATACGGGATGTTACTCGCTGCACTGACAAACGCGTTTATATCTTTACTCACTTTTACTGTACAATGCAATCTCAATGCAGCATGTATAAATAAAAGATGCGCTAACGTAGTGAAATCACCTGCACCGACAGATACTCAACTTGAACCGAAGCCCAAGTCGAAGGATGCCCAAGTCGAACGTCGAAAGAGTGAAATATTTGAGAATAAACAGGAACCAGCATCTCTACAACGAGACAATATTAATGTGAAGACCAGGAGCAACATTATACGGAGAATTAGAGATAACTTAACATTTCAAACGCTGAAAGAGGATGATAAAATGCCGACTAGCTTCCTCGTCACGAGTCATTGGCTCATACCATTTCTCGTTGTAGGAATTCTATATTTCGCCGAATACAACGATTTGAATAACGTTAAACATACGGAGGACATCGAATGCGTATTTGAAAGTAATTTTCCAATGAATGACTTTGATACATTTTCGGATACTGATAATAATCTGAACATCATCGATTCCGTTGCATACACGACGCCGCTGGAACATAATTATTTCCTTAACGAAAAATTATCAAACGAGTCAAAATCAAACAGCGTAGAAATAGATCAAGTAGTATCTAAAGTTCAGAGTATCGTTAGAACTGCGTTAGAAATAAGTTATAGGCGCAATTCTACAAAAGACATCGGAACCACAAATTTTCTTAATACTTCTGAACCGCAAAATTTGACAGAATACATTTTAGCAAATAATATAATGAAATATATAAAAAATATTACAAATGTTAATAGTGTAGTTGAAGAATTAAACGATACACTAATGGAACAAGATATAAATGTCCATAATTCATCCACAAATAACAATATATATTTGAATCAGGATCATCAAGATTCGGAAGTACCGTTATTCTTCGATGTGTTGAAGAATGCGTCGGAAGAATTTGATGCAACTACATCTGGAAACCTGAGCAGCGTATCGCGAGGGTCAGTTGAAAACGAGGATGACATTGACATAAACAGTTATCAAGAGGATGCAGAGGATGCACAGATACATTTTGCAAATACCGCCACTGAGCAAAGTACAACTGAAATGACTACCAATACTACTTTCATGCAAAATGCAACATTCGTTTCCAACAATCAAATATATGGCGAGATAATAAAAGGTATTCAAGCTACTAGTATACATTCGGCAGCGAAAAATCAATACAATCGCTCGACGACGACCGCGACGAGTCAACCCAAGGATGGTAAGGATGATAAACAGCCTAAGATTAGCAATCGAATAAATTACATTGCGAAGAGGAAGCCAAATTCAATCAAGGTCAAGGATCTATTCTCCAACAAAAATGACAATCGCTACATTAATGCTGACTATGAGACAAAGCAGAGCAGTTCACTGCATATGACCAACAAATGTCTCATTTCAACCAAGTTCTTAAAACTGCAACTGTTTGTATTATCTTTTGCGATATACTTCCTGCCGATTCTGCTATCCTCTATTCTACAAATGCGAGGAAAGCACATGTGTAAGAATATACTTGCGATATTAAAACCAAAAGCAAAAACCGATCTTCCTTCCACGAGTAGTAAAAAGATGATTCATCATCAAGATTCATTGTTAGTAGAACTAGAAGGATCCAACACAGCTCAGCCACAGCAGCCAGAGGGATTAAGAAACGATCATAGCGGAACGGATATAGATACAATAAAAAAGGATCATGAAAGTTGCAGGGAAAATGAAAGTATAACCTTAGAAATAGAATGCATGGTAAGAATATTCAATACTATCAAGTTATCATTAATTTTGTGCGTAATTTTTTGGACACCGGTATTCTTAGGGACTCTACTGAGAGTATACTCCTGTACCCGTGCGCCTCAATGGTTAACCGATACAACATTCTTAAGCGCATTTTCTTTCGGTATCGTAAGGAATGCTCTGAATATAAATATAATCAGAATTCAAGAAGCTTGTAGTGACACTAATACGAAAAAGAACAAGATACATCCAGTTGAATAAGTCGTGCTTGATAGCTGATAGCCAATATGCAAACAGCAAAATGTTACCAGTATGTCACCAAAAAAAAAAAAAAAAAAAAAAAAAATTATGGATTCTCGATCACTAAACTATTTAAACTGTAGCTGAGCTTTAATTTTCATTTCTGGGATGTAAAAATCACTCCCACTTCCCAGGGGACTACTGGGTTAATAATATCGATATAACAATAACAATAATAATAATAATAATAATAGTAATCAAGAATTGACCTTGTATCAATGATTATATACATTTTGCAAAAGTGAAATAGCGTTTTATTATTTTATATTAAGAGTGAAAAATATCTCTTTATGTACAAAAGCATTAAAACTCGCATTTTACTGTAGAAGCGCGTTTTCGGCGCAAAGCAAATATTTCATGTTTGTTACAATAAAAATTGTGGCGAAAGTGCCCATATGCGAATTGAATTAATTTGTAAGAGAATTTCTACCTATCTATGCATAGATCGGCGTTTCGCTTACTGTGCACTTATCACTTACCGCAAGTAAAATTTCGGTCGCTACTGAGCACTGATCGCTACGCACTGCAGACCACTGTAGACTGTGGACGATCGTCGGAACGTCGCGGTCGGAAGGGTTCCGAGATATCGCGGATCGCAGATGCCCCTTCGAACGGCCCTTGGGTTTCGCACCGTCACGCCCACGGTAGCGAGTGCATCGGTCACGCGAACAGATTCCTCCGATTCTCGTCGCCGCTCGCAATTCGCAATAGCGAAGCGACCAGTAACGGGTAATGTAACACAACAATTAACATCGGAGGCGCAAGTACTGTGCGTACGTCACGAGCCCAAGCCCCAACTTAACCTCCTCGTCAGCACTCTGCACTCTCAGCGCGCTTAACAATGCGCGCGCAACTTACGTAATTGCATATCGACAAGTTGTTTTAACGCGTATCGCAGTAGGTATATCGCAGTATATCGCACGGGGAAACACGATCGCGCGCGTTTTCTATTCGAATTCGCGCAAGGCGTTTGCCGCTTACTACTCGCGCCCATCTCTTTTAACAGGGAATCGATATAGGTGTATATATATATATATATATATATACTCCAATGTTTAAAATAAATCATTGCTAAACTTGATACAGTTTGATGAACGAATTTTAGTAAAATTAATTAAAAACTTGGTGGCAGCTTTAAATGTCGCAGGCGCATTTTAAATGTCACGATTTATAATAATCTAATTACATTAATTAAACAAGGCAGATTTATTTATAAAAAAAAAATATATATATATATATATGTACATGTATATATGTACATGTGTCCAATTATCTTTGGATTATAATAATTTGATGTAATGCGTATACTATGTAGTTAAACGAACATTCTGTAATACATTATACGGTAAACAAAAAAATCATTATTTATAGTTATACTATAAGATGTAAGATATATTCAACGATATATTCGATATATTCCAGTTCCAACTTCCAGACGCAAGGTGCGCACAAATCGAATTGTAAAAAAAGACAAATGCAAAATAAAAAGAGCGAATAGAGTTAGTCACGCGTGGCTATCTAGTATCTATCTGGTTCGATTTCAGTTGACTAGCGATGAATCTAGATTCAAGCGATTGGACCGCGCTAACAAAGTTTTATGAACTGTTCCAAGTTGCGTCGTAGATCCGTACCGTCTTCCCACAGCACGATTTTCGCCTTCATCGACAGGGAGGTAGGTAAGTTATTGAGCTGATCGGCGAGCGGATAACCCTTACGCGGACATGCCAGATCGGCTTCTGAGAGACGCAAAATCGGACAGAGATCGTTCAATCCGTCGCCGATGTAAACAATTCTCTCGTAGCTCTTGCCTTCCTTGTGTTTATCCTGAATATAGTCCATCAGGACCTGGCCCTTGCAGAGATTGACGGCGCTCATCTTACACGCGTGCTTCGTGTGATATGCGTCCACTTTCAGCCTGCCGTCGTCGTCGTATCGAGCTGGGTTTGTGAAGACGCGTGACACCACATGTTTGAGCTGTCTGCTCCTGAGCCAGTAGTCTATGAACACGCTGTTGGAGTCGCTGATAACGATGATCTCGTGACCATTGGCGTGCAGAGAAGTGAGAAGCTCCGTCATCCCCTCAACCACGGGTATGCCAACAATAACGTCCTCGATTTGACTCGCGTTCACAGAGTTGTCATGCAGGAGCTCGAAGATCTTGCCCATGTAGGCCAGCCAGTTGGATTTCCGCAGATTCTGCACATCCTTGGGTATTTTTTCCATCAGCAAATTTCGCACTACCACGTCGGTGTTGTCCTCGCAGATGGTGTGATCGAAATCGATCGCCACAAGCACGTCGTGACCCATCTCTATATTAATTAAAGCATAATCATCACGTTACACAACCACCGAGATCTGTGCCGATGCCGATTTGCTAAAACTTGCTAAAAAGTATTTATTGAGACATTGGTCTCAATAAATTATGTATACATATAATTTCAAGGCTAGATAATTCGTTACACAAAATTGATCATATGAGTATATAGGGTGACTGATTTAATTTGTGCATCGTAAACATCTTTACTTCCTTTTGAATAATAGGACTAAGCAAAAATTTATATTGATTAAAAACTGATATTGTTGCTGTATGTAAGTTTTTTGGCCTGTGTCATCCACTTGTCTCATTTTTCACTCCAGTCCAAGTCTTAAATGATGCGTTGAGTGTTACACAGATTGCTGAATAAATTAGGTATGGTTGATTCGTTCGATCGTTTCTTTACGCGTTTATCGATTATGACCTATGAGTATCGAATCCAGAAATGTCAGATGCATTTGTTTCTCTGCCTATTCCAGATTTCCAGCCTATTCTCCGCTATCACCCGTTTTATTTCCTTGTTCATGACAGGATTCTTTGAAATTATCTAATATTAAATTAATTAAACTCACTTGGTGGATCTATGTAGATATTGTAGATTGAAAAGCCGGTCGGGTAAATACCAATAACAGATGAAACTTCGATTGCCTGCACTCTTGTGTCTCTTTTAAAAAAGATCTGCCAGAACTGAACAAATAACGAGAACGTCACGTCTTTGTATTACGATCTCGAAATAATTGTTATGATACAGCATACAGATTTAACATAACAGATAGTGTTAAATACCTTTTGATTGACGAGTTAAGATGACGTGCCACCGCCACATTCTATAACCTCTTCTAGCCATTCTAGGCATTCTAGCCTGTTCTAGACTTCTAGCCGCACATTGATTGAACTATTATATATAGTTCAATGTAGATTGTAGCGGGTAGCCGCATCATGCGGATTTGCGTTCGACCGGTTCGACCGCCACATGATCGATAATCGATATAACCTCCAATCCAAAAAATATCAAGATTCAAGAAACAGCGCGAAATAACGGAAAAAAGTCAACAATATCGGATCGAGACTGATATCGGACACCCTTTGTCTCGTTTTTTCTGCTCTGTGTCTCGACTCTCGAACTTTCGTAAACAAACGCAAGTTTAGACTTGGTTTAGACTTCAGGTAAACGCACGCAGTACGCACACTCGCACAGCGCACGCATGACAGGGCTGACAGCCGGTTTGCCGCCAATCCAATTTATCCAATCCCTGTATCGGCGTATCGGGTATCCTCGGCGACCCCGGGGGTTTTTCAGAGTCCCTTTTCATTGCCTTTCGCTTTCGATTTCGAGAGAATTGACGCAGACGGCAGAAGTTTTCTTTTTTACCTTTTAAATCGTCGTAGCGATGTCCAAGTATAAGTGTTTGATGCCCGCTGGCATGTCTGATGACGACGATGACGACAATGACGATGTCTTCTTCCCTCTCGAGGAGGTACGTTTAACGCAAAAATTACATATCAATTTTTGTTCAACAACGACAGCGTTTTTCTCACCCCGGTCCCCGTTTTCTTAACAGAAAAAGCCCACCGTCAAAGAGAGTAATTATACTCCGAGGAAGGACTCGATTTCGACGAAAGAGGAGACGAAGGTCATCGATTTCAAGGTATACGATGAGGAACGTATCTACGAAGATCGCCTTGTGAAAGCGTGTACAATGGGAAATTTGGAAGTGATACAGGAATATCTTGAACGTAAGCGGTTCTTATATTAATCGGATTCTTCATTCAGTGCATTTTTCTCTCCTTTGTACAATTAGCATAATTTTATATATTATTTAAACACTCGTGGACTGTGAAATAAAATCGATATCTTTTTCTCTCTCTCTCGTGTTAAATTGTGTTAAATAAAAATTATTATGTATGTTGAATGTTTTTATGTAGAATGTGATGTAGAGCATGATGTCAATAAGTTCCTGTATACTGGATGGACTCTATTATTATATGCGACTTCATCGGTAGAACCAGAAATAATACAGTACCTCTTGGCACATGGCGCAAACCCAAATAAGCATAAAGGTATAGATTGATGTTATTTTATACATTATTTTGAGTTTTGCATAACATTTCTGTAATCGCCAAATTGTACAGATGGATTTACACCTCTCATGGCGCTGTGTAATTCCATGAAGGAAACAAAAAAATCTTTGAAATGCCTTGAACTTCTAATGCAAGCAAAAGCTGATGCAAATGTCATAAATAAGCGGAGGTAAAATTAATAGATAAGAAATCTCTAGAAACTAATGTCTATACGATGTTAAGATTATTATCACTGTTACTGTCTTGGTTCGATAAGCATTGACATTCACAATTTTTACAGAGAAACCGCTCTAATGTACGCATGTATGTCGAAGAATGCAGAATTCGTCGTCGAACTTTTAAAATATGTACAAAACATTGATGCAAGTGACAGCGACGGAAAAACTGTAAGTTTTTAACGTCGTTAGGCATCCAAAGTTTTTCCTATATAAATTCTTGATTTAATTACAGGCATTGAGCTATGCTGCTGCAGCTAATAAGCCTGATATTGTAAGAATTCTTTTGGCACATAATGCAAATACTTTACTGACAGATGCGTACAATATATCTGCTAAGGATATCGCAGATGCAAAAGGATTCAGAGAGGTAATTGACATCTTTTCATCATTAAATTTTTCATTTTAATTCTTAAGTATTTTTTCCGTTGCTTAGATATCCGCTTTATTGGACAAAGATGAAGAAGAGGTAGTAACTTGTTGCAAGATATCCGAAATAACAACTTGGAGAGATTTATTCCCAAATTTGTATCCCAGAGAAAAGGAAGCTTTAGATTATGATATATCAGTGATGCTATATGGAATGGGCTTGGAAAAATATGGCATTTTATTTCAAGGAATGGATATTAAAACTTTTTTACAATTGACAGAAGATGATCTTTGTCGCTTAGGAATTGATACTACTGTTCATAGAGAGCAATTACTAGAAGGTCTTAACAAATTTCACAACAAGAAGTGGCGTATAGATAGTTTTGGCAATATTAGGAAAACGGATTCATATACGTATGTTTTATATTTCTCTATATTATTTTGATTGGAATATATGAAACAAAATAATTAATATCGACAATTATATATATTGTGTATATATATATATACACACACACATGGTTACAGAATTTACAACGGTGTGATATCATTAACAAATGCGAAGAAGCAGATTGGCGTGATAGCTTCTAGTTTCCAATATATCAAAAATAATTTGCTAAAAGCTGCAAGCGAAAATATCGTTTTGTCGCCTGTGAAAAGAACGGAATATGAAGAAGAATTGAGAAAAACGCAAAAAACTTTAAAACTCTTAAAGAATGAGATAATACAAATTAAGAAACTAGCTCAAGAGGTATCATATTATAAAGCTAATATAAAATTTTAATAATACAATTTTATCACTATTCAATACTAATCCGTATTTTTACATTGCAGATCGATAAGGAAAATAATATTGGTGTACCGGCAACGTGGATTAATCCCAAGAGTAAATCCGGTTGGACTATAACAATAAGCATTACATTAATGGTAGGGCTATACTTGTGCAAAAGATTGTATATTCAAAGGTTATGGAATATGTATAACATTAGGATATCCTCAGTGCTCCGTTATCGAACGAATTTACCATACTTTTTCGAATGAATTCAGAAGTTACCTTGTTTCATAGCACAAATAAGCTTACACAATATATATATCAATATCATTACAGTTTTTAAAATTTAACTCTTGTAGTTCATATACATTTGGAAAAATATGTTTATATTAGAAAATATATATACAATTTTTTATAGTGTATTTATATGTAATATACATTTTATTGACTTGAGTGTTCTCTCAAGTTAGCTAATTTCATCATCTGTGGAAAGAGAGGATGAAACGATGGAAGATTTTGTTGACGGATTGTTAACTGATAACGTTCCAATGGTCCACTGCATAGCGCTAATCTGTCTCTTTCGTTCGGATGGCTGTCCATCCACTGAGATAATCGGCCTACAGACCATCCGGCGCTCTGTGTGATACATATAAAATTTATTAAGTTTTTCAAAATGTAAATCGTCTCTTTTCTAATATAACTCTACAAAATAAATTTATATTTAAGAGATCTATTTCACCTGATGCGGTGACGCTAATTCAGGCGGCGCGCCAGAAAACAAATGTAGGAGAATAAGGGACGGCGATACGCTACTCTCTCCTTGCCCTTCCAGAATTTTGTCCACCATCTCCTCGGGATTGAGGGGAAGTAAAGTTTTTAGCGCTCGCAGAGTTCTGTATTGCTGTTGCTCAAGCAGACCCATCTGGCCACCACGGCATAACGGCGTCACAGCTATTTCCATCTATAACATTCAATCTGTATCACATTCATCATGCATCTACTCGATACGTCTGTCTTTACGTAAAAGCAACATACCTGAGCGAAATCTACTAGAAGTTTCGCTTTTCCAAAATCAGTCAGAGGTCTCAGCAAGCAAGCATGACGCACAAATAACTCTATGCATCTCGACGCGACAGCTTTACAACTTTAATGATTTATTAACATTTAATAATTTGTTACATTTGATGAACGACGGACAAAGAGAAACAAAAGTAACATACCTTTCAGCTACAACCACTTGATTTTTGTACGGTAGTAAAAATGTATTCACGGATCGTAAAATAAAGCCTTGTAATTCACGCATGTAAAGAGAACAGCCGATTTCCTTTCCTAGAGGGCTACTTGTGCTATGTAATTAAAATATCGATATTATGCGGTGAGATCGGTAGATGAAAATGAAAATTAAGAAAATAAGAACGTACTCTCTGAATTCGGGATCATCGTGCATTGTTAAAATAATACTTTCGATTGCATCGCTAATAGAAGTTAACAGCGGCGCGAGCAAGTTCTTCGTTAATTCGTCCGTTTCCTTGAGCGCCGTGGTAATGACAACGTTCCCTTCGGAGAATAAGCCCCCCGCCAAATTAGCTATCACGCGATTTGTCTGGCTAGAAAGATAATGAAGAAGATTCGCAAGCGTGACATTTGTCTGTTGACCAGTAGTAGGGGAATCGATTACTTGGCTGGCCTCACCGCCAATCACCACACTTTGCTCGCATTTTAAGCAGAACAGTCTTATTGCTTTTCCAACATTACGTGACACCACGGTCGAGAGTCCATCATCCACCAGTGATACGCTCAGTTCACTAGACGCGGAATGTATTTCTGTTATAATTTTCTTCAATGAATAAGACATGTATGTAGACAACATGCCATACTTACTTTGTGATCATACGTATTAGACTGTCAATCTCGTCATGCGTCGGCAAACCTTCTCCAGAAAACATATTGTGAACTGGATCCAGAAGTCGAGACACCGAACGCGATAAATATGCGTTTTCGAATGGTAATAAAACATTGCGGCTATATCAAAGATGTACATTAATATAAAACTTGGTATGTGATTATGTAAATTTATGAGATATACCTACTCGATACCATAAATCCCAATACTGTGAGATCTCTCTTTTAAGCGTTTACTCAAGTCTAAAAATATTCTTAAAAATTTTGGATACTCTCCTTCCAGGGCTTGTTTTACAAATGACAATCCTACAAGATCGTTGATAAAAACTTTCTTTGAATTAAATTCGGCATTTGATATCTATATATTTATAATTTACCTTGAGCACGTTCAGTCAAGACTTTCGCAAGAAGAGCGTTTACCTTATCCCAAAATTTCTCGGATAAATCATGAAACCCTTGCATATGGTGCTCCAACAATACTCTTTGCAGCAATTCAATCTAAATATAAAATAGCATTGTATGAAAAAAATTGCTAAATTAAAAATAAGTAAAATGCATATTGCAAAATGTTGTCTATTCACTTGCAGACAGTGCGTATATAAAGTATCTTGAAAAAGACGTTCGAGATTTTCCCAAATTCTCGTGCGTAAATTCCCAGACGATCCGGGCGACGGAATCATAGCTCTGCCCGGCGCTCCGCGTTTCCCAAAATCCTGATTTGTCACCAACGATACATCTAATGATTCTGTGGAAATTTTTTCTATCTCAGCCAGGGTAGATTCTATAGTTGTGTCTACAGCACCGCCTATTATTCCCAAGTTTTGAAAGACCTGCACAGCCGTGCTCACCTGCCCATACGTATACATTAGTGCAAATATTAAATTATTAAATAAAACTTATAATTAACATATTTCGTTTGTACAATAGATTCAGATCAAACATTATTAGCTATATTAAAGAAAATTATACGATACCTTCGTTCTGTCCATCGTCAGTAAACCTTGTGTTAATGTATGAGTAGCTATTCTTTGTACTGTAGCTCTCTGAGTCTTTATAGCCTGCTGGTCATCTGCGATTACATCTAGGCCGTTAAGATCCGTGTCAGCCATTAATTGTTCTGTATATATAAATTTCCCAATGTAATACAGATTGGTACATAAGATTACATGATGAAGAAAAGAACAAAAAATTATATATGTATACCAAGCTCATGCAGACTATTAGCAGCTTTAATGATATCTGGCCCTTGAGTAATGCTACTCATTTGAGAATTTAAACGTTTCGATAAATGTTGCATCCTAGAGACTCTTCTCAAAAGATCGGAGGTTTCGTGAAGTCGTGCTAGTACAATCGTTTGCATTTCGATCCTATTAAATGGATCGATAATCTTGCCACGTAATCGCTCCACTGCCGACAAGAGGCTCTGAAACAAAAATTATTATATTTCGTGCTTTTGTGTTTTTTGAGTTCGAATTGATATTAACGTTTCCTTGCTCACTTGTATATGAGACTGCATTATAAAAAGCACTCCTTCTAATTTCTCCACCCATGTTGCTTGAGATAGTAAATCTTCATGATTCGCAAGTACTTGCCTCTGTAGCTCGGCATTCAATACCTCGATAGCTAGAAGCAACGTTTACTGTTTCAGTATTTTAAATCAATTTAAATAAAACAGTTTCAACTTTACCTTGTCCTAATTTGTTTAATTGTTGAGCTACCGACAACAATGGCTCAACAACATCAGTCTTTTTGAAGTCAACATCCAACAGTTGTTTAAAGAACTCTGAAATTTATGTATATTTTGTTAGTTACATAAATATTCACATAGAGATAAATTCTTATTTAACAGAGATATACAAGTTTTTCAACTTACGATCATTTTCAATGTCTTCCCAACTTGATATTTCGCTCATTTTGGATAAGTTTGTCAGAATCAAAACAGTGATATTTGCATGTATGTATATAAGTACAACGTATGTATTGTACATGGAACACAACATATATATATAGGTCGGTTCGTTTTCGCTGCACTTCTGAACTAGTGCAATATAAGTTAGAATGAGAAAAATATATTTTCTTTCATTCTAACTTATTGCACTAGTTCAGAGAGCAGCGAAAACGAACAGACCTTATATTTATTACATGGAACAGGGTGAGCATCTTTCAGACTTGCTTCACTAGTCTGGGGTATACTAGGGTATATAACTAGAGGAGGTAAGAGTTTGTTGGACAAAGGTTCACATTTTTTTTTACATTACAGATTATAGGTGCGTTCCAAAACGCATCGAAAAGGAAACGTTTCATCTTCCCAGGTCAAGCCTATTGTCAGCATATTGTTACATATTTACATACGAAACATATCTGACTTTGTGTATTGACGTTAAAATTAGTCACATTTCCGTAATTTAAATTCTATCTTCAAACATTTGTTATTCATAAAGATGATAAATAGTCTCTTTATTATAAATTCTTCGGGGTAAGTGTCAATTAAAGCACGAAGAGCAAAGTAAACTGCAGGTTTGACAGATTATTTAACAAATTGTAGATTAGCATTTCCCACATAGAGTAAATATTTTCTGTCATTGCTGCTAAACTATTTTTATATTTGGTATGCGACGTGCGTTCTAATTTGTTTCGTATACACATAGAGATGTCTTCATGGAGAAACATTGGAAGAGTGCAGTCGCACGTTCACTCTGTGACTATTTCTTTGATCAGCAACGAAGAGTCTTGTCTCCGGAGGACACGCCGCCGGTGATAGCCACTCCGCATCATTATCTTATTAGCATATATCGCTGTAATATGTTCTTTGTGGCGGTGTGCATGACAGAGGGTAATTTTAACTTGATAAGCGATGCCGTTTATTATAAGATTTATATATAAAATAATAATATAAATATTCTTTACTTTTTTCCAGTTCCACCATTATTCGTTATTGAATTCTTGCACAGGGTAGTGGATACCTTTGAAGATTATTTCAGCGAATGCACAGAAACTATTATAAAAGAAAACTATGTGGTGGTATACGAATTGTTGGACGAGATGTTGGACAATGGTTTCCCTCTGGCGACAGAATCCAATATATTGAAGGAGTTGATCAAGCCACCCAATATTTTACGTACCATAGCAAATACTGTTACAGGGAAATCCAAG
Source organism: Leptothorax acervorum (assembly GCA_035220615.1). Lineage (NCBI taxonomy): Eukaryota > Metazoa > Arthropoda > Insecta > Hymenoptera > Formicidae > Leptothorax > Leptothorax acervorum. The sequence continues at coordinate 1,088,483 of JASTWQ010000030.1, read as the reverse complement.
TAAGTACATCTGTATGCTCAAGCATTTATGTTAAACATTTACATGGATTTATGTGTAAAGGATTATTTTATATTTATATATAGCAAATAATACTAAAAAAAGGCAATAGAGCCAACGCGCGGTAGTTGGAGCGCAATTATAAATTTTAATCAGTTAGTTTACATGTATAAGACGACAAACGTTTCGACTGTTTTTTGAGTCCTCTTCAGCGTAAAACAATAATTAGCATTTAAGTCAAAGATAAAAAAAAACGCAAAACTGCCATAGTTAAATCAAAAATAAAAAAATATATATTACGCAACGCAGTCATGAATGTAATGATTAACGTTAAATAAACCTAACTTCGCAATCTAACAGTGGTACATATTGAGAAGACGTAGTCTTATGTTATAGAAACCTTTAGCGCATTGCATCTCACGCTTGAGTGTTTACAGATGCTCTCTCCGAAGTACTTCCAGGTATCCTCAGTTTCAAAAAAACAGATGGTAAAATAACAGCCCTTTGTCCATTCTAGACTGTAACGTGCAGGATACCTGTGTGGTAAAATTCGGAGTAACATCCGCACGAGTACAACGCTATATGCGTACAATTGAGAACAAATATGCAGTGACTTACAATGCGTTATTTCTTTCAAAACACTGAAGTGACAAGCACGTTTGTTTAATCACGTACTGATTTCCATCTTAATTCGAACCTTTTCGACAACGCATTGTAGGTCACTGCATATTTGTTCTCAATTGTACGCATATAGCGTTGTACTCGTGCGGATGTTACTCCGAATTTTACCACACAGGTATCCTGCACGTTACAGTCTAGAATGGACAAAGGGCTGTTATTTTACCATCTGTTTTTTGAAACTGAGGATACCTGGAAGTACTTCGGAGAATGCATCTGTAAACACTCAAGCGTGAGATGCAATGCGCTAAAGGTTTTTATAACATAAGACTACGTCTTCTCAATATGTACCACTGTTAGATTGCGAAGTTAGGTTTATTTAACGTTAATCATTACATTCATGACTGTGTTGCGTAATATATAATATATTTTTTTATTTTTGATTTGACTATGGCAGTTTTGCGTTTTTTTTTATGTTTGACTTAAATGCTTATTGTTTTACGCTGAAGAGGACTCAAAAAAGAGTCGAAACGTTCGTCGTCTTATACATGTAAACTAACTGAATAAAATTTATAATTGCGCACCAACTACCGCGCGTTGGCTTTATTGCCTTTTTTTAGTATTATTTATTTAATTGTGAAAGCCTTTATATTTATTTTGTTATATATAGCGTCAGCGCAATCTTGCCAAGTGGACAACTATCCAATGTTCCTTGGAGACGAACTGGAGTGAAATATACCAACAATGAAGCTTACTTTGATGTTGTCGAGGAAGTAGATGCGATTATTGATCGAACTGGAGCAACAGTGTTTGCAGAAATTCAGGGCTATGTATGTTCTATCTATAGTGTCCCTTCCTTCCTTGCGTCCATAGCGCTTGTCAGCGCGTAGTGAGCCTCTCTCATGTGCCTGTAGCGCGCACGCTGATCATGATACTACAGGCATATGGGACCTACTTTTTTACGTCGATTCCGAACGGCTAAATCGAGAGGCTTTTCTTGGCAAGAATACTCTCAGTGGTTTGCCATTGCCTTCTGAGAGGGAGCACGAGCGAAAATTTCTAGGTCCTACCGGGAATCGAACCCGAGACCTCTAGCATAGCAAACCGGTGCGCTGGCTGCTAAGCCACGCTCGACTCCAAAAGTGTCCCACATAAACATTAATCATTACACATGTTAATATTACACATATTAACATGTGTGATTAATTTTTTAGATTGACTGTTGTATAAAACTAAGCGGTATGCCAGATCTTACCCTTTCATTTATGAATCCAAGACTGTTTGATGACGTGAGCTTCCATCCTTGCGTTCGATTCAAAAGATGGGAGGTATATACACGAATAGTGTAATGTTATATATAATTGTGAAAATTTATTTTTAAGTTTATATGTCTTGTTTTAGTCGGAAAGGATACTTTCTTTTATTCCACCTGATGGCAACTTTCGCCTCCTTTCATATCACATAGGATCACAAAGCATTGTAGCAATTCCTATATACGTAAGACACAATATTAGTCTAAAAGAACCGGGAGGTGGTAGATTAGACATAACTGTTGGACCAAAACAAACTATTGGTAGGACAGTAAGTTATCTTTTTTTAAAGATATATAATATGGATATGACATATATTAATTGTAAGTTATCATCATTATAATTATTATTATTACTAATTACTAATGTTATAATTATAGGTTGAAAATGTGACTTTAGAAATTCCAATGCCAAAGATAGTTTTGAATTGCACTTTAACTCCAAACCAAGGAAAATATTCGTTTGATCCCGTCAGCAAAATATTGCTATGGGATATTGGAAGAATCGACGTTTCCAAGCTGCCAAATCTCAGAGGATCGGTAGGATAATTATAGCTTCTAGAAATGTATATCTCTAAATAATGATTTTTTGTTATTACTTGATATTTTATATTTCAGATTACGGTACAAAATTCAACGGCTATTACTGAATCAAATCCTGCCATTAATGTACGTATAATAATACCACATCTTAATATAACATAAATCTTTTTCGAATGAGATTGACAGTTTGATACCTTGTTTTCAGGTGCATTTTACGATCAATCAATTAGCGGTATCCGGATTGAAGGTGAATCGGTTAGATATGTATGGCGAAAAATATAAACCATTCAAAGGTGTCAAATACATCACTAAAGCTGGCAAATTTCAAATAAGAATGTAAATATATGCTAAAATTATAAACTATACTTTTTACGTTATATTATTATAATAGATATATTTTCTATATACATATTACATTATTATATAAACAAATTAAACGTGGTGAATTTACATGACATTAAAAGTATAGCTTACAGCTTAGTTTGTTACTTAATTTACTATGTAGAAAAATAATTTATGTCGAATAAACCTTTAACCTCATTTAAGTTAATTGAGAACCAAACATCTGTTCTATATTGTATATTGAGTATATTCTACGAGATCGTATGTGAGGAAGGATAATTTAAACAGTTTTATTTTAATAATAATTCTACTGTAATAAAACTGAAGAATTGTCAAAGAAGAATAAAGCATACTTAATAATAGGACCATATCGAGAATCCTTTATGTTGATGGTTGACATAATAACTTTTTTGCCTCCAAATCTTCCCACGTTGGATGAGTAGCATATGTATATAACCGCTCCATATTGGTAGCATATATGGTGTGATTGCTAACGAGATTTTTATAAATCTATTTGGGAAAATAAAATCAGTTAAAATATAGGGATTTTGAAATGATGAAACGTGATGAGCAGAGGAATAGACTTTTTTTTTATTATTACCTTTAATGCATATTGCAAATCGGCCGTGCTTACTGGTTTTAACGGTGGACGAGTGGTTTGCGTGGAACAAGCGTACGAAAAAGCAGTAGCTTGTTCGGCTTCTTCAAAACTTGACTTTGACGCAGGGATTTGGCCATAAGGTTCTATTATTTCTGTTGGCCTATATTTTAAAATTGATTCAATATTAATCATGTATAAAATCAAAATAAGCACATGCAACTTACCCGGAATTGAGTGGATTTATGTACATGGAATTTCTTTTCCACGAGCTAGGTACTGGTTCTCCTATATTGTAAATGAAAGAGCCATCCCGAACGGTGTATCCTTTTCTACGTGTGAAAATTGCAGTAAGTATATTTTTCAAGAAAATTTGCGTTGCCGCTATAACGATGTGCGCGGTATTTTCTTCAGCTCCGTCCATATTATTTTCCCATGCCGCGAGCATTAATCGAGCTAATACAAAAGTGCGATCTGGCAATACAAGTTCTTGGGCGCTAGAGCGATTGGCGCCTATAGGTTCGTCTCCGACCGGTGATGAGGCTTGTCCTAACACTTCCACGTACATGTCTGCTGGCTGTCATAAAGAAACAATGTACATAAATGATCGTATTTACGTATAATTGATGTTGCGATACTATACACCGTGTACATAACACATATGACACATATCTACAAACCTCAAAGTTTGATTTATCAGTCTTGTATTTGCGTTTCAGTCTCAGTTTTCTCTCTTTTGAAACTTTATCCCTATCTATTTTGGTTGGCGTGACGGCGGCTAATCCGCGAACTTTATTAAAGAGACATAGCAGGAACTCGTTGTGTAAACGGACTTGATCATCTGTCATCAGATTACGAGCTTCACAATCAAATTCTTCTTTCGTAGTCTAAAACAATGATGTATATAAGTAATATGCGAAATACGCATATCTGATGCATGGCATATATGAAAGCTAATCGATAAATTTTATACCTTCATTTGGAACCACAGCTTCATCTTCTCGAAATATCTATTAATAATCATAAAAATAAAACTTGTAAACTACAGTTTTATAGGTTAAGTTTGTCCGTCATATATTTTAACATCACAAATACTAGTTTTTTAAAATAGAAAAACTTACATTTTTGCGTTTTCGCCGAGTGATGCTACGAGACTCTTCCTAGCCAAATTTAAATCCTTTGAAGTGGTCATTTCTGTGATTTTTCTTTGTTTTCGCGTTACCGCATATACGAGTGTTTTGAAGTCGAGGTCAAGAGAAATCAGGTTAGATTTAAGTTTAAGTTGGGAGTTGGGATCAGTTGGGGATGGGATATAAGTATATGGAATTATATAGAATCATTAAATCGGGATTAGCCTGGCAGTTTAAATAACGCGCGTATAAAAAACATGGGATTAAAAAATAAAAAATACATAATAAAAAGTTGATTTAGATAATTTTAATTTTATTTTTAATGTAAAAATTATATACAAATACATTTTATAAATAATAGTTTTGCTACAATCTCTATCATTTGTTAATAGACTTTGTTCTTACAATATTGTGCAAAAATATAATACAGAGAGCATTGTTATAACTTAAACGTTATATAGAATCTTTATCAAATGTAAATAGAAAACTTATTTACTATACAAAGTGAAAAAAAGTTGTTGATATTTGTATATACACATATTCAATAAATTCAATCCTTTACAATAGTTTTTCCTATACAATTACGATACTTTCAACTGTTTTAGAGTTCTGCTTAATTAGTTTCTTAGTCTTCCTTCTGTATCAGGCAAAATTACTTTAAAGTTCGACGCATGTGAGACATCCTACTTCTAATTGCAAAAATTTTTCGAGTATATACAATTTATCAAAGAATCTACCATTTTCTTCCAAGCCAGTCTTCGAAATTTTTTTTCCTATTTTTACGACCTTTCTTTCTATGTCATCTGATTTCTTTGGATGGGACCTTTGACCGAATGAGATCCCACGTTATCAATGAAGTATTCGATCTCGTGCATAAATCCATGATAAGCGGAGTACTTCTTACATCGCGCATCGCTCCTAAGCAGGTTCCTGTTGCCATGTTGTAGATGGGTGTGCCATTCTATAACAATAAAGCATTTAATATTCTCAGTGTCGATAAAAAAAACTTCTATTGCTATTATAATATCTAATTGCTATTTATCAAACTAATAAGCACTTGTATAAAGAAAAGAAAATTTCTAATAATTGTTGTAAAAAAAATAAAACATTTGGTGCAAGTTTAGAATTCATAACGCAAGAAATCTTACAAGGCGCTTATGACGCCAATCTTGACTTCCTCCCATCTCATGACACTTTCCAAGTTTTGGAATCTTCTCAGCTCCTTCCATGCAAAGCATCTGACCAAGTACTAGTTCATTTTTATCGGTCTCATACCACATCTACAAAAGTATACGTATAAATTTGAAAAATAACAAAATTCTCTTCTTCCTTTTCTCACTTGATAATAATAACCTACCTGTGATTTAACTCTTAAACAAGGCATCAAAATAAGTTTCGAGCCTTTAGTCTTGATATCCTTTTCACTCTGGATACAGAGAGCGGTATTTAAAAGTCTGATTTGATACTGATCAGTATAATTTCTCTTTCTTGAATGCCAAGGTTGCATCGGTCTTTGATCAAGCTTGGCCCATTTATCCTTCAGCCGCCTTTCCGTATCATCTGGCAACGTTAATTCAGGATAAACCACCTTCAAATACCAGCCGAAAGTTTTGCACTTTAATCTCTGGCGCAACGCTAATCGCTCTGAGATATCGCCATAATCAATCGTTTTAGCATTTTTCAGAAAGTAGTCTTTATATTCATCCATCCACACATTTGCGACTCGTAAGGAATTCTTTAACATGGTGTCGTGCGGGTCGTCCGAACCGTACGGCCGTCGTCTTCTAAATACATGACCCACTCGTGAACAGGGAATAAGTTCAATACTGCCGCCACACATCCATATCTAAAATTTAAAAGAATAAAAAAAAAAGAAATCAATAACATTGTTTTGCCATAAATATATAGCCAAATAAATGTGAAAGAAGATGCAGAAGAATAAGTATAGTCAATATTTACTCGAAACGATATTTCAAGATTCTCTCCACCCCAAACGTCCATACCAATATCATATTCTCCCATCTTTATAAAATATTCTCTATCAATAGCGAACAATCCTCCGGCCATAGTCGGCGATCTATTTATTGATAAAAAAATACTTATTTATACAAAAGATCTGTGATTATATATTGCAAGTATATAATTATATCTACAGATAAAAGTATTGTCTTACTTGATGGGCTTTACAAAATCGTCATCATGTTTTAATGTCCCAATTGGCAAATTGTCCCATTTAAAGTGAAGACCCCAATTAAAGCCACCTCTCACCAATGGACTTCCAGTATATTGAAATGTATCTGCGTTTATAATATCGATCACTGGCATCGGTACGATATTTCTCGAATAAGCGATCCTTGATAGAAGCGGCTCTATCCACATTTTGTTTACTTCTATATGACTATCCAAAAAGATGAAAACTTTGCCGGTCGCTTTCCTAGCTCCAAACACCCGTGCTCTGATCAAACCTTCCCTTCTCTCGGTCTTGAACAATCGTACTTTGTCATTAAAATTGTTTTTAATATATACTTTTATCTTTTCGTGCAATGTATCACTGTCGCTATAATCGTTCACCAAGATAATTTCGTGCAGGAGCGTCGCTGGCGTTCTCTCGAGCACAGTATGCAAGGATCGCAATAGGGTCGTATAATGTTCGTTGTAGAAACAGATAATTATACTAGCATTTGGCAAATTGGCAGGATACTTTTGCGTTCCACACAGCTTGTGCCTCGTGTCCGGTATATTTCTTCGCACGCCGAGATTGTCCGATATCAGAACGTTAAAGGCATAATTCTTATAACCCTCATCTCTCTTTCGCTGATCCTCCAAATTTTTTACCATGCCCAATTCATCTAAACCTATTAAAATATTTTGCTCGGTTAATGACAATCTAATTATGATCTGGAGAGTTGGAGTATCAAGAATGGTGATACCTTGATCCAAAGTGACTGCAGGTTTTACCGGAGCTGGCTGCAGTTGTTGCAAGAGCAGATTGTTGCTCCTGAGATTTTTATTGCCTTTTAAGTTGTAGGCTTCCTTACCAACTAATTGTAAGATTTGTTTCTCGTTACGCGCAACGACAACATTGTCGCGTAGCATGATCTCCTTGTCGATACTTTCGCCACGATTGGAAAGGCCAGACACCAATATTGTAGGACTGGCAGTGATAGCATTTTGCGACAGTCTTGAGTAAAGATACAGACTGAACGCCCATGTTACAGAAGCTATCACTATTCCCGACAGGAACGATACGTATCTCGTTGATATCATCTGCCAGAGAAAATAAAGGGTCAACGTCAATGTCGTCAACGTCGTCAATGATCGCCTAGCTGTTTCAGTACTTCTTTAGCAATGACAAATGTCAAGCAAGCGTTTTTCGCTTTCGAAGAAATTCGTGGAGATTAATCCTCATCTACGACGGATACTCACCGCACGGTTGTAACTCAACTGCGCGGCGCACAATATTGAGATATTTAAATAATTTTCTTAGAACGCATCTTTTTTCGAGGCAGATTGGCAGATAGCGATCTTTAATTGACAGCAATGACAGCAGCCGGGCGCAAGCACGTCGCCATGGCCATCTTTGCAAAATATTGATCACGTGGGGCCGTGGGGGCTGGCTGGCTCCTGAGTCCTGGCTGGTCCTGGCTTGGCAGGCTGGGCCGCTGGGCTAGGGGCCTGGCCTGGGGGCACGTGGGGCCGTGGGGGGTGGGGGGGGGGGTTGGGGGCGGCCGAGGAGACATTGACATAACAATACATATAGTCCGCGACCGCGCGGAAGGTATTCAATAGTCATTTGGAAGTTCGTGTGACTGTTAAATGTCAGATAGTTAGCTTATTATATATTAATTATTAATTTTACGATTTATTATTATCCTAATGTTTCGTAATAAATATATTTAAAAAATTAATTGTCTCGTAGGCTAATAAAGAGGGAAGGGAGATCGCCTAGAAACAGAAATTCAAAAGCCACAACGACGCCATATTGGCATATTAATTTAATTGTCAGCCGCGTCTACTAGAGGCACTTGTCTCTGTAGTCTGTCTGTCACTGTCGGTCACTGTCTTCTTGTCAATACAATATACATGCACACTGCACAGGCTGCACAGGCCACAGGCGATTGTCCGCTCCAGTCCGCTCCGCTCCGCGCACGACGGATTCGACCTGTTTATTCTGGGATTCTGGCTGATATTCTGACAGTTTGCGGCAAGAAAGACTACTGTGCCAGAAATCCCGTACGACTTGTGTTAGCAGTTTTATTTAAACTGACACGACACAGCGGTCAGCACTCAGAGCACTGACACTTTTCATTGACATCCGTTGGTAAGCCACGTTTTTATCTGATTAATATCTTATTCGTCGTAATATCGGTATGCAATCTACCATGTCATTAATCAACGAGCCGTGAGTAGACGCATCTTGCCCTATTATTGCTAATTATAACTTAATTGTATCATGCCCTTAGTGTACGTAGACTAGACAGCGTACTAAATCACTAAACTAAATTACGTAGAACCACCCAAACGGAGTACTAAATACATACTTTAGACTTTACACAGTATAATATATTAATAAAGTATTTACTTTGTGTGTGTGTGTGTGTGCGTGTGCGTGTGCGTGTGTGTAAAAATAAACACTTATCCTCTTTGTTCTTAGTACGACATAATCGTCATATTTGTTCTTAGATATCATGCTATTATCTTACTGATGTACCTACGTACGCAATATGATGCAACGCAGCATAGACAATATGCTATGAAACTGATTTAAAATGTTCTTATTTGTTCTTATTCTTATTTGTTAGCTCTCTGTCTATTGCAAAATTTAGGAGTCTCCCTATATACATAGTAATAAAATAATTTGTAATAAAGCTTTAAATACTTATACATTAAACAAATGCTTTAGCGTTTTGTTTATTTAGCATTTAATATTTCTTATGCTCTTCTTTCTTATCTGTTTCTCAATTTCCTCCTTAATTACTCCATATATTAGTATGGGTATACCAATTAATACTTCAGACACCATAGAGTATAGTGCGTGTAGAAAAAAAGAAAAAAGTTAAAGAAAAGCAAGTAACTCGTCAGGATCAGGATTTTATGTATTATCTTTTGGTTTTATAAAATAATATAACGTGTGTTTAATTATATACATATATTATATACGAATGTCAATATGTTAGGTACAGTGTAAAGAATGCATGACTCATACATTTATAGGAATGATAAAATCTTGCGTTTAATTTCCGTGAAAATATTTGTGATACAAACAAATCTCTTGTATTTTTATGCTTCATACAGAAATCTAAAATGTTATTTGCATGTGATTTGATGCGTTTTTATTTGCGTACATGTTTCTGAACTACGTAAATACTTATGAACATTTTTGTTTGACGAATTATATAACAAATAATTTGATGATTTGATTTTCCGTAATTAAACTGGACTAACCGACGCTTGTTTTAGATTAGATTAGATTAGACAGAAGCGGCAAATCACTGTAAAAATACTTACATATAATACATACATACTAAATGTGTATTGAACGTATTAATTAAACATTCGATTTGTCTCTCTGCTGAAATCCCTTTAACCCTTAACACCTCTGTCGGAGTATCCTTGAAGCTTATATATAAGTATAATATATATTATACATATACCTATATATGGAAATTTTGTTTTCAAAGAACGCATGTATAAAATATTTTTGCCGCAATAAACGGGAAAGCCACTTCGACTCATATTGATTCCGCGCGACTACTTCTGTCAAACGATCAATACTTAAAGAGTAAAAATAAATATTATAAAAGAAAATTTTGGCGTGATATTATTATATTATCTTTCTTATAACAAGAGCAAGTAAAAATAAGAATCTTAAAATAAGAAAGGAACTATATAATAAACAACAAATAAAAGCAAAAATAAAAGCAAATAAGACAAGACAATAGTAAATAAGAATAAAAATCTTGGAAGAAAAAAAGAGCTAATACGTCTATATTTCATTACAGGTAATATTCATAAAAATTCAAAATGTCTCTTTATCCTACGCTAGAGGATATGAAAGTAGATCATATGATGAAGGTAAGCCCCATGAGGGACTCATAATCTGTATATTGGGTGTAAAATTTACATTATAATTTACAGAATAATATCTCTTGTATTATTATTTACAGATAAACTCATATTATATATATAAATAATGAATTGTGTCAATTGAAATAACGTTACAGGCTCAAATACAAGCCGAATCACAATATGTTGCTTCGATACCGATACAAGCCGATTCCACGGCTCCCTCGGCGCCGACTTATGTTCCTTCTGCACCCGGTATGCTGTATCCATCCTTAGGAGATTACATGGGTCTCGAGCTAAACGAAGAGACCATTGCACAAAATATGCCTGAATATGCGCTCGCTAAGCGTCAAAATTCGAATGATGTATGTCATAATGTTATATCGAATAATACAGCCTAATTTTAATTATACTGCAAAAAAGATTATACCGTTAAATTCATCTCTATTGGCTTTATATAAAAAGAAGCCTATTTAAAAAGATTAGTAAACGTGGGAATATATATAGAAATTGACATTATGATTTTAGGTATCTCTTACTTCGGCAAATGTCACATGCAGCCAATTAGCAGGGATGATCGCTCCTTTGTCAGGACAATCCGTGGCTTTACAGAAAGCTTATGTAACAAATGGTATCAGAGAGGTAATTAATTGTTTGCTAAGGCGATTTCTATCGATCACGCCATTTTGTATCTACCAAAATATTCTTAAATTCCATGCATTGTATGCATGCATATCTTCCGCGAAGAATTATAGCTCTTTAATACAATTTTTATCGGTTTTTTTTACAGTTGACGCTTTGTAAGGACGGTGATGGAAAAGTTGGTATTAGAGTACACGCGATAAACAATGGAGTCTTTGTTTGCCTTGTGAGTCAAAATTCTCCAGCGGCAATGGCCGGATTACGTTTCGGTGACCAAATTTTAAGCATCAATGACGTGTGCGTTGCTGGATACTCAATGGATCAAGTGCACAAACTCCTCCGTAACGCGGATGTCAATGGGATCAAAGTAATCATGCGTGACAGGTCAGAGAATTCGCTATTTCTTTTTGTCTATAAAAACTTTAGTTTTACTAATGCTTAATTAATGAACGAAATGTCGATTTTATTACAGACCACTCGAGCGTACTGTAACAATGCACAAGGATAGTATGGGCTACATCGGATTTCAATTTAAGAATGGAAAAATAATTGCTCTAGTGAAAGATTCGTCGGCCACGCGAAACGGACTTTTAACTGATCATCAAATACTCGAGATTAACGGAAAGGTTTGCATGACACAGTGTCTATCCTCTGTTTAGAATTCAATAAAATAAGTAATAAAATGGCTATATTATATAAATCGATAAATTTTACAGAACGTAGTTGGGATGAAGGATAAAGATATCACAACGGAGATTGAAAAAGGTGGAGACATCATCACTGTAACGATAATTCCATCGTACATTTACGATTACATGGTGAAAAAGTATGTATTTTGTTATCTAAAACACAATGTAATGCTTTGTTAGACATTAATATTATTCAAAAAATTTCCACACTGTAATATAAAAAAAAAACAATGAAGTGTTAAACTAATATAGAAGTAATAAATAAGTAAAGTAATTTTTTTATTAATTGTATAAATTATATTACTAATGTAATGCTTCTTTCCTCTCAGAATGTCCAGCAGCTTGTTGAAGAGTTTGATGGATCATTCCGCGCTGGATCTTTAAATGGAAATAAATTGCCAGTTTCATATATTGCCATACAACCAAATGTGCCAATGGGCATGTGCATTACTCTTCGTAGCTTCACTACAAAAAAGTAATGAGTACGCTACATATCGTACACCGTATAAGCACATTTATGAGATGCCAATCGTATTTCCATAGCAAGCGTACATGTGATACCCGTTTAAAAATAGCCTATATTATGTGTTGGAATGTGTATTTTGACACTAATTGGCTAAAAATTACGAAAAAGTATCAGAGATTATTTTTTTATACAGAAGCGCGCGCGCACGTCTAAACTTGCGAAAAATATGCGAATTTAAATATTCAACTCCAGACGCAAGGAGAAAGTTTCGAGTTACATTTATTCTAATAGCATGAACAAGTATGCTTGCACTATAAGATGATGTATATTATATCCTCTGTACGAATTCTTGCACGAATTTTTCAAGTCCATATCGTTATTCATGGCAGAGCCACTTTTAATTATTATATATATTAATTTTTTCTAATTATTGAAAGTCTTTTAATCTTTTTTTCATCTTTTAATTTTTTGTTTGACTGAAATTACGAAAATTCATTGGCTATAATAATTTCGAGCGTAATTACCGTTTGAATTATAAATTTATAATATAAAATAACTTGTTTTAAATTAGGATGTACAATTTTTATCCTTGCTTTATAAAATCTCGCAATTAACATACTTTCACTCTAACAAGCCACAACTTCTTCTACGTATGTCAAAAAGTATTGCGAAAAGTAGCGGTTATTAATAGTCACTAAGCAAATATTAACTATTTTTTATTACCTTTCAAATATCTTCTCTGATAAATTATCCATTTTATATTATACAGTAGCATTATTTATTTTACGAGTTCCAGTCTATCATATTTGTCACAACGGTAGATATATGATAAAATATAAAAAGTAACATTTAAGAAAAAAGAAATAAAATATGAGGTAATCTTCCCCATATACTTTTCGATACTTCCTTCGTTAATGATATTTTAATCAAAGATAATTGATGTAGATCTTAAGCATAAATCTTTTCTCAATTGTTTAGAAAAGTAGATTGATATTTTACTTTTTCAATCATAATTTGTAAAATATTTATCAATGTAACCTTTTCACTTTCCTTAGAAATTATTGATTAATGCCACTTCCTTTTCAATAATATAAATATTCAATAATAGAAAGCTATTAGATTTAATAGAGATGAATGTTCTTACATTTAAAAAAAAAAGAAAGAACTCGGATGTTATTCAACAATAAATGGATCTGCATTTCAAGAATATTTGAGGAACAATTTACACTAGTGCCAATGTTATTTTACATGTAAATACCAGAAAGTATATTAGCTATGTATTGAATTGATTAAATAAATGAAAAAAAAAAAACGGATATTTAATAAACCTGAGTAACATAGATAATTAAGAATTTATATAATTCCTTTTTGACTTATGCGTATTGAAATTCTAAATACAATTACGTAGACATACGTATATTTTCTTTTTGTCTCTCCGTTTTCTTTTGTAATAATACATGAATGTCAAAGTTATGGTGTAAAAAATGACGAATATTTCCTACAATATAGCAAATTATAAGTAGAATACGATAATATGTATTTCACGAATTGTACAATTACCGTATAAAAAGGATTCTTTTTAATTACAATTTGTTAAGTTCAATATTGTTCATTTTTCGAGCTATTAAATGGATTTTCAGTCTGTTTCGAACATCTAGCTCGTATTATGCAACAGTAATACCAGCAGTTTGGAGATAATTTCTCAAGTGATTCGCGTTTGCTTCGGGTATCTGGCCCAACAATCCTGGTAAATGTCCTGGCGATAATCTTCCAAGGCCTTGCGCCAAATGTAAACGAATATCACCAACATCTGTCAACATATAACAGTATTATATATATATTAAATGCTCTCTATATATTTATATACGAGAGCATTTAATATATATAGAGAGCATTTAATATATATAGCCTATTTAGATATATTAACGCTGTCTCTTCTAGAAAAGTTTAATATGTTCAATCTAAAAGTATACTGAGAAAAAAGTAGAGTAACGCGTGGCTCCATACAAGAGCGATCAACTCGGGAGATTTATCGATTATCATGACCACCTTATCCAATGTAAGCCGGTGTTATAAGAGTAATTGAAAAATTGAACGTTGTAAGTAAAACAGTGTGAGACGGTCGATGGTAACCTATTTCGGGAATCCGTATACCGTTTACATTTACATATTCAGAGAAAAGTTACAAGACAAATTAAACATGGAGGAATATTCATACTTTGCAATGGGTCTTTCCGAGGATTTCTTGCGCAGATGAGTTGACTGTAACCAACTTGGTAGCCAACAGCGTCATCGAGTTCCGGAAATGCATCATCCTCCGGCAACAAACTTTGATCTTGCGGTAGTTCAAAGAACTCGACCAATGTAGCTAATAAGCGAGGATAATACGTATTGTATGGAGCTTCAAGCATTGCGGGACAATCAATCAGTAAGTTCGAAATTCCGACAGCCACCACTTTTCGCTCGACCTCGCCTGATATTTTTTGCAGGTCGGTTATAAATACGCGTTCCACCACCATTCCAAACATTCTAAATATAAAAAACGTCTGTTGTGTAATTTCTTGTACTTGTAAAAGATACGAGATGTCTTTATGTACTTATAAAACTTACTGCGGCTGTATTTGGTCGATAATCGAAATCAAGCCCGACGATGAGTATCTAATAATGTAATATGCAAAAAATACTATTAGACCTTTCACAAACTTCGTTGTCTTCGATGTCGAAAGCCTTTGAAAGAAAAGCACGAAAATTTGTTTCATATACGGTTCCAAAATGTTCCTGCAATATTATGCTAGCGTTACAATTGATATATTAATTGTTAAAAATATGAAATGCAAATAACAGATAAAAAAAAATTAGCAGAAAATTTTTCACGAGTATTCTTACGGTTCAAAGTGTTCAATAATGCTTTGTATTAGTAAAAATCCTTCATGATCATTCGCTTTCGATGCAATTAGCTTTTGGAACACTCCCAATAGCGCACTCGTCTTATCCTGCGCTACAATCTGATGCGAGCCGTGACTAATGAATGCTTGTAACAAACGAATTAAAGGATGGATGTTGGCTTGACGTTCAAATAGTACAGGTGATAATAAGCACGGGAACAGAGCCATGTATGGTTCCGGTACATCTTGAGTGGGCCGTAGCTCCAAAAGCAATGCGAGAATTTGAAAAACATAAGGAATAAACTCTGAAAAGTAAAAAAAACATAAATATTGATATTTACGTGCAATTACAATTTGTAACATATGCGATTATAAATATAATAGCTTACCTGGTATGTCCTGTTGCAAAATTCCTTGGAAGATGGGAAACAATGCTTGTTCAAAAGATGCTGTTGCTTCGGGATTTGTTTTGCAAACAATTCTGGGAAAAACGCGTTTTATTATAAAGAATACAAATCATAAAATGTCAGATAAAAGTAAAAAAGGAAAATTGAAATAACCAAATCATTTTTTCCTGAATAATACAGATAAAATCTATACGTTAATGACGAATGCTTACTTGATAGATAAACTTAAAGTTTCGAAGAGATAATGATTAAAGTTTGGTCGACTTGGATTCCGGGATACAATAGCGAGTTTTTCGGTAAGTTTTGGAAGTAAATCGGCCAGGAACGGCACCACAGCCTCTTGCAAAATAGCGAAACTCCTCATGATAGCTTTCATAACATATTCGTTCTCCTCGGAACCCGACATGCTCATACATGCGAAAAATCCTTTCAATAAATCCGCTGCTAATGGCGCTATACCGACCCCTTTGACTCTACAAAATTTTAAGTAGATTTTCTGTAGTGTTTAGTTATATAAATTAATAATTAATATCACTTTTATCTCTTACATAGACAAATTATCGGCACCCCTCATTGCGAATATCTTTTCAATTGCGCAAGCAGCGTAACTGTGTACGACAATACTGTTCGCGCTTAGATGTTTTATTAATTGCGGCAAACTTCTTATTACCATCTCATGAGGTAATATCGATCTAAACGTCATTACAAATTTTATTCCGTCCGCTTTAAGTACTGGAAACTCATTTACTGAAATTTATTATTATCATATTTTGTAACTTTTTATTCATTAATAAATAGTAAATCGTATATCAAGCATTCTACTTTTTGGGAAGCAACTATATTCAATTGCAGTTAAATTTTGAATAACAAACAAAATAGAATAAGATCAGCCCTAAGCGCTCGGCATTAAAGCTCAATCAAATTAAATTACTCTCTTAGAACATAATGCGTTCAATATACCATCTGGTTTTGCCAACTCAGGTACGATATGTTGCTCAGCAAATTCCCGAATAGGGACAAGCTCGCTACTTTGAGTAACTCCGTGTCTCTGCGTTTGTGCTCTACTCGCGCTACTAGTAACGAGGTAAATAGCAGCATCTTTACTGCGCCAATGTTTCGACGGATCATCGGCATACTTTTGTAGCATCACCTAAAAATAGGTGTATATGTATTATGACGTTCATAATGTAAATTAATTGAACAGATATAATTCACTATCAATATCTTCGCTATTATATTTACCTGTATATATGCTCCAAAGATATCCATAATCTTTGATTCAAAGTATTTAGACAATACTTTGACCAAATCACACGCGGCGCGCCTCCTGGTGTCCACATCGCTGCCTTCAATATCTCGTCTGATATATTCCTCAGGATTATCCACAAATAATTCATTGTCTGATTCTGAAAAATTTTAAGAACTCAGTAATGCGAATATTTATCATATATATATTAGTACAGTTACCTCTAAATTCCATGTTAGGAATAATAACTTTTTCACAAATATTGCTAAGAGTTGTTGGATCTTCGAACAAATGTCTATATTGTGCTCGATCAGCTACCGTGGCCAAAAATTGCAATGCATTTGATACTAGCTGTAATAAAACATCACTATGCATGTGCGCTTTCGCATTTTGTAATTTGCATTTTTTTCCTAAAAAATATTAAGCTTTTACTCACAGCATCGTATTTGGGATCTTGTCCTGTAGATGTGAGTAAATTCCAAACCGCTGTAACAAATAGGGGTAGGTAAGGCTGGAATTCCTCGTCATACTTTAGAGCGTATAGGCCAACATTATCACATACTTGTGACTTTAATTGCTCTATTACACCTGCTTCTTCCTCGTCCTTTAAATAGATTTCAAATCAAAAGATTATTTTATTTCTATACCGTATACGTTTAAATATATTAATATACATATATATATATATATATATATATATATATATTTGAAATATAAATTACTGTAGTTTGCAAGGAAGGAACATCAACGTGTAACAAAGTATGAAAGTTTCTCATCCATGCTTCCATATTATCTTCGAAGAATTCTGGTAGATCCTGTGTTAATAATATAATTTGTAAAAATAAATTCTTACTTGTACTTTTTGTAAATAGATATTATATATACATATATATACTTACTTGGAAGTTAAGAGAGTAGAAAACTTTACATAAAATAACTAAGGAATTATATATAACCTTCAAGGCTTCCATATTATTAGCATGTACTTGCGTTAAATTCATTGTAGCCTGCAAAATATCTCATTTAGAAATACCCATCTTTGAAAATACACTTCTAATGCATGCAAAGCATCTTATTAAAATATAGATACTTACTAAAAACAGATCTGTTAAAGGCTTTGCAAACTTATCTAATACAAATTTTATCTCTGTCCATAGGCTCTCGCTTTTAAATTCGTATCTATATCTCTTAAATAAGGAATGCGCCGTGTGTAGGACTCCATTGATCACATGAAAATCGCCAGTGTTAAACTTCTCTACCATCTGATCGATCAATTCTGGCCACTTGTTTGGGAAATCGTATTTTCCAATGATAGATACTGCATCGGACAATTGCTTTTGTATCGAATCTGGTGAATGTAACATCAGATTGACGATTAGTTTCTTGACTGCGTCTCTGTCTTGGGCATGTATACGATCCACCGAATCCTCCTCCTAAAATAACATTCTGCAATAGTAAACTAACATACAATATAAGGACATTAAGATAGATGAATGATGTAAAACCAACCACTTTCCAATTGCGCTTAACATAATTCTTAAACGCAACTGCCCCGGCGATCCTAATCGTGATGTTAATCTCAGACTTGTCCACTAAATGAAGTAGCAGTAAAGGATAATTCTGATTGACTTCCACCGACTCCAGAAACTTCTCGGCTGAAATATAAATCGGATATCACATAAATCAACACGCGGAGCGCGTACAACATTTGAAATGTTACAAAGATGATGAGTTTGTAGGTTATACCGACCTGGACGTCTGACATTCACGTCCGGGCTGAGGGTGTGCTTCAGATATTCGCTCAACGTTACCAAATTATCGTCGGTGAGTTCCATGTCGTCGATCAAGAAAACGATTTCTTTTACTCGGCTACCCTTCCTTTCAGGGGATACAACGCGGCGACATCAGCAAAGGGACCGAAAAGCAACGCCACATATTAATCACCTATCGTATCAGTCGTATGTAACAACCGGCTTTCCGATTTCCGTTACGGCTGGGCTGGTTGTGGCACTTGCGGCCAGGTTACACTGGTTACACGAATTTCAATCAACGTTATTGGCTGTCGGCTGGCGCTCAGCAGAATTGGCGGGAATGCGATAATAATGGCTGCTTTTTACGCGATAATGTGAGTGTTACGCGGTGTTTACGGATTTACCTACGCTTTTCTTACTGGGAAGTACTTACGTGAAAGGAAGGAGCGCCGCCGGAACGGTGTTTGGGTGTTACTTTGCGCGGCAGTCCAATAGAAATGTTTCCAATGTTTCTTGAAGCGAGCGCTCTTAAATTTATATAAAAATAATTGCACTCAAATGGAGAAAAATGTACATATTTTTGTATTTAATTATACAATCAGCAGATTTATTTTTATATGTATCAATATACATTGATATCAACATACTTAAAAACCACTCAACATTTAAAATTAAAAAAAAGAAACGGTATTTATGAATTATGAGTTATCGTGAATTATACATTATTAATTATAAATTTTATGTAGCAACTACACATTTAATTTATATTTAAAAAAAACGTGTTTATAAATCTCTCTATCAATATAAAGGGAGAAACAAATTATATAATATTAAAACACATTAGTCTTTTCCTTCGTCTTAGATTCGTCAAGGGCGATTTTGCTTTGCTTTATTTTGTTCTGTATATTATTTAACGTGTCCTCCTCCAGTCTGATAGATCTCATTAGACTGTTGTTGTTCAATCTGCATAGAAAAACGGATTATGTTTAACAATGTGTTACGCGAATTAATTTTACATCATATCAGTATCTTTTCTCTTACTTGACGTCGGATATTACATTGTCAAGATTCGACAAGTCGTTATCGTCCACGTTAGCTTCAATATAATTTAAGTCGCATTCTCCTATCATATCGTCCAATTCTTGCTTTAAAGTCGCAAGCTCTCCGTCAACCTTTCTGCATTCCTTCTGATGGTCTTCGATTTCCTTCATCAAAACGTGTCCAGACTTAAAAAATAAAAAAAATTTGCGCCACTCGTAACTTTTTACGAATAATCAGAGAGAGAGAGAGAGAGAGAGAGAGAGAGAGAGAGAGAGAGAAAGAGAGAAATCAGAGAAGATACTATATATTATATTTATATCACCATCAACGCGCGAGTTGATTTAAATTTCGTAACAGTAGTGCAAAATTCATAAGAATCGCTAATTAAGATTCGTACATAGTTTGTTATCCATTGAGAAAAGTCGTTCGCGTATCTTTCTATCCCTGACAAACAGTCATTCCTGAAATAATTAAGATAATTGTTCAAAGTAATTTCCTCCGCGGAGAGCTTTCATACACATTTTTCGACCGTGTAAATTTTTTTGTTCTCTGTTTGATGGTCAACTTGAAATTTGACAATTAATTATAATATCTTTTACGACAATTCTTGAGTTTTACCATTGCTTGTGCGACATATTCGTTCTCGCACTTTGCAAATCCTTCAGTTCCTGCTTCTTCGCAACGTGGATTCTTGTGTTCTCGAATATCTTTTCCTCGATATCGGATACTTTCTGCGACAGCTTGTCCAAATTCGTCTCGATGTTGCAATTACTCTCGAGCAACTTTGACTTTTGATTCCTCCAGTACTGTATCTCTTTGTTAGACTTTTCGATCGATTTTCTTAACATCATAAACTGAAATAACGACCTTTTTTCAGCGTACGTTATTATTACGCATTATAATATACAATATACATATATTACAATGATATATTATTATGTATAATAATTGTATATAATAATATAAAATATAATGAAATGATGTGTGTGTGTGAATTCGCGACTTTTCTCATAATGTAAACGATCGTAAACCATGTACTTTCATATTTCATTAGCCTACGTTCCTCGAGGAACGACTTTGCATCAGCTTTCTACGGTGCATTTTCTATCTCGGTGATTTGATTTTGTCGTGAAACAAAGTTAGAAACGCTATACATATAGATATATTATAGTATATAGGAACGCTAAGCACGTTAGGTGCAGGAAGACTGAAACGCCATGCAATCGCCTCTCGCGCTGAGCATTATCGTAAAACGTAAACCGTTCGATTGTTACGAGATCTGCCGTGAATAGCTTTTCAATGAGTTACCGCTAACGATATCGCCGTTCATTGTTTCGTGCATTGCGTGTTTCACCTGTTTGATGTAAGAATTAATCTCGGAGCCCGGATTTTCCACCTCCTCGGGATTTGTCTGGCTGCTCGCAGATTTCTCCATCTCAATTATTAAATGCCTGTCAAATCAAGAATTTTATTCGAGAAATTATTTTAAATGGCTACGCGGCCAGTTTGACAAAATTTCGTCGATATTTATAATGATGTCGCTCGCGGCCTAATTGTGTGTACGAAACAAAGCTCGAAACGTTAAGTTATCTCGTTTGTTCGAGTAGCTGCCGTGGCCGCGTGGCCCGTGTCCGAGGAAGAACACGTTATTCGTTCTCACGCGAGGAAAATGATATCTTATTCGTTTATCTCGTTAATTACGTTTTGTTCTAAACTGCAGCGTTTAATCGTTTATCCGAAAGTATGGCTACGGTGTCGCGAGAAGTCGAGTTAGTCGAGATCGCGGAGGAGAGGTATATCGATTTGTATTTCGAGGAGAGGTATATCGAGGCGAAGTATGTATATGATCGTTTTCTAAATCGACCAATGGCGGCGCAAGTGTGATTAGTGAGGCGTCAATTTTTAACGAGAGTTTTAACCTCGCATTTGCGATATTACCATAAAATAATTAATGTAATTGAAAACATTAATGTGAAAAGTTACGACAACTGCACGTCTTGCAAAACCTAAAAGTAATGTCTAATTTTCTTTACATTTTTTATATTTCTTTTATATTTCTTATATATTTTGCACAGAAAAAACAAGTCGAAAAATTTATTGCGAGTTGGCCGATACATTTAATTGGGCTCGTTATTGCAAGTGCTAGGGATTAAGTCAACGAGGTGATCATTTCTGGAAATTGTCTGAAATTAAGTAACTGGGAACCTATATATGTACACCATGCAGGAAGGTCTAATTATTTATTTAAATGTGATTTATTGTATATTTATCTTAATTTTCTGCATCTTTCCTCTCTTATTATAGCAGCTAGCTTTCATAAGACTTAAACGCGGTGAGCATAACAATACGGAGAACGGGCTATTAAATCTTTTTATCTCCGGTTATACGGTTATAATTGCTTTAGTATAAATTAGGGAAGGTGAGTCGACTTGATCTTGATAGTTGATACAGAAATCGCGCATCGACGTTTCAGGCTGTGTGCTGTCAGCTGTGTCCCGCTACTGCCGCTTTGGTTTGCTTCCGTCGCGTCGTCGTTGATCGTCGTTGTAGCTTGTAGGTACATACTCCACCGTCTCCACCGACTCCACGTCAGCTGACTGCTGATGATTTTCCCTGTGGCCGCGGCCACGGCCGCGGCGACTGTCACCAGTGTCACCGGCCGCAAACGCAAACGCTACGCGCGTAACGCGCGCGTTTCCGCAGTCCTCGAACGGCCGTTGCGACGCGCGTATGCGCGACACGCGTCATCCGTCTGGCGTCTTCTTTCCTCTGAGCTCTGAGTTCCTTGGTATTCCCGATTCCGTATCGCGACGTCGCTGACAACGTTGACGACGCTGACGTTTGCATCGAGGTAGCTGCAGCAAATCTACGAATGTGCGAAATGTTCCCGATGCTGTCGCTTAACGCGCGTTCTCTTCTCGCGTGACGTATCTCACGGTGAGTAATTCACGTATCATCAGTCTGTCACGGGACGGGAAGCAAATTTTATTTTGAAATGATGTCATATATGATGATAAATGCGGAAATAAATCGGTAGTTCTCGAGATAATTAATTGTGTCCAACCGTTTCGTAAACTTCAAACGCTTAAATTGTTTTGCTAAATTTTCTCTTAAAAAATTGGAAGATGAAAAGAAATGGGATGTACTTAAAACAATAGATTAAAGAAATTGCTATATATATATCAGTGTTTCCTCGCAATTGATACTTTCATTTTGAATTATTATTAGTTATTGCGAATTACCTCGCTTCTCGTTTATCAATCGTGGCCCTTTAAGTGCTCTTTAAGTTAAGATCATACCATGATGTTTAATCATTCTTTATCATTTCAAAATTGTACCAGCGATTTTGTATCTCGTATTTTCACCGACGCGGTTAAGTGAAAAAAATCAATAATATGGTAATAAAATCAATGAGATTTAAAGGAGAAAGTTATCCCTGAATTTCAATGAATCGCCGACGTAATGCTAAATAACGTACGATAGTCCATAAAATACGTCAAGTCAGCGAGAAGGTACGATTAGGCCCAGGTCGCTCTCTTCTTGTGTAATCTATTCTTTAATTATCTTATCTCTTTATCGCACCTTTGATGACTCCCAACGCCTTACCATTCCAAGCGACGTTCACGTGCAAATTATGCCGATTTCGCGTAAATACGAGCAATGAAACGCGAAAAAGAATGCTGCGGAAACATATTCCGCATTTTATCACGATGTAGGTATTGTAGGTACTGGACGAGATAATCTTTTCTCTTTTTTATTAATCCGTCTTTTTACTTGATTTCTTGTTTATCCGCTCGCGCGTGTGACATCACATAAGTTAGACAGCTTTGTGACAATCCATTTAATTTCTCGAGAGAATTTCTTTTAATACCAAAAAAACCTAACTACACGGGAAAAACGGTTTTGCTTAAGTATAAAAAAATTATGCCATGCAGATATAAATCTGAAAATAATTGTTAGATCATCAAAATAATTATGTAGGACACTCGGGCGTGACGATAATACTGCATGCAAAAAGTTTTGACATTCTAGCAATTACCAGTTGTAGCGTCTAACATATAATTATTTTCAGGTCTGTATTTGGCTTAATTTTTAGATACTCCAGCAAAACCGTTCTTTCCACGAATGCCTCTCGCACGAATCCTTAGTAAAAAGGAAAAAAACTTTAATGGAGATATGTTTTCCAGAATTCCGCATGAAATAGGACAACGAACTGATAAACAACCGCGTAGAGCGTAGAGCTAGACTGTTGCTCCATATCCTGTCGCGTAAAGGATGTGACAATCGCATTGATTACGGCTCTGTATCCAAACCGCTTCTCTCCAAGGTATTTTTTCTTCTTCGAGAAAAAATAAAACATAAAGAATCGAGTAAATTTTCCTATATTTGTCCATGCGAAAGAAATTGTACGCGACTTATTCAAAAGTGTTTATCGCAGGATATGGAAACGAATTTTATGAAATTATTCTTTCTGCTAATCAATGACTTAATAATTACAAAATTTATTATATATTTATCTATTTTCATCACGAACGTGGAATCTAAAAATCTTTTTGTATATATTGTCAAACGAACGCGTAAATAATTTATGCATGTCTACGGTTTTTATCGGGTTCCATCTCCGTATCGATATATTCCCCTTCGCAGTTCGCACAAATTTGTGCCGGTCTAACAATAAGGCCTCGCAACTTGCGCACACGCATCGACGTTCGTATGTGAAACGCTTCGTTACGTTCATTACGCAGTCGATCGATCGCGCACGTTATTTAGGTTTGACACATGTGGCGATGTAAGGACAGCAAAGAAAGATAAACAAGAGCAAAGAATATGAATGCCGCGACACGCGACTCCTCTAGCATGTTAACTTTCATATTTCTTTTAACGCGCAGAATATCCGATAATCAATGCTTTATAAGTTTAACTTATTTTAAAGACTTTTCACTTTTAGATAGATCTGATACGATAGATTATATTAAAAAGCAACGATGTCATATTATTAATTCTACTTTCCTTTTTTTAGTAAACAAAGATTTGGAACACGTTTGCCGGGGAAAGAGAAGATAAATGAAAGATAAATGAATTTTCTCCGTCCCTCATGGTCGACACGCGAACTTAAATTGTCGCGAGGGTATATTGACCTCGGTGTCATCAGGGCGGGTCTTAACACAAATTAGGAAACATGACTCCGGCTCGCACGCGTGTTTTAATTAAGCAATTGCCATATCCCATAACGTAATGAGTCAGACGGCGGATACCTTCACTTTCGTCAATATTTATTCAGCAATTATAATCTAGAAAACTACTTACAGTTCATAAAAGCTGTCCATTTTAGTGGATTAGATTACTCTTTATCGAAATGGGTCTAATAAATTATTATTGACACAATTTTGGGATTACTTACATAAAAACGTTACGTGGAACAGTAAAAAATTTATGGCCTTGTTTCCTTGCCTGCGATTGACGAATTAATACAAAACAAAAGTAATACGAAAGTAATACAAAAGACTGATACGTTTATAATGTGTATAATAACTGAATAAAATATCAGTATTATATATCTACGATAATGTAATACGAAGATTACATATTTAATATCAACAATAAGAGGATACTAAAGTTTATTACATTTAGCGCAAGGTATAGCCGTAAAAATGAGAATGCATCAGATAAATGTATTCATAATTAGTCTTACTATATAACTGTGTAAGCCATAGTTTTCGGATGAATCTATTCATATGTGAATGGACCGCGATAATGATTATCGCGACATACTATCCATCCTTGCCGTTGCTATTCAGGCAGATCGTGCTGATCGTGTTAGCCGGAGAGTCGACCGGACGGCGCGTTGATAATGACCATACTCGATAAGAAATACCAGCAAGTTCCGCTAACCCGACGTACGCGAAGAACCCTCTCGAACGAATATATGCATCTTATGGAAAGGGACGTTTGCCTTTCAATAAGATATAATACATATATGGTTCTGGGTTCTGGCTTATCAATCTACTTGAAAATGAAGAATAAATCTGAAGGCATCTAAAGGCTGGAATCGAGATGAGAAGGCGAGGAACCCTTGATTGATTCGTTTTGAAAACGAAGCACCTTGAGATTTCAAATTTCTTCCATTCGGTTGATTGGAAGGATTGTCCCGAGTACTGACGACCTCGTTAAAATCCCTCCCGTTAAATAAAATATTTTTTACATAAGATGTTTTTGCGAGTTACTTATTACGTCATTCCAAAGACTTGCGGGAAAATGATTTTGATCCATCATCATTTTGCGTTTGATGAGATGTAATTATTTAGTTGCGCGCACACACACATACACACAAAATATTAATTGGGAATTTATATAACTTGTATTTACTTAATTTGTACAGTGTAACGGAAGATCAATTATAATTGTGCAAATAAGAATCGCATCTGATCGATTGTTTGCAAAACAGCATTTGATTAAAAAATATGGATCTTTTGTTACAGAGCTTTTACGATAAATTTAAAACTTGATGAAATTGGAAAGGGACATTTGTGCAAATATTTTTTTAGATAATCACACAAATACACGATATAAAAATATAAAGAACCATGAGATGGTACAATCACTATAGTTTAACAGTGATAAGAATGAAGTGACTGTCTCATCGTATTGCATTGATATGCGATACGTATAACTTAGGGATAGCCTTGGTGCCATACAGTGGCCGGATGCGTCTGTTGCTTTCTTTTCAGTTTAAGGAGTGACGGAATCACTGCATCGAGCAGTCCGTTAAGCAGAAGACAAAAATGGCGCTCTACTGAAGAATAAACTTATTTAAATTCTTTTTTCTCTTTTGACATATGAAGGAAATGCGAATAAAGTCGATACGTCAAGATCGTGAAATACTGAATTTTTTGAGATCGGCAGTCTGCAAATAACGCTGACGCGAGTTCTCGAAATATGTAATCAATATGCTTTTATTTTATAGAGGAAACAAAGATGACGTCTCGAAACAGGCCGATTAAAATTACAACCGTTGGCGATGGCATGGTTGGGAAAACGTGTATGCTCATCACGTATACGAAGAAGGAATTCCCAACGGAATATGTACCTACTGTGTAAGCATTGTAACGTAATGCATAGCATTATAGTTAGGAGCAACACTTTGCTAATAGAATATTCTACATTTGTTTGCTAATATAATTATGATTTCATCTCATCTCCTATTTGTTATATTAAAAACTGTTAGTTTTCAAAATATTTGTTTAATTCTATTTGTTGAATATAACTGTAATCTGCTATCTCATTTATTCGGCCGTCATTTTGTTTGCAGTTTCGATAACTACGTTGACAGCATATGCGTGGGTGGACAGCAATTCGAAATGACATTGTGGGACACGGCTGGTCAGGAAGATTACGAGAGACTTAGGCCGTTATCGTATCCAAATGTACGTGACAACCCGTCTACTTCCAATGACAAAATCGATTTACTCATCTTCAATGTTTTCAAAAAAGTATATCTTCAAATATTCGTGTATATACAGTCTTTTATTCATTCTTCTTTGCTTGCAGACTGATTGCTTCCTGGTCTGTTTTTCCATAAGTGCTCGTAGTTCCTTCGAAAACGTAGCGAGTAAATGGCATCCAGAGATCAAAGCGCATTGTCCCAATGTGCCAATTGTACTCGTAGGTAAGCGTATATATGTTTTATACATTAAACAGAAATAAAATATCTCTTACGTGAAATAATTATAAAAAATATTTATATGAAATACTTGCGAGAGTATTTTTCTTTTCCATTACAATTGGTCTTTACGTACTTTCTAAATATTTTCTACAGATTTTCCAATTTTTTATATATAAATATATAACAGATATCACACTTTCCTTGTAATATCTCACTCGTAAACACGAATGATGTTTTTTATGTTAGGTACCAAGGCAGATCTTAGAAATCAAGAAGCTATGGATATTATCACTCCGCGAGATTGCAACAAAATGAGAAAAAAGATCAAGGCAGTCAAGTACGTTGAATGTTCTGCAATAAAACAGGAAGGTCTCGAAGAGGTTTTTATGGAAGCTATTAGAGCTGTACTGAAAAAACCGCCATCGAGAAAGCTCTGCTGCATTCTTTGAAACTAATGCATTTAGTTTGGAGAACGCATCGGGAGATTATAATTATTAAGACCTATGTTAAACCAAAGATTTTCTTCGCATCTTTAGTCCATGTGCCCCTCTTTCTTGTACATTTTGCCTTTAATATATCTAAGATATACTTTATTTTCCTTGTGTATAGACCAGAATTATTTTGCGTCGTGTAAATACATATGTGCACAAAATCTTTTATATATAATCTAATATAAATCTCTATATCTATATATCTAAAAAATGAAACTTACATTTCTTTTTATTCAAGCGAGTGGAATTTTATACGCTTAATTATAAATTTTTGCAGATTGCAACAATTTTCAATAACTTTATTTAATAAATGTATTACAATACAGGTATATAAAGTCATAAAATCAAGATTTTTCCCCAAACTGCAACAAATTCCTTATAAAAGTTTCTATTGGAACAAACCATAACAATGTATAAGAATATGTATATCCCCAGCCTATAATACTTCCAGTTAAATTTTATGTAATTTCGTAATTTATTGCGCTCTTTAATTACGCAAATTATGTTATTCGCTTAGAGAACCATGATAACAATATAAAAAAAAATCACAACTTTGCTTTCTGAGTTTCCATGAGACTCTTTAGTTTTTGCGTGAGCATAATATTCCCGGTTATTTTTAATTTCCCACGCATAAATGCCAACTGTGGATTTAATTTCCCCAGTGCCTGCAACAATCATGATATTATTAGAAGAAAAAGAAATAATATGTTTTTGTTTTTGCATAACTAACTTACGATTTCAACCATATCTTTATCTTCCACAGTGAGCGTCGCATCTGCTTTCCCAGATTTAGGTTTTCCTTTATGTACTTCACCGTTCTTCAAGTCAAGAGCTGTTAAAAAAAGCAAAAAATTACGTAGGACGCGAGAATCGTCGGCGTTTTATTATCTTGATTAATATTACCATTTTTCTTTATCCCCGTAATTCAAAACACGTGCAGCTTAAATATCGCCGTTCTTTAGATGCGTTATTAGAATTTTCTGAAACTACTTACTCCATTCAGATGATTGTTTCCCGTCAACGGTAATATTGTAAAGGAAGACTGCATTAACTTTCTTAGCTTGATCCGGATTCTGTTTTACTTGTTCATTGATAGCTGCAAATATAGCATCGCTCTGCATATCTGTCTTTCCGGAACACGGATTTGCTCGCGGTACTCCCATTTTGACTTCCAATAGATCAATGTAAGCGCCTGTAAGGTAAAATTGTTTTTTGTTCTCGCTCTATATACAAAATAAAGATAGAAATAACGAAATAATGAATAAAATAATATTTTTCATATATTATAAATTTTAACTGATTATATATAGGTACATATAAATAATTACTTGAAAATAAGATAATCTAAAGATGCACTAAGCCAGATTTTCATTAAGTTTTGAAATATTTAAAAAAATCTCAAAATTACACGCTTCTCAAACGAGCGTTTATTATATCTTATCGTACTGATAACGAATGTAACTGTTTTAAACAGATAATCGGTTTACCTTATACAATAAAAAATTACACTTTCGTACAAATAAATAAATTCTGTAACGATGACTAACCTGTAACAACCGGCTTTCCAGTCTCGAGGACAGATGTTTGGAAATGTATTCTGTTATCGTTGCGCCACATGTCAGTACGTAGGGTCTGACCTGGTAAAACCGGCTTTGCAAATCTCGCCTAGAAGTTGTTTTAATATAACATTAAATGAGAATGTCAAGTCCCCGCATAGAATAAAATATCACTCCTCCAAGAATCCTCTAAAATTCCCTTTATCACAAATAAAATTGTGTAAATGAATAAAGTGATATGTTCACCAAGACGATTCAATCGAAACTGATAACATGGATGTCACCAAGATAAGCAACGTGTATAAAATGGACAGTCATGGTCAAGATAAAAAAAGATTGCTTAGTTTAAATTAGTGCACAAATTTACCAAAGTTTTATTGCATTCGTCGCCGCGTTAGTGGAATAAATTAAACAAAAAAATTATTTTGCAATAGACTTCTTTATAGCAAAAAAAATTTTAAATATAAAAATTTTTTCCTATATATCATATCATAATTATATATTTCTCTTATTTATTATTGCGTTTATTGTTATATTATGTTATATACATATTTACTTTTTGATAAAAGATACTCAATAAATTACTTGAATTTAACGCTGGCTTACATTGATACAACCATACAAACGTCTCTCGGCTAACACATGTTCACCACTGAGTGCCGTATCACGCTTTGCATATTATCTGCGTTTTGTGTGCTATTTATAACTATATCGTTCTTGTGCAGACCATGAGTGCGCAGCTTGTATACGTTACTATGATAATGTATACAGCTTGGTCAGCTTGTATACATTACTATGATAAGACACAAAAGTTCAAGAGGTTTTATATATAATAACCCTTATTAAATAAAGTTTCTATTAATATTGAATTTTATTTTTCCGCGTGCAAAAATGTTCGAAATAATAAAAAATCTTATTTTTGTTTTCTAAACATTTCTAAGGCGAGAATATGAGTTTCAAGATAAAAAGCCAGTTTATGATAATATTTGTACCAAAAAGATATAAATCTTACAAAGGCGACTTATTTTAAATAGGTACTTTTAATTTCAGTATTGTTTAGGGCAGCAAAATATATTTTTCTCATACTATTAACATTTGCAGAGGAAAGATGCAAAATATTTCTGTACAAGCGTACAGCAATTTTATCCTTTTTAAATTTAGGCAAATTTCATATTATATGATGAACGTGCAGTTTTGGTATGGCACATCGTAACATTATACTAAACAAATCTTTTTTCTATTCTATTATCTGCAGTTGATTTGCATTTCAAACTACTTTAAGTTCACCTTGAGACTTCGTAAATATCATTATCTTAATGACAATTGTACCTTAATGGATTTGAATAAACGTGGATCTCCAGCAGCGTAAGCCTGAAGAACGTGACGGGTAGAGAATCCCAGTGAGCACAATCCATGCAGTATCGGCCTTTCGTATCCTGCCATCGCGGAGACGTTAGGGTCAATATGCAAAGGATTAAAATCTCCGTTCAATCTGTACAAAGCAGCCTGTAAAGATTATACAAAGGTTGTCGCACGTATACATAATTGTAACATATATAAATTAAAACATGTTTAAAACAAGACACTTGAATCTTTTCGTTACATTTATGTAAATACACAAAAAAACAACTAAAAATAAAATAACAGTTTTCGTAAAAAAAAACAATAGGTATCTTTTTGCCCCTTTCAGTGTATCTTTTAGAATGTAAATACTAATTTTGATGCAATATATCTAACATGTTTACTCTTTCTTTTTTACCTGGTCAACACTAGTCTGTTGCGTAACTGTTACATCTGGATTTCGAGTAGGAGGATCAACGGTTGGAATAGTATATGTCGATGTTCGTTTTCCTTTAAAACCACCAATGCCGACAATAAATATAGATATCTGGCCAGTCGATAGCTTCTCTTCGTTTGCCACATCGTAGGTATCATCTAGAAAAACACGAAATATTACGTGTGGAATTTATGCAGGCTAAACATACGCGTTACTGCAAATATTTTTCGTGATTATACACGTCAAAATTACAAATTTTTTACTTATAAGATTAATCATTAATATTGTATTCGTATCACGAACGATATTGATGAATATGTACATTAATCGGAATCATGACAATCCAATCGTATCTCATATAGATCGCAAGATTTACATACGTTGAATCAAGACAACGGCGCCTTTTCCCTTATCCAAGACATCCTGAATTTTAAAGCGTGTCTCCACCGTAGCTTCCCTAGGTAATTGTTTATAAACTTCTAGATATTGCTCGCCATGAAGTATCTGCAAATATCAATGTAATATAAGGCACTCGTAAACATGTAAATTTGGAAACGTTAAATAAAGTAATACGAAAGTTGAAAAAGGTCATACTTGTGCTAGATTAACTTGTGTAAATGGAAGAGCGTCTTGCACCATGGATGAGCTCATGCATCCTACAGGACCATACAAAACGTAGAAAGTAGGTAAAACGGCAAACTCATCAGCATTTTCATACAAATACCGAATATCAGTTGGTTCCTGAACTGTAGCTCCAACTGAAATACAAAATTTAATAAGAGAGTTTACGTAAATTAATACGAATCTATTATATATTCAGTCTGCTTGATGTACCTCCGAGGGCGTACAGTATAATATCGCGATTATTATAATCACTCCTCATGACATGATCTACCTGTGGACAATGGGAATGACAAGAATAAGAAGTTCTATAATCAGCAAAAAAGATTTGCAGAGCGTAACTTACTTCACTTGAAGGAGCACCACTTTTCATGTTTTCAAGAATGCCTAAGAATTCTCCTGATGCTTCCTAGATAGAGATCACAAGAAATCGTCTAAAATATATACACAGGTGTAAGGATTGTCAAGCGGGCGTGGGGATTTCCAGGGTGAATAATAATTTGGCAGTTATGCGTAGCACAAATTTTAACGGTCGTAACGGACTTCTATGCTCACGCTTTAACGGTCGGAGAGCAAGCTTCAACTGTCTCAAGTCTCAACACTCTCAACCTGCACTCCTGCACACGCAGTCATGCGCATAAGCCCCCGCTAGCCCAGTAGTTACCCACTACTTCAATCACGTCATCCTAACGCATGGGTAACACCACCTAACGCCCTAGGTATACGCTGGTATACGCTCTCTTACCTGGAGCGAATTGAGTCGCTTTGCCGATGTCATGTCTATTACTTTTGACCAATTTTCTCGTACATTTTCTGGCGTAAGATCGTCCGATAAATTTTGCCGCAAGACGCAACCCGAAGAGCGGATTATGTGACCTATAAATTCAAACGATCTTTTATATCCGTTTTTGCAATATTTATATGCTGATTCCAATAAAAAAATTAAAAGGCTTGTAAGAATATAAGAAAAATACAATAATAATATAGGAAGCTTTAAGGGGATCCTAAAGCTCCGACGATGTCGCTGTTTTACCGTCAAAATTACCGACAAATTGACAAATTTTCTGGAAGCTCCAGGTTTTTTTTGACTGCATGGAATGATAAATCCTTCTCCAGAATTAAAGTATAAACGCAAACGGATACGGGTGTGATCGATTTTACGCAGAGGAAGAAAGAAAGTATAATGACATTTATATTTACGTTTAGGGTGGATACACCGCCAAGGTTAGAGTTGACAAGTCGTGAAAACATCAACTTTATACACAAATTTGGTAGCTTTCATGCACAATGCAAACAACACCCCGCATCCGTTGGAGTGTCTACTTTAATTCTGCAAAAGGAATTATAATTCTATACAGCCAATAAAAATCTGGAGCTTCCAGAAAATTTTCGGTCTGTATACGCCCGAGATTTCCATGATTTCGCAGAGCTCCAACTTTTTATTGGCTGTATAGAATTATAATTCCTTTTGCAGAATTAAAGTAGACACTCCAACGGACGCGGCTCTGTTGTTGCATTGTGCATGAAAGCTACCAAATTTGTGTATAAAGCTGATGTTTTCACGACTTGTCAACTCTAACCTTGGCGGTGTATCTATTCTAAAAAGCTGGAGCTGTGCGAAAATTTGTAGGGTTGTCGGTAATTTTGTCGGTAAAACAGCGACATCGTCGGAGTTCGGCCTTCGCTTTAGGATCCCCTTAAGAACAATTATTCACGTTAAAAAATTGTATCTTTTTTGTTACAAGTGTTAATAGAAATGTCCATCTAATAATTGATACTCACATTTTCCAGCCCAGCCTAATGCTGCTTCAATCATCGAACCATTTTCCGTACAATTTTCGTGGCACAACCAAAAGACAATGGGTGCTATCAATTCAGGCTTCAACTGCTCAAAGAAATCTGCGAAATGTCAATTAGTCTTCCAGTTTACTCCTTTTAGCAAAACACGTGTTTGTATGTATGAGTATCAAGTCCAGTGGAAAGTTTTCATGTAATTTCTTTCATTAAATACAATGTAGCAAAGTATTTTGTAATAAGAGATTTTATTTATCAATCTCTAAAATATTATTAAGACTTGAGTATTACAATTAATAAAATTTATATAAAGCATACAATTTCATAGTCCTGCAGGGATTATTAAAGAAATACGCGTGACTGACGACTCACCCGGTGGAATGATATCTTCTGTTAAACGTGAGCCAGCTGTGGGTATTATAACGTTGGTGTAAATATTCTTCCTTGCGCCTTCAATGGCCAATGTGTTAGCTAATCCTACGAGACCTAGTTTTGCCGAGCTGTAATTGGATTGGCCAAAGTTTCCATACACACCACTATTGCTTGATGTAAAAATTACACGGCCGTAATTCTGTTTAATAAAGTACGGCCACGCTGCTTGCGTCGTTTTCATTGCACCTTTCAGATGAACGTTATGTATGATATCTGAAAGAAACGCGCGTGGATATAGTGTATAGATTCATACGGGTCAGGGCATCCTGAAAATTGCGGTGGAACAAGAAAATTGTTGATATTACATTTTATCTCGCATACATACCCCATTGAGCATCCGTCATTTTTGCGAATGACACGTCCCGCAGAATACCGGCATTATTAACGACCACGTCAATACGACCAAATGCGTCGATTGCAGTCTTAATAATTTTCGCACCGTCCAATACAGAATCGTAATTTGCGACAGCTTTGCCTCCTAAAAGATTATTATCATTTACTTATCAATTTCTCTACTCTTCATGTAATGTACAATACATAGTTAGTTAAATATAAGATGCAAATTTTAAATATTATGCGAAGAAGATCAGAAGAAATTGTATCACGTGACTATCTTAAACACATTACTTTAATAAAATCCAGATTCAGAAATACACTAAAATGTAATAAGAAACATTTCTAACATTTTTTCCAAAGTTTTGCACCAAAATTATAAAAGTTTTGTATTATTAACTAAGAAAGTTACATAAAGGATAAATAATTCCAAAATACTAACCATTTTGCCGAATTTCCTGGACCACAATATCCGCACTCTTGGTGCTGCTTCCATCTCCATGTCTGTTGCTTCCTAAATCATTTACAACTACGCTGGCACCCCTGGATGCAAACAGCAATGCATAGGTACGCCCCAACCCTGGAAATTATATGCACATCACATATTATCTTAATACACATGTACATATGTACGTTAAGATAATATGCACATCGCATATTATCCTAATAGTACACACTACACATGTAGAGCGGCCATACATAGTCAAATAGATTACGCAAGTAAATTATGCATTACTTTCGTATTAAAAAACATTTTTCTCTACTACAAAATCAATTTAAAAAGAATTATCGTATATTTTTTGCTTGTTTTTTTTTAACAAAAAGCAATTTTCTTTTAGTATAAATAGAATCTTGTTCCCTTGTTCCTTTTAAAAAAATTGTATTAAATCCACTCTCATTCGGTTTATATTTGACACAAAAGTAATAATTGTAAATTAGTTAAGAAATACAATAATTGTAAAACGCAATCAGATGATTCGATTCTGCCTTGTATATGGTGCTAGGTAGAAAAAATGCGATACGAGGAAAAACAAATATATTAAAAAAAAAAGAAGAAAAAAGAAAGAAAATATTTACCTGCGCCTGCTCCCGTCACCACGACCACTCGGCCGTCGAAGCGTAGTTCTTGCATTTTTCAAATCTCTGGAACGATTTGTATGTAAGCCGCGGGCCAACTTTCGCGTTTCCGATCGTCTATATACAGACGAGAAAAGTGATCCGTAATGATGAGGCAGAATTAAATCGCTCCCGTTTAAAGTCCACCGTGTAATCTCATTAATGGCACACACACATCAAGCTTAAAGGTGCAATTTCATGGAGCGAAGAAAAGCCAGTGCTTTACCCCCTCTCCATCAATTTTCGACAAAATTGGCTGTTCAGCGAAGGCACGCTCAAAATTCGACACGTCGAACTTTTTAGCGAAGACGAGTGGCACCCAATTGTCCACGTTACCAATTAGCCGAATTAAAATGAAATTTTCTGATTGGTTGGCCCAGTAAAAGAACTCCAAACAGCGATCACCGTGAGCGAACTAAAGCCAGCGAAGACACGCTCCATCAGCTCCATGAAAAGGAAGGAGGCGATAGCCGATAGCTTCAGCTTTTCGCTTCGCTGTGAGGTGGAGTGGGGGTAAAAACGCTAGCTTTCCTTCGCTTGCATGAAATTTCAGCTTCATGCACTATCGCCGTCTGCCGTCATAATAGATCGTGTCGATCGAAGCGAGTTTACATGCTCATCTTTACCGACGGAGTTGAGCCTACGACTCGAAAAGTCGCAACAGTCACCATTCGATAGATTTCGGAGGCCGCAGGGGGAAGTGATCCGCGCAGTTCTTTGGACATAGCACACCCACGGTTACCCGAGCTCAAACACCGCGGACAATTACACACAGATACACGTACACATTATTTATTTTTTTTTGACGTTGCCGCTAATTATAATACAGATACACGTGCACACACGTACACACACACACACGCCGTGACGCCGGGCGATCGGTCTCCGTCGGGAGGCGGAAAGCCTGTATTAAGAAGATAGATTTTGGAACGCGCCGCAATCGCGTCTCGCAACAGTCGCAATTCGCAATTCGTAGTTTTGGTTGTTGCAGAATGAATTGAATAGTCGAAAGCTGCGATGTAGCGAGATTTTTGCAAGAGAATACGAATTTACTAAATCACACGGATAGTCGAAACTGCGAACGCGAATGTTTCGCCGCAATTGCTCGCTCTTGCGATCTCTCCCTGCTGTGCCACGAATATGCACACAGCACATGATCCCTCATTTCTCCCTTCCTCCTGCTTCCCCCTCTCTGACGCAAGTCGGGCACTTCACTTCCAGTTCCAACTTCCAGTTCCACGGCTTCCACGTTTTATCTTATTCCTGTTCGGGGGATTTCCGTCCTCCGAGCCATCCGAGCCGAGGAATGCCAATATCGCAATATATTTATCCATTTACCTAGATATCAGTTGGTTGGTTCCTGTCTGCCTGTCTCTATCGAAGCGGTAGGGATGATGGAACCGGGTTTCCAATTTCCATCGAAATGACGATAGAGCCGATAAAGATGACAGAACCTGCAGGATTTTATCGATACGACGGTAGAGACAGAAACCGGGAATCGAAGTTGACAATGAGTCTTTCGTCGGATCGACTTCGTCTACCACTTTACCATTAACGCTATCCATAATCCAGCATCCACAATCCACATTTCTACGCTACGCCTATGTATGACCCCGATGTAGTCTCATCGTAATAGATAATTACAAGGCGGGAGAGGAGGAGCCTCGGATATAGGGTGAGACTCTCGAAATTATCACCTTGATCGCGCCAAAATTACCTATCGAGAGAAACGGGTCGTATATAAAAGTCGTGTACACTGTACTGACTGTACAGTCATTTCGAGAGCGGATACCTACATCACGGCGTCGACGTAAAACTGTTCCACAGTCCACTCCAACGAAGCTACTCCCAATGATTCTTGTACGAAAGTATTAAAATGATCGTCGAAAAAGCGAATATTTCACTTCAGGATAAAATATGAAATGTCCCGTTAATTCGATCCTCGTTAATTCTACCTTGACATTTCTGCGCAGGATGCCCGAAAAGATCGATTTATGCAGTTTTATTCGAAAAACTGCATCCGGAATAAAGTTACGTCGGCTATCCACGCATGGAAATAATGGGATTTTTGCACACTCGAGCCGTTTCTCTTTCTATCTCTCTCTCTCTCTCTCTCTACAGACAGGAAAATATCGACGCGTCAGGCTGGCAATTTTGAACGCCTTACCCCGTATATCGGTCGGTTCATCGGCGTGAACGCTGATGGGCCGCGATTTCAAGGAGGAAATACGTTTTCTCATAAACATCGGGATACGATGAGTCATCAGCACCCTTGAGATTGCAAAACACGATAGGTGATACGGTACGTGCAATCGTATTTACCGCGTGATATCGGGTTTAACGTTCAGATCCGTACGATCTTCTCCATTATTCGACATGAAGGGTATGTAATGCACATTGCACGGTCGAGCCACAGTCACGTTTGGTGCTAGGCCCGCGTTGCGTGACGAGGTCGAAATTTTCAGTGCAATTTATTCGATTCATCGATGTCGATGCTGTATGTGATACACCACGACCAGCGAATCCAGCGATCCAAGCGATCCACCCGTTCGTGCGCCCCTGCATGGTCGCGTCGTCGTCGTCGTCGTCGAGCAGCGCCAAGCGCACCGAGTGGCACCGAGTGCGAACTGACGCGAACACGGCCGAAAGCTTTTAACGGCGAGGGGGACGAGGGAGGGAGGGCTGGCCTGGGAGGTACGGATGGGTACGGGGAGAGACGGGAGGACGGAGAGGGCGCTCGGGCAGACTCGGGCGTTTCCGGCCGGCTAGTGGCGCCTCGGCTCGTCGGCGCGACGGTGCCAGCGGTGGGGGTAGAGACGATGCATGGGCCGCGACTAGGAGGCACTCGGGAGGCAGGGAGGGCATGCGAACGACGGTGGAGCGCACAGTTCGGTAGTCGCCATTGCGAGTCTCCCTCGTGTCTCGCGCATCGCGACCGAATTCTGCGATATACGCGTGGAGCCTGGACTCTATTTTTCCGCTAAACCTAATACAATACATCCCCCCGTCGTGGGCCCCCATGCGCGATACCCCGATGCAGAGATATTGCAGCGAGCTCACCGAAAAATTGTTGAAATCCCTTGACAAGGAATACAATGTAAGTAAAGGCGGAGAGCCGAGAGTGTGGTGTGTCGCGTCGAGATGCACCGCGCCGTCTCCGTGTCCGTACGCGCAAACGGCTATCGGGCCACTCTCGATCCCCCGTGCGCCGTGTTGCTGCCTGTACCAGTGACGTGCGCGAGAGTGCCTGCTAGAGTGACAGCGTGTGCGTGTCCGTGTCTATGTATGTCGAATGTCGATGTGCGTCCGTGCGCGCCTAGTGGCGTGTAGCGTGGCGGTCGCGACGGCCGCGAGCCGCGAGTGTGTGTGAGAGTGCCGCCTCGCCACTCGCCTGACTCGCCACCGGCCACGGCCGTCAAGCCGTCGTCGCCGTCGCGCGCCGCGGCCGCGATGCTGCGATGCCGCGCGAGACACTGCTCTTTTTCTCTCTCTCTCTCTCTTTCGCTCCACGACACGCGTCACGACGGAGGAGATGCGAGACGGCAATCCGCGCGCTCTACCCCTACGTAACCACGTATGCCTCTCGCTCTCTCCCTCGCGTTCGCTGGTTCGCTCTCGAACGCACACATTCGCTCACTCGTGTGCCGAGTGGCGAGTGTACGTGCAAGGGTGGGGGAGAGAAAGAGAGAACGCGAGCGAGAGAGCGGGGGAGGGAAAAGGACACCGGCTGTCCCGGAGTAACGTAACGTAACCGACGTGCGTGTGAGCGCGTTCTCGGCTACCTGGTCACATAACCTCAATCGAGATGACGCACCTCGGCCTCGGCGCGAGCCGATTCGACTATCCGACGTTATGGTATCCTTCCTCGCGCACGTCTCGCTCGACCCTCGTTTTCTTTCCTAATTATCTCATGGGGAGTTTGCAACTTCCGCGAGCTGCGACGAGGGTCTGTCGGATCGCGCGGATCGCTATTACAGCCTTCGACGATACCCTCTTTTGATCGCTTTGTCGCAAATTATTAAAAATTATACTCGACGTTTTTGTCGAGAGAATCGGGCGATCGGCACGTCGATATCGAGGAATCGGATACGTTGCGAGGAATTTCTGCCAGACGGTAATCCCATACGAAAAATTTAATCGAAAAACTTGGAATTTTTTTGCCGAGGAACTTACAATTACAGGCCCCACAACTCTTTTATATGTATATATATATATACACACATTCTTTACGAAAATATGTGCATGCCGTGCGCGCGCGTGTGCGTGTGTGTGTGTCAGTATATATATATATATGTATATGTTCATATGTAGAATTACATACATATTACATATGGTAATTCGTGCGAATGTGTATGTGCGTATGTGTGTAGAACTTGCTATTGGAACCTTCCCTTCGAAAGTTTCATCTCTCATATATTATAATTCAATTATAATTTTCGCATGCTTATAATTGGCATAAACATATGTTAAAAATTTCTTATCTTTATTCCAGGTCGTCGATATGCGAGCCGTTGTCGATGTCATTTCGGCACTGGAAAAGACGACAGTTACTAAAGAGGTGTTGGAGGTAAGTAATGACCAAATAGATTATTGACATATTTATAATACATATTTATATATACCTGTAATTCATAGCGATAATTTGCCTTTCTCTCATCCTCTTATTCTACATTATATGTCATTCTACGCCATCTTCCCGCTTTGTACTTAATATCAGGTCTATTATTTTTAGCTGAATTTCTTGCACCGTTCATCTCTCTTCTTCTCCACGTTGGAAAGAAAAAGAGGAAAAAAATGAACGATGTGTGTGTGCAACAAGTTCAACTAAAAAGAACAGACCTATTGTCAATATATGTAAGAGTGTAAGTGCAAACATATGTGTAAATATATGTGACACAAACTGCAATAATAAAGTTTAAAAGAGCTATTATTTTGATATAATTTTATCTTATTGTTAGTTTAGTTAAATACTTTTATTGTTGGTTCAGTTGAATACTAAATGCAGTTGTAGCTGGTGCTTGTCAATACTTTATACATTAATAGGTTATAATTCCTTGCAATGAAATAGAAATAGATGAAATGTTTAACCAAACAAGTACGTAGATTTGAACAGTTAACGTACACATGTATATGCACACTTTTTAACTATTAACAACTATAATGTAACTATTGTCTTTTAATCATAATATTTGAGCCGACATTTGTCTTCGCAACAGGAAATTTCTAATGATTGTTGTAACGATGCGACGGTATTATAACCGGTAATCTCTTTTGGTAGATTACGAGACTTGGAAAACACATCAACGAACTTCGTCGAAAGACGAGTAATGAAGCCTTGGCCAAGCGTGCGAAAGATTTGGTACGCCGCTGGCGAGACATGGTTTTACCAACGGTACACTCTACGCCACAGCCTACCCTGGCTGACACGGCACCACCGGCTCTCAATGGCGCGAAGGAGGTGGCCTTGAGGAGTTTCAAGCCACAGAGTCCTGCGTTGCGAGGACTCAAGCCTCACAGTCCTTTATTGAAAGATGCCACTCCTCTCAGAGTAAGTCTCACAATCAGTTTTTGAGAGAAATTGCTCATCATCCGGGAAATTATGCAGATAAGATCTATTTTTAATAAAACATTTATAAAATATTTGTGGAATAGATTGTATACATACAAAGAAGAGATTGAGAGAAATTACTTGAGATAAAATTTAGTTTAAATGAGTTTAATTTAATTCCTGATTAGTCTAGATCGTCTAGATCTAGCATTAGTCTAGATTAAACATGGGAAATTTGTGATTACAGGTTCTCAGTCCGGCACTATCGGTGCACAGTGACCATTCACGATCTCCTAACGCGTCTTCGAATAACAAGCAGTCAATTACCCTGACCAGCAATCACAGGATAAGTTCCTGCTCGAGGAATGCGTCCCCGGTGCTCGGTAGCTCGAATCAGAATCATATAACGGAAGCAGTGCCGCGTACACACAGTTCTAATAAGCGACTACGGAAAGAGGAGAGCAGCAAGGACCAATGTCAATACTATCAATCGCCGCATGGAACTGAGTCGTCGACGATAGAAGAAGTCAAGAAGCAACGGTTCAACGGCGAGAACATAAGTGGTAATTTAAATTCGCAAGTGCCTAGCCCCACACTGAAGGAACGAATCTCCGATTGTTTCGCGGAGACCTCCCTCGAGACCACGAACGAGGAGTCGGGCCCGAAGAAGCGCGGCCGTAAAAAGGGCAGTAAATCCGCGAAGCGACAATCGTTTCTCGAGGACAGCGTGAAAGAGAAGCTGGCTAGTATCTCGAGGAATCCGAAGCTCAAGACCACGCAGGAGCTCCTGGCCGATCTGCAGGCGCGCGGAAGTAATTGTAGTCCCGTCGGCAGCGCCAATGCCCTACCTAGTCAAAGCGTCGCGGAACCGCCCAGCATGGAAGATGTTCTGCGAGGCAGCAACAATGAACAGGTGTCCAAGTATCTGCGCAGCTCCAGCCAGAAGAACTCCTTTTACAGGAGTCTGAGCTCCTCGGAGACGTCCGCTGGCAAAATGCAAAAGGCGGCTCGATTGAGATCCGTGAAGAATTGTCGCGAGTTGTCGCCCTCGCCCTCGCCCTCGCCCGAGTCGGAGTCGTGCCAGGACAGGCTGCGCGAAGACGATAGGTTGTCGGGTACCACCGAGACGTCGACGTGTCGATCGCCGTTGCAACGGGATCTCACGGTCGAGGAGATATTGGCCAAGTTACCGCCCTTAGATCCCAGCTCGATAGACTGGGGCGAAAACGAAGAACGGAACGACGTCGAATGTATTCCGCCACCGCGGCAAGTTACCGCCGAGGATCTCGAGAGGTTACACATGCAGTGTATCGAAGGACTTAACGGCAACTTTCAACCGAGGCTGTCGACGGCGACCGCGTGTTCCGACGGTGATGAGCGCTCGAACGCCAGGGACGGAGGGAACGGAGTGTCGACAGGATTGTCGAACGTGGATAGTGTAAAAAGTGTGCATAACAACCAAACTGACAATGTGGAATTTCGGGAGTGGCATCAGATGCTAGCGAGGCCCAGTTACCAGGGCGAGATCCTCAACATAATGCCTTATGTTATTATCGATTAGTGATTTTATCATCTTATTCTCTAGACTATTATTATTCTCTGCCCTCTCCCCTCCCCTCCTGCCCTTGAGAAAAGAATTGTCAGGCGAAACTACAAAATAATTAAAAGCATCCACGCTGCCGATTACTCGGCCGGTTGGTTTATTAAAACTAACGATTTCTATTGCGATTTCTGATTGTGCTCTTCATTTCTGTTTTTTTACTCTGACACGCTACACCATCGCACATCATCCTTCTCATCGTGTCATTCCCATTAACATAGCCGCTGATGTCTCGCTGATCGTACATGTGCTACCCCGCTCGCGGCCGAATAGCCATTAGCCATTAGCCATCCTTCATACCATCATCATTCATACTATCGCGTTATCGACATCAACATCGTCGTATTATAATTATTATAATTATTATATTATAATATTAATATTATAATTTATATAATATTAATATTATTCCTTTTTATTATTATTATTAATATTATTGTTATTAGTATTATTATTATGTCGATTATTAGTACTGTTCCCCCCGCTTCTATTCCTCTCCCATTACTCTCATTATTGTCATAATTATTGTTATTCATTATCACCCAAGCAACACGATGTCGAAAATCGTGACATAAGACGTCCTAAAGATGTCATTAAGACGTCTTATGTCACGATTTT
Source organism: Leptothorax acervorum (assembly GCA_035220615.1). Taxonomy (NCBI): domain Eukaryota; kingdom Metazoa; phylum Arthropoda; class Insecta; order Hymenoptera; family Formicidae; genus Leptothorax; species Leptothorax acervorum. The sequence goes on along the minus strand of JASTWQ010000030.1, from coordinate 1,045,204 downwards.
AGACATCGTGTTGTTTGGGCATCATCACCATCACCATCACGATCATCATCACTATCATCATCCTTGTCATTATCACTATAGCTGTATCATCCTCATAATCATCATTATCGTTATCATTGTGCTAACGATAAAGAAAATAAGAGACCATTAGAAAAAGAAAGAAAAAAATAGAATCAATGCTAAATTATGATCATCAGGGCAAGAGCAGCCTGCAGCCGCGTGATTGATTTTGTAATCGCACTGTACGCGGGACGAATTGTTAATTGTGAGACATGAATTATATAGATATGAAACAGAGTGACACTATACCGCGGGATACGCCTGCTGCGACAAGTACTGCATTATTTTTACACAACAATAAAAATAGGCGTCAATGCGTCAATGTGGCTCCCGACTTCTGATTTTTGAGTATTCAAAGATATACGATATGTCAATGGGTCGCTTCTTTTGCGCATTAGTCGGCGCAAATTGCAAATTGTTCAAAATCTCTTCTTTTCATCACACGCCGTGTTCAATCTCAACTCAAACGTAGAGTTAACTCTAAATTCTATCGTGGAAAAAAAGGAAAGAAAAGATGGAGAGACCGAGAGACGGATACAAGGATTGCTGTTGAGAACTCGTGGGAGGACACGCAGATAGCGCATAAAATAAAGGCAGAAATGCAACAAGATTCAAGTAATCGCCACGACGCGACGTCTCCAATCTCCAAGACGTTTGCTGTCCTTGAAATATTTCACAAGACTGTTACACAGGGAGTAGGGACTCTATCGCGCGACGCGCGACTGTAGAGAGCAACGCGATTTCTTCAAGCTACCAATAAGTTAGGTACACCGGTGCCTTAATCCTTTAATTAAGCAAAAGAAAAAGAAAAGAAAATGAAAAAAGAGAATATATTTGTCTAAGTGCGTCATAGAGATTTTCTACTTAAAATTTTTTTGTTTGCTGCATTTTGCGTTGCGATTTACGGTGGACGTGTCGAAAAGTCACACAATCGTACATTATTAGACGGCGGAAAATTTCGTAATTGATCAAGTACGGACACGCGATACATGATTTTCTCGTAGGTGCAATATCAGGACAAATCTGATATAATATTCGGGATGTGCAACAAAAAGTTGCAGAGCTGAGTGAATTACAATAAAACAAAATTCCGAAACGGATGCGTGCCTGGCTTGTCTCCCTCGGAGAGGTGATCCTTGTCGAGCTCAATATTACGATAAGGCATCTAGTCCAAGTAAAGAATCGAGAGAATTGTTTTGTAGAGTTGCGTTCAATACACTTGTTAAAACTATCCGTCTGCATTTGGGCGAAACGACAAGTCCGTCAATTCTTTAGCCGTTTTTCATCCTTCAAAATCCTTTCGAGATTTTCCCCGTGGTCGAAATCGCGACCGAATCGTCTGCCTGGAGAAACGTACGTGTGTATCGTCCAAAAGGCTGTAGCGTGTTATAGATCAAGAGCTATAACGAAAGAAACTGTGTTTATATAAGAGTCATCTGAAAACTACGAAAAGCTTTGGAAGTGGCAAGTCACGAATTTCTTCCAAACTCTTTGTTTTATGATAATCCATTCAGTTTCGGAGCTTTTACGACCCGAGTCTTGTACATTTCTTGTGTGAAATAAATCAAGTTGAATATACTCTTATCTGTCGAAAGCATCGCTTATTATTCATAGCATGATCTTTCCGTTGTTTCCGGGCAGTTGAGAAGACGATATGCACCGCTTGTCTCCTCTGTGACGAGAAATTGCGAAGAGCGACTTGGACGAAACAAGAAAGAACTTAACTATATATAGATCTCAGATCTGGTTTCTCATTTCGGAAGAATATTTCCTCACGAAACTTTTTTAGTCTCTTTGTATTGCTGGGAAGACTCGTATAGAACCGGACTTTGCATCTCGGCTCCTAAAAATTTATAATAAAAATGAACAAAAATATGCTACCATACGTAATTTTTTTAGGTAGAACAATTTTAGATAGTTTTTATGTTTAATTTGTCATGTCTGGAATAAATATGTTTTCGTATGATGACAGTACAGCAATGACAGCAATAAGCAGCAATAGAACGTCCTAAATGGAACCATTTTTATACGAATTAAGTTTCACGTGTAGTTTTATTTTATTTAAGCAATTTGTCCTATTTTCTCTGACGAGATCAACGCCTATTTTAGTTTTCTTGAAAAAATATTTTACGTTTTATTTTGAACTACTATTTATAACAAACAAATGTAAAATTTTATTGCAGTCTTGATATGATTTACAGAAATTAATTTTATTATACAATATAATACAGTCTTTTCAAATTGTCATGTATATGTACATATTCCATTATTTTGCTGCACTTTTCGTTTTTGTACTGTTCGTCTTGCTATTTGCAGCACTATCAGAGTCGGTTATTTGTTCCACAGATTCACTCTGTGCTAGTTTCAATGGTTGTTTAGGCTTTATTTGCGGTATCAATGCCGCAACGACATATCTGCCCTCCTCGTTGACGAAATTGAACACCGTGCACGCGTTATAGACGGAAACTATTTCTGTACTAATGTCGAGCTTCTTCACGCATTCTCGAAGACTTTTAATATGGGTAAAGTCATATTGATCGTCCAATCCAATGACCAAGAGATCGGGCTTCGGATCGAGAACAGTGAATAACGAAAGCGATGCGTCGTTTATATGTTTGCCGGATTGAATGTTCCAGCAGATAGCGTGTCTGGGAAAGAGCACCGTTGGTCCTATCACTTTCGAGCCAGTGTTTAACGTGAACCCAATCTGAAAAATAGGAAATCATAATCTAGAGTAATTTGCCTGAACGTAAAATACCGATGAATAAAACAATTACCTCGTCGCAGCGAGTCACCAAAAGTCGGGAGCCGATCTCCTTGCTGATGAACGTTACGGTGGTTTTACCAGGACCTTCGTACGCATTTTTAATTATATGTGTAACGTGTAAATTTCTGCAAAAATTGTAGATGTATTTGAGACTCTACTACGAGCAAAATTAGAACAAGAGCGAAAAATTGAGGAAAAGAAAGTTTGTCATTTTTGTAATTTTACATAGAAAAATGGCTGTATTTTCGTTCCCTCTCTCTCTCTCTCTCCTCTCTTCGGTGTCGGGTGCATACTTCATTGGTACGTAAATCAGTTTCAATAATCGTTTTAAAATTATTTTAATTAAACGATTATTGGAACTGATTAATCAGTATTAAGTTCTTAGAATAACCATGCAACACTCGGAGATGTTATACAATCGTTAGCGAAATAATCATGTGTTTGATCTTTACCAAGATCGCGGCGTTATAAACACCGGTTTCACGTATTTCACACGTCACGTACCTGTAACCTCGCGACGTTTGTCTTAATTGACATAATTTGCCGATCACGTTCATTATGTTATCCCGAGGAGGATCTGCCGAGAGGCGAAGTACAGACTACAGAACAGATCTGCAGCAGCGAATAGGCTCAGGTTAGTTTTGCTTTTTATGACAACGTGACGCACCTGCACTTAGCAAAATCGTTTCTAGGTTAGGACGTGCGTTCCGAGTGTGTTCTCCGCCTCTCTCACGTAGGTACATACCTCCCGATCCCGCTGTGTCACGCAAGAAAATTCGTTTTTGGAATCGATGTCCACGTCGAGGGTGTTTCCGCGACTTGCCTAAGCGAGATTGTCGCCGGCTTCTCCTGCCGCGACCGCGACGTTTCTCCGCACAAAACTGAAAACTGAACGCAGTGAACGCACGTCACGCAGTACGCACACGCACCACGCACGAGGGCACGAGCGAGTAACGGGATCCTCATTCGGCTGATTCGGCATTCCTCATCCTCCGTCACTCCGTGCACTCGTGCAGGCTGCAGGCTGCAGGTGCGGTGCGCCGTGCGGTGATTTAAATCGCAATAATCGCATCATGGCGATGCGCGGTCGAACGCGGCGGGCGCCCCTTCCCGTTTTTTCAGTATATTTTTAGCAATATCGTGTATAAATACTCCGTCGTGAAGATACGTTATTTCAATGTAACGCCGATGAGCAGCGATCGGATCGAAAATGAACAAGGGCTGCTGGAAATTCGACGAAGAGGACAAAGGTGAGCGCGCGATGTTCTCTCTCTTTCTCTCTCTCTCTCTCCCTCTTTTGCTCCGGAGAGAAATCCATAAGGACAATCGATATTCCGCATTCCGCCTCGCGTTTTCGCGGTCCGGTAAACGGGTAAAGCCGGATGCCCCTCGATTCTCCACGCGAATTTACGTTTCAAATATTCTCGATATTAAGTACTTGTTCTAATTTCTCTCGTACCGATTGAAGAGACGGTATTTGTCTGTTCGTGCTGTCTGCACGAGTAAATACACGACTTCCTTTCCTGCATAGTTGTACGTACATAATTTTTTCTTTCGTAATACTCGAGGCACTCGAGCACGTATGTGTATGTGTATGTGTATGTCATGTATGTGTAACGTTACGTGGGGGATGCCGGCGTGCAAAGTAATTCGCCTCGGTGAGAGCAAGAATCGCGATTAAAAACCCCCAGGATTAATTTGTAATCGACGTTAATATTGTCTAAAAATAATTCGCATTCAAGGTAGACATGTAAAAATAGGGCATCGATACAAGGCGAGAAAACACATAGCACCGCTCTGTGTGTATATAGTGTAGATAGAGATTTAGTTTCTTATAAGAAATAAAGCGTATCTTATCTGCCAAGCTGTGTATATAGATCTGGACGAGGAGGACACGGAAGAGGATAAACTATGCAAGGAGTACAGCGCCTGGGATCAGATACCTGATATTCTGCTGGAGGAGATATTCTCATATCTGACCATTCGCGAGCGTTACTATGCGTCCCTGGTGTGCCGATCGTGGTATCGCGCCTTCAAGCTGCAGAATGTATGGTCCACGTTTACCCTGGAGGACACCACTCTCACGCGGGGGAAGTTCAACTACTACAGTGGCTGGCAGTACGTCCTGGATCACATAAGAACGTCCACCTGCCTGAACAAAGTCGGGAGGAACTTCCGCACGCTCATATTCGAGCCCATGCTGAATTTCTACAATCTATACGAATTCATGAATATGATATCATGGTACGCCGAACAACAGGGCTTGGACAACACATCCGTGGCGGGAGTAGGTACCTACATTCGCAGGCTGAAGTTTACCTTTCCCTGCAACATGGCGAACAGAGACGATCCCGATCGAATTAGAGTTTTTGGCACGGGTGGGAAACTGTTGGAAGCTCTCAAGAGGCTCATGAGAAACCTACAAAATCTTAGATGCCTGGAGCTGATAGATCTAATGCTCGAGAGCAATGAAGCGTTACACTTGATGGATGACATCTGTATTAATTGCACTCAGACATTGTCGAAATTGATATTGATAAACACCACACGTTACAATTGCCCGTTATTACATGTAGGAGTATTCATTAACTTAAACGTGAGTACATCAGATACGTGGTATTCTATTAACAGTTCTTGATATTTCATTAAAAATTACTTTCAGGTTTTAGTTATTAGCCCCCAAAATTTGCATGAAGATGTAATAGAGCTAATTGGTTACACAAAATTAAGGCATCTTCATATCCTGCAAAATCGGTACAGTCCAAAAGACACTACCATAAGATTGGTAATTATAATGCTGTACTGTAATATATACGTTGGTTCTTTCGCATCGACAGATGTTCTTTCAGCTTTTTATTTCAGCCAAAGAGATCGTCTTGGGTCAAGATGAAAGCAAACAATCCCCATTTAAAAGTACATTTTGAGATAGAGAGTCAAAAAGCTACGGATATTCTTTTGCCTATCGATTTATTGGAGCATAGCGTCATACCGTGTCATAGTATAGTATTGGATAATCCAAATACCCAAGTTAGTGAGATAATAATATTCATTTTTATATCAGAGAGCAAAAGTACAAAAATTCTTTATCTTACTAATGCTCTGCAGGTTTCGCCGTCCATGGTGTGCCACAGAACATTCTTCGACTCGACGATACGGGTGTACGCTTTCAAGGGAATAGCGAGATACCATCTGCACAGGAGCTTCGCTAAGAGATTGGACGAGCCGTTAGTGCAATTCTGCCGAATGTGCCCGAATCTGCATACACTGGTAGCATTTTGTATTTGAATCCAAAAAGCTTGTGATAGCTTTCCTAAAACACTGATGTTAACAACGCGACTTTACGATGTGCTGGCATGCGTTCGTACCTTTACACATTATGAAAATCTTTCTTGCTATTGTGTGAGTGTAAGTTCCTCCTAACTATTCTATAGGCTTACTCATCCCGCTGCGCGTACTAAATATTCAGAATGTTAAATGTTCTACGAGCTTTCTCAATCTTTTTGATTGTAACGTGTTCCAAAATGTAGAAATGTTCTTCTCTCTGCATTCAAGTAAACAGTTAATTGAATAGCTGTATGAGATATGAATAATTCAGAACTCGAACTCGAACTCGATAAAATCCTAAATCTGTGAGATTCATTTAGATACAATTTTATACTCAATATGTTACAAATCATTAACTATCTAGCTTCTGAACGCCTGATATAACAATAACCAAAAAAGAATTAGAAAAACGCTGCTGTTCTATCATTATCCGCAAGTTCTTATCGATTTACAATATAGTGACAAATAACACTTCTTCCACAGATGATCCGAGATAAAATATCGACCGCTACGATTTTAGAGATTGTCTCTACCGCGAAATGCTTACGCTGTTTGTACGTTCGGCGAAACGTAGTCCTGAAGAGATTTGATAGAGCCTGGTCAGAAATTCTGGATAGATCATCCGAGTATTATCGATGGCTCGAGGTAAATAGCCGTAGCTACGAGAACACGGAAAGGGAAGTGTCTAAAATATTGGGCTATCGATGGCATATGCTGTCTGAGAAAGAATTTAAGGCGCAAATAGTCAATTTGCACATATAAGCCGCTTATGAAGCGACTGATATATATGTTACAGTAAAAACGTAAAATCAGTAGTTGTATGCATTTACTAATAAATTTACATACTAAATGAATAAAATATTAAAATACACATTGATATTTTTACTGGCAAATATAAGCACTTACTATTCTAATGTAGCAAAAATATACACTTTTTGGATTCGTAGTGTCATTTTAGTTCACCATGTGGCCATAAATAAAAACCATTTCATTAAATAACTGAAACCTCGAGTAATTATATATATTTACTAATGAGAGTATACAATTAGTAAATTTTGTTTTTACTGTAACATATGCAAATAAGAATTCGCCTATCTTTTTTTAAGTTCTCTCTGAAATATTTTTATATATTGTAATTATATATTAATTTATTATACATATATATATATTTATATATAATGAAATGAGGCTGTAGATTGGTTGCCATGACTGTACGCTTAATAGTAGTGGTAAGTCCTGTAATTACATGCAACTGTTATTTTTATGTATCACTGTATAGTGACTATAGTGTATTGTAATTGTGATTGCAAAAATTGTTATCGCGGATATATCGAAAGAGATTGAAATGTACTTAATTAAAAAGTTATGTCATTATATGATTTTGTGATTGTTGTACATGACTGTGATCGACGTTGTTAACCGCTGAAGATAAAGGGATCTGCTAGACATTTGTTGGATTGTTCTCTAGAGAGAAAGATATATTATAATAATAATAAAACAGATAATTTTATATTGACGTTTATCTTTATATAATCTATATCTAGTTTACTTGAATACGTCACATTACACAACTTACATATAATTATGTACAATGCTAATAAATATTTCGTACATCTTGTATATGTATTAACTGTTATATACGTAATAATTCCATCAGTTTGCATATTACAATCCATTTTTAAACCAGACGTCAAAATTCCATCTATAGCAATTAAAACGTGTAATTTCATTACAAAATCAACATGTATAATATACATATCCAAAAGAAAAACAACAATGATAACAATTCAAAAGATATCACCGATATGATCGCGTGATCGAGTTGATAAAAACACTTAATACATGTACTGAAATAATTTATATGAAATGCAATCATTATTACCAGTATTACAATTGTATACACACATATTTCGACTTGTATATACACGTGGACTTTATTAAATATCACTAAATAAATATAATAAAGCCGTTAAAAAGCGACGAGATGAATCATATATTCACACCGACAGAATTTATGCAAGAAGAAAGTAGTACATCATGTGGAACATTTGTACAATTTCGACTTGAGAATTGTTTGAGAAAACAGCAATTTTACACTATTGAATGTAGCTACAATAAATTAAAGAAAAAAATTCAAGTATACTTGCATTACACTAAAAAGAGACAACCAGCATTTAGGAGTAGAAGTGTGATTACGGTGCCATAGCTGCAGATCGTTTGTCGCGATTCTTGTTGCGCTGAATGGTGCGTGCCTTGAACGCGGCCGCGTTCATCAATGTCTACAAGTCGAAAAGAGAGGAAATAACATTTAGTTTTATTACTTAAAATAAACGATCGCTTTCATTGATACTTACTCTCTCTAATTTACTCGTTTTGATCGTGATCGGTGGAGGTAGAACTTTGTTGCCGAGATGAAAGATCTCGCGCAGAAGTTGATTTTCAGCAAGATGGATATTGATACCGGGGCCTAATAGCCGGCAGCAAGCGTTGTACTGAGTTCTCGCGCACCATCCCTCTAAATACAGAGTTTCCTGACCGAATCTCACGTGCATCTCCGGAACGATGTCTTCCTAAAAGTAAAACGGACCGTATAGCGTATCTTTATTCTTGGCATCAGCGATCATCGAGTTTTGTTTTTAAAACGGACAAACATTTTGTTCGAGTAAATAGCGCAATATAACTTACCTCGATGTAACGCAGAATATCTCTAAAATTAGCGCGTTGCTGTTTGCGATCTTTCTTAGCGCGATACTTGTTGGAATCCGTGGCGAGTTCCTTGAGAATTTCGACCAGGTCGAGCGCCCAATTCTGCTCGTAGTCGCAGGAGAAATCGCGACCAAGTTCGAATATCACCGCTAGCGCCTCGCCGGCTGATAGGCGTACGTCGAGATGTGGTGATTCCAGCAATTCACGCAATCGATTGAGCGAACTAAAATTGGAAAAGAAATGTTCGCGTGTTTATCGCCGTTTGACAACCGCACGCTCCCGCGTTTCGACGATCGACGACTTCAGACTTACGGCATGTAACTGTTCGTTCTGCCGCTCGCGAGCAAATTGTAGATATTCGCGGAAGTCATGACTGTTAGAAGTAGGGTCCACGATGAGATAGCTGCCACGTGTAGCGCCGCCACATCCGTGGATATGTTCGCGATCGCGCCGTTTCCTTTCAAATAGGAGCCCGAAAAAATAGACGACAGTAACTGTGCAATTTCCATGGTGTCGGTCGCATCATTGCTCGATAAGAATTGATTCATGGACAACGCCCAGCAACACTGGAATCATTTTATTAATATATAAGAATTCTGCCATTAACGAATCGTACAAAATGTGAGACATTAACGATTGAGTAATTGAGTATACATATATGCAGTAGATATATATGTCTATTAAAAAATCGTACACTGAAAATAATGATTTTCGGACCTACGCTAATTAAGCATCTTTTTATTACTCTTTTCTTTGCTATAGACAACATGCTCGCGAAATCTCTGATCCTTTTTCCGATACCTCGCACATGGCAATCGTATAATCGTATAATTGTTAGTGTTACCTCGGCGCGTGCATGGACAGAAGCTGTATTGTCGTTAGCGATGAAGATAAGAATCGACTTTAGATCTCTGCAGACCATCTCGGCGCTCTCGAAGGCGCCCAACTGAACGCACAGCAGGGTGCTCAATCTGGCCGCCGTCGACTGCTCTTCGCCACGTCCCTTCTTCAGGCCACGCTCTGCGGCATCCGTAATGGTCATTTTTCTGTCCTCCACGAAATCGGGGATGTACTTGATGGCGAAAATTTTCTCGATGCCATTGAAACAGATAGTTCGGCCCTTCGCGCTCTTCTGCGTTAGACCGTCGATCGCCTCCTTCAGCTTCTCCTCGAACGCCTCCTGCTGCGCGAGCTCGTCCACCTCGTTGTCGTTCGCGTCCTCCAGCACGCTACGATTGTCGGATTGGCCGCTGGTCTCGCTACACGCATCATTGTTGATCGAATCCTCATCGGATGTAAATTCAGCTCTTTTTCCACCTGTCAGAAGAATGCGAAACATATCACATATGGTTCAAGCGGGTGTCCATACAGGCACCTATCTATACCTACGCCTACGTCTTCTGGGTACACAATACACATGCATGGTGTGTGACTGTATATATGTATAATGTAGTATGTAGTATGTACATAGGCACACGCGTACACATTTCTTTATTTTTTAACTACTTGCTAGTCGCTGCTATATAGAGATGTGTAAATTATGATTAACAAAGGCTAGATATGCGAAATATAATTGGCAACTTTGTCAATAAGATGCCATATGGGGATTGGGGAGTTACGATCTTCGCATCGCATATATTCGTTAATATGTGATAACTATATCAGCTATCCCTATCAGCGTTAATGACAATAAGCAATCTTAATATTCTTGAGTCATTAAGAAAAACAAGGAAATTTCTCAGAAATCGGTCGAAAACGATTTGATAACAGCTTATCTCCGTCAATAATATAGATAAACAAAGGTTCGAAGTTTGAAAATCTTATGTCAGTCGGAAATTATGCAGGTCTAACAAAGAAAAATAATCCCGAGTTGAAGAAAATAATAACAGCTGCTGAAAGTGAATGTCATAATGTTACACAGTTACATAATGTGAAATCCACTGATCCACACAGCTGTGTACATACCTGTTTTGTTAGCACTTACAATTAGCGGTATATGTGCCATGCACGGAGCGGACAATTAAAACGCGAAAAAATCGTAAGGCTCACAACTTACGTTAATATTTGTTTAAGTACGAAAAATGTCTAGCTAAAATGAAATATATGTTGGATACATTCTCTATAATAATTTTCATAATTCTATATTTGCACAAAAAAGAGAAAATGCATAAACGCGCCGCGCCGAAATAATTAAAATTATCCTACGGAAATTAAATAATTTTCGTTAAATTTGGTAAATCCCGAATCGCACGATTTTTCAGCTGCATACGCGTTTTATCGAGTGGAAGAAGATTATAGCTATCGTCGATTCGTCGGCGCGGCGGAGTACACTTAGCAAGCAAACAAAAAGAAATGTTGAAAAGCCGCGACTCATCCGCGTCGTGACCCGCGACAAACGCGCAATACGGGATACGGGATACGGGAATAATAAAAATTCGCGGTTTCAGCTGGTTTCAGCCGAGTCCTTGAAGGAGCTCGTTGGGAAGGCGCACCGCGTAGGCGGGGCGAAGAAACGGATCTTTTTTTTTTGCGCGCGAGAATATTCATCAGGTCGATAGGCAGGATAAACATTTAAGAAAGTCTGCGAAACGTCATTAGGCTTTGACAAAGCGACGCGACAGTCCGTTTGCTACCGATTGGCGATTACCATGGATTGCTACTGATTGCGCAAATCCCTGCTCACGCATGCAATCCTATTGCGAATTGCGATCGAGGGAAGGTATCGCGAGCGAGTCGCGCGTCGCGCGTGTGGCTAAAAATAAAGCGAAAATAAAAAAAGGAGCGAAAACGTTCGTTTCGAGATAAAAGCGGGAGTGTAGGGACGAAGTCGACGAAGGCAAAAAAGATACATATATTGCGCGAGTCACGTACTCACGTAGACGTAGGATATGTTCGCCTCGCATGATCGAGCATCCCGGTAGTCCCCCCGGTACTCGCTTCCGAGCAATCACCGTCGTTACCGTCAAAAACGTGCGTAAACACGTATTGTGACTTGTGACCGTGACGCACGTAAGTATAATTCGCGTATCTCGTCACGCCTCACGCCTCGTGGGCCTCGTGGCTCTTTGCGATATCTTTTGTAACCTCTTACGGGAATTGCGCTTTTTTTTTTTTCAACCGCGGCGCGCAGTTGCGAGCAGGTGCGAGTGCTCTCGCATATCTTTACGAATATGCCTTTCGAGGTCCCCGCGTCACGTCGTTCCGGGTTCCGGGACGCGGGGCATCGCCCAACATCGCCGGCGCGACTCGCGAGCGAGCTCCATGTGTAAGGGGCATGAGAGTCACATGGGAATTGGGAACCATATCGCCACGTCCGCCATGGTCTCGACTCTCGGGCCTCGGCGCCTCGGCGGAGCCCGCTCGCGTTTTCGCGGCTTCGCGCGCCAAAAAGGACGATGAGGAACGTGGGCCGTGTGGGGACGATGGGCGAATCTCGGGGGAGGGAAAAAAGGGACGCGTTAATCGAGACAAGACAAAGCGGGCGAGGTGTCGCACCGTGACGTAAGTCAACGAAATAAATAAGACTCCCATTCCGGATACGTGAATCATCTGGAACGGGCAAACGAGCGGGCGGGTGAGCGGGTGGGCGGGCGGACGGACGGACGGACGGACGGAGGCGCGAATCGATAATTTAATAATGTCGAGCGCGTCACGTGCGCGTTTCTTGCCAGATCGTAGCAGATCGTAGGCTCCTCTTCCCATCGGACGGCCGCGGCGGGGAAGACGAGCGAACAGCGAACTGGCGAAGGGAAGGACGAGGTAACGACGTACTCGGACGTCGCGAGGATGACGACGATGACGAGCATGGTCAATGGTGCTTCAGCTTACCGCACTTTCCTCTTCTGCCCCTTTTGCCTGGCATCGTTCCTGCTTATCGCACAATTGGTACTAGGTAAAAGACTCGATCAAGAAGGTAAATGTCTCGAACTAGTGTCTTTCTTTCGTATACTGAATACGCCACGTGAATTTTTCGTTGGGAGCAGACGAAAACTCATTAACATGTTGCGGACTCCGTTCAGAACATACACGTCGAGACAGCCCACGATGGCTTTCTCAAGTGCACTGGCAGCACTGGTCGCGCCTCAGTCAGGCGTCAGCCCGCACCCCGCAGCCGTCTTGGATGGTGCTCGATCCGCCCACGAGCGCGACCGAATGCACCCGAATGCGATTCGCACGCGAGCCAATCAGCGCTCGTAATTTCCTTCACGCTTCGTAAAGCGCGATTTTACAATTGTCTTTACTCTTTACTGTTACGTTTCAAAGAATAAAATAATTTATATTTTAAATAGAGAAAGAATCTTTCATAAACATTAACGACATATAATTCTCTAACCTGTTTAACGTAAAAGGCTCACGAAAGCTTGATTGTAAATAAGGTACTGAGTTTATTAAATACACTCTGCCTTAATAAAATAATTACAAACACTTTGGTACTTAAACTATGCGTTAAGATACATTGCCGTAACTTATATCGCATTTGGATTTTTATTTTATATTAATTGAACACGTCATCATAGTGTCCACGTGTTTGCATCTTAAATCGATAAAAATGTTATGCGAGTTTGTTTGCGAGTTGTGATTCTATTCTAAACTGCTTAATTACAAGCAATACTGCTTTATTCTTCGGCCGTACAAAGTAGTGAAAGCTTTTTATGAACTAACATCACAATTTATTAGTTTGTAAGATATACCAGTTTTTTCCCGGAAAAGCAAATTGGTCTCCAAAAAAAAATCTATAATTTAAATGTAATTAAAATCTGAATTTATCGAAGAAATAAACAAAGATGTCTTATTTGTAAAACAAAGTTACCTAAAAATCGTATCTAAGGTTTTTGGAACATGTACAAAAAATGTATTCATGTAAACGTGATACTAGTAATACGATTTACCAGATATAATGTAAGATATTTTTATTTTTTCTTAATAAAAATTATTACTTCACTTGTTACACGTTTTACTTGCAGAATATAGCAAGTAAAAGGTGTAAGCAGTTACATAAATATAACCACATAAATAAAAATATTCTTACATATAATAAACGTGGACATATAAAATATATAGCAACAATATATTTATATTTGTTATATAACTTTAATTTAAATAGCCATAAAAGGAAAGGGCCTAATTGTAACTGCTTTTGATAAAGAGTCGAATACCTAAATTTTAAACGTTCTTGGATTTCTCATATATATCAATCAATTTAAAAAAATCAGTAGATATTTAATATAACTTGAATATGCACATTATTAAATTAATTACATTAAACAAATTAAATTATATTACTTTCGAAATAAGAGAAAGTATATCTATGCGAAAAAAAAGATCTCAAATTAAATCTCGTTTTGTAAAAAAAAAGAAGCACTTGTACAATTAGAGAAAAAAAAAACCAAAAATTGGCTATGTTCAACAGAGAAAGCTGCTTTTAATTTTGGATATAGCTAAAAGTATACACTAAATTCACAAATTTTACAATAGTTGCAGCTTTATCTGCTGAAAGCAGCCATTGTATAAGCATCATAGATATCCTTTTGTCCATGATCCTAAATTCTTATTATATTAAATTTTGTACCACGGTACATATAAACTTTCATATATCTCTATTCATCGTATCTTCACGTATTTGGAATATACTTTAGAGCTTTACAATGTGTTTATATTGTAATAGTTACTGATAAAACTACTGTAGCTTGCTACAAGAGACAAAACAGTAGATAGAATCGCTATGGTTGGAAGAGCGCCCATATGCGAAGCGCTGGATGCCTTTGTGCCGGTAGCGGCAGCGCTTTGTGCGTTGAGTAAATTCTCGCACGGCGTCACTCTCCTGATGAAATTAAATATAGAATCCATTATGTTTGCAGGCGTGGGATCCGAGCACTTTTCCAACTCCGCCACAACGCAGGTTTGGAGTACAGTCATGTCCCTGCGCCAAGTATCGAGCAAATATAAGTTTTTCCATCCCGTAGAGAAGGATGTGGTAAAATATCAATATTAACGGCGTTGAATTTCAAATCCCATCAAATATGCAAGATTTTGAATATAAGTGTTCACAAATTGTCAGAAATATTGAAAAGGAACAAATTCGTAAACTTGGCGCGGCTCACCTGCATTCTTTGATACCAAAAGTCAGTGACGGCAGACTCTCCAGTCCTACTAAACCGTTAGTAGTGGGATCAGTTTTTGGTATGTAACCACCATACGTACGGTTGGCACAATCCTGAATCGCTTGCTGCTTTGATTGGAAGCATTCTGGTCCTCCAGCCGATATGAAAACTGCAATGATAGGGTAATGTAAAAAAAACTTAAACTAATGTAACGTTGACAACAATAATACCACGAAAAGCGTCTAAAAGACATCTCCAGAAGAATCTTTAAAAAGTTTATTTGAAAAATATAACTTTTCTTTAAGGCTCTCTGATTTCAGAAATGTTTCTCAAATCCTTCTTATAGATGATGTCTTTGGAATTTAATATTATTGTTTTATTGTAAATAAAACTATCAATTCACACATACGGGCGATTCGATCTCCTTCCTTATAGCAAATAAATTCGAGCAGCGAGTCAGTTATGTTCAGTACTATTTTCTTATTCTCCCTCTCCTTCTCGTCAAGACACTGTTCCACCGTCTGCGTGAAATTGCTCACACAAGCTCGCAGAGTGGAGCGCTTGTTGCAATAGTTCTTGAAGACGATATCCAAATCGCCGGTCGGCTTGTACTTTTCCATCTCCGCCTGGAGTTCCGTAATGTTGATAAGCGACTGAAGGCACTGTGCCATCTCAATTTGGGCGCGTTGGGCATCCTCATATGCGTTTGATCCGCCGTTTTTTGTACACTTCTCTTTAAAAAGATTTTTCGCCTCTTCGATGGTGGGTAGCGCCGATATATTCACATTTTTCAATTCCGGGATGTCGCCCACCACGTTGCCGACCTGTTCCAGCACGTCGGCAGATGGTAAATTCTCCTGCGAATGCGTACATCCAATGATACCTGAAACAAGGAAACGATATCTTATACAGTTGTACAGAAATATATCTCCTCTTTAAGATAGATTATCATTCATATATAAGTTACGAATCGTCTCTTTCATTCAACGTTTAAGAAAAAGAAAGTAGCAATTAATTTCAGAAATAAAATTGATTAAAGAATATTTTTCTTTCATATTATAGCATTATATCGTCACGTTTTTCCGTTGGGATTACACGATATTACGACTCTGCATGAGAGAGAGAGAGAGAGAGAGAAAGAGAGAGATATTAAATACTTGATAGTGTTCTTTATATAGTATGGTTTTGAGAAATTGATTTGCATTTAGAATAGTTTGCCGCAATTTAGCATCTAATACTGCAATGATATAACGATTTTATATCGGTCGCAAAGAGAATTGATGCTCTGTGAGCTGCAAAAATCCTTCGCAGATCAACAGCTGAAAGCTACATAGTAATATTGTATGTTCACGTTTGCCGATTGATGTTTTTCTGATATTATCGTTCGCAATCACCTCGCATTAGTGATTAGAGCAATTTTTTGTTGCGATTTTATAATAATTCACAGACGTGACTTATTCCACAGATGTACGATATGATCTACAAAAGTATATGCTAGTAAAATAAAAAGAAGAAACTCAGGAAAATTTTTATTTTTTATGTAAATTTTTATATAATGATGATTTCATGCGAAATATATATGTATATCCTATACAATTCCTAGCTTTAATTTTGCTGAGTTGAATATCACGGTGACATTAATTAAAAAATAACATTATGTAAGTATCATAATAAGCAGTCACGCGCTTTTAATTAATTACGTAAACAATAACTAACTGTTCATTAAATTAAAATTACCTGTAAGATTGAAATATCAAGCCATTGTTATATATCTATTGTTTTCAATTCTCAATATTAAATTCTAACTATATTTTTATTTTTTTTAACCCTACATTATTCATGGAGCGTAAAATAAGTGTCCCACCCTTAGAAATCTAAATTCACAGAGTAAAACTTTTTTATTGATTGAATGCTGCATAAATTTTTTCACAATTAAAGGAGAACTCTTGCGTTTATCTTTATCTAAAAGATATACACGATATTATAAACCTTTATTTATTTGAAAATTATCAAAGAACAATAAAAATTAAGATATAACGTTAAGGTGTAAAATACATCCTGCGCGAGTAATTTAGAGTTGAAAACAAGCGGTCAGATTTTACCAAGTCCGAATTTCTCATATAATTATTAGATTTTATCCCTTAATTAAAGGAAGTTATATTGGATCGGTCCGATGACAACAGCAAGACTGTTCAAGAGACTCCTTTGTTTGGAGCATGCTTCCTTGCGAAGCTTCCTCGTGGCCGCGAGGTCGAAATGCGTAATCTACGGACTTTGTATCCGTATTACTCAGCCTCCAGAGTGGTCTCGTTTTATCTTTTTCCATTATTGCATTTTGCGATGGAATGCTGTCGAATTATCGTACCGGCCTTGAATGTCTCTTTCACTTTTTGACGAGTATTTTGATCCGTCGATGTATCAATAATTCGTCGAAGAAGCCGCTGCTATTTCTCTTTTCATCGCCGTCGTGTAAAGCACTCAGATCGCCATGATGAGTAATACGGTATTATCAACTATATCTGGGGAATAATAAGCGAAGTTTTGAAAGCGGACAAAGATGTGTCTAAACATGAGTCATCGCCGTCATCGCTAAAGAAAAAAAAAGAGAATTATTTTTACTGGTCTACAAGATGATAGTAACTAAGTCGCTGTCCACATCTCCAGTTATCAGTGTACTAGATTTTGATGTGGCAATGCAATGGATAGATCAGGGAATCAGATCGATAAAGCGAAATTTTCCCTCGGTTATCTTATTTCAAATTTATTTACGTCAAAACTATCCTGCCGCTTCACGCAGTCTTTTCTCGTTTACCTCTAACAATAAACCTAATTTACCTAAACAGAAAACGCGAAACGCATTGCGTAATCTCATCCATCGAATTTGAAACATAATTAGAGTTTCAAGGAATATATACCCGTCAGAGAAACGCGATCGTATTAATTTCAGCAAAATTGTGTTACGTCGACAAGCGTCGTCTACTATTTGCCAGACAACAATAGACAATGTAACATTTGTTTCACATTTATTTATTTTTATTTCACGGGATCGTCAATTTTGCTGACGACGATAAATCGTTCATATTTCGACTTATTTTCGCGTATGGCAGACACGTGGCAAACTGTAGCGCAGTGAAAGCTTCGCGCATTGTGCGTTCACCAATTTCAACGACTCTTCGTTCTCTGATGATAACCGACAAAGGCTTACATTGTAATAACAAATGCATGTGCTTGGATGTAAATCTGTATTAATTTAGTCAAAATAATATCGTACGCTCAGATCAAATTTCTCTTTTGCGCGCGTTGGCGTTTCGCGCGGGAAGTCCTTCTTGTACAACAGGAAAAATGGTGAAGCTCAAACAGTTTAGAAGCCACGCACGCTAACGCATGATCCCGACGACGGAAATTCGAGAGACTGAAAAGATAAACGTAAAGTGTTAACAAACCCGATACTTTCAATTAATTTAGGAGTAACTTTACGAGTAAATTTTACTTATCAATTTAAAAAAAGAAATATTGTCCCATTTGATAAAATACTTATCCAGATTCCGTTTCTTTATACACACCTAATTTTAAAAATTTACGATATTTAATAGAGAAGTCGACAGAGATTTAATGAAATGTCAGACTATGCATAATACGCGACGGGGGAGTACGCAGACTCTCTAACTTGACGGATGATAATTATTGCAACCTGATTATTAACATAGTTGGATACATCGAAGATAACGAGAGAGCTGCCCGATGTTTGCTGATATAATGACAAGGTTCGAGCATCACATTTAAATGCGTAATCATGGGGCAAAGTGCGTCGAACACTGTATTAAAAACTTGTCGATCAACGATCAAACACGTTATCGTGAACCAACGATGATCCAACGACGATCTGATGACGATGGACGAGTAAACTTCAACAGCGACGTATACTTTATCTACGTATAAATAATGATAAGTTTTAAAAACAATTTTGCTCAATAACTTAACGAGCCACGTGAGTCCATTTTGATCTATTTTTGTTTACCTGGCTGGCGACAGGCTGTGAAGTCGGCATAATTTCGCAATTCAAATGGATGTAAATTTCGATAAGTGATTTTTACAAATATGTAGGATATGAAAATTACTATCCATCCTTCAACAAATGCCGTTATTTCGATGTCAGAGCAACTAATATCGTTACCGGGAATAAAATGACGAGTATCCATTATTCGTTCCATATTTCGAAATTATAGAAATCACGTACGCTTCTTATTTCAAGGAGATCAATTTATAGCCGAATCACCTGATCAATCCCGAGGGGGATTTATATCACAATTCCAATTGGAAATTTCGATCAAGGCCGACAATTTCATATTCAGCGTATACCTAGCAGCTAGCAGCTAGCTGAACGTAATACGATTAATCGTCGTCGCGAAGAAAAAGATGCCAGTGGTACTCGATTGCAGATTACGTCATCGCAATAACGTGCCGTGTGTGATCGGCATATAATTAGTAATTAAAAATTATGATAACCACGGCCTGTCTTCGAAACATTTCAGCAATTTAGTTGCTTGTGTACCTACGCGTAATCTGCCCAAGTACCGAAGTCTAACTACAAGATCTTCTGAATCATACTGGAGAACAAAAGAATTTTTACATGTTCCGATTTTAAAGTTTAAGAAAATTTTGTTTCGCCTCGCCTAATCACATTTACAGCAATGTATACTTACAACGGAATTGACTTCTGACATCTGATCTATAAACCGGCTGCAAACAATACTATCAACATCATCTTTTCGCGAGCGCTTATCATCCCTTCGCTGTTCGCCTTCCGATAGAGCACCTATATCGCATTCGCGCGTTAGAGCGTTACAGATAAACTACCTACTGAATTTCTTTCCAAGTTTCTTGGCTCGTTTCTTGACTACGGGTTACTAATTTGTGAATTCTAATGTCAAAAACGAAGAAATTTCCTGTGACATAATCACATAAACACTTTCTCCTGAAGGTATCTACATCTTACAGTTCGAGAGAAACATTTTAAATAAAAAGCGGACACAACGTACTTACAAGATCTCAGTAGGTTTGTAATATTACAAGAATTTCAACGTTATACCTTCATTTTCGGTGGATCGTTTGATGTTGATTCTCTTTAATCAACGTAAGTATGGCATAGCCGGCATAGGTTTAAGATAATTTTCAAGTATTCCAAGCAAGACGTATCTCTCGTGCGAATGGTACGTACATAAAATGGTATGTATCTCTTATTTTCTACAATCTACGGTATGTCAAGAAAGCATTAGACATCTAATTGGACTTTATCGTGTACTTTCCTAACAATTTCCCGGAATTTCTCCGGATGACGCTTATCATTGTTTCCGATTGATAGTTGTGACTTTCTCGGTGTTTTATCATTTCTACGCTATACCAATTACCCTTCAAGCGACTTTCTTGTATCGTCTTGTATGTCTAAACGAATCTCGCTAAACTGTGCAAAACCACCAATCTAACTCGGTGTCGGTGATTTATGTCCTGTTAAATTTCAGAGGTGCGGAAATTTCATTCCTCATTCCGAACTTTCCGCATACTTTCTCAAGATTATGTGAGACATATTCGATGTATCTGTGTCCAAAAGATAATAATAATAAAAAGTAAGTTAAACTGAGATTAAACTTAATCTACACAATATATTAAAAAATGGACATTAGTCAAAAAGAAGACAAGTCCACAGGACGATGAGGACTGAAAATACGTTTTATCTGTTGAGATGCGCCGATTCTAGTTGACTGGGTTATACGTCGCCATCGTAGCCAAGTGAGATTCGGATTAAAAAAAGAAAAGAAGAAACAGAAGAATCTGTGAAATGGAAAATTGACAAAATAAGTTCAAACGTAGTACATACATACCGAGAAAGAACGCTACAGCAGTGAACGTGGTGCACTTCATTTTGGCTGCGGACTAGTGCGGAGTGCGGACGGAAACCTCCGGCAAAGGCGGGACTAGCGGGAGAGAGAGAGAGAGAGAGAGGAGGCGAATCGAAGGTATCGCCGCTGTCCGCGGCACGGGTCGAGTTCACGCACGACGAAACGTTCACGGGCGCACGCACACCTCGAATGACGAACAGCGCGTGCACTGTGCACTCCTCAACTCCTCACGCAACACAAAGTACAGCAATGCCCGTATTGCCCGTTCCCGCGCGGGCGGCCAGCCCACCACAGCCCACTTATTGTCACCGATCCAGGATCCTTTATCACGGCCGGGCGAGACGTGTCCAGTGTCCACTGTCTACCGTTAGCTGGCAACAACAGAGAGAAGGGGTTTAGGGGTGGAGGTAGTAGTGGGTTGGGTAGTGGGTAGTAGGTAGAAGGATGCACAAAAGGAAAGGGAGATAGATAAACAGAGAGAAGGAGCGAGTGAGAGGCGCCAAGAAATGGACGGGGGAGAGAGATAGGAACAGAACAACACACACTAACCTATCCTCTACAACGATAACTTTGCTACTGAAAACCACTGAAAAAAAACTGAAACTGACTGAAACTGATAACTGAAGTCTGAACGCGGCGCACGCGCTGAACTCACGCGCTCGGCAGTCGGCAGCGGCTCGGCGCGGACGGCGCGTGCATCAATTTTATAGAGTTCCTCTAGCAAGAGTTAGGACAATGCGTGATGAGATTGGTCGCCATTTATAGCCAAGACGTTAGTTGGAGTGAGACAGGGCTATAAGTGGGAGTGAGATAACCTCTATAGTTGGCTATAAATGGCGGCGGTTTATCACAACTCTTATTATAGGAACTCTACAATTTTATATACGCCCACGCCATCTTGCATCCGCGCGACGTACGAAGTTTCGCTGCTGCGGGCTGCCTGCTGACCGTGACGGATGTTTTACCCGTTTACCGTAATCGCTGTAGGAATTCCTCGTAAATGTATCCACACGTTAAATTTATCGAATAATATCAATGTAAGTTTAGCCTTAAAAAAAATTAATAAGTTTTGTTTATTTTGTAAATGCTCGTTTTCATTCCTTATGTACCACAAATTCTACGTACCTTAACATCAAGTCCTCGGTAGTATAGTGGTCAGTATCCCCGCCTGTCACGCGGGAGACCGGGGTTCGATTCCCCGCCGGGGAGGATTTTTTTTTTTTAATTGACAATTGTAATTTTAATACATATAATGGAAAAAGATCGTTATAATTGTATTCATTGTATTGTAAAATTTTTATTTTATTATTAGGGTCATTAGTTCTAGTCCTGATATTTTGATCCTTTACGACTTTACGTCCTACGATTATAGACGTATTATAAAACGCAGCTTTCAGATAGAGAGTGTTTTATAGTCTGTTAGTCGATACAAATTGTAAAAGCTATAAAATTGTAAGTGCAATATTATAAAAATTATAACTTTGAAAATCTAGTTTATGCTACTACTTCTTATGCATTCTGAGTGAATTTCTACATCGAGCATCGGTGGTTCAGTGGTAGAATGCTCGCCTGCCACGCGGGCGGCCCGGGTTCGATTCCCGGCCGATGCAACTTTTTTTGTGTTGTTACTTTCTTTTTTATCGCGCACTTTTAATTTTTAAATAACGCTCAGACGTTATTTAATCTAATAAACTTCATAATAGTTATCTTAGGCAATCAACACTAATTTTTAGAAACTTTTTGAAACTGTATAGTTTCTGACTTTTCGCCACGTAATTATCACATAAGAGATAAAGTTTCTCTTATTTATTGTATTGTAAGTTTAAGTAATTGGAATTATTGGGAAATACTTTAAGTTTCTGTTGAGAAATTCAGAAATTATATTATCGTTATCTTTGAATTTCTCTGAAGCGTAGTCTCTAAAGGTGTATTTTATTGTAGCAGAGAGCTGGTCGTTGATTACGTAACGATCGTAAACCAAGTCCCGATTGCTTATCGTTATTGATACCGTGGATATGTAGCGAAGATACAGCTTTGCAGTACAATTTTGCACATTTAAACTTCCGTTTCAAACAAAGTAATATCATATATACGCGTATATATAAGTGAGGAAGAAGTTTATTTCATAAAATAATAAAAATTTTATCGGCAAAAAAATATATATTGCATATATATAGGTATATATCATGTACATTGTATTCATATATTATGTCTTTTTTTTTACAGACGTTACTTTTGCTTCGACGTTAATTTCGAGAATGCTTAGCGGAACGAGTTTCACGGGAAGTGTCGCTCTCATTCCCAGAAGAGCACTGAGCTTATCTGCATTATTAATTGCAGCCCTATCCTGTTTGTGCCACTCGATATTCTCTTAGTCCGATGATTACTCTTCATTAACGTAATTTAATTCCTGATTATATCGTATATACTTCGCTATTTTCCCTTTCAAAAAAGGCACTATTCGCATATTAATGTAATTATCCGATTAGTTATAAGAACTAATGTGTGTTTCTATTTCTAGACCTTGTTTTACATTTTAATTTTATTGCGTCTTATAAAAATTAAGTTAAAACGAATCCGATGAATATAGAACGCTTCACCTTGAAATCCTTGAATCCCGCTACGTCGAAACCGCAGGAACTTTTCGGCGCGTAAAAAGTCAATCCGTTTCATAATCGCATATATTTATTCGCAGAAGAATAAACGTAGGACTACAAAGAGGATCGAATGCTTAGCAAAACGCGAGTGCGCGGTGCGCATCCACCGCGATTTGCGTTGCAGAATTGGTCCCTATAACCAACTTTCTTTATAAATAGCTAATAAAGCGTCGAAGAAGAAGAAGAAAAAGACTATCAGACAAGTACCTATCTCTCGCTTTTGTTTTCACAAGTTTGTCGTACAAACTTTTCATAGTTCAGAAATGAACGAGTTATCGCGGTTGTCCGGCGACGGAGTAGTTTGAGAAAAGAACAAAAATTAATGGAGAGGTAACAGATTAATTTTTAAGAAGTAGGTCAGATTTCCACACACTTCTTTTTCTTCTTCCTGATCGAGGATATGCCGGCGGTGGGTCAACGATTAATGGAGTATATTATATTAATTATATATACCAGTTTCATAATTTGATTATCGGCACTCGGACGGCTCACGCATTAATATTGGACATAAGTAGTATAACAATACATGTTTTTGCTAGATTGCAATTAGTGGAATACGAGTGCGAGTCTAACGAGAAACTAAGGTCATTCTTGATAACGTGACAACGATAGTAATTTATTATATATACATTATTTTAGCGGAATAGAGCGACTTTGTAGTTGTTAATGCGCTCGGCGATCGCCAGCAGAATAGATGCGTGTTATCTCGCAAAATGCAAATAAAGAAATCGAGATTTACAGCTTATAAGCGTTGCGCATCATCAAGTCGAAATACGCGTCGTTATCTATACTCGCGCTCATTGCGCTGTAATAATTCATAAATTCCTCCTCCGTTACCTGCAAAACGAAAAGAAGAACAATAATAATGAGCGAATTGTCTATGTATAAAATAATTTCTTCTTCTTATTTTTACGATAAAAAGTATGAAATGTCCAAATGATGAATATACTGAGTTAGAAAATGGAGCATCTTAAAAATTAAGAGAACGTTGCACATATTTTTCAATTACATAAATATATGTATGTACATTTGTCGGAGCTTTTAATTCAATTTCTAAACTGCTGAGTAATTTGGCACAATTTAATTAATCCTTCGCATTATTGCGGCTAAGGCTGTTAATTAAAAACATTATAGGACATCAAACTTGATCTGAGCGTATTCGATAGACGCACGCAGGCAAGATTTTAATACACGGTTTGTCGAGCAATTTCATTTGTACAAACTTAATATGTGAGAAACATCATAAAACTACTTACAACACCGTCGACGTTGCCTCCTTGCTCGAAATTCGAGAGAAACTTGTTTAAAATACTCTCTTCGCTTTCCTCACCGCTGATATAACGCGGATGACATTTCACATTGTAAACCGTTCGTAGATCGTCGATGGTGATCCGCCCGTCGCCGGTTTTGTCTAATTTCTGAAACGCTTGCTCTACCACATCTTTGCGACTTTGACACATCGGTGGCTGAAAATTAGTTCATTAACTTTATTAATTCATATGAATATACATCCGTACGTATTACATATTTTATTGCAAATCGACACACCTTTATCGACAATTTTTAAATAAGATTCTTTGAATTTTCGTTTGAATGACGCATTAAACGCGTTTCTCCGTAAGTAGACGATTCTTGCCCAAAGTAAAATAAAGCGTTAAGTAAAAAATTAAAGAGTATACGCGAACTCACTCTTATGCCGACGAGAAACTCATCGACGCTAATATTCCCATCCTCGTCGGTATCGAATTTCTGAAAGATTTCATTAATTTCATCGTCGGAGAGTTCCATTCCAGTTTCCTCTAAACCCGTTTTGAACTCCTCGAGATTTAGCTTCTTATTGCCATCCTCGTCCATACGACGGAATACTCTGAAAAAAAAAATACAAATAATGCGGGGGATTCAGATGCCTCAGCATATCGTTACGCGACACAATTAAAGGTCGAGGACAGCGAGGTTGAGTCGTTGAGACTGCAGATTCATGTGTGAATCAGAAGAAAACTAGAAAACCGTATCATCATTGCACGCACACATCTGCGACACTGAATTTTATTCGCAACTAATTAACATTAAATTCATTTTGTTCTATCTCTTTTATCTCGTGTAATGCAAATAACGCAATTAAGCTTCGCTTGTTACATTTTCTTTTGTATTTTTTTCTTGTCAGCGGTACGCCGCAAAGCTTAAAAATTTAAATGCATTCTATTAAAATTATTGCAGTTTAGCTTCTATGTAAAATCTATACTATCGTTGTTCCTTAAACTTGAGATTAATGTTTTAGGACATACAAGAATCGAAATCCTTTCTTAAATAACAATCTCTTTTGAGAGGTACAATTATGCCAATTACAAATTATATTTTTATTATATTATTACAAACGATCAAAGTTATAAAAATATTGACTTTTTATAAATCATAGTTAAAATGAAGAATAGAAAGAAATATCGATTAAAATGTAGCCAAGATATGAGAAAAAGAATGATTCAGACATGACCTAGTTAAGAGGAACATAATGATAAATATATAGTTTCAACGATAGATAGCTCTATGATTTCGTAGTTTTACTTAATAGCAATGTAAAGAGATGCTCTCGAGACTCACCTACCCAAACCAAGAATGCCATTGGCACCCCTAGCCAGGCAAAGTAGACGCAACTTCTCAATGGAATCCGTGGTGGTATGTACAGCCCGTTGGGCCTTGTTGATCATTTCAATCTCCTGTCGCGTCGTAGCACTCTGCGGTCTCAAGCTGAACATTGCTGGGAAAGAGAAACGTCATTCGCTCACGTGATTGAGTATGAGTCAGGTGCGATACGTAGAAAAAAAAAGAGAAGGAGAGAGGAAGGGCGAGAGAGCTACGCGTATTATTTACATTCCAAAACTGGGCATTGAGGAATTAAGTTGTGAGAAGAATAAAAAATGTTAAGAATTGCATAAAACATAGGCTTTTTAATAAATAACGTCAGCACGTAATTTTTTTCAGATCTATTCACTGTTTTTAAAAACATTTATAAGTTTGATTTTCTAATGGGAGGCTCAATGCTGCATATCAGTTATAAAAAAAACTATTAAAGATATTAAGAACTAAATATAAAAATTTATGTTTAATATATGAAGAATATTATACTAAAAGTACCTTTTCAAAGATTTGAAAAATATGACCACATGGTTATCTTTCAGGATCAAGCGACAAACAAATATAACATCATGAAAAAAAAGCAATCCAAAACAAAGGTACTTATAATACTTCTATGTATTTTCTCGTTCCCACTTCCCGAACACCCGACACACACAAACTCTCTTCTTTTCATCGCGATATTTATTTTGCCTACCTTAGGTTCCGCTTCACTCATATGCACTCCGTTACGAAGACCAATATTATTAAATAAAATCGAAAAGTTTAGGATTATAAATTCCTGATTATGTGAAATTTTAATGAATAATTATAATAAAATATATCCTCTAAAATTGATTTGATTGTTAATTGTGTGGAAGATCGATGAGAAATGCATTGAATACGTATTTAATATATGTAATGAACAAAGCTATGATT
Organism: Leptothorax acervorum; assembly: GCA_035220615.1. Classification (NCBI taxonomy): domain Eukaryota; kingdom Metazoa; phylum Arthropoda; class Insecta; order Hymenoptera; family Formicidae; genus Leptothorax; species Leptothorax acervorum. The sequence goes on along the minus strand of JASTWQ010000030.1, from coordinate 1,018,143 downwards.
TAGCTCACATGTAGTGAGATACAATGATAAGGTTTTTCACTATCATGCGCACAAAGGTAGATGAAAAGTGGGTTATTGATTAACCGCGTCTGTTGCTAACTTGTTACTTGATGATAATGCAAAGTTTTCTACATTGCGACATCGATGTTCACGCGTCCCGTCATCGACCGCCACGTGTGGAAGCGACCGCTCGTTAATAGTCTTATTTAATTATTTCGTGAAACATCTACTCTTTTAGCTCGCAATGGACGATCGTAATTATCGTAAATGGTATCGTTCTATTCTGAAAGCTTCCATCATGTAAAAGCCTCGTTGTTGCTGAAAATTCCCTCGACTTTATCCGCAAAATGCTAAAATACACGAAACCTACCTGGAATATATATAAACGAAATTTATTAAATTAAAAATAACTTGCCAGTAATTTTGATTGTTTTAACATTTGTCAAATATATTCAAGAAGTTTGTAATTATTATATTATAAGAATTTATACATTTAGTAATTCTTATAGTTATAGAAATAACGTATTAAAACTTGTTAAAAGATACTTTCTCAGGCGCGTTATAAAGAATCTAAAACAGTTTTATGCTTCATCGTTACCATTTCAGAATTACGACCGGAATCAAAATCGGGGTTGTTTAGAACTTTAGATAATAAAGTGGTAGGTTACAAGATAATATCGTACATAATATCGGTGAGAATTGACATTGATCAGGTTTTTCTAATACATAGCACATGGACATACGATCAAGTACAAGGACCTCGTCGTAACGATCACGACTTTCGCGTCTCGCAAAGCTGTGGCCTGCAGAAAAACCTGTCATTCCCAAATAGAAAATGCCTTCAAAATGATTATTAAATTTAGGTTCTGTTGGTAACCACAGCGTCGTCGTCGCGGTATTAAATATTTATGAACAAACGACGCTACGAATATTTGCGAATGTAGCTGTTGTACATTTCATATACGGAAATAGAATATATAAAATTGAACAGAATAGAACGTATTTATTATGCATTCTGAAAGCGTGCTTCAATCGCGTGACAATGCTTGACAATGTTTGACAATGCAGACAATGCTTGACAATACAATGGAAGAAAGATGTTTGCATTATTAATGAACATAGAGAGAGGACTTTTAAAAATAAAGTATGATATAAATTGAAGCACATAGATATATTGATAATCGAAATAAATTAGTTTCTTTCAGAAACTTTTTTATTTTTGTAATCGGTAATCCAATAAATAGTATAGCAATTATTCTACGTATTGCATTGAGTAAATTAGTGCAAAATTATTAAGTTATAGAATTAATTCAATTACTTATTATAGACCTAACACTGAACATAAATAAATTTACGTAAACTTTATACTTTTTAAATTAAGAACATTCGTAACTTTGATTACCTGTCTCGATTAAATCGTTAATAATTGTCATAGATATTTAACAACGGTATTTAAAAATTTTAAAGGCTTCTACATATTCAAGTTCGGAGAGAAGGGTTGAGAAACAATATAACTTTTCTCCAATACCATACAATATTAGTTAACAATTATTGTTACATAGTATCCACAGCGGCGTAAAGACAACACAATAGGTACCTGATATATTATCCCGCGTTTCCGATAATGCCAGGTTTCGTAATTCCGATATTCTCGCAACAGTTATTATATATTATATATACGCGCTCGCACAGCGATTACGCACGAAAAAGTGTGATTTGCTCGGTTGAAATAATTCACGATGAAAATCTGTGACGGAAAGATAAATATCCAAAAGAATATCCAGTTAACATTCTTCCTTTCGCGTTTCGTGCGGCATCACTCACCTTAGAGCTCGCGGTTTCCGGCGAACGTGATGGAGATTGGAGAACGCGGCGGAGGATCGGAAGGACGATTCGCGCGTGTGCAGTGGAAGACGGCCCGGCGGACGCGGTTGACGAGACCAGCGAAAGGAGGAACGGAGGAAGAGGAACCGGAGGAACTTGGTTTACTCTTCGCAAGAGGAGGCGGCCGCGGCGGCGCGACGTTTTTTCCAAGAGGACCGGAAGGCGAGTGGCGGTCCCTCGGATCGCATAATATATAACAGATCGTCGCGAATCCTATAGCGCGACGACGACGACGACAATGGCGATGACACACACATTACGTACACACCCTGGACGATGTACGGGAAAAGTCTATACCCTGGGTCCCCGGCCCGGAGCGTCACGATGTATCCATAACGACCGATTTGTCACAACACGCCCATCGCATCCGCTCCGCGAGCCGCAAGCGTGACCGATTGCGATTGATCTATCGCCGATACCGATTGTTTCCTCGAGGGGCGAGGTCGAAGAAAAATATTGGAGAACGCTTTGCTCGGCTGAGAGAATAATCGGCAAGATCGTCGTCATTACCATTTAACGCTCGATCGCTCCGATTTATGACAGTTAGACAGTCGATGCGATGCGGGACAATCTCATAAATATTATTATAATAAAAATTGCGAATAAATTCCTAGTTTTATGCGTCAAAAAATTAATTAATACATGTGTTATTATACACATTAATACGCTTATATTAACGCAATAATATAATATTACATAAATTTATGTAATTTACGTTACGTCAGTTATCGCCTGTTTATTTCAGCGCGGTAATGTTACCTTGCCCTCTATTCCTCTATATATTGGTATCGATAGACCCAGATTGATATCGATGGACTTGGACTCTACATCGATAGACCCAGACCAAATGGCATAATCGCAACAGAAAGTCCGGGAAGCCTAGAAGAATTACCGTACATATTTAATAGGCCCTAGAGCCCCTCGGATAACACGGTTGCTAGCTAATGCAGCAACCGTGTTACGTGATGCGGTATACGCGGTATTATTATGTAGGGTGTTCCGCGTTCTTGAACTCTTACATTTATTTACTTTTGTGCTTAGACTAACAACTGACAGTAGGACAGGATGACAAAATGTCACACGTGGCTGTAAACGGTAAATGTTACTGTAACGACGAATGCAGTTACAGCAACGTTTACCATTAAAATATGCACGCATGTCCGAACGATGCGACAGCTTGTGAAAATAGACATATTCCTTATAGAACAATATTGTCGGATACTTTATCGACTACGAGCTGGAAGATAATTATTTTCTTATTAGGTACGCTTATTCAAAGAAGATTGCGATACGTATGTACCTCAAATAAGACGCCTAAAAGATGATGTTTTAAAAACTTCGATGCCGTCTCGTGGAATTGTCGTTGACATCATATATTATGACGTCTCATTATTAAGACATCTTATTTCGGACATCATAGATATTTGCGGGCGAAGGAAAGCTGAAATGCGTGTTAAGAATAAAAAGAACATGCAAATATGTTTCAAAAATAGAAAAAAATACAAAAAATAGGAGTTTAAATTACCTGATAGATATACCAAATATCATCAATAATCCAACATTTACATATCTTTGTTAATGATCTATTTCTCATTGATCATACATAATAATAATATATTATATATAAGGAATAAAGGTTTCTACAAAAATTACCGCATTTTACTGCCATTTTGGTTTCAAAGACTATGAAAGCAGCTAGGCCATATTTTACAAAAGCATTCGCGCCGCGTCAATATTTTTGTCTGCCAGTGTATAAGATATCGATTTATTAAGTAATTCCAGTTCTTATTTCGCGTTCTTCAATCTTCTTTGTTTTTCATTGTGTCGTTGTGACCCTGAAATAATAAAAAAAGTTTAGAGTACCTACTCAACTCGAACGCAGATGAGTAAACATTTTTATATTAGACCGTGTTTATACATTTAACTTGGCGACGCCATATGTGTGTTAATCGATAAACCGCGTGTTGCTGTAATCAATAAATATATGCTATAAATAGCTGGATATGTTTCAAAAAATATAAAAACTAGCATTCGAACGTATTATTTTCAGAAAATCTTGAAGACGGCTCTTTATGAGATATCTTTTAATAAATTGCTTTAAAAAACATCTTTGAAACGATGAATCTATAATTTTCTTTGTTATTCTGTTTGACGGGATTATGCATGTTTACCAGTACTTACATTTGAAGTAAAAATTGATTTCAAAGGAAGGAAGGAATCGATTTTATGCCAGAGATAGGGAAAGTAAAAAAGTTGAAATCTGTTTTGCTAATGCAGTTTTAATCACAATTATCGACACTGAAGGAAAATGGCGGTCTTTACTTTGTTGCTTGCAAGATTCCTCCCTTATTAACTATTGATAATAAGACATTCCTGTTTTATCAAGCGAAACAGCGAAACTTTTCAGCGATTCTATTTTTTAGCATCAAGTTACATACCACTTTAACAGAATAGTTATTGCTAAGTTGCTAACTATTGCGTCGCTCATTACAATTGTAAGAACAGCAGAACAAACAAAATAAATATGTTGTTTGCAGAAAATTGTTTCGTGTGTCAGGTGTGTCACCTCAAGGCTCAATGTGATAAACATGACAAATATTTAGCCGGTAAGACAACGAACCGTCGATTCAACGGCCGCCGGAACCACGTATTTCGATTTACAATTTAGCCGACGACGTATCATATATTTCTCATATCATCCGCTCGCTACGTGATTACTGATAATTTGATTTCCGATCAAAATAATTTGTATATAACGTCGCTCGAACCTATACAATGTAGCCGTATCCGGCCGCCGGCGCCGAGCTGGGCGAGCAGCGCCGAGTGAATCTTCTAGAACGGGAATCGGGATAAGAGACATGGGTTGACATGTGCACGCGCGTCATTGGCCGGCACGTGCTGCGTGGTCCGACGCGATTGGGTAGCCGCCCCGTCGGCGCTGTATATCGCGTCGTCGTTGCCGCCGTTCCGTGACAGTCGGTGAAGGAACAGCGGAGCATTACGATTACGGTGTGCTAGTGGAGCGAATTTGCCAGGTCGTCGATAATCCCCTTCTCGGAATCGTTCACGGACCACGGTTCTTCACGCCGCGGCGACGATGAGGAAACTCTACTTTTTGATCGCGGGATTATTCTTGCTGGCGGGTAAGCGCAAAGCGGCCCCTCGTTACATCGATCTCCCAAAGAGATCGGTTCTCGCATCTTGGAGCGAAATGTGCCTTCGATATTTTAAACGCGCTTATTTGCTCCACAGGATTCGTCCGGGCCGAGGATGAGGTCGAGCAGAACACCGTGGAGGATGATCTCGGCGCCAGCCGTGAGGCGTCGCGAACAGGTTGCTACCTAACAGTTTAATCTGCGAACAAAGAATTGATTCGCTTATTATTCTATGATTTTTGACACAAGTGTTGTAACAGGTGGGAGGGCTCTCTTAGAGTTCAGCATCTAGCGAAACTATTCGAACGTTGTAATAGAATTTAGAAAAGTTCAGGTTTATTTCACCAAAGTAGAATTTCTTTCATGTGTAATATACATCATATACACATATACGCACACGATTTCACATTGACAAGATTTCATCTAACAATAAAGAAAATTAAGCTGCATAAAGTCCTTTTTCTTATCATTTATATCTGACAGTAATTTCATAAATTTTTTAAACTAACAATTAAGCTTAAGCTTATATAAATTGTAATTAGATGTATAAATTTATCATATTATTTATAACTTATAAGAATATAAACTATTGTATTACACATTTAAATAACATTTAAATTCTGTTGCAGATCATGAAGCGGTACAAAGAGAAGAGGAAGCAATAAAGATCGATGGTTTAAATACTGCTCAGATAAAAGAATTAAGGGAAAAGGCCGAGAAATTCGCATTTCAGACCGAGGTCAATCGCATGATGAAACTTATCATCAATTCCCTCTACCGCAACAAAGAGATCTATCTCAGAGAATTGATCTCGAACGCATCTGACGCATTGGACAAAATCAGGTTGTTGTCTCTCACCGATAAGAGCGTCCTGGAAACAAATTCTGAATTAGCTATCAGAATAAAAGCGGACAAAGAGAACAAAATATTACACATAATGGATTCCGGTATCGGCATGACAAAGCAAGATCTGGTAAACAACCTTGGGACCATCGCAAAGTCTGGCACAGCTGAGTTTCTGGGGAAAATGCAGGACGCCACAAATGCTCAGGACATGAACGATATGATCGGCCAGTTTGGCGTCGGCTTTTATTCCGCATACTTGGTTGCAAATGTTGTTGTCGTTACTACCAAGCATAATAAGGATAAACAATATATTTGGGAATCTGACAGCTCCAACTATAGCATTGTTGAAGATCCACGAGGAGATACCTTAAAGAGAGGAACGACCGTAAGGTATGTTGTACAATTATTATTAAACAAATTATTAAGTTTAAAAGTTTTTTGGCCATAATAATAATACATATTTTTATATTTTCTACTATTTTATAGAAATAATATTCTCTAATATTGCATTTTTCTTAAAACTTTATAGCTTACATTTGAAGGAAGAAGCATCAGACTTCCTAGAACCAGATACGATAAAGAACTTAGTGAAGAAATATTCGCAGTTCATCAATTTCCCCATATATTTGTGGAACAGCAAAGTTGTACAAGTTGACGCGAATGAAGTGGAAGAAGATAAGCCTGTGAAGGAGGAAGACACGGAGAAAGATGATACCGAAGACAAGGAGGATGAGGAGGATGACACGAAAGTAGAAGAGGACGCGGATGAGAAGAAACCTAAGAAAGTGGATAAAACAGTGTGGGATTGGGAATTGTTGAACGATTCGAAACCGATTTGGACCCTAAAGCCGAACGAAGTCAACGAACAGGAATATATTGAGTTCTACAAGACACTCACCAAAGATAATCAGGAACCTCTGGCAAAGATACATTTCGTTGCGGAGGGTGAAGTCACATTCAAGTCCGTTCTGTTTATTCCGAAGGTTCAACCGACCGACAGCTTTAATCGTTATGGTACCAAGTCCGAAAATATTAAATTGTATGTCAGGCGAGTCTTTATCACTGATAAGTTCACCGACATGATGCCGAATTATCTGTCCTTTATTCGTGGTATCGTGGACAGCGATGACCTACCGCTCAACGTTTCGCGCGAGAATCTTCAGCAGCACAAGTTGATCAAGATTATCAAGAAAAAGCTCATCAGGAAGGTGTTGGACATGATCAAGAAGGTTCCCAAAGAGGATTATCAGCAGTTCTGGAAGGAATATAGCACAAACATCAAATTAGGCATAATCGAGGATGCTCAGAATCGTGCGAGACTGTCCAAGATGTTACAATTCCACTCGTCGACGCAGAAGGAGATGACCTCCCTACCCGAATATGTATCCCGCATGAAGCCCAATCAGCAGCATATCTACTACATTGCCGGTTCGTCCGAGGAAGAGGTTAAGAAATCGCCGTTTGTCGAACGGCTGGAAAAGAAAGGTTATGAGGTGCTGTACTTGACAGAGGCGGTGGACGAGTACGCGATATCGGCATTGCCGGAGTTCGATGGTAAGAAGTTCCAGAATGTGGCAAAAGAGGGTTTCACGCTGGACGAGGGCGAACGGGCGAAGGAACGAATGGAGCAAGTGAAAACGACGTTTGAGCCTCTAGTCAAATGGCTGAATGACATCCTGAAGGATCATGTCAGTAAGGCACAGGTGTCCGAGCGTCTGACCGATTCGCCCTGTGCCTTGGTTGCCAGCATGTTTGGCTGGACTGGCAACATGGAACGTTTGGCGATCTCGAATGCACACCAGAAGTCCGATGATCCACAGAAGAGCTACTATTTGAACCAGAAGAAGACTTTGGAAATCAACCCGAGGCATCCACTCATCAGAGAACTGCTACGCAGAGTCGAGATTGACTCGGCCGATCAGACAGCCAAAGAGATCGCACTGATGATGTTCCGTACGGCAACTTTGCGATCGGGCTACATGTTACGGGAGACCGCTAGTTTCGCGGATAGCGTGGAACAGCTGATGAGGAAGAGCCTGGGCATCTCCTTGGACGAGGTACCCGAGGAGGAAGAATCGCAGGATGATGAACCAGCAAGCAGCGAGAAGGTGTCAGACGTCGATGCCGAGGACGAGAAGCAGGAAGAGGAGGAGGAAGACGAGAAGCACGACGAGTTGTAATAATACAGAATACAGCGATATTCAAAAGACTTGTTTTAGAAGCGTAGCTATACAATGTATAGTTACCTCAAGTTCTCCTAATGTGCGACCTTCACTGTCGCAGGTTTGTAAACAAGATTAGATATGTTCAACTTGATAAGTACGCTAATTCAGTCTAATATCGTGCAAATTCTGAAATCGTCGATGTTGTTAAAAGGAAAGAAAACATATTAAATTCTTTTTTTTACATGTAACGCCATTAATCGCAGCATTATCATCCTAGGCATCGAATTGTGTGTCTGTCATCGATATCAGTTAAATTGTAGATTTCGGGCGATTTAAATAATTTATTATATATGTTTTCATTTCAATCTTCCATATCTTTTTAGTAACGTGAAGAGAGTATTGACTGAACGTTACTGACGTATGGTATGTTTGTGATATGTGTGAATGTATTTGTACATGATGAAACAAAAATTATATTAAAATGGAGTATATCTATTGTATTGGTGTGTATTTCATTAATATTTAAAACTCAAAGTAATTACATATTTAGCTTTAGATCATTTAGAGTATTTAGACCATTGAGTCTAGAATGGAAAGGAAAATTTATTAACACATTTATTATATAAAAATTATGAAATTCGAGACACTAAGAGAGTAAATAAGATATTATATGTTTTAGATATTTACGGCTTATATTATATATGATAAATTAATTACTGTTTATGCATTATAATTAAAGATAACACGAGATACTTGTCGAATATTTATAGATTGAGAGTTTAATATTCTATGTATTAAAAACTTAATTATTCAGTACTTGTGCAACATTATCTATATATATATATATACGGGGGATGGCCAGTGTTACAGATTAACAGATATCTCAGGAACCATAAAAATATATGATTCTCTTATTATAAATTGTCACAATTGAATTTCAGCAACATTGGATTTTCAAGGGTATCTCATGAGAAAATGTAATGTAATGTAGATGAATTCTATGATAAAAACCAAGTAACACTTTTACTTGAATAATTTTTTTTTAAACGCAATTAAAAGTTATGGGTCGTAAAAATTAAAGATCTCTCGTGTAACACCGGTTGAGTGATAAATTCAAAGATTAAATAAAATTGAAATTAAACTTCACAGTTATTTAATAATTATTAAATGTTTAAAAAGGTATTCATTAACTCATTAACATGTAGACATGTTTGTAAAATATACGTTTATTACGCTAAAAAAATCTACAAGAAACGATTACCCCCGTTCTCGTGCTAGAAAAAAAATGTCATCTTTTGTTGAACGGGGTAATTAATTAAACGCAATCGCGAGCGGAAGAGCGTTCGTAGGCGAGGAACAATTTTCTCTGAACCAGGATGTCCAGGACGCGGAGTCGCGGAGTACGCGGTACTCGGACGCATCACGCAATTGCGTTTTGAAACAATGGCGCGTCGCGCAGTTCCGGCTGCCATGGTTGACCACGATCGCCGGCGACGCCGGCTGGCCGGGCCGGGAGTGCCGGGACCGGGGGCCGGCTCGTGACGTAAGAAGACGCGACGGGCCGGCCAATCGGCGCGGCGGACCGCGCGACGTGCCGGGCGGTCGCCGCGCGCGCCACCGGTACCGGGGTGGTCATTTCCGTTTTCGATTCCGACGTCATCCAACTCCGAAAGCCCGTGTGTTTTGTGTTTCTTTGGGGCCACGATGATTATCGCTAATTTAACGTAAGTACACGGGACATCGCGATGGCTCGCCCGGACCGTCCGGGCGTGTTCGCGCGGCCGCTGAAAACCGGCACGGCCGCACGTCCCGCGTGTTCCGCGACGCGAGGAGGCCGCTTTTACGATCAGCCGCGCGACCGATACTCAATACTGCGATACTCCGTCGACCAATACCAGGACAACCGCTCCGATTCGCCTGTTAAGTGTTAACCGGTCGCTGTCGCCCGTTATTGTACGTCGCGTCCCGTCGCTCCCGATTCGGGATTTGCATCCGGTATTAACAATAACGGTCCCCGTTCCCGGGGCTGGGCCCGTCCCACCATCATGGGACCGGTCCTCGCGAGAGGCCAGCCGGCGTGAACGCGGTAACTCCGACAGTCCGACAGTCCGACCTCCCGACGTGCGCGTAAACAAAGTAAATGGCGCCGACTGGTCCATCGAAATTCCGACGCGACGCCTTCTCCGCTCTTCTCCGCGATGTCGGTTTATGTCGGTTCACGGGACTTGACGGGAACTGCTGACTGTACGAAACGGGACACAAAGATGGAAATTTCTGGCTTGCCAAATGCCACTTCGATGGGAAGGAGTGGGAATGAGAGGGGCGGGGACGTGGAGAGGCAGGAGAGGGAAAGAGGGACGCAATTTGCGAGGCAGCGAGTCTTGCGAACCAAATAAATTATATCGCTTGACTTCTTCCCTTTTTTTATTTATTAATACTTGTAAATCTGTAATGGCAAGCAAATGGAGTTGTCGTTTAACAGCTGACCGTGATAGAGCTCGTTTGGTCACGGTCGAGACTGTATGGACTCTAGATAATATATTGGAAACAGATTTTGTAGAGTATCTGCTACAAATCTTGTCGACAGAATGTTACTAGAAATACAACGAAGTTTGTTAAGGGAATATGATAATTGATTGATTACAAAAATTGAGCAGAGTCTGCTGTTTCGTAATCATTTAAATGATTACGAAACGACAGACTTTGTGCTCTGTTTCCGCCGACGACAAACTGCTACTAGACTGCTAATACTTTGTTCACTGATAACAACTGTAATCATAATATCGACAACCTTATTTAATCCTGTTGATATCGCGTCTGAGAATACATTACCAACTCTTTTCTTTTGCAGATTGAAACTTTTGAAATTGGAATTAGATTTCTTCATGTCTTAAAACATTTCAAAAACGTATCGATCATAAAAGAGCAAACACATTGCTGGTCTTAAGACAGAAAAATAAGCAATCTATAATAAAGATAGTAAAAGAGCTATTGTGTATATAAAGAAAAACTGAAGCAAACATAACGTGACTCGTGACTGGAGTACAATTCGGAAATATTAAAAACATGGGCATTCAAGACTTGCAAACTTTCCTGGACAGCAATTACGTACAAGGGGGATCTATACCTGTAGACTTGTTGAAAATAGCGCGTATGGTCGCTCAAAAATCACAGCGCAATCGTGTGATTAAAGGGCAGCAGCTACACAATTTCGGGAAATTGAGACTAGTTCTCGATGGAGAATGTTGCTTGGATCGATTGTATGGTGGATTTTTCTCAGGTAAATAATAAAATAACATACTTTGCAAAATTCTTATTCTTGAATTCTTAATAAGAAAATTAGAGCAACAGATACATTGATCAATATGTAATCATATATAACGATTATAATGATATAAATAAACTTGATTTTGACAGACAAACAGCTAATCATACATTACCGTATGATTTTAAAATGCGTCAGCTTTATCTTAAGCAGAATTCCGTTTCATTATTAATAATATTATTATTTTAATACAGATTGGGCTTGTGGTGGACAATGGAATCGTATGCTCCAGTTTCTTGCTGTTCTTATACAAGCAATGGAAATGTCGGGATTGGAGGTAGCTGTATTCTTTAATGGATGTTTCGAACCTCTTCGGAGAGCAGATTGGGTGCAACATCAGTTGCAAGTACGCGCTAAAGTTAACAATGTAAGTTCGTCGCATAGTTACATTTTCAGATCAATTGGGCAGCAATTCAAATTTTTAAAGTTTTTCTAAAATATTAAGGTTTTGAAACATATAACAACGAAAGGTACGCCGCCACCGAAAATCTGGTGGACTCCTCCTGTATGTTTAAGGACTAGTTTACGTATGGCTCTTAGGCATCTGAATGTCACAGTTGTAAGTTAACAAACATCTGTCTTTGTTTTTTATCACACATCTTAGCATTTACATTTAAAATGTTAATTAAAATGTGGTACAATAGTGTACATTTTACGTACAATAATTTTAAAAAATCTATAAAACTACATAATCAATATTATTGATATTTTAACAGTTATGTAGCATGGACGACCATCACCAAGAAGTCATTGCTTATTGTCGTGAGAATAATTACAATGGACTGATAGCTGATGATGCAGAATACGCTGCATTCGATCCTCCACGCTATTTTTCATCCGAACAATTAAAACTTACATACAAGGTATATATTTTTTAGTAATAAAAACTATTTATAAACCAGTATTTTGTGTGATTTACAGCGTCTAACGACTATATATTTTTTTTATAACAGGGTTCTCTTGATACAAAAGAATATATACTTTCTGAACTCACTAGAGCTCTCAACGTACCATCTGACAGACTGTGTATATTGGCAGCTTTACTTGGAAATTACATATTGACCGAAAACGACTTGGCCGATTTCTACAAAAATAATAATATTAGCACCAACGTGCTAAATAAAACAAGCGTTGAACAAATGATTAAGATAATTGCGAATTTTGTCAAGGAACTTCCATCTGCAGAATTGGATGTGGTTTCGCAAAAGGTGTTCGGTTCCGTCTCCGATCCAAGGTGTTCGAAATTGAGACAATCTGTTCAATACTACTTAAACGGAACAAAAGAGGGATTTTTGCATTATAAGCCTGTGAAACCAACAAAAGGTGAGACTTTAATATTAACATTTTTCAAACATAATCTGATTACTAGACAATATTCCAATATATTCCAAAATTGGAATATACTATCGGAGGTTTTTTTATTCATAAATAAACAATGTTCTACATAAGGAAAGTAAACGTTTTAGCTTTCAAGGTAAAATTCTAGAAACTGAATATAAAAGTAGATGGTGATTTCATATATATATATATATATATATATTGTTAGTCTTAGTTTTAATGTTAATATTTAAAGTAAATATATCCGTACCGATTTTTTTCAGTCCATAAACTGGATTCCAAACCGAGCACGCAGACTCAGTCGAACTTGTCTGACATGCCATCAGCCTCGGAAGGTGATTCTAATTTGGAAACGTCGAGATTTGCCTCTGAAACTTTGGAGAGCGAACGTGAAAGTTTGAACGCGTATAAACAGGCAACAGCTAATGCAAAAACGGCGCCGCAAATTGTGATCGATCCACCTGGTATTCAAGGCCATGGAGATGCCGATGCCATACGTACAGAGGAAGAGCAAAGTATGCCGGTTAAAAAAAATCGACAGCTTTTGACTATGATTTATTGATATTCTATTTTAAATGTTTGGAATTTTTTAAACAGGCGACGGACATGCCATCAATGGTACTCACAATCTCTTGATCAGCTCGTCAAGTTCGAGTAGTAGCTCCTCGGCGACATCGCCATCTCATGTAACAGCCGATTCTGCGAGACAACCGGAGAAAACGACCAATATTCCTACTACATCACCAGAAGTTATGCGTACCGCCTCAGAACGTCATCAGAAGGGGCTCATGTCACCGTACATATATCAAATTCTCATCGCTGGTGAAATCAAATTGCCGGTCCTTCTAGAAGACGAGAGTCACCGTGAATTTCCTTCTATTCATGTGATTTATAGACCAATTCGACAAATGGTGTACGCAATTCTATTTAATCTCCATCACCGGATGTATCTAGCTACGAAAAGTAAAGAGAAAGGTGGTAAGTACGATGCTGATTTTACAAATACAAATTATAAAGATTCGTCTTTTTGTATTAAATTTTTATTTTGCAAATTTCTTTAAACAGATAGTGAACAGGTTGAGATACCGGATGTAATAATAAAAGAGTGGGTATGGTCCAAATCCAACCAATATCAGACTCCTGAATTAGTGAAAGCAGAGCAGATCGGCTGGGGCGTGCCTACGATTCAACGTTTGTGGTTTGGGTATGCGGTTTTATATCGATTAAACTAGATATACATAACAATATTGTGGATTAAATATAGAATTAATTAATTTTCTTTAGAAAACTCGCATAATTTTAAAAAAACTGACAAAGTTTTCTGTTCTTCAGCACAGTCATAGATGACAAGCGGCGAAGACTTAGGGGTTTCCTGACTTGTATGAGATCAGACACGCCTCTCATGTTAAATACCTCATACGTACCGCAACATCTGCTGGTTATGGCCTGTGTTTTAAGGTAAGCATCAAATACGATTATTTTAATCCTTTTACCAAGATTTTCTTTTTAAATTCCTCATACGCTACGAATGAGAAAGTGTATGAAAGTAATTGGAATTAGAATTAATTCGATTAATAAATGTCTTTTTAATTGTGTTTTTTACAGATACATTATGTCTTTTTCTGACAAAATAAAAATCTTGCGTCGTCAGGAGTTAGACGCTTTCATTGCGCAAGCCTTTTCGCCCGAGCTTATGAATGCTCAGTATTTGCAGGATTTGCAGGTAAAAATGAACATATCGTACAATTTTTTACAATACAGCAGTATTAGTTTATGCAGTGTTTGAATAGGCTGACATAATGTCATCTGTATACAGCTTCCATTAGTGACATCACGTGGAGTACAACTGGCTACCTTATTCATGGCTGGTGTCGAGACCGCGTTGTTAGCAAACGATGCTTGTGGTGCGCCGATTCCATGGTTAATGTGCTGTCCTTGGCTTTATTTTGACGGCAAATTGTTTCATCATACACTGGCTCGTGCTACTATCGCCAAGAACTTATTGGAACTATGCAGCGGTCACATTGACCGCGTTGTAAAGGTCGAGAGGATGAGAAAAGCTATACTTGAGGGAATTAACGTTGCGTTTGCACGACCACCTTTACCTGTCACGCCAGGTATATTATATTTCTTTTAGCCACGCATTAATGTTTTCTTTTTCTTCTTTATTTATCCGTCTCTAATTAGGACTTAGTTTTTTGAAACTTTTGACTCTTTAATTTCTTATCAATCTCTTCTCTTATAATTATTATTATAGTCTTTGAGTTTTGGCCTTCTAAATTAGGATCCGAGGTCTTTTTTCAAATTTCTCAACAGTTAGGTTAATAACAAGTTGAGAGATTGTTAGATTCACGTCTAACCCTATCTTGGAGGATCATTACAAAATCCGTATGATAAATTAATAGTCCGTGAAATGAGAGATTGAATCCGGCCAATTATCAATTTCGCCATTCTCACACAGAGAACCACGCAGTATCTCTTATCTCTTATAAACCGAGTTAAATATATAGAGTGAGAGTCGAGATTGAATTTGCGACCTGCCGATTACAAATCGATACAGAGCGATGCCTCAGCCTTATTAAGTCCACTGCTAGATATAGATCTCTTTTAATGTTTTCCTCCATAGTACTTGGGAGTTTTTGATTATAAAAAAAAAACGCTGCATCAGCCATGCATTATCCCATTATATTTACTTACATTTACTTAACGTAACTAAACATATTTAATGTGACATTTAACGATTCAGTATTCAATCTCATATAGACGGTAACGTAAAAAGAAAAAGAGAAATAGAATTAATATAACAGCTTGTGTAGATTAGTTGGTACAATTTATTTGATAGGAAGAACCGTTCGAATTTTGGTATAATTACCCTTATCCGATGTTTCTTTCTCTTCATTAACAACTCGTCCAGTTTCCTTAGCATCCTATGATCTTTCATAATAGGATGTTTTCGGATGGAAGTAGAACAACGGCAGCTAATATTGCTTCGTGGGGTTTATCAATATAACCTTACGAATCTCAAAACTGCGATAAAATATTCTGATAAATAAACGTATTTGATAAATTTTTTATATAAAACAAAATTGCTGTAAGAATATTCGTTAAAGTTGTTAGGAAAACAGTACGACTATGTGGATTATATTGCCAAATAAAGATACATATACATATATTTTTTCGGACGATATTTAAATGTATAAAACATTGTAAATAAAAAAAATTAATTAACATTCTATAAAAAAATATATTTGTTATATATACGCAGATTGTTATATAACAAAAACTAATCCTACACGTATCAAGAACTAATCTCTTTGTAACAAAAATTATTCTTATGTATAGCATTTTAATTCTTTTACATCAATAATATGTAATTTTCGATCCTCTCGTTTATGTGACATTTATAATAATCTTATTTATTATTATCACAGGTATTCGTGTATCAGTTCCCTCCAATATTTTGCCTGCTAGCTGTACTATTAACGACGGATTAATGCGCGGTCGTGGCAGCGGCACGTTACCGCAACGCGGTTTAATGCGTCGTCCAATCCCTTCGCGTGGTGGTCAACTGGAAATCGCTGGTGTCGTAGTTGGTCAGTGGGGCCCGAATTACGGACAGCCTGGTCGACTCCCACAACCCCTGCAGGGGCACCCCCGTGGACGAATTCCACCGCAGGTAAGATATAGCACAAGATTTCAATAGGGTATGTGATTGCAATTTTATAACGATCCGATGGCTCGATATCGTTGCGTGTATATGGAGTAAGAAGCACACGATGACGATATTCTGGACAGATTTTAGGGGAACGTTCGAGATATTGAGTAGTCCGCTTTCACTATTTAACGTCGCTGGTGTGATCGGATAATGCGTGCATTTAGGAGGGACATCACGTAAATCAATTTAATGCAGAGTTACTTGCTTATATAGTTTTTACATAGTTTTTATATGTAGACATTCGCCACATCATGGAAATAAATCTGGAACTATGTATTTGAGAATGTATATTTTAAGCGGAGGATAGTTAATTTATATCCTCGTTATGCGGCTTTATACGTGTTGCTTTATTAGAATGGAAAAGAAATTATTTTGACATTTATATTTACATGATGTTTTTTTTGTAGATTGCGGTTTTGTATTATCGCATGTTTTTTTATATGTAATATGGACACTGTTAAAATAAAGATTTCTATATATTTTAATTCAGAGTATTTTAACTGGTGTTCCTTTATATATATTCTTTTTAGGTATAACATATATTTTCTCTTTTTGAGGTAGCTCAACAAAAAAAGCATGTATTTCTGAAGCATGTATTTAAATAACTGAACAATATAATTAAATAACATAAAATTGCACATAGTTAAATATAAAATATTGCAGATAAAGAACAGCATATCTATTTCTAAAAATTAATTGTTTTTTGAGAAATATAACACTATATATTCTTTTTTTTGCGTTTATTATTCTTATATCTAATAATTCAAATTACACATATGTATTTGTTAATTTAATTATTCAATGTTATATCGCGGTAAACTTTTATCAATATAAAAATATAATAATATATACCTACACGCTATATATTATTAAAAACTGAAAGTAAGATTTGTGAGGAACTTTGTATATCATTAGCACAATAAAAAAAAATTTATATATAACAAAATAAAATCACGCGCGCGCATGTAAGTGACGTTTTTTATTTTCTGGAAAATCTTAACAAAAAGTTGAATAAAAAATATTAGATCTAATATAAAATAATGAATTTTAGTTATGATTATTGATAAGAAGTAAGTTGTTTCGTTTTTTTTGTACAGCGCATGTTCTAAGAATTTAGCTCTTGAAATATGAATTTTCAATTTACTTCAATATAATTTACATTTTCTGCATTTAAATTCAGTTGCGTTATTTGCTGGATTCAATTTGCGTTATTTCTTGTCAAAATATATTCTTCTAATAAATAACTTTGACGATTTCTCGAGGATACCTTAAGACACGTGACACGTGTTATAATTCTTTCTAATTTTATTTAATTGAGAGAAAGATAAATTTACATAGATATGTATTTTAAAATGTAATTTAAAATGAGAAATAATATGAATTAGAATATACATGTAACATCTTAAAACCCCATATGTATAATGATTTTAAACGTATCGGACTACATTAAACGTCACATCAGGCACTGGGACATACCGGAACGTGCTTAAGCGGGAAACGAGCATTTCGAGCTTTTTTTATGTAACTTGAAAAATAAAGTTTAAACGATCTATGTTTATGATACTTTCTTATTTTGAATTCTAGGTTCTCCTTCTGAAATATTGACCTAGAAATCATCCTTAGAATATATCATAGTATTTCATTTAGACAACGAATTTTATATGTATTACAATTTAGATAAATTGTGTTATTGTAGGTAACTTCTATTGGAGGACTTAAATACGGTCTTCCTCGTGGATTTAATCCAATAAGCCGACCGACGTTTCAAACACGCGGAGCTACCCGTGCTCCGATCGCTGGACGTGGCAAAAAGACTCAAATAAAGGTAAAAATATTTTGTAGGCATGTGAACGAGAAAAATATCAGCGGTGATGGAAACACGAAATCGAATTTGGGATTCTTACCAGACAACTTAAACCGATAACGTTTACGTGTTGAGTAAAGTTGGACACAGTGAAATAACACGCTTAACTATTCTGATATACATACACAAATAAACGCAATTTAAACATAATTTGTAACATGAGTCCGTACTTCTGAAAATCGTAAATGCATAAGACAAGAAAAATATCTAGCGTGGGTAACTAGCTCGAAAACTTTATTTTTTGCTTATGGAGAGACTGTTCTTATCATTGAGATGCCCAGGTCTTATGCATTAATACTCTTCTGCTCGTCTGCATATTTATTAATATTTATTTTTACGAAAATGTGAAATATTATATTTTACAAGAGAATATATCTAAAAAATATGTGCTTATTAGCTTGTATCTTATTTTATATTGTAATATATTTAAATCTCATAAAAATTGAGAGAAGGGACAATTTGGTATGTTTCCTAGTAATATATAGAAATTTTAAATATATTTTTATTAATGATTTAGGTGTCTAGCAAAAAGAAAACTACTATTAAGAAGACTAAGGAAACTGACAAGAAAGACAACAAGGGGCGTGGTATCACTGCTGATGGAATTACCGATTATAAGTGAGTGTTAAATCTTACTTATTACAAATGCATTTCTTTTTAATGATAATAATATTTTTACGATAGAATAGCATTAATTTTCTCACAATGGTTAACAAATGTTATAAAATTTCAAATATATTGCACTTTAAAAATTAATTTTTATTTATATAAGAATGAGTGTTTGAAGCTTTCCTGTACATACCCACATGTACTTATAATCAAATATTTATTGATCTTTGCGGCACAAGAAAATATTTTGCTTTATTATTATACTCATTTTATAAAGAACTTGTCTCTCTCTTTCTTTGATAATATATTCTTAAAAAATATCTAATTTAATTTTTATTTAACAAAATAATTATACATAGATTATATAGATTTAATATAACAACTTGTATAATTTTACACTCTGTTTTCAGCGAAATTCAAACCGATAACGCTCGTGCACTACTGACAAAAGACGCACTGCCAGTACCAGGTCAGTTTGATGATGCAGTAGAGAATGGTAAGGGCATGGAAAAGGGGCAAGGCGATGCACCGCTTGTCACTGCGGTTGCCACGGAAAATTAGATATAAAAGAAAAACTTCTCGAAAAATGACTGCACTCCCAAATAATGACTCAAGACTGCTAACAATCTACTTATATATGTATATGAGCAATTGTGCACCAGTAACATTTAAATAATGATCTTCGAAATTGTTACACAAAAGTTTTTGTGTATGTTTTTGTTTTTGGTAATCCTTAATTACAAAATTTAATATTATTAAATTAAATTAATTATTAATTTAGATCAAAATTTTGGCAGGTACTTTTCGGGGAAATTTGTACATTATCCGCAGATTATGTGGCTTATCAAAAACATTGTTCTAACTAGACTTAATCAGTGTAAAATTTATTTGCAATTATCTGGCTTTTTTTTAAATTAAAACTAATATATTTAATACATTAATAAGAAGTTAATGTAATGTTTTGAAGAAAACAGTTTTGTATCTTCTAAGCATAGCTATTTGAAAACTATCTGTCTCTAAATGTTACGTGCACAATAGTTCTAAAGCTCTGATGTGGGTCCAAAATATTGATCTAATAATAGGAGACAAGAAATCTTTACTTACGGTGTCTCGATAGCACGCGGCACGATGTAAAGATTTTACCCGTTCTTGACGTATGCGATATATGATGTCCTCACTGCCAAACGTACCACTCTGTATAAGATAGAAAGACAAAAAATCGTGTTTGTGCTAAAAAATGATACGAGCTAACTTTGCTCGCATTACCATGGAATGGAACTCGACTGATTAGTGTATGCGTGCGCTAATTTTACTACTCAGAACAAATCGTCTCAGCTGCTATAAGTATTTAATTCTTAAGAAGTGTGATTATTTTTTTTACACGAAAATATATATTTTCCGGTATTATATGAAATGCTCGCTGCGATGTATCTCAGTGATTCGATCTGATCGACAAAGGAAGTAGTCTGATATACACATGGATACACATATGCCATATTACACATGATAGCGCTTAATAATTGATTTTTGTAGATACGAACGATGTCAGACGGGACACTGAGATAGTCATTAGCATATGGAGACTGATGCTTTTCATATAGGTAAAATATATATTTATATATATATACATATATTATTTAGATTAGAGTTCTCATGCAGTATATTATACGTAAGTTGTGCCTGTGTAAAGTGTGTGAATGTATTGTACCTGAGAGAAAATTATGAATATTGGAGCGTATGTAATTACAAGAATGAATGAATGAGAGAGAGAGGGAAAAAGGAGAATGAGAGCAAGAGTAAGAATAAGAGTGAGAGCGAGAGTGAAAGCGAGAGCGAGAGAGAGAGAGAAAGAGAGGGGGAGAGAGAGAGAGGGAGGCGAGAGTGAGAGAGAAAGAAAGAGAGAAAGAGAGCCACGATAATGATGTACATAAACGTGGCATTACATCGTTATTATATCGTTATAAACACGTATACATACGGATATATTTACCGTATGTATATGTGTGTACGTGATCTAGATCATATATTTATTTGTGTTGGAGAATTGTGTGAACGGGTTTCTTGAATGGAATTTAAGGTTTAGATACGATAACGTTTCTATCTAACAATAGACTTGTGTGTGAGGCTTATCATAAGGGTGTCTAATATAAAGAGATTGTTGAGAAGTAATCCTTGTGATATGCCTCATATTGTTTGGAAAATATGCTACACTATGGTGCATATGCTACAATTTGTTAGTTCTAGAGTTTCTAGACCCTTAGAAACGATTAGTTTTTAAATTTATATTAACAATATATTACATGTAAAAAAATTAAAATTATATATATATATATATACGAATTTGTGACGGAAATTAAATAATAAACATTTCATGTTATATATAATATTTATATTATAATACTTGTAATAATATGAAATGTATATTAAATCAATTTCGACATTTTAGTTTGATGAAAATTGACAACACATAAAAAAATATGTCACAAATTGGTTGTTAAATAGAATATTTAAGGAAAGAATTAATTTTATTGCGTTTAAAAAAGAAAATGAGCTTCTGGGCGCACGCCTAGTGTAGCATATTTCGAGAAACATTCTTCGTTTAATTGTACATATGAACAGTTGCTTTATAAGTGACGCAGTGTGATTGATATGGTGTATATACAGAATCCAGGTGCGTATGTGTTCATTACGCATCGGAATAGGAGATGATTATGTTAAAAATATGCTATTTATGTGTAGAATAGTCTAAAAGACTTTCTACCAAAGATCATCGGAGTTTAAAAGAGATAAAACGAGAGTTCTTTTATCAATAGAAATGATATATAACAGCGAAATAACAAGACAGCACGACAGAACACGATTATTAAAATAAGTAACAAAGACGAGGCAGACACATGTCTAAGACGTGTGTACGAAGGTGATTAAAGCAAGTAAAAAGAGAAAACCATTTATTGAGATAATATAATGAGATATGATGATAAGATAAAATGTTATATTTTTGTAGATTTGTTATTGCGTAAAATGCATTAGGACAATGAGAAACTTTATATAATTTGAGTAAAATGACAGTTAACGAGTCTGAGAATAGTTAAAGGAGCAAGATCCCGTGAGAAAGAGAGAGAGAGAGAGAGAGTGAGTGAGAGAGAGAGGGAAAAAGAAAGACAGACGAAAGTGCTTTAAATGGCATGTTAAGAAAATGACATCCGCGGATAAATTTGCTGAAAAGAAGAAAAAAAAACGAATCCCATGTTCTTCTACATTTCCGAAGCTCTCAGTTTCCTGAGTTGCGTGTAGGAACAGGAAATAAAAGATGTATAACGTATATATGAATAACAGAGATGAATTATAACTAATAATGTCAGCTTCGATGTGCGCCGAGCATATGTGGAAACAATTCGACTGTTTTACGCGATGCATATGCGAAGTAATCAACATTTGCTTAACACGTATTTGTCTCGACGAGCGTCTGTAAATCATACGTACGTTTTACGGATACATATGTAATATGACTTTTGTGATCATTCGAGTCTCATAACGATTACGATTAGCGTACGAACGCTTACGTTTACTTTACAAGGTACGTTGCAATACACTAAATATATCGATCGCCGATACGATGTTCCTTTCTGAAGGTAAATTTCGAGAATTGACAAAGCCGTTCGTTTCGAACGCGTACACACATGTCACACATATAAATACATATAACACATATAACGTACTAGAAGCCGACCTTCTTGAATCTGACGAAATACGAATTTGAGAGATAAAACGCCACTTTACGCTTTTACGTAAAGATAGATGATTTTCTTTCTGAGAAATCGAACTCTTGATATAATACCGGATATAAAACAAATAAAGACATAAGTAACGAACGTATGCAACGTGAACAGTTGCCGCTGCTACTGATATGAGTATGCAACAATAATAATAACGTGAAATAATTTAATGTAAACGCGAAGCGTAATACAAAAACGAAAAAAAGAAAATAAAAAAAGAGAATTCATGCATTGAATACAACAGAAAAGCAGAAATGTTGAAACAGGGAAACTCGCATAAAGCATTAATGACGTAAAAAACAGGCGCGTTTGCGACTGTCAAGAGGCGCGTAAGTCGCCTGCTTTTCGTTGTAATAAGTAGAAAAGTGGGGCCCACGAAAGTCGTCTATGATAATACCGAGACATACCGTTAACAGTTATAAATAATCTATCGTATTTATGAAGTAACAATCTATAATGATCTTTGAAACATTGTGTGTTGTGAACAGATAATTAATAACAGGAAAAAAAATTTATTGTACACAAATTAAGTAAATATTATAAACTCTCGATAATCTTGCTGGAATGACGAAATGATTGTGTTGTAACGAAGAAACGGTTGAATGAATCGCGCGGAATTCGTTTTAGATCCATATGTCGCGCTTTAACATGCGAGACGTCGCGTCGTTGTGAAATATAAACGCGCTCGATTTTCCGAAGGGAAAACGGCTATTCTCATTTCGTTTCGACGCTACTTTTCTAGCACGGAGTATTAAACGATATATCGCCGAGTATAGGATTCGCGTTAATTAACACTTTAAACATGTATTCACGAGCAGTTATATCCTTTATTCAGAAGAAAAGTTCCGCTTTCTTATACATCTCTATACCTAAGTTTACACCGTCCTCCTTCTTTTATACCTTATAGTACCTTAAGTTGCTCCGCGAGAATCTTGAAAAAAAGGAGATTGTTTAATTTCAATAACTTGTTTTAAATGGTAGTTGAGGAGAGGAAAAAGGAAGAAAAAAAGGGATGTATTATATATTATGTTTCACGATGTATTCTTTAGATGCAATGTGTACGCGAGACGACGGGCATCGTGTCACATGTATACCCGCGTGTTTTTCCTTATCTTTTAACTTTTAACCGTAGCCTGTACGAGTAGAATCGATTTTTCATAGCAATCCGACGTTATAATAAGCATAATAACGAAAGAGAGGTGGCCAGCCTCCGGGTTGCGCGCTCGACACTCATATAAATTTTAAGTTCTCCTTAACGTAGCTTTGCTTATATACGTAATACGAGATATAAACTAAAATAACGATAGCGAATGCAAGTAATAATGTAATAAAGTAAAAAGATTAAAAAACGAAAAAAAAGATATCGATGTAGATGAAGAAAAAAAACGCATGTGGGCCCCGACACACACCTTATAATATTCTTATTAAATATTACATAACGTATACTATGCTATTATTTTTCATAGGGGAGGAAAAGATTACCCGCATACGCGCGATAACATATATATTTGATAATCATTAGTACGTTTGTTTTCTCCGTTTTTTTTTTTTACTTTCTCCTTAATATCCGAAGAAAGAAAAAATGTAACGACGCGAAAGCGCATGGGATATATTACATATATAAAAAAGAAGAACGAAATGTATGCGTATAACACATTTATGTGGATATCTCTGTGTGAGAGAAGAGAAAACGCCCTTTCAAGCTTTTCAACTTAAGGCAATTGCACCGTGTTTCGGAATAGTCGCTCTCGAGTTTCCGGTTTTACGAAGGGGATAGAGAAGGGTGAGAGAAGAAGAGGGCGGATGATCGTTCGTTGATCCGAAAACTGTACGTGTACATGCGCTCAGCTGTTATTGATAATTATATAATTTGACTTCGGTGGGTCGATCAGCGGCTCAGCGATGGCGATCATGATCTGTGCGATGCGTGAATTCGTTTCGAATCACCTTGTTCTAGATTCTAGGGCACCATTTCGTTTCGGTGCCCCAAACGCTATTACCGGCTAGATAGAGAAAGAGAGAAACGTAGAACGTATCTCGCGGCCAGTGGAGAAAAGAAATCCATAAGTAGAATGAGAGAAGCATTTTTTCTTACGGAAAAGAAAATTATATTTGCGTCACGTCGTGGTAATCGATTGATCAAGGGAATGCCGAGATTGCCGAGGGAAATCGCCAATTCGCATGTAGCCGACCCACTCGCGGTCCGATCGCATTTAATATAAACGCAGCTGCATTGATGTATTCTTGTTGGATTATTAATACCATTGTAAACCATTTACTGTTGTAACATATACCTTATTCATGTCTGGTGTCGAACAGAGCTGATTCTAAAATGCTTCGCTAGTTCGAGATGAGCCGAGCCGAGGGATCGCGTGCGCAAATTTCCGAGTAATTACTATTCGCTTATGACTTCCGTGATCCTGGGAGGGTTGTTGCACGATTTGGAAAAAAAAACCAAGAGAGAAAAGAGAGAAGAAAGAGAATCAGTGCTGACGAGAACACGAGGCAGAACCGAAAAAAGGATTATCTAACTCTAAAGACACATTTAATCTACTTTTAAAAACGGATACCTACATATTTGGAGAGTAGCAGGTAAAATAATTAATATAAATGTAGTGGCAACTCTATATAATATTACTGCAAAGAGAGAAAAAAAAGAAAAAAGAAATGTACGAATGATTATTCGAAGTATAAAATGCGAAACGCACTCTTAATGGATGTTATAACGATTTAGAGAGAAACTATAACTTAAATTGCATTATTGATATTCGCTGTAAATCTGACTTTTGGAGCGCAAGTGCTCTGCGCTCTTCTCGTGCCTCGCGACCCGTCGACTAAATTGCGGAAATTTTCCCGAGAAAGAGAGCAGAGCAGTTGATCCAATTGGCAGATAAATTCAAGTTTCCTCCTTTTTTTTTTCAAAAGCATAATATTTAACCCTTTATTTATCTTCTATAAATGCAACCTCTCACAACACACATACACATGCGAAATTAGAATATTTAAGATTTCGTAGAGTCCTCCGCGTTCAGTTTATAATGTAGCCCTGCGCGGCATGTTGTGCGGCTTTTGTAAAAGATAAACTTTTTCAATTGAGTCCTGTAAGAAAGCTCTTAGCACGAGTAGAGAGGAGAGAGAAAGAGAGAGAGAGAGAGAGACAGGAAGGAGGTGAAAGGGTTCGGATATGGTTGGCTGGTATTTTCGGAAGTTTAATGATTTATTGAAAACGTGTTGTCATGTCTTGAATAAAAGAATATGAAAAAATTACATCTCGAGCGAGTACTTTATTTCCCGATGAGCGTCCTCCTATATAATAAGTCTAGAATGTCATGAAAAGCTGATTGTAATGTCTTATTTTTTATTTTTGTCATAATGTATAATTTGTTATAATGTAAGAGTTATGTATTAAATATAAGCATACAATAAATAAAAAAGAACTTTATTATCAGGCAGTACGATTTATCATTTTTATTATCAATGTACTATTATTTATTGTTCATCAAAGTATCATTTATTTAGCGTTCTGAGAGGATTAATCCCTTCACTCAATGGATAGGCGCAGAGTTTTTTCTTGTAATCTTCTACGTCAGTAATATAATAATCTTGCGTTTCCTTACGCTGCTGATCGTCAATTATATATTCCAAGGAGAAGTACTGCGCTTTCTTGTTATCCTCTGCAGTATCTGCAACATAATTAATTTTTTTAAATTTTGTTTTTAGCAACTTTAAGCATAATTCGGCAGTACCAGGATAAAATAATAGCATAAATTAACACCCTTCAATCTAATCCAAATTATAAAAGAAGGGACGCATTTAGACTATTTTTATATTTTATTCTCAAATTAAATTTAATTCATTCAAACAAAAATTATTACCAATATAGATACTATCATGCAGTTAATATAAATAGACATCGACCAAAAATTGTTCTCTACTCACCATTTGCTTTCTTAACTGCATTTTCCTTCGGATCAGTTCCTACCACATGCACGCTCAATTTTCTAAAATTACTTCCGTTCAGTGTGTGCATTGTAGACCATTCTCTCAGCCAGTTGATTGTTATGTTTTTTATTGCAAGCACTTCCCTCTCAAGTCTGTCAAACATGTATCGCCACTTTGTGATCTCAGTCCAATTTCTGCTAACTTCTTCTTCTAAATCGATGTCGGCACACTGCTTCAATTTTCTTAGTGCCTCCTTGACATCATCTAGTTCCTCTTCCGAGAAATTTTCCAAAATCTTATTAAACGATTTCAGAAATTCCTCGATTCGCTGGTCCACGTGCTCGGTTGTGTATTTGTCTGCTTGAGTGTGAACAGTAATGGAATATCCTAAAATTCCATTAATATCTCGAAAAGTACAGGAGACATCGTAACCAAGCTGTTCTTGAGTTCTTAACCGATGGAATAACGGTTCTTCCATTATCATCTGAAAAGAAGCGTGGATGAATATGACATGCGGATAAAATCGATCGCGATAATCAAAGATATTATTCATTTTTAATTTTTACTATACATATATTCAACGTTGAATACGGTATGACATAGGTACATTTAAAATTGGGATGTTTTAAATAATAATAAATACGAATATAAATAAATATGAACCAAGGATTCTATGCATTTAAAATATATAAAACGATGTTATTTAACATACTTACGATCATCAGATCAATTAACACCGATAACTCGATCGATGTGACATTGGCTTGATAATAATTTGTCACTACGGAATTTGCATCAATTTTGTTGATATTTTTCAACTTGCAATAACATGTGCCCAAGGGAATCTGAGCAACTCTCATTTGCGGTATTGCATCAGAGAGCAAAGGACCGCAATTAATTATTTTGATACATTGTTGTATACTCTCGATCGCAGCGTCCTGTGTCATGTTGCCTTGTACGAGGCATTGAACGTACAGTTGATCGGTAAAGATTTTCACAAAGTTCTGGAAGTGTTCAAAATTGATATTACGTAGAGCAGCATGGGTGTCAACGTGTGTATAATGGACGAGCTTCAATATCCATAATCTCACATCCCTGCAAAAAAAAACAAAGATACAAATGTTATTGATCGGTGGAAATGTAATTTGACAAAATTAATTTTACAATATTAATTATTATAATTAAAATGTTTCATTAATTGTTCCTTTTATTTATGTAAAAATTTTATAATTATTGCAATTATGCTTGATAATAAATAGCCAGTACTTGACGAGTTTTCCAGGTTTTATAAATGTGTTATAATATGTTTTAAGCTGTTGCACTTTCACAATTTCAAACAAGTCCTTCGTAACAAGAGTTGAATAATCCACCATGTATTTTGCAATAGTGGTCAATAAGAGCTGCAATATGCAAGTAAAATGATATATATCTCGAAATTGTATTTATAACTGCAACACTTGGCACTTTGAACGTAGACTTACTGGTAGTTTTTCGTTAAATCCATTCATTTTTATTGTAATACCTTTCTCACTAGTACTGATATTATAATCAAACCCGACTGCTATGGCTGGATATAATTCTTCAATCAATAATAGTTTTAATACATTGCAGTACATTTCCATGAGAGCTGTGCTGAAATATCATTAAAATGTAAACTTTTTTTAAGATACAAATAATTGTATAAAAATCATGTTAATAATCAAGCAAAAAATTAATAATTTCATGATCGTGATTATTAGATACATCTTTTATGCTATTACTTACTTCGTCGGCGACTGAAGTCCGAGGGAAGAAACAAAATGGAAATTCATATAACATTCTGGCAAACGAAACTTGGGATCCGGGCGATACCAAATTTCCGATATATGATCATTATGTAATTTTACAGGATATTTCGGAACTTCCGCTGGTATCGGTATTAAGGAAAAGTCGCTGGGAAGGAATGTATTCGCTAATGGTAAATGAAAATCTGGCAATGGTTCGATGGATTTCCAGCGTTTGATCCATTCCTTTGGTATCTCGCTGTCTATATACTTGGTTTGGAACCACGGCTCGACTTTATTCAGTTCAACACCGTCAAAATCCTCGTTGAAGATCATAATATTCGCATTCTCTGGTACCAGATAATCCAAACACTTTCGTATAGCTTCTGGATTATACTCGAAATAAAGTTCGTTTCCAGTTATAAAATCGTGTGGCGGATAGAAATGCATACTCTCACACAAATCTTCCACAAAATCCGCTGGATCCTCCTCATCGGCAAATCTAAAAAAAAAAGCTTCCAAGTATGAGCAAAGTCTCACATATATTTTGACAATTCTTCTTAAAAATGCTTACCTAAAATTATTTTCTTCAATCTTATAAATCTCATCGTAAATTCTTTTCTGCGGACCCTCTCTTTTCAGTAAATTGATATAGGAGAATATCGCATCCAGAACTTCCTCGAGGTGTTGTTGTCCCTCGTAGGAGAGTACTATAGTAAGCTTTAATAAAGCATACATGGAGCTGTGTTCAAAACCGCTTTCACTATTACCACTGAACATATCGAGACTCCACCTCTTCTTGCGTAGATAACTAATTAAAGAACCTTTTCCTTCGTGTCCAATAATCCATGATATATATTGATGTGGTTTACTTTTGTAGAGATCAAGTAGCGAAGGCATTGTCCATGTTACTTCTAGCTACAAAAGACAATTTTTACTTTATATATTTATTCAGTATAAAGACAGTTTCTTTTGACTGAAAGTTTTTGTTTAGCTTTATGTAATATTACATTTTAAATATATAAATACATGCATAATACTACAAAGACAATAACAAAATAAAATTTAGTAAAGTGACATATAAAGCCACCATAGAAACATAAATAAGGAAAATGTTATGAAGATGTATAAATTTAATGTTTTCATTTATAGTCATTAAAGATTTTTGAAATCCACATTTCCCGTAAAAAGAATATAATAACTTCTAGTTGGAAGTATTATCCAATACAGAAGTGAAATGTTTCCATGCGACTTATTATCGTAAACTATTGATTTGTTCAAGTTTTAGTCACATACTTGGCTGACATCTTTGAAAGGCTTAACTTTATACATTTTTCGAAAAGCAGGAGTATCAAAAGAAACACCGCCTTTAAACTCGGTAAAGTCATCGGGAGGCAACCCGTTACTTGGTACATCAGCAAAGCACGTTGTGACATATTTTTCCAATGTATCCAGCGGTAGTCTCGCCTGTAAACAGATGTATCATGTTATAAATTAATATTAATATTTTAATAATGATTCTCGTTGCAATTTTAACCAAGTTACCTGTATAGCTAACTTCATTCTGTGAGCGCTGTAATGGCGTTCTCTGAATTTGTGCAGCTCTTCGTACAATTTGTCGTCATCCACATTATCGCGCAATGTCACTAAATTGCCCCAAATAAACTTGTTGGCTGGGTGACCAGTTCGTGCAAAGGAGGAGAACAATTGTTCCTTTCTATTCTCGTCACAAGGTAAGGCCAACTGAAATTCTATATGAGCATGGTGTATCAAGACTGCAAGTTGCGGCAATAGTATTACAATTATAATTTATTACCGCTTTCTACGGCCTCTCGCTCCCGTGTAATGGCATCTTTCTTCATCAGGGGCTTAATAAAAAATTGAGCAAAACGATCGAGAGCTGATAACAAGTGTTTCTCTTGGATATCAAAGTAAAATGTTGTATGCTCGCAATCCGTCGAGGCATTAGTAAAGCCACCACGCTTACTGATAAATGCATCAAAATCGTTTTCCTGCAGGTGAGATAATACTTAAAAACATTTAAATATACAAATAAATGAATTTTATAGTTCAATTCATGCATCATGTTTTAATATACTTGTGGATATTTTTCAGATCCCATAAAAACCATGTGCTCAAGGAAATGTGCCATGCCTGGAACTTCTGGCGGATCGCTAAAACTGCCTACGCCCACACATAAGCCACATGCTGCCTATTTAGAAGAATATATTTTATATATAATTAATTATTTGAGAGACAAATAAATACACATATACCACATATACACACATCGCGTTTGATTTAATTTGTTCGAGTCAACACATGGAACATATCTTAAACGGAGAAATAAACGTAAGAAAATCAATGGGATGATTCCAATTCAAATTGAAATAATTTCAAATTGAGTCATACACTTTGAATTGAATTTATGGAAACCTTTCTGAAGATAGAGAGAGAGAGAGAGAGAGAGAGAGAGAAGGTAAAATTTTTCAAACAAAAACTTGATAAAACTGATAGATTTTCTTAGATCTCTTATTTTAGTACGATAGGTATATTCTTAGGTCTTGAGGAGACAGATCATTTTTATGATTTCGTAGGTCTATCTTCAATATTACAATCCAAATAAATTTTTAATAATAAATTATGTAAAGAAAAAAAGATTAACGCAATGTAAATTCTACAAAGTGCAAACTACGTTGCTTTGTTCATACCTTCTTTTCATCTCTCTTAACTCGCTTAAGTGTTGAAAAATCTCCATCGTCATACTCATCACTGGTATCATTTTCATCTCTATCATTCTCTTCTTCCTCTTCACCCTCTTCGTTACTTTCTTCATCCTCAGTTTCATCTTCGCTAGATTCTATATCTATTAAAAAATGACACAAACGCCTTTATAAATACAAATAATTATTTATATGTACGTATACATATATTTATGTTATCTGCTACATATCTTATTTTTCAAATTAATATATTCCGATCTGTGGCTTACCTTTATCCAGATCATCTTTATCTTGAGTCCCACATGTTTTTGAATGTACATCAGATATTAGCAAAGCTGTTAAACCATTTGGTAATCTGATGACTCTAAATTTGAAAGAGAAAACAAATGATAATAGGAAGTGAGAATTAATAAAATATTATATTTAATATATATTATTCGACAATTTATTTAACAAATAAAGAAATACTCTTGCTTACTCAAATAAATTCTCAAAAATATATTAAGACAATAAAAAATAATATACATATATCTTAAATAACATACAACATACAAGTGTATGATTGCCACAATTTAATATATCTTATTTTTATTATTATATGAAATTAAAGAGATAATTTTCTTGAATTCTTGTTAGCATCCTGATTTTATCTAAGCTATATAACCGTGATGATAACGCAATGAAGAGCATAAATTATTTTCCAAATCGAGCAAATCCGCGAATTGAAATTATCGGTAATGTTACCATAGTGTTGTACATACAATTGTTTTATACACTAGACCAGACGATTGTCTACACTCTACAGTATATTTCAAATTAGATAACACAGGAATAGAAGGGAAATTAAAAGTTTTGTGCAAAAAGATTGGAGCAACCAGTTGGAGACAAACCAATCCTATATAATAAAAAAAAAAAAAAAAAAAAAAATAAATAAATAAAGATGCTTCGTGGCGTTTCTCTCAAAAGATAAAAGATTACCGTCACGCAAGATAATATACATTTCCACGCCCATTTCGATCGAAATTATGCTTGTTGCCGGGCAGTCCTGGCTTTTATCTCGCCACCCCGTCTCTCACCTATATTCCTTCTTGTCGTTCTCCGATTTGACCGGCGTCTCCAGATATTCAATCTGGCAATACTCGTCGTCCCCGGCCGTACGCTCCATTTCTGGCATTATATCGACGCGCAGGAAACCAGGATTGAAATTAGATCGATCGTCGGAACAAGAACCGATCAGAAAACGCGCAATAGGATTACGAATTGTTTTCTGCTTCCTTTCCAATAAACTTGGCGCAGCAGTTTTCTTCGACACTCTACTTGATACAAGTCTAGACACGTATTTAACAATGTTTAACCGCCGTTGAAAGAAATAGAGAGCACATGTCATACACGCTTCCGTACATATGTAACGTCATACATACAAAGTACACAATCCGTACGGCTTGAACCGCTTGAACATATGGCCCGAAACTCCCGAAAAAAAGTTTACTCGAACCAACTCGAACTCGAACACAGCATTCAAACCATAGAAATAATAATTACTATAGATTCTCTGGCTAGAATTTTGTTTCAACTGTTTCAAGAGCAGAAAGTGCCGTTCTTGTCTTCCTGATTTTGCTTGATTTGTCGATGCATGCCAATGTCAATGTAGATATACATATGTGTGGGATTGTAATTAATTTATTAGACAATAGACAACATGACAAATATTTGATTTCTCTATTTAGGATGCAGATATGCGTACCAGTCTCCTAATGCGCTCTCATTGCCGTTCAGCCGTTGACGCAGGATTTATCCATTTATTTCGTGAAAATAATTTCTAGAGACATTGACGTGATTTTAGGTTACAATTTACAATCTATTTCCAGTAAACTACGACCAGTACGACCTAAGTATTTTTTAATCGATACTCCTGCAACGTTGTTATATTTTATATTTTTACTGTTATATTTATTATAATTATATTTATCTATGAAAATGTTAAATATTCTTACAGACTTTCTATTTTTTATATAGATTTTTATGTTTATCTATAGACTTTATATTCTAGATCAGAAAAAATTAATCATGGAACGTGGAAAGACTGGGATTGGTAGAGCAGCAAAAAATAAAATTGCTCAGCATCCTTCTGATTTTTTCGTATTGGGAGCAAAGAGTTCGCGAAATGATAACTCTGATTCTAAAAGCCGACCAGGTGTTATTCATTCCAAACCAAGCGGCAGCTCTACATCCTCGGGTAAATAACTCGTCGTTTTGATACTTTCATAATTGAAAATTATTGTTTATTGATTGTCACAAACCATGACCGTTATGTAGGTAATGATCGGAAGAAAGAGGCTCCTTCTGGATCGTCGTTCATGTACGTTCCTCAGAAGAAGCCCAAGTTAGCTCATGTCGGCTCTCATCAACGACAACCTTCTTCCAGCGCGGAAGCATGGGAAGTTTTAGTTATAGACACCGATCCTGCAGACTTTGTGCCTATGGCACTTGAGGCTAATGACAATGACGAAGGCGACAAAGTTATCGGAATAATATGTGGCGCTATTAAGACACTAAAGAATCAGAGATGGAAGCCTGATACGTTACTTTATATGGGCTTACTGTATCTAGCAAAAATCCGCCCATCCATTTTCTCAAATGATTGCATACTACACGCATTGTCGTCCCTCCTAAGGAGGGATCAAAATAATCAAAATAGCTATAAGAATAAAGTGAGTCCATTGGTTCCTGTACTCGCTGCGAATCTCTTAATGAAAGGTTTTCACGACAAAAAGAACTGGCCGGAAGTATTTGTGAAGGTTATTTTTATTTGCAATCTTTTATATATATTGCTTACAGAATCTTGATATTTTAATTGACTTTCATTATTTCTACAGCTATACGTTGAGGATGCTCTTGGAGAGCGTGTATGGGTTGATCACGAAGAATGCAAAGGCTTTGTTGACAACATATTAACAGGTTTTAATACGAGACATCCACCCAAGTCCGTGTTACAGCCAGAATTTCCGGTACTAATGCAGCAAGGTTGTCCTAGCCCATCTATAGTGGATGATGAGGATCCGGCGGCATCAACGTCATCATTGTCTGGGGATAAGGAGAAAATAGAGTTTCCAGTAGGCCCACGGTACGCGCATTGCGTGGAGAACATAGAATCGATAGTACTGGAAGCTGTAAAGGAGCAACTAAACAGGCGTCAGGTTGAGACTATAACGAGAAATTTCTTGAAACTTCTCTCCTCGGCATGTGGTTTTGTTGAAATTAGAAACATCATTGTCCCGAGGCTAGAAGTGTGGTTGCACAATCCTAAATTGATGAGACCCGCGCAGGAACTGCTCATTTATATTTGCTACAATTGCACGTCTCATACTCAAAGAGACGTCGAGGTCATAAGCCAATTGGTTAAGATGAGATTGAAAACGAAGGCTGTGATCAATTTGTACTTGAACGGCGTCAAAGAATTGATTGGATTGCATCCAGAGAATTTAGCCACCATATTGAAGCACACGATTTACAATGAATTATCGAATGCGCGCAATCCAAACAATATGCCCATGTTGGGTATAATGTTCCAGACTTTGCCTGAGCAAGCGGCAAAATTGCTCGCGGAGATCTTTCAAGATTTATTGATGAATCGCGAAGATTACTTGAGGCCATTACGAGCATTGCTCAGGGAAATTATACGTGTATGTCGGCACGACATCAATCTGATCGCTTTCGTTCGAACGTTAATGTCCGAACGACCGGACATAGCTCAACAGTTGCTAAATTTCGAATTTAAGGATCGTATGTTTATGTCGATAGTGGATTTACTGTGTCTGTGCATGCTTCTGGCGATAAGTCCGCAGGTAAAGGAAGCGGGGACACTATCGCAACGTGTAGATAAAAAAGACGTGGCTCTTTTACATCAATTTCAAAATCTCGTAGCCATGATACAGCACGAGACTGTGCTATGGCTACAGAATTCGGCGCAGCAGATGTACGCCGTTGGACGAAACGAACTGTTGCACGCAATGCACAAGATTTTGCTCTTGGAGTCTCCCGAACAATATTATAAACTAGACAATTGGCCACCGGAGTCGGACAGAGTGTTCTACATACGACTTGTATCCGATGTTCCCTTGTTGCAGAGTACGTTGTGGAGATTGCTAATGATTGGTTTTTCGAAGGTAAGTGGACAATAAGTTAGACTTATTGTCTGTAAAGCGATTCTGTTTAGAGATGGTCCTCATTCTATCTTTATTTATAGGAGAACGGTATTACTCATTCGGAAACTTTGGATTTGGCTGATCAATTAATACGGCGAGCAGCGGCCAATTCAACGGAGAGTTTTCCGATGTTACAAATCGACAAAATGGATATAATTGAACTTATTTTTAATCTTAGCATTTATCAACCACCGGGAACAATAAACATACCTGCTGGGTAAGTCTGCATGTATATATATATATATTATCTTTATAGTTGCAATTGTAAGATATACGTACTATATACGTTCGTTTTGTAGATATATACCACCAACATTGGCGATAGCTAATCTCTATTGGAAAGGATGGATAATGTTATTAATTTTGGCTGCTCATAATCCGTCTACAATTGGCGCACTAGGATGGAAGCGATACCCTATATTGAGGACACTGATGGAAATGTGTATTACAAAGTGAGTTCAACAATTATTAAAAATCGTATCTATAAATATTTTGATCATATAACTAGTTCCGTGTTTTTAATAAAATGGTCGTCTTGCAGTCATTTTTCGTATCCACCGCCCACTATGGCCCTACCGGAGATCATAGAACAAGAACGTGCGAAGGAATTGCAGGTTGAAGCTATCGAAAAACAAGAGATATTGGAATACGAATCGCATTTGGCAGCAGCGTCGACTAGAATCCAGCTATCCGAACAAAATAGTTTTCTGCTGTCGCAGTTGATCACCATGGAACCAACGGGAATTGCTAGAAGACCGCCACCGGCCGTGCTTGAACAAATACAGTCGTTGAATACGTCCCACAGACTAGGTCATCTGCTTTGTCGATCACGTAAACCAGACTTCCTGTTGGATATCATTCAGAGACAACAGCAGAGCACATCGCAGAGCATGCCCTGGTTGGCGGACCTGGTGCAGAACAGCGAAGGTTCTCTGAGTCAATTACCAGTGCAATGCCTCTGCGAATACTTATTGTCGACTAGCCCGCAGACAGTCGAAAAACAGCCCAGGCAGCAGCAGTTGTTGGCTCACCTTCAGACACTGCTAACCGATCCGAATGAAGATCAACAGCACGCTTATGAGGTCTTGGAATATTTTTTAAGGAGATTGAGCAGCCAACAGTGTAGTAGCCGTGTCCAGGCGATCACTGGACTTAAGATGGTTTTGGATTCGATACCCCTTGAGGATGAGAGTATGGATGTGGATGGAGAAAACGAAAAGTATGATTTAAAGGTACACCGAGAAAAGAAATTGTTACACTTTAACAATATATATATATTTTTTTTTTCAGGGAGACCTGGCTTCTTCGAAAATTGCCGTCGATACCGCATTTTTTATCTGTACGTTCACTGGTTTCCACAGCACTACGTGGCGCTTGTCAAGTTGAGAACAGTCCGGATCTCGTACACACTTATATATCGTATCTGGCTGTGCATACCACCGACGATGATTTGCCCGACTTGACCGATTTAGCCAACGAGATATCTCAATTGGTCGTTGAACGTAGCACCATTATCGCAGCCATTCTGCCTCAACCTGAAAGTGATAATCAGCAAGCAAAACAAACATTACACTCCTTTATGGCAATCTTCTGTAACTATCTTGAGAAAGCTCGATCGCCTAGGGGAGAAGGTTACCAGTGGTCTGAGAGTCAAGATCAGATTCTAGTTCAGTGGAGCAACGGCGAGGAGTGTACTATGCACATCTTGGTGGTGCATGCTATGATTATACTATTGACATACGATACGTCCGAGGATGATCCGTTGTTTAACAATTTGCTGGAAACATGGTTTCCCTTAACGGAACAACCAAAGGCCTTCCTCGTGGACACTAGCGAGGAAGCGTTGCTTATACCCGATTGGCTTAAGTTACGAATGATCAGAAGTAACGTGCCTCGTTTAGTCGACGCAGCTTTAAAGGATCTTGAACCTCAGCAATTGGTACTTTTTATCCAAAGTTTTGGGATACCAGTATCGTCAATGAGTAAGCTGCTTCATACGCTCGACGCAGGTGTCCAGATCGATCCAAGCTCGGTTGGTGAAGCGGTTTTGGATAAAACATACATGGCACAACTAGTCGAGGTGCAACACCGAAGGGGTGCCACAGGTGGACTAGTGTTCGTTCAAGTATTGCAGTTGCTCGAACCGCAATTGCCGGACGAGAGCGTTGTGTCGATCGGGAAACTGCAGCAACCGTTGCCGGTCAGTGCCACGGTGCAAAAGCAGTCTGTCATACAATGCTCTGTGAAGACCGACGTGCCTCACTTGATAAATCGGCTCTTTATCGAGAATATTCCGATTAATCAGAAAATGGATGCTTATCGGCGTTTGCACAAGACCCTGGCGAAGGATTTGCAGAGATCGTGCGTAAAAGAGAGCGGTGCGGTGGTGCTGGCAATACAGCACATATGCAGCGTTCTCAGCTCTATGCAAGTTAAGCAGTTTCTGGCATCGCTTGTGCACATGCCGCAGTACTCTTGTACGTTGATGCGCGTGATACTACTACCGCTCAAGAGGCCGTCGACATCGAAGCACGTGATCGAACTGGCGCGTAATATGTGTCTGAATCTGATATCGCTGATAGGCGACGTAAAAGCACCGGTTCTGTCGATCCTGCGGGATTTCGCTAATGTGCAGCTGACGAAAACACCGCAACGGGCGGAGCTGTCGATGCTAATGCAGAGCCGTGGCGAGAGTCCCGGCTCGATCCTGGAGAGTACGGATCCTGTGAATCTGGAAGATGTGGGCCGAAGATTGCTCGATCTCTGTCTGAAGCAGCAGAAAAACGACGTCCTAGTCGAGGCTATGGCAAGATTATTGGTCAGCGATAGTAACGAAGGCGCATTGAAACCTCGCACGGGTTTGCTGATCGATTGGCTAGCCTCCGTAGAACCCGAGCTGATCGGCATTTGTCCGAATCTCCAAATGAAGCTGCTGTTCGGAAAGACGAAGGTGCACATCAATATTGACAAGAACGTCGTGAGCTCGCATTCCTGTAGACCTTACTTGTTGACGCTCTTGACGCACAGAGCAAGTTGGACCACTCTGTATAAATGTGTCGGGCACTTGTTAGACAAATGTGATGACGGGTGAGTAAAACGGAAATAAACACTCTTCTCTTCTTTTCTGTTTTGTCAATCTTCTCATTGCTCATGATATTCTCTATTACAAATAGAATTTTTTCCTAAATTGACTTAATCAGCATATATCCTTTATATTTATCTATATTTGCGATAATGCGTTTGTAGATACGATCCTACTGCTGTTTTGGACTTTTTATGGGCCCTGACATGCAATCCTAAGCTGTGGCAGGGCCGGGACAAGTTCACGCCGAAGCATTACGTTCCGGAGAATATTCTGCTGTTGGAAGAACGGCAGCTGCTTAATCTAGTGGCATATCTAGTGTCCGAAGCCGTTATTATTTGTAAAATGCAAAACAGAAATGCCGCTTTAGCGAGGATGGATATCAGACTTGATCTATTGTTACATTGTATATCCACCGAAGACGGCCTGATTTCTAATGTGGTT
Organism: Leptothorax acervorum; assembly: GCA_035220615.1. Taxonomy (NCBI): domain Eukaryota; kingdom Metazoa; phylum Arthropoda; class Insecta; order Hymenoptera; family Formicidae; genus Leptothorax; species Leptothorax acervorum. Next base: position 979,307 of record JASTWQ010000030.1, on the reverse strand, counting down.
AACTATTTAGCGGAACGTATGATGGATAATACTAAGTACGAATTGTGTAAACGTATATATTTAACAACACATGATTTAACATTTGTTACTTTAGTGCATTCGAGTAAATGATTGTATTTAACTTTCAGTGTAGACTCAGCGGATATGGCACATCAGTTTCTGTTGCATATGTACATGAAGATTCCGAAAGTCATTTGCTACCTCAACACCTTCGAAGCGAGCAAGTTCGTCAACGGTTCGAGGATAACCGATTGGACAGGCTCGGTGCTCGACTGCATGAGCCACTCCTTGTTGACGGCTCTGGCGGCGACTCCGAGGCAAAAGTCTTGGAGTTTCAAGTCTCAGGAATTCGAACTCTGCGCGAGAAAAATGGCTGCGGTACATCCTATATTGGTGTTGCGACAATTGCCAATGTTGGCGTCCTCCTTAATGGGAAGATGTTATCTTGATTTCGGTCAATTTAGATCCGGCCACCATTTAAACCTTTTCTCGCAAGTTATGGGTCTATTGGAATTATTGCAGCCACATCTGTTTAACGAGCAACACGAAACTGCGTTGGAGAATACTTTGGAAAATTACTTCCAGTGTTTTCAGGTATCATGATTTGTCTAGAATGATACTTTTTGTAACGATACAAGCATAGTGTCATTTAAAGATAGAAATATGACAGATTTGTGGCAACAACGTGTGTATATTTGCATATAAAGAAAAATTGCGAGTGTAAAATACAAATTCAGTTTTAAAATTGCATTACGAAAGAAACCACTAAATGATTTACAATCTTTATTAATTACCATATTCTTAATGTATCTTATTGTTTCTTGTCACCTCAAGCCTTTTACTACACTATTCGAATACCGTTCTAATATGTTTGTGAATACGATTTTTTTGTTTACAGAATTATGGACATATAAAAGATCTTGTCTCCTTGCTAAACAGATTTGTGTCGTTATTACAGTCGTACATATCACATTATCCACAACGAGCATTGAAATATCTTCAGAAACACGCACATGTTTTACAGTAAGTTATTTTTATGCACTTTATTGTAAATGATTTTATGACTTTATTGTAAATGAATATATGATTTGCATCTGATACGTTTATATATATAGTTTATATGTATGTATACAGTGAGTTGCAGGTAAATTATTCTAACGTACCCGCTTTGAGAACACTCGTATCAGGCATACCGATACCAAGGGAAGGAGAAGATGTAGATGACATTTTAATCACTATAACTGCCACACCATATACCTCGGAACCCGCTATTCCGCAACACTGGCAATCGCTGCTGGCTACACTTACCAAGCTGCACGGTGAAGGTACGAGAAGTAACTTTATTATATAAAAATCCTCATTTTAGTTATAAATTATAAAATTATTCAATTATTACAGAGAAGAGATTTGTCCTTCTTACATAAGCGACATTGTACATTTAATCTTTAGTATCATAAATATTCTAATGATATAATACGAGAAAATAATCTCAACGATTGTTCCATCCTCTGTAGATGTACTCAATGCACTTCAAGAAATCGAGCATGTGTCATCGCGAAAACCTACAGTTTTGGAACCCATAACGGACAACATAGCCGAACTGCTTGTATCACCACAGGGCAACATCAGAACGCTCGCCCACAATCTACTCGCTAGAGCATTGAAGCATCGTCCCGCATCGAACGCGAATATACTGTCCGCGTTTCAAAGATGTTTGGATAGTCACAGGGCGGATGTTCTTATGTCAGCTTTAGAAAAACTACCGGATATCGTGTTGTGCATGCAAGGTAAAACCGACTGCTGTAACAAAACGGATTTATATATTTCGAGATATTGAAGTATGATAATAATTTTATAAACTTTCACAAATCCTCTCTTTTCCTTACATTGCAGAACATGCTTTACCGTTGATGAAGAGGGTGTTCGAGTTGGGAGTAAATTCGAGCGTCAACACGATACCTTACATCACTAAGACTATCGCTCTGTTAAATACACAGCAAGGTTGTTAATATATTAATCTATTAGTTTTGTAAATGTTACACACATAAGACTTTTTTACAATTAAAATAGAACAGCGGAGAAGATCTTTTACCTCTTTCCTTCCAACATTTTTAAACTATAGGTAAAAGAAAGGGGATCATTATATTATAAAATATTAGTAACGTAATTTAAATATATAAATGGGAACAAAACTTTGTGTATTATTCTTTTACAAATAACATATATACATGTGTTTTTTATACAAAACTATTCTCTTAAATATTATCAAAGTTTATTAATCATGTGTTTTGTTGAAAAGCTTCTGGAGAAACGTCATTGACTGAATAATTCTTCATAAATGTAGTGATTGCGCTTCTTATATCCCACTCTGCATCCTGGAGATATTTGTAACAATATCGAATATTCATCGTAGTTAGTTCACGTAAAAATCTAAGTAGTTGTTCCTTTTCTGATACGCTGAGTACTGTTGGAGTAAATTTAGGCACAGGTCTTGGATCAAATTTCACTTCATTAATTGCATTGGCGGGTGTACCATCGATGTAATATTGATCATTAACAATGCAATATTCATTGTCTTCTTTTCGTATAATAATGAAAGTTCTGTTGAACAGCATAGGCGGGCAGATTGATAATCGATATGAAAATAATCCTTGCACGGAGATGATTATATAATTATCCTCTTCGTATAACAAATCAATATGAAATGTTTTGAAATTGTGCACTGTCGGTGGTTGCCGTTGAAGGGCAGTAATTATCTTCTCAGGTCCCCAAAATAGGAACTCGTGATACTTGGCGTAATCGACAAACTTCAATAAATTTCTGTTTGTGGAAAATGTCTTGACGATCTCTTTATGTATGTGATTCGTTATACTACCTAATGTCATGGAATAGAACGCATTTTTATCATACAGGCCGTTCATAACTATTCTATCTTCTTGGTCATATAGCGTGAAAAAATGCTTGATAAATTGCTTAATCAGAGGAATCTTTGTTCCATTGCCAAGATAATTACTTTGTATACTTGGCACAAATTTCTTTTCCATTCCTATGACAACCCCGTCTAGTGTCTGCAAATGCGGGAAAACGTTCTTCACAGCCTGTATGTAGTCCTGGGAATTGGTATACTTCGTACACAGTGGATTCCCGTCCAACCAAAGTTCGCTTATCTTGAACTCGCAGAAATAACGCAAATATTCCACGTCCAAGATTTGATTGTGTCTCAAGTCCAATTTGGTCAGGTGGTAATTGAAGAACTTGTCAAATAGGATGATAGCCGTGAGCCTGTTGTATCTCAGACTCAACTCACGGACAGGCAGTCGTAACTGTTGGGAGTCACGAGAGTTGATACCTGTCTTGCTGCAACGTAGCACCAGGTCGAAGATCTTGGGTATAGAAATGGGACAGAATATCGAGCCCAGTGCCTTTTCGTTTTCGAAGTCGTCCAGATTGAATATCTTTTTCACTGGCTCGTACCTGGTGTGCAGAGCTTCCGCTATGATCTTGTTCGTGTTCACTTGCAGTTCCTGCGTGCCGAGATATCCCAACACGATGTCCATGTGCAGCTCCTGGCCGCCGGGCAGCGTTATGCACAGTCCCTGCTTAACGAGGTTCTCTATGGCGTTGCTAGCGCATTTTGCGAGGAATGTGCTTTTGTTCTTGTCCTCGACGGTGTACATAATCGGTACCAGGAGCGCCGGTTCGCAGGTAGTTATAACGGCGCGTAGGACGTCGGTTCGCCTGTACAGGGCGCCGTCGAAGACGATGAATTTGTGCCACAGATCCTTGCGACACGCAAGGGTCATCTCGTGACTGTCGAAGGACGGCTTGATATGTGTGATCCGGTGCGGCTCCCATGACATTTGACTCTTTGACGGCGACGTTGCCGGCGTCGGCGATGCCATTGTTTATTATCGCGAGAAACAGCGGCACCTCCTAACCTCGATCTCCGCCTCACGACTTGCCTAAGTGTAAGTACATAATAATATTACAACAGATAAATAACAACTGTCAATTGATCCCTTACAGAAATTTAATACTGTTAAGTAATTATAATTAATCACCAACCAATTAATCACTTCATAGTATTAAATTTCTGTGAGGGATGAATAAATATTAATATTCTATTACAAACTTTACTCCGATTTTCCGAGACGTTCGCTGCAGTAAGTCTTTTCACTTATATATAAAGGTTTATCAAAGAGATTTCTCTCTGACTCTGATGCTTATAAACTTTTAATGTTAGATTAGGACTTAGGTACTTAGGTTAGATTGTAAATTAAGGGGATCCTGCACCCGTCTGTATTACCGACAAAATTACCGACAAATTACATTTCGGCCACCGTCATTTTTCATCGCATTAATTCGACAAAATTGAAAACGCTTCTCCACGATTGCAGTACATATATCAATGATTCGGGGATACTCAGATTTTATATGGAAAACGAGAAAAAATTACGGAATTACAGATTTCCTTAGATTTCGTTACCCACTTTTATCTCAATATGGCGTCTCGAGTTGCGGACGGCCTGTCAATTCATCACAAGATGTGCTTCATATGAAAGATGTACCGTTTGTACGAACGTGAAAACAAGTCTCCCCGAAACGCGAGACACGACACAACATTAATTCAACCTGAAAATCAAGATTAGAAGTCTAATAAAAACGTAGTGTCGTGGGTGTCGTGCGTGTGTGTGCGTGAAATATAGGTGCTATCTTTGTCTATTACAAGGACAGATATAGGTCGGTAACATAGAAAATGGTAATTTTTTTGGTAAAACATTTGGCTGCAGGATTCCCTTAAGGGATCTATCAGACTTGCAATCTTGATTTCACGGGTTCAATAATGTTGTGTCGTGTTTTGTGATACAGGGAAACTTGTTTTCACGTTCGTACAAACGGTATATCTTTTATATGAAGCACATATCTTGTGATGAATTGACAGGTCGTCTGCCAACTGGAGACGCCATATTGAGGTAAATGTAGATAAGGAAATCTGTAGTTCCGTAACTTTTTCTCGTTTTCCATATAAAATCAGAGTTTCCCTGAATCATTGATGTATGTACTGCAATCCTGGAGAAGCATTTTCAATTCTGTCAAATTAATACGACGCTGCATGAGTAGAGATTTTTGTTGGTAGGGTTGGGATGAGACAAAGTTTGAAAGTATCGAATGTATCGATATACTAGCCGGCCTCGATCTCGATAATCGGAACGCGACTACTTTCACGTCTGTGTGCACGTCTGTGTTACCTCTGCGCCTCTGCCCAGTCTGCGCCCTGCGGTAGTTAACGTATATGGTTAGGAACATTATACAATAAAATACATTTTCCGACGTTGCCGCAGAAGGAATCTGAGGTAAGGAGTCGAAACTCTGCCCAATTTCTTATTTGACTTGTCTTGAAGTAAAAGCAATTTCCTATCACTGCTAACGTAAACATAAAGTGTCAGCCTATACATATATTAAAAAAATTGATTTTTTATCTAAATATAATATAATTTAATAATTATATAGCTATTAGCATAAAGACCAAATGTGATCAAATACAAATTCCTTTTCATTTAAAAATTTTCAGGACGTTTAGTAACTTTATCCCTAGAAAACACTGTGATAATCGAGGTGATGTCGAAGGTACTGGACGAGGAGCTGAAGCAAGCCTTCTCAAAGCTGCACGAGAAGATGGTAGACACTAAGCAGAAGTTGAAATTGGCTGATATACAAATCGAGAAGCTGCGGCGTACGAAGCAGCGAGCAGAGCTTACTGCAAAGGAAATTTGCAGCCTCCCTGGTGACACAAGGATGTATGAATCTGTTGGTCGCATGTTTATCCTAGATAACATGAACAACATTAAGGACGGTTTGGAAAGTAGGATAAAAACGTCTGACGAGAAGATTAAGACGCTAGAGAACAACAAAACGTATCTGCAACGGAGTTTAAAGGAGAGCGAAAATGAGATCAGGGAAATGATTCAGCAAAAGCAGAGCAAGGAAACTTCGGGTTAAAGCTTATATATCAATGTATGTGAATGCTAATTCAATCATCAATATCCTTCGAACCTTTCGGATTATAACTTGGGATGTGTATCTGTAAATATACAGTACCTATGAAAAATCTATCATCTGTTGCCTTGACATAACACTTCTCACGTTCATACATTTTTGTAATTGTGACATTTTTGTATACTATATATGGATATATTATATATAGAATAAAGTAACACACGCGCGCGTCAATGAACTCAACAGTTTGTAAGAGTCAAATCAATTCGATTATTTAATTATATATAAAATTATACATAAGAGACATACATATAAGAAATGAAATTGTATGCATGTAAACAATAATGACTTTAATTAAATAAACATTTTGATTTTATAGCTGAAAAATTTTTATATTTTTATATTTTAACTCTGTTATTTGTTTACTATTTTTGCAAAAACGGGATAGATAAAGAATAAATTAAAAATATATTACTTATTTTATCAAATTCTCTTGTGAGACTGTCGATTTTTGGAAATTAATACTTTTATCGGTAATTGATTGAAAATATATACATACATATGTATATGTATACATATGTAGATAGAAAGAAGAAATTTAAAAACAATCGGTAAAGTTATCAATGTCTTTTTCTGAAAACTGATAACTAACCGAACATAACTTACATAAAACACAAAAATTTATTCAAAATATATCATTTATTTTTGATTTCCAATGAGTTTACTGTCGATGGTAAAATTAATTTTACTGGAATATAGCGGCATCTATTTCCATACGTATAATGTTCTTTGAATGAGTGTGTGTACGCCGAAGCGCGGTGACATAACCTTTTCTTTGAATAAAGATTAATTTTGATCAGTGCAATGTCGACATTAATATCACGATCCGTTGCGTTATTAAATAGGAGTCATAATGTCTTTACAAAGGTAATTTTTCGTGAAAAATCTGTTATAAGTTAATATTCTGAAACAGAGAGAGAGAGAGAGAGAGAGAGATAATATTTTATACACTATTGCATACTGCTAACTTGCAGATATATTTGTTTATTTATTTTTATATTAAAAATAAAAGCTTTATTTGAAATATTGATGAAAATCAGATTATAAATTTTATGAAAAAAGTCAGCATTATTATACGACATATGGAAATTATGAATCATATGTTTATCAACTTATTGTTAGTATATTGCATGTATATCGAATTTTATGTTTAGTGTTTTTGATTTTTAAAAATAATTATTCTTTTTTTCTATTAGTAAACTTTAATATATATATAAGGTTTTCTTTAGGTTTAAGAATTTTTTGTTTATTTAGTTTAGATACATAAACACATCAAGTGTGTTACGTCAACAGTCTAGCTTGCCCAAGCAACCAACAAAAATAAAAAAGAAATCGCCAATTACATGGAAAAGTTTGACAGTCTCCGGTATTGTCGGTGCTGGTCTTATATTATATGTAAATCACCTTAGAGAGGAGAAAGATAGGATCATAGCACGGGAGAGAAGACGACAATTAGGCAAAGCTAAGATTGGTGGCAAATTCGAGTTGATGAATACAGAGGGAAAGATAGTGAAGTCTGATGATTTCTTGGGCCAATGGGTGTTGATATACTTTGGATTTACGCACTGTCCAGATGTTTGTCCCGATGAAATTGAAAAGATGGTAAATGTGGTGAACACTCTTGGTAAGTGTTAGATTTAAGTCATAATCATAATAATTAAAAAGTACTTACTATCGAATCTTGCATCTATGTGTGGGCTGTTAAAGTACATTATTTCTGTTTTTTGCAGAGAAAGAACACGATTTGAAGATACAACCAATTTTCATATCAGTGGATCCAGACAGAGATACACCCACTGTTGTCGGCAAGTACCTCAAGGAATTCTCCGATAAGATCATTGGTCTCACTGGCAATATTGAACAAGTTGGAAAAGCGTGCAAGGCGTACAGAGTTTATTATAGTAATGGCCCTAAAGACCAGGATGACGACTATATTGTTAGTATATTATGAATTAAAAGCAATTTAACAATCATATAAGATTATACAAGCGATTTAGTAATCAACGATTTTGCGACACCGTATTTCCTTTTTCTAGGTGGATCACACGATCATTATATACTTGATAGATCCAGAGGGCTTGTTCGTGGATTACTATGGGCAAACGCATGATGTAGAGAAGATTGTGACTAGCATCCTTGTAAACAAGTTGAAATATGATCAATTAAAGAATGATACTTCTTCTTGGCTGCCATCGTTGCCGATCAAGGGAGTGTTATAAGCGGTACGACATTCCTATGTACAGATAATTTTTAAGTCAGTATTGTGCTACAGGAAATTTGTGTATGTCGTATATTAATATTACATATATAAATATATATGTAAAGTATAGATTAATAAATAATATTTATTTTTTAATGCGCGATATGAATACAAAAGAAATTGATTTTCTTGGTAAAAAGCTGGCTACTGTACAGAAGTTGGATAATAAAAGATTTATTATATTCACCCTCTCTGTTTACTTCAGTATATCATAAATTATACATTAAATTGATTTGTGTAAGTTGTACATCAAATATTTTCATATCCGATCTTGATACAAATATATATACACATTTACATACACGTAATAAGAGAGCTTACGAGGTAAAATGTTTTACTAAACGTTTATTTTTGGAGTAAAACGTTCTTATCTTAAAATTGATAACGCTCTTCACGACAGGCAGCGCTATCGATGCTTTCCTTAATCAGATTCGAAATTTGCAAACATTGATTATCTCATATACTGCATATCATTTTTAAATATATTTAGTAGTCTTAAAAACTAGGATTTGTTGAACAAGATTTTCAATATTGTTGCGCGCTTAAAAAATAGCGATACTGATAATCTTTTATCGCGATATTCACGATAAATAATGACCGAATGACTGTGATATCCTGAGCCTATTCCGCCATATGTAAAAATAGAGCTTTCATAGTATTTGAATGAAGTACCTGCAAAAGCGTCCTAATGTTTACGCGATGTTTGCAGTACAACGTAGTTGCTAATAGAATTGCTGATAACAGACTTGTGATGCGCGACGATACGGCCGTATCAAAGTTTAAGCAGCTTTCATTTATTTATACTACGTGTGCTCAGTTCGGCATTTTCGCGGAACTGAGCTTAGGTATAAGTGACGGATGGCACGTCGCATTTCGAAACACCGAGGTACGTCGACGAGAGATCATCGGAAATTCCAACGAATCCCTAAAAATACTAAAATATCAAACATTGTCTGTACATTAATTATCATACACATAAACTTGCATGAATTAAGATCTATAATATGGACAGCTGACGGCAATTAAATGACACGATATCTCTGAAAAAGACATAATATAAGCTAAAAGAAAAAGTCGACTCAGTCTCTCCGTTTTGCGAAGCCGCAAGGGAGCAAGAAAACCCCCCTCTAATTCTATCTTTTCTTTTTGGACGATGGTTCGTTCAAACGCGCGTTGAACATTTATGAAAGAAGCAACGTGCGTTTCTTTTCCTATCGTGAAATACGGGTGTTATCACGGGTCTCCGCGATGCTGATGCAGATTGTGCAACTCATATTCGAGGTGACAGCACTCGGAGTCGCTCCATCGATGCTGGTCGCGGATTTTGTCATTCGGCCCCGACGCATCCGACATCTGAAAGAAAGAGACAATTATTCGCTAATTCAACAGAGAGTCATTTCGGGTTAGAAAAATGGAAATTAAAAAAATCACCTCTCTCTCGAAGAGGAAAAAACATATAAACATCCGCACGATAGAACTTCGATTAACAATATTGAATTAATTGTCTATTCAGATGATCGCCATTGTTAATTGTTACTTAAATTTATGTCAAATATATTTCTCGGTATAGTTATTAGAAGTCTTAGAAGAGATAGTATTACAAAATATCAAAATCTTATATTTAATCTCATATTAATAAATATACATAAAAATGATGTTAAGTTCTACGAAATATTTAATTGCTTCCTCTATATTAAATTAAATATAGAAATTTATAATTGTAGTAGGGGAGACCGGGGCTATCTGTCTACGGGGGCTATGTGTCCAGTACCGCTATCTCAGATGTTAAAAGATAGATATCTCGGTAATTATTTAGATTAACGACTCCCCTTCCAATGACTTTGTAATTGACAATATTAAAGTCAAGATTATTGGAGGGGGAGTTTGTTAATCTAAATAATTACCGAGATATATCTATATCTCAACACATGAGGCAACAGTACTGTGGACACATAGCCCCCGTAGACAGGTAGCCCCGGTCTCCCCTATACAAACTTTTATTTGATTTTTTATGATTATTTGATTTATTTACACAATTAAAAATTATAAAAAAATTCTTCCCGTCTCTAAATATTTGCGCAATATTGAATGGTATCGAGCGCGATGAAAAAAAGAGAGAGAGAATTTTATCAGCAACTATAAGATTACGGGGATTACCTAGTGGGCGCGATACTCGCGGATACTCGCGCAAAACGATGCGGTACTCACCGAGCAGAAGGAGAGCAGCGATTGATCTGTGTACTTGCTGCACATGAGCGATGTATGATTAGCATGATGATCCTGCGTCGTCGGCTGCGTCGGCGGCTGGCCGTTACCGGCAATCTCTAGGTAGCCCCGGCTGCTCGCTAAACTACCTCCTCTCGTTCCAACATCTGCAAAATTGCATTGCGGGTCGTGTACGCTGCAATACGTTGCGTATTGCACAACACTGTGACTCGGGTGGATTTTAAGCATTCGAGTGAACACTCCTCTTTGCAGCAAAGGTATCGACCGGATTCTCTGACTTCGGATTTAGTCATTTTAAGGGCGCCAACCGGTCGCGACGTCTGACTCTGACTTCTCTCACGGTGTATATCGTGTTATATTATTTTCAGCATAGCTATGTGAAATATTCCAACTTTAGGATTTCTAAGGCGACAGAGAAAAAGGATCTCGAGTAGCTATCACTTTAACGTCTAACGTTCTCGATTGATGTATAACAAATTTCTTAAATCTATAAGCTGTTAAATGCCTAAGCTTTATACTTACGTTACATGTTTAGCGATTGCGTTAAATACCACGATACTTAATTTATCTACCATTTATATAATTTATTTGAAGGGTTAAAAGCGGCTAAGTTACACAAATAGCATCAATTATTTCGTATTTTATTCGAATTTCTGAAATATAGAAGCCAATTTAAAGTATTCTAGAAAAAATTTGACAAAAGAGTTTTAATCATTTTCTTTTTAAATCAACATAGCCCGTCTTTTAATCATTTATTAAAGGAAATTAAAATCAAACATTTAAACAGTTAAGAGTGATTTCGATCAAACTTCGATTAACTTAGTTACAGGCGATTAAATTATCAAGTAATACCTACGTAATTTTTTTAATATAAAGAGAGTTATTAATTTTTCTTTTGATATATACGGAGAAAAAGATTAGATCACAGGAACAAAATAAATTTTATTCAGAAAATTTAGTCAATTCGTTAGATTGCAATCATCACGTCGATAAAGTTAATCAGAGTTCGATCGAAGTTGCTCCGAAACACCATGGCTTAACAAGAACGAGACACATCACACATGAAGGGACACACGACGTTTTGTAGGATTTAAGGGGACACCTTGTGTACTCGCCATCGAGTGCGTGGATCGACGAATGGCACGATCCTGGAAGAAATAGGAGGGCGCCTTCCAGCGCGACTTCCACCATTTGGGCCTTTTCGAGTGCCGACGACCGGATTTTGAGACGTTGTTGCAACTGCACGTGCTGACCGAATGTGTCGAGGGTCTCTGGCCCCATCGAATTCCGTGTAGGTGCGTCCACTTGATACTGCGAAGTGTTCTCGATACTTCGGTCCTCACTTCACCGTTTAGGAAGCAATACAGAACTGCTACGAAAAAGCCCTTCCGGAAACATACGAGATGATACCAATCGCTCTTTTGCTTATCGATCTTAATTCTTATCCAAGCCAAAGCCTGGATCCTCTTCTCAAACGCAAATCTTTAAGAAACTAGTATTCTTCATATAATTTGTAAAGAGGCGTGTAATAAATATCATTTAATCATTTCATTTAAATATATCTTCACTTAAAGTATTTATTTCGTTTTTTATTTTCCCTATTCGGTAATCGTGCGTTTGTCTTTTTATTAAATTTATATTTTATTAATTAAAAAAAATAAATGTTAAGAAAAAGAATGCAATAAATTAAAATTCAGTAAGAGATAAAGAGAATGAGAAAGAATTACAATAAGTTAGTTCTTTAAAAATCTAAACTCCCACCATTTATGCGGCTGTTCAAATGTTTCGCTATACAAAGTAGAGCTTCTAAACCCACAGGAAGCAGCACTTTTGAGTATATCAAATTTAAGAAATAAAATTATCTATATATATGCTCAATACCGTGTGTAACTAAATTTTTTGAATTTTTTGGTTAATTAACTTAATTTTTGCACTACACTGTTTAACTTAGCTCGTTGGTAAGACATAATTGATGATGAGGCAGTCGTTATGAGCGCACGATTTCTTGCGTAACAAAACTTTAAGGCAGTTCGGCGACCAGTAAAGTAGATTCGTGCTATTAATAATTGCGCGTTACCTGGAAAGATGCAAACAGCTGGTCGCAGAAGAGCCAAACGACTTCTACAGTCTCATTTACACCGATGCTATACGACATCCCAATAAAGAACGCGTAGTGAACACCAAAGAGCGGCACCAGAACTAGTGTGCTTCTAGCCCATCGCCTAATCATCACATTAGACATATATTTGTATATTCAATTATATAAAAAATAATTTTATGTACAATACCATTTTATCATAAAAATTTCATCAAAACAAAAATAATATTGTAAATTATATTGTATTTCTATCGGAAATATAACTTTTGTCACAGATACACACGTAGAGCTTACTTGTATCTTTCTGTTTCCTCCGACATGGTGGACTTGAGTTTCACCAGCAACACTCTTACGATGTTGATGAAGAGCACGAAATTTATCTAGCGTAGCCAGATAACAGATGGATTAATGTGCGACTGAATTAATTACGAACGCAACGAGGCATGCTTACCAAAATAGAGAGCATCGTGGGCACCCGTATGAAGAGGAACAAGAGAGAGTTCTCGTTGGTCGTCCAGCAATAGGTATCCTGGAATATGATCCTCGTAACTACCCAAGGTAAGATAAATATAGCTGGCAAACCTGTAAGGTAAAGTTGTGTGACAATCACATAACAAATTTATTAAATGTATTATGCTTATAATAATAAGTTACGCTTATTAATAATAAATTTCTCTACGACAAGAGGAAATAAATAATTTAGTATAAAGTGTTTTCTGGCGATCTAAAGTTTATAATTATAGAAAAAGATACAAAACATGTTTTTTAAATTATATTATCAGTTAAGAATTAATAATTTCAAAATAATGAAGCTAAAAAATATCAATATGTGTATGTGTGTATACATATATAAAATAATATTACACATATATCTACATATTTACAACTGAAATTTAAAAAAATATGCCTGAGATAATTAAAATAAATTCGGTTGTGACTATTTTAGAAAAACAGATGAGAGAAAAAATATGTATAACAAGAAACATATTTTTGAAGTCGAAATTATGTCATTATTGTTGTTCGTATCGCTGCAGAATTCTCGGCGATTTTCACAGTCGATATGACATCACGTTTCATGTAGAACCGTCTTGATTTTCAAGAACTCTTGAGAATTCCTGAAAATTCAAGGATTCTACATTTTCCTGTAGAGATCCTGTTGCCCTTTACTGTGCCGAAGACAGGATGCTCTAAAAGAGATTTATATCAAAGCAGACTTGTCTCTTATTCCATATATGTTAAACACGATTTCTACTAGTGAAATTTCAAAGTCTATTTTTTAATTATTTTTTAAACGTGCCAAAGAATAACTATCAATAAAAAGATAAGTTATATATAAACGTTTACTAAAAAAAAAAAAAGAATATCTCCTTGCAAATTAATCAAATAATAACAGCAATTTATTGATTTGTCTTTATCACCTTCATTCGTCTTTTTTAAATCTCAGATTAAATTCTGAGTAAAGAAGTGTCAATACGAATATTTTGTTCTTTACATTTATTTAACAAAAGCATTTATTTTATATGTATATTTTCTTAATATAAAGCATCCAAAAAATTTAGAAGATGACAAAATAGTTAATAATTATAGAGTGCGAATCAAATTATAACTAATGTGGGGATATTTGATTGAAATCCCGAAAATCCTTCTGGAACGGTAATTTCTGAAATTAATCCTACTTACCCCATCCGAAAACGATGTAGCATGCGATGCTAGAATTGGCGTCGGTGAAAAGCGCCAGGAAGACCAGATTGTGCAGATATATACCTTCCATCAAGATCCAGGAGTAGTTTGCCAGGATAAAGTACTGCCACAGGCTGGTGAACGTTTTACATTGCCAATTGCTCTCCTTCTCGTCGAGCAGCCAGTAACCCTCGTTGACTTTGATCACGGCTTCCGCCAGTCCGATACCGGACACGAAGAGCACGTCTTTCAGTAGCGCCATGAATGCTCGCATCACGAATGAGACGAACAGGTGCATGTGCAATATATTCCGTGGACATCGCAATTTCCTACGTCCGATGGGAGACAAACTTGAACGTGGCAACGCGAATTACGTTTCGATTAGGAGATGCGAGACTTTATACGGAGCTATGAGACACGATACGACTTTGAAACGAAACTAATCATGCTCTGGTGAAAAGATCCCGATGGTCTTCAAGATTTGCGATTTTATATCGTATAGTGTAAACAAGACACTAAAATTTATAGCTCTTTCAGGGGCAGCCACGACGTTAAATTCGTTATTTTACAACGTGATATATTAAGAATAATAAAAATACAATAAAGGGATACGATAAAATGTTTTAAGATATATCTGACAATAAATGTTTTAGTCTTTTTATATTAAAAAAATCGAAAATGTTAAAAACAAAACGCCTTGTTTTGTAATCATGTATTGATTACATTTACATTTTACATAAATATACTTACTTGATGGTAGCCAAAATGCAAAATGCAATGATGAGAGTGAACAGCGAGATTGAGTAGCCGAGTTTCGAGATGGTCTTCACGATCGGGAAGAATTTCTACAACATGCAATTGCGTTCTAAATGGGAAATAATTAATTATTGACTTACCATTTACCTATGAATTTAATTAATAAAAAATTAGCCGACGACGCACGTTCGTGATTAATTGTAAAATTAATATAAAAATAATTAGATTAATTTATGCGACGTATCGTTATAAATTATATAAATAATTTTTAAAGTTTATTGACGATACATTAAATAATTAAATCGACTTCATGTAAATCTTAAGTGTGACTTTTCCTAATTAATATGTATGTTATAGTAGTAGCTTCGCCAAAGCTCCCCAAAACAATGTCGTTATATGATCTCTATTAGAAAAGCAAATTACGAATTGAAATTGTGTTTAATTTATGGCTTTCATAAACCTCTCTAATTCTCTACTATAGGTACAGATCTCTACTGTACTGAACATTGACGGTATTCCTTGTCTCAGTGTGTATTTCCTTTCATGCTAGCTTTATGATCCTCAAGGAGATCCCTTTCTATTACATTATGATTTCGTCGTCGCTTTATACGAAAGCTCCTCTAATACGAAACTTGTATAGCCTCCCTATATTCAGACATTGAGTAAAACGCTTTCACCGTATTTGCTTGTATTAAATTATGTTCAAGTTTGTATTAAATTTGCATTAAAGCTGTCAATTTGTGTTACAAATATATTAATTATTTAATCCTCTTAATTATGGAGCAATTTTAGTAAACGTCTCTAAAATTATAATGAGAAATTATTTTCTTTGTTATTTTTCACTTTATCGTTGCATACATTCGCTATAGACTGGAAAGTTGATAAAAAGGCAGATATCATTCAGGTGATTATTGAAAAAATAGGATACCCTTTAATTTGGATTTTAAAGCTGACGCCTCAATTTTAACGCTATAATATGTGTGCAAATTCTGCCTGACTTAAAAATTAAGCGCAGAGGTCTTGGTGGAAAATTCTTTTTAGTTTTCCGCCCGATCTCCTCGATAACACTATTACGACGAAGCTATTGGCTCATTTGCTCGCCCGCTCGGTTCATTATCGTCCAAGTCTGGAAACTAACTCCGCAGCAACGTCTCGGGGTCCCCGTGAATAGTGCAAAGCGTCGCGACGCATCCCCCTCCCGCTGGACAAAACGTCGTTTACGGCTCTCATTTCCTCACGAGTAGAGCAACTGACGTCACGTCGCGTCGCCGTGTGATTCCGATCGATCTTTTCATCTCCGCCGTTTTTCACACGGCGCTACGATGCCACGGAAACCCGGGAGAAGGTTCCGAATTTACTTATCCTCGCCTACGTTTTTAGCGAGACGGATGATCTGTTGTCTCAGCGTCACACGGCCTTATTTAATTCTTACCTTAATGAGAGTAGCGTTGTTTGCCTGCACGTCTGATATGTTCATCAGAACGGTGACCATCTGATCTCGATAACACTGGGTATAGTTGGTCCACGTGCTATGAGTTTCGGTGTTCCAGTACCATTGACCGTTTAACATGCATTGCTTCGAAGCGAATGCCTGAAAGACGTACTCTCTCTTATTTCTTCGATCGATTTGACGATAATTATTCCTTAACAAAAATATCGAGAGACATTTCTGTCTCTCGAGAGAACACACCGAAATAGAGGCTTATTTCAAATTATGTTTTAGATCAATTTTATTTAAGATAGAACTTTAATTCGCAGATTATCTGCAAAGATATTTAAACGCGAAAGTTATAAAACGAGATAACGCGTAGTGAGGCTTTGTCTAACAAGGAAAAATTGAGCTCGTCGAGGAGTCGCGGTTGTTCGGACACGTCGCCGAACCTCATCGGAGACATTTCAATCACTTGAATTTGAAAAATGGATTTTATCGTCGAGAGCTAACATGGCAGAAAACGACATTATTAGATCGAGAAAATGGTCTAATTAAGTTTCTCAGTTCTAAGAGAATCTCGATATTAATTCGTTCCGGTGTCATTATTCCATCGAATAAAATTTTGCTGTTAAAAGTAGTTTTCGGAGACTCTACACGGGGATCGATCCAGGTTAATTTAACATGACTACATACATGAGAGTCGAAACCCACGATGTAAGAAGGGCACTGCTGAACAGCTAGTTGTCCAGGTGCCGTCGAGTTCCAACATAGTATCTTGTCCCAAATCTCGGGGCACCAGCCTGAATAGATCGCATCGAAATATTAGCGCGATAGATAAATAACGAAGATACCTGGAGCAGCAAAGTAATTATTATTATTGTATATAACGCGCAAAGAAAAAATATGGTTTAGAAATACTCCGTCCTAACGTTTTTATTTTTTTGGAGCTTACAGTCCTCTTTATGATAAATTTTTAATTATAACTCGGTAAGATACTACGTAGATATTTTTTACATTAAATTCTTTATATTTGCAAAGCGCTTATAAACTATATTTGTTTCATAAGCGTACATATGAATATTCTATGTTAATTTGCATGGATTTCTGGTGGCGCGATCCAGTAGCTATGGAAATATAATGGATCTGGTTCGTCAGCGCACGATGGGATTTGAGTTATGATATACAGATCCGCTTATACATATATCTCGCTGTATTATTATTAAATGTGTTGTGCGTTACGTCAAGCGAATCGGCCATTGTGGTAAACAGCGGTGAGAATAATATGCAGGCTGTCGAACGATCGTGATTGTTCGCCATTCAAAGCCAAGTGCCAAATTTGACGCGGTCCTCTAGATTGCCGGTCTTTCAGCGGTGAGCTTGACGCGGCTTACAAGAATAGGAATCCATTAGGTCCTGGAGATCCGTATAGAATTGCATTTAGCCGTATCCCTACATATATATTATACGTCCACGACTATGTGCGAACAGTAGGCCACACGGGGCGGCAAACTATATTTACTTGAAACAATGTACTCGATATTATCGCGTACATTATCCGTATAAGCCGCGAATTACGCTGCCGTGCACCATATATATTTCCCTTGCGCACTATATATAATAATAAATAATAACTTTGTTGAGCATGCGAGAAAAAAGTATTATAATTAAATATTGATAAGAGTAGATATGTACATCAACAAATACACTCAAAACGCTAGAAGAAAAGTATATAAACTTCCTCGAACTTCGCTGCTTTTCAATCGGCGCCGAATATCAGCGTTCGAACTAACAAGGCTTGCACAACCAAACTCGTCAATTTGCACAACAAAACTTCGTAGAGACACAAAATAGCTTAAAATTTGAATAATAATGCGTATTTTATTTGTGTTCTTTTTTTTGGTCTTTAAGAATGTAACGTAGAATCTTAAACTGTATGAGTATTGAGAGTGTTTTCGCTTTTTCGATATCTATAAATTCTAAATCAAATAAGCTACAAAATATATAATTATACTGTAAGATACATAAGAAAGTTTGGGAAAAAAACATATTTAGAATAATTATTAAAATAACAATTATTATAATATATATATATTATATATATATATATATATATATAGGAAAATGCACGAGACTTTGTTAAGACTAATAAAAAAGTTTATTCGTTCGGGCGCCGTGTTTAAAATTTAGGTACTCCATAACTTTATGCATAATAGTAAAACTAAATTATGTAAAGCGGTAGAGTTATAAAAAGTACCTCGATCTAACCTCGTGTAATTGTGTGAACTATATAATATAATCTACATCGCGACACTATAATTCACATCTTTATTCTTTCAAGCTGCATTAAAATTTTTTGTTTTTTTAATGATTGTAAAGGGTGAAATAATTTCCCGGAACTTTTCGCCATTTATCTCCATTTTAATGTCAATTAATCTCAAGTTAAAACGTTCTTCTCCTTTGAATAGATCAAACTGCGAAATGTGACGAATGCTTTTGAAAGATCTCTAAATGTGTTTAATCATTCCGCCTTAATAACTGAAAGGATTTACGTGTGGAAATTGAGATTCAAGTTAATAAAACAACTAATCGTCAATGCGATTTGCGTGTTAAGCAACACTTCTGTGTAACTTCCTTTTGTAAGGCGACACAATAAATGAAACTCGCGAAACTCTCGCCTGAATTCACAATGCCGCTTGTGTAATTAATGGCGGCACACTAGCTTCGCTATCCATTTGATTTCGTCGACCTGCTCGAACGGGCCAGCATCGTGATGCGAGATTAATTGCGACGTTAATTGCTCCGGAGACATTCTATGGATGCTGTTTACTTACGCGCGTGATGTGTACACGCACGAAAACGCGAAGCGTGTGCTGCGACACGTGCGAAAGCGCGCGGTTAACATTAGTCCGTGCATCGCGCTTGTTGTATGCATCATCTTCGGATCTTTCCGGGATGCATTATGCAAGTTTTTAACCTGTTGATTTTTAATTGTTTACTGTCGCGCAATCGCGCGATATTTCCAAAAAACGCCGTAAATATTATTTTGTTTTCCGCAAACATTCATACAGAAACACAAAAAAGTCGAACTGATCTCGCGACCTAAATTCTCTTTCACTCTACGACGCTATAAAAATGGAAAAACAAAAAAATTTTAAATTCCGGAATTGTGATTGCATCATTATTATGTATGTATAGAAATGTTTAAATGACATCGATATAATGCAAGCACACGATAATAATATTTAAACAAACGCGCAAATGCCGTAAGAAATACATATATATATTATTAATATATGTATATCACTGCCAAATAATGGAGAAATTAGTGATGTAATTATTTACGATCCTATTACAAATGATAATTATTCGTAGTTTTGTGATCGACCGCGTCACCTTTCCCTTCGCGTTTCCAACATAATTAAATAGCCCGTAGTTCGCCTATTGTATTTATCCAACTAATACGGCGATATTAATTAAAACGAGTCGACATCTG
Source organism: Leptothorax acervorum (assembly GCA_035220615.1). Taxonomy (NCBI): domain Eukaryota; kingdom Metazoa; phylum Arthropoda; class Insecta; order Hymenoptera; family Formicidae; genus Leptothorax; species Leptothorax acervorum. The sequence continues at coordinate 959,305 of JASTWQ010000030.1, read as the reverse complement.
ACGATCGATCGTAATTTTCCACCTAATACAGAGGCGGACACGAGTAGGTTAGTCGCGCGAATGGATAGATTATGAATGATGAATGATACGAAGCAGCCGGCGAGTGACATTCGCAGCAGCCGTCGGATTCAAGATCGTTTGAGCATATGGTAAGTTTTACTACTAGACGCGCTTTTGTAATGAAAATTATGCCAGCCGCGTGACACATCGGCACAATCGTTCTCTCGCTCAAAATATCAATAATATTCGACACGCAACGATATTTCTCACACGTCTCAATTTTCCGAAATATTATCCCATCCTGCTTACCTGGTCCCAATATATTTCCGCGATCGCAAAGCTTGGATTCCGATTCCAGTGTGTCGATCATCTCCTTCTGGATTCGGTCGATGTGGTCATTCCTCTAAAACAGAGATTCAATGTGATTTAATATACATACCTATATATATTTATATGTAACATATAATTATATTTCATGTTTGATTATTAAAAATGAAAATAATTCGTGAGCAGCTTGATTTTAAACATTGTTCTCAAAGCACATATTTTTGTTTTTAATTTTATTTTGCTTGATCATTATCTTTCCCCAAAATTTAAGTCGCGTGTTCCCTAAATTTTCAGTACGTGCTCGTCCGGAGAGTAGGTAATACATTTTGAGAAAATCTATAATATATGTCGATTACGAACAAGCAAAATACGATGGAGACTGTATTTCATATCTAAGACGATAACGTAACACGATGGGACTATCTGCGTGACAGAATTATGGACAGAAATATGAAATTATAGCTAAAGGAGATAGGGTTAAAGTGTCATTATAGTTCAAGTACGTTACGACAGCAATTTCACTGCAGCGGTCCAAAAATTTTTCGACTTATTTATTTGTACCATACGCACAGTGCATTTATTTTATTCGATTATATTTTCATATCTATATGTATAATACATATAACTGAATCGTAGAATACAGATTATTCGAAAAATTCTCTCGCGCGGTATATCGTGCTAATTTATAATATTTATAATATACACCTCTCTATCTTTTCTGAAACATCAGTTTATAAAACGTTCAAAACGTTCTCCAACTTTTTTTCCCATACATTTCAGGTAGAAAATTCGTTTAAATAAAATCAAGTTAAATAAAACAATTTTGCTTTAAATCGATCAGATACGGTTATCGCACAAATATTTCGAGTCTCCGTATTTAATTTGCGTATCGGTGCGTATCGAATCGGCATATTGAAATGTGAAAACGCATCGGAAACGTGAAAATGCACGAGACACGTTAACTCGCGCCTGTTTCCACGTGAAAGCGAAAAGCGAAAAGCTCACTCCAAATGGACACCTTTGTGATTTTTAACTCGGCAAAGCCGATATCTTCTCGTTTTAACTGCTTTTTTCTCTTTTGTTATAGCTTCCCGTTACGGAATTCGAGAAATTCCATGATTCGTTTTCTCGAGGAAGAAAAATATACACCAGAGTTAAACGCTTATCGGATATTTTTTTTTCTATTTATTTCTTTCAGCATATATCCAAAAGTATTTACCGTCGTTTTCAGTATATTTTTATTTTCAAATAGCATTATATACCTAGTTTATGAAAAATTCACCTTTCTACTGTTTTCATTAGCTCATAATGTCGTTTTTCGCTTACTTTTTTGCAGCAAGCAAAATCATTTAGCATTAATTAAAATTTTCCCCTATCTATATCTAACTCAATAAGAGATTTTTAGAAAGAAACAGAGGATTAATTAAATTGCGGTAAATTTAAGTAAAACTGATGGAACTTTTCTATATAGGATAAAACTCTATTACCTCTTGATGTGCTTTTTTTCTACTCTTTTTATTTTTAAAAGAAGTATGTATATGCTGTATAGGTGCTTATGTTTTGAGGTTTGAATGAAAATAGAAATGTAGTACGTATGTGCAGTATTTAGAAAATAACTGATACAAAACGGCACAGATTTCGAATATCATTTATTCTTACGTTAAGTTTTTATTATTACTTTTAATTCTTTATTTAAACATTATGTAACATTTAGGAATAATAAATGCACGTGTTATTTGTGTGTTCTGTCACGCTGCAGTAATATTTTTGAGTTTTGCTCGAATCATTCCTGAATCACAATCGCCTGTCGACTCAAATCCATGCATAAAAATTAAACGAATCAAATGTGTTATAAATTACATATTATATAAATTATTGTAAAAAATTATATGGCAGAAATATCTACGCTAAACTATAATAAATCAATAACCATAATTTCTTGATTAAGATTTGCATTGCAAGTTGCAAGTATCGGCATTGCGTAACAAAGCTCCTCGATAAAGTTGCATTCGTAATAGTTTATTGGTTTGAAGAATATTATATCATGATATATTTCTTTAAGATATTTAATTTTACTTAAATAAAAGAGAGTTTGAATAGAAGAGAATATATATTTTATTTAGATAATGTATACAAAAATTATCTTTCAATAATCATTTAAATAAAATTATGCTGCAATGATTTATGTGTTGCACGTTACTTCGAAATGTTTTATATTTCTGTAAGCTTTAAGCTACCAAGTTATACATTATTCTACGTGTTCCAATGAAATGTCTAAAACATCTCTATGAATACACAAAGCCCCTCCTCCCATTTTACATTTACGACGCGCTCATTCCACTTTCTTTCGCTGTATTATCATTTTGTACGCTTCTCTCCGTTGTCTTCTCGTCGCCTCGGCGACACAACAATCCCATCTGACGACATTCCTGATTGTATTACGAAGGCGGACATTTCTGTCCAGAAATTCTTATTACAATATAGGTATTTTACGAAAGGCCGTTAAGATAAAGCAAAGTTAAGAATTACCCTCAGCAATCAATAATCGAATCCATTTGCGCAATATGACCGTTGGTTACAAAGCTGCAAATTAATATGCAAAACGACAATCGTTACATACATAAATTATAACCACTAAATTGTACAATATTTCCCGTGATAAATGTAAATATATAATATTTGCAAATAATTTATACATTATATAATATCAGCTTATTTGAGATCAAACTTATTAATATTATTATTATTGTTATTCTCAATTGTAATGAAGCATAATAACAGTTTGTTTAAACAAGTTTACGCAAAGAGTACCTACGTAGTTATATGGTTGATACTATAAACATCCATGGGGCACATCGTCCTAACCAACTGTGTGGCTTTAATTCCCATCAAAAGAAACAGAAAGTGATAGAACGTGAAAAAGCGATTTATGGCAGTTTGCACGATTACTTTTTTCGAGCATACGACTCGCAGAAATCCATCCGGAAGTCTTCCAAAGGTTTCATAGTTCGCTGCACATTCCTCCTCGTGCCACCCTCCTCAACGCGAGGCGAGGCGGTAAATTTTTTTATTTTCCTTCCGACTTGCTCTCCCACGCATGTCGCCCGTCGCGCACAGGTCCCATAAAACGCGTGCGATTATTCTAGGTCACTTACTCGAAATAAACTTTGCGGATAACGCTCTGAGAATTAGCGGTGCATCTCCACCTTTCCTTCGCATTGCGGTCCCTGAATTCGTGCAAATTTATTCCGCAACAATCAGGGCAACTCCAACACGAGTACTAACACCCGTACAAAAGTTTCAGATTTTATCGCTGTCTGCGAAGCTGCCGGTATAGTTAATAAGCCTTTCCATGTGTCGCGAACGTTTACGTGATATGGAAGGTCATCGGCGGAAATTGTTTTGTTAATTTTAAGATAAATGTAAAAATAAGTAATAAATATTGACGCATTAATATAGAGCGCATAATAAACAGCGATTTTCAAAAATTTTGAACAATTATTTCGAAAATTTTAAAAAAAAGGACTTAAAAACGTATTTTTCAAAAATTTATTATTTATTTGTTTCAAACGCAAGCTGTAAAAATATGTTTTTATATATCTGCTATCTTTCTCCCTTTGCTTCTTATCATATCAACATTTTTCGCATTTTTATAAAACTTTACATTTTTAATGAAAAAAGTAAAGCCATTCTTTTTAGTGCTTTAAAATTCCCTTGAAACCCTTTGTATGCATATTTTTTCGCTGTTTTGGATGCCTTATACTTCTTAATAATGGCTTTATTTGGTAAAGTTGTATCTTAAGCTGCATTGCTCTTCTATATTCCTTTTGTGAATGTCTTGTAGGAAAATTTCTTTATCTACTACCGTTCGATGTATCATTCTAGAGGAAATGTTCGATTGCAACGAAGACATTTCAAAGCGCGACGCTATCCCGGAAAAGATGCTCATACTCTCATCCTGCTTATATAACTTACAAGTAGGCTCATATCTCTCTGTAATACATATCACGTAAACGAGGGTCCACGTATATCTACAGGAGTAATACTCGGGGTAGTAAATGAACGGTCATTCAAGGAAAGGCTAACATCCCTATTGGACCTGGATTTCGCTTGAGCTCGAACTTGAGCTTTTCCTGCTGAGAGGACACTTGTCAGCACGATGTCGAGAACGTTTGGTACACGACGGCCATCAATAACAGCGATTGCTGATACTTCGTGGCAGATCCCCGTGCGCGAGATATCCTTTCTCTAACGTTCAATTTGGCCCGCTCACATATATCCGCTTTATATAATCCGTGAATTACATATATCGGCGTTGGTTCATTTAAATTCGATAAGCTTAGACAAGGAATTTTGAAATTCAAACTAAAAATACGGAATATTCTTGAAAGCAGAGTACGAGAATATTGTCGAAATGTTTTTCGAGGCCTGATTTCAAAGATCGTTCTAACAAACTTGTAGTACAAAATATTTTCGTAATATATTGCACAAAAATTTTTATACCGTGTCACACAGCAATTTTCTCAGTGTAGCATAAAGCAATATCTTGTATGAAGCATAACACAAATATAGCGCTGCACATCGTATGCAAAACATCGCGTGTGTTTCTAGTCTTTTAGAACAGCAAATGTACTTGGTGGTTTTGAGTTACCATCTACTATTATAACTTTCATTTCAACATACAAATCAATGACGGCATTAAAGTATCAAAAGACAACAATGAGAAATGACTCTGAATAAAAGCTTTTCGAGAAAAAAAAGAGAGAGAGAGAGAGAGATTGTTTATTTATAAACAATCGCATTAAAAAGTTGGAAAAGGTAGGTCGCTCGGGATAACTCCAAACTTCCGCATCGCTGCATTTTCCGTGTTGGGAATGTGTCGATGGTCATAGCCCGACTGACACGAAATCAGCGCACGATTCTTCGAGAGAGAAGTTCCTCCGTCGTGAAGGGGAAATGTCAGAGAGAATCTCGTCGTTACGAAATCGACGAACCCTCGCGACAAAGTTACGCTTTGACTTCGCTGAAAAGCGCGAAGTTTTGCGAGTATAGGAAAGGGTACTTAAAAGCGCGCCCGGACGCGTTTCCATGCGAGAAAACTCATGTGGGGAAAATATGGGATGTGCGTTCTAAACGATAGCATTTTATGATCCGCGCAAAGCTTCTGCGTAAGCTCCCATATAAGCGTTCACCAAGCGTTTGGTAAAAGCGATTATATTCATTACGTATGCACGTGCGACGCACTGAATAAGCTCGGAAGTAACTCGCTAGAGTAGCATTCATGTCAAAAGTTTCCGAATGCTGCAATAATATCGACGAAGCTGACAATATCAATACGATCAAAAAGGCATTGTTCCTATCGGTTTCTGTAAGATTTTCATGTAAATTTTCAATTTACTCGGAAAAATTACTTAGCAAAACTTACTACTTAGCAACTTACAGAAGATCTTTGTTTTTTAAAGAGGTTTTTGAACAACTTTTCTTCAAACAGTTTTTCCCTTTCTTTGAATAAAATAAAAATTTTAGTCGCAGGATTCTTCAGATATTTTTTAAACAAGCACAAAAGAAGAACAAATATGAATTATTAATTCAAATGAGTTATAGGTATGTAATGATTTTTCCCAGCTTTCAAATGCATAAATTATAATTAAATAAATCTATATATAGACGTTAAACCAGAAATTATTTCAACAAGTAATGCAGGTATATTACACAGTAATTTGGTATCGCTGGATCGATATTAAATCTAATAATATTAATAATATTTACATTGCAAACGAAACGATGCTCCGCGCTAATGCATTTTCGACTATAAACAGAAGAACGGAGTGAGTTGCAACAAGAATGCAACGAAGTTGAAAATAGCATGCTTGTTACGGCCAACAAACCACTTGAAGTTTTCTTAGCATGTAATTTTCATGATGACTCACATAAAACCGTTTTATGTGCGAAATAGATAATAGCATAGCTGTAATCTTGATGATTAAGCGATCTTCAGCAAATAATGTTGCATGCAGACAAAAAAATTTATTAAAAAATTACTGCATGAGTTTTCATATGCAATACAATTTATTTCGGAGACAAAAGATAATTTTTCAACAATTCTAGTCTTGAGATTTTCTAGTATTAAGCTGTACAAGATGTTCGACGTTATAAGTTATTTTAAATGTTATATAGATCACTTTTCACATAGCAATTCAGTTTTAAAAGTAAGTTTGCTTCTGAATAATTTACATACAATTAGATTTAAAAATTAAGTCCCTATTTATATTATGTTCTTATTATTAGTAAGCTTTACACAAGTAATTACATAGGTAATTACACAAGTAATTACATTAGTAAACTTTACAAAGGTTTCCTGGAAATTTAATAAGGCAGCTAAGTAAATTTTTTAAATCAATTCGGAATGTACTTGAAAAACTTACAGAAACCAAATAGAAATTTGTATTAATAAAATTAAATAAATTAGACGGGACTGGAACATTGAATTACTATTATTCAATGGAAAATTATGTGCATTATTTTGAAAACCCAAATTCAAAAGAAACGAAACGGAGAACAGAAATGGTCTTTGGTAGCTATCGGCTGTATTTCTTTGAAGTTTTTATATCTCAATAATTCAAGTTTTATCAAGTTGAAAGTTCTTAGAATTCTTGCGGCAAAGAGTATTTCAGAAAACGAAAATAATAGTTGCGTCACGCAAAAGGCCGTCCGAGAGCCCGCCTACAAATAAAATGATTCGTCTGACCCTTCTGATATTTTCTACTGCACACTTCAAGGAAAACGTTGGCCAACGTTTGCTGATAAAGTCTCTAACGCATATTTAGCGAATTATCTCTGCGAAGATTTAAAGATATCGGCAGAAACATATTCAGCAAATGTTCCCCAGGGTTGAAGATTTCATGCAAACCATTTAAGATTTCACGTCAGTAATGTACAGAAAGATCACGGTGTGGATTAGCATCAAGTACGTATTTACATAACTCGAACTTTATTGTATATAATGTATAATATGCGATATATATATATAATATATATATATATATATATATATATAACATACCCATTTTTTTTATTAGAAAAGCAGATTGTGGGTGTAAAATAAGAGTTATAAGTCAAGACTGCCACACACATACACACACACACACTCTCTCTCTCTCTCTCTCTATCAAACAACAAGATTATTACTATCCCTTTTAAACTTTCGAATTCTCATTTGTATTTATTTAATTCTTCCGTAAGAATCTTTAAAATGTTTCTTATCAGAAGAATTACCGAGAATATAACGATTCCTGTTATGGCAAAGACGCAACTAAGAGTGTTTGCTCGTGATTGCGAAACGATGACGGAATCAATCTGTTATTTGTTTCTTATAAATTTTTTTCGATCAAAATTCGAGATTGCCTCTTTTTCTAGCAAAGGCAGCATCAGAATATAATTATCGTTGTTTAATTATTACTAATAATTAATAATGTACAGCGCGGGACAAAAATATTTATGATTTTACATTTTCCGGATTTATAATTTAATGGAATATTGTGAAAGTAATATTTAGAAAAGGTTTATATGTAGAAGATAAAGCTAAATATGTGTATATGTATATAAAAAGTATATAAAACAAAAAAATTATATTTAAAATTCTTATTTAATATTTTTTGTGCATTTTCTAGAAATAAATTTTCATGGTTGCAAGATAATTCTATAAAATTAAGACGTGTTCAAGATTGAATCACATAACTTAACAAAGCGGCAATAAAATAATTTAATGAAATATTTCTTCTTAATTTGAAAAGATAAACGTCACTGTAGGCGACGACAAAATTAATAAAGCCACAATTATTCTACAAAATCTAAATATTATAATTAGAGCATGCAATCACTGTATAACTCGATATAAACTTACATGCGTTTCCATAGCGGTTTCTTGGATTATTGTCCGTCGAGTGAGTTTTCTTCTCGCAGCTGCGTTTCTTCCGATCCTCAGAACAGTCCGTTCTGAAATATATCATACATTATGAATTAATCACCGATATTGTCCATTATTCTCCAGTATCATGAAAAGGGGGAAAGGAAGACGCTGCTTTCCTTTTATAGTTGGCTATCGTTGTTGCCGCTGTTGATTCGCAACATTTTTTTATCGCGCCAATATTTTTAATAACTTTGAAGCAATAATTTTTCGATTATTAGCTTTGAATGGAACGTTAATTATTACATCGTGTGATTAATAAGCTTATTATATATGATCTGCAAGCGCGTAGAAGCACATGCAATAGATTATGTCATGTGTAAAGGAACGCTTTGACGTGGCTTTAGTCTTCTGTGCAATAAACGGGAATCGACTGTTACTATCGAGTTTAATATCTGTAACCGAGAGCTTTGACAATATTTTGATGAAAGAATTTTACATGAAATTGCTGATACCCGACTGATTCAATTGATAAATATTGACACATTATATACAAAGGCAATCTTTCACGTCGGTATTTTTATTAACAAAAATTAATATAACATGTAACTGTGCAGCACAATAGCAATAATATTTTTGATGAGCGTGATATGCTGAAAATATCAATAAAAAATATTGTCTCTATTTAATCTTTATGTCATTAAAACAAGTTTATTGTAGAAACTTATTATGAAAATAGAAGCAATTAAGTAAAGCTTATATGGTCGATTATTATATCTTTTGTTATTCTATGAGTATAGATGTGAACTGTAAGTTATGCGAAAATTCATTACGAAAGTAATAGCCGTTTAAGTTGATGAACGATCAAACGAGAGCTAATCAACGAAATCTCGCATCGACGATGTCTGGAATGGCCCGGCGCGCCCTTGTTTGTCTTTTAATTAATCGTGTATTAGTAGGTCAGACAACCAACACCTCTTCTTCTTTTGTAACACTACGCCCTTCAATCTATTATCCAGATACGATAATCATTAGCGATCGATCGGAAACCGAAGACAACAGCCACGGAATTTCGCAACTTGTTCAGGGAACGAGTCGTCAAGGATATCGAAGGATCCATTACAGGATAGTAATACATATACTGCTGTATCAATTCGGCCTTTGTAATAGACACGTGCCTAATAGTTCGTGAAAGCAGATAAATTAAAAGAAAAGAAAATAAATCGCGCGTCAAGTCAGATAAAACGTTCATTTAAAGATGATCTCTATATTCATGCTTAATTTATTTATGAAATTCGTGTTAAGTTAGCAATAAAATTGTAATGCAACTTAATGCAACAAAGTGAGAGTAACACAGAGCAAACTTTAGAACAATGAAATTAAATGCAAATAGTTTACCAGAGTAACATGCGGCCACAGTTACATTCGCGAATCTATTGGCAATACGGATTATTTGACATTGTTGGCATATTACGTCTTCAGCTATTTGTATGCATAAATGCATACTAACTTTACATATACATATTAACGCAAGGTTATCAGCAGAGTCATCAATGGTTGATTAAAAGCAGAAACCATTTGTGAACAACGATTGTAAACAACGGATTGTGGACTCATTCCATGTCACGAACGGACTGGTGAATTTAAATATCAAGGATATGCCATGCAGCGTCGATTACAGTTACACGTTGCATTATCGATTACATATGCTCCGAAATGGTTATTTCCGTGATACATTGTTAACCATTATGTCAAATTTGTCAAGCTCGACAAGATCAAATTTATCGGCAGGCCGAGAATATTAACTCGAGCAATAAATCATGGAGCTTATACATAAAGCTTAAATCTAATTAAATTCATTTGATTGCTGCCACTATATAGTAAACATAATATAAATTTTGGTAAAGTTTCATACAAAATCTACGATAATAATTTCTTCGTTCGCATAGATCTTTTTAAAACTAATAAAATTTATTTATATATACCTATAATATACACTTCATACAATAGAGATATGACTAAATTTAAGAATTGTATTGTTTGGTAAAAATTTGGATAGATGCACTGCGTATTTTTCACGTTTACTCGATCGATGTGCCTTTCAACGCAACATAATGCACGATTGCCATTGAAATAGATCAGCGTGCATTGCGATTTCAAGAGTCTCGAGAGGTGTTCGAGTGCCGGAGACATTCGAGTGACGTTCCACGAGAACTCCCTGCAATGAAAATATCCCGCAATATAGAACAATGGCGCACGTGTTCGATTAGATTAATACAGGCGTAATTTGCGGACGTAGAATAATGATAAAGCCAACAGCGTGGATGGTCAAACAATTAAGGAGAAAGCTCCTCCGTCGGGACGACGCTTAGAAAGTCAATTATACCGTCACGGAAATTATTCATAGTCTCGTAATGAGCTTAAATTGAGATCTCACGTTTTTCACAAATAGCATCTCAAGCAAAAGGTCAATTCAAGCTAGATAAAAATTGTTTTCTTCCCTCATTTTCAATATTTGTATGTTTTTGCTCAACATAGATTTTTTTATGTTGGAAGAGCCAAGAGGTTAATTATTTGGAATAAAAATGTTAAAAATAATTATTCTTTATTTAACTATTACAAGTGTCCAAGTACCTACTCTATTTTCAATTATAACGTTCTTATAATGTTATAATGTTCTTTGACGAAAACGATATCAAGTTTCTTTACAAAAAACTTTTTCGGTACAGCGAGTTGTGGGATATCGCTCTTTGTAAATGTCATAGTTATAAATTTATTACAGAGTAATTTCGCGAAGTAAATATAGAGAAGTGGAAAAAGTGGCGTAAGCGAAGGTAGCATTTACATTTAATTAAATATTACAGTCCAAGAGAGATGACCTGATCAAAATGTATATGAGATATATAGAGATCTCATGCACTAATTTGGCACATCAAAGATACTTACACATTTAAATAAATATAAAGAATATCAACTTTATACGATATTATACTATTTCTCGCATTGCAGGATCTCTCTGGGTTGCGATTGAAAATCCCTGAGTAGAGGGATTTTGGTTTAAAGGTCAAACAGTTGATTAAGAATATCCTCAGCTCATCTCAATTGCACCCCATAATATTTTTTGTGCCCTATATTTCAAACTGTTAAATACTTAGTATTTCACCCGCTTTGCTTTATTTAACTTTATTTAATTTGCATAAAAATGTCAATTTCTTTCATGATAAAAAGAGGATTTCTTATTTCTTCTCCTTTGACGACAAAGACGTGAAGATGCAATTTAATAGAATTATTTTAATTTTTAAACACACGTTGCATCAATTTCACGCTTTATATTGAATCCATGTTATCTCTGTTCTTGCTGGAAAAACATTTTATAGATTAGGAAAATAATAAAAAAATTTAATATTAATACATTATTATATAAAACAAATGTATCATATAAAGATGATTAGATTGATTAGAGAGAATGTGTTTTTTAAAATTATATAAATAAAAAAAACATTTTAAAGAAGAGCGTCTAGATAATGTTGTATATTACAGTAACGCACACATATTCACATTAACTGTGAGGTTCGGTTTATCAGAAGACGAGAAAAACGTATTCCATTCCATTGTAGTCCGCTTTTGCGGTTCGCCGGTTTGAACGCAATATACGGAAAATAGCGCTGTATCAGCTGATGCAAGAGTAATAAGAGGACACATTCATGTGATGTCGAGAAACGCTGAGAATGAAAGATATAGCCATAGAAATTTTATTAAAATTTTAACGCGAAATAAAAGATGGACGAATTCGATAATGCGAGTAAAGAGCTTGCACTAATTTGGAAATAAATATTTTATTATCCTTTTGCGCTGAAACATTAAATTCGAATTTAAAAACTAGATTTCCATCGATTTGCTAAATTAAATAGCTCTCGACGAATTCACAGTTCTATTTGAGAAAGATATTTTCCGTACTATTCAAGGGCTCATTATTAATGACTCATTATTAATTAATGATATGAGATATGAGAAATTGCAAATATTAATTGCGTGGAAAAATATGTATGTATTATTATATAGCAAAATAAAAATTTGCTCCGATTTATCGTTGCACGCACACATGTATCTTCTATTCTTGTCATGAAAGTTGTTTATAGTTTCATGTAAGCTCGGTAGATTGAATATTCTATTTGAGATGAAGAAATAGCGTCGCTCATTTGTGTTATGTGCGGCACAAAGCGATTCTGAGCTTTCATATTCTTGCCGCGGTACATCAGTAATCTTTCCACACAAGTATTGATGTCACGTCTGTGTAACAACGATGTGAAACAAGATTTCGCTAGTTGAATGACGTTTAAGTCAATCTCGCCTAAGACACGACGGAGATGTTTTATGTACACTTCCGTAACTTACATATGACTCTAACTTTACGCGTCTAACGCGCTAGATAGAGACATTACTGAAGGAGCGAGAATCGCTACGGCAGAGTTCTTAAATTTGCATTAGTCAGTTTCCAAGATCAACAGTTTAATTGCGGATTTACTAGCACAAACCCTAGCAAAACGCTAACCTTATTTTTCCCGAAGTTTCTTTAATTACCGAGCTTTTTACTTGCTTTTCTGCGTAATTTGTATAAAGTAGTATAATTCCGCATGATATCGTTCGTTAAGCGGATTTTCTGTTTCTCGTTTAGTCTCTCAAAATCTGTGACGCAAACGAGAACTTCCGATGCCAATTATTAGTGTACCAATTTACTGAAAAAAATACCGAGGGGAAAAAGTACCTCTGTCCTCTTACAATGGTATTAGAGAAGATCATGTGGCGGGTTAAGGACGCCCGCCCCGCGGGATCGTTTCAACTTGCCCCTGCCCGCATTGGTATACATACCCGGTGGCCTATTTCGGATCGTGTCACGCGACGAAAGCCCAGAAGTGTGGCCCGTTTGCGGCTTCGCGAATCCACTCGTAGCAAATCCGCCGGATAAGTGGACATTTATTTGCGATTTCACGCTCTGTCCGTGCGTTGCTCGTCACACTCTGATCGATTGATATTGGCGGGTATTGCTGCAAATGAATCCATGATACACCGAGCTTTACAATGTCCAACAAGTTGTGTCTCTCACTGTCTGCCGTTCATTATTAAAACGTTACTTTTTCAATTGTAATATGCAAACGTATAGTTCTCTCTCTGATAAATCGATACCATTGTTGCTACTCATGGATGTATTTTGAATTACGCTTTAATAGATTTTTAATGGAATTTTGTAAACGATTAAATATAAATATATAGAGAAAAGAGATATGTGATGTCATTATATGTTGACAAAAAACTTGTAGATAAAAACTTTCATTTCTCTTAATGTATCATTATATTATGTAGCATTATTATATAATTCTTTATTATTAATTGAACAATAATTGAGCGTTGCAGAAATCTATGAAATTATTAGCATTTACTGACATCATTATAATCAGCTAAACTAATTTCTTGCGCATTTAAAATAGTTACATCTGTGTCCGTTATTAGAAACAATATTTCGCAGGAAACACTTTGCTTTGTATACAATTGGATATCTTTTAGCTGCAGCTCGAAATATACTTTTCTCATAGCAATGTTGTTTGCGGCAGCCTGCGTCCTCGTTTATATATATGTTGGAAAGAAAAAATATTAGATACTTTTTCCTCGAAGGAGCGAAGCAACGAAACCTTCCATATTTTCTAAGGTGCTGTTATCCTATATATCTGCAAGGTAACTTGCGTATACCTTTTCGAGATATATTCGAAATGCCTTTGGCGTTGATTTTAGTATTGAAAAATCTTCCGTTTTTCACATGTATGTGCTATTCAAGAACAGCAAAATAAAATCGATGGTTTTCGTTGCATTTCGTATCTTTATTCTTTGAAAAGAAAATTTTGTCCTTTAAGCATATTCCTATACATCAATGTAGCTATACCGTTTCTTCTTTTTCATGTTTCATGTTTATGTATGCATCATACATAAAATAAATATAAGAATATAAAGATAAAAGCTAAATTGTAAAATTTGAGAAAAATATATATATATGATTACACATATTAATATATTTCATAATGCGATACGTCCAGTAATTATTTCGCAAATTATTATTGCAAAAAATACGAGTAATTAATAAAAGTATATAAAATCCCACCCTAATATTTTTATTAAAAACGGATTGATTCCGAAATTAATCCGTTCAATTGATCAAAAAATCTCATCAAAATTCAGAGCATTCGGCATAAAAGAATATGTTTTCTTTTAAGCTATTTTATAACTCTGAAATATGTATATCTGAAATAAAGATAAGTCATAAAAATCAAGAACCGACAGTTCCGATCTTTTTTTTCGTCGAACAAAGAATGCATATCAGATGTTTCCAATCTTCGGAAATCACTTTCGCATCGTATTTCCTATGGATGTCTTGCCGATACTCGGATGCCCTGCGAAATATTTGCGACGTTTCTCGAAGGCTTGTATCGTACGCATTTGCGGGATACGCTCGCTCGCAAATAAAGTTCTGAAATGGATGCGTGTAATGTGTAATCAGTTGCAGAATTTGTCGACTGTAAGGATAATAAGGCTCGAATCGTACAGAGACGGTCACGGCGACGAATGTACGGCGTACGAATGACAGCCAATTGGGACATTGCGGTGGCTGGTCAGATTATGAACCTTGTCCAAGATAATGCAATTCGTGTATGGCTCTGCCAACGCTTCCTCGATTTCTCAAGAGCCTTGCAGAATTTCAATTCCGTTTGAAACTGAAAGCTACAGAGTATACGAGAGTATACGTCCCAAAGGCGTTGAATGATGTATAAAAAAAATAATTATCTACGATGCCAACGAGATATTCGCGATAGCGACTTCAATTAACTTTTAATGAAAGAGATTAATGCTTTTAATGCGGCGTTTTTTTAATAACTATAAATAAAAATTTCAAAAGCGCGTTACTTATTGCACTTATCTTATGTAAATATACGTGCGCGCGCAATTATAATCCTTTTTTATCTTTTTTCATAACTTATAACGAAGCCTTCTAGTTGAACTAATAAGTTCATGCTTTACTTATGACCTTATATAATGTTGGGTAAATTACTTGCGATTTTAATTCGACGAAAGCGCTAGCGCAACGAACGGTAGACGATAGACGATAATTACGTGGCACGCGACATCGTGCTTTAAGTTATACGCTGTCTTTTCTTAAGGACGCGGTAATGCATGTTGTCTGTAATTTGTTCCGCTTGTCAGTGAGAAGCAGAGACAAATGTAATACTCGTCGTCGACACACCTACTCTCGTTTCGCAACGGAAGGTAATCTGATTTCGGGTCAAGACACGCCTAGTTTAAACTTTCGAGTCTTCGTCAATCTCAACGCCCCCGAGACGCTAGATTTGTTAATGACAAACCGCCCTTTCAGGTGCTTTCTCATAAAGCAAGCTCGTTAAACATAGTTATATTAAGAACCGCGAGGTCGTCTAACTGGTAATCTAATCGTAATTATGCGGATGGTTGCCGTTATGTCGCAATTATTTATAGAACTTGGAAATCTCTTCCTGAATCTATGTCCCCGAGGAATTTATTTTCATTCGCAACTGAAAAATATTTGTTTAATGTCTTAGTATCGATAAAAAATAATTCTGCTTCTTAAATAATAAGGAATATAAAATGATTATTATATGACGGTTTATCATCATCTAAATTTTTTAATAAGCAATGCATACAAATACATATTGCAAGTCTGCTTTTAATCGTTTATTGCGGAAAGAAAAAGATTCCATGTCTCGTTGAAATTTTCGTAGAATATTCGTTATATTGTCCAACACACTTCGCAAAAACAATTATTTAGTTTAGCTTAGCAAAAGCATCAAGGGAAATCTTTACAGCAAACTAGAGGGAGGAGACAAACTTCCAAACAAAAGATAAACACAACGTTTTGCGAGTTGAATAATGTCGATGTTGAAATGAGAAAAGAAAACGAGAGGACGCCGTTCGAAGCATAAAATTGCGACTTAACTGGCAACTAAACAATCTCAGAGAGTAAGTGATAACAATCACTTTCATCTAAGCAATTTAAATAGCTATATTCGACCAACCGAGCACTCAGAATAAGTTTCTCTCGACTAGCAAATTAATTGCTCCTAGTTTCGACGCCCATTTCACCGCTGAAAACAGCTCGCAAGGACAGATAAAAGTTGAACCGATTAAAAAAGATCAATTTCCAGCTATTGGATAAAGTATAAGCTTATTTGGCACTAAATCTGGCCGTGGCCTTCATCAACTATGTAACACGTTCTGTTATTCAGAAAATGGCGAGGCCGCCGTCGAATCTTATTTTGATCGTTATTACACGAAATTGCCAAACGAAATGGGAGATGTAAAATGACCCAAATTTTCTCGGCAGTGAAGGCGCCTCACAGCGGTGGTTGCTATTTATTATTTATTAAATCTCGACATAATGCCATAATTTACCAGAGAAACTTTATGCGAAGGTTTAGGGAGCTCCAACGTGCTTTTCAAGTGCGCTTTTCTGCTGAGAGCTCCCTATAGGTTGGTCGCGTCGGGTAGATCCCTCTGGATAGAGCTGAGAGGTTAAAAGTATATCATTCTCTATGACTAAATAAATTTCAACGTGATATAGGATGGTTCGCCATTCGCCATATATATGTATATGTATACAACGCGTACAGATACGGAGAGATATTTGGAATGTAATTGTTTAAGGTCGTGGTATAAAATATCGATATTCTAATTCCTATAGATATCATTTATTGATATCTTTGATTAATGTTATATTTTGAAACTTTTATTATACATGTATAACAATATATGTGTAAGATAGTATACAGGGTGTCCCATTTTAAAAGACGACCGCAAATATCTCTTAAACGATACGTTTTAGAGAAAAATGTTTCAGACAAAAGTTGGAAGGTTTTAAAAAGGACATAAGATGGTGGCATTGATTTGACCCTGGATGGTCGTTTGAACATCACGTGAAGATCATCTTCAATTTCTTACATGGAACCCCCTATATTGTAGTATATTGTTTGAAAGGGTATAAAATAAGAAAAATTTTGGCGCAAACCAGAGGTCGATACGTTGACCCGTTCGGGAGTTATTTAAAATTTTTCTTATTTTATACAATTTCAAACGATATACTATAATATAAAAGGTTTTACTTACAATTTTTTAGTTGTTCTCCTTGGACACTGAAAAATTTTAAGTAAAACCCCTCATATTGTAGCACATTGTTTAAAAGGGCATAAAATAAGAAAAATTTTAGCGCAAACCAGAGGTCGATACGTTGATCCGTTTATAAGTTATTTAGAGTCAAAGTTCGAAAAAGTCAATATTTGACCTTAAATAACTTCCAAACGGGTTAACGTATCGACCTCTGGTTTGCGCCAAAATTTTTCTTATTTTATGCCCTTTCAAACAACATACTACAATATAGGGGGTTCCATGTAAGAAATTGAAGATAACCTTCACGTGATGTTCAAACGACCATCCAGGCTCAAATCATTGCCACCATCTTATGTCCCCCTTGAAACCCTCCAACTTTTGTCTGAAACATTTTTCTCTAAAACGTATTGTTTAAGAGGTATTTGCGGTCGGCTTTTAAAATAGGACACCCTGTATATTATACATATATATATTGTTATTATATTATTCTTAAATAAAGCAGTTAAAATGTAGTCAAATCAGATGGGAATCAATACAATAAATTGAGTAATATTTCATTCAAGTAATACCTGTTAATACCTACTGGCACTCAAAACGTCTAGCTTCATCATTTTATTGGACTGTAATATTTGTTTGTTCATATTATAATCGAGATCAAGTATAATTGAACCTAATAATCCGAATAATAGCCGTCAATCGTACGTGAGATCCTTCAAATTGGAGGATTTAACTTAAGAGCTTCGAGTATTGAACGATTCATTGAATAAAAATAATTCTAAACGCGATTTATTGAATAAAAAAAGATTCATTGCAGAATGAATTAAATATTTGTAGGTATTGTATAGTATTATTTAATATTGTTTATGTCAATTAATTAAATATTTTTTTAGTTAAGTTTTAAGAGAGCGAGCGAGTGAGCGAGAGAGAAAGAAAGAAATAGAGATAATATTTTGTCTCTGTCTTTTAGCGCTTGTTTGTATATAATATAAATAAATAATTAAAATTTTTATGCAAACTAATATTTTTTCTTAGATAAATAGTAAAAAATAATTAACACATTTAAGAAGACTATAAAAAATAATCTATATAAAGTATAATAAAATAAGAGATCTTTGAGAAACCCATCATCACTAATTGCGTTGACATTTTTCGTCATTACTAGTTTAGGTATTAGATTGACGAATTCGAAGTATTGCGGAAATCAATTACAATACAATTCGTCGAACGAGTGGCGAATAAGAGGAAGTCGTACAATTCCTGTTGCGAGCCAGCGGGTGGCATTTGTTGTTAATTAACAGATGACGTATGTCTACGAGAGATCGCGTTAACTGCTAATTGACATTGTTTTGAGCGTTAACTCTCGCTCAGTCACCTGTACTTGGATCGTAGGTTCTCTACGATTTAACGTTCGCGCTATTGTCTCGTCTAATGACTCGCGCGAGAATTAATCTTCAATTGCGTGAGCAAAGATCCAATTGCTCTTGTTATATATCGATACATTGAATCGAGATGCTTATCCCTTCCTTGTATACAGCTTACGCTGACACAGTTCCTACGAAATAACGTTCGTTCTATGTTTCTCGTAAATGTTGGATGGATTTCTATCGCGGTTCTTGCCGAGGAGTGCAAAAAGGGTTGATTATACGGGTTGATAACACAATTTAAATAATAAATAAAATAATAGCAGTTTTGTGCAACTTTGAAGACAATAATCGTAAGCACGTAATAATTATCGAAAATGTTCTAAATAATTATCGCGACAAATGTATCTCGTCATAATATCAGCGTAATAATTCGCGTCTCGCATAAATACCTCTAACGTCCTTTGAAGATATACGAAATATATTTTCTAGAAATAGAAGAAGTGCATTTCTTAAAAATTACTGCGAGAAGGAATAATTTCTCGACAGAATTATATATATGTATATGTATAAAAATCTTTCGCAAAAAACGGGATGCATTCTATAAATTATTTCTGTCCGTATTATTTATTAATGCCCGGGAAAGTAATTGGATTTTTTTCTCAAGGCCGAGGTTCATCCTATAGGAAACATAAACGATTGGAGGTAACAAGACACGTCCCACGCGTATACACTGCCCCACAATTACAGAACTAAATTAACACTAACACTCCACGTTTAACGCACGAGGGTCGTATTGTAGCTAAATTTGATTACAAAGATACTGATTCTTCGTAGCGCGTGACAACGGAAATAGAATGTCATATAACACGTCGGTAAACGTTGTCGCAATAAAAGTCTCGATCGTTGTCGTGATCATGATGCTTTATACTCACGCGAGTCCTACTTTTCATATTAGTATTAGGTACAACAAAAAACCAATTAAATATTCACTTGTTATGGTAGCGTAATGTAAAGATATTGTAAGATAGAGTTACGATCCCTCTGTGGAATATATAATGTTGCATCACAGCAAACAAAGATTGCATCTAAGATAAAATAAAAAAATCCACAATTGGTACTTTTTCTAGAATTGGTATACTCACTCGCTTTGACATTTTGACCGTAATATTATATAACGTTGATACGCATATCAAATTTCGTAGGTTTGATGTGAGCCGTTTGTAACATAATCTTCCTATATTTTTTCCAAATGTCTTTCAAAAACCGTTCACACAGTAAATGTTTAATTTCTGATTTAAATAATTAAAAGAATAATATATTGTAAGATAGAAACTATAGTCTAGACGTTCAGAGATCTTTTCGACAATGTAGTTAAAAACAAGGAATTATTTTTTTCAACGTTAAACTAAAATAGGTATCTTTAACAATGTCTATAAAATTTTGAATAATTTAGCTCTGCGATATTTTGCAATAAAATTTTGTCTGTGTCTCGATGAAGAATCTAACATCTAATTGTAAGAATAAGATTATTAGTCCCAAATGATAGGAACATGCTGTCGATCAATACCTTGAAACAAAAGAACGGACCATGGCCTTGACGCAGCACTATCGGTCATTGCTAATTAGTTTACTTCATCAAGTGTCGTCTTGCAATTAATATACACCGACGTCAATAAAGGTGCGCCGTTGTTTTAATAAAATGACATACATGCAGTAGGTACCTACATCGAGAAATTATGACATATTATTGATTAATTTTTCATCAAGGTAGAATAAATAGTTTGTCTTAAAAAAATATCTACACATCTAACATATATGTGTTAAAAAAATTTAAAGAATAATTTAAAGATTTCAAGAGGTGAATGACTTATCTGTAAAATTAAGACTCGGTGAATCTATTGACTGGCAGTTTTGCTACTTTAAAAACCATACAAAAAATTATGCATTTACATGGCAACTATTAATTATTGTGCAATTGATGTAGTTTAATAAAAGTCAAATAATTACTTCCTTCCCGATCTTTTAATTACCCTCTCTGGTTATTGCGAACTAGTGGTAAACGCTTGTCGGTTTTTAAATTCCTCACGTTTTCCAACGTCAAGCGACAGCAAAACGACTTTTCTCTCACTAAAGGTCCACAAATGGATCTGCTGAGCGCGAGAAAACCGACGATGTGTTTCCTACTTATCGCTTAATGTAATGTTGTTTTATGCAAAGAAGCATCGCGACGTTAGCGCAAGCTTTACCCTGGCAAATATATCGTATTTGCACCGCCTATTTAAACATTATTCCTTACTCTTGCTTATATTTTTTGTGTTCTTATTGCAGAATTATCGAAAAAATAAAGGACGTTTTAAAATTTTCTTTGCAGCTTTGGAAAATATTCTTACACTTATGCAAATAGGGAAAAGTCGAGCAACACATAAACTCAAAAGAGCAAATATATATATATATATGTACTAAAAAGTACAAAATCTATTATTTAATCTAATGTAAAAATCTATTTTAAAATTACTTATAGCTACATTCTTAAAAATCTGATATTAATATTTTTCTCAAAATCTATATGTATACGTGCGCGTGAAAGATACGTTTTCTCTAACTGATGTTAACAATTTTTTGATCACTGATTATCAATCATCGCAAAGAACATTCTCACGGGAGAACATCGAATCGATCTTCGTATGTTTTAACGGAAACTTTCAGCGCGCAGCAGCGGGTGTTCGCGAATGTATGTTTCTTGCAAATGGTCGGTTTTGCGAAGAAATATATTTTGCACTTTTGCACAAACCGGAGTCGGTCCTTGCAGATTGATATAAAAGATGCGATTCAACTTTCTCACACACATACACACGAATGCATTATAGGAAATCGTTCCCTTCCTAAACATAACATTAAAACAAAAAATGCATTAATAGTAAAAAATATTTAGTGAAAATAGTGACAAATATTTTATTCGTAAATTGTAATTTTAATTTAATTTAAATTTATTTCTATAGTTATAATTTTAATTTAATTTGAATTTACTTCTAGTCGTGAGAGATATCCAATCTTGTAAGTTTCGCGAAACGAGAAATTTAATTAAAAATGAAATATATATACGTAATGCGGGGGAGGGGGGAGAACTTCTCCCATCGATAAATTCCTTCTCATACACCACATGGCCTTACTGCATTTGTCGCACCGCTTCTCGTCCGTGTTAACAAACAAAAAATTACATTGAGAAAATTATATATTCTCTATTTGCACGGAAGTTCGCGTCGCCTTTATTAAGTATATATGCGCTTTTGAAAATTGATACTAATTTAACACAACGATTAAAGGCATTCTATATATTACAGATAAACGTTTTTTTCAGTTTAAGTTAAAGCAAGTTTAAATAATTTATACTCGTGTCAAAATGGGATAAAATTCTGTTCATAATTTTATAAACTGTGTAACGAAAAACTTTAAGAAAAGAATCAGATATATTTATAAAAAATATTGTATATATACCTATATTAATTAAGTACTTATACATATATATACGTGCCAAAATATATGGCATATGAAATAATAAGTAGAATTTTACCCTGATTGCTGCAAAATGATTATCTAAAAATTATCTAAAGTGGACTTTTACAAACCAAAGCGAAATTCAACGATACATAATCAGACTGCAAGAGAGATCTAAGGCCAACTTGTTTCTAGCTATAAAATAATGACCATATTTCGCATTGTATTGTCCTTCGAATTATCTGACAATGAAAAAACTTGCGATTGCGCTTTTCGATCGTGCTTCTTGAAGCAATCAACGTTCGCACGTTACTTATAATTGATATTAACATGCTTAAAGTATCTTCTTTGCTTGGCGCAACACGTTTTCATATTTAACCAACCTTCTCGTTAGATAACCTGTATTGCTGTTTGCGTTACACGGCCGCGGCGGTGCAATTTCGTGCTGAAACTTCCTGCGGTGTTATTAACTCTTCACTCTTCAGACGCGTACATGCTCAGTGAAAATTCTGAAATTCGCACGGTAGGCACAAAACTTAAGCGCAGTTTTGAGAGATAATTTACTAAATTTACGTATCTCGCTATTTAATATATCGTTAAATCCAATCCTTCCCTGCAAAGCACTTCTTTGATGTTCTATAACTCACATCAGTTTTCAAGACAGAATTCTATCTATAATTTCATATGCCGCATATTTTTATGTATCTTAAAATACATATTATATTTCTAATTCTTTGAATATCTTTTCATATTACACGACATATAAGATGATAAATAGCGAGAATTATATCATAAATACGCAAAACTTTGTTTCGCAGCGTATTCACTGTTGCATTTTCTTACCTCACAATATTTGTCGACGACAGCAAAATTGCTGCGGATAATAATATGCCGAATTAAAAAAAGGTAAGCATAATCAGTAGTCATGTAAAATAATCTTCCTCTGTCTTCTTAATTCGGCCGTTTCCATCGTTGCAGCTGACTAGTTTCCCGGGCGGAGTCTGGTGTCTGGTCACATCGGAATTTTGTCACTCGAATATCAACCTCGTCGTTTTTCAACGAATCAACTGACGCGAATCTCGCGAATAGATCCGATCGATCGCTGCGAACGTATTAAAAGCTTTCGAAATTAAAATAATCTACGTCGACCGAGATATTCGGAAATCTTTACGTACGAAATCCTTCGGGCGACTTCGGCTGTTGTCGCGGGGTTGTTGCTGATCGTCGTACGATTTATCGCGCACTGTACGGCCGACCGACAATACCGACAATACCGACAATACCCGCAAATACCGACATACATCATTAAAGTCTCATTAGTCTCATTACTCTCATTCTCGCGTGGGTACGACGTACGCCGGTGTCGGTGTCGTCGCCTTTTCTTTCTATATTTCGACGAATCGTAAGGCATGAACTGGAATAAGGCAAAAACTGGAATACGTAATATTTGTATATCTACACGTTTGAGGGTACGTGAGAGTGCGAGAGAGAGAGAGAGTAAAATGTGTCGCGGAACGGCGGAAGCAATCGCGCGGAACGTCGCGAGTGTCTTCGCCGAGATCGGGAATCGGGATTCGGGAAGACACCGCTCGGACGCTCTCGGCAATCTTCGCCAGTCGTCGTCTCCACCGCGGCACCGGCGACCGGCCACCGGCCACCGGTCGCCATCTTGCCGTTTGAACGACGTGTGCTGATCGCCCGCGCCGGTGACAAGCGTCGTGACTCCTTGTGCTCGCGTATTTCGGCAGATTTACGGCGCGGCGCGGCGATAACTGGAATGTCTAACATTCGTGAGTATACACATTCAGAAGTATGTAGCGTTCGGGAAGAAGCGCGTCGTGATTGCGATCATGTGAAACTTCGCGGAGTAAAAAGCATATCGGAGCTTGGGGGTGCGCGCGTGCGCGACGAAAGAAATTCGCCGCGATTCGATGGATGCATCGCTCGAGCACGCTGCGCGGTTGACACAGCAATTACAGTATAATTAGTGCTGAGATTACTAATTATAAAATTATGTGCACGAGGTGAAATATATGCGATTAGTACCTATAATTGTTAGTAATGATCGCGATACTTTTTGCATTAGCCGCGGTCATGCCGATTTTGGTACTTTGAAGTTTTTAAAAGTAATTTAATTAGCAAGCTTCTGCGATATCAAAGTCCTATAGATGCACGCCTGATGGAGTAATTTACCCTTTTTCTAGCGCATTATTTGCATTGCGTCCCGTCGTGGAACGAGGATCGAGAACCCGAGGATGTGCATGTGCGTGCCGCGGTCGAGAAAGGAGCGAGAGCAGTGAATTTCAATTCCTGATGTCGTTGGACGCTGCGTGGTATATCCGGTTACAGCTGCGAACGGTGAGTGCCAGATATTAAGTTTCGTTCTTTTCAGCTGCACTTCTTGACACTTTCTGTGCTTGAAATGGAAAAACCTACATACACACTTTGTACACACTCTGAAAGAATACGTAAGAAAAACGACAAGACCAGATCAGGTGCAACTTGAAAGAACGAATAACAGATTAAAAGAGCCGTACCTAGCTATTTCGTTGTGTCACTCTATTAGATTGTTCACGAAACAACGGACGATTATCATTTTATCGCGAATTTGTGATAATAAAAATTGTATTCCAGAAAAATGCGACAGAGGAATACGTGTCCTAAAATAATATGGAAAATTGGCAAAAATTTATTTATCTCATTTGCGATTCAAACAGATTCAAATTAAATCGATGAAAATGGATTATTATTTTGGGAATCATCTAATGGCAAAAATAAAAATTTAAAATCCCGGAATCAGCAATAAAGATAAATTACATAAATAATTCGCAAATAATCTTTTCACCTTTCTTTTACTTTGCGTTATTAATAGATCGGTTATATGTGAGATAATGAAAGAAAATAGAAAAGATATAAAAATAAAGTATAAAAATGCACAAAGCTCATAATCGTGTAATTTTGCTATTATACAGTCACTCGCGTATAATGTTCAAATAATTCACGAGAATAATTAGCTATACATCCACGCACGACATCTCGTGAGACAATCTAATTTAATAATATACTCATGGAGTCGCACGCGAAAAGAAATGAATATTTTCTTGACTTTTTAACTACCGTTTCTTATAAAGAACACAAAATGTGTGAACGCATAATCTAGATCTTTTATTATATTTAAAGAAATTGCTATTATATAGATTGAAATAGTTTTGATATATTTTAATTATTAATATATAATAAAACGACATATTAATAAATGTAGTAAAATATTACATATATTATTCATGACGATAAAATAAAATAAATTTATTGTTGCACATTTTACCAATTTTGCAATGTTATTTAATATTGTTAGGCTGTAAAAGAAATAAAAAATATAAAAGTAAAATATTTTTGCGTTATACTAACAAATTTATAAGTAGGAAAATAAGATTATTTTGCAAACTGTAAAATGTGTACGCGCTGAATCGTTTTGTTAATCCGTATAAATCATGCTCGCAATTTTCTGGTAAAAATATATATCCAACAAACCATACGTGAAATCCGACATCGTGAAAAACGTCATCATGTTATGTGGCATTAAGATATATATCTATATATATATATATAGAAATAAATAAAAGTACGAAAAAGCTCCAACCAAAAACATTACGCGCGGAGCACACGTCTGCATGTATTTTTGCAATAATTTGCGAGTATATCCCTGTGAAAAATCCCTGCGTTTTCTCTCTGTGAAAATAACCGAACGCGCAAGTATATAATCAATATTTATGTGCGGTATATATTAACGGGGACAACCACAGATTATGATGCGCAGGGAAAACGATTGAAAAATCAACATACGGGAACGTCAAAGTAATGTCATAAAAAATTACAAAGACCTACGTATCAAAATAACTACTTCTCTAATTAGGAAAATTTTATTCCAAATTTATTATTATTATTTTTAAATAATTAACATGTTAAATATAAGTAGATAATATCTCCCAAAAATATTGCGTTAAGAGAATAAATAAGATTTGAAATTATTTTGCAGTATTTGTCATGTGTGTGTGCATAAAAGTATATATATTCTTTTTCTCATATTTTTTTTTATATTAAAACACTTAAAGTTTGTTATTTTCTACAAAGTTTGAAATAAAATTCACAGTGCTTCAGGATATAAGTTATAGCTCGTTTGAATATATAAACGCGATATATGACTCCGTATGATATACATAAATGAAATACAGTCGTAATTACGACTTATCTTGCCTTTTTTGATTATGGTCGCAACATGAGCCGTGTGGCGTCCTGATTCTTTCAATTCTTTTGATTTTTACTTAACGAAGTGCGCCTTTTATCTCGGCAATCATGCATGATCTCACAAAGCACGTAATTATTGGCAATACAACATTGTAACAAGTAAGAATAAATGTCCTACGTCCCTTTTGTTATTATCTTCTATTATATACCTTTTCATTATTAGTTATGCATAGAAAACATGTTGCAAGATAGAGAGCGCTTATAGAATAATGCATGCAGAATCCACATGTTTTATTGAACAATGGCATAATGAAATTTTACTAAGCAAAGCTTTCAAGAACAGATCTGATTGACACGTAATTTACTTTTCACAACACCTCCACGGAACTTCGACTTTCCATGCCTGTAGAGCGGGACGAAAGTGGCCAATTTCACGTCAGCGGGAGGGAAAGTATCATTTCCTCCCTAGGGAGATGTTGTGAAAAATATCGTGTACACCACGGGAAGAAAACTTTTTCAGACTCGTGTGATTTCCGCCCTCGCCTTCGGTTCGGACGGCAAACTTCACACTCGTCTGAAAAACGTCGCTTTCTTCCCTAGGTACACAATATACTATTTCATTATTCACACATTATTTAAATCAATCGTGGATTCCAACGAAATAAAAAACGCAAGATAATCTGGGCAATGGAAAGTAAACAATCAATTAATACGCTTCAGCATCAATGAATTTCAAATAAATAAAATATCGTTTAGACGGTAATTAAATTCATATATTATTTTTTGATATTATTTCTCTGCGATGTATTTATGAAGTATTACTGTGTTTTATCTATGAACTCTCTCTCTCTCTCTCTCTCTCTCTCTCTCTCTCTCTCTCTCTCTTTGTCAGTCGATTGAGATGAAAGACAGCGACAAGCAAAGTGCCACTCTTTTCCTTATCTTGTTTCGTCAATATTTCAATATACTCTGGGTGTATGAGAATGCACCCAAGGGTACACATAATTCTCCGGTCTATCGGTGGCTCTCGTCTCTTAAAATCGACACTAGGATTGAAGGCTTGTCGCGACGCGGAAGTGCGTCAATATATTTTCCGTGCTCTCGTGTCGCGGATCGATTCGTGTGGTGCTGTGAAAAATTCAAAGCGTCGCACGAATGCGCGTACCAGCGTAATTTAATCACGCGTTTGCGATTGGCAGACGGAATGCGACGCGTGTGTGTGTATGTGTGTATGACAGGACGGTGTGTGTCGCTTTATTGAATTTAGACCTTGCCACTGCACCCGAGCAATGTTGCGGGATAGCATAATGCCTTCGGTGGAAATTATCGAATTTGCCGATTAATGTCATGGATTTCTTTCGGAGTATGTGCGGATAGAACATGACAATCATTTTGCACGTTAGCTTTCATTTATTGCAAAATGCAATTTACCAATGGCAAGTCTCGAGTATGCCCGTTCAAACTTTTCCTTCAGCTCTTATTTGTTTAATTGGCTTTTCCCTATTGGGCCAACAAATAAACGAAGTGTCACTAAGACTCTTAATTGGCGTATTGATTTTTTCCGACAAGGCGATTTAATTGAATCTTTCGGATTGAGTCTTTCGAATCTCGAGCGCAATGGATTCGTCGTATGAATGAAACTCTTTTCTCTTGTGAACATTTTATTGTTCATTATCTATAATATCTATATTATATATGTATATATATACATATATAATATAGATATTATAGATAATGAACAATAAAATGTTCACAAGAGAAAAGAGTTTCATTATATATATATACATATATAATATAGATATTATAAATAATGAACAATAAAATGTTCACAAGAGAAAAGAGTTTCATTCATACGACGAATCCATTGCGCTCGTATATATATATATATATAATAAATAAGTTATATATATTACTAATAAAAACTTAGAAAGTATAAGCATCGCGGTATCTCTACTCTGCATTTTTCATAATGAGTGAAATATACGGTAAGTAATGATATTAAGTGGATAATAAAAACTGTTGTGTAATAATTAAATATACAAAATTCATTGCATACATTTGTGAAGTAATTATAGCGATAGAGGAAAATATCTTCCTGCATGAGATGAGCTTTAGTCCTCTCATTACAATCTAAAAGAAGACCTTTCACAGTTTATCCATCCTAGCGTAGCTTAAAATTAACGTTCATGTAATATTAATTATGCACTTTCGAAGAATGATCGTATAGCCGTCGTTTTTATTTTATCGTCGTCAAACTCGATTACGCTAATGTTGCATCGTTGACGGAAAAGAAAGATGGCCGGATGTTAAGAGTAATTGTTTCATTATCTAGTATAATACGCGGGCGAATGAGTAAAATTATACTGAGCTATAATATAATACGGTTGTACTAACATAAAGGCCGAATCGAATTTAACACCATTGTAAAACAGCGAAAATCATTATTGACAATACTCTGACTTTGACATAATCATCAGATATGATTTATTCATATCTATTCGATTTGTTTGCCTTTCACGAATTTTTAAAGCTGAAAGCTTTGACGGGTGGTATAGTAAAATCTGATCGAATTAATCCATCACTCCGAGATGAAGCAGAAACATCGTTTATAAATTAACGGCTTTTATGCTGTAAGTAGTGTAAGTGATCCGTCGAGCAATTTACTGATAGAACACTTTTAATTCTCAGTTGATTAATTCAGTGTGGTTACTACGGAATAAGTCTGTTGATTTTTTAAATGCTTTTTATGACATTTCGCAAGAACGATCATTTTATTACGTCTGTCGTTTACTCGAGCAAGAACTCTTAATTTGCAAGTTTCTCGTATAATTTAAAGCACAGATCGATTAGTTTGATTTCAATTACCGTTATATTTTATATAACCTTGTTCAGAAATTGAAATGTCAGTATAATTTAGTAGTTTCAAGGTATAGTATATTTCCCTTTTTATTTTTTTGCGGAAATAGTTAAGATAACACGTGGCAATAGATCACAGTTACCGCTCCAGTTAATTGCGTGTTCTCAGATAACCGTTCTTTACGGGCGCAGCGTGCGATTGTAAAGCTGATTCTAGTATCTACCTCTTGATCTGTATATGGAATTACTTTTATTTCCGATAAGATATCGCGATCTTCAAAACAAAATACGATTGATTGCATTGAGCTATTATTTATATATCAAAATTTTACTCGTAGGAAAGTTTGACAGATTTCTTTTTTAATTTTCAACTTCTTGAGCGAAATGTAACTATTATAGAATAATGTTTCTACCCGGGGGATAATAGTTTGCCGAAGATAAAACTAAATCGCGCACATATAATATATTAGAATTATTTTATCAAAATAGGAGAAAATGTGCTACATCTAACATCCATTTGTTGCAGATTGTTGATTCTAACAAAAGTTAAAGACAAAAAAAGCAAAACGTATACTCGTGTAGATCACGTACAATGATACGAAATTAAGTTAATAACATTCAGCAAATATATAGACAGCAATTTTAAAAAATAACATAGATGATAAAAATTGCTTATATGCGTAATTCTACTCTCTCTCCATAGCGTAATTAATATTCTTGTGACAATTTAAATTCTCTTATAGACTTCTCATCAAATTTTCTCGATTTTCTCAAATGGATAACAATATTAACAATACGTTACTTAGGAAAGAGTTAATACTGAAATGAGTCGGACGTTATGCGCGCACTTTTTTCTTCGTATCGTTATCGATATCCTGAACGATAATATAATTATAATTATCGGACGTATCCCGTATGTATCATCCATAGAATAGGTCAGCCGTCAGATGAGCAAACGGCTCCGCCATATCTCTGTTGTTTCTCGTAAGCTGCTTAGCGCTGCTATTAGGTATTTATCGCGTTTGCATTTGTCACGATCACGCTGACATTTTACTTTCCCTGCACTTTGTTTCCTTTTCCCTTTTCTCTATAGCAATATACCGTTTCTGTTGAAACGTGAAGAGCGTACGAAAAGGCAATCGAAATTTGTGTTTTTAACTGTAGTCACGTTATTTCAGTGATCAAGTATATTTACATGCCGAAGACCGAGACGTAAGTTTATTGCGTGCTGAAAGATAAACATGATTGTCGTTTAAGATGTTCGTTTTCGGATTATCGCCGCCGATATAAAATGAGAGTCGGCCTTCATGTTTATTCATAAAGTGCTTATGTTAAGTACTATATAACTTTGTTCGATAAACTTTGGAAAACGAGGAGTGGGTACGCAAATCCAAGATTCGGATCCAAGGATTATAAAAACTTTTTTTTTTGCTTTAGGGAATCGCATTAGTTTTATTATACGTATCAAAATAGCGGTTTATTTATTTAAAAATATTATTTTTGCGCAAATAAATCATTTTCGTATCGTGTTCATTTCTAGAATAACGATCGTATTTAATCATAAGCATAAAGAATAAGCATAAAGTTAGAATTAGACGAAGGATAGATGCACAAGTTAGATGCATAAGAATATTATGTATCTTATCGTGCATAACATAATCGAATGCCATCGCAGTAATGCCATTGCAGTAAGCATAGCTGCGTAATTGCCGTACTACATCGAATGTAATCAAAATTCATCTCAGTCCGATTAGGAATAGAACTTATTTCGTTAAAACTTTCGATATAACGCCCGTTCACCTGTATAATGAAACAAATTTGTGCAAAATTGAGAATTGTGTTTAACTTAGCACGTGACAAAACCATAGCAACGAATATGAAAGGGACAGCAATTTCTCTACATCGCTGACATCAGTTCATATAAAGAAACGATATAGTAATCGTTATCTTCGATTAAAACTTGATGAAAGGCAAAATTATTATTAAAGATTATTAGAATTGAGTCTTGTATAACTTTTGTATATACATATATTATTCCATATATAAATGAGACTTTCTTGCACGACAATCGTTCTTATTTTTTACTGCACGCTGCAATAATGTACAAGCATATCATTCACTCTACTTTGGCAAGCAGGATGAGTGATATGTTTGTACATTAGGTATTAGGTATCGTTGCTTGTATCATCTTTTACTTTGTATCTTGCAATAACAAAATCGTACACCGGTACACCTTTAGTTGTTTCGGGAAGTGCGCGTTCCAAGGCTAACTGCGAAAACGTTAACTTATCTATCGCTACGTGTTTATTCGCGAGTAAAGTACTAAACGCAAAAGTACTCACCGAACAACGAGGCATCCTCGGAAGAGAGTTACCACCGCGTGCGTATCTCGTTTTATATTTGACTGATCTTCCCGCTCGTCTCATCCACTTCACGCCGCGGCCGTCACGCTGACGAAAGACGTTGACTCGCCCAATTCGCACGGATCCGTCGGGAATGTCGGGATTCTCGTGGTTAATTTGCGTAACAACTTGTCAACTCACTCAACTGTCAGCCGACGTCTGTTACTCGTGTCGAAAACAGTGGCCGGCTCGCGGAAGCTCACTATACCGTGTGTGGTTTGTCATGAGAAATGTCGAGATCGAGATGCTCAATGTGCCGCGGGCGCTGATGATACACCTGTTTATATCACGATGATAAGCAGCCATCTCTCCATAACGTGCCGCGGATAATAGGAATTTAATTATCTGTTATCTGTCTCTCGTCTGGCGTCTTAGTTTGTTAACGTTATTTATGTACCAACCCCTTTGTCCTAAATTGAGATGGAATTTGATATCAACTTGAAGCACTCTGCATATACCTATGTAGGCATTTAGTTTATCCAAAAATACCGTATTATTCAGGAATTTGTTTTAGAAACTTTCTACATTTCTCTACAAGCTTTTGTTTTATTCTTTTTTACTTATACGTCTGAATATATATGATCTTATCTAGTTTTAAAAGCAAAAAATGTAATAAAACATTGCTAATGCCCGGTTTCTTCACCGTCGGATAACTTTATTCTTATTACTTATAGGATAAACTCACTCTTCGTCTCTTTCTAACCTAACTATTAGAAAGACACGAAGAGTGAATTTAACCTAAGGATAAAGTTATCCGACGGTGAAGAAACCGGGCATAAGACAAATAGATCTTCAGTAAATGATTTTATTAAATATTAACTTCTGTGATAATCTAATACATTTTTCAATGAATAAATAATTGCCTATATTTCTATAAACCGTCCATAAGATTTTGTGAGTTTCTTTTCAGAAGAATGGCTTCTTCAACAATTTAGAATAAATCTTTCCCGTTATATAAATTCCCTGACGAGCTCTTTATATCCCGTCAAAACAGATCGCGTTAAATGTTAAATGTCACCTTTTGACTATCTATAACAGGTCTTGCGTGATAAAAATATATATTGGCTATGACACGAGACCAGTAACGTTTGCAAGTAGCACGCGATTATGCGTTTCGTTGTTCGAGAAATACCGCGGACATCCCTCCAGCAATTTTACATTGCGTGATGTAACTGGGTACTTGTCGTTGCACATTACGTCACGTAAATATCAATATTTTTATATCTACTCTCTTTGAATTGATACCTATCATATGATACAAAGCCTTATCATTTATTTTTTTCTGATTGAACTTCTTCGTAGCATTACCACACGATTTGCACAAAATAACCCTCGATGTTATATCAATGAATCTCGGACCGCGTATCAAAAATTTTCAGATTGATTCTCACGTCGGAATTTACGTTCTACTTGCTCTCGTTTATTTAAGAGTGTCTTGTTACGCGCGTAAGTAACATCTCAGTGTTTGTGATGCGTCGGACTGTCCGAAATTGACTATGCATAGCCGTGCGTCCGACATCGAGCGCCGTTTCAACGCGACTGCCTTCCTGAGATATACGTCTGTATATTGTCGGATCTTACGCATGTCCGTCCGATTTCCGATTCCCTCCACCCCTTCTATCTCGCTCTCTCTCTCTCTCTCTCTCTCTCTCTCTCTCTCTCTCTCTCTCTCTCTCTCTCTCTTTCTCATGCGCACCCCCGTCGTCGGCGTTCGTTCCGAGCTTTCCTCGTTGCACCCGCATACGCGTTTTGTGCGCCTGTCGGCTCGCGTGACTCCCCACCAACTGTTGCTTTCGAGGGTATATAAAGTGGCCAGAAGCCAGCCACAAACTGTATTTCACCCTAACTCTCTTGAACCGTAAAACAAAAGGAGAGAACAAAATTATACATTCTTCAAAATATCCTGCAATACATCTTTTTTATTCCTTAAACTTAAAGTATACAAAATAAGAATAATTTTATTTGTTCTGATCAAATTATAATGTATGAAACGTTACAAATTCTTTATCTAAATCTTAATTGGCGACTTTTATGAAAGAATATTAACGTTAATTTGAGTTTATAAACTATTAAAAATGGAGAGCTTTTGGCAAATTAAGTATTTAAAGATTTGGAATCAGAATCCATTGATCTTTTTTCTCATTTCAAACTTCCTTTCAAACTTCAACAGGACTTTAATTCTACGTTATTTTTACTTCAATGATTGAAAGACTATAATATGTAATGATTATAGTTACTATCTTTCTAAAAGAATTTTTTATATGTCTTCTTTTTGTTTTTTTGCTTGTAAACAATATTTTTCAATTTTTTATATTGATGAATAATTGTGACGTGTTCAGAAAACTTATTTAGAAGTTCCTGAATTCTAAGATATTTTTGCATAATAAAATTTTAAGTTTTCTTGCTAAGGCTTGTCAAGCTTGAAATTTAATCGCCATTGATAGATTTCGATCGATACGAAGCATTTGACGTTCTTTCGTATTTCAACTTTGAATGAATGCTCCATTCGTAAAATTTTTTTTACACAGTTTGTTAAACAACGGATGATGTCAGACAGAATTTCTGACAAGTGTTTTGTCTTCAGTTTTGTATTTTTATACTATAAAAAACAGATGGGATGACTATCCAAACGCTTTTGTCTCAAGGTGAACGACTACGGTGTCGTAAAAATCAATTACTGACGAAATAGCGATTCCGTGTCTTCGTAAATATTACGCCTCCGTTATAAAGCTCATATAATGGAAAACGTTTACTTTAGGTGTACGTCGCAACATATATCCTACGGCGAAATAAGAACAAACGCAAAAGAAACAATGCCGAACCAACAACGGCTTTGCACTTTCATTAAACGGTCGGTATCATAAACAGGAATAATTAACAAGCTTAGCGTGCATGGAAAATCAACGACAAATATCATTAAACATTCTGAGTTTGTTTGTAATTCTCGCGAATACGTACGTTATGCACGTGATCTATTGTTGAAACTTTGACCGTAAAGCGTTGCCTGGACAAGAACATGTGTATTGTTATCGAATATTCGCTACCTGTACATTTCCCACGGTTTTAGCAATCGGTTTTGCCTACCTACTTACGCGTTATTCAATCAAATACGATTGATTACGATAGATACTCACGAATATCCAGTAGCTTCCCACGCCTTCACTTAGGCGATTTTTTACGTATTATCACCGAATTGCGAATTGTAATCGCGTGATCTTCTGAGATTATTGAATTTTATCATGCCCAATAAAATTTTATGGAATGAAAACATCTCAATAGGTCGTATGAAAAAAGTCCCATATTCTCGAACCATATTCTCGTACGCAATAATGTCTTCTTGTCGTATGTCAGTATAAACGCGAAGAGTGTAAAAGCTCGCACATGCACGAGCCCTTAACTTCTGAAAGAGCAAAATATAGGTATTTATTAATATAAGTGTGCACAAAAATGTCAATACGAACTTTTATAATAAATTAAACTGGAGTAAAACGAACATAATATTTCTCTTTAATTTCTTTTGAAAAATTTTATTTTTTACTAAGACTTAAGTTAATTAAAATTTTATATCTTGCTTATACTAAAATAAACCATACAATGTTTTTTGGCTTTCTATAATTTAAAAATTAATTAAATTTATTACTGTGAAGTTAACCTGATATAGAGATAAAGATTACCAATCTTTAATTTGCTCTTTAGTATCAAATCGAAAAGAATTAATGCGAAAAAATATTCCTCTGTCAGGATGGGCATTTTGCGAGATTGAATGGAAGAGCCCACGCATGTGCGTGATCACAGACTGATGATAGCATCATGCGAATAAGAGATTCATGGTATCAGTGGTAACGATAACACCCTCTGATTTAATCCCGTAAAAACATCATCATTTATCAATGGCTATTACTTTTAGTAGTATTCGTCAAATATAGATTAGAGATTCTAGATTAGAGCGTCTTGTGATATATGTATAATCTTTTATTGAGTATGTCACATTATAAAGAAAGCATTGAATTAATTAATGTAAATGCATCAAATGATTAAGGTACACAACAATTGATATATTTTTGTACTTAAAAACGCAAAACATTACGTTTACGTAACTATTGAAATTGTTCGAGTAATATTGTTAAATTAAATTAAATATCCGGAGATATCAATTCTATATTCCTAGGTAAATTTAAAAATTTTGAAATATTGAATAAGTACCTATGTGAATTTTCATTTACACATTAAATAATTGACGAATTCAAAGATCTTTTAAACAGTTTTTTTAATCTAACAATTGAACTTTCAGATATCAAAAATTTTAAGAACATCGTACATATACTTGTAATAAATAGAATTTGTAAAGATTTTAAATGCGACGCTCTGCAAATTCGCTGATTCATGCTTAAAGACAATTGTTTATCTTCACGCCTTGGTTATACAAACGGTTGTCGATAACCCAAGATAAGCTGTTATCGATAACCGATGAGTATCTCGATGGAAGTAACGTAGGGATGAAGTCTTTATCCTTATTGACGATCACGTATTCGTAGCACGATAGTTATTAGCCCTCTGGCAGGGGATTGAAATTTCCATCGATACAGATGGCAAGCTAGATCGATGTTTGTATGAACCACGTTGGTATAACATTTCTTCATTGACAGTCAACACACAAATAAATTGATTTTGTTTAATAGATGTTACTCCGTACTACATAAAATAAAATATACAACTTTGCACATAAACTTAGTGGCGAACGTATACGTATAAGTAACGATTGGAATATCTAGAGGAGTTAAAATCGTAATTCCAACTACGTACACATAATTCTAAACCTACGGTTCGAATAATTTATTACAGTAATTATATGGAATCGTAACAAAACAATAATTGGAAATGGAATATTAGATTAAAGCGAATTTATTTCTATTTTATGTTTGATGTAGAATTAAATCATTAAATAATTTCTTATTAGAAAGAGAGATAAAAGATAATCTGTAAATTCCGTTTAAATTAATTTCTTTTAATTATTTCTTATTCATCATTTTTGGCAGTATATTTTTTATCTGTTCCACGCGTGTGTCAACTTATTATGAAGCTGAAACAAATTATATAAAATAATCATCAAGTGTCGCCAATCCGGGATGAATCTCGTTTAATTAATCATTTCATAAAAAAATGACTGCGCAATCGCGATATTGATAAATCCGTGGAGTAGCTCTAATTTTTTATTTGTTATTGATTTAAAAAGCAATTTATGTGATCGATGAACTTATTGAAAACATTGGACATAAAGCTAAGATCGCGAAATAGTATGTAAATAATAAAATTGGTGACTCGAAATTGGGAATCTTTTTTAATCTATTTAAAAGCACCTGATAGACACAAGTGATGGAGGATGATTGATTATAGACGACCGTGCCGTAACAATGAGTACTACCAGGTTGTTCTTAAGAATATATGAAATATATTATCTGAAGATTGCATAAAAATTTATTGAATGAAATTTATTTGACATATAGATTCTGCTCTATCATAAAATTTTTAACAATATTTATTAATAGGCGAGTTGTATCTTGTCACGGAAAAATATTTGAGCTTTAAAGTATTAAATTATTTGAAAAGCGATCGCTTGTGCGGATTTCTGTTCAACGGTCCAATATAAATTATGCATTTTTGCTGGATAAAAGTGAGTATCGGGAAAATAAATTATTTCTTTAATTAATTCGTTTTCACGTAGAAACGATTAATCGTAAAATTATTGCAATGTCAAAGTTTTACAAATGTGATACATAAACAAAACCGTAACATTATAAATATTTAATAAATTTTATGATTGTTACAAATTGCAATAATCTTAATCAGGAAATGATGTGGTTCTCTGTCTCTCTCTCTCTCTCTTCATTTACGGTGCACACATTATCACTAAATTATCTTATAACAGTTAACAAAACATCAACAGTAATTCTGCTATCATACAGAAGCTACTCTCTAATTATAATCCTAACCGACGTTTATGGTGCATACTGCGTTTAGCATAATTATGTATGCTATAATAATTACCTTAATAGTATACGATGTTCCGGCAAACTATATATGTGTCAGTATAATGTGTTATATTTTATAAGCCGTTTGAACGTTATACTTTATAAACGGAAATTCTAAACAAAATTATAAATGGATTAAGCTAAAATAAAAATAGCTTACATTTGCTAATCATTGTAAACGATTGACATTTTTGATAACCGAAGTAATTGAAGAAAAAAGAAGACTTACAATTAATTATTCTGAAGACTTCGATATTTTTTAAATCACTTTAGATGTTTGTTTTAATTTTTTAAATGTAAGCAACATATAAATTTATAAATTAATTTTTCATGTTATATACACTACTCAACAAAATTATAGGATCACTTGAAATCAGCGCTAAAAAGGACCAAATTCAAAGTTACGTATCTTTGTGAAAAATGATCGCAGAGCGATGTTTAAAAAAGCGTTTTAAAACTTGAACCCTCAGCTTTCGAATGCTTCAAGGCTCGTTTCGATAATGCTAATTATTAAAAAAGCATTTTAAAGAGGAAATGTTAAATTTTACGAGACAATCAATAAAATTTGGAGAATAAATTTCGTTCTCCCCGTACACGCAATTAAAGAGAGTTGCAAGTTTATTCTTCAATTTTGCAAGGTCCATTTTAAATTAGCGCTGTTTGTAGTAAAATCTTCGCAGAGAAATGAGCCTTGAAGCGTTCGAAAGCTGAGGATTTAAGCTTTATAATCGTTTCTCTGCGAAGATTTTACTATACAAACGGCGCTAATTTAAAATAGACCTTGCAGAATTAAAGAATAAACTTCAACTTTGATGGCGTGTACGGGGAGAACGAAATTTATTCTCCAAATTTTATTGATTGTCTTGTAAAATTTAACATTTTCTCTTTAAAATGCTTTTTTAATAATTACGCTACCATTTTTTTTCACTGAGTTATGACGATTTGAAGTGAGTAGTACATTTTAAGGTCTTTCTTCTAAAAAACTGTATTGCGCCGCCGGTATTAGCATTATCGAAACGAGCCTTGAAGCATTTGAAAGCTGAGGGTTCAAGCTTTAAAATGCTTTTTTAAGCATCACTCTGCGATTATTTTTCACAAAGATACGTAACTTTGAATTTGGTCCTTTTTAGCGTTGATTTTAAGTGATCCTTTAATTTTGTTGAGTAGTGTATAATAACTATTTTATATTATAAAATATTATCTCTTTGGTCATTATAATATTTAAGTAAAAAGTGTCATACATAGCGCTTCTAAATCAATAAAATTTCGTGCAATTAAACGCCTTTATATGACAATAATTAATTTTAAAAAAATTATATTTTTTATTTGGAATACTTACGAAAGTATTTGCAGCCATAATCGCTAAGAAAATTCTATAAATTATTATACATTTATATGGATGTATCATCAACAATGAATTATTATCTTATTATAATGAATTACTTTTTCAAATTAAATTATTACTACATTTATGTGTATGAAAAGAAATGAAGTGATAATTAAGCCCACGAATCCCAATAATTTTTCGTTAATTTCGGCTTGTCTGGCTTTCGAAGTGTTCATATTTATTTTTAGTAGCATACGGCAACCAATAAAAATTGATGCACAATGTATGGCACACGCTAAAAGATTTAAGTGCTTTACCCTGTATAACAGTAAAAAATGGCGAGCCATTTTACACTGATAGTTTTTTTATCACTGTAAAACCACCTCTCGCTTCGTTCATCATTGATCATTGACACCTAAATGGATGAATGGCTGACGTCGATTTCGCAATGCTGAAGATTTGATGCCATCGCCATTCAAGGTCGTAATACTTTCGCTCGCCTTTATCAGCGGATTAGAGATGCGCCGGGATTCACCGAGCGATTCGATGAATTAAACATTTTGTCTCTTTTACTGATGCACTCACGGCGGGTGATGCGAAATCTTACGATGTCTTCGCACGGAATTACGTCGAATTTTCAAGCAGATGCTAAGATGATTTACCGTATAGTTGAATTATGTAAATTGTATATATACATACAAACTATAGCGTAAACTAATTCTTCATTTCTTAACGAGCAGTGCGCGGTATCCAACATTTAAATTTTCAATATATTTGAGGGAATTGATTATATCGGAAAAGAATTTTCGGAAATAATTAATTTAACGGAGAGAAAACGAATGAAAGGAAGTCAATAACTCGCATCGACGCGTATAAAACAATCCTTCTTCGGCAAGACAATGGATAATCAATGGTGAGCATCAGGCAAGGTAGTCAAAGACCTTCGAGTGGTCAACGCGTATTACGTAATACAAAGCTGACTTCAAAATCAACTTGACTTGTCGCATTTTATTATCGTCGCGAGTATTGTTCGTTCCATCGCAACGTGATGCATTGTACTTCGTTTTGCAATCGATGAATTGCACCTTGAATGAAGACATTCAGGCATTGTCAGACACATTAAGCTCGTGTTATTGCGCTCGTAACTGCGCGACCCGATAATTCGGCGATGCATTTCGGCTACATTTTCGTGAGTATCTCCTCAGGGTATCAGTAAGTGTGTGATATCTCCGAATTCGTACTCCCCCAGGAGAACATGAAACAGATCCCTCATAGTTAGATGATGAATCGTCTCGTTCACGTGGCTCGCAACATAATCCTGAATTGGGGGCAATATGTCTGGTTTAATGATGTCCAGTGCTTCCGGTGTTAAATCCTCAAAGACCTGAAAACCGATGGACCGATTTTATGATCAAAATACACGTCATATTTAACTCGAATGAAATTCACCCTGTAGTGATTTTATTCTGGTAGAATTTTGTATCAGAGTATCGATCTCAAGTGTTATTTAACATGACATTTAATGTTACACACAGTTATGTTATAACTAAAATTGTTGTTAAAATTTTTCACTGTCGGAGTATCAACGGATTAAATATAAATTGTTTTATATTTTCAATATGCATACCAGTAATCTGTGATTTATTGCAATCATTTGGAGGCAATCAATTGACGACACGTGTTCAAATCGACAGTTGCGCAGTCGAGATCTGCTATGCTGCCGATGTGAAACACGAACGAATCGAGCGAGCGATTAATATTCGGCAAGCGACATGGAATTTCGGTTTCAATGGCCGGACAAAAACGCGACCTCGCCCTACTGATGTTTGCGTACATCGCGAGTAAAATCGGATATTGGAACGGTCGTAAAAAGTTTCTTATGATAAACATTACTCCGCAAAATCTCAAGAGGCAATAGGTAACTGATCGTAAAATGAACTATCCTGTGAAACGGCTACGATTTGTAAAAATACGGATAAGTCCTTATAGATTGTCATGTGAAATTGCAGAGTCATCTTTACGACGAATAGACATTATAAAAGATATCGTAAAATGAATTTTATTTCTTTCATTTGAAAGGCAATTTCACACATCCAATTTTACACAGATTTTATGAAAGTGCATGAAATTCTAGTTATTTTAATCTTTAAAAGATTTTCGTGCGATATCTTGAAAACTCTCTCTCTTTCTCTCACTCACAAACTCACTCACTCAATATACATCTTTTAAATCATTTAATTGTTGGGGTACGTTATTTGTCAGCATTCTTATGTTGAAAAAAGATTTTCCAAAAAATATTCTGATAAGATCTCAATAATTAGGATACACCAGCGAATGATCGTTTACTACTAAATGATTATCACATTAAATTTTGTATTATTTCTGCGATTATATAAAATTTATATAAATTAATATATTTTTTCAAGATTATATAACAAGGTATGTAGTATGTACCACCTGCAATTGTTGGGTATAGTTAAAATTTAAAGCAGACATCGAAGCAAGTGCTTATTTGCAAGCAATTTGCTTTCTTTTGACATTCTGTTTTCATTACAAATTGTAAATAGAAAGTACACTTTGATCATAAAGACAACGATACCTCGATATTAAAACTTTACGTTTTTAAACGTTCAATGTAAAACAAAACATAATTTTCATACGTCAATTAAGTAAGATTCCTTAATCGATCTGCTTAAACAGACAAGAGCTCGTTTAAAGAACAAAATGTTTATTATTCTTACTTTGCTCATAATTTGTCCGATCTCTTCACCACCCATAAAGTTCTCCAGATGTATTTTTATGGCACGCAGCGAGAAGTCGAGGTCGAATCTCTTCATGTACATTCCTCTGGCGTAGCCCAGTATGGTGTTCACGTAAACGCGGAAGTCGCGTACAGTCGTTTGGAAAGAACCCGCGCCGCGTAGCGGATATGTACCTCCTAGTATCCCGGAAATGTTGTAATGACCTGACGCGTAAATCTCGGGAATGGAGATATTGATGGTGATCGTAGGGCCGATTAGCGATAACTTTGCTCGGTCGATCAAGAAAGTCGATAGGTTCCTCATTTCCAGGTTCTCGATAACTAAGGATATTCTGAGAAACAGATTTATGATGACATTTTACACACGTCTTGTTTACGGAAGTATTAACACATTGTGATTGCAACAATCGGAATCTTTCGCGCCTATATACATAAGCAATATAAGCATAGAAGCAAATAAGTTTTGAATATTAATTGTATAATTGTGTTCAATCTTCTCGATGTTATACTAACAATAAGTGAAAAAGAACTATGTGCCAGATGAGCCAGCTCTCACGCTTTTCGTTGCCAAAATAACATTTGAATTCAGTGAAGTTTATATAATATTAGCGAAATTATTAGCGACTAATTATTAGTAAAATTATATTTTTGATCCTATGGATCTCTATATATACCGTGCTCCCTAAAATTGTATGCTGAGGCTTCTTTGTGTTTATAAATTTTTTCATTATTTCTGGAATCCGGTGTACATACACGACCACGTATCTACACATCTATCGACTCACTTTCCGATTTCTGGATTATCCGTGTCGATGTCGATTTCGTCGAGTGTGAATGGCTCCAGCGGAGGAATACCCAGCTCCGGGATACCATTGCGCATCCGAGTGCGGAATTTCTCTAGGAATCTTCTCAGCTTGAACTCGAGACCCCTTGAGGCTGCATTGTCAACTGTGCGATTCGATAATTAGTAACGCACTATTAAACGCGAATAATATTATATTAATTATATATGATATTGGATTTGCGCGACACTTACTATATCCGGTCGTCACCCTGGTAGCGTTGAGCAATAAATTTCTCGGCTTCTCCACCGCACTGGTTACTACAATCAAAAGACGAAAGTGTCTCTCTTTATTTGCATTCCTGTTTATCTCGTTTATCTTATTGCGCCTGCTTGTTATTAACTGCTTAGGTATTAACTCTTCCAATACTACGAGGACCGAGCTTCCTGTGTGTTGTGTCATTT
This sequence comes from Leptothorax acervorum, assembly GCA_035220615.1. NCBI lineage: Eukaryota > Metazoa > Arthropoda > Insecta > Hymenoptera > Formicidae > Leptothorax > Leptothorax acervorum. The sequence goes on along the minus strand of JASTWQ010000030.1, from coordinate 916,167 downwards.
CCGCGTTTTATTATTTATATATATGTAAAATTACACGCGTTCCGTGAAACGGCGAGCTTTATTTAATGTTATAATGGAAAACAAATTAATATAATATGTGCACATTTTTTTCTGTGGGGCTCTAGTTTAACGATATAAATTATGCGTGTTTAGAATATAGGTATTGCATAAACTGAAATAATTTTATTAATTTTATGGAAGAACGAATTATTACTTTCTTAAAAGAGAAATTAATTTTTAATTATTCTTGGAAAGAAAATTGTAAGAAAAATAAACGAAATTTCATATTTTATGCTAGTATTTGTCGAAAAATTATCTATTGTCGTAATGTAGAAATTATTTATATATACTTTTGAATGCAATAGAAATTTGCATTTTAAGATTAATTAATATTAAGTTTATTATAAAACAAGTATATGTAATTTTTTAAATTATAATATTATTAAGGAAAATACATTATAATTAAATTTATCATAATTTAAATTATATTACCTGCATGATATACCTATATCAAAGTCACGAAAAGGAACTGAAATATGTCGAGAAATATTCAATCAAAACACACGGATTTCTCAGTAGGTATTGACAGATCGAAGAGATAGAAGCGCGGAAATAGTTTCAAGCGCAACATAATGAGATTGTTAATTAATTAGTATTGTAATAATTCCTGAGCGTAATCTTCTCGGTCTTTGACATCTATCATTTGCATTTAAATAGAATATCGTGGTACGTTGGGAGACTTCTAGTTTACTCCTTGAGTTCATTGAAACATTTATTATATTGTTGTTTGCCTTTATAGCACTCTATACTTCGGTGATACATTATTGAAAAAAATTTTAAATAAGTGTATAATCACGAGTGATAACGTGTCATTAATTATTTGAATTACGTTGCCACTCTTTTAATCTCAATTGACAATTCTCGGGTCGCAGATTAAGATAGCATTGCAGTTGTTTTCCATGAAAGAAAGAATGTCCGTTAATTGACCTGAGTGCCTGCATATATTTTCGTGCACAGTTTTTCAAGCTTAATTGATAAATGCAAATTCTTCTAATTAAAATTATACAAATTTGAATTATTAAAACATTTATTATTTAGATTGCTCGCGAGTTGATCTTTTTTAGCTTTTCCCGTTAACGATTCTGTCAAGATTACTAATTGTAAGTAAAGCGCATAACGTACAATTTGATCATGATTATTTGAGAGCGCTATAAACGAAGCGACTCGATACCGTTTACTCAAAAAGGAATTAAGAAGCGATTTAGGTCACGAGCTTCTGTAACACAATTACAAGCGTATCGCTTCGTAATAAAGAGAAACGCAATCTCTTCTCAATCAAAAGTGCCGTGCCACGTCGCGTTATTACAGATTGAATTACTGTGTTACTGTATTTCTCTACTAGACGTCTGCATATTTGCATCTCTGAGCTTGTCGACTCCATGCGCGCTCGTATCGCGAATTACGTTCTTCAACGCTTTGCGGAAGTGATATTAGTCGCTAACCTTTTGATACGGTCTCGTTTACATTGGGATCTCTCGAGATTCAGATCATTGAATATATAAATTTTAAAAAGTTATAAATAATATGAGTTAATTTTCAATTGCTTTCACAGAAAAATATTTAAAAAATGTATAAATTGTGTTATACATATTTTTTTAGTGACGAAGTAGAACTCAACTTCTACTTTTAATTTCTGGAAATTTGAATTAATTTTAAGAAATTAAATTCTCAAGTATTTGCCAATAGGTATATAAAAAAGTTGATTTCTTCCTATAATTAAGCCGGTTATATAATAATTTATATAAATAATAATGTAATAAAGTAATAATTGTCAACAGTAATAGGTATATATTAAGGAAATAAAGAATAGTTTTTTGTAGGATTTTTTATAAGGTCTTCAAATGAAAGTGTATCTCAACATTGTTTCTCTTATAAACAGCTATATGCAAGCATTTGCAAATTTTAATAAGCTGTCCTTTTTTTGCTTTTGTTTTTGAAAGCTGCACTGAAGCCATACTAAGCGTAAATAGGATGCATAAGCCTTTGAATAAACATTGCAATTTATGCGAACACATACTGTAGTCCGCGGCAGTGTCCGTAACGCGATGCAATAGTTCTTTTTGCCGTTGCACGACTCCCGTTACTGTAACAAACGATTACAAGTCAACGAAGCATTCTACCAAGACAGAACCGATTAATCAGTGGTTGAAACCATAATTGAAACCTTATGCAGTAATTATCAATAATACATAAGTGATTAATAATAATTTTCACCATAATGCAATAATTAATAATTTCGCGCAACACAATATAAATTATTACTGCACTTTTAAAGAGGTAAATAAATAAAAAACAAAACATATCATTTCCGCGTGACATATTTGTGTTAAGGATGCCCCAAGGCCCAAATACAATAATATTTTCAAAATTAGATTTTTTAATAAGAGAAGAATCTTTCTCTCATTGTCAAAGAGTAATAAGATGTATGATTCATAATTTTCTTTTGAATCCTCGATGCGTCATTAACGCAAGCATAAATTATGATATTCAATTTGTATCAAATGTATCGTATAAATTATATTTATAAAATATGTTTTATATATCTTGTAGGTATTTCTCATGATCGCACTTTTCTTTATTGTTTATTTTTATTCTCCCCATATCCAAAGATAGATTACATTCTAGATCACATGAATGCTTTTACTTTGATATTAATGCCTATCATGCAACATAGAGGATGTTCGCGAGCTTCGTGCACGTTGCATTTGGCAATCAACCCTGAAGGCGCCTTTATTCGCACGCGTTAATTAAACCGTTTGTCGGCGGAGCGCTGATTGCGGATGCGAAGATCGACTATCATGAATCCGTGAATCGGGCTTCTGGCCGAGACCCGTTAAATATATCCGGTGGTTCCGATATGGTAATTAAATGATTAATGGAATTTCAAGCAAGGGTTTTGTTTTACCGTAACAACAAAGGAATTTTAGCGCGGAAATCGGCTTTCTAATCGAGAATTGCATGTTAAATACATGTACTCTGCGGTTCTGGTATATGGTAATTAAATGATTAATCGAATTTCAAGCAGCGATTTTGTTCCATTGTAACAACAAAGGAGCTCTAACACGCATTTACTGCAGCTTACAATAGCGCATTACGTAAAAAAGTAGTTATCGAATAAAGTGATGTTGCACTCTCGCCGAATTCGTTCGGATCTGATGGAACGTAAAAAGTTTAACGTTTTTTTTTTGCGGTTTAACAGTTACAATCCGTTACGTTTGATTTGCTACGCTTTGTCGACGCGTACTTATAGCGGTCCATGTAAAAATCGTGCGTTTTATTTTTCAGTTTTATTTTAATATGCTTATGTGACGATGTATGTAATAGATAGAACCGTTGCTAGCAGTAATAATTTTAGTTATTATTTTTTTATTGTTATAAAGCAACATTGTTATAAAGGACAAGAGTACTTTCGACTGAGGTATTACAAAGAAGCAACGAGATCGTTATGTGATTATGTAGCTTTTTCTGGTATTTTGCCAAATAAAAGTCACGCTAACGCAGATTAAAGACGCACGTGCTCGCGTAATCTCTGTCATTATGAATTCAACGTGGCGATGTGCAAAATAGCTGCATCTGCAAGTACACACGTGACTAACGCCGACGTTAACGAATAAAGAGAACACCTTTCGTCAATCTTATACGTTGTAGAAATCCCACGCCGATATTCTTATTCCGTATATGCGTGTGAAACATTCTGCATAACAAATCTGGTTGTGAATCATCATCATTGCTTCTGCGAGCAAACATGCTAATACGTTTATTTTCCAATAGCTAGCAGTCCGTGACAAAACAACGATGTTCTTTGAATTCTTCGATAGCCTTTATTATCTATTTAATCCGAATTTGATTTATCTTTATTGAATTAATAATTGGTTGTTGTTTGAAGTATTTCTTTTTTATTTTAAATTAATTAATCGAATTTAATTTTATCTTCTTGAGACTGCAACGTTCATTGTCAGAGATAATAGATTTTTTGCGTGAAACAATGTTTATATTAAGATATATTTTGTACTTGTACAGGCATAATTTTATGTTAATAACGTATCTTAATGATCGTAATTTATGACCTCCGATATGAAATTGATACGATAGTCCGAATAGAGATCGAGAATTTATCTACGTTTGAGAGAACTACGGCTATTTTCTAACAATAAGTAATTATATAATATCGTAGTGTCATCTCGAATGTTTATATTAACGTACAGTTATCGCGAATACCTTTATCATCCTGCCTTGAAGCGTTTGTTAATGCAATTTGCATTTTTACAAAGACACGTCAGTACGAAGCATTTATCATTTCGCATGAGACGGGTGCATGAATTATTATCTAAGGGGTCAATCGAAAACGACTAATGTATAGCTACAATTTATTTTGCATTTGATTAAAAATTTAGGTCACTGCGTGCTACAATAAATTTCGTATTAATTTATGCAAAATATTTATGCAAATTAGTAGCGAATTTATAACTGCGATATTTAGGAAACTGCGGCTTACGTGATTCCAATTCAGAAGTTATTTAAATGGTATAAAGATTCAAAGATTACCTTCATATCTTACTTCCATCAATCAAATACTTTCAACCGCCTCTCGGCGAGGAAAGACCTTACCAGAGCTCTCTAATATCGTTATCTAACATCTGCCTACTTAAACTTTCCATCCATCGCCTCATCCTTAATTGATACCGTTGTATCGCTGCAGTATTTACGTTTTCACTTTCATTGGACGCTCTGGTGATACAGCGTTTCTGTATTCAAGTATCGTTATTTATTACGACATCTAAATCTAAAATCTCTCTCCAAAATTGTTTATACATCTAATTGTCTAATGTTCGCAATTTAAATCACTAGATAACATATTTAAATTTTAAACTTGATGAAATTCAATTTCGAATTAATCAGTTTTCGATTGGCGTGATTAAATGAGTCAACTCGACATTGCTTCGACGAAAATTACGAAACCATCAAAGCAACTTCTCTCATCATCAAAGTAAATAAGTAATCCTTATTACATTTTCCGTCGGATCATCAATTTAAGTTACGCATAACATAAAATTACGAAGATGTCAAATTACTTGACAAATCCAAAAAATTAAATGTTATAAGTTACAATATTTTTAAGTTGTTACCTCAAATCCATCGTACACATAATTTCTATATTACTTGTATAAATACGCATAGTATATTATTACATACATTAATTATTACTATTTATTTATGTCAATACTAATTTTTAATATGTATTACATTCATTTATTAAGACTTTAATTAATATAATTTTATTTAAACATTTTGTACAGCTTTCATGACACGATTGTTTCGTGAAAGGATGAGTTAATTTGTTACAAGCAACAGTTTAGAATGAATTAAGTTTAAAATACAGATGTTTATTATCGGAGCTACAGGAATATCATTCATTTTTATATTGATTCTACCGTATCTTTTTTTATCTTTACTTTATAAATTTACTTTATAATGATAAAAGATACAGATATATTAGTTTTTGATTTTAAAAAATCTTTATTTTAATATTTTTTAAACGTTTGCTAATATTTCTGTAAATATATAAAATATTTTAAAAGTAAATAAAACTTGATGATATCGAAAGATTGACATCGCGAGATCGACTTACGGAAATTGGTTGCGGTATTCGCGACGTTACCGATTCCACCGAGCAGGCTTGAGGGCAAGGGCTCGGCCGGCGACGCGTGCACCACCGTCACCCCGACGACGAGGGCGATGCGCATCATCGTCGGGACTCGGCTCGTTACATGGCACTTCATCGCTCGCGTGTGACAGCTTCGTAGATAAAATCACCGCGGAAAACACGGAAAAAGAGGCCGATCGACCCGCTCTTGTGGGAGCAGGAAGGCTGACTGACAAGATGAAAAACCGTCGTTGCGCCGGTAGCGATCGTAGCGATTGTTGCTGCACGAGTCACCGCCGCTCCTGCTTGTCGTTTTTACACGCGTATACGTGCGTATGTAGAAGTGCGAGCGTGTCCAGCGAAAGTGAGCGTTCGTTGCACGCACGCGGGCGAGCCGTCCGCATCTCAGTTTACACGCTCGATTCAGCTTCTCGCACCGAAATGAACTCCGATGATCGCTCCGAGCAGGACAGGTTTCTGTTATTGAACAATCGCAGTAGCCTTTAGAATTTTTCAATGAATTTTGCTTGAATATCAGCAAAATTCTTAACTTGCAATTTATTTATAATAAAACGTGGTTTGTTGTAAAATATAGTATATAATTTAGAATATTTGCACGCGCGCAAATCTTTTACAGTTATATTTATAAAATTTTTATTTGACGGACAAGTGTAATTTATAGGCACGTGATCCTTAAAAAATGCGGATAGATATCGGTAGTTTCATTGCTAGCCGCGATCGTTGATCTTTATCAATATCAATATTTACGAGCATTATCTTATGAATCAGTCTGGCTTGTCTCGATTAGGTGGCCGAACACACGCACAAAAAAAAACAACCGAATGACGCAACTTTTAGTTTCGTATGTATATTATTACAAAATTGATGACCGGTTTCGTTGAGAGATAGAATTAAAAAGAGATGGAAGATCAGTTAAACTGGGACTAAAGTTGACCGACGTTGAAATCGACGGTGAAATCCAGGCGCATATCACATAAGTGATTTTCTTATGGTCACCACTCAACGTATATTTATCTGAATAAAATGCTTTTCCTGCTCTCACAAGTGCATGGATACGCTTCCACGCGATGTGAATTATCCTGCGGCATACGTGAATAGGAATCTATTATTAGCGCGTTCATGTATTACGGATTCCAAGGATCACGCCAATCCGATTCTCGTCGTATATATAATACATATTATGCATGTATACAGGGTGTCCCGCAATCATCGTATAATATCTTAATTGCATACTATAAAGATTAATTATTTAAAATTTTAACTCTTTGGGTCACTACTATAATTTGAATTCTACATTTGTATGTTACAAAGCAACGTAATCTACAACTTCGCTGCTGCGCATCGTATCATGAGTTTTAAATTATTTTTTATTTTGTACTGTGGTAACGGATATATTAATACAATCGAAAGAGTTAATTGATATGAAAATATCGAGGTCACGGTAGTTTTTGAGTTGTAAATTGGCCGATAACGATCAGTATAGCTCAAACCTATAATCTATGCATATTTGTGTGACGATTTGTCAGGTGCTATTAATTTTTACAACACAGTTATATTTAATACTCACAATTTTACCTCTTACTTTTTTCTGCATAAGTACTACATACTATAGCAATTAGCTGATATGGAGTTGATTAACGTCAAATTTTTGATGGTTATATATATAGATTATTGAATATTTTTTAAATGCAATTAATAATTCTTTTTAAATAATAGAGCAATTAGTTAATTATTCACATTTTCATTAAAAAGAAAGAATAAAATAATTTGCGTGTAAAGCTTAATTTCGACGATTTGCAATTTGCGTCAGGTTTTATGATAAAATTACATTTACAATTTTATGCACTCTATTTTGATATATGCGTTTGATATATTATATTATATCTATATTTTATATATACGTGTATTTTAATTTTGCCGTATTATAAAATATTTTTTGTATTATGGCACATATAAAATTACAAATAGAATTCTATCTTGAATTTTGACGCGAATTATAAATTGTCTAAAATGCATTTAATAATGCGTGAGTGTGTTTGTGTATTGCTATTCTATTTTATTATATACTAGCTGGTTACCCGGGCTTCGCCCGGGCGTCGTTTTTCTTCAAACGACTTCATTTGTGTTTCAATATCCATATTATGGACAAACATAAGGAGTGTGTCGGGTTTAAAGGTGATAGTTTAACTTTTCCGTTTGAACAACACACCAGGTGCTTCAATTTTAAACTTTTTTGCTTGACAATGATCACATATTGTATCCGTTTTCCCAATTATTACTCTCGGATGAAATTGATATTCGTAATTTGGATCATAACAAAAAAATGCCTCTAATTTCAAATCGGACCGCATAAATGTTTTTTTTAATTGAACATGTTGTAACGGGTCTTTTTCTACTCGAGTTTCACGCTATTGAGTTGTTCCCGCTTTTCCGATATTTCACTTACCGATCAGCGACTTCATCCCTTGGTTTTCCCGGGATTTTTTTCGGAAATTTCGAGATTGCTCGCTCGCGATGTACATACACAGAACCTCGATATTTCACTTACCGACTAGCGATTTCATCCCTTGGTTTTCCCAGGCGTTTTTTTCGGGAATTTCGAGATTGATTGTTCGCATGTAACGTAATTCGTTGTCTTCCGCAAATGCCACATACTTACAATATTTTTTTAAATGCCTGTTGCGAAAGTTCGATTTGAGATTGAAATTAAATTCAAATAAGGAATAGTATTCAGCGAATACTGTAATCATCCCTTAGTTTTCGCGGGCACTTTTTTGGGAATTTCGAGATTGCTCGCTCGCGATGTACACTGAACTTCGATATTTCACTTAAAAAACGCCTGGAAAAACCAAAGGATAAAATCGCTAATTGGTAAGTAAAATATCGAGGTTCTGTGTACATCGCGAGCGAGTAATCTCGAAATTCCCCAAAAAACGCCCAGGAAAACCAAGGGGTGAAGTTGCTGATCGATAAGTGAAATATCGAGGTTCCGTAGTAGCCTATGTTTTGCGCAAGGATGTAAGAAGTAACTGTGCAAAAGTTGGTTCAAATCGGTCGAATAGTTTAAGAGTGTATAAAGAACAAACAGACATACAGACATTCTATTTTATATATATAGATAGATTACATACATTGCATAATTTGCAGTATATTTGCAGTATATTTGTTAAATAAGAATTTAATGTACGATAATATCTCTATGCTTTTAAAATGTTCTAATTAATCAGGCGAAACCGAGTACCCACAAAACGACGCGTATCCTACAATCCATAATGCCATTCATCGAAATTAATCTGTAACGTAAAGAACTGAATATTCAACATACGAGTGCATTTCACATTAAATATTTTGTGGCGATGATATAATTGAATTGAAAACGTGTGGCGATTGTTGCGGGTTATAAGCGTATTGTTTACGTTCTTTTTTGTTGTCGTAACTCAATGAGCTCGAGCACGTAGGCCGCCCGCGCCCGGGCAGTTGTGCAGTCATTATCATTCGCACTTATCATTCGCACCGCTATACTCGACTGAGCCGGCAGGTAGCGAGTAGCGAGCTTCGTAGCATTATCCTTCGGTGCGCCATACCGACAAATATGAGAGAACGCGATCATTTTCCGTGAATAATTATCAATTATCAAGTCACGCGATTCATTAGCTCTTACGATTCGCGATTCGCGAACGTATGAAAGCTATTATCGAGGCAGGTATTCCGCGCGATTTATCTCTTTGAAGTAGAGATCGGAACGGTAGGAGGGATAGAAATGATCATTTCGTTACTTTCGTGTTGCGTTATTTACAATCAGTTATCTTTTTAAATCCGCGAATATGTCTCCCGTCGCGTGATTCCAGTTTTTTCAGCGATTCTGTAATTTATCCACTATTTTCGAAATTAAAGATCGCGGAGTGATACGGGAATAGCCAAATCAAACAATTGAAATAAGGGAAAGCCGTAATGTATCGACCGTTCGTTAATAATAGCCCGTATATTTCGCGGGATATACGCGTGCAAAATATGTGTATTGCGCGTGCAATATTAAATTTTGATTACACATTTTCGGACATTGCTTAATTGGCCATCAACTTGACTTTATTTATCACCCAGTATTAGATTGAAATTGCCATTTTCGCATATATTGTTGATTTGTTAAAAAACGTCCCGCTGATTCGTTTAATGCGTAAATATGCGAGATGTCACGGATTTGGAACAGCTTGCAGTTTTGATTGTACTTTTCTCATATTAGTTTTCCATCGTTATGTAATAAAATGCGCGTTGCGTGTGATTAATATCGAGAATGCCGCGCGATCGTTGTATTCTTTATTCGATAATTAGCAATCGCAATTAACTGTATTTTTGCGAGTGTTGTGTGAGTGCAACGAACCTCAGAGGAGGAGAAGGAGGCATCGGGCGACGGAGGCGACGGAGCAACCAAGAGATAAGTAGTTTGTTCACGAAATTATTTTTTAAAATTTTAACTCTTTGGGTCACTACTATAATTTGAATTCTACATTTGCATGTTACAAAGCAATTACGTAATCTACAACACCGCTGCTGCTCATCGTATCAGTGAGTTTCAAATTATTTTTTATTTTGTACTATGGTAACGGATCTGTGAAAAATTGATATGTGAAGATTGAAAAATTTAGAAATATCTATGAAATTAATAAGATAAAAGTATTATAGATATAGATATGGCATTTTATAGATCTGTTAATTTAAAATGGACGGGTTACGGATCAGAATAATTATTTAATTCTGAAATATTTTACATTTTTTGTTTATTGATTTACCTATTATGCCTATAATTGATTTACCTATAATAATGCACTTAAATGAGTATATAAAACTTATAAAATTGAATGTATTACATTAATTAAATATTGATGCATATCTGATTTATATGGTGGAATACAATAATATGTAGGAGAAACCATCTTATGAATAATAAAGTGATAAAGAATGATTGAATATTTGCTAATCTTTAAGATATATTGCTAAAATATTGCGCGTTAATTGCGGACACCCTGTGTATAACTCATGTGTGAAAGTAAAGGTCTATACACTCTTACGTGGTGTTACGGTTCAGCATGCAGATATTGCAGATTGCTGTGATCACGCAAAACAGTCCAAATTGAGATGATAAGGATTGGTTATTACTGATAAGAGCGTGGTTAATACGAATGATTTATTCGAGGATTTATTTATTATCGAACTGTAGGATACGAATAGAAATATATAAGTACGCATAATGTAAAAATACTTTGTTGCCTAAATATTATTAATAAAAAAAATATAAAATGTCTAAATACACACACATTATTATATATATTTTTAGTTTTTAAAAATTATGTGAATATTTTATATATAGTCGACCTTGCACTTGTACGAATACCTATTGACATTTTGTTGCAACTTTGCCGTGAAAACGTTTGTACGAAGGAATCGTCGACCGTCACGCTGCGAGCTCAAACTGTGATTATATTTTCTCTTTTTAGGCCGGTATTGAATAACGTTTTTGTTCGTTGCTTCCGCGTGCACTATTACGGCGTGTAACTGGATTAACGAGCTGTAGCGAGTTTTAATTCACTCCTCCATGAATGCAAAAGCGATTGCCACTCTCGGTCTCTCACGAAAATGTGTCAGAACAAATGTGACGTAACCGTGTGTAACACGTGTTCCAGACGGAAATAATGAAACAATTTCATTTTTTACATTTGTGAAAATTACTCTCGGTGGCATAAAAGAAAACATGTATTCGATATTTAATTAAAACATTCAATTATTTATATTTTACTTTGCAATTAGTGATTGATTAATGAATCGCGACAGCTTTGGTATTCTTCTGTTTGAATTAATTATAAACTGACATCAGTTACATTATGTAACTCTGATGCAAATGATGCGAAGCGTAGAAATTATATTAAAGTTTTATTTTTTGAATAATTGGCGGATTAGTGATATGGAAAAAAACGGAGTTATATACAAAGAATCGAGAATTTTTCGTAATCGAGTCCGAGAGGCCCTTTCACTCGTCCGCGAGATCTTCGATTAACCAGGTCATGTGAACGCGGAAGTACGTAGAAGCGACTGCATACATTCGGTCGATGGTACGGTGGAAGATACGGCGCAAAGTAAATTGCCACAATAGACGTCACGGAGATGTCGGAAAAAAAAAGAACAGACGAGTGCAAAAGTACTTTACTCGTTAAGCGACTTTACGTGCACGAGACGTCTACGTGATGTGCATTATTATCGTCGGATCGGCACAGCGACCTGTGGCCCTCCATCTCGAATAAACATCTCCATAGCATCCTAACCAGAACAGTCCAAAAGCTATTATCTTGGGAAGAAAAACGTGCGCATTTTTAAGTAGTTAAGAACCATCTTTTGTCGGTTTTTTGCAAGTAAATTCTTTTTTAGTGGAATATTTCCACTACAAGACCTTTCAGAATAATATGAGCCGCCAACAACCTGTAGAGTTTTTACTTAAATTTAGAATAAAATATAAAAAAAATGCTAATTAGGATATTAGTTACAAATTTAAGAAAAGAAATAATATAAAAGTGATAGAAGTTTAAGGAACATATTTATTAATATACAAAAAATTTCATTAATCTTGATAATATTATATCCATATTCTGAATTTTGCATAGGTATCTAGCTCTAATTCGTACTTTCGTAAATGTCTTTGTACATTTACTTTTTTTTACTTACAAGAATGATAATTGTTGTAAGTAACGAGATTTAATTTACAACAATACATTCATAATTATAATACAATTTGATAAACTTTAATAATTTTGCAACATAACCTACTTTACACCGGTGATATTAATCAAAGTGACAATTAGTCAGTTATTAGTATGATTTCATCTCGAATATTTAATGGATATTTGCCATATTTCTTATAAGTGCAGAATAATTGTCAATTATTTGTCAAATTATCGATTTTAATTTGTAACACGCAAATAGGCTAGCGAATTTGCGAGCCGAAAAGGGACGGTTACAAAGTCAACCTTATGAAATACGCATATGATTTTGAAATAAAAGGAACTCGCGGCTGCCTGGGAACGGCGTTTAGTGTCCTGCAGGTTGCACCGTGGTGGGTTTCGGGTAGATCCATGGGTTCGGTGCGTAAGGCGGCCTTTGGGGTATCGGATAGATCGTAATAGCTCCGGATGCAATTGGGCTGGGAGTCGGTATCGCGTGCGCGAATGCAGCGAGGGCTATTAAAGTTGCCACAACGACTTTCCTTAGCGAGATCTGGAAGTGGAAATGCATTATTTCAAATACACAATGTCACTTTTAATGGCGATTCAAAGTTTTACACGTAAAAAAGCCGGTGCTTTACACGCAACAATCCAATTTATGGCGTTTAAATTTTTTTTAAGATTATTAATGTGAAATGCTGCTGCTGGGAACTTCCACATTAGGAACAATAATTATTTATTGCTCATATATTATTTACGATCTCTATCGAGGTAGTAGTAAAAAGCACTCTTATTTTTGCAATTTAAACCATTCAAACATTTTGTAACATTTTGCCACAATTTAGCCTGAAATATGATCTAACCAACTAGTTTTACCTGTTTTTCTGCTGTAGTTGATAGACGATTAGGACAATTCTTAATATGGCTTAATATTTTTTTCGCACTTTGTTTCATTGCATGTGCAAGTGCCGGGACAAAAATTTGTTTCCCGCCAGGCATTCTGATGGTGAACTTTTACTCTTACCGATCGTCTAAATTGCTACTCACTGATGCAAGATAAAAAGCACCGTGGATAGAACGTTACTTTCTCTATGACTATTTGAACTATGCAAACTGTCAGTTTGAAGGATAAATAAGCCACATAATATAATGCAATATTTATAGTGTGTCTCCACTTTCAATTAGATTGTATTGCAAAAGCAGTTAAATGGGGATTTGTTATGGATTTATAAACTGTCGTTGCTAAAACAAGATTATTTATTTTAGTCGTAACTCGAAAATTGTTCAAATAGAGATGATAGAGCTATTTCCGTATGTTATATGTGCATATCTAATAATGCATAAAGAATTTTATATATCAAATTTTGATATATGATATAGGTATGAAAATACAGTAGAATATAAAATTACTTCTTGCATGTTCTTCTGAAATTTTATAATAGTCGCTTTCCATTTAAATGGGATATTATTACAAAATAGTCGATAGATAGCTTTTCTAAATTTCTCGCCAGCAAGCAGACGAGCACACATTCGAAATAAAATTACTTTATCGCGAACCGCACCATCCATAAATGGTTTCACTAATCACGGTCATAATTATACTGTTATTACTGGTATCAAGGAAACAACATTTTCGTGCGAGAATGTGGAATAATTTGATTAAAATAATAGCGGGTACACAACGTGAACCCTTCTTTAATGTGTGGCCTGTTATCGTCAATATGCTTTGTGATGGGAATGCGTGATGGCTAGTCGTTCGAATGCAGAAATCGTCCGCGACATAATTTACGTTGGAATCAACCGCGTACCAGGAAAGAGAAAACCAAACGATCTTAATTTGCAAGTAAGTTCGATGGAAGTTGACGATTGACAACCGAGTTAGTTCCGTGAATAATGCATTATCCGAACTTTATCTTGTTCTTATTGCTGCGATCGCCGCTGTGATTTTCCGCTATGATGTTTGCACGTAAAACCCGCAATTACGTATTAATGGAGGCGATAGATCAAGAGCTCTATATGAATTATTATTTATGAGAGTTATACTGGAAGTGCTGTAACATGAACTGTGATGGAAATATTGATATTAATCATATTTCTGCTTTTTAAATCGATTGCATGTAGAACTCTCTTCCTCTGATCGGTGCTTATTATAGTTAATTTAATTTATATTTATTAATAATTTTTTTTTCGTGTACGCGATACGCAGATTTAATAAAATTGACTCATCTATTTCTGCACGTGTTAAATATCGTATGTGAGATGAGAGCGATTATAATCTTTTCGTTCTTCAATAAAGTACGTATTACAAGATTCGCGTACAAATTACTTATATTTTTTTGCATTTATTTTTTGGCAAAGTTTCACAAGCAAGATATAGCTTATCGCAGATTTAGAACGCTATATTATTTGATTGCCGTACACTGTATATTACCATGATATTGGAGATCCTGTATGTCTCTTGATGAAGTGATGCTCAAAACAAACAGTACGCATCTTTAAACGTTGGCAGACTTTTTATACCGGTGGATTTTAAGAGGTGGATATTTGGGTCAGGATATGTACGTGAGAAACGATATCACCCGTGGCGTATATCGTGCGTGTCCAAAGAATTCCCGTCCAAGAAACCGAGCAGGTGTTCGTTTTCATTCATGCTAGCGCGCAGCATTCAATCAGATAGATGCACGTCATTACATAGATCGCGGTAGAGGAAGGCAAAGAGTTAATCCACATTTCTGTGCGCAGTGATGTGAGCAATTGTTGTACAACGTAATTAGAAATAAAAGACCTTATTTAATTATTAAATTTGCATATTGCGTACGCGAAATAAAATGACAGCAGATTTAAATTAATAACTGTGATCATATATATATATATATTGTTGCGATTGTCACGATTACAGTTAGTATCATTAACGGCTAGATATAATATATGCATATGACGCATAAAAAATGGGCTAATAAAGATTTACAAATAAATAAGTATAAGAGAATAAAGGATTTGCACGCGTAAAGAGAGTATAAAATAAATATAAATTTAATATATTTCTTAATATGATATTTGTCAAAATGTTATGTACGATGGATGTTTGTGAATGACTTGAAAGAAAAATAATCTTATTGATCGAATTATTATAAACAAGTTGCTGATTTGATATACATACTTGATAATTTTATCGTAATAGTTGATTTTTCAGAATTAAATTTTTTATTTTTTGTAAAGAATAAAAAGATATGAATTATTTTTAGTTACCTGAAATACTGATTCTTAAAAATGCTTTTATCAAAGAATTGTTAGTTATTTGCAAAAAATTTTTAATACTTTATTTTCTCTCGGAATTGTGTGTTCGCAGAAGTCTTGGAGAATATAATTCTCTACACCAAAATTCTAAACGATGACAATTAGCCAACAATCCTTGACATGCTTGTGGTTCGCGCACATTGAATACTAATGGGTATTGTAGTTTTCCTAGAATTGTCCTAAACATTGTGTAAATGCAAATCGTAATCCCGAAAACCAGTTCTACCGGTGTTCCTGTTTACGTTAACAACCATCCTCTGAACAAGTTGGAGACAATTTTATTTTTAGAGAAATTTAAGAGAGATTCAGTAAAACGTGATTTAAAATTTAAAATTAAAAACTCGCAGTAAATCGAATTTTTTTTAGGACTAATGATAAGAAACATCAGTTAGGTAAAAGATTAACAAGATATAACATCGAATACGTATAAAATTGCGATAAAGGATAATTTTCATCCAATTATTGTCTAAAAATTATCTATATTTTATTTTAATGAACCGATAATAAATATTGGAGCGTCCTATATATGTAAAAAACGCGCTATGTTTAAAGAAATAGTATGCTATTATCTAGTTTAAAACGCGTGTGTTTTGATTTATAAACGCGAGATCAACTATGCTAATATCTGGAATTCTCACATATTCGTCATCGCTATGTTAATGTATTTTTCGTATGTGACTTTTAATCGCAATCGTTCCGTGAGTCATTTAATTATTAGTAAAACTACATTATGCGTACTTAACAGAAAAACGAATTGTCGTCACGATCAATCGCGTCAGCTAAACAATTCTGCGTATAACTTGTTTTTCCAATTTCGATGAATAAGTGATTAATAATAAAAAAAATATGTAAAATATATCTATTACTGTTCAACAATTACAGGAACAGAAATGTTTTCTTACAAGAGTAATGTAGAATAATTAAATCTAATAATATAAATATAAATATCCACACACACAAAATAATGTAATATAAAAATATAATCTAATCTTAGGAAGTATATGTGTATAATATAATAAAATCTAATAATACATAACACTACTCCATATCAATATACAATAAATGTTATATTACAAAAAAATGCATTTATATAATTTAACCATTCTCTGCCTATAAGTTCTGAATTCATGGTTTCGCAATCAAGTTTTTGCGCGTTCAGGATTATTTTTAATATAACATTATTCTATATAAAGTTATTTTAAATTAAAACTATATACTATAACATCTTAACAACGATCTAAATATTTTTATTTTGCGCGTATTTATTATAATGTACATTATATATTTCCCGAATTGTTTATATTTTCTATTATTACACTTAAAATACTTTTAAAATCTTATTACGTACGAATATCTAAATATCTAAACTATTCTAAAAATTATTTTATTGCAAGATTAACAAAATTATAATTTTATATTATTTCCCCTGAGATGTTAACCATGATTGATACTTAAAAATACATCGATAAGTTTGAGCTTATTTTAAGTTGAATGTTATGAATTCTAAGTGCAGTATATAAGATGAAACACGTCAATGTTCGACGAGATGACCTTTGATGTTTTACGTAGGCAGTTACAATCTTATCACATGCTTTCTAAGATTAAGTTGTTACATTACTCGACGAGCTAGCATCGATTGTATTTGAGAGAGATGGAGCTACCGCCTCGTCATCAATGTAATCCTGTTTCTCAGTCGCGTGATTAGACCACGATGAAAAATGGATTAATCTGAAAAAAATAATGACTTATTAAAATTATATTATTCGAATGTGATTAAGCAAAGCGTTGCAATTCTCTGATACCTTTTTAATCGAGAGAAAAAGTAATATACGAAAAAATGTCGTCTAGGAAAATTATAGAATTTACTTACAGAATTAGTAGGAGCACGGCGATCTGCGTGGCGAATGTCAGCCAATAAAAAGAGCTCGGTGCTGTCTTTATCGTGGCGTTATAAAGTTGAGAATATAAAGTACCGCTAAATAGCGGGACTGCGTTATCGCATACGGAAAGCATCGCGAATACCTTTCCTGAAGAACCGAACGACACGATTATCTTTCTTTTTTGTTACGATGGGAAAGAAAAATCATTATTGTAGCATAAAATTGAGATCGATATTAGATGAGATTCAATTTTGACATAAAAATGATATTCCTTATTCGGAAAAATTCAAATTCTAGCATAAAGTAGATATGTATTTTCCATGTTTATAGTATCAAAAGCTAAAACTATATCTGTATTTATCTATCGGGATTTAATCGATTTTAATCTACGTGTAAAAATAATTATTGCCACGCACCTCGTTCCTCTATAGGCACAAGTTTTGAGGTCATAGATCTGAGTACCGGAGCTACTACGGGACCTAACGCGGCAACAGCAGCACCTGAAAGATAATTATTATTGTAAAATAATGTATAATTATTTTCGAGTATATATGCGTGTAATATCTTAATTAAAAAGTTCAAATGATAATAATGCCATGTAATATTCAGAAACAATTTGATATATGATTGAGAGAAATATAAGATCTCTTATACTTACCCACGTAAAATAATTCCGGCCGGTCCGCTAAAACAAATACTATTCTTCCAGCTGCATGCGCTATTGCTCCAACCACTACGATGAAAGTGTCCTTCATTCCTATTAATTTATTCATGATAGGCACTCCAATGAGCATTGCTGTTGAAATATAATTCTTTTAAATACTTCGTGCTTTATGTCTTCGTATTTCTAATAACATCTAAAATATTTATGCTGTTTGTAAATTATATGATAGTATTTAGCTCTGAATTTATTTGAAACGTTTATAATTATAAAAAATTCGAGTATTGAAAAGATTTTGATATCAAAAAATAATACTTAAGAAAAGTCTAATTTTTTAATTCAATGACATAGCAATAATAATCTATCTTGTTTATTCTCTTTACACGAAAAAACGAGCCTTTTACACGATCGGTTTCAATTTTGCGCAATTAGATATCGTAATTTTTTTGTTATTGTTGATAATCAAGACCATAAATTAGTCAGGAGTGAAAGTTCTGGTGATTTCGATAAGAAATTTCTCCTTTCACTCGCGACATTCAGAACGCATACGGATTAATATCGAGATTCGCGAAATGTCAATTATCTAATTAATTTGGATCAAAGATCTGCGTCAAACTGACCTAATACGAAGAGAGTCGACTGGAATGTTTTAAAGTTGCTAAAATCTACCACGTTCCACTTAAATATTAGTGAGGTATACATCTGACTCTTCAGTTTCTCGTCTCTCTGGAATGTATATAGACACATCGCGAGCAGAAGTAACCACAGGTGTAATTTGCCATGATTGCGCCTCGATTTCATTAACATTCGCATTGTCGTGGCGACGTGTTTCATGTCGAAGAAGTCCAACAGCAAATTGGTGCCCGAAAGCGGTTGCTGCTGTGGTGACGTTTGCCATTTCAACCACACGAACGAATACACAATCGCCAGCAAGAGTAAAGTCGCGTTTACAGCGAACATAATCGTGTAGGACATGTTGACCAGATGAGTAAACACATAAGATCCAAGTGCAACTCCTGCGAACGGAAAGAAATGTGATTGATTATTGTTTGAACGTTACGCCACTGGGTTGCATTACAAAGACTTTTATATATTCGCGAACATATACGCAGAATGAAAGTGGTAAAACAACAATGCTATCGACAATTCATGAATTTTAACGACTCAAAAATCGTTGACAGAAAAAAAATGTAGGTATAATAAATGTGCGGTATTTATCTAAACAATATAAAAGTCCAAAGGATGTCTTAATTTGCTTTATGTAGTTTTTTGATAATAATTATTTAAATAATTATAATTCTTGCATAAAATTTTTTTGAGAGCAAACTTGTTTCTACCTGAGGGCATAGTACTGAGATAAACGACGTCCAAGATCGTGATTCTCATGGTTCTTTGCTGCACGGAGCTTATGTCCGATATGTACGCGAAACAACTGCCAAAAATTGCGACGTCGCCGCCTAGTATGCTCATTGGCAGGGTCGCCGTGTACACTACCATGTTCAAATTCCAAGTGTTCATCATAGAATTGATCACGACCATGAAGGAGTAAATCAATTTGCCTGTCAGGCCGAAGACGAGCGGCAATTTACGTCCGCGCCGGTCGCTCCAGTTGCCGTAAAACATTGCCAAGATAATAGGCACTACATGCCCGGCAATGTCGTTCCATTGATGAAATTCCGAAACGGTTATCTGTAAGATGAATTTTTCTTAATAAAACGTAATTGAAGAATGGAATTCAATTATTGGCATCGAAAACGCTATACTGAATTTAGAATAAATTCATTATGCGTTCGCAGTAAAATTGCTTATACCAACTCTTAAGAATTTTATTTAATTTTCTATTTCCAAAAAAATTTCATATAGATAAAATTAATGCGCGGATATATGTTCGAATATTGTATATTCTCTTACGTGCCTCGCATATGCTACGTTGCGGTCACATTACATTTCGTTGCGTATAGGTATCTCATGCTAATATTTAGTATGATAAATATGTTTGCTTTGATAGGATTCGGTATTTTTGCTGATTATCTATACTTTGATCAATAAGCACTTTTAAATTGTAGTCGCTAATGAGAATACGTACAAGTACTACAAAGTACTATTGCTACACAATATTTGCACTCGATAAGCAAAAATACCTCCGATAAAATTTAATAATCTTATGAGCCGTTAAATTAAATTCCGATAGTTTGTTCATATAATACGCGTGTTCCTCCCCTTTTTATGTATCTTTTTTTATTTTAAATGTATAGTACATTACCTGTACTTCGGTCTTTATCGCTTTATTATCGTCATCGTTCAGCTTCATACAGATTTCTTCAGAGTATCCGTGATCCACCCGACATGCTTTATACCTAAAAAAGTCTTGCTCGACGACTGACGTGAACATAAACGCCATCATGTAGAGCCACATAGTCGGCTCTACTGATATATGTTTTACCCATCCGAAGTATTTTCTGTACATCCTATTTCCATGGAAAGATTCCATTCGTGGTGTTGCCTAGAAATTGTAAAATAAATATTAAAACATAGTAGTCTGACAATAACTTTGTTTATTAGCAACGTATGTTAAAATTATAAAGTTTTTAAAGTATAATTAAATGGCAAAAGGTTACTTTCGCCAAATTTAAACTAGCTAATAAATTGAAAAATATGATTGACATCTTTTAGAACTTACGATAACAAAAACTCTTAGAGAGTTGGAAAATTGTAATTATAATTACGCTGTTAAATATCAGCTAGTGATTTATACATATATAAATGTATTTTCTATGACGTAAATACACATTGAAACGCGTTTAATAACACATATAACGCAGTCTATAGGTATATACAAAGTATATCAGCGTTTCGTATAAGTCATTATTATTTTCATCTCAGTATTGTTTGTGTGATAACTATATAATTTTGATCTTTCAACCTATCTTCAATGTCGTATCTAACAATAAGTGGGAAATACCAACAGCGTTCGCGATTTAAATAATTTTAGTCGATATTTAAAAGTATTGTTACTGTTTTTAAAATTTTCAAACGCGTTATAAAATGATTATAAAGTAATAGAATCTTTATAGAAGACTCGATTAATTTTACACTGGGATATTCAAAAACTAATTACAACGCAAACATGACGACTTGAAAAATACTTTCTATCTATCTGATATAATTATCTTTCTTTTTCAATTAAAACTATCGCGTGTTTCACTAATTATTTAATTATTATACATGCCATATTTTTATCGATAACGTTATTTATATTTGACGTTTTTATTTATTATTTTTATAGCTAATTTAAAAATGGAGCAATATAATTTCGTAGAAAATTAAGAAGTCTCTCTGACGAAAACGTCGTAAAAATATTTAAGATAAAAAATTGAAATCTGCAGGTTGCCGCTGTTCAATTAATCGTATTGCGTTGTACGATTACGAGAGAAAATTAGAGCGAGAAATGTGTAAATATTTCAATTATGAAGACGGTTTCTTAAAATTATACGTAACAGGATGCGTTTGTATCAAACGAAATATACACAAATATAAAAAAAATATTTTTACCGGAATAAAGATAGGAATAACTTTTCATTTTTCTTCTTTGTCATAAAAATGTTTTTTGAAGAGAGAAAGCAGGATTGAATATCAAACGATATTTTTGTATAATTTAAATCAAAGTATCATGTACTTACTTCATTGGTTTCCATATCGCTATCAATCGCTACTGGTTTCTCTTTTTTTTTTTTAATTAAAGATCTTCGATGTAAGAGAATTTCTTCGGCCTTTGCTCTCAACTATTTTACGTAGTCATTCTGCACAGTCCGTTATTTTACTGCATGTCTGCGAATTATAACGCACGAAACTCGCTGAGTTAGTTTATAATACCTGGGTAGGATACTTTATCTGTGTATGTCAGCATTAGGTCGGCTTTAATTATGCGCGTTATCGCAAAATTTTAGAACATCAAGACACAGTACAATTTTCTTTATTCCAAAAATTTTATATCTTTTTACGGTTATTTGGATAATTACGTAATAATTCGCATAAAATCCTGCAATCAACGATGGATATATATTCCTATGTTTTGATTAACTGCGGTACATTTTACTAATAGAAAATTGTTAATTAAAGTAAATGTTAATATATCCTTTCACATTTCATTATTACGCTCACTAAAAGTTGACAGATGCAGCATTACAAATTCGCTTAACATAAAAATACGGTTTTACTGAAGGTTTCCGGTGTCCGATACAAATATAGAAGAATATGCATCTTATGACAAGTTAAGAAGTGATAAGTTCTGAAGATATTCGAACGAGTTGACTTGGTGATTGGTGCAGTGTGTATGTACATCAAACGAGAGTTAATCATATCAAGTAGACATAATGAGTAGAAAGTGTCGCTCGTAGAAATCAAAATATCGTAAGTGTTGCGGCAAGATATTGTCGCAACACTTACGATAATTAGATGTTGCAACATGAGTGTTAAAAATTACATGTTTAGCTTTACGGAACTGTTTCTGAGAGATATCGCAAAACGTGATAGTATATTTCTGTATATGATCGGTCCCTGTTTATCTGATAACATAATTTGAAATTGTTTACCACACAGTACCATAGTCTGAAAATAGTAAATTGATAGAATATCACACTAATCAACCGTTATTGTAAATCCACAGATACGTGTGAACATTATCGAAAGTAGCGTTTTTAATTTATTTATTATATCGATTTAACAGTGTAGATATAAAAGTACAAGATAATTGTCGCAATTTTTTAAAACTTTTATTAATTATTTTATGTGATTAAGATCAATGAAGTTGATACAGTTGATAACAAGCTTGAAAAAGCATTTATTGTTTCTTGTCATTAAGTTTTTAAATATACACTAAATAAAAGTTACATATGTGTAAAAGAATAGTATATATAGTTAATTCAATAAGAGAAGAGAGTTAAATATGTAGTGCTTTCTATTTAAATTTAAAACTAATGAAGAGAAAATGTTGATTAAGATATTAACGCTACTGTCTTTTTCGAGTTATCTGTTATAAATAAAAACTTATGTTTGCATGTTTAATTAACATAATATTCACAAGTTTATATAGATAAAATAAATCAAGCTTCTTTCGATTAACGGGAACATTAGCACCATCGGAGTTACACAATTCTGTTTCAAATGTAAGAAATTCGTATTTCCACGCTTGATCTAAACTTGTTAGAGCGAAACAGGTCGAGGTCTTTTAGATTAAAATAAATGTGTTATCGTCGGTCCGAAATGTTGCACTACCTATATCTATTCTTTTTCACCGAATTCCAGTAAACTTTAATGTTGTTCTCTTCTCACTTCTGTCGAAATTATTCATTAATAAATCAGTTAAATTCGAGAATCACGCGATAACTGATATCCGCACACGTGGTTCGCATCTGCTCCAACAGTATAGGTATGCGCGCAACGACTTGGCACGTGGGTAACGTACACGCAATCGCTGTAAAACTGAAACTATGCGTGTTTGCTCGCTGCCTCCGTTCTGCGTCCGTTGGCTCGAGTCGAAACATTTTATCAATGATGATTTTACGTAATCGGCCCCTCGGGTTCCGCACAACGGCAACGTGCGCGCGCGGACGTAGCGAGATTGCATTTTGCATTGTGACGTTGTAGCGCGACAACGTACGCTTTGTCATCACCATCAGTCGATGCTGACTCTGACAAATGCGTTTATGAGCGACCATATAGTATTTCGAGCGTTCGCCACGATACCCTGTCCGGCTGTCGCCGACGACGCCGACTGCGACAAGTGCGACTGCGACAGTCTTCGTCAGGTCAGGCCAGTCTATCGAATGAATAGAGACCCTCTAATAAGAGTCTGGCCACCTTGTCCCGCATTTTGATTGGTCCGCCATTTATGAGCTCTTCGGTATGTGTGCGAGTGAGACAGTGCTTCGCAACCGAGTGAGACAGCGAGCTCTCCCGAGTGAGACAGCGAGCTCTCTCTCGTGTGATTTCGCTCATAAATGGCGACCATCCAACAGTTGTGGCCAGACTCTTATTAGAGGGTCACTATCAAATGAAACGAGTCAGGCGACATCTTGTGGAATGGAAAATACAGGGAAATTAATTTTAAAGAATTTTCCTGGCGATTGTAGGTGATTTTAAGGCTGGTTTTTACATTTGGTTATCTTATTCTATGATCTCGTTTATCATTTCAACTCAGAACAAGTAGTTCTCTTCTCGAAACACTAGTTTGTGATAGATTCTATGTGTGGTTGGCACTTGTTGGGTAACGCGAAGTATTGATCTCTTTAGTGACCTGAGTTTCTGTGGGAGATTTGAAAGAGTCGAACATATCGTTGGATTTACAACGTTACTACCGTTGAACTTTACCTTTCACATTTTATTAATATTTGTTGCTTTATAGATTTTTATGAAGTTTGATATATCTTCTTCTAATTATCTTAATAGCTCTTTTAATATAACTTAATCAGTTTTTTAAGAAGCTAAATATAACGGGCATGACTCTATAAATGATATCTTAAAATTTGTAATAATGTGTTTTATTTAATGATTTAATAGCTAGTGATTTTTGTATATTTAAAAATTCTCTTTTTACCAAATTTTAATATATTTTAATAAACTGCTTCAATAAAATAATATTAATTTATAAATTCTACGTTTGTCAAAGTTATATGCTGCTAGACTATTCGACAATTCGTATATTAAATTGCCGTTTGGATTCTCAAGGAGAATAATAGCGAAACCGTGAGAATGCAGGTCAGGTCAGAAAACCGGTTCCTTTTTTGCTAAGTTAACAGAACAGACTAAACTAGTTACAAGAACAGAGATACAAGAACATTTCGAGGACATCAATCACCAATACCGATACTTATATTGTTAGAAACGTCCTCTCTCAATCCAATAATTTTTACAAGAATAAAACGAAATTTATTCGAAAAAACATAAATTAAATATATGAAAATATATTTAATAAACACACTATAATAAATTTATACAAATCTTGATCGAGATTGCAAATTAAGTAACTATAGATGCGGAAATTTATATTTATACATAAAGATGACAGAAAATTATCAATAACAATAAGATATAAGATTATATAATTTTATTATATAATTGCGAATTATTATTTCTTGAGAAATAATTTTATCGTAGAAAGTCAGAACGGAAAAAGGATGCAAAAGTATTCGACAGTTTAGTTTCGTTAAAAATTTATTTTATATCATTAGTGTGTTAATTACGGCGCGCAATTATGGCTATGATATTGATGTGTCTTGTCAGTAAACTTTAGGCCATCAAAGTTACATAAATATTTCTCTTGGAGTGATAATAAATAATACATTTTTCGTTCTATCTCGTGCACACTTTCGACTTCAGCTAGTAGCCTTCCGTATCGATTCGTATCGTTACATATTGATTTTAGGATCAACGCAACATTTTATCGACGTCGTAGACGAAGTTCTCGCGCTTCCTTATCGTAGGCAAATTGTAGGGAACTTTGAAAGGAAATATTGGGATTTCTGTCAAAAGAAACAATCGAATTTTCTTTCAATATCGATCAATACACCCCGATTCTTATGAGATATTTTCTACAATACCACTTATAATATTTCTTAACACTGTCAACGAGCTATTTTCTCATTTGATGCACGCTATATCTTAACTAATCTAGATTTCGCATGTTTAACACATCCGAGTTATTCAAAAAGATTGAAAAATTAATTATTTTTGTCGAATCTTAGACAATTTAAGGAATTTTTTAAAAATATGTTTTTCGCAATCTTGCTGCAAAGATGAAAACAAAGTACACCATAAAACGATTAACTTTTTAACGCTAATGGGCTTCTAGACTGTAAAACATGTAGTTGACAGACTTATGACGTAAGAACTTACACGATTACTCCGATACGGTGCAATGCACAGTAATTTCGAATAAGACAGTTAACATGAATAATTTGTGTTCCGACTTTACCTCGACAGTTTTACGCGTGGAATTTATTGTAAAGTAGTTTAACATAAAAATATCCTTATTCATCGATGCCATAACAATCAAATGAAATAATTTATGAGAATTTTAATATATTAATATTTCATGTTATTCTAATTTTGTGTATTGATAAAGTAGAGATATCTGCTTATTTAAATAAATCTTGTATTGTTATAATAATATATATGATTCTTTAAATTTGTTATACATTTATCTTACGTGTGCTTCTTTGATAATTAATAATTTATAATATAGTTATTCAAACATTTATCAAATATGTTTTTGTATAAAAGCAAAATTTCTTCGAAGCAAAAAGAAAATTGTTGATTTTAGCATAAATGATCTAATGCTTAGAAATTAATTAACATGATTTGATTGAGATCTCTTCCTTCAACAATTGACTAGCATTGTCGAACAACATTTAATATTAGCTGGACCTGCCAGCGCTTTTGAAATTTTCATGAAAGCATAGATTCAACTTGTACTTTATATCTGCTTATACAGTTATAGTATTAATTGATGATTATTTTAGTCGAGCGTTAAGTTCGCCGCAGCACATATAATTGGATTGCGAAAATTGCATTTAATCCAATTCGACGTGATTTGATACATTATTTTTCACACATGACATATTATTCAGCGAATTAGTTAAATAATGTGCTCGTTAAACACGACATCCATTTAATCACTCGGTAAAGTTAATCGATTAGACTTGTCAAAATATCTTTTATCGTGCTCTACTATTTTTTCTATAACAAATATAGCTCTTTCTTTTTTACTTATCGTTCGGGAAGGATTGCCTAAGCGCAAAGAAGATCGATATGTATATTCTGATCGAGAGAATCGAGAACTCGCGCCGCGTCGGTAGATGCACATCAACGTAATTAACATCTATAATATGTATACACTTTGGCCAAGTTTGTACATATGCACACAAGCGCCCCATATACATACATACATATTTACATACCTGCGAATGTATCTAATCTATGAGACATTGAATATTTCGGAACGTCGACGTCTTCGTCGAACTTCTCGCGCGTAACATTCGGACGATCGATCATTTCTACACAAACGTACTCAGAGTCAGAGATCGCTGCGTGATAACTCGATCATTTCGATACCATTTTGGTGAATCCGGTTATCGACGTCACGAATAGGGAAGAATTCACATTATTGCGTTTCTATTGCGAATAAACTTGGAGATCATTTTCTGAATAACTGAAAGCATTGAAATATTGAATCAGTAAAATTCCATTCATTCTGTTGAGATTCCACGAAGTATTTATCTTTTCATCTCTCTTGGTGTTTGCAGCTGCACCAGTTGCTTTGTCGCGTTTGCCGGTCAAATCCGCATTGGTTAAATTTCTCTTTACTCTCTTTTGGAGAAAAGAGAAAATATGGTTTGTTTCCTGCATTCTCGTTTCTTTTATGACCAATTGTATCACATTGAGGCTTCTTATACTTTTGCATTAAATATCACATTTCTTTATACCTTATAATATTGCATCGCGATATTTTTATCAATATAAAATTAAATTTGTGTTTTAGTTAACTAAATTGATCGGTAAGGCAATTATCGGCGCTTTTTAGTATTTTTCGTAGATCTTTTTATAAAGTAGAGTAATCAAATTAAATATCTTATTTGGAAGCCCTTTATAGGTTGCTAGGATCGATGAGAAAAAAAAATATTACTCGTCGGTTAGTCGACGCTACGGTAACATCATGCAATTTCATTAACTTTCTGCCGGAAAGTTGGCTAGTGTAGAAAATCGTTCGTCCGACGTTTACAGTTCTCTCCTACATCCATCTAAAGTTTACTCTTTTAATTACTTATATGAATTTACTTTCACGCTAGAGGTCCTTCAAAATTCTGAAATTAAAGTAGAATTGCAGCTGCGGATGCAAAGAATGGGCACTATTCAAACCTCATATTAATAGAAAGAGATCTTTATATATGATTTAGAATATCTGCGATTTTATAAACAAATATTATAACAAATGAGAT
Source organism: Leptothorax acervorum (assembly GCA_035220615.1). Taxonomy (NCBI): domain Eukaryota; kingdom Metazoa; phylum Arthropoda; class Insecta; order Hymenoptera; family Formicidae; genus Leptothorax; species Leptothorax acervorum. The sequence goes on along the minus strand of JASTWQ010000030.1, from coordinate 887,902 downwards.
TGCAGCAAATTCGGAAATTGCACACAATTTAGTACACAGTATAGTTTCCAATACATTCCGCGATCGTAGATGAAATAAAATAGTAATCGAAATAATTTTTTTTATTACTTATTCTTCAATATTTCTTAAATTATTAATCCTTCGTATTTTTATTTTTTTTTTTAAATTTGAACGAATAACATAATTTTTTATATAGATTTCATTATCTTACGTGTTTTAATAAAAATTTAACTGCATATTTTTGAAATTATTTAATATTAAAGAGTAAATTTTTTCGTTCACTAAAATATAAAATATTAACAATTTTTAGTGATTTGCCAAGAATTCTCTTTTTACTTAAAAATAAATTTTTAATGAATTATAAGGAAATGATTAAGAAATGTCTTTTTTACTTAAAATATCGACTGTTATAATTAGGTACGAAGAGTAGACGAGAGTATAAAATAAAACAACGGTTTTCTCACATCCCTAGAAGCGGCTACAATTCAACCGTTGAGTCTAGAATATATTTATTAACTCGATCGCCGTGGTCCCTTTCTTGTTTAAACAAACTGTCTATACATATGAAGTTCGTTCGTCCACGGTTTCGTTGTATCAGGCTTAACCTTTTTCGATTTGCTTCTGATTACAAATCTATTCATGAGAGTCTTCTCTCTTCATATTGACTAGAATACGTCCAACTCGTTGGACACATCGCAATTAGATTAGCAACGCAATTAATCCGGAAATTATTAAAAATAATCAAGCTATAATCTATACAAATCACATGTTAAGGTAAATAAAAGGTTCGGATCAATAATATACTGAGCCAAACGAAAAAATGAGATTTTCTTTTTACAAATGTGTGTGATATTTCGTTGAATTATAAATTATTTGTGATGCTATTTTTAATTGCTATATATAACTTGACACATTATTGGCCCGAGCTTTTTAAAATTAATATTGCACGTTTGACGCTAAATGTATTTATTTCTTCGAGGATGTTGGCGTTCTTATTGTCATGAGAATAAATACTTTATATCCTTTCTATTTAAAAAATTATTTCTGTCAAAGCATATCATTATGTTATGAAAAGTATTTACCTATTTGAAATATTATAGAAAAATTTCAGATATTATATTAACGTAATATAAAATTAAGACTTTCTAGTCTTATATTGTTCAAACTTTGCAAACAATAAAATATTTGAAAACTAATATAACGACATGTGAAAGAATTTGGAAACACGATTGAATGTGAAATTATGAGAAATTTTAGCTATCTTGCTTTATGAAATAATTGTGCGTACATTTAAGCTTATGCATAAATTGACACTTGTTGCTACATAATACTTTATTTAATCAACATATATGCTCATCCTCGCAAGAAATTTTCTACAGTACTGCCATTTCTAGCTGACGTATCTGTTCAAACATCGATTACCGTAAATGTAATCATCGCGGAAACCCATTGTTAATTAATTTTAGATTAGCATTCAAGAGAACTAAAGACTTCTAACACACAATCACATACATTGTAGGCATTGTTCAAGAACAGCTTAAGTACGACGAATGCACAGGAGGACAAGTTGTCAATCCTCTCTCATATTTTGCTTATATCCGGCATTTCGGTGCACATTTAACTCGAATTTGGCTGACGATTGCAGTTGCTAAACTTCTGGTAATCGTGGCAGGTTTAAATTCTCGGCGAAATTTCGTAAAACGATTCAAATATATCAGTAAGAATGTTCTTTTATGGCCTTTTATGGCCTGATTACATTTATATGAGTTATAAAAAGTAATTGCGATATTAAAATGCTATTACGTTTTTCTTGCTGTGTTAACCAACATTGTTAATTAATGTTTCTTATGTTTTTTTGAACTGCTCGAAGTCAAATATTATATCCGGCATTTTCTAATTATATTTGCCATAAACTGACAATAAGTGCTCGTAAAAAGTTTCTTAATTTTATATGTTCTTTAGACTATTGGTAATTCTTTGGACTATTTGATAATTTGTTTAAGAATGTTTATTTCTTCTGGCCTCTTAATTTAAAAGTCGGCACGTTATCAAACGAGAAACGTAATTCACACGAAATCTGCAACGAAATGCCGGGATTATTCCTATGAATGTCGTTTATGCTTCGTTTGTCTTAAGACTTAAAACTAGTGACGCAATTATCCCGTTCGTCAGCGATCGGTTTACGGACGGCACTTGACGACTCCAATTTGCGCACACGTGCCCTGGATATTATATTGCCGTTTTTGGACTTGAGTACATGGAAAAAGTTTTAAATAGCGCGAGAATTAATAATTGATATTTTCTATCGCCGATATGACGTGTCGTCCATCGCGAATTCTTGCTCGAGCATTCCCACCTGTCAACATTATCAATTCATTAATGATTGATCGAAACGAGCCAGCAACTATACTTTGTAAGACTTATACACGAAACAAAGTAATTATAATACATGCGAGTTTGCCTGCGAAGGATACGTGCAGGGTTCCCATCTTTTTGCAAAAACTTTTTAATTTCTTCAAATATTTGTATGCAACCTGAAATTAATGTTGAGTTTGGCGAAAGTTTCAATTTTCTATGGTACACTGCACATTAATTGAATCTTTTATTACGTTTGTAAGAGAAAATCGAATTGTGAATTAAGTACTTGAAGAATTAATTCTTTTTACAATCTCGTCGTGACTAAGTGATATCACTTAAATTCGTATTACCATTTTGTAAGTTGTAGAAGTGTAGAGAAATCATGATTGCATTACATTTTTCATAACAAAAAGTATAATATTTAAATTTATTAATAAATAAGTAATAAAAATATGTTATTGACTTTTTCTGAGATTTTATCCATTTTGATAGTATACCGATAAAATACATTGTGTTTATTTACTTCGCGATCCTACCTGCACAATTAAATTTTTAACTGTCAAATTTACATCGTTTTGGCCAGCTTTCTAACTCGTTTAGAATACGTTTTATTAATTTAATTAATTAATTTACATTTGCATGCGTCATTATGCAGACAAAATTTTTGTTTGCTACTCGCATATGAAGCATTTTGCATAAAATAGAAATTTTTCATGATTACGAGATCTGCTTTTGCGCAATAAATGTCCGTTGTACAACTGATTGTGCACGTGTCTTCGCCAGTGCGTATTTGTCTGATGCGATGACATGGTTGAAAGTGTTACATAACAACCCCTAGCTATGGGAGCACTTCAATTCCGTTCAATTCCCTGGCAAATTGTCGCAGGTTGATGTATTGGTAGCTTTATGTTAACAAGACTTAACGCGCGATTAAGAGGACGAATAAAATTTCAAAATAAAAAAGACACATCGATGGATAGTAGTGCGTTACTCCTTCAAGAATTTTCTTTTCTAATATTTATCGAAAGAAATGTCGAAATAAGAATGCATTTTAGAAAGTGTACAATACAATAGTTAGTATCGTAAATTACACAAACGCCATGCATTTTAACACCGATATACTATCAAAGCTGAAACTTAAGAAAATAAAACGTAAAAAAGAGCCAATAAAACAGTTTAACTTATTTTTTAATAAATTGAAATATTTTGCTATAAAATAGTGTCGATTTTTAAATGTGACAGTACTTTCGCAATTTTTTAATAACATGAAATTACATAGCATGCATTAAATGGATAGTTTAGAAGAGGAGAATGTATAAAGACATTTTTAAACTATTAATTGACGTATATTAGGGAGAAGTTAAAAGTACGGTTAAAAAAGTTGCTCACGGTGACGTATAATATTCGCATATTCCGGCAGCAATTTGCGGAATATTTCGGATAGATATTCGCGATCATGTATTACTACAGGTTGTTCCTCCGCCCAAGATAATAATCCCCTTTGCGTTTCCTTCTCCCTTCACGAATTTAAATTTATCGCGAGATTATGCGGTCGATTGCGATACCATAATGTAAATTGCGTCAAACATGCATCATATACGTATTCATAGTAAATCGATCAGAATAGGAATGAATATTCCCGAAGCCTAATTACGAGATAACTTTCTTCTTTCAAACGTTAACGATGTTTTTCATGCTTTTTTATTATTTCTATTTCAACAAAATAATTTATTTGTGAATATTAAGATATTTAAACACAAGAAATAAATTTGTTTATTGCCTGTCAAGATTCATGATAAATTTTATATATATTTTTAAAAAAGAGAAATAGATTTTAGGAAAACATTTGAATATTAACTGAATTAATGCATAAGCAATTAAAGCAATACCAATCAGATAGTTCCGCTGCTATTGTCGACGACTGTTTTCTCTGTGGCGTCGGTATTGTTATTGGAATTCGTCTTGATGACATCCATCAGGTTGGACTTCGTGTTGTCCCTCGGTCCGTCCAGGAAGTAAGTTATCATACTGCCTTTCCCTTTGACTTGGATCGTTCCGCGGCACGTGAGCGGATATCCTTTAGTGATCAGAATATCGCGGACCTCCTGGGTGACTTGAATTCCATCTAACACGCCCGTAGAATCCATCCTGGAGGCCACGTTCACGGCGTTGCCCCAGATGTCGTACTGCGGCTTCCTGGCACCGATCACGCCGGCGACCACCTGCGCAATCCACGTCGTGTATTGAGTTTTTTCTTCTTTGAAAATCCTCGACAGCTTTGCCGAGATTTTCTTTCTCGCAGCTGGGTTCGAGTGCTATACAGACGAAATAATGAGAATTCGATGCGCTACGAGAGATCGTCGCGAAAGAATCGCGCGTTTAACGCAGAACATTAAAGTCAAGTCATCTTTTTGATATTTAAAAAAAAATTAAAATTAATACACCAGGCGGTTTTGAAAATATACTAAATAATATATATACTAAAATTTTGAGAGAAATTGGTATCAAATTTTTTCAAATCAAACATATTCTCTATTTTCTGAATTAATTAAAATTGATAAAAAATATAATTTTGTTGATTTATTATTATCATTAAGTTCTTAATATATTTTCGTATTCTCTTCTATGCGTTTCGTCGCTAAGTCTAATTTATGATTTATTTACAAAGGACGCAATAATTTAGTGTGCAAAAATTGCTTGTTTCACGTTCTTCAACATTACCGGTCCGATGTTGATGCCCACACGCATGCGGAAGTTATTAAAGCTGTGTTCATTGACATAGGCCAGCTGCTCGCGGATTCTTAGGGCGTAATCCGCCATAGCGACTACGTGCTTGAAATCTCGCATGTCGCAGGTGCTTTTCGTTAGGCCTACAGCAACAGAGAGAGAGAGACAAGGGTGAACTTTGCGCGATGGTTGTGTCCCGATCGCAGTGTTCTAATTTGAGTAATGAGTCCGCGTTGTTAGGAAATTGTTAGGAAATTGCGCGAAAAGTCAAGTGGCCGTGGGAAATTAGATCTACCTTCATGGAACTAGAGAAACTCTATTGCAAGAATTAAAACAGGGAATTTTTGACGTAAATTTAATGCGAGAATACATTCAGTGGTGATAACAGATAGATAAGTTAAAAGTTAGTTATCGTGATATGCAATGAAGATAATATATTTTATCATGCTTTTGCGAATTTATGAGTCGCCAAATCGGTTAAAAAAAATCAGATTTAATTCGATTAATTTTGATCGACTCAGTGATTAATTGCACACGCAGTGCCGTTCTCTTCTAAAGCGGCATTAATTGAGAAAAGCTCGTTGAATAGCGGTATCGCTAAGACTTCGCGAGAGACATACCCGAAGCGGCCATATACGTAGCGCCTGTGCTCTTGATCTTCTCGATGTACTTAAATTGCTCCTCGGCGAGTAACTCGTCGAAGTCAGCGATGATTTCGTTAAGAAGCCTAAGGCATTCCACGCCCTCGTTATTCGCTTCGAGCTCTACGTAGAACTCCGAAAAATTCGGTATTGAAGCGAACATAATGCATACAAAATCGCATTGTTCGTGGTATAATTCCTGCGAAACAATCGACATCATTGTTCTGGACATGTTCCTATTAGATAGTCTTTTTGCAGAATAGATTCGGATATTTGGAAAAAATATTGTTTATTAGTCTTGTCACTGACAGTCATATTAATTTTTGAATAATTGTTTTGATTATTTTATTTTTTAACTTTTAATGTGTAAAAAATTTCCTACTTTAAAAGTTTATTTTAATTGTTTTGGCTTTCGTATGGAAATAATCCAAGACTGAATTTCGAACGGCATTGAAATTTATATATCTGGTCTAACTTGATATATCAAATTTAGAATCGCTCCTAGACAGGACAGAACTAATTAAGCAAATAGGTACATACTGTTGAAATTCAGTCTGAAATCTAGAGATTGGATGATTTAACACGTCGGTTGTCAGGTGTTCTTAATTTATGTATACAGCTGGGGTGAAATTTTGAAACTTTAAGGGTAATCCTTAATTAAATCATAAATATGCGATATATAAGTAATCTTTATGCGACAACTGAGGATTATCATATAAAATTCTTTAGGATTAATAATTAATATAAAATTTGCGATTTAATTAGAGGAAGAATGAGAAAAAGCGAAGAAACAAATGTTGCTTTTATGAAAATATCGCTGACACGAAGCTTGAAAGAAAGATAAAACTGAATTAAATTTATTAAACATTAAAATACACAATAAGACTTTATTCTATGTATATACATCCGTTTTCCAGTTGTAAATTGCTGTTTAATCTATAATCACGTAACCTTGTCAGGAAATGTCACAATATATTATGAATATTCTAATCTTTGTCTTTATGTTTATTGTATCTCGAACACTTGTCGCGTATCAGGGTATAAAAGAATCGCTCACAATCAGTAATTAGGCCAAACGTATAGGCATTATAGGTCAATGAAATTATAGTTCAAACTGTTTTATTTGACACAGAGATATAATATATAACAATCGCATTCATTGTGTTTTATGCTTAATGCATTTAGAAAATTATAAAATTTTTAAAAAGATTTCTTCGAATTTTTTTATTAGATAGAACTTACATCTGAATTAACAGTAGACAAAAAATGGGCGGCCACGTGTTCCGGAAGTATATTTGCGAGCAGTTTCTGGTTGTAGGCCTTCAAGTGTTCCATTTCCTCTTTTTCTTCGGTCGCTTGCAACTTCCACAGGAAATCCAATCTGTATTGGTACACAGTGCACGTCAATATTCCTCGCCTATATCTGCCATGAAAAATATCTCAACAAATTATATTACTTTTTCGAGATGTTTTATGAAGTATGTTGACATCTGCGATTTTTTAGTATTTCTCCTCTAATGCGTATGTGCTGCGCATTTTTTTAAATATAATTGTAATTGACAGATTTTATAAATCTGCATATGATATACGTATCTTTTCAGTGATATATTTACTTTAATTAGATTTCGAAATATCAATATATTCATGAAATATCTAGTATATAAATTTACTCGCGCCTCTCTATACATATAGGTACGCGGCTCCTGTTTCGATTATGAAATTATTCTGCGGGAATCAATTCATGAGATCGTCGATCAGCGACATTGTTCGCTACGAGATGAAGGCTCTCGTGGGAAATTCCATGAGGGCCTCAAAGGTTTATAACATGCAAGTTCGGGATGTATCTACGAGCTGACGCGACGTTGCGTAAGTTTCGGGAGGGCGAAATGTTAAAGTGTAAGCACGTTCGAATGTTCGACCTGTAGGTCGCCTCTGTGTGCTGGGAGTGTGCTACTAGGCAGGCCATGAAGAAAACCACTAGAACACCCGCCAACCATCTTCCAGCGGGCTCGACGTCGTCCTCATTTAGTGCCTGGTAAATGCTGACCCCGAGATAACAAGCCACAACGATGCTCAACACGGCTACTTTAAAGACCGACGTTAGGATCTGATACACCGCGCAGGTTACCATCACCAGCATCACCAGAACCGGAAACAACTGCAATCAGCGATAGTTGCGGAAATGTCAGTCGGCGAATTCTCGTAGTTTCGTAAAAATTGCTCTCCATAGATATTTGTGCTAAATTTTTTTTATTAACGTCATGGAATTGTGTCAGAACAACGAATGTGTTTCTCAATTATAATATAATTTTTAAAATTTAATTGTTTTAATCGCTTAGAATTTAACATCAAATTTGCATGAATTATATTAATATCTTATTAAAGTTAATTAAAGGATTATGCGTTTGTTAGACTTGCACAGTTTTTCTCACTATAGTTAGAGGATCGCACAAGTGTAATTTCTTTTTTTGAAAAAAGTATCTCTAATCTTTTCTTATTATCCGCGTGTCATTCACAACGACTTTACGGTCTCGAGCGAAGGCTCATTTAATAACCAATATCTTTCAACGCCGATATCATGTTTACATTTAACTTACGTCACAGAAAAGAATATAATCACAGATGTCAGCGGCATCGGTACTTTTTGTTGGTACTTTCATTACGCTGAGATTTTCATCCTCGGCGAAAGGTGATGTGTCATTGTTGATGCAAGCCTCACTTCCGGTCAGCGTGATCTGTAGCGAGAAAGAACGACACGGTCTGTTCATTATTTTCCATTATTTTATTCAGAACGTCCGATCGCTCGCAGTAAATGTACAATCTATTGTACTACCGATGTTCTTTCCGTCCGTTTGTGATTCAATCGCGAATGTTCGCGGCAACTATTATTCCACGGCACATTTGATTAATCGCAATCTCTACGCTCGCGTTCGATTTATCGCCGAAAGTTTTAGCACGGCAGGCTCTAATTTACACGCTATAGTTTTGACATAACGAGTTTTCCGAAGCAAACGGTGAGACCGGTTATTGGATTTAAAAAATGAAAACGAGAACGAGGGGAAAGCACATGCCGAAATCTCGCTAAAGTTACGAATAAATCATTTATTCAATATTATGCATCTGATCAATGTTTTATAAGATTAATGGATTTTATATATTTCTTGGTTTCCCGAATATTAAAATTCTTGAATTATTGAATTGGTTTAAACGTTAAACATCTGTCCGCTTGAATATTTCTGAAGTTCCGAATTTCGTGCTTTTGCAATAATCTCAAAAGTAATAAAATAATACAAATTTTTTTATATATTTATAGAATAACGTTTTATTCGTAAAATATGAAGGAGTTGTTATTGCTGTCAAGAAGTGTTTAAGTAGCAAAATTTGACATAAAACGTAAATAATAGCCGCATTCAATTTCGATTACTTACCAATGGCGATAACACCGTGATGAACGTTAGAAACACGACGATGGACGCGATGCTCTGCGCGATGATGCGATTTTCGAAGATCTGTAACGCCATGCTTCTCACCCATACCGGCACTCTCTGCAAAATGCGCATGCACAATTATCCGCTTTTCTCGACTAATTAAATTGGATAAACAAAGGGCACGATCCTCGGGATCATCGGGAGATTAATAAGGGTGCTGCGACCAGGATCACTGGTTTTGGCAGTGACCTGGAAGCTTGCCACTTGGTCGGGGTCAAAAAGAAATGGCACTCTTCCAAAGAGTTTTGTCATCGACTCGATGTCGTACGTGACGTATCGCGCGATTTATTTAAATTGCATTTATATAAAGATATACATTTTTCTATAATAGCCACAAGGAAGGAAATAATTGTTATTGCGAATGTATAGTTTTGTGATTCCAGGGGAAGCACTTTATAAAATTCATGCATGCATTCGAGAAAGTATGTATATCCAGAGACATTTACGAGCTCTTACCTCGTTCTTTTCCGCTAGTAAAATGCCATTGACTAGGGCTATCACCAGTATGCTAATCGCCGTGCAGACGTAGAAGTATACGCTCCTATGAAGACAAAGGGAATACTTTTAACGCGATTTTTCACAAACTTCTTTTTGCGAAAAATTTTTTGATTGTTGTCATCGGATTTATGTCACCTTACGCTAACTTATCGACCGATTTTCGCAGAAGTGTCTATAAATATTGGAACGAAGGACAATTCGACGTTAGTAAAGTACGAGTGGACTTTACACATCGAGTCTCGAGAGTGTAGTAAAAGAAAGATATCACTGCCGCACTATACATATAGAAGGTAGGATTTATTGGCACGTGTATTTACCCAGCGAGGGTGATGGCTATTGCGACCACAACGACCATGTAGACGAAACCGGAGCACACGAAATAAGCCGAGAGCATCCTGTCCCTCTCGCGCGAATACTGCAACAGGTTATTAAAACAATTACAATATCGCGCATTGCTTTCACGTTTTAGTACGAGCTGTTTACTATACTAACAGACGCGCTTTTAATCATCGATTATCGTAGGCAATTTCGTTGCGGACTTTCTTCTCGACGAGAAAATGCTGAAAATGCATTCCGTTAAATCGATTACGACGCGCAATTCAATCACGCGGAATCCAAATAATCCAAATACACGCTTAGCGAATTAACCAAAATTAAATTTAAACGACCTTCTATTAACGTGAATTACCACGTCGATTGGTAGGTCGCGTTCAATTGTATAGGTGGACAGTTCAGTACGCAATTACAGCTTGTATCTCACCTATAATATTATTTCTATTAAATTAATTACATTTCTAAATAAAATCGTGGGAAATTACATTATAAAGATTTTATAAAAATGCTACGTTTATATATAAGATATTCTATAAAAATAAAATTTTTATTGTACTTTGATATTATAATAATTTTAATAAACGTTATTGCGTTATTAATTAACGAAAAATTACAGTTTCGTATTAAATGGTATGAAGCTATTAGACGAATGTCTAATGTTCTATAACAAGTTATATATATATTGCGATAATTTGTACTCATTTTGATTCAAAGTCTATGATTCACCTTGTAATGTAATTTACCTTTTCTTCGACATCCGGTCTTCGAAACGTCAATATAAACGGCGTACAATGTTCCGCTCTCAATCGATCTATGCTTCTAGCATCGATCGCTCTCATCAGGTATTCGTTCACTTCATCTTCGGGATCCTTTTCGCCCTCAATAGTTTCACCGAAGCCTAATCTGTTGAGACGTACGCAGCAAGTATTATTCGAGATAAAAAGCCATCGTAAAGCTTACTCGATGACACATTCATCCATGATGTAATTCCAACATAACGTTTACGGATTAAGACGTTATTTTATCTACTTATATTACGATATAGATACGATTTTTAATTCACTCATCACTTATTTTTAAAGGATGGACAGTATGAATAATTTATTTTACAATTGCTTGTACGAAATTAGAAAACACAATATAGTTACGATAAAATGTATTACGATGAATGAAAATATAACAGTTACGATTGTTTTCTAATTGAAATAGAATTAGGTAATCGTTTGGCTATCCCATAATTGTTGGCAATTTTCGGAAATTATTTAATAAGCGATGAGACTATAATATTGTGACATTTTAATGTCAAGGGTTAAGAGATTAAGTAGCAATAATAGAGGAGCTCTTACTTAGTTTGTTTGCCGTGTTGGGAACCGTGACCCATAACTCTCATCTCTTTGGACACATTACCATTCGCCGGGAAGGTTTTTCGCATCCCAGAACTAGTTATGTTATCCTTAAATGTATCTCCCGGGACAATCAAGTAGGTTCTGATGTTATGGTCCTTTAAGTATGCATTTCTTTCACCCCCGCGGCCTTCTTCGACTTCATAATACCCGCCCAAGCAATCTAAAGTCTCTTTCGTGATGTGCACACGTCTGCGAAACATACCTTCTATTTAATATTAACTTCGTCGACGTAATGACCCGATATTAAGAAAACCGTCTTTCAATAAGGATAATATGTTTGCCATACGGTTGTTTTACTTAAAGTTACGCACAAAAAAACCGAAAAGTTTTACGAATCGAAGTAAAAAAACTTATCCAGGATATACCAACGTAATTTATCGCCGCCAATCGAAACCAACAATAAGTTGAAGAGGGCAAGTCAGTCAAGGGCTGACAAACCTCGAGCAAAATTGCTTGTACTCACCCGGGTATACCTCCGCTTTCCATGTAATTGGCTAGGGTCACGTCGTTGCTCCAAACATCAAATTGCCATTTTCTCAGACCGAGAACCCCGCAGTGAACCCGGCCCGTATGGATACCGACTCTCATATTCACGTTCACGGCCATTACTTCGCGAACCAATCTAGGGAGATACGGACGCGAGAATTTATTGTTTCTCCTATCATTAGGCGTGGAAGTAGTTGGATAACTCTGTTTGTTGTCCAAGTTTGTGACAACAAACAAACTTTCTCGCCATTAAGTGTACTCAGTGCCTCAGTGGTTACTTCAGTATTCGAAGCTTCGAATTATTGGTAAAGTTAGCGAGTATTTATTAGCGAAACAAGTAAGAAAATGTTGATTTTTTCGTGACAAAGTTGCCCACTCTGGTCTCCAATTACAATAATTGCTCTTCAAATTCCTTTTCTTACGTACATTTCCCACACGCATTTATTCGTACAATTTGTCGCATGAATATTTAACGAACGTTAAGTTTTACGCGAAAAACTATTTCGATCGCGGATAAAGCAGTGGCAAGTTCGATAAAGAGAAACTTACAGCGAAAGATCAGCGCGAGATTATTAAATTGAAATTTAAACGCATGCGCTTATGAGGAATTCGTCTGCATGCAGTGACCTGTGGGTACCAGGAGCCTTTCATGACGACGCGAATCAACTTCAATCGTGAGCACATATATCGCGCTCTCCGAGGAAATCTCCTCTTTGACGATGAAACGCGTTTTATGAAAACACGAAACGAATCAAACATGAGATATGTAACGCACGGATACAGGTCCGCCGGAAGTTCTGTGGTCGTCTCGTGGATCGTGGATCTAAGCGAAAGCATCTTTATTGCTCGGATGTTACTTTGATCTACCTAGTTTGTGTCCCTCTTACCCCTTTCTTTCCTTTTCTCTTTGTATATATCTATTTATCTATCTCTTTTCCTCGGCAGCTTTTGACATTTTATCTTCAGCTATTTCTATCTTGCGTTTCCTTTGTTTGCTGTCAAGCGAGTCAGGATAAGGAGTATTACGTGGATAGCTTTGATGGTTGCTGATAGAACATGTGATAGATTTATTTTGCTATTTTATGGTTTTAAATGTAAATACGTTCTGAATCAAGACGCAGCTATCGATTATATGCTTTAGCTATTTATTATCATATATATATTGGTCTTAAAAAGCGGTGTGTATATAGATAACACAACAGCATACATGTTCTTTGACGATAAAGCATATTAGTATATGGGAAAAGCTTGACGAAACTGTTGCGTGAGAGGTGAAGGAATATGCAGACTTACGTTATTGCATCGATCATGTCCAATCCCATTTCTACGCAACAGTGAGCGTGATCGGGCCGTGGCTCCGGAAGTCCGGAAACGCAATAATAACAGTCTCCGAGGAGCTTTATCCTGAGGCAGTGGTGCTCAGCGGCTAGCCTGTCAAACCTGCGGGATATTTCCGAGAATTCAACGTAATGATTTACAATATCGAGGAAATCTAACTATTGAGCGTGGATACCTCTCTACCTTAGAGAAATCGGAAAGGAACGCTTTACGTGGAAATATTATGTAGATCTTTGGCTTTTACCATCGAACCAACTTCTGTGTTTCATAACAATGTGTATAGAAATATCCGCTATTTTTTCTTACGTAACTCCACACTTCGTGAAACTTCTGTAATATTTTTCTGTACCTAGGCACACAATGCAACTTTTTCATCTTTGTTATATTTTGTGGTCAACTCTTCTTATTAAATTTTTAATTGAATCTCTAATTTCTAATGTTCTATTATTACCATCATTTTTTACATAACATTGAGACTAAATAGAATTATGTGGAGTAAATATGGTATCGCGTTAAATTAATTTGAAACGACAGAGAGATGACGCGTCAACAAAAGTAAGGACACTAATAAACCGAGGGATAATCGGTTTATTACTTTATTCAGATTAGATATTCAGCAATGTCGCGTGTTCCGCACGGTGCATATTATACGAAATTAATTCAGGGCGCCAGAAGGGCGATATTAATATTTCACGCGTGCATCAAATCTACATAACGCATAGCGTGTATTATGTTAATCTAGTTTAGTGTGATACGTAGGAAATAACAGTCCCCGATGGAGTTGCGTATACGCAACTCGAATAGTAATTAAATCAATTATTAACGCATTATCACTAAGTCTTTGAAAGGTAATAGAGTTCCCTATTTCAATATTAATATTGGAATGTTGCCGTATTACGCAACATCTGTCCACTTATGCACCATACAAAATGCATAAAAGGATGTATGTGTTTGACAAATACATTTTGCATAAAGAATGCCCAATGATTAGTTTGCTAATTCGATTAATGTGATGCCGGGTTGCAGAAATATTATCTTACATTTTGAAGATTTAACGTTATTTACATGTTGATTTTGTATTATTCTCTATTTTCTTTTCCGAGTATTTTTTCGAAGGGACGTTTCTGTCTTCTCTCGTGGGGATGAAAGCGTTGCATTCGCAGAATACAGAAAAGTGATCTCGGCTGTACTGATACATGAAAGCGGACATCATCGCGAGGAATAAAAGCGGCCTTTATGACCTCTTAGCAAATCCCTCTTGGTAGTAGGATGAGTACACCCTATTGACCCGAAAAGTTACTAGGGACGCAAAATCCATAGCTATCGAAAGACTTTTCGAGCACTCGTAGGACATAAGGTACGATAGAGGAAAGCTTTAAGAGTGAAGAGTGTTGAGAAACTCTTGATACAAACGTTGCAAATTGACAATATTCATCAGAGATAAAGGGCGAAGCTTTAATAAATGCAGACCTAAAAATTGATCCAACATTCATAGAATATTATTTTATGAATATAATTTTCCCACAAATTCAAAAATATTTCTTATTATTAAAGTCAAACATCAGATTTGCCTTTCTTTAAGAAAAAATAATCATGCAGGAAAGGTTTTCGATAATATTAATTTAATATTAAGATTATGATAACGTGTACGTATACGTACGATTGCGAAATGTAAGCACATTTCGATGTTAAATTGATTTTTGACAAGGTGCAATCTGTTCGTGAGATTTCAAAAAGGATTTGTATTCGCTGATATACAAAATATTTTGTCGGAGGAATAAGAATATTCACAAGACTTAAGATATCAGAGGCAATAGAATTGCATTGGGGGAAGAAAACGGAAAGAAACTGATATTTTGATCGGGTCGAATGGGTGGAAATACACATCGTGGAGACAGTAATCCGCTACGCTTTTTCTGAAAACGTTTTCTGAATAGTAAATAAAAATAGAGGAAATTTCAATGTATGCATGATTGTGGTAGAATAGTTCGACGAGTTTCTCAAGGTTTTTCGACCGTATCAAAATTGTATTTTACTAATTCTCAGTGGAGTAAATTCCCAAAGTTATACTAATAATGGCATTTTATTTTTGAAAATATTAATTTTATGATCGTATTTCTTTCTGAGAAATTTGTGATTAGCAAGAATAAAAGATAATTGAGAATTTATTGAGAAAAGCACAAAATATTAATATAATAGTACATTATATCTAAAAAAAGTACCTACAAACTTACAAACGTTTTTATATTATAACATAATAATAAGTAAATTTATAATATAATAGTTTTTTATTATACTATTAAAATCATCAACGATGCTGACAATTTGACTAAAAACCGTTTATCTATCGCTAATACGCGTTTTATTATACATTTTTATAGATTCAAAATTAATAATAATCCTTTCGTTTTTATTATCTATATTGTAACGTTTCTTACCGTGCAAAAAGTTCGTTGAGCAATCTGACGAGCTCTTCGGCAGTGCATTGATCGGAGAGTGAGGTAAATCCACAGATATCAGCGAACAAAATGCTGAAATATTTGGTAATAATAATATACTAAAATAAAGTCAGTTATTTTAGTTAAATTAATTTTTAAATTAATTTCTGATACGGACAGTCCCTAAATAAACACTTTTGTGAAGAGTTCTGTAATTACTTTGACTTTAACAGGTCTCAAACGAGCCACGAGCAAGTATTGAGTCACGCATTTTGGAAGAGGGAAACTAGAAACGAAAAATTGTCACAAGTTCGCGAAACTCAGTGAAGTTAAATGAACATGACATTTGCTCTTTGCGTATTCGCCGATTAAGTTAGATTGACCTGAGCTTGGTGAGACGTCTGATACGAGAAATTGGTTGTAACATCTCAACCCACTTCAAACCAATCTAGAATTCTCTCTATGCAGCCACGTGTGCTTATCATGTTGCGTGCACGGTACCGTGATAAATCGTCAAGTTTTGAAGCATCTGGCATGAGTGCATTATAGGACGATCATGCATATCATCTCATACATGCTGTATAACGTGCTCACGATAGTGTAATTATTTGTAATAATCTGACAATGAGTGATATGATGTTGTAATATCGATGTGAATTATATTAAAATATAATACGTTTTCTGATTTGTAATTTATAAAACGAACTGCGTCTGATCAAACGTAGCGTGCATTTTACGAAGAGCTTAAATTCCGAAAAGATGCAAATTTTATGGTAGGGCAAAAAATCTGCCGTTTATGCCGCAAGTAAGGATTACAAGGTTTAACCTTCTGCGAATTTCAGTTTAAGTAGCGAGCATGCATAGAGGACGTAATGTATAAAATAGTTATGTGAATTTCCTTGAGCTTAGTAACAAAACGGAACTGGGTCTCATTTGCAAAATGTCAAAGTGACATTTTTGAAGTAACACTTTGGTTCTTTTTAAACTTGCGCGTCTTAAGTGGCTGCTATTTGTTCGCGGACCATCGGCGCGACGTACCTGACGTTCTCATGTCTTTGAATATAAATTTTGTGAAACATCGTGTCCTTCGGCTTTCCGGCTATATCGGCTTTCATCTCCATAGCGACATGCCTTGGTAATACGCTGAGCAAAAGCCTTTCCTGAAAAATAAGTTATAATTAACGTGAGGATATTTACATTTGCCTAAATTTAAAAAACAATAAAATTAAATAAAGATAATGAAATACACATAAAAGCTATAATAAAAATAAATTAAAAAGTGGAAATTTTAAATTATAAATATATTAAATAATTAATATATTGCTATTTATATAATGAGTACATCTGCTAGGTGTAAAATATAACTGCAATAGTTAGTGAAATTTGATATTATATTATACATATATAACAATTAAAATGTAATTTTCTTCAGCTAATTTTACCTCTATAATAGTTCCATTAATTACGTTACAGTTCATATTTCTCTCGCGATGTTGTCATAAATAACATAATTAAAAGTAATTGAACATTTTCTTAGATTTATTGATATACTGCTATATAAAACGAATTTTTATATAATATGGTAACGGATCAATAGTGCAGCTATTATTAAATTAGTCTATCAGAATAGATCTTCTAATATCCCCTTGAGGGATCTGAAGGATTATAATGGATAGATCAGCTTGGGGGACACACAGGTTAATACAGACATAAGAGCTAAAGTGCGTTATTCAATAACTATTATGCGCTGTTAATCCAAAATGCACGTGCACGCTTGTTACATGTGTGCATAAATATACTTCATCTTCAATCGAAAATATAAAAAGAATTTTTACAAATTAAACATATACGTCGCGATTAAATAATAAAATCTAATTGTTCAGATCTAATTGTTTCGTGTGGATTTTACGTTTCCGGACTCTTAACGGTGGTCAGTCGCGATAAATTTCTGCAGTATTTCTTAACACGCGACATCTTGAGATTTTTGCGAAGAGAATTCTGGCGCTAATTGTAAGTATTGCGGAAAGCATATTGCAATAGCTCACGGATGTTTCCACGATTGTTGATTGGAAACCTTCGCGGTAACGTAACCCAGACAACACGCATATTCATAAGACGTCATTAAAGACGTCTTCAAGACGGCTTTTATGACATGACATCTTTAAGATGTCTTATGTTCCGATTTGGGGGACATTGTGTTCACTGGGAAGCTAAAGCGGAAAAGAGTCAGCCTTCCAATAGTCAGTAATCTTTGCTGTTCCGCGGGGATCATGTACATCAAACTGACACGACCTCGGTTAACACACACGGGTGAGAAACATAAAGCGAGCGGCATATATTGTTCGAGACGTAGAACTCATCAACATTGTGGGAACCTCTCAAGTGCAGGCAAAGTCGACGACGCATTCGATAAGCTTTGTGTTGATGGTCGATATGCGCGGACGTAGTTGTTGTGTGCACTTTTAGAATCTGCATCGCGATGTACAAACCCACGTGTAATATGGATACCTACGTCGCGGTTCGATTCCGTTTCTATAGACCGTCACAATTATTTTTAACTGACTGCTACGCGTTTGTCTTGCCGAAAATGTTAGCTAAGCGATTATAAATCGAGAATTTTTAGCAATTAATCATTAAATTATACATAAATAGAAGATAACTTTAATTATATGTTATCTCATCTTATTCAGTTCTAAGTGAAATTAAGTGAATTATATTTCGACAGAAGTCTTATTTAAGAATTAGTTATAAATTTATTTTTAATCCCGGAAATCGGAGAGCTACTTTTGACTGCTTAACACTCTTTTCTCACAATTAGAGTTGATTTCTCCAATATTGATTTCTTTAAAGGTTAGTTTCAGGTCTCGTTTCACTGTGGTTTTTTGCACTTTCCGGAATTAAAATTAAGAAGAGACAAAAAACAAAATAAATTATATTTAAAATTAATTGAGGTTGAGGAGAACGATTATTACTTATATAAGTTAAGGATCAAATCGGTATCGCACACACACGCGCGTATCGTATCCGATCAATGAATGTTATAGAAATTTATGTCAAATATATAAGATAACTGCGTTTGCAAAAGTGTATTATTTAGTTTTTCTCTTCTGTGGGACATTATTCTTGTTATTGCTGCTTCCGCAGTGTGCGAATGTGGTCTGCCTTGTCGTTCTTGACGATCGAAGCGATTCTTGATTAAAGGAAGACGAGACATCAGCATTTCGGTGCTGTTTATCGCTGTTAAACGCATATCCATACATTCAATGTCGTGGTTCGACGGCGATGTGTCGCATATACGGGATGACCGTCGGCGATCAACGAGCAAGCGTGAACAATAGCCGATTGATATCGCAACTGTGTGTTCACGGATTTCTGATTAATAATATAAAGCCTCTCTCATCACAACAGCATTGTGATTATGAGTGAAAGATATTCGATAATATGCTATCTTTAATAGACTTTAATAGACTTCGCAACCTGCCGGCGATTATTTCGGTTTCCGTTATTTTTGTACGCCGATAGAAATAAACCGTAATCAGAGAATTCTGATCGCGATCCTTGTCGCACAACGATATTTTAAGTTCTTTGAATGTGTGATAAAGATATTTAGTGGTGTGGAGTACTTATATTAGTTACAGTATTATACACATACTCTACAACGAAATAAGTAAAAATAAAAATATTGTATAAATAAGAGATAAAATATTTAACACAAATACTTTTAAATTAAATAATAGATAAAGTAAAAAGCATAAAAATAAGTAAAAATAAGTCTTGGCAAAAGAAAGTAACAACAAATGAGGAAGTAGGAGTAGTGAAATGAAGTAATGACAAAGTTAGAGCTGCCTGTTCATTATACATTCGTTTATTTGTCTCAGAAATAAGGGAAACGTTGCCTCTATTTCGAAGTATATTTCGCTGTTGTTTAAAAAGTTTACTTCAACTAGGAGAAGGTGCTTCAACACAGGGCCGACTAAAAATAGGTACGTGAGAGTTAAAAAAAATTGTTGATGAACAATCGGCGCACTCTATTTATTAAAGCTCTTGTGCCTCGGCAAACAGTTTGTCCATTATTTTCCGACTGTTGGACAACATGTTCACGCGAAATAAAATATAAATTCACCCCGAGGCTTTGTTGGTCGACCGCCGTATTTCGGCTGGATTCGCACGCTTTTCAATGCGGACGTCGTTTTGTTTTAATATGCGCAATGCCAAAGTTCTATAAACAATGAAGCAGAAACGACACGCGAATATCGGGCCCGCGGTATCATAAAATAATAATTATACTGCAAATAATATCGTTTAACATTCCCGCGGGATAAAATTCCCACAAAGACCACGGCGTGTTAAAAACAACACGCGTACGGACAACAAGAAATTGAACATGATGCTATTCAATGAGCACGCAGTTTGATTTCGCACATTTGTGCACATTGAGTTTTCTTTTTTTGTTACGCGTACATACATTTCCGTAAACTATTGCTCTCCAGTTATTTGCCAGGTTGAGTATGAGATATAATTTATGGAAAATTTGCGTATTTTATTCCTCTATACATATAATATGTATTATAAAAGAAATATAAATGCGCGGTTATTGAACATTTTCTTTCACATATCTAAAAATAGCGCAATTTTTCGTTATTTACTAATTAAAAAAATGCTTATTTTATGTCATGCTATCATATATTATTAATTCGATATTTGAAAAATGCAAATATGACTTCACATGAAAGGTTATGCACTTATTTGTAAAATCGATGTTCGAGTTTTTACTACGGAAAACTTGATTGCGAGTTTACCGGAAAATCTGTAGAAATGAAAGAATGCACAATGATTCTGAATACTTTCTATACATACTCTCACCTAATACCTATATATATACCTACGCTCGACGACAATCGTTCGTGAAATGTTCCATCGGCGAATCCTTTCGGATCTCTGAATGGAAGTCCAAATCGAATTGCTCGTTATCGCCATACCCGGAATTCTTTGTGCAAGAGATTTCTAATCGCGCGTTCGACAACGACGATATCATACGCGAGCCTCAGATCTGCAGCGGCGCGTTTTTATCTTCGAACCCCGCCGCAGTTGATTGATTTCGCGGTGGATATTGTGCGATTAACTATAGCGTCTGACGTACTTTAGTCGTTCTTGTAAATTTTCAATTTGTTGAGAGCGCTAAAAAGTTTGTTAAAAAAATTCACGAAATCTCATCGTCATGATTTTTATTTAGCATATTTTTTGAAGCCGTCTTTACTTAACATGTTCCAATCGGAATTCTGTCGATATTATATTGTACTATCGGAAAAGAAAAGACCTCAATTATTCAAAAGGGATCGATTCTGTGAGTTTTTTTGCATGTATATAAATGCTTTCCATCTAGTATACGTGTTGCGAAAGTAAGTACTTCAACTAAAGTAATCAAGACTGTGTGATTTTGCGCATTTTAACGGAAAACTGACACGAAATTTTTACTACTATTTTTAATTGTGTGAATCAAAACATTTTATTTACCAAACTCGTACTGCAAATTATGTAATATTGAAAATCATGAAATCTTTCATAATTTATTAACAGTCGTTTACTAATATTTATTAACATCAATTAAGTGATATTTCTTTCTTCCAGGCATATTTAAAATTGCTAGATTTGTTAAAAGAATGAAAGTTTTCTTTTTCGTAAAAAGTTTCTTTCAGAATCTCTAACTTTAGAATAGTTTTAATTCCTATATTGAGAGATTTATGTGGATAAGAATTTTTAAATGTATATACGTTTTCTGATTGAACTATTCTGGCCATATTTGCGGGGTTTCTGAACATAGAACACAAATCCCCTTTGTGCATTCACGTGCGGTCTACATTGATGGCGTCATTAATAATTAATAAAGGCGTCAATTACTCGAGATTCCGGTAGAATGGTGCGCCGCGGGAATAATAATGATCGTTACTTCCATGACATGGTTTTATTAATGTCGATTAGAACTATTAGAAGATTATTGGATCTGACGTTAAAACAGATCTCTCAATTGTGATCTCTGCGACGTTTCCAGATATAATCGTCTTCTTTACCACTAATAGAGAATTGTGTCACTCAAGTTAGCATTATTTATTTATTATGAAAGAAATACGAAAATAGTTTACCGAAATAGAAAGAGAGCCGCATATTCTTTATTGAAGTTTTACATTGAAAAAGAAATATTTTTTTAATACAAGTAGAACTTCTATGTTTTTTATATATTGATAAAATGAAAGAGATCGTAATAAGATTGCTGTAAAATATTAAATAATAAACAAGCGTATATATGTTGCAATTAGATAAACAGTTTTATTTGCTATTACACGAGGCTGATATACTTTATTTGACTATCTTTTTGCAATTTAACAGATGTTACATTTTTGGAAATAAATAAGACCATTATAACCATTAAATAAATAAAATTATTATAATCATTATATTATATAAATTTTAACCAAGAAATTATTTTTATTGTATCAGAATTTAATCATCAAGATATCACGCCGATAAAATTTGGCTCGATGTCGTCAAATAAACTAGCTTTATCTTTGTTATAATACTTTAAATTTTAAACTATGATATTTTACTAAACGAAATTTTAGTGACTCCAACAATCGAGACATTATCATAGCTATATGTGAGGAAAAATCAGATTGCCCAACGTCTCGAATTTCATGTAAGTATCACAGTTCTACTTGTTTTCTTCCCCTTATCGATAAACGAGTTTCATCGTTGTCCTTTAAGTTAATTTTCAAGTTTCTTAGAGATCTGAAATTTTCTGTTCTTTATTACCTTTTTATTTCTTATTAATCCTTTTTGCTCGCTGGATAACGTATTGCTCAGTAAACTTTATGTTGCAAGCTATATATTTATAATATATATGCGTATTATCGCTAGAGTTTATTTCTTCATTTTAGTACACTTGTGGGAGATTTTTAATTTTCTAAAAATTTGATAGGTACTCATTGTCAGAAGTTTTTCTTAAAACATAACGGCTTATAAGTGATTAGACATTTATTTTTAATGTTTATCTTAAAGTTTTAATTTTTACAATTATTATTATTATTAAATATATATTCAATATTCATAAATTTTTATTATTAAAATTTATAATTTTATCGATTTTGCTCTTTGATTTTTAAATTTATTTATTCTTATTATATCGAACGATATATCACTCGAGTCAAATACGAACTTTTTGCAAATGCAGTAGCATACCTGTTGCTGATTTTCTCGCTGCGTGGTCAAACGTGCTTCGACACATTGTCGAGTTTCAAGGAATGCTTGTCTTTGCGCCAATTCCCGAGGGTGATGTGTCAGTGCGCCGGCTACGTTCGTCCCGCCGACTACCACGATCGAGCTCAGCAACTAAAATAGAAATAAAGTTTTACAGTTAGATTTTCAGTCAACTTATACAGTTAGAATTCAATTATCGTTTCTCTAGTATTTCAGATCTTGAATTGCGTTAATTTTAGTTAGTTCTTTTAAAAATTTTTTCGAAATTAGGATCTAATCTTAAAACATTAAATATAAGAAAGAATATTATTATAGACATTTTTTTTTATATTGGTATGACTTTTATTTTAAAAATTTGATAAGTAGGCCAATTTGATAATAATTTTCAAACATTTTCCAATATTGCCATTAAATATTCCCAAAGTAATGTATAAGAAACAGTGAACTAATATCTGTTTCTAGAAAAACTTTGGAAACAAATTTTTTAAATAAAAGTTTCTAAAGGGAGTTTTTATAATTTCATAATTCTAATATTAAATTCTTTGGTAATTATCTCTCGTAAATTAAAAACAAGTAAACGAATTAAATATCTACATTTTCGAAATTTAATAAGTAAAAGTACAAAGTATTTTTTCTCATGAATATCTTTTAATGCATTTTTCTTGAAAGATTTTGTAATTCTGTCTTCGTAAAACAGAATAAATATCCACAATGTCATGTCATGGGTCATAATTTTTCGATTGTAACGAAATAATCATATGAGTATCCATGAGCGAGGACGAGGAAGAACGAGTGGATTACGAGTGTCACAAGATGAGGATCGAGAACGAGACTGCTAAGAAGAGTTTTAATGCTGGATTAGTGGCTATAAGCCGAGGATCGGGTAGAAAGGAACGTAGCAGGAAGAGAAAGTTTAATACTGGATTAGCAAAGTGGAAGGGCGGAGATTAAAGGAAAGATTCGAATGAGAAGGATGAAGAAGGATATCTTGTAAGCGTTAAAGTATATGAAAAAAGCGTTAATGAAAATAACAAAAGGGATCAGACGACAAGATGCGGTTACGAGTGCTAATTCGATGATATCGCGTTTTGTTATGACATGAGTTTCAGTCGTGAATAATGGATGAGTTTTGCTTTTGAATTTTCTCTTTCTTTGTTATGTAAGTTTAGATACATAAAATATAGTTACATAATCAAATTTGATCAATAATGTATACGTAAATCACAGTTCAAATAATATTGCTCGAGGATATATGCATTAATTCGGCAAGTGATATTTTTAACTTTTTGTCGCTAACCAGGATTCGGTTGTCACTGTCACGTTTGACAATATTTGGTTTGGGGCTAAACTGCTGGCCGGCGAATATTACACATGCGTGACGGTTTTTATTTTACCAGTTGTGTAAGCTCTACCTTTGCCAGAATCAATTTAGCTGCGGCTCTTCGGCTCTGTCGACAAAAATGCATATGGACGCGAATCCCACAATCGACGAACGCCATCACGCGTATGAGTGACTTTGTAAGCCATCGACGTTGCTCACATTTCGGCCGGCTTTATCGGTGGCAAATTTGCTCGCGAATGCACCGCACGTGTGGCTGCAACGATGCACGTGCAGTACACATCCGGTACATTAATTGTATCGTGTACTCGCGACATTTGCAGACTTTGCCAGACGCGGCGTGAATTGTCTAACAAAAGGAACCGAGCGACGCGACGCGACGGTGAGATAAATACATTCTTACAAATCAATGTAGACGATAGAATTGAATTTACGCAAACTACATATTTCGCGCGAGAGGAACGAGAGAAACGGCTTTACACGATCGTGATTTTATACATGGTCTGGAAGCAGGATAAAGAGAAAGGGGTTTTTATTAATATAACGAATATTTTAACAACATCCATTATAATCGTTACTGTGTGCCCTGGGAACGTAAGCTATAATGAATTATGGTATTTTGTAGATTATTTAGTTTTCATTTAAATATTTTAATTTCTACATTAAAGGCATTACGAAAAAGAAGAGATTATGAGAGAAATAAACTTCGATGTCGGTGAGAGATTGTATCTATATATAACAACTCTATTTGTCGTTACATAATCAGTTAAGCAATCATTCAGTTAAATCGCTATAGTTCCATCAATTATATCAATTTTTTCTCTCTCTTTCTCTATCTCTTCTTTTTTTCTTCCCTGTATGGTACCTTAGTGAGATTGATTATCAACAAAGTGCAGGAAGTTGAAATAGGAAACGACAGACAAGTGTTTCGTTCTCGATAAATATCTCTCGCAGGGTTCAGCCACCGATTGACATCGCCCTTATTTTTAGACCCCGAGCCCTAACACGCTCTCTCGTTACACGATCCAATAAGCACAATGTGAAATGGAAGAGGATTAGCAGCGACCCTCACTTTCTTTTTCACGCCGTGGTGGCGAGATGGGTATTTAAGGGGGCGGCGGCTTTGCGGCGATCGACGAAAATCGATGGCCGGGCTTCGAAGGAATCAGAAGAAACGCCATGACGACGTGAGAGCTTCCGGTCGCCACTGGCGAAACTCGTTTACGTATCGGTCAATTTTTAAATAAGCTCATGAAGTATTCATCGCGGCAAATGTGGGACCCTCGTCCCAGTATATTTAGTCCCTGAAGTTTAGTTTCGAAACGTTTTAGGCTGGCATGTCCGTAGTATGTCCTTGTCTCAAGTTCTATAGTTTCTTTAGCAAATAAGATCTTAAAAGTGTTGCGTGCCTCGGCTGAATGGCCGCTTTTTGTTTGCCATAGGGTCTGGCATATAATGATAAAATCACAAGAAGCTTCTTTTTTTTTAATTTAAAGTTTTTTGACAGCTTAATCAATTTATGTTAATGCCATCGCAATGGCTTACATAACATTAAGGCAATTGCGTATTAAAATATCTTTACTGTGTGAAAATATAAGTCAGCATAATCAACTAGGTTCTTAGTTTTAATAAGTATCAAAAAGGCGAGCAGATTGAAAAATAAATTTCAAAAAATTTCTCTTTCTGCTTTTTAACAAAATCACGCTTATATATTAAATACATAAAAGTCTTAAAAATTTTTTTATCTTTATCTTTATTCTCAGACAGTTAAATAATATTAAATACTAGATACATACACACACACAGTTTTATTTTATTATTTAATATAAAGCTTCATGCAATAATTGCCGTTATCGACTTAAGGGTTAATGCAAGATACCGCGTCAAGAGACATGATAAAGCGCTACTCAAAGGCATTAATATTATGCATTAGCTGTGCGGTATCCCGAAGTATGATTACGCGGTTAACAGCCGAAGTCAAACCACCGCGATTTACCGAAACAGCGCGACAGTGAGATTTCTCGTGCGTCCTTACGTAAAATCGGAAAATTTCAAAGCAAAAGGCGCGTTCTATCAAAGGGACTGCTCGTAGTGCTCGTTGAGTTTGCTCGCGGAGTTTCGAAGAGGTTGTTGCAGCGCACACAATTACATACAACCCTACGTTATACATAGTCTTCCCGTCTAATGAAACCCGAGTTCTGATGGGTTATTATCGAGACACCTTGTACGATGGCTTGTACTGTGCTGCGGCTCTTTGATCTATCCTCATAGAAGGTACGCCAACTATCTGCGAAGGGTCGGTTGACCTCTTGTCCTACGTGAATCTTCAAAATGGATTATTGGATTCTGCGTGGAATTGCTTCAGGTGGCTATATAACTTATTTGTAATCTTAGGCGGATTTATTCGCAACCACCTGTAGGATCCCCATCTCGGACCCCTCGAATCGCTTCTTTTTACGAGCTACAAGCTACATTTTTTGGTGGTATTTTACAGAGTTTTACAGCAATATTTTTCTACGTGATCTGATAAAACTATTACAATTTTCTTGCGAAGAAAAGTATTAATAAAGATTTTAGAGAAAAATTTATTTCCGGAAATATCATGTGTGTGATATAAAAGTATTCAAGAGCAAAGATATTTTTATACAATAATATATAGGTTGTAGCGCGTGATTCAACTATTCTTGTCGCAATTTAAAAAAAACAATTTTTAAATAAAATGACTATATATAATATCTTTATCTTCTTTAATTTTTATTAGAATGTTCTTATTTTTCTGGAAGTACTATATTAAAAAGATCGACTTAATAAAAGAAATAGCATATTTAATCTCTTTATCCTCTTTAACTTTTATTAGGATATTCTTATACTTTTGTGAGAATATATACATATATCTATATTAACATTAAATTCTCTGCGCAAAAATTCATAAATAAATGTAAGAATTACTTTTCTAAATTCGGTTTTGTTGCGCGTTGAAATGTTAGAATATAGATTTAAAATATTTTCGTCTATTTCTGCACGATTCGTACTTGAAGGTAGTATTATATTATGTGAAACTCTGGTTTAAGGAAAGATAGAGGGAAGGAGGGAGGGAGAGAGAGAAAGAGAGAGAGAGAGAGAGGGAGAGAGAGAAAGAGAGAGAGAGAGAGAGGGGGGGGGGGGGGGGAGAGAGAGATTCGCTAACTTTCGGCCGCTATAGACGATACTTTGCTTCCCGTCAATTAGAATTCCGCCAAGTCAGGGTATGTACGGAGATGCGGTTCCGAACTTAATTATTTAGAGAGTTACATCGGTCTCTCGGGAGATTCGCGGCTCTCCTGCGTTATCCGCAGGTCGGATCGTTGCGAATTTAAGAGAGAATTCTACAAGACCCTCTTGAATATTGCACGTCGGGAAAACGAACACGGCCGGCCTCACATATATGTCTAACAAAAGTACAAGGTCGCAATAGAGAGAAACGTCGCTTCGGCTGATTTGTCCGCTGTAATGGAGGTCGAGTTTCGCAGGAGAATTTAAAAAGCGCGCCGGGCTAAAGAAATGCTTTTCATGGTCCATAATCAGCTGGTTGCTTTGGTAACTGCACTGAGAACGCTTTTATGAGGCTCGTGTTACGTTTACGACCTCTGTAAAGGAATTGCATATTACTCAATGAACTCGAGCAAAGGTAAAGGTGCATACGATATTGTTGATCGCGCAAACAAGTAAGCAAGAGTTCAAAAAGATAAAGGAATGAAAGAGAAAGAAGCCTAGTATGAATCAATCGCAGTAGATAATAATGTAGTTATAACATATTTAAAAAATCATAAAAATATAAAATTTTTTATTTCAAGACCATTTACTGTCTCCTCAGACTTTTTTTATATTTAAAAAAACACAAATTTAACATAACAATTAATAATGTGAATTATTAATAATTTTTTAAAAGATTGAAGAAATGTTATGAAGTAAATTACATAATATTTCAGCTTTTTATTAATCTATTCAATATGTTTCCAATAAGTTTTCAATGCTCTTTTTAATTCACACATAAACATGAGCAATAAAGCGTTAATATCAAATATATAAATACAGCTTCAATAATAATACAAAATATGTATAGAATACTTAAATATTCACATAATTTATATCTTGATAATAATATACTCATTATACACCAGAATATATTATGTAATAATCTTAATATACTACAATAATTATATATTATAATAATCTTTGGTATCTCGCGCGCGGTTCCCATCGACGGCCGTTTTGAATATTTCGATGGCGTATTTATCGACGTATCTTGCGTATAATGATGACTTTAAAGACATTTGGTAAAATTAGTGGGAATTCTATAATATTGTAGCGGATTGTGTCCAATTATGGATCGGATGGAATTCGCAAGTAGATGAGGCGAGTAGGAAACAATATTTTTCTGGTCGAATATATGTAACTCTCCTTACAGTTTTCATGGAGCACTCTCATTCAATCATATTTCCTGTTTCTGCTCGAGCGGCGAAACCCTCTTGACTTCAAACGCCAATTGAATTTTCTGATTTGTGCTCGCCGCACGGCTGGTCTTGATCTCTTTCTTTGCTTCCCCATCTTTCCTATCATGTCATGAATTTGCAGCTTTTCATGTATTTACAACTTTTATTATGAATTTACAACGTTGTGACCAGAATTATCGTCGTACTGATATAATTCGTGTATCTTAATAAAAGTCTTTTGTTCATAATATTTCCAATTGTAATAAGAACGCAAAATCGTGTATAGAAGTCAGCGATTTTTAAACGAAAGTAAAGAACAAAATCAAATTTTTATATAAAATAAATTACTAATGTAAATACATATAAAATTTTATCAATAGCTATATTAAAAATATGCACACATATAGAAATGTATATATTATATAGAATTATATTGTAGAGGCACGAAATATTTAGTGTAAATTTTATAACTTATAAAATTATATTTATAAATTATAAGATATTAAATATTGCGCGGCTGTTATAAGTAGGCAGTTAAAGGTTTTGTTTTACGGCGTACAGGGGGGGGGGGGGGGAGGGGGTAGAGACCATTATGCGTAAACAAGGTTACCGCGCTACCATTTGCACGACGACACTCGAACAGGCAACAATTGTCTCCACGAGTCGTTCCGCATTTTTACTTTTCGAAACGCTATTATATTCCTTCGATTTATTACAATTAACGTTTATAAGCATATCGTGCCAATGATTTTTTATTGAAACCGATACTTCGCGCAATTTTTATTTATTTCAAATAAGAACAATAGAAGACAGGCATTACAAGATACTGTTTTATCGTAATATTCACGGTTAATTTATTTCTTTAATATCTACTTATATTAGATTTTGCGATACTATATGTATATCTCACGTTGCGCATTGAAATTTTCATTGAAGCAATTTTTTAATATTTTCGATTTAAAACGCGGTTTTATACGAATCATCGAATTGCATCGATCGTACAAAGTGGTAAATATACGCGATAATATTTTTGTTTATCGAAATTCATTAGAAATATGAGGCACGAACCGCACGAAATATTTGATGTAAATTTTAAAGGTATTAATTATTTCGTAGCAGTTATAGGCAAGCAGTTAAAGTTTGTTTTGTTTTGCGGCGTACAGTGGGGGGTACGTATAAACTATAAACCGTTATGCGTAAACAATTAAAGTTACCACACCGCGCTACCATTTGTACGACGACACTCGGCTAGATGCTACGAGCGCGCAATCCGCTCCATTCTTTTGCAAGTTATTATTTCTTAAAATACAATTATTCTCTACGAGCAATTAACAAGTACGATTCACGACCTGCGATTGATAACTTGTGATACACGGATCAAAATAACATCTTTACTTAAACAGTTTTTCGCGCAATCTATAAAGAAAGAATCAACGTGATAGACAATTATAAATTATTGATTTGTTGCATTAAATGCGGCCGATAATTAAACTTTTATTGGTCAAATTCTATAAGAATTTAGGTTTAAGAGGAAGATTTTTTCGAAAACCGTATAATTATTTTACGCGTGTAACAAATTACTTTTATATTGTTTTAGAGCCTTGATAGAACAACAACAGAGGCTCAAACAAAAGAGAATGCGGAGATTTATCACGGAAGGGAGAGCCAAATTAAGCGGCGCGATCGTTCGAGGATGTCGTACAAAAAGTGTTGCGCGATCATTGCATTATAACAATCATTTCGGGAGTGCCGTACAAAGTCGTGCGATTGTAATTACCGTATTGTGAATATCTGTAAGTGCCACAGGAACTCGAATGATCTGACAATGAGAGGAGGAGCAGGCCTGGGAGGCATCAGGCGACGGCATGAGAGCAACTTTAAGGTGAGTTATTTAATTTTTATATATTATTTGCAAGTTTAATTATCCCTTATTATTATCCCTTATTTCTTATTATTCCTTATTCTTTATTTAATATTCTATTTGGATTTAAATAAACAGTAAGACAAAGAAACTTTTAGTCGTAAAATTAGAAGATCGTATACTTACGAAAAAGAGATTTTTTAAAATTGTATAATTATTTTAAATATTTGCTGAAAGTACGAATATAAAATTTAATGAGCGAAACAGATACCTATTCTTTAAAATATTAATTATTTTGAGCGTTGCTATAATTTGGATTTTATATTTGTAGGTATGTTATAGATAATATCGTAGTTACATCTCTGCTGCGCATTGGGGTCGGTGAGTCAAAAATTAACTTTCAAATTAAAGTAGGTAATGGATTTGTGAAAATATATATTTGTTATAATGATGTAGAGCTAGAAACAAGCTAGAAATATAAGAATATTATACAAATAATTGTAACGTCTCACAGATCCATTACCTTGGATGGATGGACTAAAATAAATTAGGATAAATATTTAATTTTACAATTAGATGTACAATTATTATTAGAAGCTACAGTTTTACATAATCGCGTTTAATAACGCTGCATAGAATTGGCGTATCGATCAATTATTTTAATACGAGTAATTGCTTCAATCCGACCTTATAATCTCTAATTGACAATTCGAATAAATTCAAACTATCCAACAATAAAATTCTACGGAAAACTTCGCTATCGGCCGAAAAGTCAAATGCGAACTTACGAGAGGAAAACGAGAAACGCACAAACTGCTGCGACCTGTCGTTCCGTATTCAGATTTCTACTACTTGAGCCTGAGCGTAGCTCTCGGGTGTGCACACTCGCACCTTTATTACTGAAAGATATTCGCTCTCCTCACGTTTTCACTCCATTTTCATGTTTTTTTCTTTCCAGATAAGAATTTCTTAAAAAATCATAAAACGCAATTTCCTTAAAATATTTAATATTATCGTAATGCTTTTATTCAACTTGTAACTTAATAAATAATTTTTTATATAAATAGAAAATCAAAAAAAGAAAAGATACATTTAATAATTATATATACATATATACAATATATACATATATATATATATATATAGAGATCCTTTTTTACAAATAAATTATGAAATTTAAATTATTTACGGAGAAAACATTGGTTTCTATTTTTCATTAATTCAATAAAAATATGCTGTTTTTACACGCATATTTGCTTTAACATTTATACTTTACAGTCTTTATACACTATCTTGATTTGTTTTTTGTCGCGAGGCGATAGAACGTCGGGACGGAAATTTATGTTTGCTCGCAACAACCCGTTTAAATTTTTTACAGCTGTTTCCAGTACATTTAAACGCGTATGCTTGCTATTTTGTTTTAGCATCCGTTGAATGAATTGTTCGCGATTAAATAATTAATAATACACGATAATTGCAGCAGCGAATTATTCGTCATTTCACAAAAATCTGTAAAATTTGAACAGTAATCTCTTTAAAGTTTTTATTAAAATTAAAATTTAAATTAAAACTTTATTGAAAAATTTTTAATAGAAAATTTTGTTAAAATAAATTTACTGGAGAAAAGAGTCTTAATTATTATTTTCAATTCGGGGTTCCAATGTAAGAGAAATTAGACGTAAAACAGTTATACACTATAATTAAATAATTTATCATTACATTCTTGTGTTAACTAATTGTAAATAAAATTGTTTTGTACAATACGTCAACTTTTTATAATGCTTAAATTTTTTTATCGCCCTCATGCAAGTTTGCTTCGTAACGAAACACGTTTTCGACGCAGGCATTTTTACGGCGAGTGATCCATCAGGGTTATCGATGAATCTGATGCAAGCGGACATGTTGCCGTCTTCATATGGCAGCAGGCAGCGTAGACGATGCATGTATTGTCGATAAAACGCAGTTTTGGAGACGAAAAATCGCGTCTCTTTCATGTCACCGTACATTGACGCTTTTCGCATTGCATTTGCAGCTTTAATGTATCGTTCATCCTATTGCGAATACCGGAAATAGAAGAATTTACAGAATCTTGATACGACTAGATTATATTTTCTAACGTGAGATTATTACGTAGTTCTCTTTCATTTCGCCATCACGTTCTTCAATGTGCCCTATTTACATCGAGAGAAGTTACATAAGAATCAAGATTTATGCAACTAACTTTCCAATTGAGCAGAAATCTCCGTTTGTACAAGTCCGTTGCGGCATCACGTTCGTGCATATATGAAAAAATTAATGGGAGCTTTCGGACGGCGAGGCGTGGCACAAATGTACCGTAGTCGCCGCGTCGCGCCGTTGAAAGCGGCTCGCGTGAAAAGGCTCTTTTTTCAAACTCGCGGCTCCAGTTGAAAAATGATAACTCGCGTGCAATTAAGTCCTCCCTAATTTTCGCTGTGTCTCGCCGAGAGCAGCAATTAAACAGGCGGCAGTCGACCTCGCGATGTTTTCCGTTCATTCGCGTCATTAGAGCGTCGTCGTCGTCGTTGTCGTCGTTGGGGACTTTGTCGCGGGGTTGGTAGCCGCATCGACAAGGGGGTCGACCCGAGACACGAGAGTCGAAGAGTGCTCCCGAGCGTGCAGGAGATATCGATTCGCTTTTTTCCCCTCCTTCCGTCTTCGCGTTCTCCTCACTGAGCTGAGGCACCCATGCGATTTCCGCGTTTCCGACCCCGCGAGAACTTACTTCCCCGAGAGATGTGTTGTCGATCGATTTGAGTCCCGTGCACGTGATCGCCGCGGAAGTAGGTACGCTTGAGCAGGGCTCACGTTTCGCTCCTGAAATGAATATACGTGCTCGTCGTTGCTCATTATGTGATTCGTTAGGATTACCCCAAGTTCTCGTCTATAAGGGTAAACAACTGTTCTGCCTTGAGGATGTTATTCGAGAAGAAATACCGGCACGCGTAATGTTTGTGCAATGGTTGGGATTATTATAGTTTCTTATTATAAATATAAATTCAATTCAGCACGTGGCGTTGATGCATTGATTGCAAATATATCGTAAACATAGGGTTTATACTTTGATCATTATTTATTTCGGCTTACAATTAGTCTCAATTATAATCATAAAATCGGTGCTATGTATTTTCTTTAGGCTGTATGATATAAAATTTCTGTAAATTAATAATTTAGGCCAAATTTATTATAACTCAGTTATTAAGAGCTTTTCTATATTCTGTAATTAATTCCTGTCCGGTTTTGTGAGAAGATAATTTCACGTTGCATTTCTTCCTCATAAAGGCCGCCGTTATGTCGATGTCGACTGACCGTTTTGTCTCGTCCAGCTTCTATCTTCTGCCTTTGTTTCCTTGAAATCAGTGGACAGATTTTATGAGGAAACTTGATAGCGGACCATAGCGATCGGGTTTCCTGTTATGGGATTGTGTCGTAATTAAAGGAGTACTTGCACCGGACAGTCTTGGACATTACAAATCTCCCCTTATCGAAACGCGATCTTTGTCCAGTGGCCCAGCGTCTCTATGTTTCTATTGAATTAGTATTAATCTTACTCTTAATAAACTCCAAATTATATCCCTATCAATTACAAGTCGTGCCCTTATCTACATTATTAGTCACTGCAGTTTTACTTTACCACTTGACACAGACGTAACTATGTAGGAAAGCTGTTAACTGAAACGTTATAGTTCTCGTCGCCACAATAAACTTGGCGCAAATCAAATCAAGTAAACTACGGACGTTACTAAAGCCTCTTATCTGACACGTCGTCTCATTAAAAGTTGATAATCAATTATAGCTCTTTCGCAGAAAGACAAAAAGCCTATCGTTCGCAAGGAATTACTGACGAATATATGTATGATTCTTCGGATTTGATTTGTAAGCGAACGCGCGTAAAGACGGCGCGTTAATTGATCCGATTGGATATGATATTGTGGCGAACTCCGATGAGACGCGATTAATTCCTAAGCGGATCAAGCCGCGCGACGGGAGAGATTCTCTTTGTTCCATTCATAACTTCCGCCGGCGCTGCGCTGCAACACTCGTGCCAATTAGCACAACGCAGAATACATTTCCGCGCTATTAGCAGAACGCGGAGACACTTTATCCATGTGTCGAGATCAACCCCATGCTCGAAGTTTGCAAGTTCTTTCCAAGAGCGACGTTAAGGGCTCAGACACAATGCGAGGAATAAGGAACAAGGAATAGATATTAATAGTCGCATTCTTTTTCAATGCACGTCTATTAAAAAAGGATGCGACTATGAATTCTATTGCTTGTTCCTTATTCCTCGCATTGTGTCTGAGCCCTAAATAATGCGTTTCTCTTACCGAATGTGCGCTTGCGGAACGATGATACTTGCACATATTTCCGCGTACGATTTTTTTAAGCTAAAATGACGTAATTTTGATGCTACGAGGTATTGCGTAATATCTAAAAAGTGTAAATTCAATATTTTGATACAAGAAAAGTATAGTTTGTTAATGTTTATCAGCAGTTGAAAGATTATACGCAGAGACGTTTGCTATTTCAATTATAATTAACACATTTATGTTAAATAGAAAAAAGTTTTTATTGAAATGCAATAAAGGTGTGAATTACGTCTCAATCTCTGCAACAAGTGAAACTATTCTGGAGAATTATCGACATAAAAGTTGTGAGAACTCTCCATGTTAGATTAAATTATCGTAATATTTATGAGTTTCTAGACCTTTCTGACTCTTATAATAATTCTGTTACAATTTCCCTTAATATTTTATTAAAATACGATTTTTGGAACTTATGCGGTAATAGCCATCCGTAATTTTATATTTATATTACGTTTATATTTATATACGTCTAAAAATCTTATTTATTGTAACTTTTGATGCGTTTATATGATCGCGACGCGGTATAATTTGACTTACAAGCATGACATCGTCATAACATATAAAACCCTTTCCATTACATTAATTAAAAACTGATTAACATCTATCAAGAGACATAAAACGAAATAAGATAATGAAGCGAAGCAAAGAGAAGAACGGTAATTTACGACAATAAAAATTTAATGCCGCATCCATTGCGGTTTACGTGGGTTGTACACGTAACCAACGCGTTTGCATGTTATTAGAGTTGTTCTTCGTAGCATGCAGCTAAAGAGGATGTAACTTTGTTTCTTCAAATAATTCTTGTCTGATTTTTTTAAAGAAATTACTTAACGTTAATTGTACACTTGCAACATTAATAACAATCTCTATAGTCTATATATAAGGAAGAAAATATTTCGCGTTTTTACTTTAAAAAATTCTTTGTTACATTACCAATTACCAAAATTGTTCATTATTCGCGGATATCTCGCTGCGATATTATTCATACACGCGCGGATAATTCGGAATAAAACAGAAACGCGTATTTATTTTTACCGACGCCGCGAACCAGCTACAATCGGCCGTTCAAATATATATAGTAAAATACGCAATAAAATAATTACTCTGATTTCAGGTACGGGAAGTATCAACACATGCATTAAAAGTGTATAAATAAAAAAGCACATCGTCGAAGAGAGTCGATTCCGCCTCTGGCAATCTATTTTTCATCAACGCGGAGTTCACGTTTTATGATGAAACTTCCTGTTTATTTCAACTTTCGTAGGTAGTCCTCTTTCTCTCTCTCTCTCCCGACCTCATTGAAAATATAAATCAACGATCGTAACGACATCGCGAAAGTTCTCATACTTCAGTAACATACCTCAGGGACCTACGTCGAAGTTCCGTTCAATTCGTTCTCAGATGCTTTAATTAAACGTGTGCGCGGGCCACGGACGTAGTCATTATGAAAGTTCACGTTTGTGAATGTCCGTTTGACTGAAGAGCAGAGGTAGCGAGCTCCAAAAATGTTTTTGCGAAAACGCGAACTCACGGAATGCTCTTTGAGGTTTGAGAGGTATTATGTACGCGCATAGAAACGGCCACGTGAGTTTCGTACTTAATTATGTCACGTTTCACAAGGAGAGACGCGATCAACGTCACATTAACCGCGGTTTAATTCACTCTTTGTCTTTTTTGTGGCTTTGGGAATGGGCAAAGAATATGATTAAACATAGATTAAAAGTTAACCAACGTTCGTGAGATAAACCATCGCGAGCATCCTCCACTCTCTTCCGAACAATTAACACGCATTCGTTTATGCAAGAGTTTCACAGAATCGACATTTATATGCCGCGACGAAAGATTTCTCCCTCTGTGTGGTCACGCGCGCGCGCATTGTGCTTTTTCAAGCTCGAAATAGTAAAAACGAACGACCGAATGAACGTTCTTGTGGAATGACAGCCTTTTGACAAGGCTGTTTTATTCGGCCCTTTGTACACTCGTTTTCGAGCATTCGTGTTTGTGCGTCTGCGTTCGTTCGTGGCATGCGTTTAGTAGGTATAATGCATTATTTCATGTGCGTTATTCCGCACCCGCGTGAACAAATATGCGTTGTTCCGGAGATGTGTTATTTCGCGCACAAGTATGCACGTGGCGTAATTACCGCCTAATTTACATAATCAGTTTCCATAGCAAACTCAATTTAGCTCATTGTAACGTAAAATTTATTATTCTCGAAATTCTTGTATGTTTTCACTCTTGGGAAGATAAGTTACTAGCGAAGATCCACACATTGTTACACGAATAAAACTATCTATAAAACATCGCAAAAAATTTTTTTTACTTTGGACTTTAAATAAAATATTAATTATTTCTTCGTTTATTTTGAACAAAAAAGTTACTCATTATGTAATTTCTATGCATTTGATAGAATTGTTATAGCTTCCGCGGGGAAGTTTAGGAAACACAACTGTACAGAAGAATGATACTCATTTGGTCGAATTGTATATGTAAAACCATCAGCAAGTTACTGAGTATAGATAACGTGCATAATATATCGTGGACTTTATTGAACTTTATACTGAAGGATGAAGGAATAAATGACTAAAGAAGCCCATTCACGATCAATCATTTTGCTCAAAAAGTAGTTGCGCAACATAATGTTGCACAAAGTAAAATTCCACACACGTTGACATTTTATTGCGCAAAATTTAGTTGCGTACTGGCTGCGTACAGTTCTTGGTGGTGCTCGCTTCGTGGTGGTGGTCATCGCTTTGTTTATAATAATAATCTAACAATACTAAAATAAATATTACTACTGAAACCTGTGCCGCGCCGCTATAATATTGACATTAGAATGTAGTCCTGAGAGGGCCAAGAAAAGAAAACGCAATTAATGGCTTTCCCTTTAAAGTTGGCTGCGCTCCCGGGCAGACAAATCACATCTAGATGATGTATGAATATTTAGATGTAATTCGTCTGCCCTCAACGCAACTAACTTCAAAGGGGAAGGCATTTATAATTGTTTTTGTATATACGTACACTTTGTCAGTCAGATTACAACTAGAAAATTTGTGCAGCACCATCACTCACGAAACAAATGAGTCGCGCAACAGGCGCGGGCGTGTTGCGCCAAAAATATCAGGAAGGTTTTGATCTTACACAACAGTTGCACAAACCGTCAATCAGTCCCATTCACGATCAATGATGTTGCACAACAGGCAATATTGCGCAATATGATTGATCGTGAATGGGCCTCTTAACGCACGAAAATGTGACTGATTAGACATTATAATACAGCGTGCGCGCTGTAGGAAACTCGGAAAATTACCTAATACCAATCTTTCGCGAGTGGCTACCGAATTGGTTCTCCGTCGTAACTTTTTTCGCGAACGAGCGGCCGATTGTACGAGAATCGAAGGTAATCCCGCGAGATGGAAACGCGTCAGGACAAGGTTTTCGCCGGGACTCTCTTCTTTCTATTAACCTCCTCCCTACCCATTCCCTTGTGATTTCAGTAGAAGAGCATCCTGGCGTCTTCGCGTGTTATCTGGCGAAATTACCAACGCAACCACGACAGCGTCGACAAAACCTTTTGCTACTTTTCTCATCCTAAATACACATATACACGCACACACATACACACACATGTACCTTCTGTGCGTCTCGTCGATGTGATCAACATCAACGTTGCACTTTGTGCCGCTCGTACGATACATATACAATAACCATTTCACGTATAACTTAATCTCGTCGTAAAATAAGGCTCTCTTGCATATATTATCACGAAAATCAGTTTGAAAAAAATTTCCTGTTTGAAAAAAGGAAAATTTGCCCCGAACTCACAATTGTGCGTCTGACACATAACGGACACTGCATGTTTGTAAAACTGTTCGAAATACCTATTGTAATTATTTTTCTCTTTGCTACCGCGCACACGTCATGGCACTCATGGCTATCAGAAGATGAGCATCTTGGTGATGCATCGAAACTAGAATAGGTTCGCTCGCGTAAAGTATATTATTAAGATTGCACGCTGCCGAGATAAATTGAAGTTCCGGAAACGCAAATAGAACTAACCACACAATGCCAGTCCCGAGAAACTCTGTATTAATCCTAAAATTCAAGATTGCTCTTAATGTACATGCTCTTTAATATAATTCTATTTCAAATTAATTAATTGCTTCTCAGATATGTCAAATTAAATGTTTGCGAAATAATTGTCTCGTACAAATTAACTGCATTTTCAGACACAATGTTGATGTGATTATTTGGATTTCTTATTAAAGAATAAAGTCGTCTTTTTATAAGATGGTTTTTACTCATCTTTTAGATAGAGTATGTATATATTTTAGAATCCTGAATATCTAATTTGTCATCGTTATACTATCGTTGTGTTACCATCGTTTTCATCGCTGTTATGTTCACTTCGCTTCCTATTGGTAAGAACCGCTTACGGCTGTCGCGTCGGGCCCTCCATTATTTCATTCCATAACTCGCTACAATGTTTCGACTAGCACGATTGCCATTCTCGCCAATTTCTCCGTCTATCGCCGGCTGTTTATCTTTATTTGAAGATGACACCGGAGAAATAGCTATAGCTATTTACGTCAAGCCGCGGGTAGTTTACACCGTAGGCTATATTCGGGCCGAATTATTTTAGTAACAAAATCGATAGTTACTGCGGCTATTAAGATACACACGGGTCGACCCTTCGGAATGATCCTCAGCCTCGTGGTCGTCAGTGAGGCTGTCCACAGCGACAAGGTCGCGTTACACTTTTGGAGTGGAAAAGATTGTCGGCCGGGTAGCCAAG
This sequence comes from Leptothorax acervorum, assembly GCA_035220615.1. Taxonomy (NCBI): domain Eukaryota; kingdom Metazoa; phylum Arthropoda; class Insecta; order Hymenoptera; family Formicidae; genus Leptothorax; species Leptothorax acervorum. The sequence continues at coordinate 848,086 of JASTWQ010000030.1, read as the reverse complement.
ATAAGGGTCGACACCGGATTGCCTCTCCGTTCCATCGCGAACTGTCCCCTTCATCCTTCACGCTAAGAAACGGACGGAAAAGGAAAAAAAGCTACAACCAGAATGGGTGACGGTCGTCTCTTGCAGGAGAATGGAATACTTAACAAGTCTAGTCCTCGGGTCGCTCTTTCCCTTCGCTTATTAGCTTTAAAGTAGACACGACATGAAAAATGATGCCGTTGGTCGCCTGCGATCGAGTGTCGACAGATTTAGACAATTTCGTAATTTAGTTAGAGGGGAATGTAAAATAAAAAACCTTAATACGTAAATCTTTAAAATAAGACTTGTCAACAGTGCGAGGCTTACAATTAGTTAAAAGCGATTGTGTACTTGCTCCGCAGAAACGCGACTAAATACCTGTGTCTATCTAATACTTCAGTATTTAACGGATAAGCGAGACACATCATGAAGATGTGAAATGTACTTAAGAGACGAGTCTAAAATCTTAATAATCTAAAATCAAATTTTGAAAAAAATTAGAAAAAATTCTTTAATTATGAAGAAAACAATTGTGTTTGTTTTAAGATGACGTACTCTTGATTGTTTATTTTGATGACGTGACTTTGCAAGTACCTACCTTCGTAATCGCTCGCGCGATGATTTGATGTATCTAGGTCGTTTTCGTGACTCCATAGATCCGATATCGAAGATCGAGTGTGATTGATCGAGCACGTCATCGTCGTTCGCGAGAGATTCGGTTCCGCGGCAATCACGCGAAAATATTCTGACTCGGCGCGCACGAAGAGGTAAAAATTCTATTCCGCAAACCAAAGACTTCTCCCGATATAATATTCTGATGTTTTAATTCTCGTATCTTAATTCGCTGCGCGTCAATGACTATGTCAGTGATCCAAAATTTTTATAGTTATTTAGTATATAAAATTTAAAAGAAACGATTAAAAGACAATATACTTTATTAAACGTAAACTAAGCAAGTAAAAACTATTTGAATAGTATGTGCGCTGGGTTCAAACTCGCGAGAATATCTTCGGCGGAATTTCAGCCATTCCTTGCCTATATCAGTAGGACTTGCAGCGAAAGGGTTAAAGCGACGCAACGCTGGTTAATTCAAAGTTAATTACGCAACGATGGCGGAATTGAGCGAATTGCGATGTCGCCGGAGAAAATTCGCGATTAATTCGAAAAAGGACAGAACGGGAAAATACAGAACTTATACCGAGAGATCGTTCGTTAAACGATTAACGTACCGAATGCGTTGTTTTTTATTTAGAGATTGTTTTTTCCTTCTCTTTTTTATTTTTCGTGCCAGGCTTTTGTTTTTTTATTTTACGACGATCTTTTCATTGCTTTTTCCGGCATAGCGCCACGCCATTCGCATTCGAACCATTCGTTCGATTTGTTTTCGTCGGCGTGGAAGTTACGCGAACGTCGGCGAATTCTTCGTATCGAATTTTTTGCGATTTACTCCGCAGCCTCGATTAAAATTGTAGCCTTGTTCGTGTTCCACGTTAATATCCGTTTTTTCATGGAAAATCCGCACATTTTTGCAATGTAGTCGCGCAATTACCGAAATCGCCGGAAATTGAACACAGGATTGCGCTGATTGCGGGGAAAAATGAAGAAACGAACGTCTAACAGATTTCAATAGATTTGCCCATATATATCTGACCAAATAATTAATTAAAATATAACAAGTAGAATAGTATAGTTGATATATTATAATAAAACGTTCTAGCTATAACTATGCAAAAATCTAAATATATATTACTTTAACATATTATACATCAGGACTTTTTAAATCAGACCATACTTAATTTGGACTTCATATTTTTTTCTCGTATTCTCTTTCACATTCATATGTATATTTATAGTGCACGTCGAAAGTAACATGGAACAAAAATTACTGAGCGGATTCTAAACCGTGTCTAAAAATCTGTTTGTCATTTTTTTAGTTCGTTTATTTTGTCCGTTGTTTATTATTTTTAAGAAATATTTAATTTTTGCTTGTAATACATTTTAAAACTTGTTACATTTGCAAATATTTAAATACAACATCCGCGCCTTATGAGATATACCGGCATCGTTTTGATGAAAATTTCATTCGGGTCTTACTCTCCCACCCAAACTTTTCAGCTTTCGGTATTTAATATTAAATAGCCTGGCTTTAGGGGAAGGTTATTGGAATAAATCCCTGCCAAGGTAAAGAAATTTCAACGTAAACTATTTATAAGTAACTTCCGGTATACGCGCGTCTTATCAAGGGACGCGGTAACGTCTCATGCCAAGTATATAATATATTATTCTGTCTATCAAATACAGTATTATAACATGAATGATGGATATAATAGACGAGCAATACTGCAGGTATAATTGTAAGAAACAGTCTTAATTTTTAAATTCTGTCTTTAATAAATAGCGAGTCGAAGGAAATAGAATAAATAAAGATTGTTATCTGTTGCACTGCTAACGAATAAAAAAAATATCATTGTTAATAAAAACAGTGACAACAGTGACAAGATGCTACTATGAAAACTGTAATTTTTCTTTAATTATACAAATCGCATTTGAAAATTCTTTACCTGCGACTGTGTTAATTCCCCTCTGAATCATTTCTACGTTTCCTACAACGTCAAAAAATTTAATAAACAATTAATTAAATCTGTCTGTGAAATGCCGTTTTCTTTTCTTATATTTTAATAATATTCCGTAATTCTGCAAAATCGACGAAGATGCAGCTTATAGCTGTGTCGCGGAGAAGAATGTTCGTCGCTGATTCTCTTCCCGTCTTTTGCTATTTCCTTTTCTCGATTTGCTCTCGCGCTTCGCGACATTTTCCGTCAAATATTCATGTCGAGAAGACAAACGATGGGGCTTGTCGTTATCTATATACTACGTTGCGTTTCCGCTGTCTTCATCGCTGCTTGCTCCTCTGCTCCGCAAATAAACGGCAGCTGTGCAATATCACGAATTGTCTCTTTTCACATTTCCGGTCGATTAGGCGGAATGCGACGCTTCCCTCGTGTACCGGCTTGCAAGCAAAGCGATTTCGTGCGCTACAAAGAGGCTGCACTTTTGACGCGATCTCTGGATGCTGAGTGGTCCCGACAAACGGATGCGAGATAAACTGCGCCAAATGTTGCTGTTTTCATCGTGATTACGCGGAGAAGTGGCGCGTCACGTTGTGCGTGTGAAATTTCTAGACAGATCGTTCCGCTTTAGTTTCCTACAAGCGATGAATTTTATTTATTCCCGCGCAATTCTACGTTCATAAATGTGTCGGTAAGCGTTATTAATGTCTTCGCTAAAATGGAAACACTGTTAAGCCTTGTGTCCACGATGCTAGAACTGCATCCGAGTTTCGGTTTAAGCCAATCAACTTGCAGCTCTTACAGAAAAGTAGCAGTTTCATTGGCTTAAACCGAAACTCGGACACAGTTCTAGCATCGTGGACACAAGGCTTTACACAACTTCTGGTTTGAAATTTGCTGATAACGGTTGTTCATGTTTTCCCGTGGCTTCTTGATTACTCCTCGACGACATACAACCCGCATAAATAACGAACGTATCACGCCACCATTATCGCCCCTGTCGCTAGAAATTCCTTATTTTTCGAATATTTTTCAAATATGCCGATTTTTCTGTGAATAGCTATGACAGCTTAATAAACGTTCATAAATCATTCAGGGAAATCTTGTTATCGATGTAATTCAGCGTTGTGTCATCAATATGAAAATCTCGTACGGTGCCATTGAATAAAACATCCCCCGGCTACCTTCACCACGGGGCGAGAAAATAAAGCCATTTACGAGAATCCACCTGTCCGCGCCTACCTGGGGACATTCCAGGTAGATTTTTTGCCCTCGAAAAAGAAAAGAAATACACGATGTCGGATCCGTGTTATACCTAACGACGCATGTAATGTAACGTCAGGGGAGAACCCCTTTTCCGCGACATGACGGATGGTTGAGAAGAACAAATCTGGGCCGAAGAATTCATTCATGCAGCGTGACTATACAATATAGCAATTAGCAATGTCTTCATTTGGTAACACTTTCGTGATTGTTTACAACTTTTATACACATATGAATAAAATCTGTTTCTGCATTTTGAAGGTTTTCTCGTCGGGGTTATTTCTAGTCTACATCGCTTCAGCAAACTCTTTCATTTCAATTTTTCTTTTACGTTACTTATTTCAAAAATACATTTTGCTATTACAACATTCGAAGGCATGAAAGTTCGACATACGCTCGATTGTACGAATAAACACTTTTTCAAGTGGCACTTCTCTCCAGGCCGATAAATATATAGAAAAAATGAAAAAAAAAAACTAATACGTATTCGAGGAGTCTCTACTTGTTATTCGAGCTGTTCGTGAAAATCGTTTTGCAAATTGTTAAAGTATCCGACGGAAATATTGTGAGCGCACGCTCGTCCGGATTAGCGAAATGGCTATCGATCGGGCAAATCCGTGGATTCGTACAGAAAATTGCGATATACAAATAGGATAATTATCGACGCGAGTGCATCGAGTAATGGGTTTGGCTCGCGTCGATGTATAAATGCCATTTCGACTCTAATATATATTTCAGAGTGAAACGTATAGAGCGTATAGAGAGTAGAAACACGGATTTCCGCCAATTACGTTACTAAATTGCTTATAGATACATAGTAAGAAAAGATAAATAAGTTCTTAACAAAAGGATCCTTTTTTGTATTTTATTTAGCATACCTATCTGATACAATATGAGAAATAGTTACTGACAGTTTGTGACCCAATTAGTCCAATAGCTATTGATAGCGAATTATCTCGTAAAGTGGGGAGGTAAAAATTAAGAAACTTTGTGTTGTTTCCGAGTTAATTAAGTAAAGTAAGTACTAATTACCGCAAGCAAGCATCGTGAGGCAAATAAGATTTTGCGCGTACCCGTTTTGAGAAATTTGTTAGATACCATATAATCCTGCGTCTTCATAAAAGCGAAAGAAAAAAATATTACATTGATAACTTGCCCTCGTAAAATGATCGATACAGGCGTTGCTGTTGCATCTCGTGCAACCGTAAGAAGATATCTTATCGCGAAGAACCGCACTGCGCCATAAACTGCAGATTCATAAAAGATACGCACGCGTGCGACTTGTTATTAATGCCTTTATGCGACATAAAAAAATATATCGGCGACGGTTACAGGATTCGAATGGTCAAGATAAGGATTTGCAGAAGGCGAAATACTCTGAAAAGCAACGTTATAATAGCTGACGACTCACGATATATCGTGTGATTCACATAAATGATATATCTTTGCAGGAATTACAAAGTTCTAATAAAATTTTATTGTATAAAAATTTTATTTAGAACAATTTGAATATGAAACGTAGGATATACATATTGCGCGCGATAGTTTAAAGTTTGTTAAAGTTACAGTTTTATTTCTATATTAATTGATACTGGAGTAATAAGTAAAAATTTTTTAGCATGAGAGCAAATAAAACAGAAACATCGACTTACGCGCAGTGGGGCAGAGTTAATTTATTCTAATTTTTTTATTTAATATAATTTTTATAATTTTTTTGAAAAATACCTAAGACATAATTTGAGTCATTATTTCGAGAATACACGTAGAGTTGGCGTAGCATTTGAATAAATAGGTCAGTTTTATAGAAGTCTATCCTTACACAACAGAGACGTTAATTATCCGAGAGCACCCGATCCTCCAAAAGCGACAATTATCCGAAACAAGCTGGTGGAGATGCGATTCGTCGGAACTGAATTCCAAAGGCGAAACAGTCGATGTAATCAGCAAATATAGAACGTGATGTCTGCGTCCATTAGTGCTGGTGGGCAGCATCTTTCGTCGAATACTGCATCCCCGGTGTGGGTGATGGTTCCAGGTTCAAAGGACCTTTGAGGACTATTGTTGAGTTTCGCTTTTGCGGACTGTGAGTCGTGACAACAAGTTAACCGAGCCTATCGTGCCGATACTCCAACACGTGATAAGGACATTAACGCCGAGAATATCGTAGTCCCGCGAACTTTGCGGTTTGCGAGTAGATCGGGGAAAGTTTCCTCATTTGCCTCGCGAGGAATTATATTCAGCGCGTGTCTATAATATTTAATTGCTATTGGTCGCAGTTGTCAGAGAATGCAACTAGTAATTCCTTTGACCCTCAACAGCACGATATTTTAATACATAAATAATTTGTACAGAAAAATCGAAGCGATAAGTCTTGGCCATTTCAGGCCTTTTCGCAGAAATATATTTTTGCAAGAATTAAATCTTCTAAAAATCTCTCTCTTTCTCTCTCTTTGTGTGTATGCATATATGTATACATATATGTGCACATATGCGTGTGTGCACATATGCATTCTCTTCAATCTACACTCCACTGCATAATCTGCATAAACAGCAAATATTTTGCAAGCTACTTTATAAATGTTTATTGTTAAAGCGGCTTATATGCGTACTTATGCATATTTTGTTGCGTATATGCTCGTATACAAGGATGAGCAAAATAATAGTATAAAATGAGAAAACCTCTCACATAGATCAGTCACGAAGTCGCGTTCTTAATATAATTACACTCTCCTAAGTTGATGTGATACTGTCCCGGAATGATCGTCAAGTGGTTTACGCAATAAGCCGATTAGTATAAAGCCAACTACCATCTTTCAATTTATCTTCGCTCAAGCTAAACGAAAAATGCGCTGAACTATCAGTTCACAGGATTAAAGTTACGGCGGGTGTACATACTATAGTGCATACAATTTTACAATTTTTCTTACACCATTTATTTTGAATGTGTTATAGAATGTTTGCGTAATTCATATCTAAGATTAAAAAAACAAAGACATAGTAATTTACTAAAGTACTTTTTGCAAGAAGGTTTTGTAACAAGCGTAAATTACAAGTAACAACTGTAAAACTACACTATCAATTTAATTTTAGTAACATTCTAATTATCTACTGTCATTTTTGGTAGGATTATGAATTCTGTGGCAGATTTATCTTTTTTATAAGGTTTCTTATATATAATAGGTACTCATTTTTACTTTCTTAAAATATGTATTGAAATTTATTTTGTATTTTTCGATTTGTTGAATGATCAATTTAGTGTCGCATGAAATTTAGTATTACAAAATCTGCCCTTACGATGATAGTTAAGCGCAGTATACGACAAGGGATGACAAGTTAATGATCTAACGATAAGACAATGTAACCGCAAGCAACTGCAATATTTTATTATTGACAACTTTATTGAAATTTTTACGATTTTTAGTCGATCCCTGGCTCAGTAAAAGAGCCTCGCGATACTTTATCTTAAAGGATCAAATTGTTCGCCATAATAAGAATCAGTTTACGAGCATCCTTAATTTTTAATAAACTGTTCGAAACTTTATTTAACTATGTGTTTCCTTCGCCTCGCTTCACCTTACATCTTTTCTTAAGTTTCAAAGTTTTAGCAACTTTAATTTATTTTTCCAACAAAGACAATTATTACAGAAATTACACAAGCATACAAAACAATTATTTTTATCATTGCTCTATGCAATATTAAAAATTTAAGCCGCAAGAATATAATTTTCTGTATATTAATATTCAGCAGTAATGACAATAAGATAACTAAAAATTATAAAATTACCCGAGCGTCTCTTTTAGAATATAATTATAATAGCTTGACAGTTTCCAAGAGTTAATTTGATTTTATGTGATAGTACTCAAAACGTTTCCTGCAAACGTGACTCCCTCGCTGCAGTTCGTTAATTAACCACGTTGTACAATCGCGCGCGATTTTTTTAGACATATCGCTTTATGTAGTTTAATGAGAGCTTCTTTTAGTAACTAAAACATTATCTTTCATTCTGCATGAGGTGCAATACGCAGATTATCTGAAAGCGTAAGCCCTTCACTGGGCCTTTAACGTTAAAACTTATATCGGGGTTGTCGTATGTATTGCGCGCGGCGCGGCGCGGCGGCGTGAAAAGCAATTACGGTCCATGGGACGTGGCGTGTGCCTGGCCGATGAAATGATATTACTCTCCCGAATGTGAAAATAACGAGCCGGATGAATTATTAATGCGCTGACTGCGAGGTGTGCCACGCGGATTCCAACAGATACCACATTTGAAAGAGATTACGATACGCGATCCGTTCACTTTGTTCGAATCATCGGCTTTCGCCAGTCTATTTTCAGGTGGCTTAATTTGATCTACCTATATTCTAAATGTATCGTCCATAATAGCTTAAATCGCACATCTCTCGATAATTATATCTCCTCGCGCTTTTATTTATTAAAATTAAGGTTACTGAAGAATGCATAGATATTAAAATAATATTTTGTAATATTTTAAGAGGATATATTCGAAATTTTCTTTACTACATATGACAATTTTTTAATAATAAATATTTGTAAGTAGAATATGAACAACTGCACAAAACAAACTATATGATTAGGTCTGTTGTTTTATGTCAGCAATTTAGGACACTTTTATAATTATTGGTAGAGATATTTTATTGCGCAATTGGGCAATTTTATTTGTATATTTTATTGCGTACTGGGCGATTTTATTTATATATTTTATTAATATCCTGTTTATCTCAGCTTTAGTTGTAATAGATCTATTTGCATCCCCCATGATAGTGTTGCCCTTTAAAAAACGGTTAGATTCTTCGGTGACGACAGAAGGCGACAAAGCGCGGTCTCGATACGTTCGTAATTACGCGGAATCCTAAGTTCTCGACGTAATAAAACTTAAATAGAGCGCGAGAAGGGGGAATCCAGGCGGGAAACTTGATGGATGGGAACGTTCATCCGCGGACGGAGATGCAATAAGACCAAACCCTTTCCACGAGACTTCACAACAAGCAGGGTCGACATCTAGCACGATGTTCTTTTTAGCTTCTTCCGCAGCATTGATTTATTTTCTTATCTCTTATCAAGACAGTCAGCCAATGCTATCTGATCACGGTATAAAAGCTAATGAGATTTGTAATGAATACAGTTGTTAGAATAAAACTATAGTATCCCGATTGCCATCTTGACGCTTGGTTTGTTTACTTGTTTCCATGTTTCTTTAATCATAACTAAAGTCATTGAATAAATTCATTGAGATTTATTAAGGCTCTCTTTGAAAAATCATGAAGTACCTACTTACATATTTCTTGTTTGATCTTTTACGTTCGTAACTCTCGTTTGATTAGTTTTACGGAACTGATTTAATAATTTACATAGTTATAGATTTTTCAACGTGTTGTTTTTTTCATGATGTATATTTTTCTTTTACATTCAAAAATGAAGGAATAAAAAGGGTCCGAAGAATTGAAGGGGAGACGCGAATCACGCAACATTCGCGAACACTTATGTTTAAAATCCGATAATAGAAATGAAATTAATACCATGTCAAAACGTGCTCAGGCAAACATCGAAGCAGATCGAGATCCGCTTTAATTAGATTTCCAATTCAGTTCACCAGCTATTTGCGAACAATACACCTCGTTTCGGGCATTCATGCAGCCCACTTTGTGCAACGTTAATAAATAGATGCGTGTACGGTCGCCAGGTATTGTGTCACTTCGTGAACTCCAACCATTTCTGTGAAGATATGTATTGATTACAGTGCCAGTTTTGCTAATAATTGCACTGTTATTTGCCCCGTCATTTCCAGAGTCGATAATCACGAACGTTTAACGACGTTATATATTTAAAAAATATTTTCAATTACTTGATAAAGAGTTTATGAGGAGCTTGTATTAAATTTATCTAGAATCTAGGGGATTTTTTATAATGAATATATTAAAAACAAAATAGAAATAGAAATTACGGTAATACCATTCATTTTGGCGCGATTTTAGACTTACATTATATATATTTATTTTATGCAACATGTATAAATGCAAAAAGTACAAAAAAAATCTTTCCTAAATAATCTTTAATTTTTATTTAAAAATTTGATTTATTTACATTGCCTATATTAGCTCTGAATATTGTATATATAACATAAAAGAAAAGAAACTAGTGTTTTTTATATACATTTACACACGTGAATCTGTGTTTTATTTATATTCGAATATCTTATTTGAAGAACCAAAAAAGTTTATTTCTTTTGACAACAATTGACCAAGTATAACATAACGACTTTCGACGTTTCGACCCCACTAGCTTTCAGTCCTTTTCAAGTATTCTGTTAATAAAAAGTTATTCTTACTCCCATCTTTACATATCCGGTGTTTATGAAAATTTTCACAGAAATAGTCATAGGATGTGAAAAGTCGGTGGTAATCGGTAGATCGTTCCTGTTAACGTAGGCAGTAAGGAAATCAACAGTTTGGATTTGCTAACGCTTAAGTTATGTCTTAAGTTCTGAACTGTGATTGGCTGATTCGCTTACTGCCTACGTTTTACTGCTTAAGTTTTTTTGTGTGCCATGGCCCTTAATAAATGCGATGACCATAATGCTTCACTCTCGATATCAAAACGCAGAGAAATTATCTGGCAAGAAAAACATCATGGAGCAACCGTCTATACGTGTTCACGCAACAAGATTTAAAAATGAACTACCAGTAATTCATGATGTTTTTCTTGCCAGATAATTTCTCTGCGCTTTGATATCGAGAGTGAAGCATTATGGTCATCGCATTCATTAACAGGAACGATCTCCCAATTACCACCGACTTTTCACATCCTATGACTATTTCTGTGAAAATTTTCATAAACACCGGATGTGTGAAGATGGGAGTAAGAATAACTTTTTATTAACAAAATACTTGAAAAGGACCCAAAGCTAGTGGGGTCGAAACTTCGAAAGTCGTTATGGTATATTTGGCCAATTGTTGTCGAAAGAAATGAACTTTTCTGGTTAATCAATATTGGCGGAACAAACTATTATTTCTGTTTATTTGAAGAACATTTCAAAGAATTATTGGATTTAATTGTCATAAAAGATTATTACATGTTGTATAATATAATATGTATGTAGATACACAATTCTGTAATAAGCGGTACCTTGACTGAAAATACAGATCAAGATTCACGTGACGGTATATGGGAAGTACACGCCGGAAACGTACAATGCACTATGAGCCCTGCGTAACATCGATTAATTAATATCATCGGGTAACCTACTTTTGCTAATTGCTGGACCAAACATAGTATATGTACAAACTCGATCTCTAATTAACACGAATCTACAGCTTATAATTGTCACATGTGCCGCAACAAAGCGGGAAACTTTTTAACATCGAATATCGCTGTGATTATCTAGTATATTATTATATCATACACACACTTCAGAAAATTGATTCTTTGCGGTCTGAAATAATCAATACTCGCAATTCCCTTAAAATCATTACGATATGAAATACGAAATTGTTTATAGAAACCGCTGAAAGTTTAGAGTGTTAGGCCCGATCTAATTATCAAGATTAAGCATACAAAATCCAATTTTTAATTGTACCCATTCAATGAAAAATACAATCTCTTAAATTTTACTAACTTAAAAAGAAAATATTGAGGATGTTTCTTAAATGGGGGGAAACTTAGAGAACTTTATTTACGAGGCATTAAAAACTTTTACGAGAGTCTTATTATCCTCATTAAATTTGCATTCCATGGTCGATATTTATTTAAGAAAATTAGGAAGTATCGTAGCGCTTTTTTTTAATCTAATACGTGAAGAGATTTTGAAAGATCTTAAATAAGCGAAGTTTGCTAATGTGGTTAGACTCACGTGTGCGATCATGGATGGATACTGCGGATAGAGCAGAAAGGCTCCGATAAGATGAGCGGCCGAAAAGACAATTCCGGCGATGCAGGCATGCCTGAGTCTGATCGGCAAAAGAGCATAGGCCATATAGATGAAAAAGCAGACCATCAAGGTGGCGGCGAGAGGTCCCCCAGTTGGAAGGTCGTTCGATTGGGAGGAGAATGACGGATCGCCGGTATTTTCGCGACCCACCTCGTGCAGCCGCGCCAGATGAATGCTCAGGGTCACCTGTAGGGCCAACAGGGTGACTAGTACCGCGCCACTAACACCTGCCAGCCATATCTCATTCATGCCCGGTCTGGAGATGGCTGCCACCAAAGCTGGAAGACAATTTGTTGTTCATGATTACCGAATCTTACGTTCCGCAGAGTGCATTTAGAAATACGAAGTCGATACGAAATGGCACGAATGTTCAATATATAGATACGTATTTCAGAATGAGTGATATTTCAATAACAGATTTTCACTTTCCCGTGAATTCGGGATATTTCTTCTCTTCCGCGGAAATGTCGAGAGAGACTTTATTATTTATCGCAGGCTTTCCAAGTTTCTATATTATACATCCTGCATGCAAGTAAGCTTCTTTAGATAGAAAATTACTGGTGCGACATTGCTCGGTCAAAGCTCGTTCCGTTGAAAGGGAGGTACGAAGGAATGAGCTTCGCGAGTTGTTGCGCAAAGCGGATCTTATTGCGCGTCCTGACGCTTTCGAAAGGAAACAGCACTTATAGACAATATTCTCATGCATTATTGATACTACGGGATCTCGTGAAACATCGCGGCTCACGGAAAACAGGGACTCTCTATACATAGTGGATAGGATAAGAAAGAATGCACGTCTTTTAGTGTTTGCGACATCTGACTATAGAACTCTTTCGATGCAATTCCAGTAATGTTCAAACTGCATATTTTACGAAAGCTCGAGATTTCCTTGCAAATAGGTTTTTGACGCAATATATGTTGGACGATTAGATTTTTTTCCATTCATTCGCAAATCTTTCGAGCAACTTGGATTTGATTTTTCGTTCGATAAAAGGGAACGTATCTGGAAGTTTACCAAAAGTTTAGAGAAGTATAACTGTGTAATTTTTAATATAACTTAAATTTAAATATAACTGAATAGTTTTACCAAAAATAAGTTTTTATATATACATAAAATGTATTCTTGATTTAATTACGAATGCAAATTTTAAAAGAATTTCTTAATTGTAATTGAATTATAATTGAAAATATAGTCTTGAAAGTAAATTTTAAATCAATTCCAAAATACATGGACGAAAAGAAAAGCAATATTTAAATGCTTTTTAAATTCCAGAATAAAATTTTAAGTGAATTTCTTAAACAGGTACAAAGTTACCTTCAGATAAATCTTAAAACAAATGTAAACTTAATTCTGACATCTCTCACTTCCGAGAAATGAAAAACGTTAACTGTGAAAAATTAATTCGAAAAGATCGAGTCTTACCTGCATAAATAGCGATGCAGGTTACCAAAGTGATCGCGAGGGAAAGATTTTCAGGTCTCTGTAGCAACGTGAAGATCGGCTGGTTGCCGGTCAGCATTAACTTCACGACAAGTAATAGGCCCAATGCGAGCGCCAAACCGACCAGTAGACCGAGCACATGTGTCATGTTGCTTTGATTCATACGTAGGAAGTAGCGCTGGTACAGCATTTCAACCTGAAACATGACCACATGACCACAGATTTGCTAAACATGTGCTAATCAAGAATTCGTCAGTAAACTGTTATTGTTGTATCTTGTATATATGTCATGTAAGTGAATGCGAACGAGTATTAAACTCGCAAAATAAGATTTTGGAATGATGCGTATATATAAAATAAGGGATAGAAGTTTCTAAAGGGATAGAAGTTTCAAAGATATTATTTATTGAATTTACTACAAATTAATATTATTGCGGTAAAGTAATAAGTGTTAGTTACTGGATCTGAATATCCACTGAATGAAACATTCACTCCAATGTATCGATATGGTTATATGAAGTCATAGTTATATGTAGATATTCTAGGAGCAATACGCCTATTCTATTTCGGAATGTCGATAAAAAAATATATATCGTGAAATATCTCGCCAAAGTTAATTGTTACCCTGTTCAATGTTACCGTTAAAAAAATGAGGATCGCCGATTAAAATCGGTGAGGGTGGTGGAGGGTCTCTACAGGTTGACCAATTTTCATCGGATAAAATTGCAGCTAGAATTTAAAAAATTGAAAGTGAAATCCTATTCAACTAGAAAAATTCGGGACGAAACTTGGGCAAAATATATCTAGTACCAATAATATCCGATAAATGTGCAACCTGTATAAAGGGACAAGATTGCTTATATATTTTACTTAGGTATTTATTATACTCGAATTATGGAATAATTACATTTTCGATTATTATCCTTGTCAACGATATCAAGTTTGCTCAAAGTTCTTTAATTAAAATAAAAATGGAAAAAAGAAAGTATATAATATTCTCATATTGAAGTTATTTTAGAATATATGAGAAAGAGTGTAGAGAAAACTTCTCTGATATACATATATAGATGTAGGTAAAATCGATCCGCGACTGCTCGCGACGCTAATTTTTTTCCATTATTTTAAGAGGTATTATTTTAAAAACTGTTTTCTTTTTTTTTAAACATGAAAAATCTGCATTTAAGTGCATTTTTTAATGGTTCAGTGGTTGGAGCAATTTGTGACCTGCATTTTGCTTACAATGCATTTTATAGCGAGTTTTTATCATATTTTACTCTATTATAAATTCTATATAAAGTGTGATTGAGATATGTGCTTAAACGGATACCTTTGATAATGCGTCGCTTTGATAAAAAGAGAAATATCTGTCTGACGAAATTTTATATTATATTTATGATATCTACATTCTACGATTTTTTGTGATATGAGACGTGAGCATCACAGGTCACAGGCAGTATATAGAGATGCATATATGCAATATTTCCCTAATATTTCCCTAATAACGAGAACGGTGATACACGATACTACATTTCTTAAATTCCTCGTGTGTAAAATATAATTAACCGCGACACGAGATAAAAAGAAACGGTGATGAGATATGTATGTTCTATACATGGATCATTATTATATGGGAAGAGCAGATATACTATTGGACGAACGAAATGTCCTAGAAATTGTAGGGAAGATCGGGAAGCGGTTTGAAATTTATATCATCACAACGGTATCTATTTGCAGAGACTTGCGCGCAGACATATTACGTTACTGTTAGCGTTGAATTTTACGTAGCGTACCTTCGTTATCCAGCGCGGTCGGTGCAATTTGTACGTAACGCGAATCGCGAACTATTTGCGAAAGAATCGTGGACCGTCTGTCGAAAATGGGACTTAATCAAATCTAGATCAAACAATGTGAGGAAGGAAAATCCCGGAACGATTGAATTTTATTTTTATGTGATTTCGTACTCCGTGTTCCTTAGCATATTCCTGATTTATCTGCCTGCAATGCAGCAATACGTTTGAAAGGTGCATTATATATTCCCTTCAGGCGCTGCTTCGGCAATGTCACTCGTTTACTAAAAAAGTTGAAGAGACGACTTTATATGAGGTAGTAAAATTTAATTTGTACGTGTCGTCATATCGATTTTTATCTGTTTTGTCAGATTCATCGTTGCATACATTGTGATCGGAATACTATGATTTTAATGCTTCTTTCTTATGCGTTACAACAAACAAATTAAGCCGATTTAACGACTATAGTATACTTGTATTAAAATTTAGAATAGAATTCTATGAGAAACATTGTAAGTATATAACATAATAGACATATATACATGTGTTAAAATATGTATCAAAAGTTACATGGTATATAAAATTATCTATAGAATTCTATCCTAAATTTTTGCGAATTATAGGTCTTTAAAAGCATATTTTAGTACAAATTAATGCAACGAAATTTATTCATTATCATTCGTTTGTTCACAACAAGCGTGCCACGTGTTCGTCGTATTTACGGCGCAGCAGGTTGCATCCGTTATACGATAAAACATCGCTAACGCTAACGCGAATTTTTACTCTGACTGCTCTTCTTAAATGTTCAATTAATTATAGCGTAAAAGTAGAAAAGTATTTTTTATTATAAGTGTATTATGTATTATATTTATTTATTTTATTATATATGTATTATATATTTAGAAAATGATTATCTTTTCATAGTTTTTAATTATTTTAAACTTTTTAAAACTATTTTACCAATTAATTTTTAAGATTTTTATTATTTTAAACCTTTTAGGGCCAGTTTTTCAATAGTTGTAAACTGAAGTTTAGCTAAAAACTCACTCTTCGTCTTTTTCTAAACGGAATAGTTAGAAAGAGACGAAGAGCGAGTTAAGCTAAGATTAAAGTTAAGCGACTATTGAAAAACTGGCCCTTAAACCTGTCCTTTTTACCATTTAATTTTTTAGTATCTTTGTTTTTTATTATTTAACTTATTTTAGGCAGCAGTTGGGAGTCTTTTTTATTTAAAAAATTTATTTATATCTGTCGCACTTTTTCCCCCCCCCCCCCCCCCTCTCTCTCTCTCTCTCTCTCTCTTTGTCCCTAAAGCCTGAATATATTCGTGTTTTATTCTGCGTATGCGAGAAAACAAGGAGACAGTTAAAAGAAACAGATTTAAGAATTCTAACAATCTTATTTTGCTATTTGATATTCTCGCACGTGCGAGAGGGGTGGGTTGAGATGTTTGTTTTGAATCACGTAATCGATGATCGGTAATCGGGCCTCGAGGCCCTTGAGTCGATTCCGAAGAGAGAGAGAGAAGTCGCCTTCTCCCTCACCACTCCCACCTAACTTCGCGCTGCGTACGGGGCACAGGCCATGTCGTGAGTTTGTGACGTGCAACGAGCTTCGGGAGAATCAGGACATCAGGAGAATCAGGAGTGCCGGGCGAATTGACGGGCGGAGTGTCGCGTACCTCCCGTTATTTACACGTTCTAAGTGCATCGCGAATAAAGTGCCGAGTGGTGACTAATTAACCCGCGCGGTAATTAGTCATGGTTTTTGGATCCGATAGTGTAAATGATTTCCATCGGCGGCGAAGGAGCAGATGCGACATCAGGATGACATCGGTGGTGGTGAGTGTTTTTACGCCTTTTCATTTTTTGGTTAGCTTTCGGATTGCAAGAGCACAAGAGTTTGATTAAATCGAATTCGACAGAGGCGCGAGTCACGTGGGGAAAATCAAGGGGTGGTGACAGAGATAACAGATAACAGTCGCTAATCGATAGATAGCCAGTTGCAGCGTGATTTTTTTCTCGCTGCTTTCTCTCTTCTCTCTCTGTAGGATTGGCGAGAGAAGAGATCTTATCGTATCCCGGATGGAATTGTTGTCATCGGGTGCAATCGGAAAGCCCGCCGGTGACCATTGGCGAGCTGTCAATAGTCATAGACAGCAATCGACAAAGGCGCGTTATCGTCGCATTGAATCATTAATATTTTAATCTTCCTGCACTATCTATGATTCTATGCCATGGCCCATGAAACGCATGCGAACAATGCAACGTTACAAATATACCCGGAAATCGCAACCGCTGCGCTGCTTTCCGATATGAGCATACAACATACGATTTTCGAGCGACGACGTTCGCGAACTAGCTCTTTTGTGTGTTACATATATTGTTATATTATTATATACCGCGCAAGTCTTTGTTATAATACATAACACAATATTATATGATACGATATTAGTTTAAATTATATAACAAATATAAAAGCGTGATCATCTCCAACGTTTTCCGCTATCTCCGTTTTGGTCGTTCGACGATGTTCTCGATATTTCTCATATATGAGCGTAATGCATAATCCATTGTTCCGTTTATAAAGGGAGAGAACGTGCCCCGCGGAAATTTGTGACGTAAATCCCGAGCATAAATCGCGATGCACTTCGTTTAACTCCTGGTATACCCTTGTTTGCCCGCTTATACGCGTGGGATATCCTCATGTGGGTCTGGTTTTACCATATGGTTGAAAAATGACGGTTCTGTCGAGAGGGCCAGCGATGACGATCGCGACGTAACGAAGGGTGTCGTAAAGTTTTGCGGGTTACGTCGAATTGAAAGAGCAAGCTAAATGCGACCAAAGGACACATGTAGAACAAACCCGTATCCTCTTTTCTCGCCGCGATTCACGGAGTTGCATTCGGTTTGCGGCTACGATTGTAAGCCAGGAACGATCGTGACAGAATGACAGATATTGGGCAGATTAAGTCGGTCGTGCCCCGGGGGTGTGTACAATCGGAATAAATTTTATTTAAGTCGTCTCGCTCGCTGCATTTGTCGGTGCTGTAATTTCAGAGTTTCTCCTTCGTTGTGAAGGGAGGTCCCGAAGGACGGAAAGAAAAATTAAATACCGTCTTTTGCCTTGAATAATAATAAAAGAAGAGTTATGGCAAAGATAGTCATTAAAAAGAATCAGTATTTTATGCCGCCACAGATTTGCGTTATATATTCCCAAATCATGTACCTATCTAACTGTCGAGAAATTAATAGAAATTCTATTTAGATTTTCTGTAAATATCCTAAGACCTAAAAATTTGTTCTAAAATTTCGCGAAAATTTTCGATATCCGAATAAAATTACCATTCTTCTTAAAGTAAACGTTAATTTTGTTTCTCGCGATTTCTTCTACGTAATTAATGTTCACGACGAAAGTCTTTAAATGGCTGATAATACAATAATTAAATATAACGACGACGTTTTTATCTCTGCCATTGAAGAAAGAAACCAATTAACCTCTATATCATGCGATGAATAATCACGCATGTGTGACCGAGATACCTCCAGGCACGATGAATAATTTCGTTGAGAATTTTCGTCATTTGCATACATTTGTGTTACACGGTTTTCCTCCAAAGAAATATCTTTCTTCCTATCTGTAGACTCGTATTACAGACAATCAGTATTCCAATGCTCGCAATTGTGAGCGCCTTTTTCACCATTATAATCATTACTACCATGAGTACCATGTTTTAAAAAATACTCCTGTTTTTATTATAATATAATTTAAATAAACTTTTTACTTGAAATTTATCTCATGCACAATTAGAAGCAGTTATAAGACTTTGCTATCTATTTTTATTTTGGAAAATCAATTCGCGCGAAAACCTATGATTTTTTAAATTACATTTTTTATTTATAATCTACAAACTTGATACTCCAACATTTATTTGTTGTCGAAAACTCGAATCCAAATTAATCAGCGTTTGTAAACGAAAATTTTTGATATTATTTAAAAAACCATTTGATATTATATTCTCTTTGTATAATACACTTCTTACAATTAGATACACTTTATAATACATTAAATACAACTTGAATCAACACGTGTCGGCCATTCTATTAACGAAAAGGTGCCACACACAATATCGTCTATTATTATCGCAGTGCTTCTTTAACGCGTCGATAAGAATATTCATTTCGTCAGATGTTTGACAGCACAACACGGCGACGCGGACGTTAGAATGACGGAGGGATTTCCTTCGGACTTGCTCATTCGTACGGAAAAATGACGGCGAATCGACCGTCGTATCGGAGGCATCGCGATGCATCGCCGGCGCCTACGGAAATATCGCTGAAGTGAAACGCAATCAAATCGACGCGTGTCACGCGAAAAACGTCCATGAGGGCGACTACCCCCGTCGACTCGGGAGTCGGGAGTGTCGGGACCCCGCTTTCCGATATACGTGACCAGACAATGCAAGTCGCTCCCGTGGGAATCGCACGAAGAACATCGTAATTCGCGCCGTTTTCCGGTTATCCTGTCACGTTCCCTGTGACAATCGCGAGCCAATTTTCAAATTCACGAGTCGTCGCCCTCGAATTCCCACGTGTATAATACAAGGACTCTCGTAAACCCGATTTCCAAGCCAGAAACCGCTTTATAGACTATTTTTTTTTCAATCTCTGCATTAATCGCGATACAGATCATGCTTTAAATGTTCTCCCGAAATTATTATATTAATTTTATACTTAACTGTTAATAAGCATATCTTCAATGATTATTATTATTATTAATCTTGAATAATATCTATTAATTATATCTATTAATTATTTTTGTTTTAGTTCTCGTTTACTATACTTTATAGCGCTATTAATCCATTTGATGTAATGACATTAGAGGATCTATTAGAGGAAGAGCAATAGAGAGAGTTTTGTTCTGTAGGAAGACAGATCGATTTTGTATATGCAGGAAAGAAGATACAAGTGTCGATACGCCACTGTAATGTTTATTGACTGGAGGTAGATAAGTAAGATAAGTTTACTTTAGGATTTACTTGAGCTACTTCTCGCAATAGAACGGATATAGGTAAACTATGGTGGTTAATGGATAACAGTGCTGAGATCCGAGGCCAAACTTCAATGATCTAGTATTCTAGTTACTCGAATTTCAATCGTCAGTGAGTTTATCTTATACGAAATTCGTAAGATCCGGATTCTAAGTTAATGTTATTAATGTTAATAGACGAGTTCTGAATTTAGTATATATGTTACTCGATTCTTAACAGACGAATGTGAAAATTCGCGAAAGAAAATTATTCTTCGACAAAAATTAACAACTTGACGCTGTTCGTGAGGATAGGATAATAAGTTTACGTTTAGCGCAGAGCGACGCGAAACGACGAGGCGAGATGTAAAATGCATCCGCTGCGTTTTCAGTGATGCATCAAACTTTTAAGAGTAGTCGTAGGAGAAACTCTTTGGTAAATAAATGGTTAAGTGTCGCTTTTCTTTGCTAGAAAACCAATCAGTAAGTTCTGAAGATATTTTTCAGCATTACGTGCAATGCGCACTGCAGAAAACTTCTTCACTTTTTTAAAGACTGGTTGTGTAACAAAACGATTAACTTAAACATGTCCTAGTTTTTTTTCTCTACCGAGAAAGATCCTAAATTTTAGCAGTTTTATCCAACAATTCTCAATAATTTATACGTTAAAATATAAAATACAGAAGACGATAAATATATAATGTATCACTTTAAAATTTTTTAATTTATAACTTCAGGGATACGCGATTTTGTAATCAATAATAACATTATAGAAAAAACATTTTTGATATATAGATATTCTCCAGTTAATTCTTTCAAAAGTTGTAAAATGGTGCAGTTTTGCAGTTATAAATTACCGTATGTCAATCGAAAGTAAATACGACTTGGAATATTCCTCGACAGCAGTGTTCGAATATTCAATATTCTAAAACACTTCCGCGATATTTCCATATATCGAAGCTCGTGTTAGAGTGTTCGCCATGCGCTTGACGGACGAGACATTTCGATATATTTCTCTTCGAGCCCTACGAATGGCAAAGGGTTGGCTAACGCGTTAACCACATCGTTCGTGCCATCAGGCCGTCGAGTTTCGCAGCCTCGCGGGCACCACGAACGGTTGTATCTTCGCCAGCCGCGTTCTATTTTCTATCGGACAAAACCGACGATTCAACCTCAAAACGCAGCGGTTGTGTCCGAGGCACATATGCGGCCTACGAAGAGAGAGACAATTTGTCGTTCGCGTCGGAATCGCGTTATCACTCGTAAAAGAGAGAGAAGAAATACGGCCTGCAGTTTCGGGCTCGAAACTATCACAAACCTGTTCGCCTCGTGCCATTTTATGGCAGGGTACGGATTTC
Source organism: Leptothorax acervorum (assembly GCA_035220615.1). NCBI lineage: Eukaryota > Metazoa > Arthropoda > Insecta > Hymenoptera > Formicidae > Leptothorax > Leptothorax acervorum. The sequence continues at coordinate 826,675 of JASTWQ010000030.1, read as the reverse complement.
CGAAGGCCGAAACTTGTTGCCCGAAATTTTATTCTCTCGGTTGACAACTCTCTTTTTCCCTCTTTCTTTTCCTCCATCTCTCTTTCCCTCGCTCTCTGTCTTTCTCGCTCTCTGTCTTTCTCGCTCTCTCTCTCTCTCTCTCTCTCTCTCTCTCTCTCTCTCTCTCTTTCTCTCTCTCTCTCTCTCTCTCTCTCTCTCTCCAGCTTGCCTGAGTTTACCAAGTCTGACGCGTATTATTACTCCTACGCAGCTCAACGCACGTCAATCGACGGCGCCGACGCGCTTCGCTTGCTCGCGCGTGCCTCCGCATGACGAACTTTAGATTAATTCCCGATAGCATCATTGATTTGCATGACAAGAGTTTGACGAGGAATGTCACTACCGTCAGCTTAAGACGTCGCCTCGAGATCTTGTCGGCATGTTCCTCATTGTCAGCGGCGAATTTTTCGAGAAATCACATTAGCGAGATTGAAAAGTAGATAGTTTGGTAAGAAATTTTTAAGACAAAAAGTGTATTTAACGCATGAAATTATACATTTGACGAAAATGATATTAGTGTTACATATTTTTATTGTAAATCGCGAGAAAACTTATTATTATTATAAACCACGAGAATTATTGAGGAGGTAAAAGAGAAACTTGCGAAGATGCATGATTATTCAGAACATAAATTCTAATTATTATTATCAACAAACCACTAATTTCGATATTATACTTTTAATGAAACTATATATACTTTCTCATATTAAAAAATATCAAAATATAGACAGAGTAGACAATATATATATCATCAAGATACTAGCAAAGTTCAACATTTTACACAATTCCAATTAGCTAATTTTACAGAAACGTATAGATATTTATTAATCTTATAATTCTTTAGTAAGAATTATATTGGCGCAGTTTTAATTCGTAATTACGATGAGCTGTCTTCAGCGTTAAACATCGGACTTAACTTCAAACAAAGCCGTCTGTAAAAATACGCGTAATAAAGTAGTAGATCCAGCCACGTGTGGTCAGACACACGATTGCCGGACCGGCGCGGCGCGGTCTAATCGTTTCTACTTTTATGAAAATCTACATCGGATTCAGCCAATATTTGTTAGGTGCACTGGCTGCGATCGATGTAATTACATATCCAGCACTCTCATTAAAAGCGTGATATATTTGAGCAATTACGGAAAAAAGGGAAGAGAAAAGACGGACGCGCGCCGCAGAAAATGGTTGCCACTCCTACCTGCAGGTTCTTGAAATGATGAGAGCCGCATAGCGAGCTCAGGAATCTGCTCAGAGCGCATTTCCGCGTGTGTTGCGTGATTCCTACGTTCGCTGCAGCTTCTGTCATAGACTCCCTTCCAGTTATCGTTGTCGGTGCCACGCCGACCTCCGATCCTCTAGCCACCTGCGAACAGACCGACGATTATGCCTCGAGGTATATAGAACATCCCAAAAATATTAAAAGATAGACAAATTACACGCAAAAGATTATTTTTAAGTTTAATAAATCAAAAACATGTAATTGCAATTTGCGTTAACAGATTTTTATAAATAATAATAATAATAGCGTAATGTAATGACTATTAGGTAATTGGAAAAATCGAGTTGTATGTCACGATCCTAGTAATTTTAAAAAATTCTTTAGTTTTACAAGTCCAACTTCAATTTTAATAACAAGTAATACGTTATTTATTTCGCCAGTGATAATTAACAATTAACGAGTTAAGAATTTTTTAATCGAATTTAACTGGCAATATTCAATCATCTTTCCGAAATGAACGTTGAAAAACTGCGAGCCGACCAGATTTGTCAGATTCACACAGCACGTTTTCTTAATATGTGTTATTGCGATAAATATTACCACATGCCCCGGTAGTCGAATTGGTTACGATGCCCGAACGGAATGCGAGAGGTTCCAGGTTCGAACTCTGGCTGTGGTAATATTTTTCGCAATATAAATTAAAAACTATTTAAATTGACCAAAATCCATGGTCGAATTCATCGTCTCGATTTGATCTGAAAACGTGCTGTGTGAATCTGACAAATCTGGTCGGCTCGCAGTTTTTCAACGTTCATTTCGGAAAGATGATTAAATATTGCCAGTTAAAGTCGATTAAAAAATTTTCAATTTTAATTATTATTATTCAAGATTATTATCAAGACGCAAATAATTCTCAAACTATGAATCACCGAAAGTAAGAAAGTAAACGGTTTTTCAGAAATCAATGTGAATGTTAATCGCGAGCTTTAAATTGCAAATATATCGAAAACGTATATTTGAGGTTAATAAAAGAACGATAATTTAAATTTCATCGGGCGTAACATTGTGCCGTCCATGTTTCGGTTAATTTCGGGATACCTGGTAGTATCACTGTGTCCCGATTCGTCGCACAAACAGCACGGCTCACGGTGCATAAATGTGATTTAACGAAAGGCACACATTGTAGCCGGCGGACGTGTTTGCTGGTGTTTGCCCGTAATACGATAATCGTTGCCTACCCCAGCGCAATTGTTTGTACATACGTCGGCCGCGAGCAGTTTCCGTAGGCTACAGACTGTAGCGATAATCCTACCCATTCCGAAAGAGATCATGAAACGTACGAAATATATACGAAACGTATGTGCCGCCGCGTTGTCGAGAAATTATTATAATTTTTTTATTCGCCCTGTTTTCTATGATGTCGCAATTTTTTCTTATTAGAATCTGTAATGTGTTCACGAGAATTGCACATCAATTTTCGACGATTTGTCGTGCAAAATGGCAATTTTACAAAAATAACAAAAATTTTGTCCGCAAATTTGATGTGCAAAAATGCGACCAAATAGTTAAACAAGGTTCATATCGACGGGGAGACGGACCTTATTGGCAAAATCCAATACTGGAATACCGTGTAATTCACGATGTCGCGTCGTCACCTTGAAAATTGAGCGGATATATCAAAGGGAAAGGGATCTGACAAAGTGGTTTCGTCTTTCCGCACAGTTTCCTGTTTCTTCGTTTTGTTCAACGATTCGTAATCCTCTTGCTGGAGACTCGGTCGTGGTAATAGAGAAACGTGATGCGCGTGCATCGCACAGACGTATCACTCATACGATCACCACGTGTGTGCGCGGCTGTTAGTAGAATGTATAAGTCTTTCTCGTAGATACCTACTTGAAATTTTACCCGGCCGGCGCGGGCGGCCGTCCGATAACAAAGTAGCATTTTCTGATGTCGAAAGTTACAGATTCACGCGCGGATAATAATAACTTGTCGGAGGATTTGCAGAAAATACAGGATCGTAACATGTAACTCTATTTTTTTATTTAATTATTACTTGGTTTTAATTTAACTACTACTTAATTAATTTAATTATAACTTAGTTATGAAAATCTATGCAAATTGCGTCTTTCTTCAAATTTATTGAAATTATTAATGATTTTGTATGGGTCTTCAGAAATTATCTTGAAATGGAAATCTGTCACATTTTTTATTGTATGTATGTGTGTGTACCTGCGTAATAATAAATAAAATTTAATAAACATTGAGAAAGTACACGTAAAATATTTATATTAATTATAACTAATTGTCTCTATAATATTGGACACATTCATATCATCTATTAGCTATCTCCTATACAATATATAATACAATACATAATTATAAATATTCATTTGACAATTGATTAATCATTTGAAAAATTAATTAACAATACGAGACATTTGCAGCTTAATGAATAACGCAAAGTGCACAAAGTTATAAAATATAATTAGCTCTATTTATTCATTTATCTCTTCTTCCAAAATTCAAGCAGATTTCTAAGAAAATGTACGCTGCATTTTTTATCATACTTTAATATTATAATTTATAATTTTATTTGAATATGCTATGCTAATCATCCAGCTATTAAATCGACATTCACTTTCTCAAATTATAAAATTAAATAACTACCAATTTTTCTTTACTGTTCTAATATTTTTACCTTCAAAAACATTCTATATTTCTTAAATATTTCATCCGTACTATTTTATGTGTGAAATCTAATAAATAAAATTTATCTAGTGTCATAATCGCGAGCACGGTGACATTTATTCCGTGATAACACATTCGATAAAGCGCGAGGACTTACCGTGATGATGGAGGGACGCGGCGCGCCGGTGAAGTGTTCGATGACCTCCCAATTAGACTTCTTGATGGGTGGGGTGTGCGGCGTTTTCGGTGTATTAGGGGTGTGCGGTTGCGAGGACGGCGTGGAGGGTTTGGAACCCGATGTATTGAACAGCAATTCAACCCGGGGTTTACCACCGTCATGGCTACTGCTCACATGTTGCCTGAGGCTCGCCCATCTTCTGGTGGTCCTGGAAGCCCCGGTTATCGTTCTGTGCCCGATTTCGCCCTGACGGAGTGAGAAAAGACACGAAAAGATCATTCGATTGACAAAACACGCTATTGACTCGACGTTAGTTAATCACAGAATTTTCTTAAAAACTATATTTATGATCACATTATATCTTATTTTCTTTTATTCAAAAATCTAACAAACAAAAAATTCTAAACTTATTTTTGTTCCAAAAGATCTCGCATAATTTTTAGCATTTTAATGTTTTGTGCCATGGAACAACGGTGTCTGTTGTATGCCATAAAGTTCCGACAACTTCTGAATTACTTATACATATATGACAGCTAAAACGGGTGATTTAAAGAAACGAAAACGTAGCGCATACTTAATATAAGAATTCTAAGATGCTAATTAATTTGTGTTAATATTAATGACTGTAGTCTGTCTAAGTAATTTGATTATAAATTTACATATAAACAAAATTTATTAACATTTTTGTTCAAGGTAAGAACTTTTATAAGACATCATTTATTTGAAGTACATTTTGCCTATCATTTATTGCGCTCCACTTAATATCCAAGTTTTATAAGCATTAAGCTTAACAAAAAGAGATAATTATTTTGACGCTATTCAATTTAGATATCATTTTTCTACTTTACCAGAAAAGATTTTCAAAGATATTTTTAATGTCGGATCAGAAAGAGTGTTGTGTCACAGAGACGCCATTATTTATGTTCGCCTCAGGCGTCGAAAGTATCTACTTGGTTCTGCTCAAAGCGAAGGTGAAACGGCCCGAGGAGCGTCAAAAGAAAGTCGACACCCGTTACGTAAATTTGCGCAACTCTGCGCGGAAATTGCAGTACGCGAAGAGAAACGTGAAGCTACGTTTTTGCACTACAATGCATAACGTCATGCAAGAACTACGTCAAAATTCCCCCAAAATCTTCCACCTCTGAACGCGTCGCACGTCTCGTCTTCGTGCATTCGCGAGATTACGAAAATATCTTTAAAATGTATTTTAAACGCAATGAATATCAAGGTATGCGTATTAAGTACCAAAGAATATGTTGCAACGATGACTTCTCTTGAAACACTGCAAAAATGAAATATATAGGTTTTAAATTCCTGAGAAATTAACATTCATAAAAAAACGAAGACGCGATATAGTACCGGATGTGTACTCTAAACCGGAAGTAACGTTGTCGGAAAATGACTTGGTACGCAGTAAGCATAAACCGCGTCAGCTGTCAGGGATTTCAACCTAGTCATTGTCTAACGTACGCGCATTTGCCTCGTCGTCCGTGGTCGTCGTCCGCCGTGAAAATAAAACGCGAGTCGTCGACGCGGAAAACGGCAGTAAACCTCGCGAAGCGGGGCTTGCTTTTTCAGGATCGATGAGTGCGACAACCCCGAAACGACAGGGATAGGAACTGAAACTGTGGCTCCGGTAAACAAGCCGCATTGCTCTCGTTTCGCGTGCTTCCCGTATCTTTCTCTCGCGGAACGAAACACTTCAGCCCGTTTTCAATGCGGCCTCTCGATGCCGCGTTTTGCGCAACGATGCATACATCTGTGCATGCGACCGGGGATAAGAGCACGAGAGAATCCTTGCATGTCGCATGCAGCCATCACCGTCATGTGACTTGCATAGATATGCACGAGTCGTCTTATCACGGTGCATAAACGACTGAGAATGGACCCGCGTTAAATTATTCGTAGCACATTTAATTACGCCAGTACGATGCGGGAGATGATCGCACTTGCTCAATTAACATTCTGCGTACCACAAGCATTAAATTATAGGATCGTTGCATTAAATTTTGATAGCGTGTACAAAAGTAATTTGGGTATTAGTTTTAATAAAACTTTATTATATATAGTGTTGCAGATTATTAAGGCTACATTTAAAACAATCTTAAGATATTTAATGTAAATTATATTTGTAGCTTTATCATTATTTGCATTTAATATTTAATATATAACCTACATATTTCATGACAATGCATACATTAATCTTGAGAATTTAGTGAAATATTTTAACATTTAACTAAAAATTTGAAAGTCTAAAAATGAAAAATATGTAGATATATTGTAATAATAATTATTACATTGTAAATCGAATTCTCTCGAACTAGAACAATTCTGAAATGTTGGAGCAAAAAAGAGAGAAAAAAGTAAAACGAAAGAGTAAAATGGAGGCTTGGGCTTTCTTTTCGCAAAAAAAAAAAAAAAAACGGAACTTTAATACGACACTAATGTCCTTTGCGAATTCTCTCATTTTGAGGGATTCGTGAAAGAGTTTCATTGAAGACATCTCCGTGTACGCTTTCTTCGGGCCAGAGTTGGATTAAGGACTAGTCACGAGTAATGTTCCTTTTCTTGCCTATTCATGTATTATACGGGCTTGAGTCTTCATGAAGGTTTCTTCGAAGCTTCCAATGTGTCAAGCTAATTTTGTGTCAAGCTAATCAAAAAGAGCGACTTTGTAAATGAGAATGTTTATTTATCGATAATTTTACAATAAAATTTAAGTCAGATATGGATTGGAGTTTAAATCATCTCTATATTAAATTTCAAAGTTATATACAAAATTAACTCAGGATTTTAATTACAATTAAATTAATATAATTAAAAGTATTATTTTATATTAAAAAGATATAAAAAAGTATAATAAAGGTACTCGTATAAGGATATAATATAATAAAGATTATAAGAATGTAAAAATAAAAATAAAAATATGAATTAAAGAAATTCTTGATATATAAGTCGTCTCGCTATTCTTTTGAAGCGTGCAAAACTAAATCCGTCTTTCTTTTAGACTGAAACGTGAGACCTGACTTTTCACCTATACACATACGTGTCATATGTCCTGTACGCCTTCGTAGACGTTTATATCTTTATCCGATTTCACGCTCCTTTTCGTGTACCTATCATCTGTGTATCATCTTGGTGTTTACTAGGCAGTTTTCTGCTCGGCAAATCTCCCAACGGCGAAACTTTCATTGTGTCGGTTCAGGCTCTCATGCATTTTTCGCGATAACGATATTACCAGATATTACGGATACATCGGTGTAATACGCTTCTTATTCTTAACGTTGCTCCGGTATCGCGATACACGACATTTAGTTCGCTTCAAAGGTGAAAAAGAACGATTTTGTATATTTGAATGCAAAATGAATATTTTCAAGTCAAATATCCATTATAATGTCATAATTTTCTGTAACATGCCTAATTTTTGCATTTTGATCGAGCGTTAGGTATCGCGAACACGCAAGATTTTGTTTACTTCTCTTTATGTGAATAAAATAATTAGGCATAAATATTAATTTAATATGATATAATATTATATTATTACATACTGACATTTACTTAGCAATCTTGGCATACGGGGATTAAGCTGGTCTTTATTCCATTCGGTTTTTCTCCAAGTTCTAATGAATAAAATATACGATTAACGCCTTATAATTTCTCCCGCGATGTAAGCCCTTCGACATTTCGTATCGCCTGCTCTTTCATATCGCGTGTTACGAAAATCGTTCTATTATGACTGACGGTGTTCCCAGAGAGAACGCAGAAAATCCGATATTGTTCTACTTTTGTGAGGCGAGCGAGTGTCGGAGCGTACACCGACATGTATCACTTAAGTGTCGCTGGTCTTTGCGTAAAGTATATTATTCCACATTCTGTTAATGAATTTCATTAGCAAAAAGATATAAAATTAATACTCGACTGACGTGCGTTTACTTTGCGTCGCTATATATTTGGTGAATCTTTCGCTTTAACACGTACATACAACTGTATGTGCATTTGATGATTAAATAAAACCTTCTAAATTTCTCGGTTTACCGTAAAGGTGAAACGAGGTAAAGGTAAAATTATACTGTTTAGTTTTAATGGAATTACCGAAATAAAATCTCAGTTATAGCTACGAGAAAGGAGATGTAACATTTCTTGTATTAATCCTTTTAATTCATGGTTTCCATGAATGAACAATGAAGCGTGACGTGTTTAATAGAAGAATGAAATAAAATGAAGTTTGCTTTCTTTTCTGAATTATTTACGTAATTCTCGTAATCGCATCGAGTGTTCTTTTTTCTATCCACACGTTGCACTCTGTTTATTAAGCGAAAATGTCAGCGTAATTTTACTTACAGAGACAGCGATGATTGGTTACCCTGCTTATTCTTGCGCACGTTTATTTCATATTTTTCCATCAATGAACTTTAATCATGTTGAGTATATATCGAAGATATTAATTCCGTTTATTCAACAGAAAGATTGCATTCGGTTGGCCGAACGCGATATATCGATATCGCAGTCAGCATAGTATTAATTGTGTAGCAAATTATCCATGTCACATGAAAACATAACAACATTTAATACATACTGTGTGAAAATCGAATAAAAAATCAGATTTGATTGAAATATTTTGCGATCAAAATTTGAAAAACGCAAAAAGTCTCTCTGTAGTGTTCCAGATGGAAATTCATGTTTGTTTAATATTTGTCCTGAACGGTATTTTCAAATTATATGGTATTTTTTGCGAACAAATCGAACAACCAATTTCTTGTTAGACCCATTTGTCTCGCAGAAGAGCATCGGTAGTTCATAATCGATTATTACGTGCGAGGCGGTTTGCTCGCGCCTGTCGTTACGTGGGAAATTGCCGGTGGAAATTGTCAACGAGCACCGCTCTTAAATTATTCAACGACAACTTTTCCACGGGCACTCGTTTGTGCTGATTAGTTAGGGAGGCTCGCACGCAAGGATCCAAGAAATGTTCGCGACGGGCCCGCGAGGACGACCGATCCCACGAGGACGACCCCACGAACACGCGTGCTATACTGCTATATTTTACCTTTACCGCATATTACCAGAGCCATGTTTCTCGACACGTCCGATTCGAAACGTTTCTTTTTTCTGTTCTAACTCTCTAATGATGTACGTGCGCTCTTTCATTCCGGTCGCCAACGCGAACCTAATTTGTAACGGTCGAGTATCGAGCTCACTAAGAAACGTACTTCGCACAGTATAATGTCTATAGACATCACTCTAGACTCTCTAGAGAAACAACACAAAATCGGGCATTTTTATAAAAATACTTTAATATCATAATTATTTTAATAATTCGAGAAGATGTATCTCTGCATATGTAAAACAAAGTATAAGTATAAAAGATCTATAAGAATTTATGAAACTTAAAAATAAACTATTTTAGTTTAATTAGAGAGTTCTAATATAGGTATATGTACATAGATATGCGTATGATATTTACGAAATATTTTTATAACCGAAACTCTATACTCGAATTTAAGTAGGTGAGCAAATTATTTTCTTGAATTCCTTAATTTCAAGTTTTAGCGAACGAGTGGCTTCATTTGCATTGTTACCGCGTTGTGCGTTGTGCTCTGAATTCGTTAGAAAAGTATCTATTACAGCGGTACCGCCGGCGAATGCAGCACGCATATTCATATACATGATTAGAAAATAGAATTAATAATTATATAGTTATAATTATATATGTAATTATATACATAATTATAATTATATTTAGAGAACAAAAATTATATAACTGTACAGATTATATACAATTATAATTATGTGTATTACTGTGAGGAAAAAAAAAATTTTTAGAATCAATGATAGATACATAATCTTTATTAACGAAAAATGTGTATACAAAAATATATATGTGAGCGCGTATTCGAAACACATAGCTAGCGAAAAATATTCCTAGAAAATATTCGCTCGGAATATTCTGAATTATAGGTGAATTGAGTACATTATTCGAACCAAAACGTTCGAGAAGAAAGCGATGGAAATAGATCGGCCTTGCCTTACCCACGTTACCCGCGGGTGAAGTACGCGTTTCTCGCTACTCCACCAATAAATGGCTCTTATGTGATTGGAGGATGTATGTAACGAATGGGAGGAGGCATAAAATTACAAAGAGCTCCTTTTGTAGAACTATGCGCCAGATAGATACATCCGAAGAATAACTATGTAGAAAAAAGTATGATTTATTACAGCTGCAGAGTATAATTTATTGTCAATTGTATTGGTAGCGATAATAGTGCATAAAGATGAGATAACACGAAATTTAACATCCGCAGTTTTAATCTTATAAGATAATCGAGCATAACGCGCGTTGCAAAATGCGCTCGACGGCATGTCATTTTAATCGCATAATCCCTAATTAAACGCCATGTTATACTCGATTGTTATCTTATTCTAACGTTTTTCCTTTAATTTCCAGTTGACCATAACTATTGCTACACCCTATGGGATCGCTTTTTACACATCCTCTGCTTCTACTGATCGTAAGTTTTTTATTCTATTGATCGCATCGTTAATTCTTTACGCTCTGTATACATACTTTGTTTGGAATTTATTTTATACATAAACGCTGCTTATGTATTAACTAATTAGTATCGTATATTAGTTCTTTTTGTACACTATTGCACATAATGCCTAAAATTTATTTTATGTATACGCACTCTGCTATATACATATATTTTAAATCGATCACATTTATTTTCTTCCGTTGTAATGCGTGTTGTAACGCGTCCGTTAATAAGTTACGAAACGTAACCGATTTTTCGAACGTTCCCTACATTGGTAAATGAGATCGCTTTTTACACATCCTCTGCTAGATCGTGACGGTAAATGGGATTGCGCGGCGTGAAATGCATTTAAGGGGAGCGTGCATACGTCTCGCGATATTCCGCGTATACGCCGTACCGCGGATGCATTGTACGTGCGACAGTTCAGTTGCATACGGCGCGGCGGTGGATTACACACGCGCGCGCACATTCGGGACGAAATCCGCTTTATCCTGGACTGCATCCTCCAACTAGATAACGTTGGTTCGAGCGAGTATTAAGGCACCACGCGCATTCCTTGGTCACACAATACTACCCGCGCGGACGCATTAAATTGTGAATGTAACGCGGGAACGCGCCTATAAAAAGCAGGGCGTTAAAACGATAATGCCGTCTCGTTGTGAAAACGGCGTACGATTATCGGGAAGGTGATTCGCGCGTTTGCAAGTGCTCCGTAAACGTCGCTTAAACGTACCATTTAACAGTCGTCGATCTTACGCAGTCGCAATCTTACCAAGCTCCATTTTTGGCTCATTATATTTCCGACAGCAGGATTCATATTTTCATTTGTATACCGTCGCTCTCCGTCTGAATCCTCGCCGTAATTGTGTAGGTGACTCTATCTTACAATTAATCCATCTTATTAACCCTTTAACTACGGCGGTCGTCAATAGACGACGAAACGAAAATTTCGTGAAACATGGCGGTCGTCAATAAGCGATTTTACGATTTTAAGATATACTGCGATGCGGGAATCGCTTATTGACAATTCCATTGCATTATTTTATGCGGGCACTTGTTTCTCGGCTATAGATAGTGATGTAAACATTGTTTTCACAACTCCTCCACGGAAAACCCAACTTTTTCTTATGTTTTAAATTTACATATAAATAGTTTTAGTTTTGTACTTATAGGTATATTGATTTTTTCTATAAAATAAATATTTGCTTTCTTATATAGCTACTTATTATTTTTGAGTGTGCAAATGTGTGTATTTATATGCAGAAGTCCATATAATCCGGTATCTGAACATTAGTATCACTTCAAATTTTTTGCGTTTAGATGGCTAGGTTTATGAATATATTTCCGTAGTTAAAGGGTTAAACATATCGGATGACAATTGGGAAATTATTGAAATAGCTGTTATCATGGTGAAGAGCAGAATGAAATGAATTAAACATTATTTTGCAGAAAAAACCCGTCATTTTTGTTATAAGAAAATTAACCTAAGAAAAAAATACACATTTTTATGGACTTGTAAAAGTAAATACATAAAAAAAAGGGAGAGTAAAAAATGAAATATTCAGTAATATATTCAAGAGCCATTTCCATGAGAGAAATTTTACCCGAATTGTTGACCCATATTTATAACTGCAAAGTATATTATACCTACTTATGCACTAATTAAAATAACGGGTATCTACGGTATTTTCGATTCATTTAATTCTATTTACTCGTTACGAAATAACAGCTATTTAATTTCAGCAACTAATCGTTTATCACCTTTTATACGCCTATAGTTCATCTAATAGCGCATTTAGTCGAGCGATGCGCCCCAGTTAAAGCCTGTTGCACGCTAATTTGTCTGGATGTAAAAGCATAAGAGTCTTGATTGACGAAATGACCGACATATATTCTCTCTACTCGACAATGCGATAAGTTATGCTGAGCGCATATATTTTGCTGATCCAACTGCTTATGTATGATAATACAGCATTACTATGCATACGCCTTTATGTCAATTTGCGTACGACAGCCTTTAATGTGCATCGGTGCGCACTGTTACATTCGAATTCGGCATAGCAAGCAATCTGCTCTACCGGGCATTTCGTTTGATCTGTCAAATCATGAGCACGTAAAACGAGCCTTTTTACAATATTTTGTTCTCTTTGACATGGAATTAAAAGATTCCGAAGCTGCGGCTCAAGAATACGATTATAACGAAAGCGTACAGTTTTGAATTGAAATCGCTCTTTCAATAAAGTTCGTCGATTCTTTATCTTTTATCATAATATTAAAATATTACGATATATTATGGCTACGGTCTATTTGACGCTCCAAATGTTTTGAAGCGTTCTTCTTCTCCTTCTTTCTTCATTGAAAGAAAGGATAAGAGGAATGCTCCGAAGCATTTGAAGTGTCAAGTGGACCGCGCAGCCGATATCTCTATGAGCGAGAGTTGCCGCTGGCGCGGATCACTTGGGGCGTTTTGAAATGCTGCGAGACAAAAATTAATGAGACGCCTCTTGATATGTGGGTGCCACTTGACGCGCGTATGCAACGATAATAATTGACTGAAACGCTCTAATGGACGTTCGTTGTCTTCTGACGAAATCGGATCTAATTCTAAACACTCGGAGTATTTAGTTGGTACCGTATGCCTCCATTCTCCGTCGACGTGTTCCTAACATATGCGTGCAACGTGTGTTCCGCGAGAGGTTGATAACACGCCACCTGGCACGTTGTTATACCGCCGAATATATCACTGTATAAGCTCGTAATGAGAGTGTTATGTCAGCGAGAGATCAATAATTGCCTTTTATATTGTCGCTGTGGAGAAATTTCGTGTAACTTTGGTGAAGATCAATTTAAAATTAGATTTCGCGATGATGGTGACGTTTTTTCAATAATTGAACAAACAATTGAAAATCTAATTGAAAATGTCTAATCTCGATTTGATAGCAAAATAATGTTTCTTTGATCGAGATTCGCATATTTCCTCTCCTTTGTCAACTAACGGAATATCGGCTTTCGTAAATTCAATTCTGTGCACAGAGACCTTTATCGTCGTCATTGCACACCTCATTTTAATAGCGAATGTATATTATACTACGTCATCGTGCAGTATAAAATAATTCTGCGCTTCCGAATATATGTATAATACATAAATATATGTCTGTCGGCATTAATATCAACGCGTAAAGTAATAACAATATAAATTTTATTATAAATGTGCATATACAACGATTAAATTACGTTTATGTCAATCCGTTAATTATCGCTGCCGGAAGATATATATAACGTAACGCAATTACGCCGAAATAATGCATGCAGGCGCATTCGTTTAATTTACCTTTTCACAACTACGATATTTCGTGACGATATGTAGAAACGTATTTTTATATGCCCGAGCGACGCGTATACGATATCGCGAAGCAACGTGAACCTTCAGTCTCGCCTAGAAACTCGTTTATGAATAATGTATGCGAGGGCATGCATCCCTTGCATGTAACTCACAATCTTTACTTTTCTCTTTTATGCGTAATCACCAGCATATGGCGGCATGACATGCAGTCAAGGAGAAAGCAAGTATAACCGAGACACCAAGAGCTAGGTTTTAATAATTTCCAGAAATTGTGCAAACTTTCAGAAATTGTAAATTTCAAGAACTGGAACGATATCTAAAAACTGACGCGTTTAATTATACGAAATGTAAACAGGGAAAAGATTTTGTTGATAAATTTACTTGGTTACGGTATGATCCGTATGATTTTCGTGTAACAATTTAATTTCGACGTGCGTCGCTGGCATTTCGAATGACGAAATATTGGCACGTGTTTTCAATTTAATGCGTTTCGCTGGAGCATGTCCCGCGTATGAGTCTGTTTGCATTGTAAAAAAACGCGATTCTTGACGAAATAGTTACCTCGTGAGCCCTTCGGCTACCACGAAGACTGAGCCTGTGGCTCCACTCTCGCTTTGGGAAATCCATGCCGTATTTCTCCGTGTCCACCGGTATTTTGCTTCCAGACGCTGGGGAGCCCTCCGGAACAGCGAGATACGTCGCTGTCCGTTACTTCATGTTTCTCCTGCGCAGAAAGAAAATTCGCTATACCAAAACCCTCTCTCTCCTTCGCCGTCGCTTTTCACTTCAATCGCGCCTCAAATTAATTAACACTGGTTGCGCAACTTAACGTTCGAGGTAACGTCATTAATAATTCGCGTACCGCGAAGAGCTTTTAGATACCGCGTTATGTTAAGCTTTACGCAGAGTGCAATGTTGCAGCGATGCGATATGTTCGCATGGATCAATGCACTTTACAACATATTCTTCGTTAATAGTGTAATATTCGCATCTAGTAGCTTAATAAAAAGTGATGGAGGCGTCTAAAACACTGAAATGCGCTTTCAAGAAAGCTTGCGATGCATACGAGATACTTACGATAATACGAGATACAATACGGAATGATTATACTGACTAGGTCATTTTTATTTAGTCTTTAGTGCTACAAGCACTGAACAACAATATATAGTACTTCTTTCTAACTTCTATACCAGTTACGT
This sequence comes from Leptothorax acervorum, assembly GCA_035220615.1. NCBI lineage: Eukaryota > Metazoa > Arthropoda > Insecta > Hymenoptera > Formicidae > Leptothorax > Leptothorax acervorum. The sequence continues at coordinate 811,473 of JASTWQ010000030.1, read as the reverse complement.
TTATAATATTCGTTTTCAATCTCATTTTATCTTTCATAGTAGACATTATAATGCTAATATTATTTAAGGGTTAAGAATATCCTTACATAAATATGTACTCTATACATTTTTAAACTGTTAAGAACAGGTATCTTGGATTTATCGCTAAATACTCATCAAATTCTTGTACAATTAATTAAGGATATAATTAAAAATCTAAAATTTCAATTTTAATTATTAGCTTAATTTAATTTTTTTATTAATAATTAAAAATTGGCGACGTATGTATCGATGTGAAATAATTAATATAAATTTATTAAAAGAAAAAAAAATAATTTAAGTAGTTACGTGTGTACAAATCTTGACAAGGAAATTTAATTTCCTGCGGACAATGTAATCGTTAAACAGACAAAATTTCAGGACAACTTTACTCGGCGAGAAATTTCATCTGACCTGTAACGAGCGTTCACAGAGCCCATATCGCGTGTCTAGACAAATAATTTCCAGGCGTCTCTACTGTTTACATTCTCCCAAGAGAGAAATCCAAACCGCACATTGTTTCGTCTGAAAGAATAATTCCTTGATATTTCTTCGTGAAATATCATGCGATGTATAATTTACGGTCTTGTAAATATTATACAATATCTTCTTTCGTTTTTGTTCTATCCGCGATAGAAGATATATTTTTTGAAATCACACACATGGTCCATCGAAATATAAATTATTTTTTATTGTATTTTTGTCGAATGCAATTACAAAGAGAAAAGAAAAATAGAGGAGAAAGAAGACAGAGAGAAAAATCAATCAGTTATTAAGATCATGTATGTAATCAAGAAAATTTCATCTCTCGTACTTATTTTAAAATAATTTTGGTACGCTGGACAAATAAAATAATTGCCACGCGCGTGTTAGGATAAACTTAAAATATTTTAATGATAGCATTGTTTTTATGTTATAAAAACGTCATAATGACAGATACGAGTGGTGTGGTGTCTGTGGTATTCAATACGCGATAATCTCGTGGCTTGTTATTCATAACATTGCACTTCTACCGCCGACGTTAGCTACGACAAATATAATCATTTCGACTGTTGTCGGCGCGCGCGACGTACTGCGAACTTCGCGAAAGTGTTGATTGGGATGCGCGCGTGATATTGCAATGGAGAAATTGTTAATATCAACGATAGCCAAAGTGTATTATATTATAGCACGAACTCGAGGCGAATCGCGCGGGATCGATAGACGAAAGTAATTTGCCGCGTGGCTCGCGAAGTTGCGGCCTCTGTGTCGCCGGTATAATTTATTCTGTCTACTCCATTATGCTTTTGGTTTCCTATTGTTCGAACGTGCTTATTCGGGAACTCCTTTCCCTGATCAGGACTCCAATTGTCGCCACGAACTCTATAGCAATTCGCGCCGCAATGTTATTTATGTTTGCAAAAATAATCTATATAAACCTCTAACAGTCCCGCAATTTTTAACTTCATTAATCATTTAATATATTATCTAACTTAATTATTATTTTATAATATATTTTAATTTTCTTATTATTCTTATTAGACTTTAAATGGGTAATTATGCAGATATATGGACCACTCTTCGATGACCTTGATCTTGACATATGTTGTCAAGGTTACCCTTCTGAGTGACCTTCAGAAGTTATTAACAAAAAAAGTTTGAAGAATATAGCAGTTATTTTGAGTATTGAAAGGCATAAACGACTAATATATACGTGGAAATAGTACATGTATGAACGAAGGAAAGTCATTTAAAGCAGCGAATCATTAGTATATTAAACAGTTATTTTGTTAAAGCAGAGAATAGTTGGTATAGAAAGGTATATATACAATTTGTGTTAGAAAGCATAAATATAATGTATTCTCTGTTTTATGTTAATCAAAACAAAAGCATAAACTGTTATCTGCTTTATTTAAACCAGTGAATCGTTGATATATTGAACAGTCTTTTTGTTAAAGCAGAGAATAGTTGGTATAAAACTGTACAATTAAAGATTGTTTACAATTATAATCATACAATTATGGTTAAAGCAGAGAATACTTTATATTTATACTTTCTAAGACATAAAATTGTATATATACCTTTCTATACCAACTATTCTCTGCTTTAATAAAAAGACTGCTCAATATATCAGTGATTCACTGCTTTAAATAAAGCAGATAATAGTTTATGATTTTGATTAAAGCAGAGAATACTTTATATTTTTGCTTTCTAACACATAAAAAATGGTATATATACCTTTCTATGCCAACTATTCTCTGCTTTAACAAAAAGAATGTTCAATATGCTGACGATTCGTTGCTTTAAATGACTTTCCTTCGTTTATACATGTACTATTTCCACGTACATATTAGTCGTTTATGCCTTTCAATACTCAAAATAACTACTATATTCTTCAAACTTTTTTGTTAATAACTTTTAACGAACACTGACCGAGGGCTAAAACCTTCTGAAGGTCACTCAGAAGGGTGATCTTGACAACATATGTCAAGGTTAAGGTCATCGGAGGGTGGTCCGTATACTGCATAATTACCTTTAAATGTTATATCGATTCTTTTAACATTGCGCATCATGCAAGTTATTGATACGTTTTGATTTATCCCGCGACAGTTTCGACAATAAATCTCTGCAAATTCGTTATTTACCGCAGTATGTATCGATCTCAACCGTAGATATTTTTGTTATTTATTATGCACGCGAAATCATGTGTTTGATTCAGTCTCCGTTGAATTTTGCGCACATTAGAACGTTATGATGAATGAAGCGAGAGTCTTTCCTCTCGCGGCGCATCGGCCGCGAGGACAAAAGTGCCGGCCGGTTTCAGCGACAGTTTGTTGCACCGAACGCGGCTCAACGACAAATTAATTAACTTTCAAAGCCGCCGCTACCGCTACCGTCGGGTCGCCGCGGCCGGCGCGACATTGTTAAATCGAGGCTTGCAGCTACGGAACGGCCGGCTGCTGCCTCGCGGCCAACCTCGTTAACGACGTGACACACTAATTGAGCTCGTGAATAATAATTATGATTGGTCGCACGGAGACGTGTCAGCTCGCATTGTGGAGTCGCCCTGCCGTGTCAATTCGCGCTGCTGTTGCGCCACGTCTCGTTACGTACGCAAAGTCTAGTCGTCTTATCGTTCCCCTCGTCTTTAATCCGCTAGACCGCGAAATCTCTCCGCGGAATAAATTATTACGCCGCGACCGTCGAGATGCCGCATACAGCATACTTTACTCTACGCATAAATTATCGTCGCCTCAATTACCGATAGTCCGATACGGTGACGCAGCTCCTCCAGACGCGAAATACGGCGTGTTGTTCAATACGTTCTTGCTCTCGACTATGTCCGACGTAATAATTCCTCTTTATTCGCAATATGCATGTTTCGAAATTCACTGCGTAATATTTTGTCCCGCCTCGCGGATTTATTCCGGAGTGCGATTGAAATTTTACGTCTGCATGATATTTTGAGCGGAATAATAAATAATTTGTTTGCAATATTCTTCACGCGTGCACTCACATTTAATAAATAAACATATTATATACATAGATGAAATTCATATAACGTAAAGCTTACTTTTGGCGATCTATAATTTGTTAGAATTCGAAATAGAATTCTATTTATAATTTTACCTATATATTGTGTAATATCAAAGAGATCTGAAGAATCGGTACACACACGTACGCACACACATATGTCAAATATATATTAAAATACTCAAAATGCATGATGCCAAATTATAAATAAAATTTTATTCTAAAATATGATATGAACTGTACATCGTCTAAAAGCGAACCTGAACTAAAATGAAAAACTACGATGATAAAAAAACAATGGACACAAATTTCGAAATTGGATTAGTCAATAATATTCGCATAAAGTTTTTACATTATCCACGTAGAAAAAATTCGTAAAAAATTCAAATTTTTTCATAGATAAACTATGACACAGAAAAGGTTGATGCAAAAGTAAGCACGGACGCGGGCGACGGAAGAAACACTATGAACAACACTCTTCCTCGCGCTGTTATTATAGCATTCTGTTCCCCAAGAAACAATTTACGGCTGCGAAGAGCATTACATTACATGCGTAATTACAAATTTGCACGTGGATGCACGGTTGCCTGTGAAAGCGGGACCCTTGTGTGTGCATTCTAATTGGCTTCTAATCAAGTAACGACTAACAAGCGTGTGGAAATGTGAAACATTTTGCGTCGACGTAGCTTCCGGAATTCCGATGTTAATAACATGTATACGGCGACACATTTGTCTCTCGTATCTTATCGATAGATCTCCCGTTTCTCATCTAATAATAGCGCACAACTTCCTTTTACGGAAACGTTCTCTCGTGTAACGAGGATTCCGAAAGTGTCCTCGATGCAAAGTAAATTTGTTCCATGGCAACGTTTTGCGCCGGGAAGCTCCGGCGATTGATCTGGAAATCTCGACGGGCGAGATCGCAACGGAATTAGAACGCAAAAACTGTAACCGTTGCGCGATCGCGTGCGTATCGGGGTAGGAACTTGCAGGCCTTGCAGCAGCATTTAACATCTCGGCTCGAGCTCGAGCTTCGTGTAACTTGTAATTTGGTGGGATACCACGTTACAGACAGATACGCGGTAGGCGAAGGGAAACGTTTAAATCGTACGTTCGGCCTCGTATATACGCGGAGAGATAAAATTCGCCGTTTCGCCCGTTACATAAGCTCAGCTGATCCTAGCTAACTCCCGTGCGCTCGGAACTCGCATTTATCATAATCGTGACGCCTTTATCTGTGCGAGCAAGAGTTAAGTGGAGTGGACCTGACGTGTCCGGACGAATACGCCCTGTGAGCACGAACCCGTGTCTCGATTAAGGATTAACATCGTCTAACAAGAACGGTTGTTGACCCTTGGAATCGTATCGGAGCGGCGACGCGGTGCGATTATGCTTGATGATAACGTCTCGGTTTGACACGCGTAACGTTACCATTTACAGATTACTATCCGTAATCACAATGTATATACTGTCGTAGAAAATATTCAAATGGATCCTCTTTGAATATGTTACAAAGAGCGTATTGCATATTTTATCATCAACGATATTTGAAAGGTTTATTCGAATTTTCTACATACATAGATTCTAGTCATTCTATCTTTTTTTTTTTTTGTATCGTCAGAATATCGACAGCTCTCAGGATTTTCAAAATAACGAGAAATTAAATACCAACAAATATTCTCCATATGGATATTATATCCATATGTACAAAAAAGGTATATATATATATATTATATGCAAATATATAATCACATTTCTTGTTAATTAAGAGGGCAATGTCAAAGAATATTATCTATATGAAAAAATATATATTATGATAATTAAATATAAAATTAAATATATAATAATTTAATATGTATTTATAAAAGTATGGAGGGGTTAAAGCCATAGTGGTGTAAGTCACTTTTTTTAACTTATCGAGTTGAGTTCATAGATGCAGTCTACACATGCAAATATGTTGAAAGAAAAAGAAAAAAAAAAGTGGTCAAAAAAATCAAAAAAATTGACTTACACCACTATGGCTTTAACCCCTCCATATATACATTTAATTATTCTCTCCCTATTTTGGAAATCATGAACATTTTCTATAGTATATACGTATATTAAAAATTGACGTGCACTAACGATGATATAAATGATTTCGCATTATTACTGACAATGACTGTTTTGAAAACAAAATGAATTCTTATATTTATGGACAGTTTCTTTATTTAATTTTTATAATTAAAATTGAGAATAATGTGACACATGCGGATATTGCTTTTAAAGCTGTTAAACTTCCACAATTCCATTACAGTTGTCCGAGGATAAATGTATAAATGATAAATATCATTATCGGTAACAGCTCGGAATGATTCGACTTTGACAGTTCCCAAATGAGTTCTGTCCGTTAGAATTCTTGTTGGCAGCTATCGTAACGTCTAACGAAATTCTGCAATTCTCGAGCGGCACGCGATTAATTTAACAGTATTAATTTTAACGATATTGATTCAACCACTTCTCGCTCCGTCTTTCTTCCGCTTCCGCTTCTAGTTTCTCGAGTACTAAAGATATCTCTTCGAGTTTCCAGATCGAAAATTCGATCCTTGTAACAGCTTTTATCCGATACTAATTAGATCGTTCGATTATTCTATATATGTAAATCTGCGAATTATTTTTCAACACAATATGTTTTTTATTCGTAAGCCCTGATTTTATTAGTTGCACGAACATACGCGCGTATCGTTGGAAAGTTTTTCTACAGGCATGAGCGAAAACGAAGCTTTTAAATGTGCACGAACTACTTCGTAATTACTCTGTTCACGCCGGTGATATTTCTCAGTAAAAACGATGAATTTCCATTAGACAAATATACATTAGCGCGCGCGACATTATATTGTCTTTGTTATTTCGATGTAATGAAAGCAAGAAATTCGCGTAACTCGGAGAATTCACAGTATAGTGCTCGATTACTTTACCTATATCGATCGGATTCCTATTCGAATCTGTTTGATTAAAAGTCAGAGATTTCTTTTTTTTTTCTAATTTACTGTCGCGTTGTACGATTTGTTTGCATAATTCGATACACGAGAGCGAAGTAAAGAGCGCGGGGGAGAGGGACACGTGATGCGAACAGTTTCTTCGCGGAAGCGCGGAACGATTAACGAAAGTATCTATTAAACTCGATTAAAACTTCCAACTTTCTTATGATCCGTTACAACGAGATCAATTCTCCTCGAACGCTTTAATGGAATTGTCTAGTTTTAAAACTTTGCGATCTGAACTTGTTTGCCCTTTAATCCCGTAATTTCTAAGTGTCATTTATTTCTGTTCGTTTTCTCAAGAAATAACCACCGATCAATAAAAGTCATTTAATCGAGTTACCGCACCTTGAAATTAATGTCCCATTTATTTAACAATAAGTTATATAATATTATATATAAAATATAGATAATATCTATATCTTGTTTATCACTAAAATAAATTCTGTGATGTGCATTGTTATTAAATTCTTTTTCTCTCTATATCTTTAAAGATTTATTACATGTGTGTACAGATATATTACATGTTTTCTAATATGTAGATTACACTACCATAAGAAAAAGGTAATTAACGTTCTTCGATTAATTTGCACAATTCTCGCAAGTTCCGACGTATCGATTATTAATTCCCGTATTTAACCGAGAAAGCCTAATGTCTTCGATTAAGTTTCACTTAGGGCTTTGCAACTTGTCGTATGGGCAATTATACTGAGCGGGGATGAAAGTTTGGGCTTTAAATGAACAATCGGAACTTTCGCCATAGTCGATAACACACTTACGAGTGAACGACCCTCGGCCGAGAGACAAAGTATCCGGAGTTATAAATAAATGCCGTGTGTATGTGCCTCGAATCGATCTCTTCGTAACCTAAGCGACTTGAATGCCTGGTCCTACCGTTGACAGGTGAGTTCGTTGCGGGATCACGGATTTATCAGAGAGAAAATAACGGCGGAGATGAAATATTAAAAAGGTGAATCGCGCGAGGTCTCCGATCCACGCGCAATCGATATGTCGAGTTATCATCGCCCGTCCATATCTACACCAACCATTATCAGTAACGCGCCTACTCGCGTTATTTACGACATATGTGCGTACAATTGTGCGTTGTTCACGGAAAATGGCTATCGTTCGCAATCGAAAGCTCATGGGAATCGACTATCGGATACGAATTGATTGGGATTGGCAGCGTCAGTGGAATATTTTTATCCATGAGCGAGTTTCGAATATATTTCATCAGTTCGCAAAATTCTCCTGATTTTAACGATCCCAGGGGTTTTTATGACGTACTATTTGAGGAAAAATGCAGTCTGAAGAATCTTATTGAATTTTGCATTAGATAATTAAAAATTCTGGTTGTTTATTTTTTTGAGTTTTTTAATTGTATAGGTACATTTGATTAACGCCCGATTCTAATTTAGTTAGTGGGATAGAATTTCTCATTGCTAATTAGTCTTCAAATGCCCTCTACCTATTATCTGTGTTATTACTGATACATTGGTTTTGCATTATTACTGATTCCAATCATTGTTCGAGATTTCTAACCCAATATCTGGCTTCAGCCAAACAATGCTTTGCAATAAGCCGTATCCAGTAACCTGTGTATGTAATTATGTATTACATCACGACAGTAACAGAATATTACATTACATTGCGTTCCTTTTTCGTAAAAAATAAAATTACTAAAATAAAAACAGTTCCGTTAAAATGTTACTTACAGAGTCGTGAGAAAATTTTATAGGATTGAAGTTACTCATAAAAAATTAGTAATAATCTTCCAACAATCGAGTCGTACCTAAATTTTGAATTTTTGAATTGTATACAAGTTTAAACGTTAGGCAATTTATAATCATTTTGTAATTACATTTAAAATAATTGCATTTTAAATTATTTATTCTGTTTAATTTAACCGTATAATTATATGTATAATATCAAAATGCATATTTTTACATATATGTCAGTAAAATTTAATTGTATCAAATCTCCAATCAGAACCGACGTTTACGGCAAAGTGTTATGATACGCTAATGTACGAGATTGCTCACAATCGGTGATAGAATCGAGCGGCCTCGACGGGCGGAATCGAACGAATCGGGCCGGAAGCTCGAAGAGGAAATTCCGCGAACTTCCGCCGTAATCAGTCGCGCGCAGAACGGACGGCTTAAAAAATCGGCGACTTGGCGCTAATCGGATTTCTGCTCGTTAAGTCGGAAAATCGCGTTATAACCCAGTTCGACGGACGCATATTATAGTGGCAGGCACCCTACCACTTCTGGGTTTAAGATCGATGCACACGTAAATAACATTAACACGTAAGGGCTGATGCGATCGTAAATTTCCGCCAGATGAGGGTGACGTTAAGTCTCGAAATAGGAAGTTAATCAGACAGACCAGAATATGCATCTTTCCGCATGCAATTCTCAACTCATTTTAGATATAAGTATATTTAGTATGACATTTGGCAGCAAATTTTTTATGACTCGCGCAAAAATAATTGAAATCGACACAATATTTTTTCTAGTTCTAAAGACTAACGTTACTTGGAGAAGCAAACTTAGCTTTTCAGGCGAAATTAAATCACAAAAATAAGCTCACACTTTAAACGATCTGTAATTCGCGTTAAATTTCAAGATAGCCATGTATTTTGATTTGTATGCTGTAGGTACATTATTTTAATATTAATTTTATATATGTATATATATATTCTGTGTATATATTTCTTAAAATATTATTTATATTGCACGTGTCATATAAAATTATAAATAGAAATTTTAATCCTAATTTCTGAATTACAGATCATCAAAATCGAGCTTTTAATTTATGATCATATTGAATTATGAAATTAAAAGTTGAATATTCTTTTTCTGAATATATGTCGAAGGATATGGACTATTGTCTCAATCATCACAACGGAGGTTGTTCAACTCGGGTTCTCGGGTTTTAGAATCCGCCAGAGAGCATTGCACTTAACGCCGCTAAATGCGACCTGAAGATACGGGTTCCCGCTTTTCTAGCGCGCGGTCGACGCGGTCGAAAGCCCCGCGATACGCTTTTGTCGCACACGAGATCGCGAGTTTAAAGCCCATTGCACATGCGAGACCACACGGTAATCGGCCAATCGAGAGTGAGCGAGCTTATCGCGCGCAACGTGCACGTACACGCGGCCACACACACGATCGGATAATAAAGAGAGAAGAGGGTTCTTTATTTCGTATTCCGTTCTCGTGACCTTATTCGGGATCAACCAGCACGAGAAGACCACTCCGGATGAGGCGTTATTAATAATTGGGGCTTGATTAATCGAAATGATCGTTCCCGTTGTGTTCCCAGCGATTGTATCGACGGCACGATGTGTGCGTGCAAATTAATTAAATTCATTTTCGAATGGAACGTTCAGTGGAAAATAGTCATTAATATGACAAAAAGAGACCGCCTATGCATAGTACATATTCGCCGTACGAATTATTGGTTGGAATTAGCGATTGGCTTTTCCTCAGTAAAAGTTATTTTGCAAAATTTGTCATTATATATTTCCTTTTTTCTTTTCCATTCAGCATGTTGCAGTAATAATCGTCATTGAATGATTCAAAGAGATTTTTAATTAATTGCTTTTTAACGAGAGATCCAAGAGTTTTCTAGGTGTCTCTTTATCTTTCGGTGAAATAAGCTGATTATACGTAATAATTTAAATAATAATCTACAATCGAAATTTGCAACTTGCATAACAGTAGCACGCGGGTGCTCTCGGGACATGCAACAGACGAATTATATCTACGTGGAATTAACTGAAACTGAACCCCGAGAGAGAGGCTTGCCGTCTTTCCGACGCTGAGTTGCTCACGCGACGTTATTTTAATCCCGCTTTTGCTATTGCAAAGTCGACCGACTTGCAAAAATTTCAGCCTTATTCGGCTGTAATTGCGGCGAGCGTCGACGTGTGATTTGTTGGCCGATAAATCGGAATCACGCGGCCGCAGAAATCACTCGTTCCGCCTGATTGCTCGCACGGATATCACTCGATCCGTTCCGCAAGGGTGGTTTTAGAGAAAAAAGGAGGAAGGAAAAAAGAACAAGGTTACAATGAGTTTTAATGGGGCCGTCGATCGCCACGTCGCTCCGATACGACGCTTATTTTTCGCAATCGATGGGGAAATCGGGAGGTCAAGACAAGCGGTGATTAATGCCGGCAAGGTCGGTCGAGGATAAGTTTCGCTATTACAAAATTCCATAATTATTTCTCGCGGCTATATATATTCGTGATCTATGTTCTATTCCTGTAACACGTACTCTGCGTTTAACGTTATAAATAATGACATAATGGCTTTATGGCTCTCGGAGCGCCTTTACTTAAGAGCCTTACCGCCACTATCTTATGCAAGTGAAATGTGAGAAAAGACGCGGCTGGAGAAAATCTTATTCTTTTATTTATTTTCATTTACTGTACTATATTGTACGCATATCAGAAATTCGCTGAGAAACTTGTACCGTGCAGGTAACCAAGTAGTTTACAGGGAAAAATAACAAAAAAGTGAATATTACAAAATCTAAAAGAAGATATAGATACGAGAGGTAGCAGAGCGACCTACTTTTGCTAAAATATTCTGAAAATTCAATTACTAAAATTCTAAATCCAATATATATTCATCTTGGTGACAACGCAAAGACGAATTTTATATACTGAATTTAGAGGACAAGTCACATTTTTTTCCCATCGGTGACATTAATACCTTAAATATTTATCGCGGTCCGTAAACTTCTGAATTCAGTGTTGGTGAAATTTTTATAAATGTAGCGTCACGCGAAAAAGAACTTATTTCTTAAATGTAAAAGTAATTTATGCGATTTTAAATTAAATGTCACTAGATTGAAATAATAATTCAGTTTGTAAGAAGCAGATTAATGTAAATTCCGTGTATATATAGTTTCTATTTTATTAGAAGTCTTCGCACAAAGAGAATTGTTAAAGCTGGATAAAAAGAGATATGAAAACGGTAGTCGGAGAAGTAAAACTCAAAGCGATGAGATAGGCATACAACCAATGTAACAAATATATAAACGTAATTTACTGTGCTGCACGGTGCATTTTTATAATGGAAATTTGATGATGGACGCCGATAACCGAATGGGTGCATCGAAAAAATATTTTTTTTTACGACGGTAAATAAATTAACGATGAAATGCAACAGGATGCAAGACTGGAGCACGTTTTACGATGCACCGAGCGCCATCGGTTTTACGACACGGTGATTTATTAGGCAATATACATTACGTGTATCACGTGTCGCATATATTGTTTTACGCGCACTTGATTGCGGCATTGTATAATGCTAATTAAAGTCTCGATCTCCACATCATAATTAGTTAATTAATTGACACGGAAGGTTGGATCGTGATCCCATTTGCAATCGTATTGCACGTTTCGTACGAAAATTGCGCGGCGAGATCCATTGGAGATTGATGCGCGAAATAATGTCATTCGTGCCTTCGCATATAATTTTGTATTTAATTGACACGAATGCATTTGAAGTCCAATCTGTTTTCCATTGTCATATTTTACAGAAAATAACGTAAATTAATAAAATAATATATTAATTTAGTCGCCTGCGTTTTCAGTTTTTATACTTAATATTTTAATCATTAAATTACCATGTAGAAGGTCAAAACCTATCAAGGGCGGTAGAGCTAACAGAAGAAGAAGAAGTTACCGTGTGCAGTATAAAAGTTTAACGTTGAACTTATTTGATGAATAAGCGTGCGTAGCTTAGTGAAAATAAAATATTTCTTTTGTATATAATAAATATAATCAGTTACTTAAAACTTAATTAAACTTAATGAAGCATATATAGAGATTGGTTCGGAGTAGCATATGGCGCTACTAATTTCAGCATACTTATCTAATAAATTTTATGCATCGTTGTTTGCGTCCTACTTTTAATCTCGAGCGTACTTTATTTTCGCCTCTTTTGCATTATGCGTTATATCGCATTATAACACATTTTTTGCGGCAGAAAAAAATTCTCTCGGAACGGAAGAGACGCTCGCGCGTATGAGAATTCGGAACAGAATTGGATTAAGCGATTCGAGCGAGTCACGCGAAAACGATTATATGACGATCGGCGATAAGAGAATTATTACGCCGGTATGCTCTGTTTGCTTGTTTGCCGATATGTACGGGTCCCCGATGAGGGTTCCATCCGGCGCGCGATAATGTGGCGCAGGACAGCACAACATGCGTGATCTTCCTGCCTCGAACCGTGTTTGCCTCCCCGATATTGTTTTATTGAACGGGTCTCCAGAGGTTGGAGGGTAGAGCATGCAGTCATTCCTTGGACGTGGAAAATTAATTTCTTCGCCGAGAAAGAAAGGAGTAAGCAAAGCTAAAATCACCATCCGAAAGATTCGATGTATAATTCATAATGCGTATATAGTTTCGGCGAAAGAGGAACAAAATCCAGAGTAAAAGTAACCACATCCAGATATTCAATTTGAATATTCTCAAGCAGCAATCGGAAAACTACAACTCGCGTAATTATTATTATTATTTAATTGAATTTCGTCAATAATCGTCAAATTTTCTCTTTTGTGATGTAAGTATTTGTATAAAAAATTTGATTTTGCCTTTTGGCCGGCAAAAGCCTAAAATCCTACTATCTGATCCTCTAAGGAAAAAATTTGCCTCTTCTAAAGTGATAGTTTAAGATGAATTATTAAAAAAATTGATATATTTACGCATTGTAATTACATTAGTTTTGATTGTTAACTTTAATTAAATAATCAACCTTATTGTATTATATATATACATATATAGATGATACACCGCACGATGAAGTAAATATAGCAGGTTTGACACACATTACGTATTCTAGGATTAATTGTGGTGTTCCGATCTGAAATCACACACGGAGTGCAAACACGCAGCGGCCTGCTGGTATCTGCATGTGGAATCTCGATGGCTGTCAAATATCGCAAGTGTGCCTCCATCGCGCACACTTCCACCCCTCGTTTAGGTAGACGTGACTATTCTTTAAACACGGAAGTCGATACGCGATAAGGTTGTCCGCTCTAAGGAAGATTAACGAGTCAGCTTCAAGCTGTTATCGCGTTTTCGATCGCGAGGTTGTTTAACGCTAACATTTTACGTCCCGTTTAGTAACGAGCGGAATGCGCTACATAAACTGCAATGCGTAATGCGCGCGTTATACATAGATTTACCGAACAGAATTCGCAAAGGAATCATCGATGGCGCTTTTACCGCACAAGAACATCTTCACTTGGCAAACGCGTGAAACGAGCTCAATTAAAATGTATAATACAAAATACAAGGTACCTATATTACGTCCCACCTCGGTGATAACGATATTTAATTATATCGGAGCCAACGCGTTTGCGCCTTTCGCTATCTGGATGCAAAATTCAATCAGGCGAGCGAAACAACGATTAATTAACGTTTGCGGCAGCTAGGTTCGCGATTTTCCCTCATTACAGGCGCGTAACCCAGCAGAATTGACGCTATTTTTGCATATCGTTGAACGACAAAATCGCGAGAAAATACCGACACGCCAATGAAGTGTTGTAACTGTCGCCGACGCGCGTTACTTCGTCAAAGCGACAAAATAATTAGCAATTTGTGTTATTCAATTAAGTGGCGCTCGTTTTACTGAAATATCGCAGCATTCAAACGTTAATTTACCGTTTCATAAATCAGAAAGATCGTCGATCTGTCGCTCCATTTGTTATTACTTTTCGCGCAATTTCCTCTTCTTCTTAAACTGAAATATATAAGTGGTATACACATACACACACACATATATAGTATATATATATATTTTTTAATTATCCTTTTGACTGAAATATTATATCATAATACGAGTTCACCTACGGAATTTATATATCAAGTAACATCCACGCGAAACGTCGAGTAAAAAATCGCGTTGTATCGGGTAAAATTGGAGCAGGCCTTTTGTTTTCTCTTTTGAAACAAAACACAGGTTATATGTTTGACACAGTTTTGCGTTGAAAAGAGAAGAAAATAATATTTTGACAATTGCCTGTAACGTGAAAATTCTACCGCGATTCGCAAACTTTTGACATACAGCGTAATATCGGTTATGGTATTCGATATGCCATCGTTATCTCGTGATGTATTATTGAACAAGTAAGTAATCTACATTTCGATCCGATATTAGAAATAACCTCGCATCGGTATTGTCGATACGTATCGGACTGACACGACCGCGTTATTCAGACGTCTCCTTCGGCTCAATTTGACAAGTCACGAACCGAGGTCAACGTTCTCTTCCGCCATTGAGTCGATTTTAATGCCCTTTTCTCTCGGCATCGCACTTAAATCGCATTCGTCCAAGGCGCGATCGTGAAAGCAGGTACCCTCATGGCCACCGCGTGTAGCCTCGTCCGATCAAGGTCTGACTATACTACTGATGAACTCACAATAGGCGATATTTATTGGGAAAAACTATATCGCGATATCGACATTTGCGTCATAATTACAAGAGTGTACTTGACAGCGAGTTATTGCATAATTTATGAGGAATTGTTGTTTTACAAAAGCACGAGATTTTATTCGGTCAAGTTGATACTTTTATATTATTTACATTTATAAAAAATCATAGAACTCTCTTGTTTGATTTAACTTACGTATTTGCTTGATTTTTATAAGTACGTATAATATTTTTTTAAATTTATATCATTTATGATTTAATCACGTCAACAACGTGTATTAATTGGAATGTGATACGCGATAAAATTATATGTTATAACAGATTGATATTGACTTTAGTTAATAATAAATATATTTATATATAATTATGTCGCTCTTTTATATCCAATTAACATTGTATAGACATTTTCCAATTAAAACTTAACTAGACTACCGTTATATTAAGTTGTTACTAAATAGCCTGTCGAAAGGATAATAATCAATTTCAGGATCCCCCCTCCTATCACCTATGTGACTTACTTTGTATAGTATTTTATAATTAAATCTTGCTTGTTCATAGAAAATTGCGCTAGAGTTTTCCATATATATGTATATATATATATACATATATTTACAATAATTATACGTGGACGAGATTATTGCATCGTCAGTTCTAGAACAAAGATCTGTAATGATAAATTCCGATAAAATCTGTATTACGATAAATGATAATAATCTGTGTGCAATAATAATAGCGCGTTATATAACAACAAATACGATAATATGTGTAACGATGATAGCTCATAATACATGTAACAACGATACAGCTGCGAATGCCGGAGCTCGAATTATTGGGAAGAGGAAACTTCCAGCCCGCCTATATTATTATCTTATTACCAAGTCCGCCTGTAATAATAAACCTGGATTGATTTAATTAGGAGCGGTGATTAAAATTGCATTTTCGCATGAAGGTTATCAATAATGTGCGTGCAATATGATCGTGGTGCGTAAAACAGGTGTATAACAACATTATCGACGCCATGCATCTCGGTGCATAAACGGGCGCGCGTGCGAATTAAATAAATTCAGTGCGCGAGGGAGAATGTTACGAGAACAAATATCGGACGGAGGAAGCCGAGAAGTCAACGTTACGAAACGAGGCATTAAATCACTCGCGCGCAAGCACGTGGCAATTGTAGAAGGCGAAAATGACCAAGATGGAGTTCCGCACTCAATCCCGAGCTCCATTCCGAATTGTGTGCTCTCGTATGCCGGAATTCGGTTAGCGGTAATGTAATCTGCCCGACGCGGAGAGGAGATACAACACGGCGAAACAGCGCGAGTGCGGTCGTATCGTGCGCGAGCCGCGACCGATAGAATAAATCCGAATCTCCGGCGCACCGCGGGTGTTCCGGTGTTACAATTAATATTAATTAATTACACGCGCGCGGTTCGGATCGCATGGCACGTAATCGGGCGAAAGCACGTGCTAAAGTCAGAGGTTCGCTCGCAAACGTTCAGTAAATATTCATTGAGGCCGAAATTATTTCTTTAAGGGCCTTTGGTTCGACCTGTGAGATTGCTAGGAACAATTAATAGCCACCGGCACTTATATTAAAGTTGAAGTAATAGCGTTTGTCGCAAAAATTACTACGCTCGTAGTTTTTTCGCGTTGAATTGGAGCACGTAAAAAGCCGACCCGAATTCACAATGCAATTTAGCGCGTTTCAAGGCACCACGTAACTACGTCGGCATGTCGAGTCGCAATTGGCCCGAGAGACCAGTCAGGGCCCGAGAGATCAGTTCCGCTTCCGCGCAACAAGCCCCAACTCGATATTCCGCCTCGAAGAAGTGACGCCCGGCGACAGGACCGGGTGACACGGTACACGCGACGGGCGGAAGTTAGCGACGCGACATCGAGGGCCACTTCCAACACGATCGCCGCTCGGTTTTCGACGTCGAAATTCCGTGGCGCGTCCGAGGAAAAGTTTCGATTGCTAACGTAGTCTGATATTTCGTTTCCCGCGTACAGGCGTATTCCTACATACGTGTATAGAAAAACTCGATTTTCTCGATTCAACAGGAAATTGAATTTTTGCCGCAAGACCTAATAAAACCGACGTCCTCGTGGAAAATGAGAGCGTAACAATTAAATTACAAACATCGAGGTATTATGCAATAATTGTATAATTTTCCAAGACATTACGAAATTGCGTTTTGTCCTTACATATTTTTCCGTGGTTAGAAAGTAAGCCGGTCACTAATTTTATACTGAAAGAAATTTCAGATGTGGTGATTTTAATTCTTAATTATCTATTGACTATTGAATTAAAATGTTTTATCGTACGCTAATAAAATATTCCGACGAGAAATAAGAATTTAAATTTAAATGCAAATATATTTAAAATTGCGATATGATTTATTAGATACGATATAAAGTCAAGTTAATACAAAGTGTCAAGTCATAAGACTTTGGGACTTGAAATAATCAATCTGTTTTAAAAACATTACTTTACTCTTGAGCCGAGAAAAGCAACTTTAGGCACAACTGCTATTGTAAATAGGATAAGCAGTCTGGTTATCGCAAGATAAATTGTTTCTTTGTGAGACTATCAGCGAGAAATCGCTTTACTGTCGCCATTCATAGCACTGCGCGCGTTCATAGCTTTCGTGTATCTTCGCGAACGCGATTAGCGAGCCCGATGCACTAATTGATGGTAAAACTCGCGCATTCTTATTTTGTCTCAATGTTTGATCTTGACACGTTTGTATAGGTACATTATAATTACCTCCATTAATTTACTCGATTGTTGTCAGTTTGACATAGAAAATATTTTACCGATCCTGTGTAGATTTGAAAAATTCAAAGGGGCTGAAAATAATAAAACAACTTTGATGCTCAAATAATCGAATAAATTTGACAATTTTATTTGTGAGTCGTGGGATTATCTGCAGTTTTGCACATCGATTATCGAACGATGAAATTAGTCTCTTAATTATTTCCTAATTGAATGTCACTTTCTACAACATTTTCCAATTCTCTTTGACACTTTTGAGTCAATGCGTTTTTGCAATATAAATGAGCACGAATATCGGGTCATTAAATACTTTATAATGCAAGCGCGGACTGTCTACCGTTATCCCCGGGGTGAAACGCAGTTTTCATTCCCGTCGTAAGTTCTAAAGTAATGGAAACTTTAATGGAATTCAGCACACCGCCTCCTCTCGCGCGCCTTTGCCTTCCCGATAAAGTGACAAACGTCCGCTAACTCTCGTCAGGATCGATGGGTTGCATAAAAATAATTGAAAATCACCGTTGCATAACGGTTAACGGCAATGAAAAATTTGAGCTGAGAAATTCAATAATACCCTTCTTAGTAATAATAACAAATTCTTGCTCCGATTTTATCAGATTTAAATCTCACTCTGCCTATAATCTCAATAATTCCGATATGAAGGATTATTCAATATATCTAATATTAATGATTGAGATTACTCGATTACTCGAGAATACGACAGATTAAAATTCTGTTGAGCTCAAGTCAACTCCAAAATCGTTATACACGCGTAATGTATATTTTCTTAATCTTTTTTATTGTAAATGTATAGATATTATTATTTATATCCTCTTGTGCACGTTACATTTAAAAAAATTCTATTATCCTTTTTTATGTATGTTATACACCTGAAAAATTGATTCCGCATTCTGTTTTTTCTATAATCTCAATAATTCCTATATGAAGAACGTGAAAAGATGCTTACCTCGCATCTCGCTGGACCCTAACGCGTCTTCCATTATTAGGCTTATCTCTTCTTTTTTCTGTCTCTTTCTCTCTCTCTCTCTCTCTCTCTCTCTCTCCTCTCTCTTTTTCGCACTTCAGATTCTTCTCGGCAACATCCCACGATTATCGGGTGGCGAATCAGCCTTTCACGAGGCGTGTCGAGCTTTTTCAAGCACAGTGGCGGACAGCATAGTGGGCTTCCTTGAATCCGCGAACACGAAACGGCGCACAAAGGTCGTCTTTATCTCTAAAGTGTTCGAGTGTCACGTGTCAAGTGTCTCGGACAGAGAGATCTCGAGTGCAACGACAATGCACGCATCGAGATAGTGGCATTTAAGCGCGTTGAGTCATAAGTCAGATTCACGAAGTCGCGAATTTGATGCTTGTCGTCGACCGGTCGCCCTTACATGTAAATCGCGATCAAGCGAGATGGCCTCTCCATTCCGATCGCACGTCAGCAAACTAAGCGTGTGCGATATCAGAAAAGAAATTCCGGGCTAGGTCTCTGGGATTATGTGTTTTATCTCTTTTAGCTTATTATTCTTACACTTAACTTTTTCTTATCCGCGAATCCCGCGAGAGCGGTGGATACGTAGCCGGAACCTCGCTTTTCTATCCCACGAGTATTGTTATTACAAATTTCTCATACCGGAGAGATACTTCCGTTGAGAATCTCAAGGTACTGCGGGCGCAGGAATACAACGATTTCACGTGTGTGAGCTCAAGCGAGGACGATATTGTCTCACCGAGTTATCCTCAAAGTTATCAGCTATTTTCAAGATCTTGCAGTTTCCATCTGTTTTTTCACGGAATTAAATAACGTCTAATACGTATCCGGATATTTTAATTCGAGCGATACCAGCCACCCGGGATCATTTCATTTTTCCGTAGCAACTCTTCTGTTTTCCTTTCTTTTGTATTCTTACACGAGGTTCTCAAACCTCGTCTGAAATTTACGATATTGATATCGCGATCATATCTTGAAATATTAATTCAATTTACATTAACCGAATGAAAGGAAAGACGCTCGAAGACGTTGTTTCTTATAAGTATATCCAGAATTCTGCGCTCTCTTCTCCAATTTTTCTGCAATTTCCCTCCTATTATCCCGTTATTTTTATTCTATTTTTCAGGATTATATCGTTCGCAATTTGAAACTCGCGTGCAATTCGATGCAGCTACTCGACTCCGCTCCGCCGGCGCCGTTCCCTTTGGCCCGATTTTGAATTTAATCGATGTGAGATCAATCCCGATTATTGGCGTTCGGTTCCCTTCCTCGCGAAGTGTTCTCGATGCTCGGCTCTTAATGCTCGCAACACGCGTTCCCTTAATGTCCCTAATGCGTGCAGTCACGGACGTACGTGCCACCGTATGACGATTATTATCTTAAGCCCGCGATGGCTACCGATCGAGAGATTATGGCTGACCGAGATGTCTTTCTCTACTTTTCCCTTTCCACTTTTCTCCTCGATCCGCTGATTGATCGAAACCAACGTTATTACGATTAATCGAGACTTCAAACAGTTACTTTCGAACGAATTCCCGCATCCGATAGAGATCGAGCGATCGTTTCCATCGGTCTCTCGCGCAAGACGCTCTTCTTCCTCAAGAGGACTCACTTCCGGAAGTCGATCACTCGTCGCAATTGTCGTGAATATTTACCTGGTGCACTCTGGTTCAAGTAAAGATACACTTTTCATCGAGAGGAATAAATCGCACTTTGTTTGATCGATGATCGTTCGCGTCACGTTTTCTTGGGGATCAGAAAAACCGACCGGAACTACTGAATCCTCAGCTTAGAAATTACGGAATAAACGATTTCGCGGAGCGTTCGTGTTAAGGGTTCGTCGACCGATTCGATCGACCAACCTTCCAGTGCAAAACGCGTGTGATACGCCTCACACGGATGCCGCGCGCCGACTGAGGTTGACTGACGATGCCGCGCACGCGGCTCCGTGTTTCACGCCGATTTCCGTGGTCACGTGACGCGCTGCTCCGTCGACGTCGCGACGCGACGCGCCGCGACGCGCACAAAAGACAGCCCTCTCTCGCTCGCCGACTTCGAGGAGCCAACCCTAACACGATCGATATATTTATTGTCGATATTAAGCATTGACAGGCCTTCGACGGATATCGGTAAACTGTTAAAAGGGAGGATGAGTTAACCATTCAAGGGGGTGTGTCTGCTTAAAGCGAGCTAAAACTACGCGGATACTTTTCGGAATGGATTTAACAAGACAAAAACAAAATTTTGCCTGCATCTGACATACATATAATAGCAGCTCTTGGAAAGAGGAATGAGAAACTTCTTTTTTTTTTTCTTCATTTATTTACGTCTATATCTCGTGCAAATCACTAAAAAAATTTATGTAAAAGTAAACCAAAGTGAGAGAAATAGCCACTGAGATTGAAGAAGAATTGTGAGGAAAGCTGGTTTTATTCAGTCTACAACAACCGCGTTATGCGTTTTTCAATAGCGCAATTTAAGCCCGGGTCTTATGAGAATCGAGTTTAGGAGTGCTGAATGGAGAAGAAATGCGATATTAAAAGAATTGGAGCGGGAATGCGAGAGAGAAAGAAACGGGAAAAATAAGAATTATTATTCCGAAGAAACTATTATTTTGAGTGTTTCGGAAATTTAATCACGTGAATTAAAACAGTGCTCGTAAATCTAGAGAGGAGAGAATAAATCTATTTACATATCTAACAGTAAGTGCATACAGAATGGACCGAATTGTATAGTACTGCCAAATGAAAATTAAAGCACAAATAATAGCAAAATAACATGAATATCCTCATATTTTAAGATACTTGTATATCGTATAAATATATACTTGGTATTGTATTCGAATCTGACGAAAAGTAATAGATGTAATACTATGTAATAGGATACAATAGCTGAGAAGGTAGGTGTATACGATTCGTTACGTATCGCTACTGTTTGGACGGAATTAGTTAATTGAGCCAACAGCCGGTGAATAATCGAAGTCCGGCTGGCAAATAACGGAAGCCTATCAATCGGTCTCGATATAATGCCCGATATATCCCTATTAAACGGCAGTGACAGATGACATCGCGCGAGACCGCAAAAGGGGATCACAAAGACGCCACGGATATGGCGAATTAAGCGGAGCAAAAGTCGAGACAGTTAATTCGGGTTACGTTTTAATTAAAAAAAGGCATCGAGTAAATACGGGTATAGTGGGTAATGTACAGGGTGCCTCGCTAACTCTTTGTTAGGAGATCCATTTCACCGACGATTCCAATATTGGGACGCCCTTTATTTCGGTTTGATCCTGCTGAGAAATAAAAGAGATATCTCCCAAGCTCTCTACCATAAGAAGCGCGAACCGAGCGACTGTAAACTCTTAAATAAGATGCAATGGGAATTGTTTTACGCATTGCGATTCCGGGCGACTGGTAGCCACGCTCGTTAGTTTATAAAACGCCGAAAATATATATATATCTATATATCAGCTTAATTTTATTAAAATATTATATTATATTAATGAATATTATCACGACCTAAAATATCGTCATTTTAATTTACCTGTTTATTAGATCTTTACAAAAATATAATTATAAATTAGTTTAAATATTTTATCAATTATGAATATTAATATATAAATATTTAAAATTAAATAAATGTGTTAATTAAAAATGATAATAAAATAAATTTAATTCTCTTTAACGTACGTAACAAAGTAAAATTTCCTTACTTGATTGCGACAGGCAGAAACTTAGTTCGATAAAAGTTTTCTATTTCGAGAAAGAATTTACATGAGAATGGAATTTGTAAATAAAATTAAGGTTTTGAATTGTAGGGCAGCTTTTGTGTGCGCGTGCACAAATAAGAATTTTAAAAATCATGCTTTAATTATTTAAGATTTTCATTACTGTAACATTAATTGTTAGAAGCTCCCTTCCGTAGTGAAAAAATATATCAAGCTTACGATATCGACGTAAGATTACTTGACGAAGAATTATTGATGTTACGTAGTTTACTTACGTCAACACGCAGGTCATTAGAGGCAGAGTTTCTAAATCCGGAAATACGCGTGTACGTGAGCCGCATAATGGGATAATAACTAGATTTATAACATTATAACGGTAATTACCGCGCAAAGCAGGCTTCTGCTTTTATAAACTTTCGCGTGAGTCCGACTAACTTTGCGCTTTTCGTTCCCTTTGTTCGAGCTGCTTTTTCTTGCCGAGCTTCATATCACGTGCAACGCGAAACTAAAAAACAAATTTGCTTTGCTGGACAGACTTTCGTTGACGTCCGACGAAAGTTATAGGATCAACCGAGGTATGAAGAACGATGCGCAATCTCACGGAAAATTTAGCTTGATGGGATGAGACGTAGATTTGTAATCGGCATCCCGACGCGACGCCGCGGATCGTCCGGGTTTTGTAATGAGATTGACACGGTATACAATGTAGAATTGATTAAGTTTCCGGTTTTCATCCCGAAGCAGATGCAGTAATCTCGTCGATATGTAGAACATATTCTGATGTAATCGCCGTCGTGATAAACCAACCATAATCTGTTATATACGATATAGTATCTATTAATTATTTCCATCAACGATTTCATGCACGATTGGGTTGATCTTCTTACGCAAAAATTAAATCCGATAATAAAATTAACACGACGTTAATTGGCAAATTCTAAAGAGCTACATATTTTTAGCTAGCCAATTTTTATACAATAAAAAACATAGGAATATATATATATATATACATATATATAATCGATTATTTAATTCCTACTAAAGATCTATAATTACATCGCTAATAGAAACATTTATGGATCAAAAAGTAAGGTTTGCAATGTTTGAGAATAAAAAAATTTATCTAGGCAACAATTGGAGAGTTAAAAATTACTTTATTGAGATAGAATTTAAAGATCTCTGCATTAATCCAAAGTCAATTTGTGAAACATTCAAATATATTACACACAAACACACACAAAACAAATGCAAGTCTAAGGGCCGGTTGTTACAACCTTTTGGTAAACTAATACTTAAATTATATGTCTATCTTTGTCTAATTTGAAGGAAAAACAAAGATATATATAATTTAACTATTAGTCAGTTTACCAAGCAGGTTGGAACAACCGGTCCTAAAAGCGCCAATGTTCCTTTGCGATTAACACTTCTCAGACGCGAATGCCGGTCGTGACCGAAAATCAGAAGTCGAGTGTTTGCACGCGACACGTGATTCGAACGCGGAACGTCTATTGCGTGCAGATCCCTAGCTCTTTCCGTTTCCGTGTTGGATGACTGAACACACAGCTCCTGCGATTACTCGACTCTGATCTCGCCGCGCCGCAATTTCCTAACGGACATTTCCTAATGAGTTTTCAGAACCTGGCGAGGCTTGCTAACTCGGCCAGTTAGCCAAGTTCAGTTTTGCATTCGTATCAATCATCCGTGAGTAGAACGCGCATAATACCGCTTGTTACACTTTGATATGACAGATATGACTGACGGCCTTTTAAATACAGAAAACAGGTAGCGCAAAAATTAACATCTGTTTAGCAACCTATCATGCTTTCACGTTTTATTTTTAATTCTATTGATTCTACACAGCAATATTTATAATTGTGAAGCTTCAGCAACGGAGTTGTGCAAGATTTTGAGGAAAAATATATTTGCTACGTTAATAAACCTTAAAATGGAGCAGACATATATTTCATGTTTTGGAACTGTAGCGCGACTATGATCGCCTGGAACAGCGATGCTTTAAAAAATTACCATCGCATCTCGTTTAAAAACTTAAAATTATTCAAGAGATGCTTTATTTCAATAATCAATATTTTATTTTTGATTTTAGAATTCTACTGTTGAATAAATGCAATTAAGTCAACGTTTAATTAATATAGATAATTATGTGTATCGAAATTGAAATTATATTTTACTGTATAAGAAACGTAATTTTGGAAATAAACATGTGAAATATTTATATTTTATTTCTTTGCCTTTTGTCTACAGCTCTGAATTTGTAAAAATCTTTCTGTCGAAAAAAAATTCGACAGGTAACGATCTTATGTTGCGATTCTCCATTTTCAATTACCGTAGGTTTACCGTGTTCCGTTGCGGATAATGATGATTAATGTTTGCCCGCGCGATGTCCATTAGGACTGGATTAGGGAAATGATGTAACATACTCTGTTCCTGACATCTCGCGTTACTCTCAATACTCGGCGACGAATAATTCAGAATTTTTAGAATTAATCCCCGAGCGGTGCGCATAAAGCGTGACTTGCGTCGCGCATATCTTACGCTCATGCGCCAAATCAAGACCGTACATATTGCGAAAGGCACCATCCTTTCTGAATCCTTTCGTTTCATTCGCCAACGCCATTGTCCCTCTCACTGTTTGGTCTTTATTACCTGCGAGAAAGAAAAACCTGGATTTTTTGCAAATTAATTTTCCATGATCACAGATACTTTGGGAAATTTTAAATAAATTTCTTTGGATGAATTGATTTCTCAAATTGCATAATTCTACCGGCGTGTGGAAGAAAACGAATATCTTCTTGGACTTCATTGTATATTTAAAGTAGATAAACAGTAAACGATCGCGAGGATCCAAAATTTAAAAATTTTCCCACATCATTTGTGTACTTATCTTGACAAATAAATTTCTCAGCAGAATTGATGCTTAAAAGAAATTTAATTTTATCGTTAAAATTTGAATTATTAAGGCGCATAATATGAAGAAAAGTGCATCAAAATATTACGAGAGATCTATCCCACAGTGACGGGATTCAGTATTCAGTAGAATACTAATTTTGTTTCCTCTCCTTTCCATCCTGCATGCGATTCAACACGTATCGCGTACGATATCGTTCGTTATTTAATAAAAGTCGCCGCGCCGGTTACGGACCTGGCGAGGCAGGTTGGTGGCGGAGGCCGCGACACGAAGAGGCACCCCTCGCCGTCACCCACGATGGGATGAAGTCGCGGTATCATTGTTTCGTTTGCCTTATCGCAGCACTCGCGATTAAC
Organism: Leptothorax acervorum; assembly: GCA_035220615.1. Lineage (NCBI taxonomy): Eukaryota > Metazoa > Arthropoda > Insecta > Hymenoptera > Formicidae > Leptothorax > Leptothorax acervorum. The sequence goes on along the minus strand of JASTWQ010000030.1, from coordinate 785,690 downwards.
GCGCGCCACGCGTCATCGTCATCGTCACCGCTGCCGCTGCCGTTGCCTCTGTCATCGCCGTCGTCGGTCGCATTGCGAACGCATCTCGCGTCAGCGACACGACGGTTTACAGGGGATACCCGGGGTGTCAGACGCTCTCCCCGAGGGTGGGCGGTGTCAGGTTAGGTTTCCGTCCAAGGGTGAGTCTAACAATTTCGGAGCATAAGCGCCGAATTCCAACTACGATTAATATTCGCATCTTTCATCGATTGATTTCTCGTTTCTTTCTGAATAATCCATAGTAATTAGAGAGAATGTACGAACAATTATGGCTATCCGCCTGTAATCAGGCCTGAATGACGCTGAAACGATTTTACGTCTCTTCCGATGACAGGCATTGCTTTGTTTACGTTGCGCTTTTTCCGGAGCCCGGAGCAGTGTGCGCTCTTTGTCTTGCTTTCTGCGTCTTTTTTCTTCTCTCTGAAAGCCTCAGTACAATTGATAGTCTATTAGTGGAGTAAAGAAATTTCTCTTTGGGAAAGAAAATTGAATTTTTTGTAAGAGCTCTTGAATTTTTTATTTATTATTTTCAAGTGAATGAGGTAAAATCAGATATAAAAACGCAATATATAAAATAGATTATATTATTTTGCGTGTTGTCTGTTATTAAAGTAACACTTTCTATTGTTTATCATCGTGGTTAATAGGCCAGTCATATTAGACATCGAACCTTCCAATTACTCTTTTCAGGTTGCAACCACCATGAATCGCTTTGATTTAAGGTGCTGTAAGAGGGATTAATTTTGCTTCGCATAATTATTGCGCATTAAAAAGTGATTAACAATATTATCAACAAAAAACGCGATTTTTTTAATTTTTCCTCAAATATCTTGAAAACTAAGCAAGATAGGGTAACTAACTATACGTACCTTTTTTGTAGAGCGTAAAATTATCTACAATAATGATCTGAACAACATTTATCGTCAAGTCAGTCGTTTAGCTTGCACGCGCCGTCAAAGTCCGAGACTCGAATCTCGAAAACCCTCGATTTCATCGTTTTGCTTCCTCATAGAGGAAGCTATGTTTTCATAAATTTCGTATATGGACCTTTGATCGTATATAAAGCTAGGTCTAATCAACCAAATATTAAAGAAAAATATATGAAATAGGGGTAGAAAAGACCAAAGAAAAAATTGTTTTTTAGTTTTTGATGCTAATGTGTTCAGAATGTTCTAAAACGTCGAAAAATTGCCTTTAAAAAAAATGTCCGTCTGTGTGTGTGTATGTGCAGATTTGTTGTGGTTGCTCTAACTTCCGCAAATATTGAGATATCGGGCTGTTTTTTTTTTTAATCGATAGAGCATCATTCAAGGAAGGTTGGTATTGAATTTGGCGATGATCGGTAAAGGGGTTCTTTTTTTAAAAAATTTTAAATTTTTTTACAAATGTCTGTGGTTGCTCTAACTTCCGCAAATATTGAGATATCGGGCTGTTTTTTTTTTTAATCGATAGAGCATCATTCAAGGAAGGTTGGTATTGAATTTGGCGATGATCGGTAAAGGGGTTCTTTTTAAAAGAATTTTTAAATTTTTTTAGAAATGTCCGTGGTTGCTTTAATTTCCGCAAATATTGAGATATCGGTTGTTTTTTTTTTTTAATCGATAGAGTATCATTCAAGGAAGATTGGTATTGAATTTGGCGATAATCGGTAAAGGGGTTCTTTTTAAAAAAATTTTTGAATTTTTTTAGAAATGTCCGTGGTTGCTTTAACTTCCGCAAATATTGAGATATTGGGTTGTTTTTTTTTTTAATCGATAGAGTATCATTCAAGAAAGGTTGGTATTAAATTTGGCGATGATCGGTAAAAAGGTTCTTTTTAAAAAAAAATTTGAGTTTTTTTAGAAATGTTCGTGGTTGCATTAACTTCAGCAAATATTGAGATATCGGGCCGATTTTTTTTTAATCAATAAAGTATCATTTAAGAAAGGTTGATATTGAATTTGGCGATAATCGGTAAAAGGGTTCTTTTTTTAAAAAATTTTTAATTTTTTTTAGAAATGTCCCTGGTTGCTCCTTTTGCACAGTTACTCTTTACATCCTTGCGCAAAACATAGGCTACTACGGAATCTCGATTATTCACTTACCGATCAGCTACTTTATTCTTTGGTTTTTCCGGGCGTTTTTTCGGGACTTTCGAGGTTGCTCGCTCGCGATGTACGCACAAAACTTCGATATTTCACTTACCGATTACCGATTTAATCCCTTTGTTTTCCCGGGCGTATTTTAAGTCTGTTTGTTCTTTATACACTCATAAACTATTCGACCGATCTGAACCAACTCTTGCACAATTACTCTTTACATCCTTGCACAAAACATAGGTTACTACGGAACCCCGATACTTCACTTACCGATCAGCGTCTTCATCCTTTGATTTTCCAGGGTGTTTTTTCGGGAATTTCGAGATTGCTCGCTCGCGATGTACACAGAATTATAAAGCTTCTATGTATGTACGAATTCTCCAAAATTTGAAATGTGTGTAACACGAGAACTGATCAATCAAGTTTTAAAGAATTATATATGAAATAGAAGTAGAAAAGACTGAAAAATATAATAAAATTAGAAATAGCACGATATTTTAAGAAATGCCTTTGATTGCTCTAACTTTTGTAAGTTTTGAAATATTTGGCTATTTCTAATTTCATTATATTCTTCTGTCTTTTCTACCCCTATTTTATATATAATTCTTTAAGATTTGGTTGATTAGACTCAGCTTTATAAGGCTTTTATGTATGTACGATGTACACAGAACCTCGATATTTTACTTACCGATTACCGATTTTATCCCTTGGTTTTCCCGGACATTTTTAAAGTGAAATATCGAAGATTTGAAATTAGAGGAATTTAGTTATGATCCAAATTACGAATATAATTTTTTTCCGAGAGTAATAATTGGGAAAATGGATGCAATATGTGATCATTGTCAAGCCAAATAATTTAAAACTTAAGCATCTGGAATGTGTTGTTCAAACGGAAAAGTTAAACTACTACCTTTAAATCAACCACCCGACACACTCCTTATGTTTGTCCACAATATGGATATTGAAACAAAAGTGAACCCCGAAAGCACACGATATCCTATGGATGTCCATTGGAGTCCACTTAAAGTTCCTGGACTTCAAATGGACTCCAATGGACGTCCATAGGATATCGTGTGCTGTCGGGAAAGTTGTTTGAAGAAAAACGACCTCCGGGCAAAGCCTGGGTAACCAGCTAGTTATTTAATTAATACTAAACATAAAATCTTTAGTCCATATTTATGTAAATAAAACTTATTAATGACAATAATTAAAAAGTAAAACAAATTCTATTATATTCTTCAGTCATTTCTACCCCTATTTTATATATAATTCTTCAAGATTTGGTTGATTAGACTCAGCTTTATAAAGCTTCTATGTATGTACGAATTCTCCGAAATTTGAAATGTGTGTAACACGAGAACTGATCAATCAAATTTTAAAAAATTATATATGAAATAGAGGTAGAAAAGACTGAAAAATATAATAAAATTAGAAATAGCACGATATCTCAAAATTAATGGAAATTAGAGCAACATTTAAATCTTAACAAATAATATATGAAATAGGGGTAGAAAAAACTGAAAAATATAACTAATCAACCAAATCTTAAAGAATTATATATGAAATAGGGGTAGAAAAAACTGAAAAATATAAGAAAATTAGAAATAGCCCGATATCTCAAAATTTGTGGAAATTAGAGCATATTTTAAAATTTTAACCTTTAAGGGCTACATCTCAAGTCTCAATATTTAGAAATGTCCCTGGTTGCTCTAACTCATGCAAATATTGAGATATAGGGCTAAATTTTTTTTTAATCAATAAAGTATTATTTAAGGAAGGATGGAATTCAATTTAGTGATAATTGGTAAAGGGCTTCTTTCTTTATAAAATTTTGAATTTTTTAAAAAATGCCTTTGATTGCTCTAACTTTTGTAAGTTTTGGAATATTGGGCTATTTCTAATTTTATTATATTCTTTTGTCTTTTCTACCTCTATTTTATATAAAATTCTTTAAAATTTGGTTGATTAGACTCATGTTTATGTAAGGACGGATTCCCCGAAATTTTAAATGTTTTTAACTCAAAAACTAATCAACCAAATCTTAACAAATTATATATGAAATAAGGGTAGAAAAGACTGAAAAATATATTAAAATTAAAAAAATTACTAAAATCTTAAAATTTAACTTTTAAGGGCTACATCTCAAGTCTCAACAATTGAGACTTTTCATGAATTGATATTTTTTATCAATTTAGTATTAATTATTAGCAATTTTTTTTATTCTAATATATTTTTCAGTTTTTTCTACCCCTATTTCATATATAATTCATTATGGTTTGGTTGATTAGACCCAGCTTTATAAAGCTTCGATATATGTACAAATTCTCCAAAATTTCAAATGAGAAAAAGAAAGAGAGAGAGAGAAAGAGAGAGAGGGCGAAAGGGCGCTTTATTGCAAAAGCATTGATCGTTTTTTAAATAAAACTGACGTAAGTGTCTAGCCTAGCATCAGCTAATGTATGCCAAAAAGCCTAAAGTGCGTTCAGTTTTATTGGGAAAGATCAGTGTTTCGCAAAAGGGCGGCCTTTTGCAAAAGGGCTAGTCTTTTTGCAAAAGGGCTAATTTTTTAATTGCAGTTAGAACATCTCAAGTCTTAATAATTGAGACTTCAAAAAATGATTTTTTAGGATAATAAAAAAAGTGAGCAAGTAGAAACTTGCACATTGCTTCCATATAGCTTTTAAGTGTGCAAGTAGCAACTTGCACATTGCTTCCTCATAGCTTTTAAGTGTGCAAGTAGAAACTTGCACATTGCTTCCTCATAGCTTTAAAGTGTGCAAGTTGAAACTTGCACATTGCTTCCTCATAGCTTTAAAGTGTGCAAGTAGAAACTTGCACATTGCTTCCTCATAGTTTTTAAGTGAGCAAGTAGAAACTTGCACATTGTTTTCTTATAATTTTTAAGTGAGCCAGTAGAAACTTGCACATTGCTTTCTCATAGTTTTTAAGTGAGCCAGTAGAAACTTGCACATTGCTTTCTCATAATTTTTAAGTGAGCAAGTAGAAACTTGCGCATTACTCAATCAACATTTTATTTCGCTTATAAAGCTTCCTCTATGAGGAAGCCAAATTAAAGAATATTTACTAATAATTGTACATCAAATAAAAAACAAGCTTCCTCATAGAGGAAGCTTTATAAGCGAAATAAAATGTTGATTGAGTAATGCGCAAGTTTCTACTTGCTCACTTAAAAATTATGAGAAAGCAATGTGCAAGTTTCTACTGGCTCACTTAAAAACTATGAGAAAGCAATGTGCAAGTTTCTACTGGCTCACTTAAAAATTATAAGAAAACAATGTGCAAGTTTCTACTTGCTCACTTAAAAACTATGAGGAAGCAATGTGCAAGTTTCTACTTGCACACTTTAAAGCTATGAGGAAGCAATGTGCAAGTTTCAACTTGCACACTTTAAAGCTATGAGGAAGCAATGTGCAAGTTTCTACTTGCACACTTAAAAGCTATGAGGAAGCAATGTGCAAGTTGCTACTTGCACACTTAAAAGCTATATGGAAGCAATGTGCAAGTTTCTACTTGCTCACTTTTTTGATGTTGCGTCGGTGATTTTTTTCAGTTATTTAAAATAGAATTAAAAATTCCCAAAAAATCACACATCATCTGAGAACTACAAAGAATACTTTTCAGGGTGTAACCGATTTTTTAGACCCTTTTTCTTTAGTTTGTAGCTATGTAAGCAAAAAATTTTGATTTTTTGGACTACTCTTAGTTTTTCGCTGTTTTCAGACCTTAGAATTTATTTGAGACAAATTTTATCGTATGCATCTTGTTGTGGACGAAATTTGCAACAAAAAAGGACCCTTGTATTTTTTTTGTACGACAAACGCTGATTTTTTTATTGACGCGCAAAGTTATCTAATATTGCGCATAGGTCGGATAACGCTTGTTTTACACTAAAATAATTATTTTGTATTAAAATTTACGTAATTTTTCGCATTATTATTGAACCATATTGCAAAGCCGTTTTCAACACATTCTCTCATGTTTACTTATTAAATTACGTAAATTTTAATAAAAAATAATTATTTTAGTGTAAAACAAGCGTTATCCGACCTGTACGCAATATTGGATAACTTTGCGCGTTAATAAAAAAATCAGCGTTTGTCGTACGAAAAAAATACAAGGGTCCTTCTTTGTTGCAAATTTCGTCCACAACAAGATGCATACGATAAAATTCGTCTCAAATAAATTCTAAGGCCTGAAAACAGCGAAAAACTAAGAGTAGTCCAAAAAATCAAAATTTTTTGCTTACATAGCTACAAACTAAAGAAAAAGGGTCTAAAAAATCGGTTACACCCTGAAAAGTATTCTTTGTAGTTCTCAGATGATGTGTGATTTTTTGGGAATTTTTAATTCTATTTTAAATAACTGAAAAAAATCACCGACGCAACATCAAAAAAACGATGAAATCGAGGGTTTTCGAGATTCGAGTCTCGGACTTTGACGGCGCGTGCAAGCTAAACGACTGACTTGACGATAAATGTTGTTCAGATCATTATTGTAGATAATTTTACGCTCTACAAAAAAGGTACGTATAGTTAGTTACCCTATCTTGCTTAGTTTTCGAGATATTTGAGAAAAAATTTAAAAAATCGCGTTTTTTGTTGATAATATTGTTAATCACTTTTTAATGCGCATTAATTATGCGAAGCAAAATTAATCCCACTTATAGCACCTTAAATCAAAGCGATTCATGGTGGTTGCAACCTGAAAAGAGTAATTGGAAGGTTAACCCCCTAAATTAGTCTAATATGACTGGCCTATAATATTGTACTAACATTCTTTTATAAATCTTGCGCTTTATATCTGTATAAATCAATTAATATATTTCATGGTTTTACATTATTTAATTCAAATGATGTGTCGCTGTCAAACACATTAATACTTTATCGTTTATTTTAATGAGTAAAATAGCGACCAATATGCAGCATAAAATTTATAAACATTAACAGTTTTGGTCATCGAGATTTTACGCTTAATAATAATTTTATATATTCTGTTTTTATACTTCTAAACTTTCTATTGTTTACCTTAGATAATAATACCAGAATACTTTAATAATTTAATTATTTATTAACTTCAGACGATCTGTAATTCACATCGAATTTTGTGATAGAATTTTATCCGTAATTTTATATGTCGTGTCTTTCGTGACACAAATGCATGTGTCTTAATATATATTTTATATCTATGTATATATTTCTGATTTAATGTTTTTTTCTTATATTATAAAATGCATAAAATCATAAATAAAATTCTTTTTTAAATTCTGACACGAATATGAAGTGGGCTTCAAAAAGAATATTATAATTATTCAAGTAAAAGTTCTGATAGACCACAGCAGACCTACAGTTCCACAGCAATTTACTTGAAATAGATCCTATCTTTTTATAAAATAAATTTTTGACACAAATGCTTTGTCTCCTATATTAGAACGATATATTTAGATTATAATTTCGAATGTAGAAAACGAACTTTTTTCTTGTTTTCTGAGCTTCACGGTATGCTTACGCATGATAGCGAGCAGCACGCAATCTAATCCGTAATTTCGCTCATTCCACTTCTCTTATACGCATCTGGACCGCTTTGTACTCGCGAAAAGGGCGAGGTTCGCGAAACGCTATGAGTCCAGAATCGTAGCCTGAAATTAATTCCAGCGTGCATGAAAGTTTCACTTTGTGAGTCCACTTTAGATGATCTGTAATTTATGTCTGAATGTAGGATAGAATTTTGTGTACAATAGTGTTTGTTGATTTGTTTACAATTTTATGTGTCAAAAAACATTTAAAGAATCAGAAACATATTTGTATATAAAATATTAAATTACACAGGTATAAAAAATTATAACACATTATAAATGGAATTCTTGAAATCTTGACATTTGACACGAATTATTCAAAGCGTAATTTTAATAAAATAATATAAATATACAACATTTATTTATAAATTGACAATAATAATTACTATCGAACGTAATAATCGTATTTCCAGACAAATATTGTTAATTTTGAAAGTAAATTATGTGGATAACATTTTTAAAATATACATACTTATATTAGATATTCACATAGTTAAGAAACGGATCTATAATTCTATACTATTTCTATACTTTACAATTTTACATCTGACAATGAGTGCTTCTCTTAGAATTGCAAGAATTAATCCTTTCAGTATTCACATATATCCGTTTTCAATAGTTCTCCATATATATTTCAAACTATAATAAGACAAGGTTTCGCATTCAAATGCTATAAATACAGCTATACTTAAATATAACCATCTAATTCTCAGCTTATAATTCAGATATATTTTAAATATAATTATCAAACATTTACACACAATAGGTGAAGTTATATTAGGTTTATTTTTGTTTAAGGAAAACATAAATAAAAAATATATTCAAGGAATTTAATTTAATATACAGATTAAAATTTAACTGTTTATGACTAATGTTGATTTAAAAGTCTACCAAAATTATCTTGTTATTTTTATTTATTAGTAAAAGTAGTGCTTTTTAAATCATGGCAGATGTTCTTAGATTCGCATAATTTCCATAATATAAATATGCAATTACACATGGAATAATATAGAGATTATTAAAAATACGCAAGGTAAAATAAAAGAGGTAGCCTTCAGTGTGTGTGAGAACCAGTATTTCTGACATTCTGACATGAAATTTAGATGTATTGATAATTCGCCATCGTGATGCAGAATGAAGGAGCCATATACGGTCTTGTTTCGATAGAGTAACGAGAAAACCGCCAAGCTGGCGAGCCTAACGAGCTGCGTGTCGACAATGGTGGATGACGAGGAGCAGGAGGAGCTCCGTTGCACCGGCAGCGACGTCGAGATCGAGGAGTATACCGACACCGAGGAGTCGCCATATGTCGCTTATCAGGCCAGTGGCGATAAGCTGTTCGATACGGATCGCGAGAATTGGCAGAAACTCCGTTTCCTGGCCACCCTCCTGTCCGTCGCGGTATCAGTTACCGTACTCGTTATCAGCTATCCGCTTTATCTCGAGAGCGTCGCCGCTGTCTCCAGCGCTTACACAGGTAGACAGATGTATACACGCGTGCACCAGAACGCACATACACACGCGATGTAGCCTTTACGGATCACATCAGCGCAGGCACACGTGCTATCTAAATTAATGTGTAACGCTAAATTGAGCGGCCAAGCTCGATCTCGCAATTCCGGGATTTCAGGATTAGACATCTCGGCGATCAATTTCGCGGGATCGCAATTACTGCAAACAATTTATTTATATCCGCGAACGTTCGCCACGTGCCGTGAGATGTACGCGGCGTATAACTCTCGGGATCTCGTCATTTCCAAAATTACAGCTCGCGCTCGTTGAATAATATCACGAGAGAAGCAACCTAGTTACGCGAAGCACTGCAATAGCACAGGCCTAATCTCGCCTAATCTTTAAAAAATTTTCCATATACATATATACTGGAAGTTGCAAGAAAACGAAACATTCAAATTAAACTCAATCTTTTTTATTTTTCATAGTTCTACTTGTGGTTTTATTAACAGTTGACTCGTTTATTTTTAACATTATTGACTAAAACACGAGAATGGAAATATTTATTCGACTAGAATAAAGCCAAAATTGGACGTTAATATTAACGATTCAATTAATTTAGTGACGATGGTTTTGTTTCGACCTTTTCGCCCAATTTGCGGCGATGTAACATGTCTCTCAAGCGCTAAGTTTATACGCCCCCGTAACTCTCGCAGGACTCCTTTTCATTTCCCTGTGCTCCGCCTGCATTTTGGGATTGGTGTACTTCGCCGTCGACAGGGTGTCACCACCGCCGCCGTTAATACCGAACAGCATGCGGATCAAGATACCCCGCTGCGGCCTGATCAAAATAAGCACTCTGTACGCCCTCTCAGGAATCCTGATTACCCTGTCCCTCGACCGGAATAGGGTGCTGTGCCATTTGCAGGATCCAATAAAGGGCATCACCCTCGTCTTCTCTCTCGTCTACTACTTCTTCTTTTGTCGGAAAAGTGAGTGCCTTAGAGAAATTGAATGTTGCGTGTCATGTTGAGTGTTATCAACGCTTTAGCTTTTAGCTTATCATAATGAACAAAATATAGCTTGGCGTTTGTGTAATCGCAATAGACATTTTTTGCGACAAAACGTGCGCTAAACATGTGCAATATTTTAAACTAAATATATACCATTGTTTTATATTTAGCTAAATAACTATATACGAAAGCATTAATTCAGAAAGAAAAAGGATTTATAAAGGATAATTCCGCTGCCCGGTGTCAGCCTTAGGAAAGCTATTTTTTTAAATTGTATCAACTTCCCCGGGAATATTTTTTGGAGATAATTTTTTTTTTTTTTTCGGGATGTATAATCCTTTCCCTGAATGCATATTGCCGGAATGCCAAGCGTATTTTACTCGAATGTTTTCAGTGATGAGCTTGCAGCGAATATTCTCGAGCACAACTATAATAGTGGGTCTATTCATAAGCGTCGATTATGGTCTCTGCGACGAGTTCCGCTGTCGGGGAAGGGAGGTTTCTTCGCATACAACAGCCGCCATGAGGGGAACCTGGGGTGCTCGGGCGGTTTGGACGTTCGTTTACGTGGGCGCTCTTGCCGCCTTCGCCATGTTCTTCACCATGCTCGAACGCCATTACACCACCGGGGTAATTTATCATCGACATTCTCGCGCAAATCGCGCTGTATTTGCAACACCCGTAGCCCCCGTGGGCTCTCTGATGATATATCGATGCAATTTTTATTAAAATCTATCTCGGGAGAATTTTTAATTTTGACCCTCATCAACGAAGAAGCGGGATTTTTATTAAGTAAAAGAAAAAGAAAAATGCTTTAAGATTTTTCATTTGCTAATTATGTACCTATATTTATGGAAAGAATCGCCACTTATCGCAGATCGTTTCTACGTAGCTATACCGATGACCCAGAAATGTCTTCTTTTTTCGGATAATTGCGGACAAGTCGGTTTTTTTCGTTTGACATATTAGTTTTTGGGCTGTCGAATTTTCGTTTACATTTTCCGAACAACTGATTTCGGTGAAGCGAGTGACGTCCGTGATCTCCCGCTTCCAGCAACAGAATGTGTGCCAGATGTTGACGACGCAGCACAGCTCTTTTCTATATACGGTGTCCCGTCTGGTGTCCTCACGCGATATTCGTCGTCGTGGCTCCGAGGAGGAGGGCGGCCGACTACTGCACGTGACCGATCCGGATCCCACGATAAAGCCGAAAAGCTACCCCAAGCCACCGGTGATGCAAACCCTTTTTTACATACACGTCATTGCTTTCTTCGCCATTCTGACGCTCTGCTGGCTCGACACTTTGCCCGGCGTCGGCAGGGTGAGTGGCATGAAAAGAGATATATCACTTATCTACTATTATCGATGACAAGTCAATTTTCGGAGAATTTTTCTCAGCCAAGGAGTTTTAACGCAGAAATCTTTAGTTCTCTATATCAATTATCTTAAGTTTGCAATCAAATCTATATAAAAAAAAGATAAATTTTTAAATTAAAACCACGTTTTTATTGTATTTTTAATTGTGGATTTTAATTTAAAATTTTATGTGCTAACATACTTTTAAAAACTTATGGAAAGCTGAATCCGACATATCTTTAACCATATGATTGTAGAATTTTAAAATCTTAGTTATTTTAAAACTTACAAACAAACAAGCATTTTCCTTTCTTCCTATGTTTCGTACAGAAAATATCAGCTAAACATGCTTCACTTAAAGGATAATTCCTTTTAATGACGTTCCAGGGTCTGTCGCCCGTAGAACTTTATCGTACCGTCGAACGCGGACTGATATGCCACTTTAAAAGCGGCAATCTGTGCACGAACGTTTCCAGCCACGGATGGACTTTCCTATTCGCGTACGTCGTCTTCGCGATCTCGATCCTTAATTTCCTGTCGTTGTGTGAAAGCGCCGTGTTCAGCGTGGCCACCGCGACCGTTTCGCTCCCGCTGTCTGGTATCTGGTGGAGTATTTACAGGATGGACGTCGGTTTACACGGGGGTAAATAAGTGGTGCATGAAATGTTGTAGCTTTAGCTTGAATTTTACAGCGATTTGCTTCACGAAACTTTGCGTGACATAAATATTAAAGCAGATAATAGATATTAAAGCAGAAGCTGGTCGCGTAGAGATACATGAAAATTTATTTCTAGAGTTACGAATATAATCTCCAAAAATCGCAGATATTTAATACAGCAGAAATAAATTTGTTCGAACTTGTTCCTTTTTACGAAGATATTTTATTTCAATATGAGACGAGTTCTATTTATAAATTAAACATTTGGATTTTGAACTCTCAATTTCAAGGAGGAACGTGACACATTGCGTGTCATTTTCTCACAGACTTCGCTATGCTTTCCGAAGATCGATTGATCTACGCGTGTAATTGCGAAAGCCGAAGTTCTGAGGAAAACGTTGAAACAGGTTCCATCTCCTGGTCACCGGGAGTTACGGGCGAGCTGATCTGCGCCTTGCTCGGTCTTCCTGTCGTGCTGCTCGGTCTGGGCCTGCTCGTCAGATCGCACTTCAGAGACACCCAGCTTCCCTACCAGACCATTCAGCCGCCCGACATCCAACCGCACGAGGCCTGTCACAGATGAATCTCTCTTTAGTATTTAGCCTTGCCTCGCGACGAGGTCCGCACTACGTGCGATGATCCACGAAAATAAATTCTGATCGATTTGATGGGTGCGACGATAAGCCGTCGCTCTAACGTTGAATTGATCAGAATGAACGACATAACGAGATAAATTTTACTGGGCCGGAGTAATAATGTTATTGTTGTACACTTGACAGATATATTTTGTCGACTGTTCCCAGATTGCACCGATACTCTTCCTTCGATCGCGAGGTCACCAAGGTAAAGTGAGATCTTCGATTCGGCCGTATACGTATGTTCTGTCACGTGCTAAAATACACGTGCATTGATAGCAGAGGGCTGATTTGACGTCAATTAATTTTGGCCACAATACAACTAGCTTCTTTCTTTAGAAATAAAGGATTAGAAAGGAATTAACTTAATTTTATTAAGTTAAATCCTTTCTAAGGAGAATAACTAATTTATTTTAAAACGATTTATTTAAATCGTTTTATTGCATTTTTGTTTTATTAAATAATATTTATTGTAAACATAAATTTAACGTCAATATATAATTTAGTTGAGATTAAAATCCTCATAATAAAAATTAAACTAAAACCAAGATTAGTTGACGTTGTTAAAAAAAAATTAGCCGAAAATTTTTAAGTGGTGTCTATTGTTTTAAATGCAATTTATGCGCGCGCGCCTGCAAAATTTATTTTTCCGAAAGCTCACAACGTGCGCGCGCGCATTTGTGATAAGAAAAAGCGGCAATATCGATAACTACCCATACGCGAAAAGAAGAAGGGTGCGGTGGACGCGCGAGATAGGAAGGAGAATGAAAGCGATCAATGTTTCCTACGTATTTGCCAAACGCGAACGTCCGCGCCGTTACCGACGCGCGACAACGTTATAGCCGATTTATATTTTATTTTGATAACGAGATGTTTTATATATTTTCGAAGAAGTTCAAATTACACGTGTTGAGAACCGGGGTAGAAAGATAACGAGGCAAAGGACCCGAGAAATTACATTTCTACAGCTGCGAACCTGTGTGCACAGGAGTTCTTTAAGAGCGTTACAATCTTGACTTCCGAACTTCAGTATCGTCATTCTCAAATACGAACGATTTCAAAATAAAAGTGGAAGTGAAATATACTTATACGAGGACCAGTTTTGAGATGATACTAATTAGCAAACATTTTAATTATTCAATTATTCATAGAATTATCTCGAGTATTTCTTCCTCGAAATTTCTTACATTTCTGCCTAAAATATATATGTTTCTCTATAAATGAATCACTTGCGAATAACAAGCGACTTTCAACGAAAATCTATCTTGTTACGATACAATGAATCTACGCTACTATTCCTGTAATACCACTAATACCACAATTATTCATATGCTTCTAAATCGGAGATATCAATTTAATTTAATTGATGACACCTCCCCCGCAATGACCTCGGTCCAGTGCCAATCCAATAGTTAATCTCTGTTGAACGTCCCAGTGGAGTTCACTAAACGATACTACTGACTGAGATATCGCCAAGTAGGAAGCGAATACAGAAATTCCCTTAACGAAGTTGAATCTTGAGAAATCAAGTCGTATCTCTCTCTCTTGGAAGCTTAGTTTGGCACATCGAGCAACGTTCGTAGCCCTGTGCACACAGAAAGTAGACACTTTGTCAAAGACAGAGACTTGCAAGAGAATATGGTCCGTTTATACGGCTGCAGTCGCGGTTTGCAGCTTCCACGTTGGTGGAATAAAGTAATAAAGTAGTAAACGAGCGACTGAAATACGCATGCGTGCATGTGTATGTGATTTTCCCTCTACTATAACGTTTCTGCTAACATTTAGACAGTTACTCTATCAGTAATTTGAGCGCACAAACTGTTACGAACTAATTGGGTCCTGGCTGCGCGCGGTTAACTTCGCCCTGCTATCAACCTGTAAAACTCGTTGCGCGTCTACGGAAGTTTCCAAATAACGTTAACCGCCCGTTACGCGCCGTTAGCAAAAATTTCTGCCAAGGCGTGTCTTCCTCTTCGCTAATCATAGTGCCAATTACGTGTGACCGCGTTCTTTCTTTCGATCCCTATGCCTGCGAAGTCTTTAGTTCATAAACATGATTGAAATTGCCTAAGTATTGATTTTACAGCAAAGCGAAAAAGTTCGAGAGTTTTTCTACGTGTTACCTTTTTTTTGTCGATACAAGATTTTACGTATATCGAACGGTCATAAATTTGTTATGTTCTTATTTTTCCGTTGGATCACAATAAATATCGCTGGCTCTTGTTTTAACGTTATGTTCCCTTTCAATAGGTATTTCAAGTTTTCCTTATTTTTTACAAATTGCTAACTAATAACATATTTCTTTGTTGCCATTTTTCTCGAAATGCATGATGTCGGTAAAAATATTTCCTTTACATTTTCTGTGGACTGTAAGATTCATGGAAATTTACTTTATTAATTAGTATTTCTCTTTATGAAAAATTATTTTTGTAATTTTTTACTTTACTTTTTTCTCGTTTATCTACTTTTTATTTCTTTTTAACCGCGAAACATCCGTCGGTTATTATACTTTTTGTGGAACTAACTCTTTACTCCCTGTCTTTAGAACTCTTCCTTCTCCCCGGAGTGAAATAACTAAATAATAATCAAACTTCTCTGTAAGAAGAAAAAGGAAAATCAAAAGTTCAAAAGCGGCTTAGAGAGTGATCTCACGGAATGAAAGAAAAAGAATATTCGTGCCAAAAACTCACGAGTCACGTACGACTCGACTTATTGTTAAGCTAAGTATTCCATACGCGTTTGCATAGTGGTCGCATTACTATTTCGAAATAATAATAATAATAACGATATGATGAGATAATAACAATAGTAATAACATGTTAAGTGTCGTTATATTTGTGTCAAATGTCGAATCGCGACACGCGGCGTAGCTCTTTGATTATTGAATTCAGGCTGTAAGTTAAGTAGACCGTAAGTCAGAAGAAGATATTAACTTTGTTGGAAGTGTGTCAATATCGTATATACGGGAAGGAAAACAGCTATACGTCCACATTTTTTACAATAGCAGTAATGGCGAGGTGTTTTAAGGGAAAGTAAGTAACTAACTAACGGCGCTGACTGAGTGCAACGATAATAAAGTTAGTACGCCATTCTCTCCTTGTTACAGTCAGTAGCTTCGTCGATAAATCGACTACCGCTGAATGTCATAGTAGTAGCCCTCGTAATGAAGTTGAATATACTCTCTTGTGCTGTGTCTAAATATAATAATATAATTAATCGAAGGCTTTGGCACAAGAAAAAATATCGACGAGATCGGATTATGAACTTTTTTTTAGCAAAAAGAAAAACTTTGGCATCTCTTTATTGTCGAAGGTCTGTTAGTTACTTTTAATTTCCAACAAAGTCTTTGCTTCATTCGTCACACAACTGTCCATTCTTCAAAATTTTGAGAGTAGTTTTCGCGAAACTTGAAACGATTCCTTAATGTGCTAAAGCCCTCAATTTTAAACATTTACATACAAGAGTCGTTTTCTGCGCATGTACTTTATACATATACATATATATATATATTTGTTAATTCTTGAACGAATATGCGACGTGTAGCATAGAGATGCAATTTATTTATAGATGCCAATATATACGTCGCACAATTAACATACTCTATATACTCGTACATACAAGAGTTTAAAAGGAATTGAAGCGCAATTTGAAAAATTGCTAGACTCAACGTTCCTCCCGTTCGTCCTTATTCGATTCCGGTAACGAGACTGAAACAAAGTTTTGAAATTCGCGTTGTGCATTTGACTCCCCACATAACTGAACATTGAAATGCAATAATTAAATTATATTAACTTTCTCTCGTCAAGACTCCGCACGGAAGCTTAATCGGTTTTGCGATAAATATTACTTTCAATTTTGACACATTCCGTTCTGATGAAACATTTCCGTGCGTTGTGTTAAATAACATCGCCTAGACGTAAAAAATTAGAAATGTTTGTAAATTATTTTGCAAATTTGAATTGTTGATCTCTTCAATAATGCGTACCTGTGTTTTACACGTAAGTCATAGCGGTTCTGATTAATCTGTTACCAATTTCTATGAGCTACGAAAATTTTCGTGTCATTATAGCTTTGATTTTTTTATACGACAAAGATGTAGAACAAAAAAGCTCTCTTTCCCAGAAAGAAAAGATGTGGATATTTATTATACTAAAGCAACGTATGACGAAATATTCATTCTAATAGCAGTGATAATGTATCACTTTAATCTTTATTTATTATAGTATTTTATTAAATTATTAACGTTTTTCTTATGACTTGAGGTTTTTCGTGATCAATAAGACAAAAATGTTACACAAGAACGTTACTAAATGGGAATTAAGAAGTGGAATAGCAAATTTTCTTTGATGATGTCAGAATGACAGTAGATGATTGTACCTCTACTGCATTCCCTTCAGATCTCGACGCTTTAAAGTAATTTTATTAATAATCTTATATATTAGGTGTCTTCCCGATAACGCATCACGCAAAGTTCTGATCATAAAACCTTCAGAGAAAAGATACACGCGTATCATTTTTAGAAAAAAAAATGTGGCCATTAATGATAATTAACTGAATTTCTTGAACATGAAAATGAATATTGTAAGCAATAGACTGTACCTATAGTTATTTCTACACAATGATTCCGTCGTTGGCTGTTATGAACACGTTAATATCCGCGAAAACGCGGACTTCCGCATAACATTGCATTATTTGTATATGAATGTTATTGTCTCCTGCGGCTTTATCGAAGCACCTGTAGACGTAATCGCGATAATCGCGGTCCGATCGAAACGTTGTGAATTGTCGAAGATAATATACGCTACTTGTGTGTGTGTGTGTGTGTGTTGTCTGATATTTCGCTTGGAATTTGTTAACGACGCACGTCACGTCGCGTCGCGTAATTTTGTGGGAGGTAATAACAGAAACGAGAAGCTTCGCTCAAAATTGTGATGCCGTCTCTATATATCGCTGTTGTGAGCGCTTCCAGTCGTGGATATGAGATATATTAAATGTGCTAATATACATATATATATATATATTATATATACACTTACACATATATATATGTATATATACTTATATAAAAGTTATTTGTTATATCTTTTCTCCTACCTGAAAAATTTATCAGTTACAATTAACTTCATCAATATCAACCAACAATTAATTGGTTGACTAAATTTTGTTCTGTTCGCATTACAATTAGCACACTGTAAAAGAAAGTGTAAAATTATAAGAATAAAAATTGTATAAATTATAATGAAAATGTATATAATAATAATTTTTGCACTTGTTTATAGAATTTTACAAATTCTTTTTACAGTGTAGAAGAAATGAGAGAAGGGATGAACAATGAAACTACTGTTATGAAGTTAACTAACAAAGATAATTTTTTATTTTTAACATTTTACATAACAGTAAACACGTAGTCAACTAGCCTCACTTTCGCCGGTTTTTGTTTTGTACGTGATGTATAAATATTTTATAATTCACAGTGAATGAGAACAGTGAACAGTAAATCTTGAACTTTGTTAAATGTTCTCAAAAAATTAACCGATAAAATAATCTAAAGAAATTCACATGCTGACATTATTTGTAAAAAAGTTTGTTTTAAATTTTATGTATAATTCTTAATATTTTCTAATTCTCTTTATAATATTCTTAATTGAAATACAATCTTTCCCTCTCTTTGGAGCGATTTTTAGATACTAATGCTTTTATTTTGATATAAAAGCGAATAACTGCGTTTATGCATGTAAAATCCAGAATAAAAACCGACGTTGTCAGAGCTTGCGGGCAGTTAATTTGGCCGTCTTATGCACATTGCCTATCCTGTCGGACATCTTCTTGCCGCTACGTATGTAATCTTCGTATCGCACCTCGGCGAGAGTCTCGAAGTTCAGCTTTTCCATAATTCGTTGACTGAACGTCGAGGCAGCGACGGCGAAAGCCACCTCCGGTCGCACATGCTCGTTGACAATTTTGTCGGCTACGCAGATCTGCTTGAGTTTCCTGGCGCGCAAATCCCGCGCGACCTCGAGGCTCTTCTCCGTAATTTCCAGGCCGATACCGCGCTCCTGACGTTTTGGGTCCGTACCTATGTAGAAGATTTCCATGGCACCCCGCGCGTTGTATTTCTCGAAGACGTCTACTCGCGATTCTACCTGATAACGAGAATAACGTGATTCAGCATTCTTGGCAAGCGATAAGCTCATTTTAATCTACTGCGTGCATTTATTATATTAGAATATTAGATGATTAAAAGTTACCTACTATTCGATTTTAGAGAGAGAAAAAGAAACTTTGTAAATTTATTCGTGAATTCAATTAACGCATTTTTCCTAATTATATCTTATGAGAAAATTGGGTGAAATTGTGTTTGTTAAATTCTTTGCAGTGTAGAATCGTAAGGGTTTGGATTTGAAAAAATATATGGATATTTTATATTTTATTTCAAATGCAATTGATAATGCTAAGTTTGATTGCTAAGTAACAGGAAAGTCACTCGGCGCTGAAAATTATTATGCGCAAACAAGAAATTCTCTCTTCAAACGAGACGGTATGTGCAGGCCGTTTGCACATAAGATTAATTAATAGTACACGCAAAAGCGATCGCGATAGCTACGATACTTATCGCTATTTGCGAAAGAATTTTAAGATCTATAAGGAAACTAGAGCACTCGTGTTGACATTGTTGATTGCAGCGTGTATAAAATGATATAAATCACGAACTCACGTCGTCGATGAACTCAATCAGATCCCGGCACGAGCGATGCTTAATGTTATTTTCTACAAAAAATGTGAAGGAATCCGTTTCTTCCGGCTGGGGAGACATCTGAAAATATAAATGGATATTTTACAGATCGGCAAAATATAAAAAAATGACGATTTTCCATTACTTTGACAAATTGTTTTTAATTTAATGCATTCCGTAATATATATATATATATATATATAGATGTACAAATGATAGAACATTCAATATCTTCTTCGTCTAATCATCTTTAAAAACACCGACATTTCCTACGATATTGCAATCGTTTACGATAATTGAAAAAAGTGTCAATCCAGCAAATTAATCGATCGCGGGTCGTTAATCGCAAAAGCGTAGTCGCGGCGAATTATTTATCAGACGGTCGATGAGATATAATCTGCGACATGCCCGAAATAAATTATATTTAGGTACACCGATTATTTATGCCGATGATGTAAGATCGCGCTTTTTGTACTTGCATGTAACTTGTTGAACGCCACGGCGATAACGCGATCCGATCGATCGACCGCGATCACGGTGCAACCATCCTTGATGACCTCCCTGAAGACCAATTGCATTTCTTCAGGAGCGCCGGGATCCTCGTACATGCCCATGCCGATTGCGATGCACTCTTGTCGCATGGAATGCTGTTGTACGGTCATGGCATCCTCGATTCTGTCTTTGGTGAGCATCCTGAACTCGATAGCACCTGTGTGATCGGTGC
This sequence comes from Leptothorax acervorum, assembly GCA_035220615.1. NCBI lineage: Eukaryota > Metazoa > Arthropoda > Insecta > Hymenoptera > Formicidae > Leptothorax > Leptothorax acervorum. The sequence continues at coordinate 765,409 of JASTWQ010000030.1, read as the reverse complement.
CGAGGCAGACGGGCATGGTGCGTCCTGGGGATTCTCCTAGAAGAAACGCTACGGCATCACTATAGCTGATCGATACACGCGCAAGTTACACCCGTCTTGCGCATCCCGTTCCGTTCTTTTTTTCTACCAAGCGCCGTATCGAATTCAACAAGAAAGGAAGAGAGGGAGATTCTTAAGTCGTTTGCTTCCTAATATTTCTTAAATTGTGAACGTTTTATTAAGCGTGAAACTTTGTGTAAATGATCACAAAATAAAGTATAAAATCTTATATCCGGGATATTTTAAATGCTAGTTGCAAATAAGAAGAAGTAAAAACGATATTTGAGAAGATACAATACAGAAAATTATCTGCGAGTTAAGTATCCCACTGCTCTATCACATTTTTTATAACGTCCAATTATTCCAACTTGGGGTAGGTGTTCGCAACTCTTGAAACACACACGTTTTTCGTATCTAATTCGTCGTACAAATTTTTTATATTAATTTTGGATTTACGGAGAAAAGAGTTTCTCATTAAAGGTGGCCGAGGCGCGAAGGAACTTAAGCAAGGCGAAACTTCACTTTGAAGCACCTGACGAAAGTGATCTTAACGAGTCGAGATTCGCTAGCGGTGTCTACTGTCGACGGAACGCCGCGGCCGGGGAGATAAATACTCCATCGCGAGTAGCTCCCCGGCCATTGTAGACGTCCCGTTTGATTACAGATATTATCACAATAACGATTGATAATCGGCCAGTTACGCGTACACCAAACTATCCGAATCGCTGGAAAGCATCGCGCCAACTTCCTCGTTATCGTTATCGCACTATCACTTTACTGCAGTAGATACGTAGGAAAATTTTGCGTCTTATCACCGATAGACCTCATTTTCCGTGAAAACAGAGGCGAGATGCAAGATTCTGATTACAAGATCTTCTTTATTAAACCTTTATGAAATAAGGAATTTGACTTTTATTCCGCTTAATAATGTTACAAATCTGCATACAATACACTGTTTAAACTAACAGCTATGATTTTTCAGCATTTACGCAACATATTTTAATGAGTATAGAAAAAAGTTCGCTTTAGATTTATAACGTTAGACATCAGGATAATATTTTATCTATAATTTTATATGCCAAGTATTTGAAATCGTATATTTTAATATGTATTTTATACACACGTTATATTCTGCTTGTTAAATTCTAATGATTGTTTGTACTTTGTATTACATTTATGTAATTTATTACGGATATGAAATTTTATTCTGAATATAACGCGAATTATAAGTCTAAATAGACTTCAAATGAAAGCCTCGATGAAACAATATCCGATAAGGTTGCAGTCCATTTGATGCTACAAATTCTTTGAAGCATTTCTTAATTCATTGAAAGAAAGGAGAAGAGGAATGCTTCGAAACATTTCTTGTGTTAAGTGGATCTCAGCTCTAATAACATTGATTTATCAACCGCATTACGCATAAGTAATTATCAATTAATTGATTTGTCGAATAGCAATTGTTTAATAGAAAAGGGCTGCAAAGAAAACAGAAGAATTATTAGGAGAACTGCAGAATTATTAGGAGAACCATTCTAAATTTTTATTCAACGCTTTCATCAAATATCCGAGTCAAATCATTTATTAAATATGTTAAATCAACAATATTTATTACAGCATTTTTTGCCTCTTGCAAATAATATTGTGCAACTTCATAAAAATGACATTATGTGATTGTGGTAAATACATACGATAAAATACTTTATATAATACATTATATAATATTATAGGATATGATCAATTCTACGGGTTTTATTATAGGTACTATCGCACGCGAATGAAATCTCCGAGTCCGATATATTCTTCTTCACATTTGACTACGTAATTTTGTGTCATGTCATAAAATATATCTGTCGAACATTATCCTAATTCTATTCGGATATTACTGTTCCGAGAACGCGGCATCAATTTATCCTTCCGATGTGATGCATTTATAAGCACGCATCAACAAAAAACGACATATTTCGATCGCATATAATATCATTTTTTTCGCTCGATACAATTATTCTTTGCATATGTATAAAATTTTATCTCTTCTCTAGCTCCCTCGAGTTTTTTTGTCAAATTGAATACGCAATTATTTCTTACGAAATAGAACACAATATAATATTAACAAATAGACTATCAGATAGATTATCTTCTTATACCTACTCTTATATAAAATTTGAGCCTTCTATAAAATTTTTAAATCTTTAAATATCTTCAAATCTTTCGATGGTTCCAATTCACATAGCATATATGTATATTTTTTTATCATTATATTTTTACCTTAAAAACAATATTATCATGAACAAATTGATAAGACAAATTAAGAACGCTTTCGTACAGAAATATACACCAGATAATATTGCAAATCTTTAATATTTAGGAATAATAATAAATATTATTCTTTTTATATAATAATATCTGTTATTATTAATTTGTGTTATTCCTAAGTCCGATTGAGCATCGCAATATGAGAAAGTTCTCTGCAGTCCATAAAACTACTCGCGCGATCATCTAAATCGGGGAGAGTCTCTTAGCTACCAAGACACTCCGTCGGTGTTCCTGACCTATTCTCTCACTGAACTTCTTTCCGTTGAATTCGAACTCGTCGTACGAGACTTCCAACAGCACGTCAAAGTGCAGTTTTATCGCGATTCGATACGAGTAATTGGACGTCATGATTGCGGAGGCCAAGGCCGGAACCGCGACGGCGTTCGTCACCTCGTTGCTGCCGTGTATCATGATGGGTATTCTCACGTTTTTGCCGCGTCTCAGTTCGTCGCCGAGCTCCAACGACGAGGTGATCAGCATCTCGCCTATACGTCGTTTCCCGTAGGTGGGTAGAGTAGCTAGAAACATAATCTCGAGGATGCAATCGACGTAATAATGTTTAAAGAGATTCACTCGCGAATCCACATCTATCATAAAGTCCACCAGAGCTTTTGACGATTTGTACCGACAGTTGTCACTGAAGCGCTCGAAGAAACTTTTTTCAGAGCTGTTGGTGGACACCTGAAAAATTAGAAAAATTAGTTAATTAGTCAGAATAGCTGTCAAAAACACTTTAGATATAACAATCTAGAAACACCAATGCCAATAACCGTGCATTGCAAAACTTTAAAACTGTTGAGATATATTATACAAAAGTATTAGTATAGATAGTTTATTTTCAATATTTTAAAACCTTTCTGAAGTACAGAACATTATACTGGAAAGATAGTTGCTCTCGCTCACTTGGATTTTGTTGAATGCAACACCAACAACTTCGTTGGTAGTGATGTCGATAGCCACTACACTCACACCGTCCTTAGCCGCATACAAACAGAGCTCCTCGAGTTCCTCGGATGCTCCTGGTTCAGAATTCAATTCCACGCCTATAGATATTGACTCATAGAGGAAGAAGCTCTTTCTTATCACATCAAGAGCACCCTCCAAGGTCTCGTCTGACAAGGACTCGAATTCTATCTGACCATTCTCCATCGAGCCCCAAGGCCGATAATGGGACATCCTTTTACGCGTGTTGCTGAAATATAAGCGCGTTCCCATTGTGATTATTTCAAACAGTGAAGCCCAAAAAACTTCCAAAAATTAGAAACTATTAAATAAATTGATGATCTCGCCAATTGATGGAGCAGATAGCTATATTAATATAACTCGAGTTACGGCTCGAATTACAGATAACCTATTTTTCTTCTTCAGATTACGGATTCGTTTAAAAAAAAAACACTAATTAAACTTTTGCAATATATTTTTTATCAAAACTCGTCAATCTATTTTCTTAGAAATTGCTGTTATATTAATCACAGAATTAATATCTTTTTTTGAAGAATTAAGTTTTTTAATTATTAAACACCGTGACTCATTCGGTCAGTAGGCTTTATTGCGCTTTAGTGACACTGTCCGGTCGAGCGAGATTGACCTTAATGACATACATGCACGTTGAGCTACTCGTACAAATACATTCTTATTTCACTTATTTCACATAGCGGTAACGAAAAAAATCATGATTTTTCAGGAGCATTTTCGACGAGTGTGATGAAATAACGCGATCTTGATGCAACGAGCGATAGTGTATATTCATTAAAGAGAATCAAGTTCACAGATAAATGCAATGATAGCTTGTTTTACATTAGTAATTACTTTCCGCCAGGAAAATCACAAAATTTACATATTTTAATAAAATTTTTGCGCACTGCTGCAGAAACTATAACGTTAAAAGTATTACGTAAAAGATATTATAAGAAAAATTATTATAGCTAGAATAGAAAGGAGCCATTGTAACTGGAAGCTTCTTCGGAAATACAGTTGCGGGTGCCTCGGTGCCGTTGATTTAATTGTTATATTTATTTAACTTTAGTTGAATTTATTTAACTTTAATTAAATTAAACTCCGATGCTTTAACATACTAATCGTGAACTTAACGGTCAAGAATATTACCTCATTTTGACAAGGAGATCTTAACGCAGTGACCATTTGTCGTATACTGAGATATTTACGATAAACGCGCTCTCGTTGAGGCCATAACGAGTTAACGACATGAATGGTAGCTTCAAGGCTGTATTTAGTTTCAGGCGCAACGCTTGGAGTTTAGAGGTACGGAGGAACAAGCACGGGTATTTAACAAATGTGTAAAGAAATATGCAGTAAATAATAATAAACATAATAAAATGAGCAGCAATAAATGGAACACACTGTAGAAACGAAAGATTGATTTCTCCGATTACGAGTGTCTCAGGCACGTAAATGGGCATCCAACGTGCCTACAGATAAGCACGATCCTGATAATATTATACAATTGTAGGTATATGCTGATGCTGACAACGCGCAATGCACACACTCCAACGCAACGCAATAACACGTTTGCTCTTCGAGAGGCCGCACTTTCTCTCACTGTATTCCCCACTGCGGCTTTTTAATCCGCTCGCGTGTTTATACGGCCCCTTCTATCGCAGCTCCGATTATTTCATCCGAAAACATTGACCCCTGTTTGATGAATTGTATACATAATATAATCTGGATTGCAATGAGAAACGCGGCGCGGCATCATTCTGCCGCTCGGTAGAATTAATTCACTTCACTTATTGTTGGAATCATTCTCTCGAGGTACAGGTGACTCTCGATTAGATACATATGCATGAGTTCCCTCCTCAAAAATTAATCAAATTAAAATGTTTTATACTCTTTAGCCAAAAGCAATTATTGAAGTCGTGCGGATGTTCGAGATGTTCATTTTATTTTTAGTTTAAGCAAGGAATTTCAGTCAGGTTGCCTTATCTATTTTTAGTTGACAAATTATCCTTATCAGTTATTGGCATTCATTGGTCATAAGGTCTTGGAGAGATAAAGCGCATTTTTGTTTGGAGAAATAGATTCGAGCGCATCGATTTTTGTTCAAAATCATGCTTTGACTTAAGAATTAAATGATCATGATTCGCGGAAAGATTATGACATTTATTATAAATATTTCGAGTATGCAACTTAAATGGAATTTATATAACCTATATATACTACTATTTTATACAATTATATATATTTATCTACATACATTTTTTAAGAATTCAAATAAAGTATAATTTAGTAAAAACGGATCAACTTGTAAAGACTAATCAATTTAAAATTCCGAGTTTATTGTCAGTGTAACATACACATCGTTAAATCGAGTTCACGGAACGCAGCGCGTATTGCACCTATAGGTAATTTTTAATTAAAGCATAATAATAAAGTGTTTGATTAGAGCAAATTTAAGTCAAAGTGCAAAATTTAATTTGCATGATTATTATATTCAATTAATTATATGCACAATCATATATTCGACGGAATGAGAGAAAGAGAAGGCATCGCACATAAATTATTTTTTTATTGTTAGATGTAAACGCCTATAAAGAATTATTTCATAAAGCGCTAAATATTTGGAGAACATAACATTTTAATAATTAGTGTTAAATTCCATTTTTATTGGAATGAAATAATAATAAATCATGAATTTAATTTTTAATACTAGAATAGTTAGAAGCTAATTATACCTACTTCATGTTGGTAATCGATAAATTTATATTTATAGTTGATAATATCAATATTCTTCAATTATATTATATTTCGCCGGAGACTGCATTGGTAATTTCGATAATTTGTATAGGAGTTGATGGTCTTTTGCTGCGAATATAGCGTATTTTATCTGTGGGAAATATTGGACATGATTACGTAGTTTAGATATACATGTTTCGTGCGCATAGAGGAGGCGCCAGCGGACGGGTTTCCTTTAAAACGCAGATATGTCCATTTTCAGACTTCTCTCTGTTACAGTAATGAGTAGAAAAAAGGCTGAACAATTGTTAATTTCAGGCTCCTTCTGCTGAAACTTAGATTTTGTTTTATCGGGCACAGTGTAACACTACTGTTTTGGAACACTCTCTATTACACAATATTACACTGTGTTCTCATCTGTGTCTCTTACTGAAAAAGATCCAATATCAAACTACCAGACAGCACGCATGTCCAAAATCAGGACATGAGACGTCTTAGAGACATCTTTAAAACATCTTGACGTCTTACGATATAACGTCTAAAAGACGTCTTAATGATGTGTCTAAGTAGATGTTTTATGTCCCGATTTTGGATATGGTGCTGTATTTTGGTACATGATAAAATTCTAATTAAGATTCTTTTTTGAATTTTGACGTGGATAATAATAATTATATTCATCTGAGGCTTAATGTAAAATTTGTCATTTTACAGGGATGAGGGACATGAACGGCACGCTCGTTTCATTCAGGAACGCAGGAATCATTGCGCATCCAATCGAACGCGTCGCGTCGGAAGAAACGCGAGATTCGCTAAATAAAGAACATCGCGAGATACGGACGTGCCTTGCGGTCCTTGCGGAGGAGGCGGCGAGCGTGCGCGTGCGCGGCTCGTGCGCGACAAGCAAAAGTAAGATGGCCGACCAAGGAAACAAATAAAGCGCCGTCGTAAATAACACGAGCCGTCCGAACTCCGAACACGTTCCGCGCGTGGGACCGCTTACATTCGCACGTGCGTTCGCGCGACGTACGACCGGTCAGTGAGTCGGCAATCCGTGACGTTCGCTCGGCCGACGGCACCGTTCCCCGCGTGATTCTACCGTGCACCGTGCGAAAACGCGCGCGCGCGCGCGCGCGTGTGCACGCTCGCAGGCAGGCACGCACGTCGCACGCACGTCGCACGCTCGCTTGCCGCTCGCGTCTAGCGTTGATCCTCATGTTCGCGAGATAATCCTTGCTCCGTTCTTCCCTTCGTTTACGCGCGTCCCGCGCGCTCCGCGCGTAGTCGCGAGTGTCCGAGTCGCGCCGGGTCGGGCCGGGCCGGGGGTGCCGAAGACACGCGGCGGTGGCGGGACCCCACCGAGAGAGAAAGAGAGGAGAGGCCGCCGACGGGGATCCGGGACCCGGGACCCGGGACGGAAGCCTCTTGCCGCTGCGCCGCGAAGACGTCAGAATAAAAAATGCGATCGTGTGACACGCTGACACGAGCCTTCTCGCAGTACGCACTATACGCAGCCAATGCCCGCAGTCCGTCGCCTAGCTCCTCATGCTAGTCTCGTCTTCCGAATTGCTTGGGGCACAGCATGAAGGAGATGCTCGGAGGGTGCTGCGTGTGTTCTGACGAGAGGGGCTGGACAGAGAATCCGTTGGTGTATTGCGATGGACAAGGCTGCACCGTTGCTGTGCACCAAGGTATTTGTTTACACCGAACACTCGTTGCAAATTAATTAGGTATATTTTCCTCTGTCGATTGAAGAGTAACTAGTGTTATTGTTTCACAGCATGCTATGGCATCGTCACTGTACCAACGGGACCCTGGTATTGTAGGAAGTGCGAGTCGCAAGAACGCAGCGCTCGAGTGGTATGGAGAATTGTTTCTTTACTCTTGAAAAAGCTCTTTTCTCACAATCAGTACAGTAAAATCTTACTAATCTGGCACTATCGCGGCCCTTTGGGCGAGAGGCAATAAGGCAGGTTTAACGCTTACCTGTATTATTTATCTTTTCATAAGTGACCATTAGATCTTTGCTGATAAAGCATTGTTTACATTTCCATAAAAATACATCGCTGCTTTTCTACTTTATTTTGTTTGCTGTAAGTTTAGAGCAGTCTTAAAATGCCAAATTGTTTTATTTACCTCTATATTCCTTACATTCCAGCAGACCGACAAATCTATTAATCCGGCACAATCTGATTTTTAATAGTGCCGAGATTGTACTGTATTTCTATCTTTATAATGGACTAAATATTCGATCTGTTGCTTTGTTTATTATGATAGAATATGAATATTTTTTATTGAGATATATCTTTTTGCTGGATGTGATTTAAATAGCGCTGTGAGTTATGTCCGAGTCGGGATGGAGCCCTTAAAAGAACGAATCAGGCTGGATGGGCGCACGTCGTGTGCGCTCTCTATATTCCGGAAGTTCGATTCGGTAACGTGACTACGATGGAACCAATTATATTGGAGCTCATTCCTTCAGAAAGATTTAGCAAGGTAAACGTTTGGTCATTGTCACAGATGTAGCTATGAAACAAGTTATTCACTGCATTTAATATCGCATATACTTTATTGTACCTTGTATCATAGAATCTTAATGATCTTAGACGTGTTACATCTGCGAGGAACAAGGCAGAGGTAGCAGAGCAAATGTGGGAGCCTGCATGCAGTGTAACAAAGCGGGCTGCAGGCAGCAATTTCACGTTACCTGTGCACAGGCTCTGGGCTTGCTCTGCGAGGAAGCTGGCAACTATCTCGACAATGTCAAATATTGCGGCTACTGCCAGCATCACTATTCCAAGTTGGTACGTAATTCACTATTGAGTGTATATTAATCAACGAATATCAAGTATTAATTAGATATTAATTAATGTTGTGTATGAAAATTTCTTAGATAAGGTTAATTAATTTTCAGAAAAAGGGTGGTAACGTGAAGACGATACCGCCATACAAACCGATACCCGCCGACAACGGTTCATCGGACTCGTCGCCGGAGAAAGAAGCGGAGGCGCCGATGAAATCGTCGAGCGGCAAGCGGAAAAGCTCGAGTTCCAAGTCAAGCGCGAATTCTAAAAGTAAATCCAATGCTAGTCCCAGTTTAGAGATAAACGGTGTCGCGGACGACAAGAACGGTGGTAGCGGTCGTAATACACCCAAAGACAATTCCACAAGTTCCAGCAAGTTCACAACCTCCAACTTTGTCGAGACCATTGTCACACAGTCAGAGAGCGTGTTCGGACACGATGGCAGCGTCACTATCACCACCGTCGCCACGACAGCGACCGCTTCTGCGATGAAGACGAACGCGGCACACAAGAACATTGGGGGCCAGGGAAAATCCAACTCGTCGACTTCTAACAAGACATCGAGTCACACAAGTAAAAAGAGAAAAACCGGGGCGCGTACGCCGACCGTGATAGGGAACGACAACTCGAATCAATCTGCCAGCTCGGAGGCTAGCGGATCGGTCGTGATGAGTGTCAGCTCTATGGTGCAACAGCCCGTCCCGAGCAACAATGTACAGCCGACAATCACCGAAGCTACTAGCTTAAGCGTAACGACGGAACCGGAAAAATCGAAAAAGGTAAAATTTCATTCAATCTTCCGTATACCATTGTATTGAATTGGTTCAGCACTTGTCCTTCTTGAACTTAAAAATCAAGATTTTTTTTAGTAATTATTTTAATAATAGAAACTATATTTCAATAATAGAGACTATATTATTATTATAAAGATTATTATTATTATAGTTTGTAATAAATTGCCGATATAACTAAGGCGAACAACTGATTACGATATTTAACTAATTATTTTTAGTGCATAAAAAAATAACGATTATGAAATAATACCATGTACTATACCAGATTTTTTATTATTTAACTTGTAGAGACATTAATGGTAACATTTATATAATAATAGTGCTAATATTAATTTGAGATATTTAAGATATTCATATCAAACGATAGCGTCGCGACACCTATAACATTATACGAATATTTGCTTATGTTCACTTTTGATTGGTTTCGCAGCTTAATAGGATTTGACTTAATGGTCTTTAATAAGCCAAAAGAAGAAAATTTTTATTTCTACGTTTGCTTAAAGTATCGTTTATCTTTACAATATAATCAAAATTTTTAAATTTGATGCTAATATTAGCATTAAGAATAAAATTATAAAGTTTTAAAGCGAACGTCACACACATGAAAAATCAAACATTTTATATATATGAATTATATTGCAAGTTAACAAAAAATTTGCTAAGTGCAATGAGCAAGTCTCTATCGTCACACGACTGTCATCAAAGGTATAATTGAACACAGTTGTTGCGTTGTTTGCTTTATCTCGGTATTTCTTCAGCACATCTACTATGAATTAGTTATTTATCTGTAGAAATATCGTTCTAGCTGTGGGATATGATAACGCATTCTGTTTATCATCGATTGCAGATGAAAGCAGAGAGCCCGATTCAATCGTCGTCGAGCACGCCGGTCGCCACCACCACCACGGAGGCTACCACCACGCCTGTGATAATGTCGGTGACGCAGTCTCAGCCCTCGGCCGTCACCCAGTCGCCGACAACTACGTCGAACAGCATCGTCGTGTCCGTGCCGTTAATCGCCACCTCGCTCGCCAGTGCGGTTCAGAGCGTGGTAACGAGCTCACTGACGATATATCAACAGCTGCAGCAGAGCATAATCACCACGGCCGCCAATAACGAGCTACGGTCGAGCACGATGCCGAGCACTGAGAGGTTTGTCGAGGAGGATGCACCGTTAAAACGATCTCGGTAAGTATCCTCGCCGTGTATACAAGATTGGAATTTATCGAGGAGGCTTATTCGCAATTGGAGATTCTTTTTTCAAAAAAATTCTTTTAAAAAGGCAGGAAATTGTATAAAAATACTGATTAAATCAACGTATTCGATCTAAATGTAATTATGTCACATAATTGTGTTACAATACATATTTTTACTGTGTAAAATACTAAAATTCTGCCGCAGAGAGAGAAATTACTGTAGAGAAATTCTATTTGTAGTTTAGTTAAGTTGCAGTGGAAATCGGGGAAATAAAAGGAATGTGTATCTCGCTTTCTGTTTATTGTCGTTAATGCTGCAATCGAAATTGTGAACATTGAATTTATAGTGAAAATCTGTGTAGTGACTGTGCACAAAAATGCGACGTCGTGCCGCGAAGTGCTTCGAGTTCGCGTAGGTGCTCCGGGACAATCGAGAAAACAGCACGCGGTTCCACTCATTCCAGGAGTATCACGCGCCGCGTGCGTTCAAAATGGCGGGTGCAATTGGTAAACAAGGTGGCAAAAGTTCTAACCTCTTCCCACGCCGGAATTGGGTATTCGCCTACGGAGCGCTCGCTCGCCCGACCGAGCGCTTGGACGGTCCGGTCGAGCGAGGAACGGTCGTCGGGACGCGGCTCCGGGTGCCGCGCGTTCATTCCGCGAGCGGAAGCGGGCTCGACGCTCGACGAGTCGCGAGTGCGACGGAAGATGGAGCGTGTTTACAACAGTGTTCTGTCTATGTATTGAGTACGGCAGTTCACTCGGGGTCATTCGACGAGCGAGGCTCGCGTGCGCGCGCGCGCGCTGCATAATAATTGCATCGCGAAATTGTTGCAACACCGCGACGTGTTTGTGTGTGATACTGTAACATAACGCTGTAACCTCGGTAAGACGAGGGGGAAGAGAGAAAGAAAGAGAGGAAACGTCGCCGTAGTCGAGCGGCCCCGTGACTCGGTTCACGTACTCGAAGGCCTCGAGGCGCGGGTCGTGGCGAACAGGAGGCATTGAGGTTATGTTTGTTTTTTCCTCGGCAAGGCGCCTCACGGGGAACGAGCGACGGAAAGGTGTAACGTGACATCGTAAATGGCACTCCGTTGTGACGGCCCGCCTCAGCGTGCGTTGATTTTCTCGTTTTTGTTTCATTAAACGTGACTTGAGAACGTTTGGGAATTGTATTTTTCATCGGAATAATTTCTGGCCGTGTGTTAAAGTAACGGTTTTTTATCACCACGCTGTTAGTTGTTACGTAAAATAATGGACGTTTTGCATTTTGATGGAAGATGTGTGTCAAGTTTGATGTGATTTGCCACGCTAACCGTTCGATACGTTGGTTAATTTTCAGTTCCCAATCGTCAGACAAGCAAGAGAAGCCTCGCAAACCGAAGCGCGGCTCGTCCAACAGCCAACCGTCACTGCCGCAGTCACAAACGACAGTCCCGTCGATCGTAACCTCTGTATCCAGCACCGCAGTCGTAACGACGTCCAAGAGGGGCGTGAGGAACAATCATCAGACTCAGACTCCTCCGCTCGCCGCCACGGTGGCCCCAGTGTCGTCAATTATTCAGGGCCCTGCATCAGCTACTGTCGGACACTTCAGTAGCATCAGTGGCGCAGGCTCTGTGAACATTATGGGGCCAACTGTCAAGGAGTCACCGCCTAGCAGTCCTGGATCAGAGAGTGTGAGTATGAGTAGTAACACGGGGAAACGAAAGAGGAAAGCAGCCGCATCCACGCCTATCCCGTCTGCATCAACTACACCGACCGCTCTTGCTAACGCCACGATAAAGGAGGAGAACAACATAAACCTGTAAGATTTGTGAACGAGGAAACGTCTTGTCGGTCTGATAAATGCAGGAATCTGAATGTTTTTTTATTTGTTTTCTCAGATTTCAAAATGGAGTCAGCGCACCGCACATGCTGGGGAATCAGTTGAATCCTAGTTCAATGATGGCACAAAAAATGTCGGATACCCTTTCGCAGGAGCTTGAGGCCCATTCTATTTTTACGGAGGCGAGTAACTCCAATACAAGCTTGATTGGACCGCAGCTGCACAATCGAGTAATAGCATCTGTACGTAAAAAGACATAAGATTATCATATTGAATTCGAAGAAACATAAGTCTTATTGATTTATGGTGTACTTCAATTTTTTATGAATTAAATTGTTTAACATAAATTTTTTTAATGTTTTATTCATTTTTTAAGCAGATACGATCTGGCCAGCCGAGCATCCCGCCCACTTCATTCGCCTCGGTTTTCTCCACGGGCGGCGGCATTACGAGTACAGCCAGTACCAGTGGAGCTTTAGGTAGCGGAGCGATCCCTCAGACGCTAGATCAGCTCCTGGAGAGACAATGGGAGCAGGGAAGTCAATTTCTAATGGAGCAAGCCCAACATTTTGACAGTAAGTGTATGGCAAAGGAAAAAACATGTTTAAAGTTGCATGGGTTTGACGAAGTGGGGAGATCATGCTTTCTTTTTTCATTTTTCGCGATAATGTCATCGAAAATAGCATGCCACGCTTTACGTTATACCTTTGTCTTATAAAAAACTTGTCTTATTTAAAATTTGTTATTTCTAAGGGAATATTGCTTTGCCCTCAAATAAGAAGTAAGCGTTCTTAGAACATGACAGAAAGCAACATTATTTACATTATTGAAATTTGTTGCAGTTGCATCCCTGCTTTCCTGCCTACATCAATTGAGAGCTGAGAACCTTAGGCTAGAGGAACATGTAAATAATCTTCTGCAAAGAAGAGACCATTTATTGGCTGTGAATGCTAGACTCGCTATTCCGTTGACAACTCAACCTAGTTCACATCCAGGTTAGTTAGATCAGCCACTTTACGATACTTTTTGTATCTCGTTCATGAGAAGACAACACGCATGTATCTTTTGTATCTAATGCATCTTTTATTTTCAGTGAATAATATACATCCAACGGTAAATCCGTCTCATCCTAGTGTCTCACACTCGGAAGTGCCACCCGGCGCTCCGGCACCCGTACCTAGAGTGAGCCGTGAACCACGAGTAAACAATACGTACATGCCTCACTCCAGTTCTAGTAATCATCCGACGACATTGGAGAACGGTTTGCCGCCAGATCCTTCCCCGCCTGCGGGTGCTTCTCTCGCTCAGTATCACCGAGGAGCATTGGTTCCGCCTCAACCAAGCCCAACGATAAGGTAACGCGTCTGTTTTTACTAGAATACCGTTAATATGATCAATTCAAATTTATCCTTTATTCTCGTAACGAAATACAGGCATAGTCCAGCTGGAGCCGGATACCTTCAGGGTCAACCAAGTAACATAGTGTCGCCGGCGCCGGCGAATACTTCCGGCGTGGTACGGAATTCATCTGTCACGCCAGATCCACTGCGTGGAGTGCCGAGGTGAGTGAATAGTAGCCGTATCTCATTCTTATACTGTTATCTCGTTATTACGGGCATAATTGTTACGTGTAACACATTGATTGTCAGGTCAGCATCGCAATCATCGAGCAGTTACATGCCGTCAATGTATCAGCCCACCATGTCCAGCCTCACCAGCAACCAAGTGGGCGGAGTTCATAATCTTCACTCGCATGGACCCTCGCCGACTAGCCACGGGCCACCAGGCAAACCCAGCTGAAGGTAGATACAAACTCGACGTGATAGCCACGAATCTTAATTATTAAAGAGAGATTTGTTGCCACGTATATTATCCAACATCAAAGGACCCAATCTCACCGTAAGAGAGACCTAACTGCGCTTCTTCGCGAGATATTAACCGATATACATTTTTCTACGCCACGTTTATCGGCAATCGTTTTCCTACTTGATAAGAAATGTCACTTTAGTGATGTCGATTGCAGTTTATAATGTACAGACATGTATCTCAATTTGTATAACTTTTCACAAAGTATTTTAAAGTTTTTACATATATATCAATCATATATACACTGTACAAATCTAAATATTTTGCACGTATCTGATAGTGATTTTACCGTGGATCTCATTAAAATGCTGTGTTCGTGTATGCATCAAATCAAGTATTCACCATAGTTTTTTTACTATCTTCCTGTTTTTATCTTGTTGGATTTTTATACGTACGAGCTATACGTACGTTGCAACTGTAATAATATACTGGAGGCTCAAATAGGACATGTATAATAATGTAATAAGAAAACTGCAATTTTCTAGAATCTAGACGAAGAAGCAGTTAGCAGTTAAAAAGATTTGACATTAAAAATATTTTGCTAAAATAATTATTAAATTTTGATAATTTATTAGGATATTAAATTAAAATATTGTACTGGGACATTATAACAACGTAACAATTTTATTTAATTTTTTTCTTTAATTATAAAAATTAGGCACGTTTGAGACATACTCTTTATCTCTCTTTGTAGGCATCATCATTGAACAGCAAATCCACAGATGTACAAATCTTAGACTGTAAGTTAATCTATCGCGTTAAATAGCAATAATACGGTAGGTGTACATTCTAACGACGGTAACTGCGCGTATTTCTGGTGGTGCGACAAAAGGATACCCGAAATTTTGCAAGAAATTAAAGGAAAGAGAAAAAGAGTAAATAAAAAATATTAGGGATCGAGAAAAGAGAAAACTGGATCACCGGTTACATTGGTTTTGATAAATTTGTCGTGCATGTCAACAGTTCTTGTTATATACGAATGTTTTGTAAAAATCGTAATTTTAAAGCCGACGCGCTTTAGTTATGCAGCTTTCCTGATTCTTTAGCGTACCACCGTTATGTACCGCAGCGTGTGTACTATATGACAATGATGATATCGAGTGCAACCTATTTCAAAGCTAATTTAATGTATATTCTAATCTTATACATACACGTAAAAATTGGGGAAATACCCAAATATGTACAAGAGCGCACTGCCTTTCGCCAACAAGAGCTGTGAAGTAGGTTGATCCCAATTCGACATTTTCCAACGAACGCATGATCGTTCCGTTCAACTTCATTTGCCGTCTCTTCATCCCATTCCCTCTCTCCATTCAGCTTCCCTTTTTGAGCCTGTAGTTTTCATCGATACTGTGTCGTCATTATGCATAAATTTTCGAGAAATGCGAATAGAAGGAGATATTGTGCCATCATTGGATCTGTAATCGTTAAAGACATAATATTCTGGCTATTGTTATGTTATTATATTAATTACTTGATTGAATGTTAATTTAGTGGAAATGACTCCGTGGTCGATAATATAAATAATATTTCAATACTTACAGAAAATAGATTTATAATTGCACATATAATATAACTTGTATATTGAAATTTGTGATAACAGTGAAAAATCGTGATTTACTGAATTAAATGATTTATTTATATTATTTTTATTTTTATATAGTTTTATTTGTCAAATTTATAAACGAATTAAATCCATTCTCCATCATTTAATTCAATTTACTTAACTCGTTAATAAATCAATTCTATCAATTTATATATGGAACAGCATCAACCACGAGAGCAATTGTGACATTGTGTGTTTATAGCAGTTGGAAGTTTTATTTTGATAACTTTATTTTCTCGTAATCAGATTTCGCGGCAATCTTACAGCCACAAAATTATGGGTGTAATATTAATCAAGGGCGTGTAATAAAAAAAAATTACAAGACCGAATCACGGCACAGATCTTGATAATGCAAATATTTAAAAATTTGTGAATACTTGTGCGATACATATTATATATTGTATATGTGTATGTATTGAGACCGCGATACACGCGAATAATCGTGTAAGATATGGGACGCATGATCGTAAAGTCAGAGCTACGTTGCTTAAGAATGATGTAATATTCGTATATGTCGGAATTGAAATTTGTTTTGCTGCGTTTCCGTGAAAATAGCCTTCGATTTTCTATTCGCACCATCATGTATCTATGATTTCCGAGAGCGTGCGACGCCGTGTGCAAATCGCAAAATCAAAAGTGCTAGACGGTACGGTAGAACATTTTTTAGGATATAAGACTTGGTAAGAAAACATGAGGTATTTCGCTCAAAGGCTGCGGTATATAATAGTAAAATGTAGCTCGTTTATAAGTCGGCGAAGAAATTTGCATGTGATACTGCAAACAAATCACAGAATGACATGCAATGTAAAACGACAGTTGTAGAGGGAGGGAGAAGAAAAGAGGATCGACAAGTGTCCGCTGCGATCGACCCGAATGTATAATTCACGAATAATGTCTCTTCGTGTCATTGAAATGCGGAAGACGAAGGAGGGGGGTGGCATAGTATTTGCAGACGTCGAAAAGAAAATGAAATAAGGGGGTACACTCGCAGGATGATACGTCCCATGCTGTCGCTTTATTTTTGCACCGTGGTTACGAACATAATACGAGATTTCTCAGCCTCGCAAAACTAGTTAAACGAATGAATTATATAAATATGATATATACGTACGTATGTTCGAATTTGTCGTACAAAACTAAAATTTTCCCGAGACCACCTTTCAGTGATTACGATATACTGCTTGTCGAGCGGCATAAAAGAGCAGAGATTTACGAAGAGCTAGGGATTGACTGACTACATTTTACCGCATTGTGTTCTTTGTCGTAATTCGACGATGTGTTCTCTAAATCGATATATATCAATTTTCACCCTGCATTTTTATTTACAAGACACTAGATGTAATTGCGCGTTTTACGTAAAAGTATTAGCTCGCATCGACTCGGAATCGGAACACCTTAGAGGTGGTTGAGGGACAATAAGATAAATAAGGGAATCGATTGTACTGTCGACTAAATTTTTAAGTCCGATTAGCGAATAGTGACGGGATTTTTAAGCGAAAGAGAAAACTCTAATTAGGGATCTAGATTTATAAATTGTATGATAAAAGTAATATTATAATTATATATTCGACGAGCGACGTGCGGGAGGTAGACATGAAAACACCAAACCTACAGAATAGCTTATCACCACTCAGGGAGAATCAGTTTACTACGCAAAATTCTGCCGAGTTTTCCTTGTGGGCGTCGATTGTGCACGCGAGTACGCGATAACATTTATCGAATTATCGTGCATTCTTGAGAGCCACGTTCATTATCATTTCTTATCGCGTTTAATGAGAGACACGATTGCGAAGTAGTCGTGTCTACTCAAACTTTAGGCTCACTTTTAATTTCTGTTACGAGGCATCTTTTCATCATTGCATCTCCATGTGAATTCGGAACTTTTGCTTGACGAATATCTCAGGAAAGTCTCTGCGAGTCTACCTCGAATGACAATCTAACGGTGTTCTCGAAAAACACTTGATGTTCACAGCCTCTCAAGAATGTACGATGAGAGAGGTATCGAACTCCAATGCGTATTGCTCGTACTGATTTGGTGAATTTCATGATTGACGACCTTGTCGAAAGTTCGCTAGGATTTCTAAAAAGAAAGAAGAAAAAAAGACAAAAAAAGAGGAAGAAACGCGTGATCTTGCGGCGCGACATCGCGTTTGTACTACTGAAGAGTATTTTATGCATTATCAATATAGCCGACTGTATTGTTAGGGGATATATTATATACATTATACGATACGCGCGAGGCAATTACAGGAAATAAAACGGCGGGGAATAATAGTTGTACGATATCCTACGAAAAGGGAGGGAAAAAAAAGAAAAAAAATTGAAGTCACAGAGCAGTACGATGATATTTTTTCACAGCTGGATCAGTGCCAAATTTTTTCAATCGAATTATTGAAACTTCTCGATTCCTTAGGCGGCTTTCATGTCGAAGCGTAAGTACGCGTAGAATGTAGAAGAGAACCCGGCGATATCGCAAAACAGAAAGAAAGAAAGAAGAAACCTCTATTTGCACATATTTAGTCATTGAGACGAATAGGAGTCGATCGTCATCGTCATTGTCATTGTCATTGTTATCGTCATCGCATCGCTTTTCTTTCCTTTCGAGACTGCGAGCATTGATAATTTCTTTTTTTTTTTTTTAATTTCCCCGTTGAATTACCTGTCGTGTCGCGTCATTTCTGCCAGGTGGTGTAAGAAAGAAAAGAAAAGGAAGGGTCGATCGTTGTTTCTGCGCTTCTGTGTTCAATCTCCAACTGCCAGAGATACAAAGCAAAGCAATTGTGTTCCTAATCATCCGAGCATCGGGCTTTCGCGCTCGCGAGCGTTAAACTAATTAGGTAATTTCCTGTTTTCGTATATCCAAAGCCTTCTCCGACGGCGCGGGCGCGGAGAAGATGAAGAAAATTGATCATTGACGGTCACATCGACGTAGCGATTGTGCGCATAGATTTTACTTTCGTATATAAGATCTTATCTAAGAGCGATGCGTTAAATCTTATGTAATGGACCCTTTACCAAATAAATTGTCACTTTCCGAGTACGAGTGCGCTTTCATCGTGTTTCCGAATCATGTTCCCGAGATTTTGGAAGAAACGTCTTTCCGAGACAGTCTCTTCCATTTCTTTCGCGCAACTTTTTAGTTTCGCGTTTTACGTTTCGCTTAATTCTTCGTAAATTCTTAATTTGCTCGTAAGAATCTCTAATCTTTTTTATGTCAACAATAATCTAGAGAAAGTTCATTTTACTTGCAAAGAAGTAAGGATAATTAATTTTATTTAAAAAATAGTAGGTACAGATAAGTTAATCGGAATTTAATCAAAATTGTCGTTAAATTGGGATTAAGCGTGCTCTAAGCGTTTTTCATTCATATTTCACATTTAATATCGAATCGTCGGAGATACGTATTTAAGTCGCTTCTCGAGATTAGACAAAGAGAGAGTTCGGGAGCTAATGAGTACGCCGTTCTCGTTCGTCTTTGTTAGAAATTTCGGTTGCTCGGTTCTCCGACCGGCCGTATAAAACGAGAAATGTAAACACTATATGCATACGATTTTGTAATGTAATTGTGCACACGAGTATGTAATAAAAGAAAACTAAACATCCCGACCTGCTTCGGCAATCCTTTTAAGTTTATCTTAATTTTCGTGTGATAATGGGTTTTTACAGTATAATTAATATGTAATCCACATACATTTGTTGAAAATTATTAGCATTAATTACTGTATACTTATCTATATACATTTGTTGAAAATTATTAACATCAATTATTATATAGGTACTTATCTGTATGAATTTACGTCATAAATAGTATGTCAATAATTAGTTAACTATCGTTTTTATTTCTGCATTGCGTACACTTATATACTTCTTTTTTCGCAGAAAATATAGGATGATGCCCAAGACCTACTTGGCACTGGAATTATACTAAACAAAAAATTCGTGCGTTTTACTAATTATTTTCTATCAATGTGGATATAAAAAAGAACTTGCCAAATGTAGTTATCGTGTCTTGTGTCAAATTTTTGCGAGCTTTTTACTCTAATATTTTTTTAGCGTTACGATATATGGATTACTTGGATTAAATGTCGAGATAATCTCGGAATATGTGATCGACTCAAATGGACAGCCGAGAGAAAGATATATCTATCGCGAGGTTGTTCGTTCTGTCGTACGAGGCGACTTCGACTCACGGTATTATTTTTCCGCTGAGGGAAGCAAGAAGCTTCCTGGACTTTCTCGTGCGCACAAACACGACAATCCGAAGACCGCGCGGACAATTCCGCGGCGGCCTATCTCTCTCTCTCTTTATCCTTCTCTCGCTCTCTCTGTGCGGCCAACGATCGTGGGAAGTCTCACCTGCGACCTCGTCTCCGGCGAATCAATATTATACGAAAGCATGCAAGCGGACCGTGTACCGTGGATAACGCCGAAGACGAGTCTCTTGGCAAAGCGAAGAGAGGAAACCGCAATCGCCCGCTGTTCTTTTCCAATTGCCAGCAAAATTATATGTTGTATCGTGTAACGGGAGATAGGATCAATCTGTTAGAGCGAAGATTCGATTGTACTCAACGCATTTATATATTTATACGAGAGCCAAATAGAATAGAGATTCATAATCTCTCCACATATTTATTTACGAAATAATTTGACGCGTTAAAATTATTTTTAATTCGGTTGAGAGTAATCTGAGAAGATTTTCCAAACAGAAAATTTTAGCTAATAAATTTATTTGCATTTTGTAAAGTTTTCACAATGATAAATTTTTAACAATAATTTGTATTATGTACATAGGTAGGTATATGTGTCCGCGCGCAACGTTCTCCCCCTGTAGATTGATAGAGGGTCCATTGTTACGGGATTAAGCGCGTATCGCGGTACTGTACTGTCCTGTATAAAATACGAATAGGATTTTATTGAGAAGGTTATACACTACGAGTTTTCACGCTGGATTTAACGGCAGATTTTAGATTCTTATCGCAGCTGGATTGGCGCCCGGTGCGATTTTATCAATCGCGAGGGGAACCGCGAATTTTTCGCCCTCTTATCCTGGATATCGAGAGTCAGAGATTAAGTCAGTCTCCTCTAATTATTACGAGTACTAAATAATCGCGAAATTTTTTATTGAAGATACTGATTCTCAAATTGTAATTATTGTATTTTTTTGACAAAAATAAACTAACGAAAAAAAAGTATGTAAGTAAATGCAATGCGTAAACCTCGTATTTTTTACTTAATTTATTTTGTAATCATTATATTATTAATTATTCTATTTTAAAATTAGCTTTATTTTTACATTGCATATCACGTAGAAAGATTTCGCTAAAAGTTTATGAGAAACGTACTTTGAATGTTTATAATTGTAATAAATTTGCTTTACAATATTTTGTGCAAATACACGTATTTCTCAACGTGTCATAATTTCATGTCACTGTTTTAGCAAGTGATTTTTATATTGTTTTGTTTTTTGCACTGGTGTATTTTTACATTTTTTATAATATATTTATATATTATATACCTAAAGGATTTTTCAAAAATAAGCCTTGGTTTCCTAAAGAGCAATCATCCATATCTTTTTTTTATAATATCTTGCCGCTTCTCCCGCTTCAAAATCGTATCACTCGTCACGATCGTGGCACCGCACGGGGATTATATTTATGATCAGGCTTATATCTCCGAAGAGAGATAATTGGAATATAATAAAGCTCGCAGAGGAGGAGGACGGACCCGAAAGTGGTGCGAGCTCCGGAGACTTCGGGGGGGGAGGGGGGGTGACGGACAACCACTCTGAGGGTGCAGCTGCCTAGGTATTTGCGTGTTCCAGTTTCATCCCCCGGGGAAGCGAGGCGAGCCGCAGGGTGGATGGATGCTCTCTTTGATTCAACTCTGCA
This sequence comes from Leptothorax acervorum, assembly GCA_035220615.1. Classification (NCBI taxonomy): domain Eukaryota; kingdom Metazoa; phylum Arthropoda; class Insecta; order Hymenoptera; family Formicidae; genus Leptothorax; species Leptothorax acervorum. Next base: position 743,385 of record JASTWQ010000030.1, on the reverse strand, counting down.
TCACTTGAGTCTCCCTTTCTCTTTCCCTCGTGTCTGTCCCGGCGCCGCGTACGGAGGAACGGGTACGTTTAACAAGTTCTGTACTTTGTATAAATTTCAAACGTAAATGCGACAGGACGCATGAATATTCGCAAATAATGCAAATTAAGCTTTTATTGAATTTGCGTTTAATATTTAAATTATTCAATGCTTTTTGGCTCCGTTGAAGATCGCGTTCTCCTGTGGCACACTGAATTTTCTTACCATGGTCATTTTCTTATCATACCTTGATATAATATTCATAAACTTTAGCACAACTGTATTTTCAGTAATAATTTATTTTACAATGATTATTATTTTTATTTATTGCGGTATAAGTAAAATAGTTTTTCTGTCATTTATCACGTAGAAGCACGTTTTTTAATTGCGATCTGCCGATCTGCCCTTGTTACGATTATAAAAAGAAAAAAGATCCGGCTGAAAATTTTAACAACGTCTATCTAATTCCTCGCAACAAAAAGATTCACAGCTGCATATAAAATTACTTTTTAGCGTATAATATATATGAATTAATTTTTCTAAACTTATATATACCTAAAAGCGAAATTATTTCAATTGTATGTAGTCTTTAAAAAATCTTTCCGAGAAGAATACGTATATGATAGGTAAGCCGGGGGGAGGAAGCGAAGTGTTATATCTCCATTCGGGCGCTATTACATCTCCACGTTACGTTGTAACACGCGGACGTCGGGTACCATTATTGTGACACGAGAATCGTGAATTAATACTGTATTTGTGTGTCACTCCAGCTGCGAGGATCAACACAAGTGCACCCCTCGCGACAAGAGGGGTACCCTTAATGCGTGGCTCCGTTGAAGGGCGGGGGGCCCGGATTCTATGGTTTGCTAATTTTCACGGGATCATCGTACCGTGACGTTAGAGCAGATTAGGCTCAATGCGGAGCACTGAACTTTCGCACCTCTCAATGACCGCTTCTTTCCGGACGGTTATGCTCGATATTCGACCGCAAGTTTATCGTAACCCTTTATAGACACCTTTATATTCTAATGAATAATAATTGTTAAATGACAACAGAGAAACTTGCACGTTGCTTCCTCAGCATTTTTTTCGCTCATAAGTTTCCTTTATGAGGAATTTACCAATTTATTAGCATATAATATTATAGTTTTATGAACGCCGAAGGACCGATCGAGAGCCACAAGTACGGCGCGGCGTCTTCAATTCCACAGACTTCCACAAGGGCATCATTGCGCAATCGGCCCTACGCTTTCGGCAATAACATTCTGTACTCGGAACTTTTCGGTGTTACCGGCATACACTCGCAACCACCCAATATAAGTTATTATCCTCATAAATTAAGTACTTTATTGATGGCGACACTTTCATATTTTTTTCCAAATAAATTAGATACTCCGCGAAATACTCGTTAAACCGGTCAAACGATACACACACACACATTGCAGCACTTTTATTATCTCTCCGCTCGAATCAACCTCTTACAAGAATGTTTTACATTAAACAATAATCAGAAATATATCCCAAATGAAAAGACAAATAGAGGAAGATACCTAGCTTTTCCTTACTTCGAATCGACTCTTCACAGCGCGTCTCATGGTGCCTCTTCCTGATAACCAAACGTTTTACGAAAAACGTATATACGAAAAACGTTTGGTTGTCGATAACGATATAACGATAACGATTTACTGTCGTTAGGGTGCCTTTTCATGCAGCGAATTTTTCGCTGCGAATGATTTTTAGCGAGTAGCGAATAATTCGCCATGAAGTAGCGAATAATTCGCCGCGAATAGTTTGTGAGCGTCGCATGGTTTAACACTGGTAGCAATACTGAAATATTTTTTATACATGGTTTTAATTAAGCTTTGAAGTGCTCTTAAACGTTATATAATTAATTAATACACATTAAATTATTAATTAATAATAAAATCTTTTTCGATGGAGGACGATTCAGTTATAAACTGGATTACTTGGTATAACCAACAAATGCAGTGGTTATTTCATTATGTGCAAGTAGATAATTACTACCAAATAAATGTACGAAAAAGGAAAGCTGCTGCAGTTGCAGCTATACTTTTACAACAGAATCAGAAAAGAAGAAGATATTCTAAAAAGAAACATTGGGTAGCACCCATTTTTCAAGAAAGGAAAGTGCATGGATTCTTTCATGCTGTGTTACCTAAACTTGTTCTAGAAGATTTGAGGTTTAATAATTACATACGCATGTCTGCAACTCAATTTGAAAATTTGGCACTCTTAGTTGGAGCAGACATATTTAAGCAACATCACATTAGGGAACCTATAGATGTTGCTGAGCGTTTATTAATGACATTAAGGTAAGAAAATTCTTATCATTTAATAATTATGTATTATTGTAAAGTATTGACGTGCATTTTTAAAAAATGTAAATCTTATTTTAGATATCTTGCTTCTGGCGATTCTATTTCTTCAATATCTTACCAGTATTTAGTTGGTCTCACTACTGCTGCAAACATTATCTCAGAAACATGCCAAGCTATATGGAACAATTTATCATCGATAGTATTACCTGCAGATTTGAGTGAAGAGAAATGGCTGACAACAGCAAAGCATTTCGAGGATAAATGGAACTTTCCTCATTGTATAGGTGCTATTGACGGCAAACATGTAATTATTCAAGTAAGATGAATCATTTATTTACTATATAGAATAATATTTTTACATATAAATTTTTCCAAATTCTGAAAATATTTTGTTTATTTTAAGTGTCCAGCCAAAGCAGGGTCGTCTTACTACAATTACAAAGGAAGCCATAGTGTGGTTCTTCTGGCTATATGCGATGCCAATTATATTTTCCAATTTGTTGATATTGGAACTTATGGGCGAAGGAGCGATGGAGGAATCTTTAAAGAAAGCGTATTTGGTCAGAAATTTGAAAATAATGAAATGAATCTACCAAAGCCTGCACCAATTTCTGAAAATGGAGACAATCTGCCATATTGTTTAGTGGGAGATGAAGCTTTCCCACTGAAAACGTACTTATTAAGACCGTACCCGGGAAAACTAAGTGCTGAATACGAAAGACGCATATTCAATTATCGATTATCGAGAGCTAGAAGAGTAATTGAAAATTGCTTTGGTATTCTAGCAAATAGATGGAAACCTAGCAGATATGGAAACCTTAAGTGGTTTGGCAGATATAACCCACTTAGGAAATAACTCCAGTACTCGACAAGCAGCAGAAGTTCGAGAAAAATTTCTTCATTACTTTAACAACGATGGAGCTGTAGATTGGCAATACGCTTACGTGTAACTGAATTAAAAAGCGACCATATAAGTGTGAAAATATACTGAAATATTTGGAATAAAAATATATATTAACATGTGTAAACAAATTAAAAAGCAGTCATGTAATTGTACAATTGTATTTCTTGATTGTAAATTATATAAAAAATATTTTGTTTGCAAATAAATTGTAATACAAGGTTTTGAAAAAGGCATATATTTGCAAAGATACAAACAAGATACAAATGCTAGTATTTCTTAAAAATAAAACTTTGGTTACTTTTCATTCCAATTTGACTAGACAAACTATTACTAAATACAATGTATCTTATAAAATAAAATTATTTGAAAATATTTGTATTTTTTTATAAATATTTTCCTATAATTGTTAAGTTAAATAAACTGAAAAAATTAATCGTTTGCTTACGTAAAATTATCTTCATTTTCAAACTTAAAAAGAAGTTTGTAAATTTTAAACATAGCCATGTTTGCTTTTTTCGGAGGTAAGTTTCGCAATTTTTTATCCATTGTTAAACAAAAACTACAGATTTCATCCTTCTCTTTTAATTCAGGCATGAGTAAGAGCGGTGGTTGTAAGATTTTAGGAGGAGGAATAGGTTCACTTAACGCTTTTGCACTTCTTTCAATTGCATCATCGGCTTTTCGTTTCTTGCCTAAAAAAAGTTTATTGTTAATTTTATTCTTACATAAGTTCATTTTACAGATGCACTTATTTTCATTATTTGTTTATAATTGATTAAAATTTCTCAATATTTTTATAACATAAAATATACAAACCTGTATTTAATTCATAATCCTCAGAAGAATTACCAGGATTATCGAGTTCAGAATGTAGGTCATCTTTGTTGAGAGTAGTGTCTTCCGGTGCAGGTGTAGGTAGCGTTAAATTACTGACCGTGCTACATTGAAAAATATTACGGGTGTGATTTAGTTTTGACAGTTTTTTGCTCAAAAACGTATATATTTAAATAAGATAATGAGTCTTTTTATCATCGCGGAATCCATCTTTTGCCAGAAAGACGGGCAAAAGTTATAAAAAACCAAAAAAAAATATTTTGATTAAGATATTCATTCATTCAAATTATTTTAAACTATTAATTATTTGCCGCTTACTTCCTAATTCCAAGATGAAAAGTATCTTTCAAAAATCTCATTTGCTCCATAAATCGCCATGGTTTGCTCTTTTTTGCAGCTTGTTCACTTTTGCCTTTTTCTTTCATTAGATATGTTCGATATGTATCGTATAAGTTCTTCCATTTTATTTTTAAAGTTGCGATAGTGTATTGCTCTGAAACAAAGTTCACAATTAATTTTTTTAAATTCTTCTAGTCAAAAATGTAATATAATTTAATCAATACTTTTTTCTTTGTTAGTATTGAGAAGATCCTCAATTTCTTGCCACAGTTTGTCTTTAATTGCTTTTGTGCGTTGTGACGGTACCAAATCATTGTAATTCCATAAGGGAGGACGTTCTTGCACAGCAGCTATTAAAATTTCCTCCATTGATGCAATTGTGACAGCACTGTTATCATTACTAATTGTGTCGATATTTTCTTTATTAACTTCATTATTAATAATTGTATCACAACTCTGACGTTGATTTTCTTTTTCTGTGGCCTCAGCTTTATCAAATAAATGTATGTACAAGGTTAGAATAATACTATGTAATTAGAATAATATTCATAATAAGATATATTAAATTATTAATACTTTATTTTCTTACCTGCCTGAGGGTAAAAATAATTAGATTCGGTCAAAATAATGTTTTTAGATCCTTGAATGCAAGGATGACTTTCGATAGCATTTATTAGACATTTTTCGTTGCATAAGCCGCATACATATAATGTTAAAATCTGAAAATATATTTGAAACCATATAAAAACTATTTTTTCTCGATATATTGTTTTAGTTGACCGTGTTTGCATTTTATAGGTTTGCATAACATTTATAGATTATAATTTTATGCAATGCGAACACATGCAAAGTACTTAAATTGAATATATAAAATATTGTTCTTTAATTACCTCTGTTGATTCCATTTTGTAATAAAATCATTAAAAGGTACATCAAATGTTGCTTTACATATACGTGATATGAATCTCGCTATAACGTTGCGAATACTCGCTAAAAGCTGGATTTTTGGATTACTCGCTGGTGAACAGCGAATGACCACGTGACCTCCAATCGCGGCGATTTTTTCGCTGCGTGAATAGGCACCTTTAGAATCACAGAATAGGGCTACAGAAGTTCTTTTAAATTGTGATTAGTTACCTCAACGTTGCACGCCACAGAACTCACGTTCCATATAGAAATTCTTACTTCTTAAACTGATCGTGTTCCAGCAGAGAATGGCAAAGGAGATTCCTAAGAAAGCACGTGCTCCCCTGCTGACGGGAAAATTGAAGGTGGAACCCGGCCAGTGACGCCTGTATGTACACAAAACGTTGTGTACATACAGGCGTACATGAACTACATACGTAGCCACGAATATTTCCAGCGGGTAACATACTATTATACGTTCCAATGATTCCATTTCATGCCCACAAACTGTAAATGCGTAACAATACATTACAAAAATAATAACTGAAAATTAGAGTAATTTAAGCCTGATAAAAGATATAAAATATAAGAAAAAATGCGTCAAGTATATATTTTATTTTAATGTTTTCATATAAAATATATACCAAAGAAAAATGCAATAAAGAAGAACAAATATAATGTCATTGCTTAAACATAAACTTAAACTTTGAATTCTTCTATATAAAGTATAAACCATATATTTTCAATTTAAATATTCAAATAAAGTTCAGTAATTTAATAAAAGCGGACCAACTTGTAAAGGACCTCCACCATCTCCGCCGGTTACAATCGGCTTTTCTTCAAATTTGTGCTTTTTTCTTTTCCTTTTGTTATTCTTTTATGGCACAATTTACATACATATAATGCATTACGTATATGTAAATTTCTTTTATTTCACTCACTTCTTTTTATTTTATTTTTTATTACTTACTTTTATTATTTTCTATATTACGTACTTTTATCACCTTTTTAATAATTTATCACTGATAACATTAATAAATTTTAGACCTAATTTTCTATCTGTACACACACTTGCACTACATACATATATCTACTTTAGTATTTTTATGTCTTTTTTCTTTTTTAATGTTATTTTAATCTTTCTAATTTGTTATTATTATAACATTCACTTTAGATTTATACGAATATTAAGTAGGTTACTTTTTATCAGTACTTGCACTACGTATAATGTATAAGTATATTTACTTTATTTTTTTTTACATCGTCTAGATTAGTGTGTAATATTTTTTAAACTAAGCGAAGCTACGTGTTTTTTCTAATTATTCTATTATTACTTGGCTCGCGTGTATTAGCTCGGGGTTAAAAAAATCGTTCACCCCGATCGAGCGTGCGAGCGATAAGGGCAGGTGTATCGCCACACCTGCGTCAACCCAGATAAGAGCTCTCGGTCACTCGAACGCTGTCTAAACCGATTCATATTCTCTCTCGAGTGCATATATTTGATAAGACGGTCGCTTCGATATAAATTTTCAGTCCCTCTTTAATATTAACGTTACTTCTTATCGCCATTTACGAACATTACCTTCAAACAAGCTGGTTTCCTGTATAAAACAGCTAGAGATCGAGTCCCATAATCACTAAAAGTTTTTCCTTTCGAGATTCGGGCAAGTTCTACGACAAATCTCGTCGGCATTCTCTTTGAAGGGGAATCTATTAATTACATCTCAAATATTTTTTAATACTTACATTTTTGAAAATAAAAATTTATATGGGATCCTGTGTGTGTGTGTGTTCGGATAAAGTTGAGAATAGGCATAATGTACTAAAATTATTAAGAGAAGGGATGTTCGTCCGAAAGTCATCTGAAGTCTCTCCGGAGTCCGGATTCTTCACAAGCTGTACGCAGAAAGGGTTTCGTGAAAAATTCTAAATTTTATTTCTCGTAAAGTCTCTCTTCAAATTCGGCGAGTCGAGTCGAAGATCATCGAGCGTTCGTCGGGCACGTTTATCGAGTGACACGAGACGCGTCTTATCGAACGATGAAAGTTTGAAATCGATCGTGGTTATACGCGACTCGTCTCCTCCCCTCTTCCCGGTGGAGGCCACGAAATCGTCCCTAATTGTCCACAAATCGACGGCCACCCTCGATTTCCCGAACCGTTAAGTACAACCACCCCGGAGGCAGTACCCGATGGCGAGGGGGTCGCAGCGCCGCGCCGTTCCGCTCTGGCCCCCCTCGATGTCGAGAGGGTTCGGGTTCACCGGGCACATACCCCCGATAGAATATGGATTCAATTACACCTCATTGTGCCGCGGTGTCTATAAACAACGCTGTTTTCACAGCTGATAGTGGCCCACCGCGCTCTGCGGGTCGTCGAGTGAGTGCAGCTCACGCACTGTATTTTAAATTCGTCTGACTGACAATTCCGAATTTCAGAGAAGGCTTTAACTCTCATTTTGTTTTCTCAATTTTGCTTGAGAAAAGTATCTGCGTTCCTCGCGTAACTGTGAAAGAAATTTTAGGAAGATCTTGTATCTAATTACCCCCTCGACGTCTAAAAAATTACAGAGATGAAGAAGATTATACACACGTAATTTTTTAAAAGATATTTATACAGCAGATATTTAAATGCATGCGAGATGACTCATTTTTTAATCAATTACAGTATGATGCATTAAAAAATCGAGCGGCATGCGATTTTTGAGAGGGATGTTAGAACAACGCGTAAAATAGACTCGTTAGATGGAGGCATCTAAGAGTCCTCGAGATCACCATCATTTTTCCAGATGGAATCACGCGTAATGAAATTTACGGCAATAATAAAATCCGCCGTTGAGGGCCGAAGGAGACCATCGCGATCGCGGTAGACTGGACAATGGTTCACCCTATGCGAACGCGTATAATAACGCACAACGCGGGATTGGAAGTTCCTTATCTTCCGCGTTGCTCGCGGCCTCGCGGAGTTGCTAATGACGATAATGATGTGCGATAATAGACCCCCTGCAACAGCAACTGGAAATATAGAGAGAGTTGGAGAGGAGAGAGGGAAACGGGAACTGGCCACGGCCGCGGCGCGGCGTCGCGAACGACGAGGAGGAAGAAGAAGCGGAGAATCGTGAGAAGATTCGCAGCCGTCGACGCCATTATCCCCGCTGAGTCGCAGGGCGCCGCGACGCCGCAATATCGACGCGACGTACCGCCCACCGCGTCTCCCTGCGTTTCCTGCAGCTCTCTTCCTCTCTCTTTCTCTCTCCCACGAATCCACCCCTGCTTATAGAACACAAGGAGCACCTTTTAGGGCGCTATCAACCCTTCAGCGGTTTCGGCCATCTTGCCTCTGCGCTATTTCGCCTAATGCTCTTCAAAAGCATCTTCGAATCACGAACTACGGAAACGCGGACGAGATTTGATGACTTAAAAGCTCCACGGTGATAACTTTATCGCAAATGACGGCTTCAACAAGTTCTTTAATATTGCGAAGACAATAAAACTTTATCTGTGTCTCATTGTCAGTTTAACGATGCCTTTTTTTAATAATTACATTTATCTTGATTCCGATGCGATTCAATTATGTTATTTAACTGATGAAAGCGCGTTTATAGATGAAGTGGAATTTAGTTTGCGGTGTTTATTGTTAAAAATGTTACTTATCATATTTCGATTTTCGATTTTCTTTTCAAGAATAGGACGGAGAGTTTTACCCGTCATTCGTTATACTTTTAAAAGACCTGCAAGGTGAATGATAAACGTAATGAGTTTCTCGGAACTACATTTATTTGGCTTTGTTATTCACAGTGGCAATAATGATGCTCGCTATGCATCATCCCTCTTACGTCGCGCTAATCATGTATAAACGGTGCCTATCTCATTATAATTCGCCTATTTCGATAATTCCTATTTACAAAGCACGTTTCGCAGAACGTTCGTAAAAACGTCTCGTAAAAATTAGGTATACAGACGCATGGATCTGCATTCTGCATTATGCAAAATGCAGATGCGGTGAGAAATTGAATCGACCATCGCAAAATAAACGCGATCAATCTCCCCAAAAATAAATCGAGAAAAAACTTATTCCCTTTCAGAAAGATGTTTTGTGATCTCTCAAAAATTCTGTCGAAGACACTCCGACTATATTTGCAATACTATTTTAAAAAATTAAGAAATTAAGCAATAAACAGGAATTACGTTTTAAATAGAAAATTCCCGTAACTCAAATTTTTACGCGTATGTCTTACATGCAGTAGCTAATTTAATTTGCTGTAATAACGTTTTCTCGACGAAGTCGCGAGAGATGTATATAAATAACGGTGACCATCCCCGTTGTCCGAAAAATCAGAGATATTTCGATGATCGTAAAAGGTACAAATCGCATTACCTATACGAGGACCAGTGACTAGAAACGCTTTCCCTTAGACACTAAATAACACTTTAGATGAGAAACGTCCTCGCGACCGTGCGACGCGTCTGATCCTTCCCTTCCTCGTAGGATGAAGTCAAATTCGCCGTCTACTCGAACGTCGTCCCGTTTTTCGACGTTCGCGGATCTTCCGGCGTCCAGACCTTCGCATACATCGTGCCGTTCGGCGAGATATCCGATTTTCTTGACCACGAGAGCGAGTGCGAGATGAACGGATTTCCACCGCTGCCTGAAAGTCGCAATTCGATGGAGATTAGCCAAAACTTGGAGAACGTGTAGTCGCGGAGGATGGATTAGAATAATCTTCACAGGATCTTAACCCATGAAAAATGTGTGAAATTAACGATTAAAACTGCCAAAATATCGGTGCCTCCATATAGATAAGCACTTGGACTAATTTTTGATAAGTCGCATGAATTTAAAAAATTGAAAATTGCTATAACTCGTGCGAGAACGGAGCGTATAAATAACGAGCGGTTACGCGCGATTCCCGAAACTTTTGATAATCTCTCAATTATCCCCGGACAGCAAATTCACTTCGAAGCACCCCGTATCTAACGGGGACACCTGTTCTGGAATAAAGGGTAGATGAGTAATTATGATAAATCGACCTACGATTCCGCGCGGGGCGGAAGCGGCCCGACGCTAATACGTTGTGCACATAATATCGAAATAGCGTGGAGTGCGGCAGTACCGTTCTGCATTATCAGACCGAATCTCGCGGCAGCGCGATGAAAAACGAATCACGGATGAAATTTCAGTTTCCGATTTTGTACACGTGTCGCACGTCATGTTGTAAAATTTAAGCCACGCGCGTACGCTATATTGCGGACCTGAAACACGCGGGACTACATCGTACAAAATACTGGCAGTTCTCGACGTTAACGCGTTTCGATTAGTTGCGACTCGATTTTCCTTTCGTCAACTCGTCGAAAATATAACTCGAAAAAGCCAGCAAACATAAAATTTTATTTTTAATTTTGAGTACACTTTAATTTAGAAGCAATTTAAATTCTAATTTAACGTCGTCGATTTAATGCTAAAAACTGTAACCTGTAACTATAACAAGATAAATCAATCAAATTTTTCCCGCTATGAAAAGCTCGATGTCAGTCTCATCAAAAATGTAATAAATGATATCTTTCGATATAAACACGTACTAAATGGTCTTAAACAAGAATTTTCTTTTTTCTTTAGCACCATTATGGATGTAGAAATTAAATTGATTGTCGCGTCGCGGTCGCATTAATCGAGAACTGCCCGTAGAGATGTAATCAAAATTGGCCTCACCACGGACTATGACCTTCTTGGATTCATCCCGACTGGAACACCTCGAGAGACCGCTATTGCCCGTCAGAGGGTCGTTACCCTTGTCTGCCCTGACGAGCTCGTTGAGGAAGTTTATGTAACCGATCGCAAGCTTTAGCGTGTCGACTTTCGACAGCCTCTTCTCGTACGGCAAGGTCGGTATATGGGCCCTCAAGCCCTCGAAAGCGTCGTTTATATTCTGCATACGCCTTCGCTCCCTCATGTTTGCCGCCTGCCGTTGCTGTACTTGCACTTGTCTCGGACATTTTCCTGATGCCCCGCCGCGCCGGTTACTCCGACTTCGTCTACGCACAAAAGTGGCGAACGCTATACGAATTTACAAAGCACAATAAAAAAAATTCGATTTTGTTCCTAGTTTAATATTAAAATATGTTCTAGTATCATCCAGTATTCAAGAAATATCACTTTAAAGATTGTGACATAACTTAAAATCGTTACTTCAGAAAATTTATTAAATAATATTTTAAAGCAAATTTTGTCGAATTAATTTTATAAGCCGAATTTAAAGATTCAAATTTCGAAGAGAAAGATCATCTCTGGATTCTCTAGGATGAGAAAAGAACCAGGAACTCAAAGTGGTAGGAGCACTTCCGGGAAATGCGGGATGCACTCACTCTCTCGCATGATTCTCCTGATCGCTGCTGTAGACGCTCTCGTTGTCACTACTGTTTTCATCATAGAGATAGTGCTCGCTGCCGCTGGTGCTACCGGTGCTACCGGACGGATGATGGGACGACGGGATCTGCGATGGGATAACCGCCGGAAGCGTCGCCGTGGTCGGTACCCCGCAGTGCGGCGGCAAAGCCGGGATCGCCGGATTGCCGAGGAAGGTGTGCGCCTCATACATGTACTGCCGATTCATCATATCCCGCTCGAGATTGTCTATCGAATACATGGTGATGGTGTCCGGTATCCAGTTCGCCAATAATCACTCAGATTTAATGATTAGGGGTCTCACACGGGCGTTAATTGCAATATACTTTCCTTAATCTAGTTTATCGGATCTGAAGATCGATCACTAATTAACGAAATATATGACTAGATTATGTGACTAGACGTTGAATTAAGAGACTGTCGTATATCTCACGCCATTTAATTCTTCGCTTTAGATGCTCTGAGTGATAATCATTTAATTATCGGGCGATGCTAGCAACTGAATTCCAAATTCTCGTGGATGCGTCGGAAGATCGCATTGTTTGCCGGAATTTTCGATCTCGCCTACGGCGTCCTCGAGCACGTCTCGAGGATCGAGAGATACGATCGACACGTGCCAGCTAGGCGCGTGCAGGATAATATTTCTAAACAGCGGCACGTGTCTTGGCGAACCACTCCGGGCACGTGTCGAGATTTGTCCAAACACTTGTTAACACTTGGCACTCACGCCTCGAGATGCTTTGATTCGTGTCCAACGATGCCACTTACGACATTACGATAAAGAGATTCAGCATTATCCCGACGATCTCGTATATTCAGATACATGTCTTTGAGATTATCTTCTTATTATATGTCCTTATATTTTTATCCTTTCTTGATTATAAAACCTTTTTATATTTCACAAATCTTTAATTCACTTTCTTGCAGTTATGGAAGAACAGTGATAGAAATTAGGTACACATTAATTATATTGGAACTAATTAATTATATTGACTTAAAATCTTCTCCGTCATTATCCCATTGTTGATTTTACATTGCTGTTTGTTTTATTAGGTTTAACACGTAGCTTCGTTTACGTTTATGTTTCCGTTGCAAGAAACTTTTGCATAAGATTTTCCAGGATCTTCTATCGGAAAATATTGTAATTACGTATAAACGCTTCTGTTATAATTATATATACTTTTTCGTTTGCTGGATGAAAAAGATGGCACTCTGAATTATATTCTATGTATTTTCACAAGCATTAACAGTTTTTTCAATGAAGACATCTGATTTTAAATATTACCATATTACATCTGGCCATTTTCTTTTCATTATATAGATTTTACTTATTTCTGAAACATTTTTAGGACACCATCTTTCAGTTCCCAGATTGCATTTTGCAACTGCAACTGACACTTTAATCCTCCCTCAGATTTTTTTCATTACAACGATTGTCCAGATTGCCATACGATTATCGTCTGCAATTCTTATAGTGATCACTAAGAAAATTCGCGTAAGTTTTAAATATATTCTATAATAGAGGAAGTTCCCTAATTGCACTTTGCAATTACAAGCTGTCACAACTATCGTCTCTGAATGTCTATAAAAAAAAAACAGCGCTGTACTAATTTAAAGTTCTTCTCAAGTCTCTTTTGAAGTTTTTTTTATTATTCTTAAGTTTCCCACGCACTCGCACTGACAACTTAGGCATTCTCCGCAGATCTGTTCGTCACAAGAAACATCACACCAAATCGTCACACGTGTGATTTTTCACGGGAAACACCACCGCCCGACTTCAGGATTGTCCTTGAATGTTCTTTCGGGTGTTTGCCGATTTTACGCCCAAAAGTCGGAAGCTTCCGTAACTTCCTGACGACCTGCAGACCACCTACCGTGCTACGATCGTTCAGGTGGTCTCTTGCTGGACTAAAATCGAAAAGCGGCGAGCAGCAAGGCGGAAGCCATGCCGGGGTTGAAAGCCCAGCTACGACCCCATTCGTCGAGCGCGCGGCCAGCAGAGCCTGCCTACCCCTTGGTTGCTGGGGTAGCGGTGCCGCCTCTTCATCGATCTGATAAGGAACCGCCGTCGTTCCCGTTCCTAGGAACGGCGCGGCGTCAGGAAAACCGCGGCCTATCGGAACGTACACTTTCTCAAAAACGACAAAATATCCCTTACTTAAAGAAATCCGCGCAATCACGTCTAAAAACTATCGAAAAACGGATCGGATTTAAAGAACCGGGTTTAAACTTCGCCATCGATGTAAAGCAGAAAAATTAGTAGGAGTTTGAGTTTGTGTACCGAGCAAATGCTTAAGGATCTAAAATCGTGTGAAATTAAGTATTTTATTAAGCTGCTGAAATGTAAGTCGTGTTATTAAAATAATTCAAGTTGGAATAGGCATGCAACAAGACACGTGAAATCTAGATTAATTGAAGGATCTTTGAAAACATGGCAACTGTCATTTCTCTGTGCATGATATATTAATAGCATTTTAATGGCTATTTATTTTGACAACAAAATAAGATTTAATAGCATTGAAAAATGCTTTCTTTCGATTTCTCTCAGACAGCGACAATTGTAACTATATATAAAATACGATAGGAATTATTGGAATATACATAATATAAATAAATATAATATAAATATTTTACAGGTAATTTTTATAATCTTCTCAAATATTTGAATATTTTTTTAAATATTCCTTTAATCCTAATCAAGCTCATTAAAAACACTAGTCATTAAAATGATAATGTTTCATTCCACAGCCGTCAACTGTTTGTCGTCAACTGCTAAATAAAAAACGCTGCCCCTCACGCTTGGCATATTTTCGCGAAAAGTTTTCATCGTTGTTGAATGTTGTTCGGAATTGTTTTAATTCGTTATTTGCGAACTTGGCTAACCATAGGTTTCGTCCATATCAAACTTACAGAATTTTCAAGTGCAGTGTGCGGCGACTTCATGAATTCGTAATTGTCCGACGGACACGAACGAAAGTCCATCGCAGTGAAGAAAGCCGGTTATAAACCGTCGAGTGAGAAAAAAACTTAAGATGCCAAGTAATAAAGTGAAGCATATTAATGTTTCTTTCACACTTGTATAATGCAGCCCTTTACTTAATACATACACCAACTTGGATAAATTCATAAATGCATAAAACGTATTACATTTTATAGATATATAAATATATAGAAGAGACACGTCAAAATAAAAAATATATAAAAATATATATGCAGTGCAATATAAAACTTTAGACAATCTATAATTCATGTCATTATTTAAGATAAAATTCTACTTATAGCCTTATGAACCGCGTAATATAAAATGCATTACAAGAATTAGAATACCACACAAGCATATATAAAATATATATACAGTACAAATTGTACAAAATATATAATAATATTTATAATACATAATATAACATATATGTAATTACATATAGTACATATACAATATATTATATTATTATATAATTACATATAAGACAACTGTGATATATGCAAAATATTTTTTTGCTATTTCACACAATTCTTGACGATCTTCCTCCTTTTCTGTTAGTAATTGCTAATTCGCTTTTGCGCTCAAGTTGTTGTATCTCTCTCGGGAAGTTGTTACAAGTGGCGAAAAGCACATCGTCGATTGTCGAATCACAGATAAGCTTATCGTAATAGAAAAGAAATTGGTCGCACGTGCGAGTCACGTGCGGCCGCAACGTCGCTGCAAAGGGTTGCGTCCCGGGTTAACCACTTCGGCGACATTTGGCCCTGCAGAGCGAACCTGTAATTATACGTACCGTAACAGGTACAATCTGATTTCACCAACGCGTTATTAAGCGCCAGATAATAATGTTTAATAATACACTACGGTTACGCCGGCAATATGTTTGCCGGATGCACGCATCATTCTCTAACCAGACAATATTTACTGCAATTTTGTATAAAAGGTATCGCGTGTCGGAAATAAAAGAGAATATCACCTGTTTCGAGTCGAATGTATTTTTTGTCGCGACATAAAAATCATCTCGGGGGTCGTGTAGAATTTATATTGATTGTAGCAGAAGATCTACCGAAGGGGAAAAACATTTCACTAATAAAATAAAGCTCTAGCGATTGTTTATTACTTTTGCGCTTCACAAAAAATGTTATAAATGAAATATATTCTTTATTACTGCGCAACAAGATTTCTTAGAGTTATAATGTTTAATTCTTTTGACACTACAAAAATATCAGTATGTATTTTTTTTCTGCAGTAGGTAATTGTGATTCAATTTAAAAATTATTTTCTTAGCCTGCAACAATAATAATTACTTATCTATATTATTTATAATTATTATTAGAATTACTTATTATAATATTTACTGTACTTATATATAATAATTACTTTTTATATTGTAACAAATAATTGTATTAAAACAATTCTGTTTTATACATTTAGTATTTATAATACAATAGTATTTTATAATAGATAAATTCACAGGGAATACTCTCTTTTTGATGATGCCGCTCAGCTAATAAACTAAGCCCTGTTACAAATATCCTAGCTTACATTTCCGGATGATTTCGAGCCTCATCTATTATACATTGATAATTAGTAGCCCCGAAATTATGAGGTGAGGGTACGTCGAACTTGGATGAGTTATAGATTCCATCTGTGACGCTTCTCCGGAAAGAATCAGGAAAACGGCGTTTCCAGTTCCCACGGTTGTAATTAATACCCCCCATTCGTTAACAACAACAACAACTGCATCTTGCACAATAACGCTTTTCGCGTGTAGTATCACACGGGCGTTGCTAAATAAAATAAATGAAAAAAGTACTTTAAATCTGGTTAAAGAAATTTCGGCATTAATATTTATAGGCATTAATATAATAGCAATTACCAGAGAAATGTTTAATGACATGTTATCATTAAATCGTATTCGTTACTTTAAAACTAATTTTATTTATAATATACATTAGATTTTAGGATAGAATCCTATTTACAATTTTTAACATATGTTTTATATATGCGTGTATATTCTGATTCATATTTTTTTCGGATTACACGGCACATAAAATTATAAGTATATAAAATACAATTTTTTATTAATTTTGATGTAAATTACAGATTCTCTGAAGTGGTTTTTAGTAAAAACCAAGAATCGCTTCTCTCTTTTTCCTTTGCTAATCGCGTATACTTCAATCGAATGTAGCGGTCGCAGCTTGTTTCGGTATAATCCGAAATGAAAATACTGCGTCGGGACGGGTCCATTGTCCGGCAGAATTTTTGATCCTCGAGATCGAGAGATAACTAAAGGGGATCGGATTTAAATGGCAAAGCCCGCGTGGCCACGTGTGCGCGCTTAAATGCGATTCTGGCGATGACGAGACGATTCGCGCAATCTCACTTCGCATCGGCAATCGAATAAACATTATCTCTACGCCGCCGAAAAGATTTGCCGTCGTCGTTTGCAAAATAAAAAGAGTACAACGCGATAAAATACGCTAAAACTCAAAGCATCCCCTTCTATTTCGAACATATAGACCGAATTATAATCAAAATTAATAGTGTGCTCCTGCTTTAGATTTTTCTCAAAATTACTTAAAATCCGTATCAGAAAAACTTATAAGGAGGAAAAAAAATATGCTTTCAAAATATACATTTCATAAGCCTTTTGCGTGGTTCAAATTGTATTTTAGTGGCACCTAAAATAAAGAATTTCGTGAAACCTATTTCGCAAGCGCATAAAAGATGAAATTCCCGAAAAAATAAGAAATTTTTTACATAATTTTTATTGTGGTATTTGAAATTAATATATTATAATTTATAGTGCACTCTATTATATTTTTTTATGATGACATTTTTAATTGCTCCCTGCGAGATGCATTTAAAACACAGATTTTCAGAGCAATCGTAAGAGACTCCGGATTAGCCGCTCCACGAATAAAGCGATTTTCCACGGTGCATCCTAGCAGGAGGAGGCCACGGCTAACACCTGGTACACGGAACAACCCATCGAAACGCACCCGTAAGTGTCTATTAATTTATACCCAGCGGGAGTGTGAAATCGATTTGTGTTCATGAATTGCGTCGGGATCCACGGCGAGATGTGCATTTTAAATGATACTTTTCCGCCCAATCATTAATCTTATCGACCAGAAAAATTATATTTTGTACACATATGTCACATATATTACAATTTTACAAATAAACGATTAAAATAAATACATTATGTGCAAATTTTATAAGTAATATTTATAAATAATATTTATAAATTCTTGTTTGAGACAAAAGAATATTGTATTTTTGTTTCAAGACGCATTTATTTAGGGATAATTTTAAAATTCGCAATTTTGAAATTTTCTCTGGGTTGGGTTCTCTGAATCTCACGAAAGATGAGAGGGAGTAGTTGTAAATAAAATAAATAAAGAAATAAAAGTAGATGATTTTCACTGTGTCTCATCATTGTCACTATACTTGTATATTTTCAATATTTATCGCGTATCCTGAGCATACGTCTCTAGAACGATTTTCTGTAGAATATGGTTCGTGGAAAATAGCGACGATCACGAGTGCTGGAGTTCTCACTGTTCCCTCACACTGACACAATTAATGACGAGTCGTAATAACAAATCGATCGTCCGGATGCCGAAGACACGCACCCGCCGCGGGAGGGTTGTTCCCCAGGAAAACTGGGGAAGGCGGTGCATTGGAGCGTGGAGTGTTTTTGGGGTCTCGTGCCCCCTTTTTCGCGGGGGTCGCGTGTGAGGACACCACAGGGGGTAACATCCAGCCCCGGAAACGGTTAGGCGGTACCGGATACGGAGGCGCATTATTAGACAGGTGGCTAGGACTCTGCGGAATACGAGAACTTGATGACTAGGACAAGTTCGGTCTTGTCAATGAAGTACAAAAACAGAATGTAGGAAATATATGTACAAAAATATGTATACAAGAAATATAAGAAATAATCATGATATGTTTATCTATTACTTTAGAAGTAAAATATTTGTAATATAAATTTATTATTATCTATAATAGGTATACGTATGTATTATTAGAATTTCATATTCCATCCGATTTTATATACGTTCGTATTTTATACATTTTATATATCTTGATTTATCAAATGTTTTTCCCGACGTATCGAATTATAAATAGGATCCAAAATTCTGACGCGAATGATAATCGTCCGAAATGGATTTAATGGACGCTACATGAAGGTGAAATGTGATTTTAAATCTTAATAAGTCATATGCGACGAAAAAGGAATTATTTATTTGGCAGCGATCCCGTCCGATGCAGATGTGCACGTGGCAATCGAATATTCTATTCGTAATATCTATCGAGATCATAGCCGAGATATCCTTATCGCTGTTTGTCAATGAGAAGTATCCCGGAAAACCATTATTAAACACTATTCATTAAACGCTATTCAAAGCTCACATGCGTATGAAAAAATGCAATATGCGCTTGCATAAGTGCCAATGATATTCTCGACGGTATTTTATGCTTAGCTGCCAAATAAATTTGACGTTTTTGCTTTCCCGAGATATTATAATTCACAAATTATAATACTGTCAATTGACAGATGTATAATGTATAGAGTCTCCCGGAAACTCCGAAAGTATAATTGAAGGATAAATGGATAGTCTAATAGAAGTTCTTGTAATTGTTAAAAATTTAACGTATTATTGGTTTTACGATGTAACATTAATTTATATAATATATAATACGATATTAATTTTAAGATTTATTATTATCTTAATATAAAACATTTTAGAAATTTAGAGAATAATAATAAATCTTAATAAAATTAATTAATTAGGCATGCATATTATATTTTGTGACTCGAATTAATATTCGGTTTTTATTTAATTTTATTGTCATCATCTAGCTTTAATTTTTTCGTCTTTGAGTTTGATTATTCATGCATGCAAGACACAAGAGGCGGAAAATGAACTCAGAATTGGATTATACTAATTATCTAATTATAAATGTACTCGAGTAGCAAGCGGATGTTATTTGTTGTCATTTTGATAACAAATAGGTTTACCTTTACCTATACTTTATACACTTTGATGGGTGTTGTACACCAACCTACCTTTATCCTCTTCGTCTTCTTTCTTCGGGCCAGATTGGAGTTACTTTTCGTATTCTGGCTTTATACAGCTAGAGATTGGCAGTAAGGAGAAATACTTCTTCTGCTGCCGGCTAATCATCGCCGTCAATAAGCGTAAATTTTACGCTTTTATATGATGCGCGAAACACGAACGCGTCGCGAAGAGGCCATCACATTAATTAAATCAATTAAGTATGAAATTAACAATTAATAATAACAAGAATATGCAATAAAAAATAGGGAGTTCTATTTAAGAAAACATCGATCACATTGACCAAGGCCAGGTCAATGTGATCGGCTTTCTTAAATAAAACCCCCTATTGAATTACAAAAATATGTAATAAAATATTTTGTTAAATATTTTAAGGCTATCAAATATAAAAAATATATTTTTTATATGCTAGAATGTTATACGTAATACTACTGTAATTGATGCGTAGAATACTTATTGCAATCGATTGTTATAATAATCGAAAAATTATAATTATTTAATTATAAATACGCAAGAATTAAGATTCTATTTATCATTTTTTTTTACGTTTTTATATGAAAAGATTTCGTGTAGTTACATAATTTTTTTATTAAATATTTAATTAAAAAGATATAAAACTACAAAAAATTAAGAATTTGTGAAAAGAGTAAAAGTGATTAAGAATAAAAAGTTAAACGCATGTAATAATTTTTTTTTAATTGAAATTCGAAATATTACTCTAAACATTAATTTATATTTACATTTTACATTTTAGATCAATGATATAGACCAATGTTGTACAACTCTATTACTGCGCATCATATCGGCAAGTCCACAAATAAATAATAAATTAAATAAATAAACAAATTGCTCACTTCGTGATTGCTTCGCCGACGATGTTTCCCTGAGCCTTCTCCTCCTCCTCTCTCGTCCCTCCGCAGCTATCCTTTCATGCCGCTCACCGCTCACTCAACACTCGCTAGAACATAATTCGATCGAATCACTATATTATATATAGATGGATGGAATTAAGTTAAGAATAAACGCTCGCGAAACGCGATACCCGGAAAATACGAATGTCGCTCTCTCGACTGCTCGCGCGACAGATCTCGTTTAAACGCACTTCGCGAAATATTCATTTTAACCCTTTCTTTACGGCGCGCGGCGTACGTCTCCGCGAGTATGCTTTCTCGGAGGAGCCCGCCGCGAGTGTATATGTTATGGTCAAAGCTCATTATCTCATTAGCGAATAGCGATATACATCAGCGCGTTGTATCTACGTTGCGCAAGTTTCAAATATTCAAATACGATTGACTATGAAGTATGTAATTAGGATTGCGCTTACCGATTAGACGTGCCGCGATGAACAAATCAATCCTGTAACCGCGTGACGTTCCGTTCGCGGCGACGAAACTGACGAAAGACACGAGAGTGACGCGCGCCAACTTCACTGGGACGCCGCGCGACACGACGCGAGTCAAATTGGCGCCTGATTACGAGATGATTATTGACTGTTCGAAAATACAAAATAACAGTTTATAATTCCCATCACCATCATCTCGCATTTTTTATATTACTTTAATTTCTTTCAACAATTAAGTTTATAAAGGCTCCGAAAAACAGTTTCGAGAATCGCATATAGCTATCGATTCGATCAACCATCGATCAATTAACGATTAGTCGCGCGGATCAATTAATCGGAAAATTACCGCGAAATGTGATAACTGTAGGTAATGGATTTACTTTCGGATTTTTCTTATTAAAAACAGGAAAACTGTAAATTGATCTTGCCAATTATAACTGATATATTATATATCCAAAAGTTTTATATTATTCTTATATCTATATACGTATCAATTTATTTACAACAATAATTCCTAAGCTACAATACTAATATATCAGAGAGAAGCCTGAGAGCAGCCATGGGCGCAATTAATTATATTACTTTTCTGCATCTGAGTGATACTTTTATTCTGATCTGTTTCGTAAATTATGCAAGCGCATATATCCTTTTACCATGAATATCGAATACCGACAATACCGACAATACGGCCGCTGGGCGCTGACGGCCGCCAATCGCCATTTTAACGTTACTCCGGAGTCCGGACTCCGGTCCGGTTACTCGGCGCATGATGCTCGGAAAGTTTTGATGATTTCGAGCGGGTTAACAACAACCGTCGGAATAATCTCGTGCTCGAGGGGACGTGAGCCTGGTGAGCCATGGCGGAGTATTTAGCATCTATTTTCGGTACCGAGAAGGACAAGTAAGAAGACACTCGACGAGTCGTGAACGAGGAGGAGACGCGAGTGACTTTCACCCTAACCTAACATTTTTCCTTTCCTTTTCAGAGTAAACTGTTCCTTCTACTTCAAAATCGGCGCCTGCCGTCACGGTGACCGGTGCTCGCGTATCCACAATAAGCCCACGTTCAGTCAGGTATGTATTCAATAATTTGTAGTCTAATTATAATCTAATTCGAAATCGTAGTTAATTTTCTACCTTTCATTAGATGTCCGCGCAACAGAGAAATAATTAACTTTTTTTCAACCGTAACTGTTATATCAAAGATATCTTTTAAATATTTAATATAAGTAACCGGTATCTCAAAATGATCTCAAAACAGATTACCATTTATTTTACTTAGTCACAATCTTGAACTCGCCAATCAATTTTTCTTGTAAAACCGAGGTGTATAAACTAATAAATCATGAGATGAGAGTCAGGATCAAACCCAGAATTTTCAATTTGCTGACTACGAGTATTTAAACAAATTAACTGTGTACATTCTTTTCCAGACATGTCTGCTTCAAAACCTGTATGTAAATCCCCAGAATTCTGCCAAAAGCGCGGATGGTTCTCACTGTAAGTAATGTTATGATTCTACAATTACAACTTGTTTTATCAATTTGCACGTTAAGCTTGTTAAATTCTTTTTCAAATTGAATTAAAAAACTGTGCATCTACTTTTGTTTCAGTGGTCGCAAACGTGTCAGACGAAGAAATGCAAGAACATTACGATAACTTCTTCGAGGATGTCTTTGTCGAGTGCGAAGACAAGTACGGCGAGATCGAAGAGATGAACGTGTGCGACAATCTCGGCGATCACTTGGTGGGCAATGTTTACATCAAGTTTCGCAGAGAGGAAGACGCGGAGAGAGCTGTGAACGATTTAAACAACCGTTGGTTTGGTGGTAGACCGGTATACGCTGAACTCTCGCCAGTGACGGATTTCAGAGAGGCCTGCTGTCGTCAATATGAAATGGGGTAACCTGACATAGAAACCATTCAGTCGTGCGAACATCTGTGATAATGAATAAAATCGGTAATAATCTTATATATTCTTTGTTTCCTTCTCATTTCAGAGAATGCACGCGTTCTGGATTCTGCAACTTTATGCACCTAAAACCCATCTCTCGTGAGCTGCGCCGCTACTTGTACAGTCGCAAGAAGAGCGGCAGAGGACGATCTAGATCGCGTTCGCGTTCCCGCGGCCGTGATCGCAAGCGCCGATCGCGATCGCGCGACAGACGATCGAGATCCAAAGATCGCAGGAAAAGGGAAGACAAAGGTAGGGACGGCCGATCTGGAAGATATTAATTGTAGAGAATTATGTTTGTACGGATATTCATTCCAAACAATCTAACATCATTTAACGGGTAGACACGAACGATACTATCCACCTGCGTACTCCGAACAAAAAAATATATCTTATATATATTTATACGTATAATCAATAGAATTAGTGTTCTACAATGCTGTGTCATGAGTTTTGTTAATAACTTAGCGGTCCTGAGGTAATCGAAGGATGTCGTTTTCGTGCAGTGAAGAATGACAGACACAAATAAAATATAAGCATAGAAATATATATTTTTTATTTCGTGTCATATTTTCATATAAATTATCGAACTTAAACATATACCGTGAAAAACGATGCACGGGCTAGTGCAGTTTATGAATACAACAAAAAAATCTACATATGCTTTCCGAAGATATCTCTATCTTCTGCGAATAGCATTGATATAATCATACACACACATCATTACTGAATTACTTTCTTTTAAAAAGCATGATGATGATAACGTTTCTCCTTGTTGGATGGTTGCCTGCATTTTATATCCAAACTTAAATTATGTTTTGAAGCAATTATTATATTTTCATTTTGTTGCGAATGTTGTTGAATTAATAAAATATAAACCGTAAAACATATTAAAAATTTCAAATTTTTAATATATATACTTGTATTTGTCATATAAAGAGGCCTACTACGAAGTATAATGACAACTGCCAAAAGGAACCAATAGAAATAAAATTTATTGACAAAAAAAGAGTTGTCAAACCATCGTCTAAGCGCTATATAATTTTTAAAAATCAACCTTTTCCTTTTTTATAAAAAAAAGATGCTGGGTTGTACAAGAAAACACCACCAACTGTATGGGTACAGCTACAAGAATTATATATACACCTACAAAGTAAAATTTTTTTTTTTTTTTATGAAAGAATATATACTTTACACGATTTAAACAAATTACCCAAAGTTTACCTAATTTAGTACAGGCTGGTGCATGTGTGCTTACGTCGTAAGTATGCCTGTTAACATCGCGCGTATAAAATTATGATATGCGAATAATTATGATTAGAGACGTAATGAGAGATGCACGCAGTAAACATTTTATTCTAATTCGATATTAAATCTATCCATGGCTATATTGCTTCTTACTCGAAATTTCAAGGTTCGATGCGCGTGACGTCGCAACGTTTTGGGAAATATCTTGAATTATCACATCAGGATGCAGTAACGTCATTTCGATATACTTTTTCTTTTGTACAATGTTCTCTTTTCGCGTATGTTACTTCCATATTTTCTTTCTATATCCCTCAAACGTCCTATCACGCGACATTTCTTTGATTATGCATCCCTCGATATAAAAAAAACCAGTATCGAATCGTACGATAAAGATTGCGTGATATTCGCAAATTTCGTAATATACGTTACGCACGCGTAACATCTTTTCCTTCTTCTCCTCTCTCTCTTCGTTAACTATCAACAAGTTTTAGCATTATACAGTGTAAAAGTCGTATTATTACCATGATGGTACAATTGAGTCCGACGGAAAAAGATGCATCTTCGTGGTTTATTCCCATCTGAATTTCTCCAAAATATACTGTATACAATATATTTTAATTGTACTTATATATTTATATATATATACAGTCTCGTGTGTATGTGTATGTGTATATGTATATATGTGTTTATGCAAGCGCACTCGATTTCTCTTGATAGAACAAGAAATTGAGCAGTACGCAACACAGTCTAGCTTGCGGTATCTTAAAAGGTACATTATCTTTTTTTTTTTTCTTTTTTTATTTAAATCTTGCTTAAACTTTATTTGCCCTCTCGTGTTTTACGGTAATATGGTGCTCCAGACATTTCTCAAGTAATTCATATCTAAGCACAGAGGTATTATTCTTCCATTAATTCTCTTAAGACAGCTAGTTGACTGTCCGTGTCATGTGTAATGACATCACTTGTACGCGCCGTAAAAATATTTACATTATTTAGATTAATAATTAATGGTTACGATACTTCAGTAGTAGTGTTCAGCGGGAGATATACGAGATCAACGTTTAGGGGGGCTAATCGGCGTAGACAATGAACTGTTGATTGTCCACATCTGCAACTTCAACTTGGACAAATTGAGGCTGTTGAAGTTGAATTTGTTGTACTTGTCTCCCAATTGCGTTTCGGGATCTGAAATTACACAAAACAAGATCTCGT
The DNA here is from genome assembly GCA_035220615.1 of Leptothorax acervorum. Taxonomy (NCBI): domain Eukaryota; kingdom Metazoa; phylum Arthropoda; class Insecta; order Hymenoptera; family Formicidae; genus Leptothorax; species Leptothorax acervorum. Next base: position 717,812 of record JASTWQ010000030.1, on the reverse strand, counting down.
CAGATAACCAAATTCTCTCTTTTTTTTTCTATTTTACATTTTGTCATATTGATCTTCTAAATTACGAGCACTTACAATCCGAATTCAAGCAATTTATCTCTCTTTAATATAAAAAGTAAAATGATAAAAAGTCAATCTGCACATTTCGGATAATGAGTATCTAAAACTAAATTATCTCCGTTTGGCGATTACTCTTTAATACGAATAGCTCCTCGAAAAGATATTTTCACACTTGTCTTTTTGGTTTTTATTTAAAATCTCGTATAACAAAGCGAAACTTACTTGGCCTTCGCGTGTGTTAATATATGCGACTTGAGGTTCGTTGATTGTGCGAACTTTTTACTGCATCCGTCGAATGGACACACGTAGGGTCGATCGCCGGTGTGGATTCTCACGTGAGTGCGAAGATTGAAGTCAAGACTAAACCTTTTACCGCATCCCTCGAACGTACATTGAAACGGTTTCTCTCCTGTGTGCACCAATTGATGCCGTTTGAGTTTGGAGCTCTCAACAAAAGCCTTGCCGCATTCCGCACACACGTGTACCCGTGGCCCGTGCGTATGCAAATGTTTACGCATCGCGCTGTTATCACGGAACATCTTGGTGCATCCCTTATGGGGGCATGCGATCGTTCGCTCGACGCCGTCCACCATCGGAGGCTTGCGCACCTTCAGCTTGTGACCGGGTCGCGCAAACTCGGCAAGCTGTTTCGGATCCGAGAGGTCCAAACCAGGCATGCCGTCTGACACCGAGCTGTTCGAATTGAACTTGGCATTGGACTTGCCCGTCATGTATTCCGTGTAGTCGGGATCCGGTTCTGGATTCGAACCTTCATCTGGAACATCCACATCCAGGTCAGGCGCTAATAGGATGTTACCTTTAACAGCAACAAACGGAGAGCGGTCCCAAAAAAGCTACGGTAATTTTTCAATTGTTTGTTACTTTTACTAACTATACGATATATAATTTCATAATATATCATATAGTTCGGGATATTGTATAGATTATATTTTCTGTATAAACTCTATGTAACATATGCATATTTTTATATATTTATTATTTAGACGAAAGGAAACACAGAATAAACTGGGCAGGATTGTTGGAGAAAACACCTAGGGAAAAAATTTATAATAAAATTGCAACGATATAATTTTCTTGAACAAGGCAATTAAAACTATCCTTCGTACATTTACAATGCTTTAATTACCTTCTGATTTTTCTCAGAAATAAAATTTCTTTAATTTCTATTAAATTTCTTAAAATCATGAGATATATTTAAATACATTTTAACATTACTTTTTCTCATTGCAACCTTAAAAAAAAAACGTTTAATTATTCAGGAACTGTATAGGATGAAGATAAGGGAATGCACGCCGAAAGGAACGAAATACCCGTCACATCGCGTTCTTAGCAACAGCCTCCTTCCCCCAAGTTCTTCGCGAAGAAATTAATTAGGACAATAATGACAGAGCTCGTTTCGGAGTATTTCTACGAAATACGACTCGGTTTTTAAATAATATAACATGGAAGGCGCGAATCAACGAAATATCGATCGAGGATCGCTCGCCCGTGTCATCGACCGAGCACACCCGGTACGTGCGCTCGCAGTGCAGCATGGATCCGTCGTGACGTCAGAAGTCGGAGCTCGGCCTGCTCGGAGCTCGGAGCATCGCTCCGGCGCGGCGCGGCGCGTCGCCTGGACTTCTTTTGTGGGCCTCCGCCTTGGACTGTCGAGAAGTTCATGATATTTTTCTTCCCCGATGAAACGCAGCTAACTCGAGCTATATCTCTCTCAAACACGCAAAATTTGAATGTATCATCGGAACGACGTCCATAGGACGTTGAGTGCCGCGATGCTCCGCAACGTCGCTCGGCACGTCCGTCGCCGTCGCCGCCATTTGCTATTTTGCTCGGCGGTGGACGGGCGGGCAATCCGCCATCCGCCGCTTAAAAGAGGCCATTTTCAAAATATGGCTGCCCCCGTGGGGCCAAGCATAATGGCGTTCGCGCGATCAAAACAAACAACACGGCCTGTCAAGCCGGCTGGTCCGCGCGGACGACGCCGGCGGCCCAGGTCGCCGATCTTTCCGCGGGGCGATCGCGCGCCCGTGCAACGACGCAGTATCGATCTGAGCATCGCACCGGAAGTGCGTACCCGCCCGTGTGCGTGGAGGATACGACGGGCCAGAAGAACCGAGGGGAGAGAGAGAGAAAGATAGATAGAGAGACAGAGACGGGGAGAGGTAGAAAGAAAGAAAGAACCGTCCTTTCGGCCGTAGGGCCGTAGGCTCGGCGAAGGGAAAGCGGTGCGACGATTAAAAGGAGCGAGGAACGAGAGAAGAAAAAAAAAGAAATGGGGAGCTGGAGAGACGAGAAAAGATGAGAGCGAGAGATGTCCGTAAATGCGTGCACACTTGGACGTGTGGCGTACACTCACCGTCGTCCGTGCCGGACGCCCACATCGTTACCGAGAACTCTCCCTCGAGCGTCTTGATCTGCACCTGCTTCTGCTCCCACTTCCTAGCCTTGGTCTCGGTGGCCATCTCGCTGAAGATTGCGTGGTCAGAGGCGCGGAAACGCGTGCCACCGCTCTTGCGCGCCTTCTTAGCGGCCTTGCGCGACGGCCCGGGGCTGGACTCGACATAAATGTCGTTGTCCGGCACCGGGATCTGGTCGTACACGCTGAGCGGGTCCGCACCAACGATCTCCTCCTGGGTCTGCAGTATGATTTCCTCGCGGCCCGGCTCCGGCAGGGGCTGCAGCGCTATCATCGGCTGCCCGTCCTCGCCCTCGATCGTCGTCTCCACGGTCTCGCACGGTATCTCCACCGGGATCGTCTCTATCTCGACCTCCTGAATGTCCGGTTGAATCTCCACTTCGGTTATTATGTCCGAGGACGCCATATTAATCTCCGGCGGCGACGCCATGTTAACGTACCAAAATGGCTGGCCTGGCGACACGGGCCTCGGCAGGGACTCGTCGGACTTGAGCGTCCCGCGCCCACGTGACCACGGCTCGCGTCACACGCGCCAGGGAGCGCGGCGCGCAACGGTCACGGCGCCATCTTGGGAGTTGGGAGCGCGACCAGACGCTCCGCTCCGCGACGCGATTAAATCCTTCTTTTTCCTTTCTTTTCCTCTTATCGTTATTTTATTCGCGTTTGACGGTCGTGAGGCGTGAGCGCGATTCGAGAATTCTCACGCCGATCGAACGTCCACGGCTCGATGTTAACCATCATCTGAGGCTAAGGGACGGGGAAGCGACACCGAGAAACGAGGGTTAGGAGCTGCCTGCTGTCATCGCCGCAATGGACCTGTCCAAAGTGCCGAACGAGAAGAAATTGGACCTCTGCAAGTGGTATTTTCGCAGTACGTTGACGTCGCAACGCGATAATTGTTTCCGGTCTTAATACCGATTCTTTGCGCAACGATTTGTCGGATATTAAAACGGGGTTTAGCTTTTAGTGTCGTTGACCTCTTTCAGCTGCTTTTCCTTTGCTTTCTTGCGATAGTAATCTCTCATCTCGCTTTTCCTCCAAAATCCTAGATATATAATAAATACAGAGAAAGTAACGTACAGCGTAGCCAAAAGTCACATCAACTTGCCACATTTTCTTCAACTTTTCTTTGTTGTAGCTGGTTTTGCACTGCTGCCATTTCTTTGGGCCGTGAACGCGGTTTGGTTCTCGAAGGAGGCTTTCGTAGCACCACCTTACGAGGAACAGAAGCAGATTAAGAGATGTTGGTATCGATCAACTTATTTCCTACAACGAATTTGAGATTCTCTTCTCTAACAATACACATTTACGTTTCAGATGTAATTTTCTCTGCTATCGGTGCAATTATTTGGACAGCTGCCTTGGTGGCTTGGATTATCATCTTCCAAACCCAAAGAGCTGCGTGGGGTGAATTCGCCGATGCTATCAGCTACATAATTCCCACTGGTATTCCTTGAGTTCAATACTTTATATCGGTACACAGTAATTTATTACAGAAATATGTACAATAAACAATTGTATATTAAACTTTGCAATATATTTATGTCGTAATATAATTTATATAAATTCGTATGGTAACATCTGATATTGTCCAATAAAAAAATAACTTTTTTTTACATTTTGTATACATACATAATTAAAAAATATCGATCTCAAAAATTATTTAAAATAGCAGCGCTGTTATCTTTTCTCCGTTTAAAATTATCTACATTTAGATTCGTGTAGCAGTTATGACAAAAAATACTGTCCAAAATACACTGTTTATTCTCATATATTTAAATCTCTCTCGTATATCATCTGTGGAAATTTTATTCGGAAACGCTGCACCTTTTTTAGGTGTTTCAAGGAGATTATAAGTACGCAGATCCAGACACGTAAAAATCACATACCTCCGCGTCTACACGCCAAAAATTTGCAAATTTTGTTTCGCATTCTAAATTTGAATAACTCTTCGTCTTTGCATGTACAATCTTATATCTCTGTAAACTAATCTCGACAGAATCTGAAATAGCAAAACACAGGATGCACGTTACGTGTAATGACTTCACTTCTACGTCAACGAACAAGCAAAGCGGACTCACCAGTAGGGCAAGTAAATCCGCGCACATGAGCATGTAAAATACATTGTGCCATCCGCTCCATCGAGACACTAGACCTGCTAATAACGGACCAACCGCAGCACCGATACTACCAGTTCCATCGATAATGGCAGTCACTGTAGCTAAGGCCTTCGAATTTTCTCCTAAACTAGAATGAGTTCCCAGTTCGGCCGATACAGCGGTCGTTATTAATGCATAGGGGCCGTTCACTAATAGTCCTCCTATCAGTAGTAATACTATATTGACGCCTAGGCTGGTATGGCCGATATAGTCGTATACAAATAACTGAAATATATAACGCATGTATTAAAATGCAAGCACTATAATATATACTATATATAAAATTATCAATCTCGACAATGTGGGGTATATGCGTGAAGAGTTATTAAAAATCTATTTCCGACACAGAATGTTTAAAAAAAAAATATTGTGCTCACCGCAGGAAATGCAAGTGCAAACATCGCGGCGCATGTTAACGCACTCATGCCACTATAATCGGAGAGAACTCCAGCTGCTATGGCGCCTACTATACCACCCACATCGAACAGAACCGACAGATCTGCGCTCACAGTCGTACCGTACGTAGCTGCAAGAAATTATTATTAAAACTCTAAAATAACATTACATCGCTAGTCGAAGATTAATGTTGTCGCGAATACCAACTTGAGGCCGCGATGTACAATGGTAACCAGTAGAGGAATGTATAGCTAACGAGCTTCGCGAAAAATAGCGATAAGGAGTACTCGATGACACCCGGTATCTTCATAGCTCCTATGAAGCCAATTGCGTTATTACGAGATGTATTATGATCACGTCGATGTCCAGACAGCATTGGGCTGGTTTCAGATCGCCCACTTGTCGTATTCTTTTAGACATAAATTAAATTAAATATTACTAATAATATTTATTACACTCACGTTAGAAAAAAGCAGTTATGATATTAATAAATTTTATAATAACACATTGCTACTCAGGATACATATTCTTGCGCGGTTTAAGAATTACGAATAAGTTAAATAATCATAATATATATAACATATACACATGCATTGCAATCTTTCGTTAAAATAACATGTAATTTACGTTACATTTTATAAAGGAAAGTAGAAGCGTTATTAACTATATGGAAGAGTGGCATGCACTTACGTCGGCAGCAAGTTGTTCACGGTAGACACAGCGATAGATGACACGCTACGTACAGTAGATGCTTATTTATTACGGACGTGCAAACTAAAATTCTACTAAAAATAATTTAACGATTTATCTTGACGCTTGTATTACTAAAAAAAAAAAAAACCAGGAAAACTAAAAGAAACAAAATTGTAATCACAGAAACGTAAAGTAGACAACATGCTTACGATTTAATTACAAACATGCTATTACGTGTGTTAATCGACAAGTAATGTGTTACGCTACAGAATTTTACGCTTATTAAAATGAAAAAGAAAAGACATCTACTATGCTAGTATTTGCTGAATGAAAAAGCGCAAGAATATTGACAGCGACTACGGGGAACTTACGTCGGTGTTATTACGAGATTCGTAACCTACGTCAAGCGAGTCATCGTCCGAGCTATTCGTTACATCAATTTTCCGATATCCTAGGGAAGCGGGCGGGCTATATCCTATGTCGAGGGGGCTCGGTATTAGAAACAGGAAGATGATAAATCCCACCACTCCCATTATCATCCCAGGCACTATGAAACTCAGGCTCCAATCGGACTCGACGTATGCCGCTGCGATCAAACTGCCTAATATATTTCCTATGGACGTATGAGAGTTCCATATTCCAAAGATCAAGCCGCGTTTGTCTTTTCCGAACCAATTTCCCATAACAGTTACTACACCTGGCCATCCAGAAGTTTGAAAGACTCCGCCTAGGGCCTATATACGGGGAAAGAAAAGAAGGATGAAAGAACGTCTGCATCAGTATGTTTTACAACGTATCGATATATTTACCTGCACGAAAACGAAGTACCACAGATTATGAATATTGTACGGTTTAGCTACTCCGAACAGATAGCACGATATGCCTGACACGAGCATACCAATGGAAAGGAAGTATCGTAGATTTACCCTCTCCGCTATGAATCCACTGTGTGAAAAAGAGAAAGACGATTAATGACAAAATTCATAATAGCATAAGAATGATGAGATCACTTCAAGGTATCCACCTGAGAAACATAGCCGCTGCATATGCGAATAGGAATGCCGAGTCCAGCATGCCAAGCAACGCCGGCGCATCTTTCGTATCTGTAGAAATAACATAACGCAGTTTATTCGCACACTCTAAGCATTTATTTTTTCTGCGATATTGTCTTACACTCATCGCTTTCTCTTCTTACCAAATGGAGCCCAATCGCACCAGGTATCCCGGTTACTGTCATTCACTATAATATCCGCAGGTACTGGCAGATTGCTGCAATTGAGACTCAGAACGTTCTTCACTACGGATATCGGCTTTCGAGTCAAATGATAACAAGTGTACGCTAGGTAAGTGAGCGCCAGTACGCCTCCTCGATGCCACGCTATCCAATTGACACGATGATGCTCGCAACGACCGTCACACATATACCTTGCGCATTGCAGGCCCCACGGCAAATCCCTCGTCGGTCCGCTCATATTTAATACTTTCTTCGAGTGATCAATAAGCGCATTCCGTGTTCGTCAAGCGAGTATTAAACCTCTAATCATCGAACAACAAAACAAAATGTGCTTTGTACTCTTGTAATCTTTGGTCGCAGGATTCTCTTTGTGCAGACACGACCATATAATCTCTAATTCTTGTCGTAACATCCGACATATGTTAAATGCAACTGGATTTAAATAAATAATTCAGATCACAATTATATTAATTTGCTAAATCGACGAACACATAGAGATCTCTTTGTGCGATCTCTCGACGAATTATCCACGTACGACGTTGCTTCCAGGACGCTTCGCATAGTACTGGTCGTTCGTCCGCTACCGCCCAGTGGCAAAGTGTCAATCGAAGCCTAAAAACTAATTGACAATGACAGTAGTAAATAAACGCAGCTGTCAGTCATAACCTGGAAACAGAGGAAGGATCTATAGAGGATTTAAACACAGTGGCGATGAGCATCTGAATTGAATATTATCTACCTAGGAGATTCCGGAAGCAGATAAAAATTCTCGGTATGTAAATGCAATCCTTTTGTCTTTTGTCTTTCTTCTCCCTCCCTTTTCTTGGAAATACAATAATGTTTACACCACTACGAGATGACTGTGCGACGTCAGCAACGCCCACACACACACACACACACTCCGGACAGTCCGACTCTCATACTCCCAATACTCCCATGTGTGTACATATACATACATACGTTGACTGAATTTCTGTTGTATGAGTTGTATCAATAGGTACTAATTGCAACACGTTTTCAAATGCGTTTATTGTTACATGGTCCTTGGACAATATTACCACCTGCCACCTGCCACGTTAGTAAATATATTTTACAAATATATGCTTCGTAATTGCACTAATAATCATGATCGGTTTAAGCCGTTTAAGGTTATCTCGCGACGGTAATGAACGTCTCTTTCCAAAGAAAATCAAAGGAAAAAAATAAATTAAAATTTTATATGCGCACAGATATAGGCAGATCCAATATTGATTTGCATAGTGTACTTACATTGCTGTAATTTGTGATTACAGAACAGCGTGATAGAGATTTCAATTTGGACAACCGGCGTCGCCGTAGAATGCCATGAGTGACCTCAAGGTGTATCCTTATTTTACAAACTATTTGTTCATAATAAGATTCGTTACTCAATTCGCTGTCTTTGAAACCTTAACGTTACACAGAGATCTGTCTGTGCCTTTCCCAAGCGCCAGAGAAGCGGAAGTCGCCTATCAAGTGCTCAGAGTTGACAAGGAGCCACCAAGAAGCGGAGTCACAAAGAATCTTACGTTGAACGACAACCTTCTGGAAGTGTAAGTGCAAAATCATTAAATCTCCTTGTATGTCGCTTTACTGACGTTAATCATTCTTTGTGCAGGTCATTCAGCAGTAAGGAAGCGAGGAAGGTACGCGTAGCCCTTACATCCTTCTTCGATAATCTACTATTGGTCACGGAAACCATTCAACAATTCGGCCCACCTGAGCCGACATATACTCATTACTGAGCCAATATACACGCATTATGGAGCATACTCCTGCGCCTTACGGTCCTAGGGCTGTCTACGGATATGCCATGTACATCGGCTCGAATATGCTCTTTCTGTTGTACGTGATATGGGCGATAATACCGGACGAAGTGCTGCATGATTATTTAGGCCTGACGTATTGGCCCTCCAAGTATTGGGCAGTCGCGATCCCCATATGGGCGCTGACCGCTCTAGCTACATTTGCGTTTTTTATTTATCCGGCTATCAATATGTTGATAACTCCGGATATCGATGATATTCGAACCATCACGGATAAGTACTCTCTGCAAAAAACCGAAACTACTCCAGGCGGAATACCAGCTGTGTCCGACATACCGATTACAGAAGTTTGCAGGAGATTATATCTGAGAAAAAATAGCTCATAAATATTGTAACAATTATAATTTATTTTTTGCATTGAGGTGAGTGTACAACTTGTTAGAAATAATATTTAAGAGACACGTACTGTACGAATCTTAAAATAAAATTTTAATAGTAATAGGCTAGAATATATAATAGTAAAATAGAATAAAATTTTAAAAGGAATAATGATATTCGAGCATACAGCATAGTGTAAAAGTACTTTCTTTAAAAATTCTGAAGCCTTGTAAATTCTACATAGATTTACGTTGTTATTAAAATCCATAATGTTTCAAAATCGAACTTGTTACGGGACCATTTTTAAAATAAAAGTGACTTTCTACGTCTACGTCAGATATAAAGATAAAATCACCAGAAGCAAACATGTACATACATATATTATATGCATTATTAATAAATGTATGTACAACATTGAGCGATTAGCACTGGAGATCGATGGACGTCATCTTTTTTTTTATAAGAAGTGATTATATTATAATATTGTTATTATTACATGTATAATATTGCACACACATTTTTACACTGTACGTACAATGGGGAGCAAAAATGGGTTCCTTTTTCGGTGCAGATGAGCACGCTATCTGTTGTAGGGACAGTTGCTGCACTTACTGCCATTTACTTACCTATGCTCATTTACACCGAAAAAGAAACTCATTTTTGCTCCCCATTGTATATCACTGTATGAGACTCCATGCTGTGTATGTTACATAATCAATGTAGGCTATTAGTATAGACCGCGAAATGAGAGTATCAACATTTCGTTTCATGATTATCGCCAATTTACAATGAGAAACTTAATTCTCGAGAAGGACACGTGCGAGAGGAGTGACGCTGATAGAAATGACAGCAAGGACAATTTTGATACCGAGAATCCCCGCAAGACGATCGTGGATCTACGGCAATTGTTAAGAGATAAAATTAACAAAAATGAAATATTTTGTAGCTTCGAAATCGTTTCTACGAGGAAACCCGGCGCGTTTTACCGAAGGTCTGTATAACGAAAGAGATCAGGCCAACAGTACGATGATTTTTAATTAGAACAATGTTACGCTAATACGAAGGGCAAGTTTTTTCTCGAAACACGAGAGACTCCACTACAGATTTACGATGGTTTTAGTATTTTATTGAGGTTATAAGTTATAACTGTGCGTGATCCTAATAGCGTTTTCCATTGGGAAAAACTCGCAGCACTGAGTGCAATTTTATTGTTGTAATATAGAAATCAGTTTATATATTTTCAGTGTTTAATGTTCTACTGGCAAAAATTTGTCAAATTAAACACAGTAGAACATTAAACACTGAAAATATGTGAACTGATTTTTATATTACAACAATAAAATTGCACTCAGTGCTGCGAGTTTTTCCCAATGGAAAACGCTATAAATTTTTGTAAAACAATATCAGTCTTTGTTTTTCGAGAAAACGATGTAGGGCAAAGAAACAAAAAAATATGTATATATATATAAATAAATGTATATAATATGTATGTATTTATATGTATGGCGTGGGCATTAGACTTCTCGTAGATATGGAAGAGTACTCGCCCCTCTTTTACGCGTTAACGTGGCATAACGAAGCAGCTTCCAGCAGCAATATAAGCTATCTACCGTTGGAGTTGGTGGAAAATTTTCCGCCCAATACTCTTTTACATCTAGCAGCTAAAGGTCTAAAACGTGACGAAGTCGTCCGTATCCTGAGAAAGACCCTTGCCCTCGGAATAGTTAATATATTTGCATTGCGAGGAGGTAATTAATCGTCGACTTCTAGAACGTCTTTTCGACCGAACTCTGATTATCTTCGTCGACGATCGTCTCTCACCTATCTGTAATCACGTATATCTGTAGTCTGTAGTGTTATGTTAACATGAGTAGAATTAATAATTTTTCTGATAAATGAGAAGAAAAATAATTAGATGAGAAACGATAAATTATCTGAAATTTCAAGTTTTTTCGAATTAATTGCCGACCGAGTTAATCAGAATTTGATTAAAGTCGCTCTCAAATCGCGTTGGATATTTTACATGTGAAACTTGAACTTCCAAAAATGTGTTCTTAATTTACATTCCGGTAGGCTTGAAATACCCTGTAGAATTGTAGATCAAAGCGCATGTCGCAATGTACCGTTAAACGATTGTGATCGATATAACTTGTATGCCTGCGATTATCAGAGCTAGGAGAATCGAATTCGCGGTAAAACCGGTTCCTGAGGCTCGAGTTTATCTTCCCCGAAGTGTTTTGTCGGGAAACTACACGTTTGGTCGACTTGCAGATTCGTTGTCTGAGAACGCGAACGGTGACTTCGAGCACGCGGCGGATCTGGTTGCTTTCATCAGAGAGCAGTTTGGCGACACGTTTTGCGTGTGCGTCGCGGGTTATCCGCACACGCACCCGGAGTCGCCCTCCAAGGAGCTCGACTTGTATTACCTAAAAGCGAAAGTAAACGATCGACGATCGTCAAAGTCGCGAGTTATAACTCGCGCGAGCATGATTCATTGAGTGAGAGATATAATTCGTCCGAGCAATAATTTCAGTTGTAAAATATTTTTAGGTGGAGGCGGGCGCGGATTTTATCATAACGCAAATATGTTTCGAGTCTCGAGTCCTGATAGACTTCGTGAGGGATTGTCGGGAGATCGGGATTCGAGTTCCGATTCTACCCGGGATCCTCGCGCCAGCGAGTCACGCGTGTTTGGAGAAAATGACAGACATATGCGGGCTCCACGTACCGGGCAAAATTAAAGACGATTTGGCACAAATGAAGGAGGACGATCGAGCGGCGAGGAAATATTCAGTCGACTTAATTGCGCGGATAATTACGGACGTGATTAAAAGCGGAGTCACGTGTGGTTTTCAATTATCTACGCTAAACAGGTAAAACATCAACGGAGATTTCAAGCGAGAAAATTCTATAAATTTGAAAAATGATTTTTCTTATGCGTATTATATTGTATATTTGTATTAGATTATCATTGGTGGCGGAAATATGCAAGCGCGTAAAATTTCTCAGAGCAGAAAGCCCGTAGCGGAAATCTACACTTGCTCTGGAACCACATTTCAGGAAAGTCAGAAATCAAGCGGGAGGAAGAAAAGAGTTAAGACAAATTTAGACAAATTAATGTCTTGTGCGAAACAATTAAATAAAATCGATCGATCGTAAAATCGACCCGCACGCGCGCTTTATTTTAATTATTATTAATTAATTAACTTAATTATTCATTGCGGTCATTTAATCATGTCAACGCTTTCATAAACTCCATGCCGTTAATATATTGGTGATTACATCCCGGTAAGTCGCGAGATCCAGTGAGATCGCGACGCAGGGCGCACCGCACCCGCGGTCACCCCTGAACGGTCGGGCGCCACGAGGCGGCACGAGGCGTGCTCGGCGCGTGCGCGCCGCCACTGTGGCGCCGCGCTGCGCCGCGGTCGGGAGTCAGTTGAAGTTGGAAGTCAGTCGAGTTGAGGCGCCGCAGGCACCGCGTGGTCGGTCGATTAGTCAGACGGTTGAATCGAGTCGGTCAGTTCGAGGGTACGGGACGCCCGCGCAGGATACAACCCACGCAGGATAATAAGAATGGCACTCTTTCGCTTCACCCCGAAACGCTGCCTCGACGTTCAGGTGAGTCTCGCCCTTTTTTTTTTTCCCCCGGAGTGCCGAGTGCCGAGGTTTCGCGTCTTTTGAATTTATCAGTCGTTTGTTCGGCACGAGAAAAACACAGTAAAACACGGCGGCCGTGCTGTTCGAAATTCGAAAGATTCCGCGAATGGAACACGGCGGACGCCTCCGAGATTTATTTGTGTGGGGTGGATTCTCCAACCGCGAATGGTTTTCGTCGCCAGCGAACGGCTGGCCGCGATGTTCTATCGACCACTCACTTGACGGAACTCTCCCGTCCCGCGAAAGAACGAGCGGGTGGGCTTCCGAATTCGTCGATAGAGAGACGATCGAGATCGACCACAATTGAGCTCACGCCTCACGGTCGATCCTTCAACGTACGAACGGTGCGAAGGATCCTCTCGGTCGCTCCGAAACAAACTTTTTTTCAAAAAGGTATTATCTGTATGTGCTCGATCGTACGTGTGTATGGGTATGCCTGTCCCTTCTGCGGTGCGCAGGATGCGAGGCTATTTGTGAATGTGTTGGTCGGTCGTTGTGCGCGCACCGGGACTCTTCATTGTGGATTCGTAGACCTTTCATTTTCAGCAGGACGGGAGGGGAGAAGAGACCGCGGTTTAATGTGTGCGTGTGCGTGTGGTATGACCTTGCAGTAGCATATCATTAGTCGATTATTATGAACATCAATAGAAAATAAATAAATCTCTTCATATTAAAATTCCTTTAAATGAAATCGGAACAGTCATGGTTTATATTCGTGTCCATGTATATTTACAGTGTAAATATGTTTGTCTGGTTGCAATGTTGTATGTATGTGTGTGTGTCGCGCGTGAAACTCGAGTCTCGAACCTAGCAGGAGTAGCAGGTAGAGAGCTGATAACGGTCGGAACAGAACTGATTAGTCGAGGCACTCTTTTCGTTGCTCATCGCGATAATTTTTTTTTAGGAAGTTCTGTCGAAATTGTCATAACCTTGCGCACACCCCCGGTGTCCCAGAAAACCGAAGCTCATTGTCAGCCTCAACGTCGTGTTAGTTGTTACGTCGAGGAATTTTCTTTTCTGTTGAGGAGAACGTCTCTTTTTGGGATCCATCGAAGGCTCCGACATTGAACTCGGCATTGGAGTTCTGGGGCGTTCTGCAGAGAGTTGCATAAGGGGATACCCTGCGCCTTTAAGCATTTAAGTCGATCGATCCGCGGCAGCCAGTGCCACGCGTCTTTGCGATGCACTCGGCGTCGCATGCACCCATGCACCGTAAAATGCAACGCGTTTGCCGACGCATTGAATCGATCCGGGAATGTCCCGAGATCGACTCGCTCTTCGCAGGACCAGTACAGATTTATCAACGCAAATGGATTCTGGTATCCGCGCAAGCAGATTTTCCTACCTTGACATATTTTTCTATCTTCGAGTAATAATTTATGTAGAGGAAAATCCTATATAATATATACGAAGTAATGGGAATTAATTAAAGGCAGCATGAATCATATTTTCGGCGTAAATATAACGCGATTTGTGTGAGACGTAAATATATTTTATATTAATAAAATGAATATAAATAATGAATGTAAAAAATATATTATACATTATAGATGTGTTTTTATATCTTACCATATTTTAATTCAAGTAAGAAATAATGTGTCAATGAGATGGTATTAGCACAGTTGAAAAAAATAGTTGAATAGTTAGATCCTTGAGTAATTAATATTTATGTTACGCTAATCATTTCTTTTCACCTGCCAACTGATAGTCTCATTGTCAGAGCTTGCATAGGAACGATCTCGCGCTATCTGCATCCGCGAGACTAATAAAGATACACCTGTAATCTGTATATTTGATCCGCATTCGGAATTAATTGCGACATTAATTACGGTTCTTGTGTTTTAGCGGAATACCAAGGTTTAAGCGTTTGACTTTGCAAGCACATATACATATATGTATCTGAAATCGGAAATGCAACGTCAGCTATCGCGCAAACTACTCATATTTTTTCCATGTCGACGCATCGAAAAAACAGCGAACGCGAACAGCGACGAAAGGACTTGCGAAAAGCAATCGAATTTGCACGGTGGCGATTTATATTAGCGCGAATGGAAGAAAAATTGTCGTGAGAAGGAAATGGTCGAATCTACGAGCGAGCGGAGCGAGTCGATGAGAGTCCTCTTCGCCGCAAGGCTGACGTCAGATATTTTTTCTCTCTAATTAACGTACCGCGGAATTTCACGGTTTAATAGGGGACAAGACCGCATTGAGTTTCTTTCTCGTTCCTTCTTTTTCTCTCTCTCTCTCTCTCTTTCCTCCTTTCTCTCTTACAAGAAAGAGCGAATAGGGGGATTCACGAATCTCTCGCGGTCGAGCTCAAGTTTGCAAGTCCGTCACTTCCGATCCCACCTGAGCACGAGTAAAAATTATCTCTACTCGCGATTACGCAATGCGTGTCGACGTGTCTTCGTGCACGCATGCACGTTCGAAATCAACTCGCGCGTGCATTCGTCTGATTGTGAGTGACACGCGTCGCGTTACTTCGCGAAACCGATCTATACGGGGTGACCGAGAAAGACGTGTTACCATCCGAAAGTAATTTTGAGCATTTAAATTTAAAATGATGGGACAATCGCCGAGTTCCTGAACCGCACGATTTAAATGCAGCTTCCCATATTCACGGTATCGAAAATCGAACGTTTTCAGCGTACCAATGCACCTAAAAATTTTTCGTATTCTGCTTTTACACTACTAATAAGTATATGCTTTTTTATACCGCTATGTAGAAAATTTAGTCCGTCCGCGACACGATTCACACATCTCTAAACGTGTTGCGACACGTTTTAGAACAGAAGACGCTCTAGGCGGCGAGATGATTCCGAGCGGCGTATTCTAATTGAATTAAGGATCAATACCTCGATTCAAAGCGACTAATTTTTCATAATTATTAATTACTTAATAATACACGTATTAAATGATAATAAGAATCCCCTACGGCTGACAAATCCTAATAATTCTTCAGGCTTATTCTCTCCTTTTTTTTAAATGTAATATTGTAATTTATTCGAGAGATTTGAACTCTTGAGATGCACACAGGTGACGTAACGATCCTATTTCCTTGAAAAAAAAAAAAGAAAAAACGGGGTTTTTGCCTTTCCGTGCTCCTAATGAGAAAATAATATCGGTAAGACGTTACACAACGCGCGCACACGTGAAGCAAAGTTCTTATGTACGCACGTGGCGTGCAACAAGAGCACCGGTACTCGACTCAATTTTCCCCTTCGTCTCGCCGGCGCAGAATGTCCATTGAGCGGTTTTGCAAGGCGCTGGGCTAATTTTAGCGGCGATTTCGAGGCCGAAAATCCGCCTGCGCGCCCCGTTGGCGTTGCTCCCGTAATCCACATCGGCCGTAACCCTGCCGGTCCCGCATCTCGCGTCCTAACTAGGCCAAGTTGCCTTGATCGCTAAGTCATCCCCGAGGGTCGAAACTCCTCGATGATCGAGTAGAAATCTCTATATTAAGATGGGCCCGGGCTTACGTCACCAATCGAGATTCTGGACCGCAAGTATTCGCGCCTCGAGAAATCGTGCGATTCTAGGATGTGACCCAGACGAATTCGCCGAGTTACTTTTTTTCTCAGAGTAGAGTTGTAGGTTGTTAATGGTGTTGCAGACTTTTTAATATTTATTTATTGAATATCTGAATGACGAATGAGGAACTAATGAGACTCGGAGGTATCTAAGTGAATTTATTATATCACAACTCTTGGCAGGCTTGATGTAATTTTCTTGTACGACTGTATATACATCACACCTGTTACCTAATGCCGACGATGCACGATGGCCTGTCGCGTAACGAACTATTTCAGGGGCGATTCTTTCATTTCAAGCCCGAACGCGTCGTTTATTATTAGATCCTTCTACTTGACCTGACTCCATGTCAACACGTATTTCACTGTCATCGCGTATTTTGCAAAGCAGCCTTTTTTATCTCTTTACAAATCTATTAAATCCTCGACGAGCCGTGACGAAGAGTTTGTTTCTTACAAAACACACTCGGCAGTTAAATTCCCACGGTATTTTAACTATGGAGTGTCTCGGATAGTCCCAAGCACAATTCGGGATTAACGTGAATGCGATAATGCTATTTTGAACGGCCTCAGTTATGTCATGGTTTTAAAATTAAAAGCCTTAGAGAAAGAGAGAGAGAGAGAGAGAGAGAGAGAGGGGGGGGGGAGTGTTTACTGTATGGCCTGTATGCAAATCGATTCATCCTTACTTCATACATCAGGAAAGTTGTATCGAGGAATTGAGGACTATTAATCGGTCAATACTTCAATATTGTTTATTACGACTGTAGTAGTACACACATGAATACACACAATATATGTATATGTGTGTGTTCACACATATGTAATTAAAAAAAAATTTTTAAGTATTCTAATCTTTCTTTGTAACGCAAATTTCAACTCAGTGATAACTGAAAGATGTTATCTCGCTTTGGTTATTAAGGACACGGTTAAATATTGACGCATATGTTCTGAGCCAGCGAGTGTTCTGCAATTTACTGCTCTTGCGCGATAAAAATTGCGTTTACATACTTACGACAGCGAGCTGTCGAAATTATATTGCTACCCGGTGACGTGTTTTGTCACAAAAGAAATTTAAACAAGTGACTCAAGTACATTTTGTTATGCCACTTTTTATTTTATATTACATCATTTATTATTACTTAGAATAGCTCAATGAATTGTTCAAGATTTACGAAACTTATAAATTTTGTAATTTTTACTTTTGCTTAAAATTTTATTGTCTCTTTGTTAATACTCTTTCGCCATACGTTATAATCATTCTTGCATTAACAGTTTTTATTTACATGTTTTTTTCTTAAACATTTATATTCTTTAAAAATTTCTGTAGTCGATGAATTAACCATCATAGAAAACCATCACAAATTTCAATACATATTCTAATGTAAAATATATATTTTGTTTATATATATAATGCTACATGTATAATAAGTTTCTCTCTCTTAAATAAAATTATATTTCGAGATTCCAGATTACATTTTTGGAATACAAAAAGTCATGAAAAATTTAAGTTAGAATATTGATAAATGTTAGAATATTGATAAATGAATTTATTTGATGTACATGTAAAATTTGCAATGCAAAAAGGCTGACATCTCAGACAACCTGCTCGTTTAGCGCCATTTGATTATGTGGCGTGTGAAGAATGAGATAATCGTGACTGACGGGTGTGTTTCATTGGTAATGCCCTTCAGAGTGGACCGATTACACAATTGGTGATAACGAGTGCCGTTATCACATCTGGCCCACATGATTTGCTGACAATTAATCGGGCGTATTGTTCGCGCGTCTTGATCTGATTAAAGCCAAGTGCGTTAGATCGTCACAAACATAATCCGGTAAATTAGTTTCCTTATTGGATTTGTAGTTTTAATCTCCTCCAAAATCCTTATTCAAACTTTATCATCGAGAGCGGAAGTATTTCGTGCCACAAAGATATTTTTATAAAAATAGTAACATTTTCTGTTATTCTACTAAAGAACTCATGTTTATTTTTAATAATTGTCCTATTTCATCCTTAATAATTGTTTCTATACAGTACAATAATGTTTTTTAAATACATTATAGTATTTAACAAAAAGTAATATATTTTACATATAAATATAGAATATTATCTATATTATATTATTCTTTCAATTAGAAGCAAATTTTGTGTAAGAAATATCTCCTAGTTTTATTAGTTTTATTTTGTAGAAACGCAAGTATATATGTAGGTACATATATAGTGACGTAATTGTGCGTGCGGACAATTTTTCTGATTAAACGCGGCTTATAAGTTAGGTTTGTGCAATTATATAATAACTTGTGCGTTAAGGGACTTTATTACCTTGTCGCTGTGCGGTCTAGTATACGAATGAAAGAGGAATTCCAGCGAATGTAATGAAAAGGCCATGAATTTGAAACAGTAGACTCGCGGAAAAGTATTTTTTTTCCCGTGGGACAAACCGATATTTTAATCGCGATTGTTCGCGAAAGGGTTGCAAAAAATAATTTTTAGAATTTTATTGAATTACAAAACGCATCAAGGATCAATTAGAACATTTGTTCTATCGTAAGAATTTTTTAATTCTATTTGTTGCGATCTCTATTTTTTATCCTTCTCAAACTTCTTACTTCTTCTTAACAGTTGACAACATGGATTTTTGTCTTATTTCTTCAAATTTTCTTCAAAGAAGTAAACGGGAAACTTTCACGCCGCATAATGCGGATTTATACCGAGGAAAGGACTCGAACCTGAACAAGGTCTGTGACCTTGGTCTGCAAACCGGTTGGGGTTACCTTGGTGCTTCCACTTTTGTTCCCGGGTCGATTTTCTTGCACGAATGTGTGGCGTAACCGGCTGGGAATTATAATCGTACTCGCGGACTTTTACTTTCGAAATGTAAATGAAGACACGCTCTATTACAATATATTCGTGAACTTCGTTTGTACACTTAGATAACGTATACATATACACACAGTGTATAACTATCTTTTTAGCCTTATCGTTATTGATTACTTATTTCGCTACGTCATGAAACGTACGTACACCGAGGTGTATTTATTGGTAATGCGTAATGTATGCTAATGCATGCTAATTTCTGTAATTTTCATAGAACGTTATGTGTCACAACCGCGATATATTCCTTTCTGGTATCTCGGTGACCTCGAGAAAGCGACTTAATATTCCGTGACGAAAGGGTTTACGAGGGGGGAAACGGGGCAGTCGTGTCAGTCGGATAAACAGGCCAGATCGTATAGCTTTCATGAAGAATTCAGCACAAGCGGTGGTAGATTAATCCCGAAATAGCGTCGGACCGATACCTATATTGATTATTCCGAGGATAATGTCCATCTGTGAAAGCAACGTTCGGTTTTTCCCCGATACCATAATCGAATCGCGCTCACGGCGATCGCCGGTCCAAGTCTGATCGTGCGTGGTGAGATTCTGTAACTCGTTAACGACAGTTTCGTTATTGTTATGTTGCCGTTGCGCAGCTTTTTTATATTATTATATAAAATATCTGCGCAACGACAATAGGCCTGTTTGTTTTAGCTAAACTTCTTGCATGTCACGGTTCATCTCTCCTTTTTTTCTTTTCACGTTGGTGAGAAAAAGAGGAAAGATGAACTGTGCAAGAAGTTCAGCTAAAACGAACAGGCCTAATATAATGATAACGAAACTGTTGTTAACGAGTGCGGAGTTACAGAATCTCGCTACCCTGATCGCGCAGACGAGTCACGAAATTGTTGATGTCCCACATGCACTCAAAGTCCATCGATAAAGATATCCCGCAGTAAGATATAGTTTACATATATACAATGGTGACAACTGGTGACAGTGCAGGAATACAAGATAAATTGTTTTCTCTCTCTAGTCTCTTTCCATAAGAGTGTAAAATATCGATTATTCATAGAATTATCTTTGCGACTAAAGAGTTTCCAAACTAAAATTGATTCGGTTAAACTTTGTAATAATAATTTAAATGGTTTAGAATAATTTAGCAAGCTGGAGTTTTCTGGATCGTTTGCGTATTACTTTAATTGGGTCGCTTGATATTAATCTACGAGGAAAAGCGAGCAGTTTGATTTATCCTCGTAAGAAGTATGTTACGAGATCGCGGATTATTGCAGAGTGCGCGACTATTCCTTATCTGTGCGGGTGATGTATGATGTATCTCGATCCCGTTTCACGACAATTGATTTTTTACGATCGAAAGTGGTTCTATACGCGCGAAAGGAGATAATCGCATACGTGAGTAAGCGAGTTACGGTGCAAAGTGACGGCGGCCCATAAAATGACGTCAAATGTGCCAATGTATCGGTCAGCACATGTGGGACGATAATCCCGTCATCCTGGGGCAGCGATGAGCCCGCTAACCAGAAACATATTGTACTCTCGTACCGTCGGGGATCGTCATCCGCGAGTGTTGTACGGTTTATCATTGACAGTTAACATGATCGATTCGTCTACTGACGTATAAGTGCATGAGAGGAGACGTCTCTATACCTATACCTATGTCTGTTATTTCTCCGTCATTCGACGCGACGTGCATTTCTAGAAGTATGATGTGAATCATTTCATTATATCATCGTATCTCAACATCGCAAATCTATATCGAGATTCTTGTACACAAGATATGTGTGTGAGCTTGTAGAATTTCTCCCCTCTGACGTAATTAGAAAAGTATTAGCAAAAGTTTTTCCTTCAGGGATACGATTATTCGATTAAATTTATTAATGATCGAATGCAGAAGGGAGAGAAGAAATGATTTTCGCGTGAGACGATTTTTGCCACGTGTCGATGACTGAGACGTATGTCCAGAGAATGTATATGCATACGCGTGAGTGTTGGAAGCTTTTATCATTGGTCTTCCGGATGACACTTCCGGATGAGGCTGACATTTCTTACACAATAAATATATTATTACAAAATATATAATTCAATCTGCCGAAAAGCGTGAGGAGCTTTAATGTACGAATTTTGTATTGTCACCTACCATCGGCATTCAAAAGTACACGATGAATACAATGTATTATTAATTTTTTAAATATATCTAACGGTGTTTTAACACATTTTGTCATTTAAATTAATATTATTTTAAGAACCGGAGAATTAATAAATTGCATCTACTGCTGCACAATGTAGGTACACGATACAATTTTATTGTTAGTGACGGAAATGTAATTTGAAAATACAAACACGAGCGCGAGAGATTCATTTAAAAAATCAGTAATTACAAAAAAGTCACTTTTAGTGAATTTGCATAATTTATAATTATGTCATATAAATGCAAGACTATAATCTATACTCACGAGGAGTTACACAGTGAACTTTACCCTCGCAAGACTAAACTTTGTTATCACCAGCCGAGAAGACTCATTGAAAATTTTATCAGCTGCTATTTATTCGCAAGTTTGGTCGGCCTCACATTTCACTAGCTTTTTTTTCAATGTTTTATCTTACCTACGTCATATTACATATGTAGAACAGTAACGAAATTGTATTGTATTGTGTTATACCTGCTCTGTAACTCTTTCGCACACTCGCAATCGGAGTCTGTTATTGAAAAACGAGCCGTGTGCATTTTGATACGTAAAAGTTAACTCGCGTCTATATCTGTGACGTTATCTCCCACGCGATAAATATCGATATCGCTGCGTACTTTAATTGGATACCGATCTCGCATTTCGTGATCGCGATGCGTCTGCGGGAGGATGACAATTAAGTTGAATGGCAACTTGATTCGCGAGCCTCGTCTGTTTCTACATACTTGAGCGTCGCGGATAGTATGTTGTCCCTCTTAATGTGATTACCATCAATTGTTCCACCGCGAGGTTGAGTGGGTTAAACGCATATTTTAAAGGGTTAATCGTATTTGCCGCATGATTGAGACCCTCGAAGACCGAGCGCCCTCCAATTGTTATTCAATCGATCTGCGGCTCGTTCAAGTGTTATCCGCAGAATTGAATCTTGATAAATCGATAAGCACTTCTTGATTCAGAAATAGGAAATGACGCTGATATTTTTGACGCGTCCTCGAATAGCCGTCTTCGTTAATTAAAAGATTGAGACGATTATAATTACGCGATTGAGACTACGGCAGATTATCGCAGGCGATAAAAATTATCATTATTATTGTGCTGTTATTTATCTCTGTTTTATTATTTTTTCTCACTTTTCTCACTCCTTTTGAAAATGGTAAATGATTCTTGCATACTTCTGGAAATGTACGAAGAATCGTTGTATTTTTATGGAGGGAGGCTAGAATTTTTCCGACACTTTGACATCGATCCTCTTATCGCGCTCGCGTCTTGCACGGTAACCCGAATTGCACGTCAAACCGAAGTCCTTTTATTTTTAGCCGTGCCATTGGCTCGCTGCCTAGATTTCGCGTGCTGTCCAACGACAATGCTTGGCCGCAAAAGTATTATCGTTGGTATATTTGTATCGTATCCCTTGAGCTTTTCTTAAGAAATTAAACTATACAGAAATTGGATATAGGTAGCACGAAACGGGAAATATCGTTCGAGTAGTTGCACATTAAGTAGTTCATTCAATTATCGTCTCCGCGAAGCTATGGCCAAATCTTTTCTGAACGTTGATCGAGATTACGTGACAAGAGTCTCGTCGAGAGGACACTATTCGCGCTTCTTCATGCAAGGGTCAAGGTCGCCGATGGATTGCAGATTGCATTCAAGTGCATGCATGATGCATCGCGTCGAGCGAATTGCCTCGGCGCTACGTAATCGCGTTACCACGCATTTATATAAAAAGTAGCGTGGAGCGTGCGCTATCGGGCAGATAAGAGCGTGCGACGAGAAACGATCTTTGAACCGAGCCCCTCGAATTTAAAGGTACACTACACGGTGATATGCGACATGGTGCGCAATGTCATTTCTTCTTTGATATAAATTTAAGAATATCTTTCAGAGGGAAAAAGAAAAAAATTGTTTAAACCTTGGATTCAAAAATAATAATAATAATATAATATAATATTTTAATATTTAATTTAAACATGTTGAAATATTCTGCGAAATTCCATGTTCCAAACTCAACGTTCCAGTCTCAACACGCTGCGTTGCGTTGTTTTTTTCTGTACTTTTTACCTTTGTTGTCACGTTTTGCGTAAATTTCCATTCCTTCATGCAACTTATTTTTAAAAGACAAACACTTTGTCAATGTTCTTTTTGTCTTATCAGCGTATTCTGTTGTATAATACTATGTCGGGTAGCCGTCTTGTAAAATAATAATTTTGATAGAAAATTACTGATAAAAAGTTAATTTATGGCTCTCTAGCGGAATTTGCTCCGAGAGAAAATAAATTTCAACAATCTTTATAGACTTTTAGTATGACAGTTTAACTTTTAAGCCAGACTACCGACGCATCGTAATTGCTTTGACAATAAGTCATTTAACGATACTCCAGAGACGAAAAACAATTACTAATTAATAGTTGCCCTCTGTCAACGTCAGAGATACGAACAAAGGTATAAAGTCCGGTTTTACAGAATCTTTTCTTATTGATAGCAATGTTCCTTTTTTTCTAGTGAACAGATTACTTAAATACCTTATTTAGTTATAAGATCCGAACATTCTTGGATATTTTGCTACTACAAAAAGTTCAAGGATTTCCCGCGCCGCCTCTCGTGAATTAAAGACAAAGATACTTGCTAAAATCAATAAAATTAAATTAACAATCCTTTGAATCCTTTAATCTATTGATAAAAATACCTAAGTTTATCCTGTGCAAATAGAGAGATTAATTTTGATCGACAAAGCCCCATCATTTCGAGCTCGTCGACATTTTCGTCTTGGCTTCGCTCTTCACCTTGATTTAATTACTTGCGAAGTGCCGCACGTGTACACACATCTATACGTCAAAAGGAGTTCTCCTTCTCGGCTGCGCAAAGATAAACAGGCTCCGGATGGACGCATCACGCGAATTTCGCTTCGCTTGACAGGGGAAAAAAGAGAGAATTAAGCAATCTTGGATCTGGATTTGCGTATCTGACGAACGTGCCGTAATATAATCCGTCACGTTGCCCGCCAGTGTCCACGCACCCGCACGCGCGTGCTTCCACACATTCGCGATTACGTTGATAACGGAGCCGATCTTCCGAAACCTTTTTCCTCAAGTACAAGAGCCTGGATATTTCCGTCCGCGTATCGTGCCCCGCTTATCGCCGTTTGTCCCACAGCTCCTATTACACTTTTATCATCATTACCGTTACTGTCGATTTGTACTAATCGCAAAATACCGAAACTCCCGAATCTCCGGCTTTCCGGCCCCAATATCCGGTCAAGTTCGGTCTAAATTGAGGAGGCATTTATCATGTTAAAGACGATAACGATAAATACTTAATCGTAAGAACCCTTCGTAAAGAATGAACGATCGTGGAGAATTAATCTTTGCTGATGCGTTTCCGTGAGCGGCACTTCTTTCGTTTGATAATGACCTCACCGAGACCCCGCAATCTCGTTCTTATCTAACGTTCTTTCTCATGACGTTCAATGGTGCGTGTCCAGATGAGAAACGATTACGGATTTTTTTGCCTCGTCGCACGCAAGAGTTGATTACGAGTTTAACAGAAAAAAACCTGTCGTTTTCGCATAATCCTATAATCTATATAGTAACGTCCCGCGTGTAAATATAATTATCGCATGCTTTTAAATCGTCTTTAGATTCAACTGACAATACAATCGACTAGAAATTAATAGAAAAATTTTGAAGATTATTTTTAGATGATTTAGATTTAATTTTTATTTTTAGGAATAAATAAATAGATATACATATAATTAAGGAGATCAATAAATGTCCTTGCGATGTCTTGCCATTTCTATTTTAAAACATTCTCAGACACAGAAATAGATGTATAAGAATATCAGTAGCATCTTCCTTAAAGTAAAATATTAAGTCCGTCGCTATAAAATGTCATAGTAATATGTTGTGAATTTCGTATAAATTGCACGAGACAGTTCCATGAAAGAATCGCGACCGTTTTAAGATCCATTTCCTGTCCTAGTGTTACGAAATTATATTTTGCCAATGCGAATTCACCAATCCAACGAAGACTCGCGCGTGCACCATTGACAATGCGATTGTGAACGGTTTGTCGCTTTTACGTAATCCGCATGTGTCTTCCACCGTGACGATTCTTTACAGTTTACACAATGCGTACGTCACGCATATGGATATTTCGCGAGAGAACGGAAAACAAAAAAAATTACTAGAAGTTTGTGGTCTGAAAAATAACTTGGAAAAAAATCGAAGAAGCTGCGTTTATTTTAAATGTCAAGCCTATTTGACGTGGAGAACAAAAGTTATAGAAATTGTATAATTTAAATTTATTGGACAAGAGGCCTTTTCATTGCTTTTTTAAAGGAATTCAAAGACAAATTTTGTATGTAAAATTTTATTCAACGAAGCATTTTTTCATTTTTTCAACTACTTTCTGCCGTCTTTCAAGTAGTTTTATTATTTTGTCCTCATTAAGTACATAATTACTTTACACTTAATAAAAACTATCTATTAAAAAAAAGATAAGATGTTTTTTGACAATCTAATATTGCATAATACAATTTTTACCGTGTTTAATTTTACGTTCGAAGCTTTCGTCTATACTTGTATTATATCTGAGATTACCGGCTTTTGATTTCTTCCTCTAATACCTTTTGCCTTATTCTCAGCAACTATTAATTATAATTTTTCTTTTTCTTCTAGAAAATAACGTCGACGATCTTCGTGCGGCAGCTCACCGATGCGTCCACCGATCTTAAGAAGGTTCTCACTGACAGGATCCCAAGGGAGCAGGAGCGGGTCAAAGCCTTTCGCAAGGATCATGGATCCACCAAAGTCGGAGAGGTCACCGTTGACATGGTACGCACTGTCGTATTTTCTCACATTAACGAGCCAATCCTTTTTATTATCCTAAAATATCGTCACGATAGGATAACGCAATCTTAATTATTTTAACTGCCATGTTTTTAAGTTTGATTAAAGATACAATTGTTTTTACAAAATCTTGCTTTCTTAAATAGAAAAGAGATATGATGTATTACTATTACTACTACTGTCAGTACTGTCTTTAAATAAATTTTTTTTATCACGATTGAATTTAGCTGTACCACGGTAATGATAGATGTTCGCAATATCATTAACAATTATAATAATCGTGAATTCGGTCGATAAGGGAACATACGACGAGCTATTATTTGTTACCAGCCTGAGGATACGCGACTCGATAAGACCCTCGTGCTTGCTATGTGATCATGATAACTGTAACGCGTTGAATTTCTGATCGCCGCATGCGACGTGAATAAGCAGCGTAGTTTTTTTCGCCGGTTATCAGTCGAATGCAGCGCGTGACGATTAATCGTCATCGTACGAGCCGCCGACGCCGCCCGGCTCGCATGTGACAATCTCACTTGTCGCGCATGAAGACCTCATTCATCGCTCTATGTGTGCCTATTTTTACTTATCTCTGCGTGATTAATTAATGTGCCAATGGCCACGACGTTAATGTTATTTTTTAAATATGGGCCTAGCTGTCAGAATATCAATAGCGTTAATTAATAAATGGAAAATATTATAGATCACTCACGAATGAAATTATCGAGAAATTTGGATATTAATTAATATATGAATATTAATACAAATTTTAATATATATGTTAATTTCAAGTTAATCTTTTATGTGTGATTGATTAACATTATTGAAATTGATTAGAATGAACTTAGGAGTCGTAGAGGATCTAGGCAGCCGAGGAAAGTTTAATAAAAAATAATTGATATTTGCAATAGTGTTAGTTTTTGTTTGATTGCTCGACCAACTAATACGTTTTTCTTTGAATGTAGATGTACGGTGGCATGCGCGGAATCAAGGGTCTCGTGTGGGAGCCGTCGGTGCTGGATCCAGAGGAGGGTATCCGCTTCCGCGGTAAGTCGATCCCCGAGTGCCAGAAACTCCTCCCGAAGGCGGCCGGCGGTGCAGAACCACTTCCGGAGAGTCTCTTCTGGCTGTTGATCACCGGCGACGTGCCCACGGATGCGCAAGTGAAGGCCATCTCGCAGGAATGGGCGTCCAGGAGTTCGTTGCCCGATCATGTGGTCAAGGCCCTCAACAACTTCCCCAAGACCTTACATCCGATGACGCAGTTCTCCGCAGCGATCACGATACTGAACAGCGAGAGCGAGTTTGTTAAGGCGTACAGCAAGGGCGTGCACAAGAGCAAGTACTGGGAAA
The DNA here is from genome assembly GCA_035220615.1 of Leptothorax acervorum. Classification (NCBI taxonomy): domain Eukaryota; kingdom Metazoa; phylum Arthropoda; class Insecta; order Hymenoptera; family Formicidae; genus Leptothorax; species Leptothorax acervorum. Next base: position 690,256 of record JASTWQ010000030.1, on the reverse strand, counting down.
GCGTGTACGAGGATTCGATGAATCTGATCGCTAAGCTGCCAGTGGTGGCCGCCACCATCTACCGCAACATCTACAAGGGCGGCAAGGGTTTGGGCTCCGTCGACGCCGGCAGGGATTGGTCCTGGAACTTCGCCAACATGCTTGGCTATGACAATCCGCAGTTCATTGAACTGATGCGCCTCTACCTGACGATCCATTCGGATCACGAGGGTGGTAACGTATCCGCCCATACAACCCACTTGGTGGGATCTGCTTTGTCGGACCCGTACCTATCCTTCGCTGCTGGTATGAACGGTTTAGCCGGGCCACTGCACGGTTTGGCCAATCAGGAAGTGCTGGTGTGGCTGGAGAAACTGCGTGGTCAAGTCGGCGACAGTCCGAGTGACGATAAACTTAAAGAATTCATCTGGAATACGTTAAAGAGCGGCCAAGTCGTGCCCGGTTATGGACACGCTGTACTCAGGAAGACCGACCCGAGGTATACCTGCCAGAGAGAGTTCGCGCTGAAACATTTGCCGGACGATCCGTTGTTCAAGGTAAATCACGCGTTCTATTGCAAAGTGTTCTAAATATAGTAGAAAGATTTTATTCTGCTTGAAATGGAAAAAGAAGAACTGAATTAATCATTAATTCGCTTCTTTAAAAATTTTAAGAATATTGCTAAGATTGAGAAAATTAACTTTAGAAAATTAACTCTTGGAATATTTAATTCTTTTCGACGTTGCATATATTTGGAATTTAATTAGCATTATTCTGATTTAATTCCACGTTAAATTTACATCAAATTTTGATATCAATGTCAATGTTTATTCTTTTACAGCTCGTTGCGCAAGTGTACAAAGTAGTGCCGCCGATCTTGCTGGAGACCGGCAAGGTAAAGAACCCGTGGCCGAACGTGGACGCGCACTCAGGCGTGCTGTTACAATACTATGGCATGAAGGAGATGAACTACTACACGGTCTTGTTCGGCGTGTCGCGCGCGTTGGGTGTGCTCGCCTCCCTTGTTTGGGATCGCGCCCTAGGACTGCCTATCGAGAGGCCTAAATCTCTCAGTACCGATCTCCTCATGAAGGCCGTCAAGGCTTAAGGACCGTCTCTCACTGGATCGATGATCAATTATCAACATCACCTCGAAGTCTCGTCGTCCTGATCTCGAGATTGAGCATCAACCGCGGCGCCGGAAATTTTGATAGGATATCATTTTGATACCGATCTCGAGACACCTCGACGAGCCCGCGCCTTATCGAGCAAATGAGAGTGCGAATGGGAGAGTGCGAAAGAGCGAGAGAGTGAAAAAGAATGAAAGAGACACAAGGCTAGGTATTAAACACGACAAATAATTACGTCTAATAATGTATTATGTAAATGTAGAATTATTAAGAGCAGACACATCAATGTCCCGCATCAATTCTCTTCCCGCTGTCGATACTTTTGAATATGAGCGACAACAAACAGACATTAATTACACAGGCACATTATATTAATTAATAATGAATAATTAATTACATAAATATATGTATATATACCTATTCATACAGCATATAATTGGCATAGTGTGATTAATATGATTGTTGAAAGTGCGTGATTCTTACAAAGTATCAATTGCGGGGACAGGCTTAAATGGGGTATTCTCGCAACGTAGCTGCTTATATAAGTGGAAACGTAGATTGGTCCAATAGTGAAAACTGCCAAAATTGCGAGGAAACCCAAGATAGTGAAAGAAATCTAGAGAATGGCTTTTAGACATGTAAGTATTAAAATTTTTAGACATTTCTAAATGTCTCTTAATTGTCTAAAAGATGTCTTCTGGAATTTATTATTTATAGAAACACACACAAGATAGAGAACCGCGTGAGAAATAGATAAAGCATTATTGTATATATAAAGTTATCGCTCAATACAAAGCAACACGGTGACTACCGCTAGAAATTTAGAAGCAAGGGCGCAAGATCTACGGCGATAGTCAATGTGTTAGCTCAGCGACGTAAAGGCAGTGGAAAATAGCGACTCGAGACCTAGATTCATCATGCAAAGATTGTAAAGCAACGTAAACATTCAAGAAACATCGTTGAGGCGTCTAAAAGATAGTCTAATTCAGATTGAATGTTATTCCGACGATTTTTCGGTGTCTCACTTTTGCGTTGTCTGGGATATGTAATGACATGAATTAGGAATTGTAACGTTGTCTTGCCTCGTCAAACGAGAAGTGCACTGCCCAGGTGTGTATCATATATTTCTTTTTCGATCAGGCTAATGTCTTTGAAAATTCATCAGATTTTCCAGCGGCAAAAATAATATCGAATTTTCGCGATTAGAAGACAGATTTTCAAGGTAATAGCCGCCAACGCGCGCGGAACGCCAAAAGGCGAACGTGCCAATTAGCTCAGACGTAGATCTCTCGGCCGTTAGTTTACTGTCCCACCTCCCTCAGGAAGTTTAACTGATTCGTAGAATGACAAAAGAAATGCTGTTGCGCGAGTTGCAGTTTGCAGTAGTCGCGGAATACTTAACAGCGAGCAACGATTCAGAGAGTGATCAAACAGACTTAAAAATAGCGTTTATGTCTCATCGGACAGTCGAGATGCTGTTCGGTCGCATTGTGTGGCGAGAGAAAGCGCCGCGATTCAGTGTAAAATTAAGGCGCATGACCAGTGGTAGACCCACTGTTATAAGAATGAATGAGTGTGTGTATACATTATTTATAACGAATGTGAAAATAAATAGATCAAAAGGTAACCGTGGCTGTCACAGATCCTTCCTCTTTCGAGAGACTTGGGATTTACGGAGCATCGCAAATGTATCGCTCAATTGAATAATTCTAAAAACCTGCGATTTCTATCGCTGAATATTCCAACTCTATCGAAAAAAGCTTTGGATAAAATTTAACGAGACTTTGGAGCGATATTCAATAAGGTGTTATAAATTTTAACGCCAAACGAAACATGCTTAATCTAAAGACAATAAAAACTTATATGTATAAATTAGGAGAATTAAGAAATAGGATGGGGTTATCACCGTAGGAAAAAATAGGGCAGATCCGTATGTTTCTTATTGATAGAAACTGATTTTTAATTTATCTGACAGCCCATACTTTTAGCCTTTGTAATTCATAAAGTCTTACAGAACTCCCTGGCTTATATTATACAATTATATATTAGATAAAGACGAATAAATCGGAATTGATCGATTTTCGTAATCATTATTTCGATAGATTCGACAGGTCGGGCCGTCTGCAAAACCAGCACAAATTACGTTTTTACGTGCGCTCGTTCCGCCAACATCGAGCCATGCGTTAAACAACCAGTCTTGTACTTTACACACACGCGCGCGCGCGCGCACGCACACATACCAGAAATTTATTTTTTACACAATTACAGTGAAATAGAAGAGACGGACACGTCCGTGGATAAATTTGACGAGCGTAGATTCGGCAGAATATCCCGCATAGAATTTCGAGGAGCAAACAATGTACATGGAAGATACAACTCTTATGTATCATCAACATTTAAGAACCCGTTTCTCAATATGAGAAAGCTAGCATTAACTTTTAAGTGTTAGGATCTCACTCTGGCATTAGACGGCATTTATATCCCTCCGCGCGATGATGTTTACAACGCCTGTACAGTAATCTTTGCGTGTACCCATTAATCCTTTAGCACACAATTTTTCTTTTAAAGCTACGATAATTAATATTATACCTATTGGAGTATTTAACGCTACATAAAAGATAGACGTTACATTTACAATTTAAATAAAGCAAAGACGAGACAGCTGTCAGAGTTGGAGACAAGGTAATTCCTTTGTGTCAGACTTTCGTCCGTACATCCATCATCCTGGCGGTACACAGTACGCAGGTGAATGGAACCGGAAGATACGTTTCCTTAAATAACTAAACATTCGCGCCTTAGATAATAACATCACTTAGAACAGTTATAGGAATGAATTATATCGATTAAACTTATAAAGCTTCTTTACTGCCAAGAAAAATAAAACGGGACAGACTGAGATCGTTAGGCGAATTAATGAGACAATAATCGAGTTTTTGATTCAAAGCTCCCATTCACCTGTCGCGATATTACATATGTCACATGCTGAAGGATATCATTAGCTTTCCAACAGGCTTTATCAGCCTATCTACTGATTCTTCGTTGTTTTTTTCCGCGAGTTACGTAAATCGTATGTGTTACGTGATCTATTTAGCAAACAACTGTCTCAGAATTGAATTCACATATCACAGAGCAGTTCATATTCTGCCTTGAGAAGTTTTCTTCAATCGGGTTATTTCGCTATGAACCTGCTCGGCCCTTACATACGGAAATGTAAAATCTGCTTTCTCTCATTCGGCATTATTTCTTCACTTTTTTTACAGAGCTCGCTCTCTTAACGAGAAGTATAAAAAACTATGTACACAGGTGCACTTCCGTTGCGCTCTTATATGTCAACTGAGTACAAATAACGAGTTGCTGCCTCCCGCATCTATTTTTACTGCCCGTTTTACTGCAGAATTTTACTGTAGGTGGACGGGATACATCTCGGACATTTACCATACAAATGACAACATAATTCGCATAAGCAATCGATAAAGTTCCTCTTTTTTAATAGATTAAATTTTATATTTGTCGCTGTGTTTAGTGGCCACTTAAATATAATAATTAATCAAGTATACATTTGTACATGGACGCAAAAAATGATTATCTTTTACGCGCTTAATATCTCGTTTTGTACATTTCCACTTATCATCGTTCTTTCTTATCTCTGTATTGATCATTGTAAACGAGTTAAAGTTTGTTACGTCACGAATAGTAATACCAAAATTTCTTCTTATCGCATAAGCAGCCAACGCAATTATTAGCTAAAGAACAAATTTACCCGTCCACCGTTCTTTAAGTGTTCGCTGCAATAAGGTGATCGGATGCACTTTGAGGGTCATACCAGTAGATGTAAATAATGACTAACGAAATGCGACTGTCCGCGCTGCTTTCTTCTTTCGTATAACCGTCAAAGTGTGTAACCAGAACTAACTTAGCTCAATAACATATTTTACATTTTGGATATTTCGTTAGACTTATAAACGACTCTCATAATGTACGTCATGTCTTTTTTAAACGTCCAACGATCCATTCCAGTCCCTGGTACAGCCTGAAACATTTTTTATTGTCGTTTATTTTAAATTTTATTCCTCTTTGTGCTAGGAAAAAATTGCACAGATCGCTAATGCTCTTACCCCTCTCCGGTGAGGGCACAACAGCTCTGTATATGCCACTGGTGTTTTTTAATGGATGTCAGATCCAACTGCCTTGAAATCTCGGCCGCGGTCATGCTGCCCTTCAAGTCTTGCTTGTTGGCATAGACCAGAACGTTGGCCTTGCTTAATTCCTCGTGGTTCAGCATCGAATAGAGCTCTTCCCTAATCATGCCGAGCCTCTCTCGGTCAGTGCTGTCTATGACCATAATGATAAACTCGGTGTTCGTGTAGTAAGTGGACCATGCGGCTCTCAGACTCTGCTGACCGCCCAGATCCCACATGATAAAATGAATATTCTTCCACACAACTTCTTCTACATTGGACCCGATGGTTGGAGACGTGTGGACAACCTCGTTCATTAGAAATTGATACAATATCGTTGTCTTCCCAGCATTGTCCAAACCAACCATGACTATTTTATGCTCTGAAAGCATTAATCTTGAATAAACTTTTATTCAAGTAATAATTATTACAACCAAGATACTTCTTGAAGGTCTATGATTAATGCCATAAAATTGCATGTGTTGAGGGGTATAATTGCAGATTAGCTTATAACATCGTTCTGATGAATTTCATAGCAAAAATTTTGTAGCATGAGACAGAAGATATGTACATTTTTATACGAGAAATGCATTCCTGCAAAAAGTAATGCAAACTAAAATTCCAATTTGAATTTTGCGTTCTTCAAGGTATAAAGGATATAATTCGGTGAAAGTGAATCAAACAGAAGTACAAGGTTTCAAGCAAAAATTTAAATACAGGGGCCAAGTCTTCGATATGAGAACGCGATTTGGCAGCATATGTTAACAGATTAGAGAAAGTAGGCCAATGTGCACGCTCGCGCGGAATTTCCAACGGGTATGTCATCCGATTCACCAAGTCACACAGCTCTACATCAAATTCTCAGCGAAGTTGGCGACTCGCAAAAAGAGAACGCTTAAAATAACACTCGAGTAAATTTCGCGAGTGTTTTATTTTAAATTGTAAGCCCGGAGTACTTTCCAATCACGCGTAGAGTTCAACATCCGTGTGACTGACCTTCTTGATTTAAATTGGTAGATCAAACATCGCGAATGATCAACAATCGGGTGATGATCGTCTCGCAGGTGTTATCACAAACATATACGGTGAACGCGCACGAAAGAATCGGAGGAACGAGACGAACGATGAATCATAGACCATCACGGTATTCACCTTCGTTGCCGAAGAGGCTCCACAGCTTCGCGAACAGCAGTCCCATGTTGACTGATCAGCCCGGGACCAACCGAGTATAATCCGTTCGACGCCACAAGCTCGCCGTCTCCCTGGCAATTAAGAGAATGTCTCGGAAACAGGGCGGTTCATTGTCTCTCGGAGAGGTTATGTTCGCTTCCGCGACGATGGGATATCGTTTACGTGCGATGTCGGCTCGCGAATCGACATCGTAATCACGATTCACGCCGGGACGTTAACGCGGACGCTGACAATACGCGAGCGCGATCGCAATAACGGCAGGGCAGGGTTACGATGCGCGGAGAACGGACGAGAAATCGACGGGGTACGCGAACAACCTGTCTAGCTCGATCGAGCGAAACGCGACATGTTGGTTGCATTTCTCACAAACACATTTCTGAATCTGATCTCTGAACTCTGATCGACGTCCGACGATGTTCGGCAACATTCGGCCACATTCGACAGCGTTCGTTCGTTGTCGATTAGTTGCGCAAGGTGACGCTAGATAACGCTCGGCCGCCACCTACGGTTTGGCGCTTTTATTGTTGCACGGTGCTGCGATCGACATAAGATTCTCTTGACTGACTTCCGATCGTCTGAAATCGAGTAATTAACTTATCGGGCGGGGTTTGTGCCATTTGTGGTATTTTACCAATATAGACATATTAATTTATTGTTACTTGACAGCTGGAAACCTGCCGGAAACTGAGAGGCCGACCCCGATTAAGCTCCAATAGTTAATCGAAATTTAGTCGGGGTAATCTTTAGCCCGAAGTTTGCCGTTTAAACTTCAATTCAGTTTATTCGGAATCGGGCAGAATCGGGCCATCGGGGTCGTCTTCAACGAGAAGTTTGCCGTTTAATTGCGTTCGCGCACTTTTTCAATTCGTTCGTGATTTATCGAATTATATTATTAAGCTGGTTTTTTGGTACTTCTCGACTATGTACTCGTATAATTTTCGTCTATCCTCTTTTTCTGTCTAATGGCTAATTATTAATTATGTATACTTATTTCATTTCGGCTGCGGTCCACTTGACGCTCCAAATGCTTCCTCGGTCCTCCAGAAGTACAAGAAATTCGAGCAGTCGGCAAGATTATTGTGGAGCATAATTTTTTACAATGTTTTGAAAAGAAACGTGCCGTTATTTCGACTATCAAAGACATTTATGCCTATCGCCTTTTAAAGAAATATTCCCGAGGAGATTCGGCGCGCGACTACATAACCGCATCAGATTAGATAAGTCCGTGCCGCGGCAGCGTGCGTGTTAATCGCTGTATCATTGTTATCATGAATTGTTCAGGAGCGAACAACGTGCACCGCGCTACGTGATTGGCTCGTAACGCGTCGGCTGACGCTGCCGGACTCCGGAGCGTGTAGCTCGAGCCAGACGTCCTTTGACGACCCGAGACCCGAGAAGTTCGACCACTTGTTGCTCTTGCCAGCTCTTGCGGCGTTCGCTGTGGCAAGTCTCACGCGGAGTCTAATTCAGCTAGATTTTTCATCGTCGATCGCGCCTGTGAACCATCCGCAAATATGAGCACCCCGTGAGTATTCTTCCTCTACGTCCGCATTAATTAAATTCATTCAGAATAGCAAAAAGCCAGCAGAAACCATATATAATCTGTCATTGAATGAAGTATATTAGGCAGTGTATACAGATGCAAGGAGAAGAAGATGGGATTTTGTTTTTCACTAAATTTTGCATGAATTCTGTCTTCCAGGGTGGCAGATATTGCCCTCATCGGCTTGGCGGTTATGGGACAGAATCTAATTCTGAACATGAACGATCATGGTTTTGTCGTTTGTGCATATAACCGTACGGTAGACAAAGTCAAGTCCTTCCTCGAGAATGAAGCCAAGGGCACGAAAGTTATCGGTGCTTACAGCTTGGAGGAGATGGTCAGCACGTTGAAGAGCCCGAAGAGGGTGATGTTATTGGTTAAAGGTATAAGTCCTCCCTTCGTTATTGCAATTAAAGGTCTATAACTATGATTATACAATAATACGGGCGGCAGTGTGGTCTAGTGGTAGAGCGCCAGACTCGCAATCCGGGAAACCGGGTTCGAGTCCACTTGAGTACACTGGAACTTATTTCCAGAAACTGCGCCCCCCATGCGAGAAAAATTCTGAAATGGGAAAACTGGGCTCCGTCTTTCGGAAGAGACGTTAAACCGTTGGTCCAAACACTATATGGCAATATCCGCCATGCTAGGGTGCTGTGGGCTAATCACCCGCACATCTGAATTTAAAGCGACTACTGAAACCTCCTTGGAGGCCCTAATGCTCCGCGAGGAGTGAAAGGATCTATACATACAATAATACAGTTTGCTCTGATAATAGCTGGCGCAGCTGTAGATGCCTTTATCGAAAAATTAGAGCTCCTTCTCGGTCCTGGGGACATTATCATCGACGGTGGCAACTCGGAGTATCAAGATACTGAGAGACGTTCCAAAGATCTAGGACGGAAAGGAATTTTCTTTGTTGGCAGCGGAGTCAGCGGAGGAGAGGATGGCGCCAGACACGGACCGTCCTTGATGCCCGGTGGCAATCCCAAAGCGTGGCCATACATCAAACCTATCTTCCAGGTACAGCAATGCTAACCTATCATTATTTACCGAGAATTTACGAGACATCCGGTCTGCTGCAAAATTGTATCTTTCAGTCGATATGTGCGAAAGTTGGTGGAGAGCCGTGCTGCGATTGGGTAGGCGAGAACGGTGCGGGACATTTCGTCAAGATGGTGCACAACGGCATTGAATACGGCGACATGCAGATCATCTGCGAGGCCTATCACTTGATGCAAAGCAGCCTGCAACTCACTCAGGAGGAAATGAGCACGGTGCTTGACGAATGGAATAAAAGCGAGCTGGATTCGTTCCTGATTGAAATCACGCGAGACATCCTCAAGTACAAGGACGAGAAGGGCTACTTGCTCGAGCGAATCAGAGACTCCGCCGGTCAGAAGGGTACCGGCAAGTGGACAGCAATCGCCGCGCTGGATTACGGCGTGCCGGTTACGCTAATCGGAGAGTCGGTCTTCTCCAGATGTCTGTCCGCGCTGAAGAACGAACGCGTGGAGGCGAGCGCGGTGCTATCGGGCCCGGATCCGGTGTACAAGGGTGACAAAAAACAGTTTCTCGAGCACTTAAGAAAGGCTCTGTACGCCGCGAAAATTATCTCGTACGCGCAAGGATTCATGCTGTTAAGAGAGGCCGCCAAGATCCACAATTGGAACTTGAATTACGGTGCAATAGCGCTGATGTGGCGGGGTGGATGTATCATAAGAAGGTAGGATGGCCGAAAAGTTTATGTGAAAGGTTTATCTATGGCTTTCAAATTCATTCAAATTCATCTAGTTTCATGCGACCTACATTTCTTTTTAAAGCCCATGGCAAAGAAATATAAGTGTCAAGACTGTAGAATGTTTCTCAGGGACATTTTCGTATCTAGTGCCACAGAAACTTGCAAGATAGGTAGCTCTCGGGTTTTTTTTTTCAAACGCTGGATAAAAAAGGTACCATTCACCTTGTATAAAACCGAGGCTGAGTCGATTACTCCTGCATAGAGCCATACGTTATATCCCAGATAGTAAGATAGTTATAATTATATTATCGTTAATGTTTTATTGTGTTTAAACGTAAAATTAAAATACATAATAAAAATATGTATCTAAGGAACGTCGCAAACAAAATACGCGTGTTATCAGTGTATTCAGGAAATTGTGTAATTTCCTTGCAGTGCATTCCTGGGAAATATAAAATCGGCGTACGACAAGAATCCGAAATTATCCAACTTATTGCTGGACGACTTCTTCGCCAAGGCTATGGACGTGTGCCATCGGAGTGCCAGAGAAGTGGTGAGCGCCGCTGTGACGATGGGTATACCGACTCCTGCTATATCGACTGCTTTGGCCTTCTACGACGGATTCAGAACCGCGCGATTACCGGCGAATTTGCTACAAGCTCAACGAGACTACTTTGGTGCTCATACGTACGAACTGCTCGGTCAGGAAGGGAAGTTTGTTCACACGAATTGGACCGGACGCGGCGGGAATGTATCCGCTTCTACGTATGACGCATAGACTCACAAATCTCGCGGTAGTTTAACGGCTGGCAATATACAAATACCCCAAAAATACGACAATACAGTGTGACAAATACGTAATTAATCATGAATTACAATAATTTAAACATGCGTAATAGTTATGCAGGTACAACATGACGAAAAAACGACTCGACATGATAGTGATCCTACAATTGAAAGAAGACATATGACAAAATATTGTTAATAAAAACTATTTTATATTCTCTCTTTTCAGATATCTCTCTATCTTCCTTTTCTTGACAAATATATTTTCGTAATTATCTATAAAAATAGAAAAAAATTGGAGAAGCCTGTGATAAAAAAGAGGTATATATTTTTATAGATGTTAATTAACGATGATATATATATGGAAGTTTATTTGAAAGGAATATATATGTATATGAATGAGAAATAATAAGATCTTTTTTTTAGAGATTTCCCGTAGAATACTTCTATGTCGTCAATTGCGACGTTTATTTCGTGGAGATTACGACTTTCGTATGCGCGCGACGCATCACGTTCCACGCAGGTTACACGTGTATTTTAGGAAACAACGATTTGGAGAAGTAGGGAGAAGTTATGTAATCCGCAAGAGACGTTGCCTGGTTGTAGTTATCCATGAGTAGGCGATTCGTTACGACTCGGTGAAATTATGCATCATCGAATCGCAAAACAGCGCTCGTGGACTCTGTCCCTCTTGCCATTCAGGCAATATAAATGCGGAACGCTCGCTTCGCTGAGGACCGACGCGGGAATAACGGAGATGGGAGATCGTGAGAGAGCGCGCAGGGACACGCGGGGTCGAGCTAGTGAAATGTCGATTATGCCGCGGCGAGCTCGTCATTACCGCATTTCTCTTCCTTCGGAGAGTAACACGCGCGCACGCGAAAAATATTGGAGCATGACACTTTCAATCGCTCGCCGACGTTTTCCCCGTCGGCTTGCGAAATGCAGCGGGCTCGGGATGCAGTTTTGCGCAACCCGATTTTTCACGCGCTCTTTGCCGTAACGCGATTTCGAATGACGGGGAAATTCGTCGTTGCTGCACGATACTATTTCGCGTCTTAATTTTCGCGCGATACGCCTTCAGCGTTGCTCCAACTGACGCGCGGTTTAATGAATTATTAATTCGCGTTCTAAGTATATGTAAAATCTTTTTTTAACACGAGAGTTTTTGTTTTTTAATAAGGGGCTGGTTGACCTCGATCCTTCCTTTAATGTCGCGTTTTTTTTTTTTTTTTTAGGGAATATTATTAGCCACATTATTATTTAACGTCGAGGTCGCACACGTGTTCCTATGCGTAATATGTGCTTAGATATAATTTTATATATTGTATATATATCGAAGTACAAATAAAATTAATGACTTACATTTATATACAGCATATACAATATACATTTTAATGTTTTATATACTTAAGCTTTTATTTGTATTTCGATTATGTAAGCAGGTGACACGGAAGCGTCAAAAATTAGAACTTATCCGGTAAATTCCAAAAATACAAGGAACAACGATGGAAATAGTTCAATCGCTATTCGCCGCGTAACTCCGCGGGGGAAGGGAAGAAGTCCCCATGCAGAACCATGCTAATCGTTGTGTATCCCGTTTTATTGCGACTCGCAACGCGTTCTAATCGCCGGCAGCTAAAATCGGCGATCGAACGTCGGCTCTCCCGTGAATTGTCTTCGCTCTGATCCCTCTGATCTTTAGAGAGCGTGACTTTTTAAGGTAGCATCGCGCGAAACAAACAAAATGCCAAATCGCCACGTTTAAATGTCAGGCGTGAACACGCAAGTCCAAGCCGGCTGCACTTTCTTACGGTTCTCCCCTCTCCCTCTCTCTCTCTTTCTCTTCCAAATCTCATTGTCAGGTGTATCTGTCTCGTTACCGTACGTATTGTAGTCTAGGACGTCATGCAGTTCGAAAGAACATTTATCTTGTTTCTCTTTAATGGGCCTATATCAATAGTCGAGGTTTATTGTCTCCTGCTTTCTCTAATGATTGTCCTTGTAATTAAGGAACAAAGAGCTAAAATTTAACTTCTTGCGGTCCTATATATGTCGAGCTGCAAGGTGGTCCCTCGTACATTTCTCAAGCGCTCATCATCATTATAATCATCACTGCAGTCAGCGAACCATATCGATCCTTTCTACGTTCCTTCGAACAATGAAGATTCTTTTAATAGACCTAGATTAATACTCACAAATGAGCAAAAATGAAGTATTAGAAAACATTGTTCAAAAGGTATACCGGCCTCTCGCGCTGCTTTTAGCCTCGTGGAGCGAGGAGGCAGAGGGAGGGACACCCCTCCGCGCGCGTCAGCGGATGAGCGGACCATCTTCGCGCCTTCGCGGTTCGCGTAGTTAGCGAGCCCGCGCTTGCGGTAGTCGGGTGAGTCAAGTCGGTTGTTATTACTGGTTGTTAGTGGCGTGGCGTAGCGTTCGCTGACACGCTGTGATAAAATGGCCGATCACAGGGAACGAGAGTACTATTCACAAACAGATCTGCGCTCGAAGAACGACGACCCGCCGAACTCGCGGCTCTTCGTCATCTGCCATAAAAGCCTCGAGGAGGATGACCTCAGGAAGGCGTTCGAGAAGTTCGGCAAGATCGAGGACATCTGGGTGGTTAAGGACCGGAACACGGGCGAGAATAAAGGTAAAACTCGCGTTGTCTGCGCGGATAAGAAGTTAAATCCGATATACTCCGATCTGCATGTTGGGCATTTGACCATTCCCTTTTAATGCGTGGCTTGTTTATTTTATATATTTCCGCCCCGGGAAAGGTATTACCTGGTATTATCCCCCTCCGCGTCGTCTATCTCTCTTCCCGGCGTACGCCGGCGTATACCTGAATGCCCGTATTGCCCGTTGTCAATTGTCACTTGCCTCCCAGGTGTCACGTACATCAAGTTCTCCAAAACGTCAGAGGCGGCGTTTGCTCTGGAGGAGATGAACGGCAAGATGCTGGGCTCCGTCGGCAGGCCAATTAAAGTGATGATCGCATCGAAGTAAGCCCTCCCACTTTGTCCATTCGCTTTTCACCCGCTTTGAATATGTATCCGCCACTAATTGGCGTTTCGTTTCCAACGACTGTTCGCAGCCGGGATCAGGGTTCCGTGCGCGAAACGAACGAAGAGGAGAGGTGGGTTCGCTTATTCTGTGTATTACCGAAAACAATGACTGACAACGAGCTGCAACAGGAATTCTCCAAGTTCGGCGTGATCGAGTACGCCACTGTCGTCAAGGATCGTAGCACAAACGAGTCCAAGGGCTTCGGCTATGTCAAGTTCAAGAAGGTGTCCAGTGCGGCACGGGCGTTCGAGGAGTGCGACAGGAAATACAAGGCGGTGTTCGCCGAGCCGAAGAAGCCGAAGCCCGAGCACAACGAAGCCAAATACAACAACGGACTGTCCGGTGCCACGTACGACGGCACCGGCGGGAGTTACGGCTCCTCGAACTTCGGCAAGAGCAGCATCAGCCTGGAGATCGCCACTAATTATTCCAATTCGGAGGGTTACACGCATCTGCAGGTGATCGCGCATCCGGCCCTGAATCAGGACCAGCTGTGGAAGCTGTTTGACATAGTGCCCGGGTTGGACTACTGCCACTTGAAGACCGACGTGAGATACAGGATGCCCCGCGGCCAAGCCGTAGTGGTGTACAACAATCCGAGCGCGGCGGCGTACGCGCGCGAGAAGTTCCACGGTTTCGAATATCCACCTGGTCATCGGATGATCGTCAAGCCGGATTTAACGAGCGCACCGCCGAAGAGCGCGTCGAAACCCGGCGGTTCGACGACCGGCAGCGTCGCTAGCGCGAGAACGGATCTGGCGCATCTGGCGGAGACCATTGCTCAAGCTACATCGTTAATTCAAGCAGCAGGTCTGACGGCACCGAGTGAGTAAATCCGACTATCTCGCCAGCGCGCTTAGCGCGCTGAAAAAATAAATACGTTATTCGTCAAATACCGTTGCATTTCTCACTTTAGGCTTAGACCACATATCCGTGAAGCTCCCACCAGTACAACCGATGGCGAGTATAGATGCTGAAGTTGCCAAAAGGTGTTTTATCGTGTGTGGTCCACCGGTGCCGCCTATTTACGCTATGAAGGATGCGTTCTGTAGGTTTGGGAACCTTATAGACGTATATATGTTACCCGGCAAGAATTGCGGGTACGCGAAATACGCCAGCGTCAGTAGCGCGAACGAGGCCATTGAGGTATAGCACCTTTTCTTTTTACAGTCCGCGTATATTCCGAGACATTCGTATTCGCGACACGCCGCATAGATATTTCTAAATTCAAAATGCGCTCTTAGGTCCTGCACGGTCAAGAAATCTGTGGTTCTCGGCTGAAGGTGCTGGAGGCGGAGGAACGAAACGTGGGCGAGGACCGGCGGAAACGATTACGAATGGACGAGGACGAGAATTGAACGTGTTTTAATAAAAATGCGTATCTCGTAAGTAGTAGACGAGTAGCGTAATGTGGTGTGAAGGAAAAGAGAGGCGTTTCCTTGTAATAGTATAGTACATCCCGAGACGTTGTTTTGCCGACGCTATCATTCTTTCTCTCTCTCTCTCTCTTGATCTTTTTCTCTTTCTGTCTTTCTACCTCCTCCTCCTCTTCCTCCTCCTCGGGCAGGGGGGGAAAAATGGCAGGAGAAAATGTAATTTTTACTGTTTGTCTTCAGAGACCGACTGGTATACACAAGCCGGACGCACGCAACAAAAAAGAGACGAATTTAAAGACTACTACTACTCACTTGACCACATCAAGGGCCTGCATCCAGGGAAAACTACTCCAACTACCTACCTACATATATTTAACTGTTCGCTTACGTTCGCGCAGCTGCAACTCTCTACGTTACTGAAACCTTTAACTGCTACTCTACTACTATTACTTTTTATCCTCTTACATGTCCGTTCACACACGATACGTTGCGCGCGCGGACAAACCCGTGTTTCTGTTACTTTAAGAGGCCTGTGCGAACGGCCGATATCGTTGAATGCTTATTCGCTGTGCACCTATGTAGAAAGCGCCCTTTCCACATCTAGACATGCGGAAGTGTACACTATCTTTCTTCGGACTTTGTGAGGCTCGAAGGAAGCAAAGCGCGAATACATTGACGAGGTGCACAGACCAATTTGTTTCCCAGACTAATTCTCGCATATATAATATGGCTAATATATGTATTTTTACTCTTTCCTAATCTTTTAATTTCTAACTTTGCACTTCGACATGTTGATGATTATTGACGACACATTTTTTCTAACGGTGAACCGTTCGAAATGTTTGAACGTAAAGCATTCTTAAATCGTTTATGAAATCAAACAACGACTCTGTGAAAAGTCCGTGAGGACAATCACAACTTTGACTACCCGTTCGCATAGGCTTTTAGGTATAACTTATACCTTAGGTTTAACGGAAGAGACCTTTTATTTATGATTAAATTTCTGTACTTTTCTTTTATAGTTGTATTGCGTGCAGAGAGGAAGCAAAATAATTTGTACTTTATACGCCATTGACAACTTTTACGACGATAAGTTAAAGTTATTGCGGACAAAAGTAATTCCAAAACAAGTATATTATTGAGACATTAATATAAATTTTATTCTATATATTGCGGTGACAAGGTTCGGCACGATCAAAAATTGTTATTTGATCAAATATATTATATCATCTAACTTTGTCATATCGTTTAACTCATGTGTAAAATATTTTAACTTATTAATGTTTTGTAATAAAATTATAAGAAATTTATTTAATCGCGCCTTTTACGCACATTACCACTTAAATTTTTAATTAATAAAAATTTAATCTGCAATTTATGCGTTTTAAGGCAGTTTTAATGTAAAAAATACTTTTATTACAAAAAGCATTTATTTAAAAAAATTTAACTTACCGAGAGAACTTTGATAATACTTTTTAAGTTTATAAATTTAAAAATACTTTTTAGTGCACAACTAAAAAAATTTTTATAAAGAAAAAGAGTACGTTACTAATATAAGATAATACTCGATATTATACGTCGACGTTAATTTTCGACTAGTATTGGAGTAAATCTTGTTTTGGAAACAGTTGATGTACAAACGAATGAAATGTACTGGATTGTAGACTGTTTTTCGTTTAAAAGCACGACAGAGGAAAGAAGCGTGAATTTGTCGCTTACGTACGGTAAAAGAAAGAAAAAGAAAAGACGATTTCCCGGCAAAACCGATACCCGATATCCATCATTACGAAATCAGACGACCTCGTCACACATCCCAGTGATCGACGTACAACATTGAACGTTTTATGATGGACACACATTTTTGTATCACTGTGCGTTTTGTACCACGAGACTCTCACTGTATTGACCGTACCGGATGATGTCCCAGGGGACTGTAACTGTGACTTGTTTTCTTGGTGATATCAAATACACATGAAATACGCAATAAACCCCAAAACATCGACTCTTTCACTTGATTTTTTTTTCTTTATCATTTACTGCCAAATGGTATATTGTACGATTTTGTCTAATTGATACTGCCGAACTGATGTTCTTTAAAAACCTGACATTTGTTCTTCTCGCTTTCAGGATACCGCGAGGATTCCATGAAGTACTGTACCTGAAGACTGTGATATTTCTAGCGACGTAAGATTATTATAATATTTCTACGAGATTGTATATGGGGGAAAAAGTTTTACATAATATATTAAATTATTATATTTTTGGCACACAGTTACTGGTTGTATCATTTGTACGTGAATTTATTTATTTTTCAAGACAAACCTTTGTCTTGAAATATATGTCTCCACTAAATATGTGGAGTAACGATGAACTTTTCATTGCCTCTCTATTTTTAAAAGCCTCGTAATTTTCAGATGCAGTTTACTCTTCCCGATAAAAGAATATTAATTCGAGATGTAAATATTGGAAAACACCAATCAAGACGACTAGCAGGATATTATAAATATTTAAAGTAAATTAATATGCTAAAGATTATAAATATTTGATTTAATATGAATAAAACAAAAATTTTAATAAAGGACGATCTCCCTCGACATTTCGCTGAGGTAAAATTGATTCCAAATTGATCAAAGAATTAATAGGTTCGGCGTGGTTTTGAAATTATTTTAACCCTTATAGGTCACACTGGGTGAAATTCACCCAAGCGTTTTCTTGACTTCAAAGACGACCCAGTAAACCAATGGAAATGGGCTATTTTTTTACATATGTTAAATTAATTTTTTGGAAATCAAACCTATACAGTCTTTTTAAGGAAGACTTAAACTACAACAGGATATTTTTTTTTTTTTTTAAAGGTCACCTACAATTTTTTATACACGTGCAAACACGCTTGGGTGTATTTCACCCAGTGTGACCTTTACGGGATTCTCAGGAGGTGTGACCTATAAGGGTTAAATAATTAAACTACGTTCTTCCGAAAGCACCGTAAACATTTTCGGACGGAGAAGACATTAAAATTTGGAGCGCAGTGATGAAAGCAAGGTCAGACACATATTCGTAAGAAGTACACGACAGTAGTAAAGGTAAGTACAAATACAGACGACTCGTAGTAGTAGCAGCCGCGGTCAGATATCGGTGGCGCGCAGTAGTAAAAACACGATTGCGCCGGCCTTTCAATCTCTCATCTTTTCAATCTCTTTTAATTTGCCTTTTTATTAGCAAAAATGTTTATTTCAACATATATATACTAATATTAGCAGAAAGGATAGCTTCGTGACCGAATAATCGATCATTCTTCCTTCCAAGTTTCAACAATCGATCAAAAATTAAAAATTATAACCGGGCGATCCTTCCATCGCTCAAAAGTTTGAGGGTGCGAAATGTCAAGCGGAGGGTCAGAGATCGTCGATGCAACATGCGGCCTTGTCACTGCGACCCTATTTTGATCGCGCCGGTCGCCGCCGTCGATTGTGGATAACGCGAACCGAACGAGGGGGGACTGGCGGCAACTTTGATATAGGTTGCAGCGGCCGCGGCGGGACGTGGACGCGGGTGGTTCCGCTCTCACGTGGCTCAGAACGTGCGGCCGACTTATCGCGGCGAGGATCGAGTCTAGGCCGAGAGGGCCGTTGCCGGCGAGTCAGTCTGCGCGTGGAAACCGGCGAACGTCAAACTCGTCCGCCGTCACCAGCCGTCACGCGCGAAATATTGGCGAACGCCTGTCCTTCTCCTCTTCTCCGTCGACCCTTCCTATCAGATCCACGATCAAATTTGCGAGGGCGAAGGGAGAGATGAGCGAACTTTACGCGAGTGCGTGTGCGTGGTGAGAAAGAGAGAGAGAGAGAAAGAGAGAGGGGTGATTTTGGGGCGCATTTTTTTCGAGGAAAAATCGTATTTTGGAAGAAGCGCAGAATGGAGGAGGTATCCTTGGAGAACGCTAAGGTGTCGGACTCGGGATACTCCAACTCGGGATACTGCAGCAACAGCCAGTCGCAACGCAGGTGAGCGAAATCAGCAATTTTTTCGAATTTTTGAATCTTCTTACACGACATATTCAAATAATTAGTGGCTGCTATTTTTTGACTGCCGAGAATTTCTTGGGGCGATATGAAGACAATTATAATATCGTTTCTCCGATAGAAAAATGATCGACTTTTCAAAACGGAATAAGATATCGGAGTTAACAAGTTTATTTCATATATTTTTGTTTTCTTCTTTTAAATTAATTATCAACTTTAATGTTGATATTAAATCCTATATCGATAGGCATAGTCTGACTTTCAACAAGATAATAAAATTTGAGGAAGATTAAAAACCAATCCGTGTATTTTTTTACATAAGTAAGGTAATAGTACCAATGCCCGGACACGTATCTATGTCCGGACACCTTTATCATTTATATATAATATAAGTATAACACGAATTGAAATCAAAGATAAAAATATATTTTTCTCGTATTTTAAAACTTTAGTTATAACTAAAATTTCAAAATACAAGAAAAATATTTTTATCTTTGATTTTAATTCGCGTTATACTTATATATAAATGATAAAGGTGTCCGGACATAGGTAGGTACGTGTCCGGGCATTGGTACTTTTACCTCTCAAAAAGTAGAGTATATCTTTTAACATATAAATTGTTGCAATTGCATTTTATTGATATTTTATTTCACTTTGTTACTTACTTTTATCTCTGCTTCCGCTTTATCCATTTTGCTATCTTACGAATATGTGTAAGCTATATTTGCAATATTTTTTTAAGCCGATGACTTCCCCGCGTGCGGGAAATGCGAATTTGCAAGCAGTCGATTAACCCTTAAAGGGCACACGGGGTCATTCTGACCCCAAACTTGTCTTCTACCTGAAATAGCGTTGAGCACGAAATCCCTACCGGGCCAAATCCCCAAAAGAAAGAGAGGGTCATCCTCTCCCTAAAAGTAGAAAGCTGGCCCAGTTCAAAGATCTGCTCAGTTTTCCCGTAGCAGTTGTTCAAAGGACCTCTCACTAATCATATAGGAAATTGGATCTCGGTAAAATCGGCTCATTTTTTTATATGTTGTAGCTTATGACCTACTGAACAAAAAATGTAATAAGTTCAAAGCTAAATAATGGACAATTATTGAGCTATAAGCCAGTCAAACATGAAAAATTCGGGTGCATGTTTTCGCGCAACTTCAAATTCAAACACGTTTTTTCGGTTAAACAAATTTTTTTTCAAAAATCTAACTGTGCGGCCTTAAAGTTGAATAAATTTGCTGCAAAAAACGTCTGTACATTTTTTCAAAAAAGTGCATAGTTTTCGAGATATTTGAAGCCGAAAATCGCTGGTCAAATTAACCCCGGTGTGCCCTTTATGATTCACTACGGAGGTGTGCCCTCTAAGGGTTAAAAGATCTTGTTACGCAATAATATTAGTAAAAGTATAACAATATTAGAAACACGCGCCAAATGTATATATGATACGCAATATACAATAATACCTACATTACAATTTACAATTTATATAAAAAAATTTTGAAGGCGATAATTCCCTCGCCATCAATTTGCAAAATTTCAATCGATTAGGGAATCTTGTCGCAGTGGCAATTATGAATTATGAAGAGCATAATAATGCGTAAGATAAATATGTACAGGCACGTGTTTGGTGGCACAGCGAGATTATTGATAATAAAGCTCACATTGTGTCTGTTATTTGTATTTTTATTTGGCCGGTTTATTCATCTCCCCCTCATTCGAAATAACGGATCCAAAAATAACCAGATCAAATATACTCGGCACAATGATCAATGTAATTTATCCTGCGGTTCGGCATTGTAACAAACAATTACATCCCTTCGATCACAATAGCGGTTTGTATACTGCCACCATAATGGTGGACATCTATCTCTCTCTCTCTTTCTTTCTCTTAGATTGAAACATCCTTTTGTTCAATTTTACGAAATAGAACGCTATTGTTATTTCTTCTTATTATCAGCGAATTATTTCTTTATTTGCGACAATGATTTTTTTTAAAATGTATCATCGATAATTACATGTATGCTGCATGTACAATATACAATATAGTTTTTTGGAAAATTATTATTGCACGTCTTCATCGCGATATTATATAATGAGTTAATCCGAAAACCGCGTAGCTCATTAATGAAATAATTTTCCGAACAATTGATCACGATTGATTTATCGCGAATCAAGGAAAAAATCTAAACTCGTCCTAGAACATTTTCTTAAAAATGAAGACTACCCATAGAAAAAGTTAATATTATCTTATAAGAATTTAATGGTAGATTTTTAAATACATTTTACCACTTTTATAGTTTTTTTCGAATGTAAAATATCGAAAATTCACATATTTAGCGGATAAACTTGGATTTTAAATTCGGCCAAAGTACACTGTTGTAACGTTATTATTATGAGGTGTACTACTAAATTTAAAAGAAATTTTACACAACGAGACATGTGTGTCCCAATGAGGGTGAAAGGATCAAGCTGCAATACTTATCAATCGTCGATCTTTACCGTGTAACTTGCAGAATTCACGTGAATTGCGATTGGTTAATCTTTTCGAATTGAGTAGCTCCTCGGTGGATTAATTGCCGCTTGCTTATATAATCAGAAACACCGGTTTAACATTGTTCGGCTTCTACGTGACCTATATATATGTTCTAAATAATCTTAATAATCATCCTAATTACCCGCGTTCTTCTGTAGTGCGCAGATCGATTATCACATTGAATGGTCAAACTGCGCTTGAAAGGTTTAAAATATAAAAGGGAAAGAATACGATAAATTTACGTAAGTGTTTACGTAGCCTTTGGTACCCTATGTCTATTTGCTACCCTATGAGGTGTTTGAAAAATTATATTAACTTCTCGAGAAATATAAAGTGCGTACAATAAATAAGAATCATCCTCTTTGATGTGCATTTGAAATATATTACTTTATTCTTATGTCTCCGTTTGCTTGACGTTACGTTAAATCTATCATAATGCATAATATATGTTTAATTAATAAATTAATTAACCGCTCATTGCGCGTTTTCTGAGTATAAGTACTCTTCTTGGAACTCTTGGCATTGACATGTTTTCTTCGCGTGACGGCGAGAAGTGAATGAATAGAGCCAAGCGTGAGAGAGACGGAAACTCGTACACGGTACGGTTAAGGCTAACCGGTTTCTCAGTTTCTCTCTCTGTGTATCTATATGTGTGTGCCGATTGCATTTCCACGTCCTTTGGTTAACGCGGCTAGAGAGACGTTGCGAAACCACCCTTGCGAAAACAGGTCAAACGAAAAGTTAGCCAAGTCGCGATCACTCGGCCACGTGATCGTAATGCAGCTGTACCGCGGGATTAATGCAAATTGGAGAGCCACTCTCCTCGAATTAGAAATTTTCAAATTGTTTTTTCTCTCATTCACGAGAGGTATATTCTCTAGCTCTGTCGAGAGTGACTCTGCAAATTCGCAGTGCATAACACCGCAGCGTGGAAGTTCACGAAGGATCAGGTGGCCAGTTCTTTTTCTTGAGCGTTTTCGGAATTGTTAGAGTTTTAAGCGAGGGGGGTAGGGGCAGCGAGTTACATTAAGCTATTTTAAATTCTTACAATTTCGGAACGCTGGTGCTTGAAATAAAAAAGAAAAAAGCAAATACTTTCGTCGCTCAATTTTGTCATAAAAGTTTCAGGCTGCAGCGTGAGATTGCGATTCTTACTTACATCTCTTTGTTTTACAAAACTAGGTGTATCTATCGAGATATTTACGCGCAGTCACAGTCGGCATTATCTAAACTAATTTAGACGGTGACCGATCGAAGATGCTGCGAATGGACAACCGGGGGTGGAAGTTACAAATACCAGTCAAGCCCGGGATAATTGTGTAGGACGAAAGTTTTATCACGAGACCCTGTGGGCGACATAAATTGATTCTGCACCGAGTTGTGATATATACGCGCAAATTTCCGACACGTGCGGGCATCATAAACAAATCGGCTTTGCCGGCAATTGTGGCGCGCGGGTGCTGTAACGTGACATTTCGCTGAGATATCTATATTTCCGTGCTTTTGTAGACCGCAGTTTGCGGATCTACACTGATAATTAGCGCGTATCCTAGTATAGACTTGCTTTAGTAATTGTACCATTTACCGTCCGTCATTAATTCGATAATAATTAGCAAAATAACTTGTAGAACCCGCGTTTGCACGAATTAACTTGAAAGACGCGGAAAACGGAGTATTTACACCTGAAAAAGGAGACGAACATTATTTAAACATTTTTAACAGGGCTATAGCTAATAAATTTTAAGAAAACTATGACTAGACATATGGGCCATGGGGTGTTAATGTTATACGAATTGTAATTTCGCGAAATTTGCGAAACATTGTTATCACATATGTCTCAAATTTCGGCAGAAACGAGAAAAATTTTGTGTTCACGTTACAGATTTAATTCGTAATTTACATTCGATAGATTAACTCGCTTTTGCATAACACCATGCAATTAGGGGCGCTCTCAGTCTCCTGGGAATGAGAGAGAGAGAGCCACCATTCTATTTTCTCGTGTGCCGGATAAGTCTCGAGTGTAATTGGCGAACGGAATCGATATAAGGCATCATTGTGGTGGTCGTCGTCATCGTCGGCGTCCTCGCGGTAGTCACGGGGCCGCGAACGTGAAGCAGTGCCTTCTTATGCAATAATTTTTCTGAACAAATACGGCTGGCGAATAATGAGGACAGTGAAAGGTCCGAGGGAGAAACACAGAGAAAAAGAGAGAGAGAAGGACCGCGCGTAAGAACCGAACGTCACGTTTGCCGAACATGTGATCGAAGACCTTTTTTCCTGATCGCGACCGGTTTGTCGGGAATTTGCGTGACTGACTTAGTTTATATTACCGTACGTCTTTTTAATATACAAGTCAAAGTAACACACTCATATCTTCACAATTTTTATCAAATTATTGATGTCCGATGACACTGTGATTTAATCAAGCCGCATTTATCTATACGCTAATTATTCGTGTCGCTGAAGCACTTCATTTTTATTGTAAAATACATATTTACTGGCGCGTGCTTGTATTCTAACATTTTCCTTTTCTGTTTTTTTCATTTTTCTACTTTTTGTACACCTCCCCTTACATACCTATATTTTCTCGAATGCTTATATTTATTCGCTCGTTCGTCACTCTTTTTACATAACATTGGTTTAATGACACAATTCTTACAGAGGTTCTCTCTTAGTTTTTAATTTATATATTTTGCACCCCGTATACAAGCGTTAAATTAAATCCAATTTAAGGCGAAGTCCAGAATTATATGTAGAAGTAATCGTACCAATTTTCGGCACAGCGCCAGCGGTACTTTTACTTGTGGGCTTTCATATGCTAAGTCGTGCATACTTGTTGCCAATCAAGCGATCGGTGTAAACTAGGCCGCTTTCCCGAGCGGCCGAGGCCGTTGTGAGATTACTCTATGTCGCGATTTTGCAATTGTTTCGCACGTTGCCGGGATCGTGCGCAACGGGAGGAATTCCGACCAGGATTCTTGCCCATCGATCGCAAATTATCACAAAAATTATCACATCAGGATGCGTCGCAGGATTGGCGAGCGCAGTCATAATTATCGTTATATTATCACGAAATTCACAGCTTCACATCATGCTTTATCATCGCGAGAATGTCGCAAAATCGATACCTCACACGTGGATGAGATCTGCATATTTCCTTTCCGGGAATTCCGCGGCATTTGCAAGCAATGACTTTGTTCTCCTCTTAACTGGCATTCATATTCGTCATAACTGCATGCTTATTATTGCGAATTTTCTAATCGGGATCGATTGGCAATGATGAGGGTATCAATGGAAACATCCGACGTCCTATACTCGATAAACGGACGAAGAATCAGTAGTCTGTCGAGTTTTGAGTCGGACGTATGACTTTCGCCGAAAAGTATAGCATAGATCGAAACGGATGTACGAACAACGAATTAAGCGATGAAGTGTATTCACAATTATACATAGATACGAAAGTAGAAGTACAAATCAGGTTGTAATAATTAAATATTATTTGATCATCATGCAATAAATATCATACTATGAAAGAAGATTATCTCTTCGCCGCGGGCGTTGGTTTTAAGAACAATTTAAATTCTCGTCGTTATCTGTTGCAGCAGCGGCAGCTCGAACTCGAGGAACAGCAACCGCTCCGAGAGCAGCAGCTACTGCGGTAGACGTCCTTCGACCTTCGAATCCAGGTAACTCCGTCCATCATTGATTATTTGTTAAAACGACTTGCAGACGACTCCTCGGATTTGCGAATCTATTGTGTCTATAACTATAAGACAAACTGCGCGGTTTTCGTGAGGCAAGAAAAACGATCGAAATTGGGAAAATATACAAATAACGAGGTTGTAATATCAACTGAGATAATTAATTTGAATCGGATTCAAATTAATTGGAATTAATCTAGCTGCCACTGATTTCATATAATAATGCGCAGAATTGAATGAACATCATTAATTCAATGTCTTCGTTAAATGTTCTTTTGCGTATTTTGCGTTTCTCTTTAATATGTATCATATCTACTTGTACTAAAGGGACCATATCCCGTTCTAAATAAATAAATAAATATTCTCGTATAACAACTTATAAGAGGAGCATTCGTCGCGAGCGTTCTGCTCATAATATCCTGTAACCTGTAACAAACGAGTCTGCCTTACATCAATTTTATTTAACGAGGAACGACCTAGGCGCACGATTAAATAACACTGTACGAATACTCCATCGTCGACTCTCCCGAGAGTCCCGAGGCGGAGATGACCAGCAATCACGTATGCACGTCGTGCTTTCAAGCATCACTACCGCGTAATCGCGTTGCATAAATAAAATTGTTAAAGTTGGTTACGGAGCGGGACCAACACAGGACCGATGCAGCAGCGACGCCATTAAATACCGACCCACGTGTTGCGCCACGTGCCGTCTAAGTATTCATCAGATACTCATACTCCCGCGTATTGTTGCGTAATAGGTAAACTGAAAATGAGATGCACGATTATAATAAGCGAATATCGATCCCGAAACTCACGGCCGACCGCCAAAGTTGGTCGGGCGATTAAATTCCGGAGAAATTTCCACTAAATTTATCACAACTACCGTTACGCAATGCTGCGTGTGCTTGGCGAAAGAGACATCTAAAATGGAATTTCGCGGAACAACGATTTCAAGAGATTTCAATAGACTTAATTATAATCGTTTTTTTATAATTAAAAACCTCCATGAAAAGATTCTGTATTAATTCTAAATATGTATATCTAATTAAAATGTTTTCTAGACATTGAATTGGCCTGGAATCAATATTGATCTTTAATTAATAAACGATACAAAGCATTCGTTGACCTTCCTGGATCGCCACAAATGATTGAGCGTACCTATCTATATGACGCATTTCCAATAGCATCTTAGAAAATTTTCCTTTCAATTCCATAACAAGGCAACTCGATCTATCGAATTGGACGAAATTCGAATTTTATTGAAGCGAATAAAAGCATGAAAAAAGTACAAATTAAATGCGTTGCATAATGTATTCCATAGATATGACTTTGTAATTTAATTTGAATATCGAGATCATTTTGTAGGGTCGAGTAATCCTATCATACATTGTCTTGTCGGAGGCTTTGAGAGAAAATTAGTCATCGCGGAGAGACATACGCGATCATTAAAAGCACGTTGCAGTCACGCGTAATAACCTCACGTTGCGCGTTTTTTTTTACATGGCTTTTGCTATGAAAAGCGAGTATCGTTTGTAGCAACACTTTTAAGCAGCTCTATACAATCAATAGTAATTAACTTATCACTCCTAAAATTGATCTACTCAAGGGGTTATATCCTTTCTGGAGACCGAAAAAGAGCGAATTTTTGAGAATTTTTTCTGAAAAATCATAAGCATATATTTGTACAGAAGTTTGGTATTTGAAAAAGTAACATTTGAAGAACATACAGTATTTTTTTGTATAAAAATATTTATTTATAAAAAAGTTGCAGCCGATGTCCGGAAAGCACGTTTTTAAAAGTACTTTTGCGGTGAGCACTGCCGTTCGGAACCAGGTTATCCAAAATCAAAGAACCAAAAAGATTTTGTTAGTATATTAGTTTATCCTGTGATTAATAGATGGAATTTTCAAATCATTAAGTTAAAACAAAATGGCGAGTGTTTAAAGTTAGAGTCTCGATTTTTGCGAAAAAAAACGGATATATTTTTTGTTTATCAAATTGAAAGTATACATCGGAAAAAAAATCCTTCGATTAAATACTAGATTTTTATATCTAAAAAAGCACAAAAAATTGCAGAAATATTGATATTGAAATGAACTTTTTTGCTGTGTGAATCTGACAAATCTGGTCGGCTCGCAGTCTTTCAAAAAAGTTCATTTCGAAAAGATGATTGAATATTGCCAGTTTAGTCGATTAAAGATTCTGAATTTGTATTAATATAAATTCATAGATATAATCTTTAAAGGAGGACAGATATAAATTGGATTACGGTTAATTTCGACGCATTTGCGTTTATTGAACAATCGTAACTAATTATTAGATAACGTCCGAGTAATGTCGAAACGCTATGAATAAAATAATTTGTTTCTCGGCGTGTCGGAAGCGCATCCATTGTAGGTATTAGGCTACTCGTGTTTCGCATTGTCTAAAACGAGGCGGTTTGGTAATCACTGATTGCGTCAATATGATAAGAAAAGTAACAGAACGATTACGAGCGAGAGTATAATTCTGGGACTGGTTACGAGCGAGGGTATAATCCTGCCGGGGTTATTTTCCAACTTATTATCATTTGTATTGCCGATTAGACTTTAGACTTATTGTTAGATTAAAGTTGCCAAAGAGACAAATTATGCAAACGTTCCTGCATATTTTCTATCTTTCATATCAGCTTTAGTTAGGTATAGTATTGTAATTAATCCACTCATTCATTAGAACTTTATTTAATTTCTATATTATTAAATTTAGTTTTGCTTACATATAATTATGAGCACTTAATTGGAATGGCTTTGATCAAACTTCGATTAATCAACGATTAACTTGTAATACCTGCACTATTTCTTTCAGATGAAGAGAATTATTAATTCTCTTTATATTGCTTATTGTTAACATACAGAGAGAAAGATTAGATTAGGGACAATGAATTATATATACAACTAGAAATTCTGCCGTAAGCAATTCTGCGATCAGGAAGACTTCCGGTAATAGCTTCGCATCCGAGCAATTGATGGTTAGGTGAACGTGAACTTTCTCTTACTTGTGTAACGCGTGATAGTCACGTTTTACAGATTTTTTTATATCAGGACTCTCTTGAGAGAGCTTTCCGGGAGAAAGTCGTTATCTGTGTATTAGATTAAAATTGTACAGCGTGAGAATGCAAAGCTGAAAAGTTATATTTGTCAAATAATATTGGTTTGATTTTACAAAAAGTTTCGTGCAAGATATATAAATAATATGATTTTTATATATGTATAATTATATATATTTACAATTATTTATATTTATTATTTATAATATATATATATTATTTTATATAATATTATTATATATACATACATACGCGTTTAAATATGGATCGATTAATTTGTTTATAATTATTATGATTATTTTTAATTTATGATTGCTCATAACGTTATCTCGGATATGTTGCGATTATAACGTCCGAACGTGTTAGGAATATTTCCAATGTTTCCTATGTTTGTACGCTCTTTCAACGGAATATTTCCCCTGATGTTTATTTTTAGATACGCGTGAGTCGCGAGAACCGCGATTCCCGCTTATCAAATATCAACGCAGTTCCCACGTTGACACTTGTTCGTCACGTGGCGTGACACGCGGATATTATCGACCTGCATTGCATGATTGATCTATATTTGAAAATTTCATTACTCATCAAAGAATGTGAAATTGCCGGTGTAATAAACAAAAATCGCCTTTCATCTTTTATTTTACCCTATAAACATGTATAAATTATATTTAAACATGTTTACATCACATTTATTTTAAATTCAACAAAAACTGGTGATTTTATGCGTTTTAGAGACTATCCGTGAAAGCAATCGTCTGCAAGTCACAATAAATGGCAATCGACAAATCAATGTTCCCAGAAATTTCAATGGAAAAACTGTACATAGCGAGAGTTTGAAATTAATTCTTATTGTTAGATTTGAAGGTGGCGTGAAGGATTGCGCGAAGTCTCACAATTTTGCATGCATTATATGTATAGCAATGAGGCGCTACCGCAGCCGATCAGCAAGAGGAAGGACAAGGAGCACAAGAAGAAGAAGTCGAAAGCGATAGCGGCGCTTAACGCCGCCGCTGATGCGGAAGCCAACCCGAAGATGGTGACCGCGCTGCCGGAAGTCGTGTCGTGTAACGCTGTCGCGCCAGCGAACACCGTACTTGACAAGAAACCAGGTTGGTTACGATCCACAAAAGTAGGGAACGAGTGCACGCGAATTGGCTCTTCTTTCATTGAGATTCACACGAAAACGCGTGAATTTAGGGGTTTTCTTTTAAATTCTGGGACAATTGAAAAAATTCGGTTTTCACTTATTGTTAGTTAAACATAGACACATCAGAGATGCGAATATCGAGAAAATATCAATTCTTCACATTGTTATTGGTTTACAGGAAAAACAAGAGACTTTACTGTAATAAAATTGTTACTTATTGGAAATAATTCTTATTTAGCTGAAATCTTGTTTCCCCGAATAATAAATAGAAATAAATTTGACAATCCTTTTTTTGTCTAATAATTAATATACATAGGTCGTTTTTATTCGCGCAGTGAAGTGGATTTAAATTATATTTTGTATACGCTTGATAGGAAGCAAGAGAGAAATTTTATGACGTAAGATCATCACAAAGAGATCGTTGTAGATACCAACGGAAAACAAGCAGTGGCGAATTACGACGTTTACTCACAAATTTTATTTCCTGCCACTTGTTGAACCAATTGTAAATCTACATGAAATGCTCTGCGAAATCGATATATCGCTGCGCGCCGAGAGCCGAGAGCTTATCGTTCTTCTGTTTGTTTCTCGATAAGCTGGTTTCGTGCACTCTTCCTGACCTTCTTCGGATTTCGCCTTACTACTTTCTACCTAAGGCTTCCCGCTTCAACACAGGAACGTTCCCCTCATGTTTATCCCTTAGTCCGGCTAGTATCTCGTTGAAATAATGATTTTACTCACTTCGTCGAGCAGCTGATTACTTTAAAGTTTTAAACCTCAGTGGAGGCTAGTCTGGAAGATAGTCGTCCAAAAATTCAAGCTATGTATATATAGGCATTAAACGAATAAAGTAACTCTACGCGAATAAAGTAACGCGACTCTAGAATTGCATTCGATGAATGTAAAACGGCAAACAATCTGCTGCAAGCGGCAAATAAAATTTTCTTTAAATGCTCAGAGTAAGAAATAGCTAAAAGTCCATGGAAGATTTCGAGACCGAGCGTTTAGACGCAGCTGGTGACCGAAGATCTTCCTTGAAGGAGAGGAACATGTTGATGTCACGTTAAACTTATTGCGGGCGCATGTGACATGCAGGTATCACGCGTTAATACTAATAGGAACCTCTTCCTTGGCTCTTCCATCGTCATCGCTATTCGGAGAAAATCGCGACACGCGTAGGCGAAGTTTACTCGAGTGTAAAAGTGTAACCTAAAGATTCCATCCAACGTGACGAATTACGTGACGAGTACGCTTGGAGTCTACGAAGCTATCGATCCCTCCACTAACGGATTTACGATCAGCCGAGCGTTACCTGTTGCTCTATTTACATTTTATCGTCCAAGAAAAAATTAATTACGAGATTTTATGGAAATTTTTGGCAGATTTTTTAACCAGAGAATTTTTTAAACAATATTTTGTCAGTTTGAAAAGCAATGCAAGCATCGCACGCGCGCAATTTTCCTCTTAATTAACAACATATGCGCATTATGCCATTATGTAAACTATTGCGAAACAGATATGATCTAGCACCATCCTTTTTATTTCCGTTTATATCACGTCGCTAAATCTATGTAATTATCGTCCTCCTTGTCACCCCGTTGTTACTAAAAAGTTACCAGCCGATTATTTTTAACGAGTTAATGCCAACCCTCGCGCGCGCGATAATTCGAGATGCAGCGGGTACATACATACGTTACGAAATCACTTTCGTCTTTTGTTCGTCGCTTGCGCGTTATTACTTATATTTACGTAAGCGTTTACGTCGCCGTTTATTTAACCCTTTCACTAGCGCGGAATTAAATATATGCTCTTAAAAACACCTAATCGCCCTTCGTTAACGCTGCCTCGCTTTTCAACGAATAATAGAATATATCGTGCTGCAAGACGCATAAAAAACATTAATCTCGAAAGTAAGGAAAAGTTACGTAATAATAATTAAATTTTTGCACAACAAAAATCCATTATAGTCATATATATATTTTTTCCAAGAAGTCAATTTAATCGATAAAAGCAGCATTGATATTGCTGTCAATATATTACCGTATGATTAGTTTCGCTTTTACTTTATTCACTTACAATTATTAGATGTCATCATATCGCGCTATACGCCCGATCGTTTTCGCGTTATTTTGAACTAAGGGAACACTGAGCGCCCTTTCCCGTCCCCTATCTTCGCTCACGTAGCAGGTCTCGCGATTTAGTATAGGTACAACTCATTTATGTTCATGATTTAGAAAAACTCTTTTTAATTAAATTATTAAATTCACCATTTTATCTTTTGTCATAGAAAAAAACGGGGCGAGGGGGACATTTCAACATATTACGAGAAGATGTCTTTCAAGAACATGTTTCTCTCATAATATTTGCTATATTTCTCTGTTATTTCGTTACTAATAAATCGTAGATGACTTAACTTATTCAAATGAAAAAAGTGCCCAATGTGTAATTTAAGTTAAAAACAAATTAATTTTAAGCATTTAGAGCCAAGTAGATTCCTTACATTAGCTAGTGTATATATAGGAGATTTATTTTACTGTAACTTGAAGAGTAAATTTATTTTTATACAATACATTTTAAGATATTTACTTGACAATAACAATTTCATAATAATTATGAAATTGTTTTATATACATACATAAATTCAAATCCAAAAATCCTATACACACTTGGGCTCGACTCCTCCTTATTCCCTTCCTCCTCCATTCATGTCCTCTTAACCGTCAGCGACTTGGGCAGATGACCCGAATAGCAGCGCATATAACAACGAGTATTTCTTTTGGTGCTTCAATACAAGAAGAGGTAACCACCGTAGAATTGGTGGACGCAACGGATCCTGGGGAGCACAACGACGACACCGTCACAGATCCGGAAGCAGGACTTGCTTCACGAACGGTCCCCTTGGACGATTCCACGTCTCAAGCCAATGTTAGTATACGTCGATAAACGTAGTAGAGGGAGATACAAAAGAAAACACACACATGCACACACATGCACCTGTCGAAAGAACGTAAAAGAAAAAAGAAAGGCAGAGACTCTCGTGTATCGCACCGTGCGATCGTAGAGGCAAGCTTGCTCGGGACCCGACGGATGGTTCCTCGTAATCCGCCGCTTCCTGTAACTCGTTTCTGACGTCATAGTTGCGGATTATGGTTGTGATCCTGCAGATTGAGGGTGCACCGAGGGAAATATTCGGGTTTCCTTTTGTTGATGTATTCTTTAAATTTGTTCTTACTTTTCAAATTCTGATTTTTGTCACGCAGTTTTTTTTCTTTTTTCTCTTCTTTCTCCGTATATCTTCTCTTTCTCTCTATCTTTGTCTGCATGGAGAAAGCTGGCTAATCGTAGGAATACTCCGTACTGCACAACTATTGGCGAAATCTCCTCGCGAGATTTACTGACTTGGTTACATGACTTGCCTCTAACTATCACGCGAGAGAATGTCCGAAGATAAAGACCGACTAACGTAACGGCAGATTATCACGGAAATCTTTTTAACTAAATCTCTTCCTCTACTGATGTTTTTCCAAAGATTAATTATTCCTTTAATATAGCTCTCGCATGCGATAGGAATATACTGGAAATTAAATTCGGTGTGAGAAGTCTCTAATCTGCTGGTGATAACGTGACAGATTAAATTTCGTCTCTTAAGCAATAATATTTCTGCGATAATATTTTGTAATTAAAATTATAAGTTCGTCAATTTTTTGTTGCTTTTAGCATTACTAATATTTTATTATTTTATTTTATTTCAACACTTGTCTTTTTTGTTACGCGAAGGACGAAAAGAGGATCCAGCATCACGTTATCATTTACGTTAAGACCATAATGTCGATTAGCTTCCTAATCTACTGAACGTTCTGTAGGAGGGATTTTGCGCGGTGATTTCAATGCACGACGGTCTCGTGCTGTACACAACCCCGTCGATATGCACCGCCCTCGGCTATCTCAAGGACGCGTGGATCGGTCGGTCCTTCATCGATTATGTGCATCCGAAGGACAAAACCACCCTGGCCGATCAGATCACCAGTGGCATCGTCTCGTCGCAAGAGGAACGATCTAAGGGTATATATGTAAAAATTTTATCTGACAAGCTGAAAAGAAATGTATCAAAAATCCCTCTTATTCGGCAGACATTCTATCTTGTAGCGAGTGTATTTTTATCCTAAATATTATTATTATACATTAAATCTTTTCTACGATTATTATTTGTACATTTTGAGCGACTGAATTATAAACTCCCGATTTCGATTTTCGGGGATTAATTTATAATGTGTTTATTAGTTTGTTATTGCGATAAATATTACCACATGCCTCAATGGTCGAATTGGGACGACGCCTGCACGGAAAGCGGAAGGTTCCAGGT
Source organism: Leptothorax acervorum (assembly GCA_035220615.1). NCBI lineage: Eukaryota > Metazoa > Arthropoda > Insecta > Hymenoptera > Formicidae > Leptothorax > Leptothorax acervorum. The sequence continues at coordinate 656,417 of JASTWQ010000030.1, read as the reverse complement.
TCAAACCCTGGCTGAGGTAATATTTTTCGCAATAAATTTTATATTCTAGATAACATCTTATTATTTAACATGGCCAGTTGGGTCGATTTTAAAAATTAAACGTTTCTAATTATTGGCTGGCGACGAGAAGTTCTTAATTTGATTAATTTATAAATTATTTCGTTATTGTGTGACTTCTGGATCATATCAAGCAGGATACTGTCTTTATTTAGGCATCAATGGCAGAAGAGCGAGTCTGTTCTGCGGTCTGCGGAGGTTCACCAAGTGCAACGTGCCGAATGGGCATCGCGCGAACGCCAGGTCGAACTTGTACCTGCCATTTCACCTGACCTTGTCGTTCCGGGACTTCCGAGACCGAACGGCAACCGAGCAACAGCCCAGCAACCGAGCTATGTTCCTCGTAGTTACCGCTCAACCCGTCCATTCCGCATACAAAGGTAGCATAGTCCAAGTTAGGTCTTCAACGAGGTCCGACTGGCGAAAAGATTCGATAATTACAGTCAGCTTGATTGTCGCAAAAGTTAGCGGCGAACAAGCGATTTAGCGCAATGATCACCAATGTGGATCGCGGCGAGATAGGGGTGATTCGAAAAAGATTCTGCGGACCACGGTCGATTCGAAGTCGAGTTACTTCGAGGAATACTTTCTTCCAACTAAATCCATTCTTCCTACTAAATCCTCGCTTGCAAATACATATAACAATCGCTTGGAATATATCCCCGACGTGGAATAAACGCGTGCCCGAAGTGAACGAGCAACTTCGTTGAAGTGACTCGGATTTACAGGATGTATCCGGAATACGGAAAAGTCGTAGGGGTATTTTATGCGGTAATTCTCTAATCTCACCCAATTACCTATACGTTCTCAAGATACATCCTGTGTCTGTTATGCGCAAGAACTCTTCGCGATGACCGAGCCTTGTCGTTGGTCCTCGTTAACGGTATTCACAGTGAGTCGGTGGTTTCCATGGAAAACGTCTAAAACGAAGGTAACTCACTTCCAATTTTTTAAAGTTGCCCGCGCGGCGACTCGTGACGATATATACGTTGATGTATATCGTTCGCATCTTTGCCATATTTGTCGCTGTGTTATTTTCTCATCACTTTTCCAACCGGTTCCCCGTTTTTCGTTCAGTTTGGAGACCACTGTTACGAACGCTCGTATCTCACAAGCAACACGCTGTCAGACCTCAGATCTGCACACTCGTCATCTCTCACGGCAATGGTTCGCTCGCTTCGCTTTTGTCAGCGCATGGAAAGCTTCTTCCGAGCACAATATATGCGCATTCTTTGCACTGCAACTGCAAGCTTCGTTATCGGATTAATTCAGTCTAAACTCGCAATTTTTGTTTCGTTTTTCATTTGCTTTACAAAACTGTACAACGCATCGATTATATTATTTTATTCTATTTCACTGCAAACATTCTGAAAAAAAATTTGTCTTTATATTAATAAAGGAGAATAAGGGTCGCGAAACGAAGTTCCGAAGCCAGTGATCAGTATGAAAGTTTGTTGCTTAGCTTATCTTCAGAACGGGTATAGAAACAATTATGAAGAATCTCGACCAGCTTCTCGTGCATGGATTTCGTTTTAACCGCCAAAACTAATTAATTAGCAGTGTACAAATTTACTCCGCGTCTCGCCCCGGCTTGTTGGCGCCTAACCATTGCGATAAGAAGTTCTACTCTAATCTCGCTCATAAGATAATGACCCGCGGTGAAAGAGAATGATCCCGACTTTGTCGTTATCCGCAGCGCCAGAAGAAACAATAATATCTTCGATATTCACGACCCGCCACACCGCGACGTGTCACCTATCCCATGTCGATCCCGATGTAGCCCAATACTTCGGCTATCTACCACAGGATATGGTTGGCCGTTCGCTGTTTGACTTCTACCACCCCGAGGATCTACCTTTCATCAAAGACATCTATGAGACTGTGAGCATGAGTCCACCAAAAACAAAAAAAAAGAACAAGAGAGAGAGAGAAATTCAGGTTCCGATCGCGTACACGCTTGACAAGAGAAAAACAAGAGATTTTCGAGTAAGCTTGAAAGAGAGAGAATGAGAGAGAATGAATGAGCGTTCAGATATTCTTCTTCATGTCATGGCCGTAAAATGATTCATGTATAAATTTCTTACGAAATGTCGTTGAACAGGTAATCAGGCTCGAAGGCTCCTCCTTTAGGTCGAAGCCGTACAGGTTCGCGGTGCAGAACGGGGGCTGCGTCGTCCTCGAGACCGAGTGGTCGTCCTTTATCAATCCCTGGACGAAAAAACTAGAGTTTGTCGTAGGTCAGCATCGAGTGCTAAAGGGACCGGTGGATCCGGCCATCTTCCGCGTGTCGCGCGACACCGAGTGCGGCTACCTGGCTAGCATCAGTGAGGAGGTGCTGAAGGAGGCCAAGATCATCCAGGGCGAGATACGGGCGCTTCTCGACGAGGTACGATCACCGACGAAGACGACTATACGTTACACACATTACGACACTATTCCTCCCCCCAAGTGCGACTCGCGATCTACTTGCTTGAGACTTGAAGCATCCCCTTAAGTTGCAATTCCAATAATTTTGAAATTAAAGAGGCCGCGGGCCGTTGTACAATCGCTGTTATCGAGCTCGGCTCTCTCAATGACGCAACCGTAATTGTCTTTGATAGCGAAGGACTCGCTTAATATCACCCTGCAAAGTCCAATAACACGGTAAAGCGAGGTAGTTAATCGTTCATGTACGTATGTGAGAAACGCAGACGAGGCGTTACCGTATAACAAAAAGAAAACCAAACGAGAATCTCTCACCACGAAGCAGAGATAAGCCGACTCATCCCCCAACTTGTCCTCTCTTTTTTTTCTATCGTACGTGTGCGCAGAGCATCCAGAGAACGTCAGATATAACCGAGCTCGACGTGTCGAAGCGATGTAAGGATCTAGCGTCCTTCATGGAAAGTCTGCTGCAGATGACGAAAGCGCCCGGAGTCGGCAAGGACGGATTGCTCGCGGCCGCGGCGGACGAACTCAGGAGCTTTTCGGTGACTATTAGCTACGTTTTAGTATCGCCGAGAACACTGTTACGCTAGTTACGCTATAATGCGCTCCGCTCTGGTATGCTACGTACAAAAAACACTATATATCTATACCATAGAAATACTTACCTCTGTGTATGTATATGCCATGGTGTGTGTATGTAACAATAACAGCAGCCATCAAGTTTCACTTCGCAAAGGTACGTGGAAGATGTTAGCTCACGTAGTCATCTAATCTCGACGTATGATATGCCTTTTCTAGTACATGGTTCTCGTTATTACTAATATACATTTAAAACAATATTCAACATTCTCGAAAAGTTGAATAAAAGGTAAAACACGAGGATGATGGTGATGATACGTAGTTAAGGAGAGAATGGTACGAATGGAATAGAGAACAGAAATTGAAGGCGGTATAATTTCGTTGGTAACTTCAGATTTCGTAGGGGCGCGCAAAAATAAATGCAAAATTGTAAAATCGGCATCCTACTGTCTCTCCAATATGGAAAACTGAACTCGCCGCGATTCTGCCGGCTTTAATCGGTCACGGCTGGGAGCTCTAGGTGTCAGGAGGAGATGGAACGGATCCGGATGGTGAGGTGCTCGCATGACTTGGATAGTAACACGTATTATCTGCGCTTGTCGCAAGAGCTTGCGCCGCAAGCTTGCGAATGGACCGGTAGGTGGTTTAGTAGATGGACGAGGATCTTATTTCACAGCTTCTAGCGAAACTCTTTGTCTAACCGAGACTGATCTTCGTCCACGGCTGGCCGGCTGGCACTTACCCCACCGCTCACGCAAAAAGAAAAGCAAATAAAGAGAAAAAAAGCAATGAGACCACAGTAACTGCACTAAACTGCATACCAAACTTCGGTGGAAACTCATTTTAAGTCTCTACAATATTCTTGTAAAGGGATCACGCAATCCCTTGTTACAGGAGCACGACAGCGTGATGTTCGGTGAGATCTCGCCCCATCACGAGTACTACGACAGCAAGTCTTCCACGGAAACGCCGCCGAGCTACAACCAGCTCAACTACAACGAGAACATCGAGCGCTTCTTCAAGAGCAAACCGCCGGTCGCGACCATGTACGGCAGCGACGAGGAAAACGTTAATTCCAGCAACTGCAACGACGAAGGAGGTAAGCATCATCCTTCTCTTCTCGCGTTCAGGCAAGCGCTTTTCACATATAAATATTATAAGTTTTTCCTCTTTAAAAGGAACTTTTTTGATTTCGTGTGTTACACATTCTGGAAATCTTAAATTTTTACCATATTGATCTCACCCCGGGGAAAGTCCTTCACCGTATCGCGTTGACTTATTGTTAGCCAAAAACATATGCACCTCATTGAGACAAATTTTCGTCGTGCTTTCAGCGCGGAAGTGCATGTCGCCGATAAACTGCAGCGGGGCAAGCGGCAGCGGTAGCGCGGAGAATCTGAGTAGCGGTTCCAACAATCAGACGAGTTCGGCGAGTCGGGGCAACGCGTCCAATACCGCCAGCAACAGCAACACCACCGCGACGGAGAGTTTCAAGCCGCCCACGTTGACGGAGTCGTTGCTGAATCGCCACAACGAGGATATGGAGAAGCTGATGATGCAGAAGCACCGGGAGCTGCGTTCCAGCATCAAGAACAGCGACAAGCTGAAAGACTCGCGTATCAAGACGGAAAAGGTCAACGGTACAGACCAGAGCGCCCATTACGTTAATCAGGGTCACGGGGTCAAGAGAAGCGGCAGTCATAGCTGGGAGGGTGGTAGCTTCAAGGTGTGCTTTATATTTTTTATAGGAAATTAATTTATTCGGGCAAATTTCGTTGAATTATGTAATCGCAATTATGCTTTCGTCAGCGGAATAATTTTATCTTGGTTGCGTAGAATGGATAGACTTTAATTTCCGGTTTTAATGCTAAAGATGTGTTATAAATAAATATATAAATATAAGAGTGAGTATATAGTATTATATACAAAATGCATATTAAATAGAATTTAATACGAGAGTCTAAATGCGATAATAATATGGAAATAGGTATTGAAGCACGATAAAACATCGAGGATAAGCAGTGCCGATCAATCAACCGTGGTGCAAACGGGGACGAATATTAATCTGTGGCCACCGTTTTCGGTCACCGTGCCCTCCTCCGCACCTACACAATCCTGCGTTCCATCTCACAAGTAAGAGCTTTTCTAAAATATTAATAATATAAAATAATATAGATTATAGTATAAGAATATATTAACTTTGTCAATATTAAATATTTTATGAAAGATTAGGTCTGTAAAACACTCAGCTGTGTACTGAATGTCACATAAAAATCTCTCTTATAATAGTTAGGAAGATAACAAAAGTTGAAACAATTAAAAAATATTTTAGTATCAATTCGGAAGCCGTACCTAGATTCCCACTACTCCCGTCAATGATACCGGTGTACTATATGCCGATACCGCAACCCAACGAGTCCACGACGACGTTGTCGTCGTCGCAAGAGAAGGGCCCACCGCCATTAACGCAACCGTCGCAACAGGGTCCTTACAGTAAGTGTCTCACTTCACAATAAATCCATATTAAAAAAACAGTAAACAAGCTTTTTCTAGTTATCGACTGCTCTGCCCCAAAGGCTTAGAATTAAATTAGAATTGAGTAAGGTATTAAGTAGGTTTCTTATGGAGAGCTATAAAAGAATTTCAGTGTTTGCTCCAGTATCTTACGTCGCGACGGCGATGGCCGGAGTGTTCTATCCGGCGGTGATCAGCGCATCTCCACCACGTGCTATGATGTACCGACCCTTTCTAGTACCTGAGCAAGCACCAGCGGCAACAACGCGCGAGAACCAACAGTCCAATGACAAGTGTCCCGATCGCAAACGACCGGTCAGTCAGGCGACCAGCGTCAAGGCCGAGCCAGGGAGCACAATGGCTATGTCCGAGTCCTCCAAAAAGGTAAAATGACCGTACCAGGTTGCCTACCATGGTTTATTTTGTGCATTCTATTATATGCAAGATGTCTATCGTAGAGGATATTTGAAAAAGGCTAATTAGAAAATGTTTTCTATGACAACTGGGATTTTAATGAATTTAATTAATGATGTTTTGGAATTAACATTTTTCAATAAAGTACTAATTTATCGCTGATTTTGGCAGGTTCTATCACCCGGCGAGCTGTTCTCGTCATGCGTGAGCAACGACGGCGGCTGCTCAAGCATGGTGGACCTCTTGACACCGGTGATCATGAAGGAGCATCGCCGATCGACCGACTATAACGGGGACGAGTCAAGCTCTTCCAGCTTCTATAGCAGCTTCCTGTATAAGAGCAGCGACAGCAGCTGCAATCCGGATCAGAAGACGTGCGAGGTCTCTTCCGAGGTAGAGAATCAAACGGCGCAATGTCCGAAAGATGTCCAAGGGACATCTCGAGCTTTCGTACGTTTTTTATATGCTTCTCTCAGATCTTTAAAGCGTCTAGATATTCGTATACTTGACTGTACGAGTATAATAAATGCGCAGGAGAACACCAAGTGTCAAGGAATGCGAAGGAAGGCTCCACCCTGGCTGGAAGGCGTCCAAGTGACGCCGGAATTGGTCTACGAATACCAGATGTATCCAAAGACACTGAACGAGGTGCTAAAGGCCGACCTAGAAGCGATGAAGAGCATCAATCAGCCGTTATTGGTAAACGATCAACTGGGACAGCTCTATCTGGACCTGGAGATGGAAAGTTTCGGCACCGAGCTCATCCTCGAGGAGGGGATCACGTCGAGCGGAAGCGATAGCGGAAGTAGCAACGGCAGTTGGACTGTTGAATCGCAGGTGAGAAGAACGATTAAGAACACATTGCGAAATTTATTAAAAATCACCAGAATATTTTGTGTATACCTACGCAATCCGTTTGATTCCCTTACAGCGCAAGCAGAGGAGAAGAATGGTGAAGTATGGCAAGTTAGTGATGCTCCATGAGGAGAATGCGCCTCTACCGCCTCCGTTGCCATCCCAAACTATATCTTGCCAGCGTTCATAGAAGCTGAGATCAATCCGTCACGAACAATTTCAAATGGCACTCCGAAAGTTAGTGTTCGTTTCATCATGTTTGCATTTCTCTCAAATGGGTCCAAGATCAAACCGGAATTGATTTTTCGATTGAACATTCCTACCGGAAAAATTGCAAACGTGAATTGACTTGTGTGTTTAAGTATAAGCAACGAATGAAATGCACTCGGTGAGGAATACGTGATTTTTATTGACATTCGAGAATAACGCAATCCCGGTTCTTACATCTTTCTTGAAAAGATTTAAGAAATAAGACAATCAAGGTGGATCATAAATGTTATGAGACAGATTAACCAATGGTACAAAGCTAGGAAAGACTTTTGAAGTTGCCTTAGCCAAGCAGCGAGTTTGAATACATTTCCTAAAATTCTTAACGCGAAGCAGAATGCATAATTAAATACCTGTGAGATTCCCATGAGATATTTTCACTTACATTATATTTATAGTAGGTACAGCGTGTCTCTCGATAAAGCCACCGGATGCTCTTTCAATCGATCAAATGCAGATTTTTGATGGAATCATTGTGATTGAAAGAATGCGCGATGAGCTTTAGAAACATCCCATAGAGATTATAGATAATACAAATAATTATGATATTAATAAAAATAGAAATCACGACTGGTTTTCTCCGCAATACATTCATGATTAAAAAACGAGTAAACCTGACGCATACAATTTTCATACACAATTTCTAATACCGTCCGCGTATACGTGTTTGTGTTGTAAATAATTGTATATTATATGAATTGACCGAGAGATTTCTACAGTCGATTTTGTACTAATTTAGCGGATAGTGCGCACGGATAATGAATAGATAGGAAGAAAATACTTTTGATAGCATAATTCTTGCGTAATGATCCGTTTTTCTATTACTATTTTGGATAACCTTTTTTTTCGTGAATGTTTACACGTAAAAACCATTTTTTACGAATATATATACAGGATGAGTCATTTTAATGTACCACCCCCAAAAACTTTTTTATTTTTCATTGTAGAAGAAAATGCTTCAGACAAAAGTTGTTTGGCTTGAAGGGGGACACATGATTCCGATGTGAGTCATGTGGTAGATATCGGCGTTTTTTGTCATTAAATTTTTAATATAAAATATGAAATATCTCGTAAAGTAGTTACTTTTCGATGACTTTACCTTAATACTTTTATACGTAGAATAATGAAAGGAATCGAATGTTGTAAAAAAGAACAAAAAATTATGTTAAAAAATTTGATTGCATTTAGTAGATGCATTTAATTTTACAAAATTGCAAATGTATAAATTAATATTATTATTCAATTCTTTTCATTGTTCTACGTATAAAAGTATTAAGGTAAAATCATCGAAAAGTAACTACTTTACGAGATATTTCATATTTTATATTAAAAATTTAATGACAAAATTTGACATATCTCAGGAAATTCTTAACAAAAGAGAGCTTTATTTAGTGTTTTGGAAACGTCTCGACAAGGGTTATAAGAATATGCAATAAAAAATAGGGGGTTCCATTAAAAAAATTTAAGGTAATCTTGACCTGACCTGGGAGACGCCACCCATGGTCAAACTGATAAAGTCAGTAAATAGATCTTTTTAAACCCTACAATTTTTATATGAAACATTTTTTTCTATAATGCGTAGTTTCCGAGATATTTAGGGGGTCCCACACCTTTCTAATAGCCTGTATATACAATATATATATATATATATATATATATATATATATATATATATATATGTATAATACATATATTTTATATAAATTTATATATTTAATGTATGTAAATGAGCTAGCAATTTCGCGCGTACCTGCGAAATTAAATTGAGCAACGAGTGTCAGATTTAATTAATTTTATTTCTGTACAATTGTATTCTTTTGTTAAACGCTTTCCGCATATGTGGAAAGAGAGGACCAACACAGCCGTATCGGGCGCCTCGAAAGAATATATATCGATAACGGGGATTTTTTTTGTTATTTTGTATCGTATTTTGTAATTTTATATCTGTGTTAATTATATTAAATTGTCAGCATGCGGTTAATACTGTAAAAAGAAAAAAAGAAAGAAACAGCTCGTTATAAATCTGTTTGAAAATAATCGATTGCAATTACATAACTTTCGCTTACTTTCCAAATATCAACGTACAATCAGCAATTAAAAATACGATCCTCAACAAAGTTCCGTCATCGATACATATATCTTTGTTGCTTATTAGAGAATGTCTAAAAATTGCTGATAAATTACGCGAGAATGTGCATTTCATTCGAGATACGTACAATTACAAGCCGTCGCTTGTAACTTCCTAAGGGTAATAATTAAGCAGAGAGAGAAACGAGAGAGAGAGAAAGAGAGAGAGAGAGAGACATAATCTACTACACATCCGCGCGTAGTATTAATACAATACTTGCGGTGTACTGCCGTGTCGTATCGCAATTTATATATTTTATATCTCTGGAAGATATTTTAGACCAAAATATATATAGAGCGATATATAAGACTAGCACGTAAGAATCCATATTTATATTTATAGATTATATACGTCTGTATTTAATATTTATAGATTTAGATCGTATAATACGTGTTTCGTCTGTCTGTGTTTTTCACGCCAGTTTCTTCTAAAAGTCCGTATATTTAGAAAGATTCGTGTGACAGAGCGCTATATATTTTCCCCGATTTTATTCGCGCCCGATAATGCTCCATTTGTCGGAATTTCGTATATCCATGTTTGCCTGTTGAAAATTCCGTCCAAAAATTTCTAAGAATATTAACAGAAAAACGATCCGAGTCTTAAATAAAACAATGTGTCTTAATACCATCTAATTTTAACGTAATTTCCCTTGAAATCTACTAATTCAAACTTGGCAGATTCCAAATTCTGATAAAGTTCTTTATAACTTATAAGTTTCATTAAGATCTAAATTTATTTTCCGTAAAAAAATTCTGAATAAATGAAGCTGAAACGTGTGACGCGAGATAAAACGGTAATGCGATCCATGTGTTGTGCGATATATACACATGTATATTCGGGAGAAAGATATTTTGTATACTACGTATTTGTGCACACGTGTCGCAGCGTAATGGACGGCACGTGGATGTCAACAGTCAATCAGAGACGATATTTTATATACCAGTGATTAAATGCGACTTGGTTTCGGTTTCCCCGAAACACTCGCGAGATCTAGTCTGACGGATTACGACGTATAGTTGTGTCGCTTCTGTAAACGGTTTTTCGCATAGAAATTATTTTCTAACATAATAATACCACACACAGCGATCTATACCTCAACGAAGGTAACTAAACGTGGTATTATCGATGCTGGATTTTAATGACCTTTCCGTCACGTGGCGGATCCTATATATCTTTTTATACGTAGATATTATACAATATTAATATAATTAAGAGATGAATAATTGATTGTCATTAATGCTGGGAATTTTTATAGAAAAGCGTAGTAATAATTGTCGGCGAATTATTTAACTAACAGCTGAATCGCACGTTTCATGGATAATCTGTGTATTTCTTGAAAAATTCTTTGTAGAATAATTCATAAATAATTATTAATAATTTATGTAATAATTAAATAATATATGCTAATTAATAATTATTTATTAATAATTTACATATACGTGTGTAAAGAATGGACTCCGATGTCTTTTAAAATCCAGTCTGCGGTATTCTCGATCGCATGAGCTAAAGGCGATCCTCCAGCGCTAGCACAAATTTTGTGATCTCACAGAGGAGCGATCGCTTTAATCGTGACCAGGTAACTAAGAGCGCACTCTTTCTCTTCCCGAGAACAGAGTAGATGCTAATACACGTAATCATAGAGCTTATCGTAGCGTGTAAGGCGCATCAGCCATGATCCGTCGAGCTCAGATTACGCAATACAGACGCAGAATTTTTTCTCCTAACAAACTGACAGATCGATCGGTGCGACGATAAAACGAGCGTGGAGAAGTATCTTCCTACCTTGAAAAATTCTGCCCCTCGACACCTTAGTTTATCTAAGCCTTCCTAAGAACGCATCCTCTTCGTTTTCCTTCACCTATTCAATCTCTTTTCTTTCACTTATTACCTATTTTCACTCGTTATTATTATTAATATGTGCAGATTCCCCCAAAATAAGATATTTGCTGATAAAAAATGTGTGGCGTTTCTATTGTATAAGTACATACAAAAAATAAAATATCGAAAAGATTTTCTCCGGTGTCTTCATCAAGATTTTCTGCAAGCAATTTCTTTTTAAGCAGTACCTTTTTTTTCATTGCCATCATGACTCGAATAATGTTGGTTTATATATTCTAATTTCAAAGCGTAGCATTTACGGGGGAAAACACATATAATTATATAAAAATTTTCTTTATTTCTAACAAACATCGAGGACATCCCCGGCTAGAAGTTCGCCTGAGGAAAAAAGGGCTATTCAGTATTCATATTTTATGAGTTGAGTGATAAAAAATACTACTCACCTCTCAATCAAAACCAGAAATAAATAGCGCATATATATGTAGAGAAAATAATACATGTATATTTTATTTTATTCCGATATAATTCTTTTTCCATCAAGCGCTAATAAAAATGACGGGTTTCTTTCTCTCCCCGACTATCATTCTATACGTATCTTTCCTGTGCCATTGATGATAGAACAAAAATTCGAGCTAACAAAAATTTATATTTGTTCAATTTGTCATCTGAAATCTGAACTCAAGCGCTGACCGATAAATAATCCACAACCTCGATACTTGCTTGATGTTATGCATAATGTGCCTGATACGCTGTAATTAACAAAACAGTGCTTCTGGTGGGTGGCTTTATCGCGGAGTAACTGTTTTTACTTTTTAGCACGAGCTTTTTCGAGTTAACGACTTTTTTATAAATCTCTCCGCTCTTGATTTCCATTATCACTCCCTCGACGAAATTACAGGTGAAGAGGCAATTAGAATATGTACGTCTATGACCTTTTTAGATTATCAGTCTTAATAGACCCAATACAGAAGAGAGAGAACTGTTTCTCAGTTTAACTTGGCGCTCAGTTCTTTCCGTGTAAAGGGACACTAGATATAAAAATAGATATAAGAAACTCCTGTTGTTCCGTTTCATTTCCGTCGAAAAATAATCGAAATCGCTACGACAAATAAACGCCTTCGTTGTCTTTTTGGACCATTCTGTGTCAAGGTGAGCCGAATGTCTCAATCAAGTTAGTGAAAACTGAAAAAAGTTTTCCACCAGGGCACGTTTCGCAAATACATAAAACATACAGAGAACTGGATACTAAATTTGGCAACAAAATTTCGCAAAAGACGCGAATATAATTAATAATTAATGCACCATGCAAAGTAAACGGGATAATTGCACTATGTTCAACGATGCTAAAAATGAGGTCGTAAGACATCGTGTTTAATTAATATCGGCGAGCCTAATGCTAACTCGATCCTTCTTGTTCTTTGTTATCTTCTTGGTATATCGCCATGTGCGATATCGCACTTTTCGCTTCGTGCCTTTTCGTGCAGGACAGAAGATGAGATGTTCTCCTAGAGATCCATGAAAGAGGGAGAAACGGTATAAAAAAAGTGATTTTTCGAAATTTTAGCATCGTTTCTTCTTCCTGGTGACTCCCTAAGTAAGAAAGCAAGATGAAGGGTTACATCTGCGCGATTTTGCTGTTGATGTGCGGGATGGCTCATTCTGCAGGACCTGGTACAAAAGTACAAGGTAAGTATGTTGCATAATTAGGAAATTATCGCTGAGAGAAAGATATTGAAGATTACGTCCGGATACTGCAAAATAAATGTGTGTAAAATAATTTAACTAATTTACAAACGAGGCGATACTGGCATATAGTGCCTTCTCAAAACTCTTGCTACGTGAAAAGAGATTGTCGCGCACGTCGCGCACATTATGTGCAATTTCGATATTTCAATAACAGATTCATTAGTAGATTTGCAAACTCTATAGACGACTATGATCATTCCGAAACCAGTGTAGCTTATACGTATTAGCTAATAATCTATAACACGGAAATAAATAAAAACTTTCAAATCATATTTTTCGGACAGTATTTTTGGATTTTACAACACAGATATTCTTTCAGGTGGCTGCCTTTTTGGAAGCAAGGTGCTTGGTGTGGGTCGACACACGACTGCACCGTGCATGGAGTTGATTTGTGACATGGACGGTCAAATAACTTTTGGCACGTAGGTCAAAGCATTGTATAATTATAATATATATCTGACTTAACTTAACTGGATACAAGATTTCACGTATCTCGGAAAATTCTATTTAAAGAATCACCAAAAAAAAATTTTTATCTTTCACGCATGTAGATTTTGACTCTGTCTCAGAGAAAGTACATGATTTCTGGGACATGATTTATTTGCTAACATACTCGTAAAGTTAACGGCTTTAAAGTAAACTCTGAAATAAATAAAATATATTGACGGGGAAAACATTTTATAATAGAAAATCTCATATTATTTCACATTTTAAGTATCTTTTTCTCTTCTAATTGATATATTTAAAATAATTAACAGCACTCCGTATTTCGCAGTGGAATTTGCACAACTGCAAGATTCTATCGCGTTTTCAATACTAGTGTAAATTTTCCATCAAATCTCTCTTTCATAATCTAATTTTATTCCGTTTTTTTTTCCAGATGCCCGTTAATGGTTTGTAATCCGGGGAAAAAAGTTAATGGTTATACGCCTGAGAGACCGGGCATACCTTATCCAGATTGCTGTGCACAACCAATTTGTAAGGGTTGACATTACCGTGCATACCCTGATTACCCTAGCCTTTACCAACACTATGCTCTGCCACAGGTAGGAATAGGATTCGAGTAACGGGGCATTCTCTACCTGAGAAATATTGTTAATAATAAATTTAAATATCGTTTTTCCTGGATTTGTCAGAATATTCTACCTTTCACTTGCTTATTTTTTTATCGAGACTGGATAAAGAATCACGACGTCTCTCGCGCGAGTTTATCCGGATACGTAGCTCTTTACACTTCCGTCGTACAAAACACAAAAACCACTTCCCTCTCGAGCGATCTTCACTTTCTTGTAAATTTTAAAATCTTTTACTTATTACCTATTTTTACTCGTTATTATTATTATGTGCAAATTTCCCCCAAATAAGATATTTACTGATAAAAAATGTGTATCGTTTCTATTGTATAAGTACATAAAAAAAATAAAATATCGAAAAGATTTTCTCCGGGGTCTTCATCAAGATTTCCTGCAAGCAAATTTCTTTTTAAACAGTATCTTTTTTTCATTGCCATCGTGATTCGAATAATGTTCGTTTAAATATAGTCCCACTATCTTTACGTCTTGATAAAATGGTCGATCCTTGAACGGTACATGCAGAATTCGAAGGCACGAAAACTTTTAAGCTCTGTCGGTACTGAAATGATTATTTCTTTGTCGCGTTAAAGTACGTAGAGCTGAATTTCTCGATGTGGTTTTACGCGATTAAATAACATTCGTGCGTAATGCACATAATTGTGTAGTTCATATGCATAAGTCGCTGTAATATATTTTGTGATCTCCTTTTATTTCCTTATCGTACGCCGAACGGCGTGGGCGATAAGCGAAGAAACGTGAGTTTTTGGAACTTTTATTTTGAAAGTGTTAACACGTTCGTTTATCTCGAGTATTGCGCTTATACGCAATAATTTCTCGGTAATACGTATAATGATGTTAATAAACGTAACATATGCTCATGTTTACACGAATGTGTTTCATTCCCAGCGAAATATAACTAATATTAAATATTATGTATTTATCGAGAACACATGTCTAATAAATACAATTTTGTTCCTACCTGTCCACACGCAGAGTATACAATTGATTTTTTTCAACGTAAAATATCGCTTTACTAATTTAAGGTATTTTTTTGCGAAGTTTACATCCCATTTATTTTCATAAACCCTTCGCGAGATAAGTCGCAAAGGTTCGGATGGGATATTTCGAATGGTGTGTATATTATCCAGGATTAAAAGAATTGCAATAATATTGCCATCGAATAAATTTTATTGTACTAACGTGTATGACTCATCAGAATAATATATACATGACGTAAATCACAGGAGGGCGAGATGAATTTACACGCAGGATGAACAAGGCGGATGGTACAGAAAATATATATCTATTGCACGGGTGAAGTGCAACTTTCACAATGATACTCTTGAAATCTCTCGATACCACCGTAAACTAATTATACGTTCGTTGTATTCCGAATAAATGCTTAAAAAAAGAGGAAAAGATGAATATTCTTCTATTGCAACTCTTATTCGTCGATGAATAAGACAGGACATATTCTCTCTAATGTGGCACGCGTAAAGAAACAGATAATCCTCGATCCGTCTCGCGATATAATAAATATAGGTAGAAATAAAATTCTCCGTTGCTCGCGAATTGCACGCTACCCGTTCTCCAACATATAACACGCTTTATATTATACGGGCAACATATTTTGTGAGCTAACAAGATATAAATAAAATATAATATATGCATACGTCTAAGCCACAAAAGTCTACTCGGTATATTGAAACAGTCTACACACGCATACACTTTACGATATCTCTGCGAAACTAAAACGATATAAAAAAGACTAAGATATTTTAAAAATGTAAATTATTTAACGTTACACATGTCCGTCCACAAGTCTGATATAAAATTTGAATATTATGTCGTGTTGAGAAAATTGAATAAACGCATTTTAGCGTGTTGAATTAATTTTAATCACCCGCGCATTCGCACACATACATACAATTGTGGTGAATAGTTCTTTGAAGAAATGGCAGAACAAAAGATTCAATATTTTTCTCGCTGTCCTAGACGCGCATAAACTTTTGTGGCTAAGCGCGGTGTGGCTAACAGAAAATCTCACGGATACTTATCTCAAGGAGACTGAGTTAATCGTCTTGAAGCAGGCTCAGCGGATCCTCGACGATCTTCTCGGCCGTTTTCTTCAGGTCCCTGGTGACCGGTTTTTTCACGGCCGTTCTTGAACTCGGCGGGAGCGTCGTCGTCCTCGCCTTCGACTCCATCGACGCGGGTGGCTGCTTGCCGAAGATATGGCCGTCATCGTCGTCGTCGTCGTCCGACGCGAACAGGGACTTGGACGACGCAACGACTTTCTTAGAAACAACTTTTTTCGTGGTAAAAAGATCGACGTCGTCGTCATCGTCGTCTAACGGCGCGTTGCCAAATATATCTTTCAAGTTCGAGCTCTTGGCTTGAGAGTCGACTTGAGATTCGTGCTTAGGCTCCGAGAACGATGCGCTATCCGATTTTTGCGAATGGCCGGACGACTCGACGAATAAACTGGAATCGTCGTTTTCGTCGTCGTCAAAAATGTTGTTCTTTTTTCGACCGACTGGAGCAGGATTCGATGGTTGACTGTCCAGCTTCGCTTTGCTGGACGCGCTGCCGAAGAGACTGTCATCCTCGCCGTTCTGTGCATCGTCGTCATCGCCAAAGAGACCAATCTTCGTGTCCCGTAGCGGCTTTTTCACCGTCCTCTTCAACGGCGCCACAGAAAATAGATCGCCGCCCATGTCATCGTCCGCGAACAGATCTAAGATATCCTTTTTCGGCTCGTTCAGCTTCTTCGCCGAGCTGCTAGAGAAGAGACTGTCATCCGGCTCAGAAAATAGCAATCCCTTGCTCTTTTCTGGCGATGGCGTCTTCGTAACAAACGCGAACAACTGACTAGGATCCTTCAGTGGATCGTGGGTGCTGTCGCGCAGAGGATCGCTCGGCTCCTCGCTGGACGCTCTTCTCAACTCACCTCGCTCATCAGCCACTTCCTTATACTTATCATCTTTCTTTTTGGTACTCTTCAACGTATCTGAGTTGGTATCGACGTCCGATCGCGCCAATTCGCTAGAATTTTGTTTATCACTTTCGTTGTTCGTCGCGTTCACGTCGGTACCAATGTCGTCGACCTTTCTGATCGCGGTATCTACCAAAGGTTCGACAGCAACGGGCGTTCTGTGAGATTGCCCGCCGTCGATCGGTGAGAGTATCGGCGCCCTGCCAAATAACGCGTCTTCCTTCTGCGGATCTTCCGGCAAATCTGGTGGCACATCGAACAAGTCCTCCTCGTCGGTGGACGGCGACAGAAGAGTATTCTTGTTTACGCTCATCGAGCTCTCTTTGCTAATGCTACCCAGCTCGGACCTGTCGTCCAAGGAAGAAGGATCGGCCGTCGAGCGTTGAACATTATTATTGGCAGTCAAGCGATCAGAGCAGCTGATCGCCGGAGCAGCAGATGGGTCTTTGCTGGACGAGTAGGTACTAGTATGACTCTCTTCCTGAGAATTATCGTTGTCCGCGTTGTCGACCGTGTCAAAGTCAATACCGCTGTGCCGCAGCGCGGATTTCCGGGCGTGTCGGCTCTGAGGACGACGTTTTGCTTGGATCCTCACTCGGCTCTAATAAAAAAATAAACACAAATTAAGAGAAAGACAAAATGCGAATTATTCAAAGTATCTCAAAAATACATTGTCACATCGCAAAATTAAAGACGGAATATATTTCAGAGACGATAACTCGATTTCAGAGAAATGTGTTAAGAGTTTAAGTACGTTTCGTCTTAATGTTTGTTTTCTCTGTTCCGAGAAATTTTTATAAAATATAATATAACTTAATTAAATAAATCAATATAATTCAGTTTGATAAGAACCTTGGACGCGGTAGTAGATAACGTTTCTACTTGAGCCAGATCATCGAAATTTATGGCCGCTTCCGCGTTGCTTGCGGTGGAAATTGTCGAGTAAGAGGATTCCTTCCGCGCGCTATCTTCTGTAAAAAAATTTTTTTATATTTAAATTATCTCTTAGCTCCAATTAAAAATTTTAATTAACAAATATCATAAACAAAATGTTAACACCTCTGCGATTAGCTATAATGGACGTCATGTTTTATCACAATTTAAAATAATATATCTTTTAAAATTAGATGTGATTTATATATTGTTATGTAAATCATATCATTTATAAACTTGTCTTTGTACTTTTAAGTTCATGATGTATAAGATTTATCTCCATCTGCGGCAAAGATTGGAGACCAAAAGAATTAAGATGTTTTTAAACAGAAATCTTGTTAAACGATAACTACCTGATACGCTCGGAGGTGAAACGTGACCACTGATGCCCAGATCTCCATTGTCCTGGTCCACGACGTCTTCATCTTCGTCCGTCTTATCCTCGCCCTTCCTCCACAACGGCGGTGCATCCATTGGCGAGAGTATCTTCAAGTCACCCATCTTCCCCATTAGATTCTTTATTTTACCTGACACCAATCGCCGAGGTGCCTGTTGATTATTATGTTCCTCGGACGGTGGTGAGATCGTCCGGATGCTCAGGGTTTTTGGTGGAGAATTCTTCTTCACTGTGCCGTCTTCCTCGATGTTGGAAGGCGTTTCCTTGATTTCAACTTTATTCTTTTCCTCATGCATGTCGTTCCTTGCTGAGGAATCGTTTGACTCCACGGTTGTTTTAACGTCACGATTTAAACTTGATGACTCTAACGAGCTTTTATTTTCTTCAGAAAGTTTCTGGGCCTGTTCGGCAATGTCTTTCCTAACTTCTTCTTTGGATTTCAGTCGGTCGCCTTCGTGTGACGCTGTATCCTTCTTGCCGAAAAGATCGTCGTAATCGTCGTCCTCAAACAGAAGGCTGCGGGGTCTCGTGGTTTTCGAAAATAGTCCGTCCAAATAATCCGGCAAATCGTTTCTGTTCTTCTTTTCAATTTCGAGACTAGAAACGTTCTTGGAAACGTCGATCTTTGGTTCAACTGCTGTGACTTTCTCTATCGAGGATGCCTTGGCCGATAGAAACAGATCATCCTCGTTTTCGAAGAGATCAGTCTTACGTTCGTTCTTTGACTTCGTCGGCTTCGCGCCAAATAAGTCGCCATCGTCGTCGTCATCGTCGAACAGGCTGATCTTTTTTGATTCCATCCTCGTGTTTTGTGAATTATCTAACAGGGATTTGAACGTTTTTTTTAATCACGCACACTCTTCAAATTTTTCAAATTTCAAAGCGTAACATTTACGGGGGAAAACATGTAATAATAACTTTTTTTATTTCTAACAAATATTAGCAATGTCCTTCATTCCGAATTAAAATAAAACAGTCTCTTACTTCTCTTATATAAAAATACTGTTTTTCTAATTAATAAAATTAATTAATGGAAAATTAAAATAAGACAAAATTCTTATGTTTTTGGTTCACAATAAAAAAATAAAGTATTGTTGCATTGAAACAAAACATAATTCATACAAAAGATCAAAGAGATTACAAGGCATGTGCTCCACTTACCCTTATTGCTCTTCGGCGCTATCGAGTTGAGGCCATTCGGGGCCGCATCCCTCGAGCCTGGTTTTGACGCCACCCCAAATATATCGACGTCCGGGGCGTCTTTGCCGCTGAATATGTCCAGGTCGTCGTCGAACAAGCCACCACTTTTCGGGGTTGATTTTGTTCGGTCGCTTGACGGCGCCGCGGTGTGAAAATCTGTGCTCTTCTGCGATCTTGAGCCGGAGCTCGCGGCGGAGAAAAGCTCGTCGCCGGAATCGGAGTCGTCGAAGAGCGACGAGACCTTCGATTTGCCCGCTCGCTTCGAGTCCGATTTGCTGGGCAACGGTGGTGGTCCGAACAGGTCGTCGTTATCGAACACGTCGTCCTGTAACAGCGCCGACGAAGTATCCTGTTGCTCCTGTCCCGATTGCTGCTGTTGCTGCTGCTGCTGCTGGTTGTCACTATTAGCGTTCGCTGAACTAACGTTGGCAGGATGACGCGTTCGCGCCGCGAACAGACTATCACTGGTAACACGCTCGCGATAGATATCCTCGGACTTGAGCCTCGTCGAGGACATCCCCGGCTGAAAGTTCACCCTGAGGAAAACATAGCTATTGAGTATTCTTATTTTATTAATTGAGCGATAAATGATACTACTCGTCTCTCAATCAAAACCAGAAATGAATAGCGCGTATATTAGAGAAAATAATATATGTATAATTTATTTTATTCCGATATAATTCTTTTCCCATCACGCACTAATAAAAATGACGGCTTTCTTTTACAAAGTAATACTTAATTCGTTTCATTCTGTCCACTTATTGGAAAAGAATGAAAATAAACAGCCATTTAACTTCAGCGACTGTCCGACTGTCATTTTATACATATCTTCCTTGTGCCATTGATAGAACAAAAGCATCCAAGCTAAAAAAATTTTGTATTTGCCCAAAAATTTGTCATCTGAACTCCAGCGCTAAGCGATAAATAATCCACAACCTCGATACTTGCTTGATGTTATGCATAATGCACCTGATACGCTGTAATTTACAAAACAGCGCTTCTGGTGGGTGGCTTTATCGCCGAGTAACTCGTGTTTTTACTTTTTAGCACGAGCTTTTTCGAGTTAATGATTTGTTTATAAATCTCTCCGCTCTTGATTTCCAATATCACTCCCTCGACGAGATTACAGGTGAAGAGGCAATTAGAATATACACATCTATGACCTTTTTAGATTATAAGTTAATAGGCTCCATACAGAAGAAAGAAAACTGTTTCTCACTTGGCGCTCAGTTCTTTCCGTGTAGAGTGAGTCGATATAAAAATTGATATAAGAAACTCCTGTCGTTCAGTTTTATTTCGAAAAAGGATCAAAATCGCTACGATAAATAAACGCCTTCGTTGTCTTTTGGGACCATTCTGTGTCAAGGCGAGCCGAATGTCTCAATCAAGTTAGCGCAAAAACTAAAAAAAGTTTTCCACCAGGGCACGTTACATACGTAAAACGTACAGAGAACTGGATACTAAAAGCAACAAAATTTCGCAAGACGGGAATATAATTAATAATCAATGCACCATGCAAAATAAAACGGGATAATTGCACTATGTTCAACGATGCCAAAAATGAGGTCGTAAGAATTAATGTCGGCGAGCCTAATGCTAACTTGATCCTTTTTGTTCTTTGTTATCTTCTTGCTATCGGCCACGTGCGATATCGCACTTTTTATTTCGTGCCTTTTCGTGCAGAACAGAAGACGAAATGTTCTCCTAGAGACCATGAAAGAGGGAGAAACGGTATATAAAAAGTGGTTTTTCAAAATTTTAGCATCGTCTCTTCTTCCTGGTGACTCCCTAAGCAAGAAAGCAACATGAAGGGTTATATCTGCGCGATTTTGCTGTTGATGTGCGGGATGGCTCATTCTGGACCTGGTACGTTGCATAATTCGTCGATTAGAAGATTATCGCTGAAAGCGGAGAAAGATATTGTTACGTCCGGATACTGCAAAATAAATGTATATAGAATAATTTAGCTAATTTACAAACGAAGCGATACTGCCATTAGTACCTTCTCAAAAGACTCTTGCTACATGAAAAAGAGATTGTCGCGCACGTCGCGCACATTTTATGTGCAATTTCGATATTTCAATAACAGATTCATTAGTAGATTTGCAAACTCTATAGACGACTATGATTATTCCGAAACCAGTGTAGCTACGTATTAGCTAATAATATATAACACGGAAATAAATAAAAACTTTCGAATCATATTTTTCGGACACTATTTTTGGATTTTACAACACAGATATTCTTTCAGGTGGCTGCCTTTATGGAAGCAAGAGGGTTACAGTGGGTCGACACACGATTCCTCCGTGCATGGAGATGATTTGTGACAGATGGGGTAGAATAGTTACGGCTCCGTAAGTCAAAGCATTGTATAATTATATATCTGACTTATTAACTAAATATAAGATTTCACGTATATCGGAGTTTTATTTAAAGAATTAAAAAAAATTCATCTTTTATGTGATTTTGACTCTGTCTCAGAGAAAGTACATTATTTCTGGGACATGATTTATTTGCTAACAAACTCTAAAAGTTACTTAACAGCTTCAAAGTAAACTTTGAAATAAATAAAATATATCGCGAGAAAGCATTTTATACCTAATAAAAAATCTCATATTATTTCACATTTTAAGTATCTTTCTCTTCTGGTTGATATATTTTAAATAATTAACAGCACTCCGTATTTCGCATTGGAATTTGCACAACTTCAAGATGCTATCGCGTTTTCAGTGCTAATGTAAATTTTCTATCAAATCTCTTTTTCGTAATCTAATTTTATTCCGTTTTTTTTCCAGATGCCCGTCAATGACTTGTAATCCATGGGAAAAAATGATTGCTTATACGCCTGAGAAAGAAGGCCCAGATTTTCCATATTGCTGTCCGACACCGGTTTGTGAGAGTAGGAATAACCCTAGTCACCCTAGCGTCCCTACCGTCCCTGATTTCTCCTATGGGCCCTATGCTTTGCCACAGGTAGGATTCGAGTAACGTGGCATTCTCTACCTATAAATATTGTTAATAATAAATTTAAATAAATATTGTTTTTCCTGGATTCGTCAGAGTATTCTGTCTCTCCACTTGCCTATTTTTTATTGAAACTGGATAAAGAATCACGGCGTTTCTCGCGCAATAACGCGCGACCGACGGATACGTATTCTCCGTACTTAGCTCACTATTCTTAGTTTACACTTTCGTCGTACAAAACACAAAACCACTTCCCTCTCGAGCGATCTTCACTTTCCCGTAAATTTCTCAAACTGAAAGAAGCGTAGTGCCTCCGGCACGATCCGGCACGGCACTAACGCAAGTAAACGCCGCTTTCGCCCGAATCCATTCACCTGACCGATTTTAATTGCCTTACAATCTTGCTTGCTTACCATTCATTTCTCGGAGTCAGCGGAAAACTACAGTATCCTTTCAAGAAAGCGAATAAACTATTGGCACGAATTAATCAAAGCACGACTTGCGCCGCTCGCATTTTCTATTTGCCTTGCATTCGCCGAAGTTCGGAGAATAGTTTGCAACAATCCCCGATAAAATCCTCATACACAATAGCTTGCAAACACTTTGCAACTAAATATATTTTTATCTTTTAAATCACTTCATACCGAATCACTCACAATTCTTGAGTGTCCAATCGTCACTTCTTGACAATTAAACGGCAAGAGTCAACAACGACAGGCGACAGACAATACATTCGACCGTGTTGAAGAGAAGCTCGCCTTGAACTAGCCACGGTATTTACTCGTAGCGCGCGTAATGGGCAAGGCGAATGACTAATGTTTGGGTCATCAATTCAATGACACCATAGGTATTTGGTACGCGTATGCTGAAAGAGAGCGGTGCGTGCGCTGGTACCCACGTTTGCAGAATAAGAAATCAGAACCTGATTTCTTATTCTGCAAACGTGGTTTATTCGCTTTCTTAAAAGGATACTGTAGTTTTCCGCTGACTCCGAGAAATGAATGGTAAGCAAGCAAGATGTAAGGCAATGAAAATCAGTCAGGTAAATCGATTCGGGCGAAAGCGGCGTTTACTTGCGTTAGTGTCGTGCCGGATCGTGCTGGAGGCACTACGCTTCCTTCAGCTTCAGAAATTTACGGGAAAGCGAAGATCGCTCGAGAGGGAAGTGGTTTTTGTGTTTTGTACGACGGAAGTGTACCTGACTTTTCTTTTTTTTCTCTAATGCGCTGACTATCTCTCCAGATAATTCTCGGGCGCAGCTAGCGCAGAGAAACGACACGGCGATTCTCGTTTGTGTCGTTTGAATTCTGGATGCAGCGTTAGCTCATCCAGTGAGTGAGTACGCAATAAAGCCATGCTTCTTTCTCTTTGTTTATGTGCTGACCTCGGGAAACGTCAGTATCGTGTGTCATCGGATCGTTTCCATTCGTGGAATGTAACTTAACAACCTGAGAGTCATTCAATTTAAGCAGTTAATGTCTACGTTTAATGCGCGCGTTTGGTGTGTCTTCTTATACATTCCATATCCAAGTATTCAAGTGAATTTAATGTTTTTACATAAAATCTAAAAACTTAGCGCAAATATAATAAATACTATATTTTAAAATACGTGCTAGCAAAGAAATATTGATTATCTAAAATAAAGGAGGTAGCGATCTTCACATATTCAGCGTAATTGTAGCGACTGGGATACATATATCTATATTCAATTGTAGAATGCTCTAGTTAATCTAAAAAATTCAATTAACAAAAAAGAACAACGACTTACCACAAACCGGATCCAACTGTGTTATCAATGCTCGGCTGCTGCATCGATATTCCGCTGCTGCTGGTGACATTCCCGATAATTACGGATATATTCTCCGCAGGATTCTGCGAACTGCGATTCGTGACTGCGGACGTTGACTCAATGTTGCTTCTCGTCGCACTATCAAAATTTTCTGGCACGTCGCTATCAGATTCAGACGACTCTTGTCGTCGTTGCGTTATCCGGCTCGACAGTTTGCTCTCGATGTCCGACGCCAAAACGTTGCCGAGTATCCACTCGCCTCCAACAGGTTTCTGCAATTTATTTTAGCCTTTATTCCTCAGAAATAGATATTGACCTTTTTATTATGGTATTCAATAGAGTACTATAATTACAATAAATCATAAGAATAAGATAACAGTATTATTTTATCTTCATATAAACCAGTTTTCTTACTTGATCGCAAAAGATCAGTGTAATAATATGAACATTTAAATTATTTAATTAAAATGTTTTTATGCAATGTCAAGAATTATATTTGAGTAAAATTAATTAAATTAGCAATAAGAGCAGACGTGCTGATTGAAAATTCGTCAGATTTGATTGTATAAAAAATTATCCCGGCGGTTTACCTTTTTACTCGGTTCCTGAGTCGTATTTGTAGACGATGATGTACTCGCAGGTTTGTGAGATTGCTTTTTAGAGTTGCCAAACAGATCTGTATCATCGTTCTCGTCGTCGCTGAATAGACTTGTGGCGTTGGCGTTGGATTCCGGTGTACTCGTGGCGATGTTACCGGTAGTTATAACGTCCAAGAATCTCTTCGGCACGTCTTCC
The DNA here is from genome assembly GCA_035220615.1 of Leptothorax acervorum. Taxonomy (NCBI): domain Eukaryota; kingdom Metazoa; phylum Arthropoda; class Insecta; order Hymenoptera; family Formicidae; genus Leptothorax; species Leptothorax acervorum. The sequence goes on along the minus strand of JASTWQ010000030.1, from coordinate 631,445 downwards.
ACATTCGCGGAATGGGCGTTATCACTCGCGGAGGGTTCCTTCATGCGTTTTTTAACGACATTCTTCGACGAAAAGATGTCATCCGAGTCTTCCTCTGAATCGGCATCGGCGAATAGATCGTCGATCGCTGACTTTGGCTTTGTCGCTAAAAGGACGGTCGAATTAGAGAAGGTAAATCTTTTGCGAAACGCAAGTATAAAATACTTACAAACTATACTAATCGGCGGCGGCACGTCGATACTGGCTGGTATAATATTACTATTCTTGTAAGATTTTATCGGCTTCTCCTTCCACAGATTTGCAGACACCTGATCGTCGAAGAGATCCTTTTTATCAGTAAACAAATTGTCAGAGCCATTGAACACATCCTCATCCTTCTCGGACGCAAACAGATCATCTGAGAAAAATTAACAGTAAACAAATCTTACGAATATTTTATTTACAACTTATATTTCTGTGACAAAAGTGTTAACTGCATACCTTTAAATCGATTAATCGACGATTCACTAGTTTCATCCACAGCAGCAGGCTTCTGCGCTTGGCGAACGGTGCCTAATCGTTTGGCTAACTCTTCTGCAAAATTGGGCGCCGTTTCACTCGACGTCTGCAATAGAAAAAAAGAATTATTTTATATCTCTAAAATATAAAGTTTTATCTTTAAAGATCATCAAATTTCAACATCAAATGCCAGATATTGTGAGGTTTACAAGATTAATTACCTTTGATACATTATTAGGTGTGACAGACTCCGAAGCAGAATTTATATTATTCTGAGATATAATATCCGCTTTGTTATTCCCGTAAGATATGTTATTGCTGTGGTCATAGTTATCCGAATCACTAGAGGACGACGACAATCTCGCTATATTTACTTTCGGATTATGTCGGCTGTTAAACACCTTTCGCGTATCCGCATCTTCCTTCTCGCTTTCCGATTCCTCCCTCTCTTCATCGGCTTGTTCGGATTCGCTGCTGCTGCTCTCTAAACCTATCTTACTCGATGCTACCCACTTATCGGAGCCGATAACATACGGCAAGGGCCGATCTTGATATGGATCATTGGGTCCCACAATAAAACTGTAAACCGATTGAAATTTAGCATGAAATAAATTTTATATAACGACGACAAGGGTAAGGACACTAACCTGAATACTACCGCACCACCTTCGTCTTCTTCCTCACTGTCGCTGCAAGCCACATCCATTACTTTGTACTTTTCATCCATTATGTTTAAACCTTGTTTAACGCTCTCGCTTATGCTGGCCAAGAGATTCTCCGGTCCCGAATCCTGAGTTTTCGCATTCTGATAAGATAATATAATAATTTATTTCATCTAAATATTAAAAGACATGGATTTTCTAAAAATATTTGTTAAAAATGGAATTATTATATTAAAAATGTTAATTCTTGAAAATAAGTGCTTACTTCTTGCTTTTCCTTAGAATTCTCTTTTATCTCTATATCATCCTCCTGCACGCGGCTTTCAATAAATTGAGTATTGGCCAAAGCCAAGGATGTGTTAGTAACATTATCCACCAGTATCGCTGTTTCTTTTAATTGTGTCGTTAATGTATCCAGAGCAGCTTGAGTCTTGTTAGCCTTGGACACCAGGTTCTAGAATTTTACACGAAATCAAAGTGCAACGCACTGCCAAATATAAATGTATGTTTTTGAACTTTCAATTTTAGCAATTTTGAATTTTTGTTAGTTTGTTAGCTACCTCTTATTCGATTATATTCTCCTAATACTTTGCCGGTTTTCGAGAATTTAAAATTCCGCGGATTAAGTTTTTAAACTTTCAATTTTAGCAATTCTTGAATTTTTATTAATGCTACCTCTTATATCCTGATACATTGTCGATTTTTGAGAATTTATAATTTTGTTGATAATTGATGTTTGACCATAATTGATGCAGATAATTCCGATAAGCTGTTAACCAAAAGTCGATAAAATAACAAGTGACATAACTTTACTGATCTAGTTATTTACATTAAAAATTGTCAATAAATTTTGATTTTGAAAAATCGACAAAGTATCAGGAGAATATAATCAAGCAAGAGGTGGTATTTACAGAAGTGGCATAAATTGCTACAACTATTTCTCCTTTATCCAATCTTACATTCGGCAAAGCGACAGATCATACTTCGGAAAATTGCTGTAGATGTTTGAGAAGCCCGACATCACCCGCTAGACTCCACTCTCTCCTCTTCTTCCTCATTTCCTCGGTAGTCCACGGATGATCCCATGATTTGTCTATTCCGTCTGATACATCCTAAAAGATAAAATAGTCAATTTAAAAGTAAATGTATGCTCATCCGCTTATCCGATGTTGGACCATAGACCTCCTATATCTATACGTTAACGGTTAAACTAAAGTTGGATTAGAAAGAGAATTTCAAAACAACGAACGCGGTTTGACGTACTCGTGATCGGATTGATCGTGACTACTTGCAACCCTTGAAGCCTGAATCACCTGAATGTAACTTTGAAAGAAAGTCGCTTTATTATGTTCCCAATATTCACACACCTGCTAACCTAAGTGTGTCTCTGAGCGAATTTCAGAGTGCCGCGTGTCACACTTACCATGTCGATTGCCCGCGTCCAAGTAACGCGACGGAGAACGGCAACGGTGAGAAACTTTCCCTCTCGCGATTACATTTAAGCGGATCGAGGGACCGTAACTGACCGTAACCCGTAACCTGACTCCCTATCGCAAAAAACGCAACAAGAGGCGTGAGCGGAAAAATATATACGTAGGTCGTAGCGAAACGCGCGCCGAGCTGCACTCCGCGTCCGCGATGGTCCGCGACAGTCCGCGGACCGCGAGTGGATTGCTCCGGCTCGATCTTCTGCGGTTGCTACTCTTTTTGCGCTCAAAGTGAAAGTGAAACAGATGTACAATTAGACGGAGCGAAGGAAAGAAAGATAAAAAGTGCAGAAAGTTCAGCTATAAAAAGAACATCGTGAGTCGTGAGAGGAAGGGGAGAGGAATTTGTTTCGCGTTCCCGTTTCCGAGCGTCGCAGTCGGTGCGGCGGTGCCGTCGGTGGCGGAAGAGGAACGAGTGGAAGTGGACCGCCGTAAACGGAGCATCTGCGCGTGTCCGCGCGATCGCCGCACACAATCGCCACCGGATTGTTTGTCAATATCCACTCCTCCTCCACCTCCACCTCCGACGCCGTCCTCCCGCGCTTCGAGGTACGCATCCCCCCAGCCCCCAGTACTCGCTCGCCACCAGCACGATCGTCGACGAGCACAGACGAGCACTCGGCACGCTCGTCACGCTGGCATGACGGACGGTCGACGCGACGGCAGGTTCGATAGCGCAACGTGAACAGACCACGACCGTCTTTTCCTCGTGGCGTTCCGCGAGATTCCTTCATCCCCCCGCCCGCCCGTTCACCCCTGCTGGGCGCTGGTTCCGTCGCTGACGACGCCAGGGCCAGGGCGCTGCACGCTGGAATGCGCCAACGCGGAGGACCAGCGGGCACTCACGGTGAGACACGCGTGTAACGGGCGTGCACACGCGGCACGGTATTGACAATATTGACATTGACACGACGCGCGCGCGCGAGCGCACGTGCGTGCACGCACACCCTGGCATACACGCGCGCGACGATGCGCCGACGAGCTCCATCCGCCGCGTCGTTGGGAGGATGCGCCGATCCGTGACCTCGTCGCCGGAGGGACTCCGGGCCTGACGAGTGCGTGACGACGGGGGAATTCGACCCTCGGGACGTCGTCGCCGAGCGAGGAACTCCGGGAAAGGTTCCAGGAGAAGTTTCAAGGAGAGCGGACTCGACTCTGGACGAGTCAACCGAAATACGATATCGGTCTTGAGACGGAACGTTCAACGTAGCAAAGTTCTCTCGCCTTGGTCGAGGAGAGTATAAACAATATCTGAAGAGCATTGTCTGATAATAGAACGACGTTAAATCGAGGACGATTTCACTGTGCTGAGAGGGGGTAGGAGAGGTTCGCGCCGAACCGATTACCGAACGTTTGCCACTGCAACTGGAGAGAATCCCCAGTACCCCAGTGTTTACCAGCGCGAGCAAATTCACTATCGGTGAACAGCGGGTGTAAATAATGTGAGTTAACTCCCGCCGGGGTAAACAGGAGGTCAATTCTGTATTGATAAATAGAAGCAGTAGCATGTCGGTTGTTAAAGTCGATGCTTTCTTCAATAAGCATTCCTTTGTGTAACGATCGGAAACTAGTTTGAGATTTAATTATGTATTTTCTAATTAAACAAATATTGAGGTACAATCCATTTTTGACTTTTTGAAATATTTATTAATTTCTCTTCTCGAAGTGTCCTGGTTTCATCAATGTCAATCTAAATAGTAGTAGTCGTAAGATGTATTGGAAAAACTCATAGTTTTGTAAATAATAATATTTTGCGATTGCTAAATGTAATCCGAGATTATATAGAAATATATCTTAAAATGTTTGGAATGTATTCCTTTAACAAGACTATTTCTCTGTTACAGATTTATTGGAAGAAAATGTGTAATGTCAGAGTGATACAATATAGAGACATAGGTGGCCAATACGGAGCGATCGATTATAATAGACTATTGTGTATCTCGCTTAGTTGATGTACGGAACGTTGCCTTAGACGTTTGTCTAGCGCTTTTATTGCATATCCTTAGTCACGTTCTATTGGAAATTATCCGGTGTTCACAAAACTGCAAAATTTAATGAGGCCGAAGGTGCCTCAAAAGAGGGGAAACTTTCTCTTGAGAAGGTACAGCGTTCTACGATTGACTTCAACGAACAATGAACCATTCGGGAAGCGGAAAACGCCAGGCGAAGGTTTTGGAAGAAAATTATTGGGACTGCAGTGTCTGCACTTATAGGAATACAGCGGAAGCATTTAAGTGCCTCATGTGTGACGTCCGCAAAGGAACCTCTACGCGGAAACCCCGCATAAACCCCCAATTGGTAGCTCAACAGGTCAGTCTAATAATCCCGTACTTAATGTATATCATTTAGAAACAAGCCTCTTTTTACATGCTATTTTTATATGTGGCTATTTGTGTTCAATATATTTCTCACGCTATTATTTCGATATCGGAGTTTAATACGTAATCAATATTGTACTATCTCATATCCAGGTTGCGCAGCAACAATATGTACCACTTCTGAAACCAGGCAAGAAAGAAGGAAGTGGCGGTAGTACGACCAGCGGCGTCAAGGAGAAGGAACGCAAACTGGATAAACTGAGACGCAAAAATAGGCATCCGCCGCGTCTGAAAAATATCGACCGTAGCACCGCGCAATCGAACGAGGTAACGGTCAACAATGTTACCGTCACTATCACGGAGTATAAGCCCAAGGTGAAGAAGGGCTCGGATCAGTCGAGCAATGCTAGCTCCGAAGGCGGGAGTCAGCACGACTCGAATCAGGACTCGAGAAGTCTCGATGTGGGAACCGACGCATAGTTTAATGCTAATGTTACATATGTGTGTATGAATTATTCTAATTAATATATTGTATGTATGTCAACCTCTATGGTCAACTGTACAATCCTCTAGACAAGCGCGACCATTGTTGACAGTCATTTCTCTCGTTTGACTATGCGTCGCAAGTTGTATGACGAACCCAATGAGGTCAGGCAGTTCATGCTGTCAGTTGGGATATTATTGACTGAGCATGATTCGTATATTACCATTCAAGGAAAGAAGAATAGGAATATATGTACATTGTATGTCACTGTTTTACTCGTTACACAAAATATTGAATAATTTGCATCGCTTCTCTGTGCGTTTTTTACGAAAAAATCAATGTACTTAAAAGACCGCATACTTTACGGACGACATTTTTTTATCCTGTAATATTTATTGAATTTATTTAAAATATCTATACATCAACGTGACGTACGTATTCTGCGCTAGATTTAAATTCAAAAATAGGGAAGGAAGCAAACTGTAAATATCAGTGAAACGGAATTTTATGAGCCATTGTTGATTATATCCTCGGTTTTCATTGAATTTACGAGACTACTGCCAGAAAGCGCGTTGTAAGGCAATTATTCGGAATTCGTTAGCAAGACTAATTGACATACGACGATATATACATATACGTATTCGTATTCGTATATATCGATCGCATTGTTGATTTTCTCTTCATTAAATTATCAGCTTGACTGGCACTGGTACATATGTACATCTTATTCCATTCTAATTCGTCATTGAGATGAATTTTCTTGAAACATAAAATACTTAAATAATGAAAAATTATTTTACTGATCTCCATGATTCGCTAAATAATTCTGCACTTTTATTAAGCACGGTTAAATTCATTAATTCATAATATGCCCAAAAATGTTTCATCGCAATTGTATGTACAGATCGAACGTAAATTTTCAGATATGTAATATACATGTACTTCGCGTATTGAATATTCAAACACTTCCTGATAAAAAATGAAAGAAGATGAAATTTCATTTTCAGCGAATAAGCGAATTAAGACTGTAGTATAAAAAGACGTGACACTTTCCTTGAAAATGCAAATGTGTATACACACAAAAAAAAAATCGTTGGTTCGTTATTTTTACCACATTTGTAACTGCCCACCAATTTTCACAACAGCGAACACTATTTATTCAAAATTAAATCGCAGCTGCAAGGACCATGGCAATTCCTTAAGTAAACGGGTAAAGTAAAAAAGAAAGGGTTTCTAATAGAACAGCATTGTTAATATTACGCCCGACAATTCTATACTATCGAGATCATTGTAATATGATTCTGCATTAAAAAATGAAAGTAAATATAAGAACCTATCAGTATCAGAGTAATTAAGCGATTAATAGATAAATCAAGGACTGTATACTTGAGGAACGAATAATATCACCAAGTATTTGGTAATATTAAATTGTAAAAAGAATCCTCACGACTGCCCCCCAGAATTGCTTTCTCGGTATCGTCGATATCTTGAATTCTTAATCAAACGAGTTGTTGCGTAAGACCATGTAGCTTTTACAAACGGATTTCTAATCGACAAATAATCAGGTAATTAAATAACCATTTTTACAGAAACAATCACACGCAAATTATATTTTTACAATTTTGTGGAACCGTATAAGTTATATAAATTCTTTCTGTCGTACATGTGTAACCTGCTTATTTTAACATGGCGCAAATCTACCTATATTTTAATTAATAGAACACAAGAATTCCGAGTGGATAACATATTTTCGAGTCTGTACTAAATTTTCGAATTCTTTTGAACTAATCTTCTCAATGCAACGTGTAACTTCTGTTGCCCACTACAAATTTACGGCACAGCGAATCAGGGGAGCCCGCTTTATTAAAAAGATATTTTTCTTTTTATGAAACGATCTCTCCAGAATGTTATATTATTCATTATTATTCTTACAATGTGAAAAAATTCGGCCAACTAAATAAAATATTGTACATTATTTTCAACAAAAATGTTACATAATGTAAGATTCTTGAAAAATAATCATGGGGTTAAAATTACACTGTTAACAGGGAAACAATAAATCATGTTTTCGAGAAATAGAAACGAAAGGTGTTTTTAACCAACCAAATATGTAAATACATCCCTAATCAATTTTTATGTCAATGTTGTAGATGAACTATTTGTATAAAAAAAATGCAAGTGTCATTTATTTACAATTTTTATGAAATTTTATTTTAATACGTTTTAATGTAACATAATTAAGATTTTAATCAATCTTTATACTGTACCTTCTTTAGTTTTCTTTTTTGTTCGTGCTCGACGATTCCGAATTTTCAATTTCCATATTTTCCATATCTTCGGTGACATCCATCGTCTCTTCTCGCCAAAGTTTCACAGAATTTTTCGATGCGACGCGTTTCACAAATCTCTCTCGCACTATTAATCAAAGTAAAAGCTAATTCAATGACACTTAATTTGTATTAGAAATTATTTGTACATACCCGTTGGTATCTCCATGAGATCCAGCACTTTGAAATTGTGTTCTTTATTATCTCCGCCAACAGTAAATATAAATCCATTATCTGGGTTTGCCGCAAGGCATTGTATAGCGCCCAGATTATTCGTTTGTTCCCATATAAGAGTAGGATCTTTTTGGTCTATATCCCATATTTTTATTGCACCATCGTTCGAACAAGAGACTAACAATCCTCGGCAGGACGTGCTAAGAGAAAGACCTGAGCAAAAATTAAAAGTAAAATTTATGAACTTATAATGTATTATATATATATATACATATGTATAAGTTGAATAATAAGATATTTATTTGCCTGTAACTTCTGTTTCATGGCCCTTAATTTGCCATAATGGTTTCTGTTTTCTTACATCAAAGTATTCTATGTAACCATTATCCGTGCTAGCCTGCAAAGAAATACAATTGTTATAGATATGACGAAAATTAAACTTAGACACATGCAAAACGTACAATACAGTAATTTTCGTCATAATGATTCCATAACACTCTTTCCACTTCTCCCGATGCCTTCCAGCTTGTAACAAGTTCCTCGTTCATGCAGTCGAATAATCTTACTAATCTGAAAAAAAATATTACATGCAGGTGTTTGATATAAATGTTCACGTCATAATAAGATAATCAAACGTACCTGTCTGCACATCCTATCAATAACTGATGGGTTTCTTGCGGATGCCATTTTAGCGCTTGCACTTTCTCGTCGAACGGACCCAATTTGTTTACAGGTTTACCATTTTCCAAGTCCCATAATAACACTGTCCGATCGACCGAACCGCTAGCAAGAACATGCCTACAACAAGATGTTCTTAATAATTATGAAACTAGTTATTGCATTGATTATATTTTTCTGAAATTAGTAACTAACGTATAATTATGGTTCCACGACACGTCTAAAACTGCATCTTTGTGACCGATGCGCTTTTGATTCTTCTTTTTACTTGGTTTACGGCCTAATTTGTAGGCTGGTTCTAAGCAATCTATCAAGTCTAAGTCCCATACTTCAATTACAGGAGTCATGTTACCGATAGCACATAAATTACCTAAAAGCAGAGGTATAAATCTTTATTTATATCTCTTACTCTATAGGTAATATAGTTTATAATTAATTTAAGAATAATTCTAATGTATTACGTCGTTGTATTACTCACTTGGTTTTGGACTGGTAGGATCATAGTTAAGCCACTCTATGCATAATGGAAATGAAGGTAATAATATATCATGATGGCAGTAAAAGGATCCTTCTCTTTCGTTATATACTGCAATTATATAAAAAATTATCATAAATTCTACAAGAAATCTATACCTAATTATTTAAGTAAAATTATCTAGCATCAAGATGCTTTATTTGATCAACGCTATACGAACCAAATACTTCCAAGATGCTAGCGTCTCCCTCAACGTGTCCGAACAACACCAAATTATCATCAGCCTTGATGATGTCGTCCTCTTTATCCGAATCTTCTTCTTCATTTGTTATAAGAGGATCTTTGCCATTTTCACCAAAAGTGGCTAAATTACTGATGTGGCAATACATGTCGCCAGCTAAAACAAAACAAAGATAAAGAATCATATAAATACATTTTTATTGCATATTCAATAATTCAGTACTTAAAATTTTGTTTCGTACATTCATTATCATAAGTTTTAAAGTTATATTCATCAATGCCAGCTGTTGAAGATTCTCCTTTACTTTCTTTATTAGATTGTGTTTTAGAGGCAGCTGCATCGTCGTCAGAATCGTCACCATTTCTATAAAAAGAATTCTTACAATTAATTTTTATATATTAGAAATTAGACGGAAAATAGGATATTAGAGAATATTATGAAAAAGACGAAACAAAGGATTCAAATAAACAAATTTGTGTTATTTAAATTTATTATTTCAATGACTAATTCGCGTGAAATGCATTATTTTATTACGTACTCTAAAGCGGCTTGAGTCTCCTTTATAATCTTCTCGAGCTCGTCAGGCTTTAATTCAACCTAAAAATCACAGAAATGAGAAAATATATGTTTTTGACAAATGTGGCATAATAGAAATATCGTTAGAATATTAACCTTTTCTGGAGCGGCCGCGGCAACGCCTTTTTTCACCCATGTAGTGCAAGATATGACATTCGCTTCCATCCTTATTAAAAATTTGTTAAGTGCACAATATTGCTCAAAATAAAACTTTCACCACGTTTCTGCGTCGGCTGAATGTCGAGGTTAGGTTCTCAGCCTTAGCCTGCACGTGTCTATAAGCTGATGCCAATGTTGATCGCTTATATTCCCTATAAGTAATACTTTTTAAAAATGGAGGCAATGGAGGTTTGTCTCATGGTCTCAAATAAATGTAGTTTTGTTTTATCATAAAATTATGTGCTAATAAACGTGGTTGATTGAGCATAAAATATGATAGGATATATGTAACATTTATATTTTTTTTTAGAGATTCAATGTTCAATGTACTACATATATATTGATATAAAATCCTGTTCATACAAACATATAAAAATATATATCGATAATTATAAATTTATTTATATATACATAAGTTTGGTAGTCGTTATTTGGAATGCAAAATGCTTTGGTTTTATCTTGCACTTGTTTATATGATGCTTTCCACTCACTTTCCAGCAAGAAAACTCGGATGAGCATTGTGTCAATGAATAGAACATTTCCAAAGTCCTGAGTTTTTCTATTTGACAGCCAAACACCAAACACATATGACATTTTGTCTATATATGCTTCTTGCTGAAAAGTATCCTTAAATACAATATTAAATATCGGTTAGCACTACTTTTGACGACTATTCTTAGCAAGTACAGCCACTCCAGTCTTTGACTGATTTGTTCTACCTAGCTCTTTACTGATATAATCGCCGATTTCCACTATTTTATCAAAGTCTACGCCAGTCTCTAATCCTTCTCCTTGTAGGAAGTACAGTAGATCCTCCGTGGCAACGTTTCCCGAAGCACCAGTGGCATATGGGCATCCACCGAGTCCAGCAACCGAAGAGTCAAAGACTCTTATATCGTCTTCGAGACCTGCTTGTATGTTTACCAACGCCTGGCCGTACGTATCGTGGCAGTGCAGCGCGTAGAAACTCATACTGCTCGAGGAAACATGGTGCAGCTCGTTTAAGACACGTTTGATCTTCCTTGGTGATCCTACCCCTATGGTATCGCCCAGAGAAACTTCATAGCATCCAAGATCTAACATTATCGAAGCTAAACGTGCTGTGGTAGCCGGTTTGGTTTCGCCCTCGTAAGGACAGCCGACGATGCAGGATACGTAACCCCGGGTCCTGATGCCGTGTTTCTTCGCCTCCTCCACGACTACCTTGAAATTCCTCACGCTCTCCTCGATGGAGCAATTAGTGTTCGCCTTGCTGAAGGCCTCCGATGCTGCACTGAACACGGCGATTTCTTTCACGCCTGCTGCGACAGCACTCTCCAAGCCTTTCAGATTCGGTATTAGGACTGGATAGGATATACCGTCTCTCTTCTCAATTCGTTGAAAGACCTGCGAGTTGTCAGCCATCTGAGGAACCCATTTCGGAGACACGAAACTTGTAACTTCGATGCTCCTCAATCCGGTCGCCGATAGCCTATTGATAAAGTCAACTTTGACTTCGGTAGGCACCACATTTCTCTCATTTTGCAATCCGTCTCGCGGTCCAACTTCGACTATTTTTACAAAATCGCTGGGTTGTTTCGTTGCATAGCTTCGGACGCGATTGCGAACGCTCGATGGCAATATCGCCCGTTTCAAGAATAATTCTAACATCGTGCGTAAAACGCGAAGATTTATCGAAACTGATTAAAAATGAAATGTGTTAATTAAAAATATAATTGTACCATTTACAAATTCTACGTATGGAGCCGCTCGAACCTGCTCAAACTCGAAAAAAGCTGTTTGTTTATCTAGTTACTTCCTCAATTACCTCCCCTCCCCCTCCCCTCCCACACTCCCAGTTTACGTCACGTGTATATCTCCGAATACCGGCCTTCGAGCCCGCGGCCGCGCACGGTTGCGTTTTTGCCGTTTTTCCCTCTCCATCTACGCATACAGAAACGATGACAATCTGTCTCACTCGACTTTGGAAGTCATCCAATCGTTTGTAATTTAAAAACTCACCGACGCCTCAACATAAAAAAATAATATTAAAAAAAAAACCAGATTGATTCTATGGCCTAGTTTACACCGGACCGTTTGGTACGCGCGTATCAAGTACTATATCCGTATCAAATCTCGAGTTATACCGGTGTAAACCGAGGCTTGATGCGGATATAGTACTTGGTAGCTTGGTACGCGTATCAAACGGTCCGGTGTAAACTAGAGGCCTATATTAGCCAAAGAATATCTGTCTGTTAATCCTTTGAGAAGCTTTCTAACAAAGTAATTCTTATGGAAGACCCTTGTTTTCGAGTTCTTGGAGTCGCTGAATTTGATTCTGGCCTTTCCGCCACCGTCGTTCCCGTCGTTGTCGTTGTCTTCGCTTTCACCTGTTTTCACCCTCTTGCTTCTTCCGGCGATGTCCGGCGGTCCTCGTCCGTTTCTGTCGTCGGCTATTCGTAATTCGTAATTTCGTACTGCGCAATTCGGCGCGCGCGCGACAACACTAGTACAGTCAATCGACGACTGCGTCGCTGGACGCTGAGTGGCCTGTGGCTGAGTCGCGCGTCGACGCGACGCGCTGACGCGCGCGACGTTCCAAAGTCACGGCACGCCGTTCGGCCCGTTCGGCCGTTCACACCAACCCGTTTTTGTCAATAGGGGATAGGGCGCTATCGCGTGTCGCGTGCCCTCGCGCCCATTCACGTGCGCACATACAAACACGCGCACGAACGCCTGCACGTTTGCGTTCGTACTTTCGTAGTGACTAGTGCTTCGTGCGCGTTCGTTGTTTGTTCGTTCGTTCATCGTTCGTACGCTCGCTCACTCGCTCGCTCGGTGCTCCCGCTCGCGGTCAAGAATGACATATCGCGATCGCGACGCGCGGGCGACGTGCGACGAACACGCACGCACCGGGAGGAGCGTCGTCGAGCAGGAGCAACGCGACCGGGACAGCTGAGAAGGGAGAGAAACCCGGAGCAGGACCCTCGCGTGGAACGTCAAAGCCAGGGCTCCAGTCGGACAATGGCAATCTCGAGCTGGATGATGTGGGGTAGGAGCCTACGCACCGGCCGATCCCGTCGAAGTGCGTGCACGGCAATTGAAAGTCGATCGCGCGACGATACGTAGCGCCCACGGCAATTCACGTCTCCTCTCCTCGCGTCTTTCTTTTTTTTCTGATTGCAGGCCGCCAGGACGAGGACAACTGCGTGCAGCTCGATCTGTCAAGAGGTTAGTAACCTAACCTGCCTACCCGCGGTCGCGGATCGTACCCTCCTCTCTCCACCAGTCTCCACCGACGACGGCCGTTTGGGACCGCCTCGCACTTCCGTGTATTTATTTACCTTTCGCCTAGCGAGCGCGCAAATGTTGCGCAACGTCGCTGCGTCTCGGTCCCGAGATCGGCGACCGGTTAGCCGCGTGTTTCTAACGGCGAAAAATGCGGATACCTTTCAACGATATCGAATGATACGAATCTCTTGCCATTCGAGAGTTTGGAATGTATTCATATCGGCCTGATCTGAAAACGGAAAAGGTCAGAGAAAGAGAAAGAAAGAGACCAGTCAACTCTGCTCCAAACTTTATTATCCCGTTATCAGATCAGTCATAAGAATATTGCGCAATTACTTTAGCAGCTTTAGCTGGTCCTTCATTGCCTGAAAATGCGCGAGACACGATCATTACTTCCTTTTCTTACAAATTGTTTATAAGTAACAAGACGAAATGATTTATGCTTTGTAGGATTAAAGGAGAACGTTAAGGAGGTCTTGACTAATCTTTGCCAGCGGCATGTTCCAAACGTAAAGAAGCTAGCGTATCTCAATGCTATTGTTAAGTTGATTAGCGAAACCGACTCCCAAGATTATGGATACTCCGCGGAGGATCTGTTCTGTTGGTAAAAATCCACTGATAACTGATCTGTCTAATTGTCAAGTCTTACAGATGCTGATTGTCAATTACCGATAAAAAAATTTTTTTTTTTTTTACAGTTTACGCGTGGCGCTGGTCCACGAGGCGACGCAGGTGCGCGCCGCCGCGCTACGGGCGGTACGTTACATGCTCAAGAAGGAGCAGGATGTCGTCGCGATCAACAGGCTGCAGTACCCGTACTTCTTGGCGCGTAGCATGGACGTTAACCTGCGTAACGAGATGGAGAGGATACAAGCTCTCCGACTCGTCAGGAGGATCTTAGTATTAGCCCCAAAGCATTTTAGTTCCGTGCTAGCGAGATCCCTGATCAGTTTAACGAACGGTGGAATAGAGGAGAGGGATCGTGCATTTAAAGCATTTCTAGCAGTTCTGTGCGAGTTGGGTGTCTTGAACTCGAATCTGCTGATAAGCTGCGGCGGCGTCGGCGCGCTGGCCAGGGCCGCGATGACTGGGCAGAGCAGTATCGCGGTCGAGTCCGTCGTCGGGGTGCTGCTGCGGCTGCTGAACAATCCCGATACGCGCGGCAGCGTCTCCCTCCTGTGCTTTGCCGCGCCCTATTGCGAGCTCCATTCCTTGAGCATGGAGAGAACCAAGGAAGAGCGCGAGCAGAGATTCGCCGCCAGTAAACTGGCCCTGCTGAGCATTCTACGCTCGTATCCGGGCGTCCTTCACTTTTGCCGGCCGGACAATAATTCGGGTCTCAAAGCCATCGCGGATATTCTATATGTGGACCAACTGGAGGTGCGCGGCGCCGTTCTAGAATTGCTCTACGAACTACTGGACCTGCCATTACCCACGTGGACCGATGAACCGGACGTCGCGCTGGCCGCGGTGGATCCCAGCAGATCGCGGGACTCGTGGAAACTGTCGGAGGGCTTTGTCGCCGCCGAGGGAAAATTTATACTGCCATCCCTGTCGTCGCACTGTCCCAACATAACGGAGATACACTCGGCGTTGTTGGTATATGTTCTTCTGGAGTGCGGCCTGCATCGAGCCCTTGCAGAAACCATCGTTTCCAGCGACACTTTCATCTCGGTGCGCGCGGCGGTACTGCTAGGCGCGTTGCTGCATCTCGCGCATTCTCTCCTACCATCCGAGCTCTGCGACCTTACGCCGCCATTGCCTAATCTACTGGAGCACGCGAGTGCCGGTAAGCATCAGGCACTAGCGGCGGTCACCATTCTCGAACGAATGCACACCATGATGCGACGTAGACCGACCCCGGCGAGTCTCTTCCTCGATCGTATTCTTCAAGCAGGCACCTGGCTACGTCCGATCCTGCCGCGGCGTCAACGACCATCCGGCAGACACTGGCTGCGAATCGGCAGGGAGTCGCCGATCACGCCTCTGCTGAAGGATGCGCAGGTGCTCAGCTCGAAGGATGCTCTTGCTTGGAACTGGCCAGTGGTGCGGGCGATTCTACGATCGCGCGAAGATGCGACGCGAATCCTTCATGATTCCGATCATCGGCTGTTCATGAAACGACTCGTGCGTTACTTTAAACCGTCGTGGAACGGTTACAGCAGAGTCGAGCTGGGCACGAGCGCAACTTTGGCACGCGAGGCGACTCTCGCCGGCTGCGATTTGTTGAATTGTTTGTTGGAACTGCATGAACCGGAAGGCGCGCGACTGCTCAACGAGCTGATCGGAGACATCGCTGAGCAGATTGGCAACATTCGTACCGCCGAATCCGCGCACGATTGCCTGTTCTCGCCGCGTCACATGTCCACCACGTGTTGCCAGAAGTACTTCCTGTTTCTCGGTCAGCTGAGTCACTCGGCCAAGGGCACGGTGGTTCTCAAGAGCTTCAATCTGCTGGAGAAGCTGCAGGATCTCGCGTTGGCCACTAATCACGACTGCTACGTCAAGCTGATCGTCTCCAGCTTGGACTACTCCCGGGACGGTCCTAACAGGAAAGTATTGAGCAAGATTATCTCCGAGGCGACGTTGTGGAGCACGCGCCTTTATACTACGCAGTTCTTACGGCTGATTCTTCGTGCCAGAATGACGGACGCCGTACGCTGGGCAATGACATTGCTAGCGGACCGATTATCGGACAGCTACACAGCCGTGGCGTTAGCCGCTCTGGAAGCGCTACACGAGGCCTGCGACGAAACCGAATACTTGGAGGCATTGTTACAACAGGGCGGACAGTCACGCGATTGGGACAAGTGGCTGCAGCACCTGGGCGATAAGGGTTATCTATTGAAGATCCGACTTTATTCTCTTCAGCAGGGTTTCGCGAGTCTTGCCGCACCTTCCGAGGAGTTGGAGAAATGGATCGGGCCCGGCGGTTTCGCCGAGCGATACGTGGGTCTCGTGGAAGAAGAGATACACGATGCGTTGACGTGTCGTCAACGCGACGAGACCGGGAGCTATCAGAGAAGGCCCACCAGCGACGTGGTGATGACGCCGCGAGATGTCTACGTGCCACCGCATCTGATCGGCCAGCTGGCGCAGCACGATCTTGGGATGCAATTACTGTTACGTCGCAACGTGATACAGCGTTTCGCTCGAGTCCTGCAGCGATTCAAGCTGGAATTTGGCGCTCGCGATTCGGAGTCCAACTCGCGATGTACCAGAGCGAGTCGTCTCGCCGCTATGGCAGCAGCGACGGCAGCCTCCGCTGCTATCGACGATGCTTGTATCGTGTCGGAGGAGTCGGGCACAGATGAAGCCGTCGAACAGTGCAGCCGCCTCGAGACCATTCCCGATTACGAAACGGTGGAGAACGAGGCTCACGAAACGGCGAGTCAACCGCGAACGGAGTCACTAATGGAGATCCGTCGTAAGACCAGCATGGACGATTCCAGGCACACTACTCCGGAGCGAAGCTGGAGGCTGGAGACCGAGTCGTCGCGTGACGACCACTTTGTGGGTCCAAACGGCGGCATTCTTAAAGTCAAATCGGCTCTCTGGGCTCTCGGCCATGCGGGCACGTCCGTCGCGGGCGTCGAACACTTGAGTCATTTGGGTATCATCGAGATGATTACATACATGGCGGAAACGTGTCCGTATTACTCGGTACGCGCCACCGCGATGTACGCTCTCAGTCTGATCGGCACGACGCGAGCTGGAGCCGACACGCTGGTGAACTTCAACTGGCCGTGCGTCAGGCATCGACGCGGTGACAACTGGCCCGTGGTACCGCCCTCGACGAGATATCCTATGCCAAGTCCGATCCCTGTCCAGCGGCATCATCGTAGCCTCAGCGACGGCAAACCGGAACTGCTCGAGCCGATCGTGCGTCGTACCAGGAATCGATCCGAAAGCGCAGCCACGGATCTCGAGGCGCGCCGATACTTCCTTTTGTAAGTAAAGCGATTAAAGACAAAAATACATATTGAGAAAAGATTAAAATTATTTTAATCTGAAGTGCATTTCCTAAATAGAAGCTTAATTGTCGAGATATATCGTAGCTTAATAGAGATTTTTTAACTTTATTTTTACTTTAAATTTAAAGAAATATAATTTTGTGTTTTCTGCTGTTTTTCAGAGAGAGAGGCGAAACTCCGAGTCCTGTTTCAAGTATTCAAAGACTAAGCCAACAAGATGCTGAAGGATATGCGCGACTACGTAGTTTACAACGCCATCGCAGACCAAGTTATTCTCAAAGTAGTTTAGAAGTGCGCGAAAAATCATGTCTAAACCTTTGAAAACAAAATTCAACGTCTGTAAACAACACGATAGTCAGCAATCTAGTCTTTCTTTTTGCAGATGTATAGTTTAGACGGTCATCTCTCGCTGCAGAGTCTGTCGGAGTACGATTCGTCCCGCAGCTGGATTGCGGAAAACGCGGTTCTCACACCTACGCCACCTCCCCCAGAAGACGACAATGAGAACATGTTTTACATGGGTGTCTGCCTGCCGAGAAAAATTCTCACGATCTTCCCCGAGCCTCCTAAACCATCCCAGCCAACCATTCTTGAGGATAGATCCGAGTTGGAAACGACAGAGATCGATGAGGAGTCAAGTTCGGAGTGCGATGCCGATACCGAGCATTGTCGTACGTGTCTCGTTTGTTATCACGGCAAAAGTGGCAAGGACGCTGGTACAGAGCAGGATATGAAATTGCGAAGGTAAACAAAAACGCGATCTTTTAGCAGAGTACTCGTACGTTAAAGGTAGAAGATAAATATGAAATACAGTAAAAGAAAGTTGCTCATTAAGAGAGAAACAAAATAAAATTTGGAATTATAATTCTTAATTAATTTAAGTTAAAATAAAGTACTTTTTTTGTTAACAACATCTAAACATGAATAATAAAAATGTTACAAGATATTACGTTATATCTTGTAACATTTATATCTAATTATATCTAATTCGGTCGCACTTGTATAGAGAAATACTTAGACACACTCAACGGCTTGCAAACCCCGTGTGGTATCGTCACAGTCGTCAATCGTTACTTAGACTGAGACAGCGGTATCCCGAAAAGTTTCAGGTATCGTACGTTTTGTTCTTGCGATTTCTCAGCATGTAGAAGTGTCCTTCATGCATGTTCGCTTTTTTCAGGATACCTGTTTGTTTTCGGACGTAGCTGCTCGCCTGGGCAGCGGTACGTACAGAATGCCAGCGCGGCGATTTCTGCAAGAGCTGTTTCTGGATTCTCCATTCGATGCGGTAAGTTCTTTCCTATGCACGCTCCCGTGTGCCGACACTCGCGTAATCGTATGACTCTCTTGATTGTCAGCGTTTGCGTCAGCGTTATTTTGTAGTTGAAGCAACGCGTAATTGGTTGAAGGAATCGTTAAAAATTAAAGCTCGAAGAACTCTTTTTTAAACTTGTCATCAGTGTGACGATATTTATGAATTAATAACTATATTAAAACTGTCTATTATCAGCTTCTTCCCGCTCTCTTGATTCACTTACACAAATATTATACATTTAATTAATAAAATTAAGATATATATGAATAGCCTCTCTATTTACAAATAATATACATTAAATTAATAAAATTAAGATATATATGAATAGCTTTCTCTTTTTCTCTTTGATTGTAAGATAATTTGCGATTTTGCAGCTCTATGTCGAACCAGTAAATATCCTGAATATACCGATTGGCACGGAGGAGAATCCTCTGCAATCACCTGTTCCTAGCTCTGAGGCTAGCCCTCGGCAGCAGTCTGTAAGTCCTGCGGAGGGCAAGATTAACGGAAGAATTACTCTGATTGAGATACAAACGGCGCAACTGGCGTCGGTCGCCGAGGAAGGCTCCTCGGCCGGTGGCGACGGCGGCAGCAGCGAATCGTGCAACGCAGAGCATCAACGTAAAAAGAAGCCCCTGGAGGTCGTGCATTCGTCGCAAGAGCGGCGCACCGATGAGAAGATCATAGCCGAGATCCTGAAGCCAGAAGAGCGAATACGTTTGTCAAAGAGTTCCGATAGGTCTTTAAAAGTATCAGGTACAAACACTGCCATCAGCCTTGATTCGTAGTTTTCGAATTCTCGATCACGACTGCGCGCGTGTACGTACGTGTGTACGTACGTGCGTGTGTGCGTGCGTGCATGCGTGCGCATGTAAATCGGGCGTATGTCATGCTGTGTGTACATATTTTGTATTAAAATAATGATATATAAAAATAATAAATGACACATATACATATACACATACATACACACTGCCGGCAATAAGACGTATCCTTATGCATATTTCAATGTTTCTTATTCTTGTTCGCCTCGCGTCTATCTCTACACATAATTATTCATTAACCCCAGGATTACACATGTTTTTGTACACTCTATTGGAGGCAGCCAAATAGTTTTATCACAAAATTGCAGGCTTTCCAGCGGAATTTTTTCCCAGGGAGATTTCAGACGTAGAGTATGATTATAAAATCAAAATTCAAGTCTGTTAAATTGCAAAATACAAACGTTTAAGAAGAAATGTTTAATATAACGCTGATTTTTTCCACAGGTCTCTGTTCTCAGACTTCTGTGTGTAGTCCGCGGGTTGATGACCGATTAATTCGTATTTTATATCTATATCGTATGTCCCATTGTAATATACCGCATTATTTTTTAATGTCGCGAGACTTTTTCTTTGCGAAGATGCGACGAGACCGTGTAACGTTGCTAGTTTTATACTTAATATTACAATTTTATTTCTATTTATATGCATTAATTTATGTATCATGTATACGATGAAAAAAAGATGGAAAAAAAGGAGCAGGATGTGTGGAATATCAACAAATGTCTATGTATCTCGCATGGGACCCCTTTTTTCCACATCCAGTCTATCACGTTCCTAATACATATCTTCGACGTTGCTGGTCTCAAGGCACCACGTTATCGACGCTACCGCCCTGCATTCAAGAAATCAGTCGGGCTAGTCGTGGCTAGACTGGCTAGTCGGCGCAGCGATCGTCAACACGAATCTCTGCTCCGGATGTCATTGTCACCGATCATTCGCGTCATCGTGCGTCGTCCATAATTATTTGTCGAGGAAACAAACAGTACGGGTTCGCTAGCGCGAATAATCCCGATGTCGATGACGGCGAGCTCGAAGCAAGGTTCTAAGCGGTCGAAGTGGGCCCTAGACTTTGCGCACAGGTACGTAACTTAATCGGAGCAATTTTGTCCGGAGTACACGTGTCGATTTAACGTATTTCGAACGCCGACGTTGGACAGCTCTACTCGCGCATTAAATATTAACGTTGTATTAAATATTAAGTACATTGTCCGTTTCAACTTTACTCTCCGCAACCTTTCGCGATTTCTGTATTTTCTCGATCGAATCCCCGAATATTATTTTATCCTCGATTAAAGGGCGCTGCTGGCTGGCTGGCGTTTTATTGTGGTTATCAGTAAACGAAACATCTTCTTCGCAGAACGAAACAGGACAAAAACATGGAGATACCTTCTCCACCAGGGTATACACCTACCGGTTCCCTCTTTCACAATGTGGAGTACATGAGGGAGACCGACTCCAATCACCTAATAATAAAGAAGTCCTGGGACCTGGCGTTGGGGCCCCTAAAACAAGTGCCCATGAATCTGTTTATCTTGTACATGGCCGGTAGTTCCGTCTCGATATTCCCCATCATGATGGTCGGTATGCTCATCATCAAGCCAGTCAAGGCGCTGTTCACGCTCCAGCAAAGTGAGTTGATCTGAAATTATCAGACGTAAATGCTCGACTCTGTTCTATAATCACATGCTTTCTTTGCTCAGCGTTCAAAGTGATCGAAGGTACACACGCGTGCGGACAAAAGTTCGTGTACTTCCTAGGACAGTTAGTGAATATCGCGTTAGCTCTGTACAAGTGTCAGTCGATGGGCCTGCTACCGACGCACGCGTCCGACTGGCTGGCGTTCGTCGAGCCCCAGACAAGAGTGGAGTACTCCGGCGGGGGTTTCATGTACATTTGATGCGAAATGATCGGTCAGACGGCATTGTAAGTATTCGGCATACGCGCCCACGTAAATTATAGCTAAATTATACTGCAAGGACATGCGTGTCATGTGTTTAAATATTGTTTATTAAAATAAAAGTATGGAAAAATAAGAGTGACTTGTCTCTTTGTACATTACTTGAATACATATATACAGACATATGGGTATATCAGCGAGTTTCCTTGAGAGATATAGCTAAATGTTACATTTACATTGTATCGGTAATGGCATATACGTTCCGTCTTCTAGTATTGGAAGGGGTTCGGGAAGATACATGCTACGCTATGGCTTCTTTTTATTCTCGTCTAGAAACTGAAGTACTCGCTGATACAGTTTCGCTGGCTCATCCACTCGTGGCACCTGTGACAAAAACAAATCAGCTCCAAAGAGTTGCAAAGTACTTATTATAAGAACTTCATTATGGCACACTTAATTAACGCTTTACGTGATTTTCAATTTGGGCTGATTTAAAGGAGAGCCATCGAATGCAACAGATAACGGAACAAAAATTTAAAATATTGTTGCTTACATGAAGAAAGGAATCGATAGCGACTTACGTATATTTATTTTGTTATATATAAATCAATCAAAGTTGCAAGAACGTCTCTTATCTTATCGAACGTGCGTACCTCATAATTTTGGGCTATGTATATTCCGGCGTATACTCCAATGCTCAGACTGATCTGCAAGTCATTATAACGTTACAACGTTTTCGAAATCGCGAGTTTTATGTGTTTACCTACCAGAAACCGGAGCATATTGAGGGTTCTCAAAGCAGGCTTGTCTAACCCGAGAATCTCGTCCGCTGACACTCACGAAATACTTATAAACATGTATACAGAAGTGCACTGACGTAAACTCGAGCATAAAACACGCGTGATCATGATCAGAAACACATGATAAGCTAGTCCGAGCTGCTGGTTACTTTCGTGACAGGAAGAGAGAGAGTACGGTCTGGTTAACTTTGTAACTAGGTCTAGTTATTTTTGTTGCTCGTTTTAACCGGAGATAAGAGAATTTTTACATTTTTCATTATATAATTTTATTATTTCACTTAATGACAGAGATTAAATAAACCAAAATATATGCACTTCTAACGAATCTAATATTTTATAAACATGAAGAATGCTATAAAATAGTAGGTGAATAGCATTCTTGTGACTGAGAAAATATTACATATAACAGAGTTATTATTGGATTTTATTACGTACAATTTGCCTGCAAAATATATGTTTAATATTATGTCAAGAGTAGTAACGTGATCACAAAGACAGAGAGAAGAATCCTTATAGCTTGCTCTAATAAATTTGTAAGGATTTTTCATAAAGATATAATATGGTATAATCTATATATTTCCTTAAAAGAAATTATTTCTCGCAAGAGATTTCGTTAAAAGTTATAGCAAGGTCAATATCGCTTAACAAACTACGAAAGTAAGACTTTTATCATCTAAGAGATTTTTGCCGCAAGTGACGTATTAGTGATGACTGACAAACATAGAAATTCTAAAACAATCCGAAACAGTTTCGACTGATTTGTAAAGAAAATCAGAGTAGTAGATTCAAAATTTAAAGCTAAGAATTGAAAATATGAATTCATGTGTATGTGTGTGTGTGTGTGTGTGTGTGTGTACATGTGTATGTGTATGCGGACGAATTATCTAATAGCCGTCCTCGTCATCTTCATCCATGGCGAAGTCACTACCAACTCCAGAGTCCGGCACATAAAGAGGGCTGCGAAGCAAAATGGATAAATCGCATTACAAAGTTAAAAGGAAGAAAAGGGAAACAACGTCACTTTTTATAGAACCTACTTTATCGCTCTGCATGTGAAAAATACGATACGCTTCAGCTTTTTGTTGTAGAAGAAATAATTGAAGGACCACAGGCATCCGTCTTCCCCAAAAGGATCCGACGCGAAGTCCGGATTGTAACTGTAAAAAAAAGTTCTTTTGCATTATTTCATATTATTCTTACTTAAAAAATTCTGCACTGTGTTTGACATCATAGGACAAAATTTAACTCAATATTTAGGATTATGTACCTCCGACTTTTTTATTTATATTATAAGGCAAGACGATCGCTAACAGCTGAGTGTTTACCTGTAAATATCACATCCGTGCAACGATATCTCTTTGTCAACGGCCGCCCAAAGAGCGGAACGTAATGAACGATAATGATCACCCGCGGTAGCGTTGAGATTACCGTCCACTGCATTCATTACCCATTGCAGGCTTGGCTCTTTGCTGAACTCGTGGCTCTTGGCGTCGGAGAAATCGTAGTCCGGATTAAAGGTCGAATTCAACGTGGCGATGAGATAAAACAACGTCTTCCTGCTGATTGTGTCGCACAGTGGACCCTCTTCGTCACCGGAAACGCTACGACTGAGTGTTGAAATGACAGTGTTATCAACTTATGACCAAGTGCATTCAAGTAACAAAATCTTATCTCGAAAATTAGGCGTAATCATGTAGCCAAGTATTAAACCGACCGAATGTCATAAATTTCTGCAAGTATTGTTTAACGACAGATATCTCTCCAAGATACCTCAAGCATCCCTGGGCCGGAGACGTTCCCAAGGATGTCTGCGGTGGTGATAAAGCTTGCAGATCGTGCGGCGTACCTCCTTGTTCCGCGTTATATCGTTTGTACCTCTGCTTGTCATTGGTTGTCATTTTGCAAGAGTAACTCTCGATCCTGCAACGATAAAGATAATATGCGATGTAAATAATAACGAGACGACTTAAGATAAAGGTATGTAGGGGCAGTGGGATTGATTTAAGATAAGAAGGCCTGCTTCGTTTGCGTTACCTCCCGATTATCTTGCTATCTCCGGTCTGGATGGACAAGGCACTGTTTATAGCTTCCAAATGCGTATTCTCCAGCAGCTTCATCCTGTTGTAATATTGATTTCTCTGATTACGCGAGGAAATTGTGGCTCCTGCCTTGGAGAGCTGGAAAGTGCGTTGCGTTTGTCGGGACCCCCGTTGGCCGGGCTTGTCCGCCTTACAACGTTGACATCTCGTGACCCTCGCGGTGTCACTGAGTCCTCGTTGCTCGCTGTTCAGGCGAATTCTAGATACGTTTGCTCAGATTGTCAACGGCCAGCTCGTTCAGTACAAGCGAAACGTCAGGAAGCTTCTTTGACTTCGTTGACTTATCGGGTCGTTGGGCATCTCTTTTATGTGTATGAAAATTCCTTTCCTTTTCGAGTGCACGAGATTAATTGTCGACGTAGTGGTCTTCCCGGTTTCCTTGCTGTACTTGCACATTACAGATAGCTAATTAAGGATTTGATGAAGGAGGGGGAGATGATCGAGTTCCAGAGCGAGCTTGGTGAGCGCGAGATCAAGGCCCTCCGCTCCCCGAGGAGTCGCAGGCGATTACTTGTCCTACGTGCGCTGCCCGCTACTTGATAAAGTCAAGAGAGAGAGAGAGAGAGAGGGAATACACTGGATGCAAACGAGAGCGAGAGACCAAACGATGGCGCGACGCGACGCGACGTGACGCGACGCGACGAATCCGATAAACAAAGGTGCGCTCGCCTCTCCTTCCTTGAAACGAGACTGGGCTCAAGGAAAATTATCGTCTCTTCGGCGAAGGCCGCGCGAAAAGGAGCGAACAAAGGCACGCACACGCACGCACGCACACGGAGCACACAAAACAATTTTCACAGTGGCTCCTGGATTGACAGGAGACGTCAAATCTCAGCCTCGGGCGCCTACTCCGCTTCTCGCGCGATGGGAAAGAGCGACAGAGAGGACGATATATATATGTATATTGTATGCCAAGAAGACACAGTGCCTCACGCGTAGCGCCCGCTACTGACGATAACAATCCATAATCACGGACATTGTCGCTCGCTGCTGATACGTGGTATCACGGTCACTGTCGGAATCGATGCAATCGCCTCCTTTTGACGCACTTTGCCGATCTCCTGTCGAACAAACCCGTCCCGCACAACCCGACGACGCACTCGACCTTCCTCGCGCGCGAGAGTCCGACCAGTTTACCAGTTTACTAACTTTAATTGCGACTCGGTGTCAGCCCGCGTTCACCGCGCACGTAGAGACGGCACGTATATGTATATGTTATATGTGTGCGCCCACGAAGCCCGCTGTATGTACATACATACATATGCAGCGCGCGTACGTACGTGATGTCGTGACAGAAATAGCAGCATCTGAGCCCGGGGGGGACCGGGACGTATCGTATCGCTCTTTCTCGCTCGCGCGCACGCCTGCAGTCAGGTGCAGTCTCCTCCGTCTCGCTCACGTGCCCTCATCGAGTGACTGGAGGGGGAGGCACGCGTACGTACCAACCAATCGCGTTACGTCAGCGACGTGCACGTGTGAGTGACGCGTCCGCGGACGCGGTGTCGCGGGCGAGTACGCATTCGCGTGTGTGTGAGTGTGTGTTGTGTACGAGGTGACCAGAGTTCGTCTCTTTTTGTCCGAATATCGGCCTCTCAACAGTCTCAACCGCGATCTCTTGCACTTCCTGCGTTTGAAACAATTTAAGACACTGTACGTTAAAATGTCAAATATCGGCTGCAGGGTTTGGGGGAGACGAACAAAGTCACAGAGGCAATTTAAAAACGAGATCTATTTGAACCAGAACGGTTTTTTTTATCTTCGCGACGCTTCATTTAATTTAATAGAATTTTTCGAATTATATAAGCCTTAACGCGGGACATTTATAGTCAAAGAGAGATAAATGACGCGCCAGAGATCAAAGATTATTAACAAGTGCAAAAGAATATTTAAATAATTAACAATCTATTAAGAACGAAATATATATCTTTTAATATTTCCGTTTTTTGTGCATATAAAACATTCTGTATGTGTGTGTGTATGTGTAAGTGGCGATTTAATTGTGGTTCGCGCGTCGGGCTGTATTCTAACCTCGCAGGATCGGTCATCGGAGCAGGATGGTGTGACAGCCTGTCGCAGACAGGGGCTTAGAAGTTTATTTAGTCAAAATGTCCAAACAAAACAGTGACTATGTGGTCACGGAGCACCGCGATTTACAGGTTGGTCAAGGAAGGCGCCGTGTGATTTCTCGTGTTAGAAATAACGACTCCTATCGCACCGGAGAAATGATTGTTTATCCCCTATTTTGGTGTTTAGGCCAACACCATGGCAGTGGACGCGACCGGCAATTACGTTCTGTTGGCCGGGTAAGTAGTTTTTAAAATCAACGATTACTTGCGACAGATATTTATTAATATTTCCTATTTCATAAATAATTATTAGCCAAGTCTCCGGTAGAGAAAGATCACCTCGAAGATATTCTTTAAACTCACGTGTTTTATGTGAGAAAAAGATTTAAATTACTTTGTTACTTTGCTTTAAATGACCTGTTGTTATTGTTCCAAAAAATGCAAAAATTATCTGTATTCTTTTTGTCTCCTCTGTAGACGCAGATACTTGGGGGTGAAACATTTGGACGAGGTTGTGAACACAGTGAAAAAATTTCAACGACAGAGTAAATATGAGGTTGGCTCTGCCGAATGGAACCCGTGTGACTTGAATTGCCACTTGTGCGCAATTTCTGTAAGATCTAGCATATCTTTTATGTAAAAATACGTGTATATGTATATTGCATTTCAATCGATATTATTAGATGAGCTCTAAGAAGACAAAAATACATAGAAAAATTTGTGTATTTTTGTTACATGTTGCTTTGGAATAATTTTCTTTTAGAGCAACACGCGAATCGAAATATTGAATTTCAATGGAGCAGGGGGATACGAGTTGCAAACTATGCAGAGCCTGAAAGCCCACACGCGGGTAGTTAGCGATCTGAACTGGCATCCCAAAGAGCCGGATATCATTGCTTCTTGCAGCATCGACACGTTTATACATATCTGGGACATAAGAGATCAGAGAAAACCTTGCGTGTCTCTGTCTGCAGTTGGTAAGATAAAAGACGTACTTGGGTAATTCTTTTTTAATTGAGAAAATAAACGTTTTTGCGTCTTTCCTACAGCGGGATCGTCCCAAGTACGTTGGAATCCACTGTCGCCGCATACCTTGGCCACGGCGCACGACGGAGATGTCAAGATATGGGACCAGCGGAAGGCAACGAGCCCTGTGCAGTATATAACAGCCCATTTGACAAAAGTATATAACTTGGTTGCAAATGTATAGCGTAGTTCGAGTGATTTTTATAAGAAAGTGGCCAAGTCAAAGTCAAATTTTAGATACATGGTTTAGATTGGTGTCCCTTTCAACAAAATCAATTGGCAACATCGAGTCAGGATTGCACCGTCAAGATCTTCGATATTGTAAATCCGCGTAGGGCCGAGAGTATTTTAACGACAAATTCTCCTGTGTGGAGAGCAAGATACACGGTAAGAACACTAATATGGGAGTTTTTATTGCAGCTACTTCGTATGATGCATCATCCGTAAATTTTTTACAGCCCTTTGGGGAGGGTTTAGTGACGATAGTGGTGCCGCAATTACGACGTGGAGAAAACAGTCTTTTACTATGGAACACGTCAAACCTCAGCGCGCCAATATATACGTTTGTGGGCCACACGGATGTCGTGCTCGAGTTTCAATGGCGGCATCTTAAACTAGGTTGTTATACAATTTATTGAAAGCATATTATAGAAAGAAATTATAGAAAGTATATCGCTATTTCTATATTCGTATCTGCTTGTAGAAAACAGCGAGTTTGAACTCGTTACATGGTCCAAAGATCAATGTCTTAGGAAATTTAAAATCAGTCCATTCATAAAGAAAGTAAGACTGCAAATTATCTTTCTCACAATTTTGTGAATTATAAAAATTGCGAACAATAGAATCATTTCTTATTTTCAGTTATGTAGCAATGGTATGGACGATGGCCTGTCAGTTTATAGCCAGTATTCCGAAGAGAGTAATTTAAGTACGTAGCACACGTTACGATATTTCTGTGATAAAATTTTTTTTATATACAAGAAATTCTTTGTAGGAACCCTGCAGTCCGTCCAAGAACTGCAGCTGAACACTTCTCAGAGCGAGCCTGAGATAAATTATATTACAACCAAAGTAGATGAGCCTGTGTCGCAGTCTGAAACAATCAGCCTTCCAGACAATTCCAAAAAAGTCTCATCTCCCACTCAGCCAAAGAGTTTGCAGCAGGAGTTTTCCCTGATAAATATGAATATACCAAATATAGAGGTAACGTACGTCGCTTTAGAAACGCGAGGTACCGGTCCATTTGAAACAACTAACAGTTCACATTTCGATTCAGGTGAACGCGATGGACGTGGTGGAGAGGAGCTGTACGATAACCGCGTGTACAAAGAACTACAATGTGATATTAAAAGTAAATTTCCCCGTTAATTATCCGTGCAGTGCGCAACCGACGTTCCAGTTTTGCCCCGGCACAACAATCGACAATGTGACGATGACTAAGCTGCTGAAAGTTCTCGTGCAAACTGCTCAGCATCGTGTCAAAAAGAACAGGTCGTGCTTGGAACCGTGTCTCCGACAACTAAATATGACGTTGGAGCAAGTAAGCGGATCTTTTTTTTTCGAATTAACGTAGCGTTTGAATAAAAATTCTAATTTGTGTCTTGCTCGACAGATGTGCAAGAAGGACGAGGACGAGAGCGGTCATTTGGTGTATCACATGCAGGATAACAGCAATTTCCTGAGTTCCCCCAATATTTACGCTAATTATCAGGACTCCTATATACCGTTTCCTAGGACATCCGGCGCTAAATTTTGTTGTGTAGGTACGTATACACTTCATCTTTTAACTTTGCATTTTTTAAATCGCTTTTTGGACAGGTATCCTCGTTTGTTTCGGCCGTCCTTCCTACGCGAGAAGATCATCAATGAAACCGGGAGATGCGACGCCCAGAGCACTATCCGCTTTGGACAATAGCATGGGTAACGGCGAACCTTTCATGCATATGTACCGAAGTTCCTACGTGCCAACTAACGATAACATGTCTATCAGCTCGTATTACTTTCAAGATCGTGTAAGGAATATTTGAATTGATAAAAACCAGAGTAACATAAATATGTATGTGCGTTATATGCGTTATCTATGTAACCGCAATTCTATCAGCAGAAGGATCTTCGACGTGGATTGCATAGCGCGGGTAGAATTCACGATCGATCGTATTTCAAGAATTGTCATCCGATGGTTATGATATACGATGTTTCGTCATTATTCTTCGTTAATAAGGAACTCGCCGAGAAATATACGTGAGTACGACAATTATACATGTTGTTTAAGCGGCGCGTTTTAAAAATCTATGAAAATATTTTACTTCTTTTTAGAATCAACACCGCTGACATTTCGGCCATGTATAAGCACAATGCGAACGTGGCTGCTGCGGTTGAAAGGCCCGACTTAATTCAGACTTGGTGTTTAGCTGGTTTAATCATTTCGCAGCCACCGTCCAATACTGAGCAGAACTCTTGTCAATCGGGTCATTCTGCCGATATCAATGCTCCATGGCCTCTGCATCCCTGGGGCCAAAACTTAATTCATTTCTTGTAAGTGGTGCTCTTGATTTTGTTACTGTAATTAAAATTATATTCAGAAAGAGGATATATATTAAATGCAAATAATATTAAATCGAATAATAAAATAATTTTTAAATTAATAATTAATTTTTGAAACATAGACTTTAAAAGGATTTATTTGAAAAAAATTTAACTTAAATATGCAATCTTTTCGTAGATTATTGGTTAGTCTAATTGTTAATTGTAACATATTTACTCCATATATGTTACTTTGTATGTAGAATACAGCATTACGCTAAGCAGTCTGATGTTCAGATGGCCGGCATGCTCAGCTGCGCACTTAGCTACCGAGCCGAAAACACTGATGCTTCGCAATCCAAGCTGACTAGCAAATCCGTGAACGTTAGTGTAAGTATGCATTTGTGTGAAAGAGCAAAAAGCGCAAGTGTGTCACTTGAAAATTTTTTCTCACGAGTACTCACGATGCGACATTGACGCGTCCATTTGCCCTGTAAACTTGACAGGAGAAATTATGTGTACATTACATGTTCACCGATCACATTTTCGATTTCTATTCTGCATACGCGTGCCCCGGTATTTGATAAGAATGGAGATTTTTATGCACAGCACAGTGTCCCTTTCTTCCGATGCATGAGGGAATATATGACTTTTTTTTAGAGTGATGTGTAATTTGTATAATGTTTGATGTGAATACGGCGGTACAGTATGTATATTTAATCATAAATAATATTGCATTATCATACAATAGATATCATACTGTACCCCGGCGTATACTTTCATTTTTATATTTTCTAATTTTATATATGTATCACTGCTAACGATATAATATTACGTTTGTTATAGAGGCTTTCCATAGGAAAATGGTGGTTAAAGGTAAGATTTCTGAGTTTAAACAAAATGTTTGGAATATTGGATTTGGTTTTTAGGATTCTCTGTTATATAATTGATATTTTGTCTTCGTCTCTTAGCATCGGACTGAAAGTGTTACCACTAAATGAATTTGTTCACTGCAATTGACTAGAATCTTAGATATGAATTTTGCGTTACATATTTGTATGGACGCGATTGAAAAGAAAAGGAAAAATAACGTATATAGTAACACGTTATTTTTTCGAAAGTAACAAATTGCAGTTAGTGGTTAAACGACATGTGCTGTTTGTCATAATTAATTATACGTAATACTTCATACAAACAAATAATCGTCATCTCTCTATGAAGAGAATTCATGTAGAGAGTAGTTTCATTAATAATAACACATTGCGGCCGTCTTACGTAAATGTTAACGTTAGTTGCTGTGCGTGTGTTGTATATCGTGTGCGTGTGTGTTATGTATATAGTTGATATATGTATCTCAACTGTGAATCTGTTCTATTCAATATATCCTTGCAGCCTGGTGGTTCGCCTTATCACACGATACATTTGGCAGATACCACGTTAGAGGGATGGAATTTTCAGAATCTGAAGCAACACCGATCAAACTCATGGTCGGAGTCGCTGGATGATTTGAAAGTCATTCACGACACCTTTGGGGACTCGGCGAAAAACATTAAGTATGTTTCTAGTACTGACACATTTGGAGGCCCGTACAGAAAGATATTTTAGGTTTCTTCTTTAGAAATGTCTTTCGAAATTTCTGTGCTTGCGCGAGTTTCGGATTGTAATATAAATGCTGAATATCTTATGCAGATTGTTTGATGAGAAATACACAGCGTTGTACGACGGTTACAAGAAGGCGTATGCTGAGGCGTTACACAGGTGGGAGTTGTTAGATGCTCGGGCGCAGGTGTTGAAACATTTGAGCGTGTCCTCGTTCGACGTACAGAAGGACGTCGAATTGCAGAACGAGTGCCGAATCTGCGGCAAGATCAGCCCAGGCCCGCAGTGCGCTAATTGCAAGGGGTTGAGCTTCCAATGTATCATTTGCCATGTTACAGTCAGAGGTTCGTAGCTATTTGTCTAAACTGAGCTGAATTCGATAATAGGCATTTTAATTATAATCTCAAATAAACTTAAAAGTTTTATTTTTGTTGAAAAATCTAGGTGCAAGCAACTCTTGCATGTTTTGCGGTCACGGTGGACACATTGAGCACTTGGCGGCGTGGTTTGCTAAAGAGGTAGTATGTCCCACGGGTTGCGGCTGTCATTGCTTGCAGGAAAATTCGATGCTATTTAAGATATAGGTAATGTAGACGAAATTGTACATAATCATGATCTGTGATAGCCATTGTTGCGAAAGAATAATTTTTTTTAATTCTATGTACTGTCGGCAACTTTACCCAATTAAAAAATCACCGATTAAGAAAAAATCCAATTTAAGAAACCGATTAAAGATGAATAAATCAAAGGTGATAAAAAGTTAAATCTAAACGGTTTTACGGTATTAAGACATAGATTTGACCTGAATTAGACAATTACAAATTATTTTCGTTGTTTGAAATTGTTGTTATATAAGATCGGTATAGAAAAAACAAAAACTTTATTGTTTCTTCAGTTAAATGCCATATAAAACCAGTTGTATAATTACAAGAATTTAACTGTGATGCTGCAAATTTTCACGCAGAATTAAATTATGGCAACTAGTATCGATGTTAGTATCGATAATAATCGGGCTTGTAAGGTCCTTCCACAGGCAAATCCAGATACTTGGCCTGATCTGGCGAGAGAGTCGTTAACTTTACACCCAAGTGATTCAGGTGTAATGCTGCGACTTCCTCATCCAATTTTTTCGGCAACATATGTACGCCTATCGAATACTTATCCGATTTCGTCCAGAGTTCGATTTGTGCGAGCACTTGGTTCGTAAAAGAGTTGCTCATGACGAAACTCGAGTGGCCCATCGCGCAACCCAGGTTCACTAAACGACCCTCCGCGAGAAGAATAATATGTCTGAAATATGAGTAATGTAATTTAACTCGTTATCAAGAGATCCAATCCATTTGATTCAGCAATCACACGCATACCTGCCATTCTTCAATAGATATCTGTCTACTTGAGGCTTTATGTTGGTCTTCTCGCCGTTCTTCTCCAGCCACGCGACATCGATCTCACAATCAAAGTGTCCTATGTTGCAGACGATGGCGTCGTTCGGCATATTCATGAAGTGTCGACCCACGATGATGTCCTTGCATCCCGTGGTAGTTACATATATCTGGCCCTTTGTACTTGCTTCGTCCATTGTTGTTACCTGCGAATTACAGATATTTGTTAATTGTAAAACCGCGATGATCGGCAACGATGACACTTGTTAATTCTAATTTGTGATATAATATGATGATATGCAATTGGTAATCGAGATGACAATTTGACGCAATTTTACAATCAATCTGGTTTCCTTTCCGATGGTACCTCGTATCCTGCCATGGCCGCTTGAAGAGCGTTGATAGGGTCAATCTCTGTGATGAGAACGCGACCCCCGAGGGCTCTGAGACTTTGTGCGGATCCCTTGCCCACATCTCCATATCCGGCCACTACGCACACCTTACCAGCGATCATAATATCGGTCGCTCTCTTGATTCCATCTATCAATGATTCCCTGCATCCGTACAAATTGTCGAATTTACTCTGTCAAAAATATAAAGCCAAGTTAGCTTTGTTATTACGTATTTAGGCATTAATAGATTTTTGTTAATTTGAACTTTTATTTTATTTAATTCCGAGAAACATTTATCTTGTTAAGTTTAACTATACGAAAAATACATGTTTATTGTTGAAAGTGCAACGTCATGAATTGCGTCAAGATCTCTGCAAGTGTTGATTGTGTTCAAAGTAGTGAAATGAATATGTTTTCATGATTCACTTATATCATTCGTTTATCAGTTTCGTCATTATTTTATCTCAATTCGTGCGAATAATGACTATTGGATTCTAATCGAGACATAATCATTAACGATATTTTCTTCTACTTATTGACACACTCTAAGCGTCAATTTCGTATCGATAGCTTATCCATAATTTTATAAACTTGTTTACTCATGTCCTCGTTCCTGTGAACATGCACAAACCTTCGTGACGGAGTCATTGACATTAATCGCCGGTACTTTGAGCGTACCCTCTCTCATCATGCGGTAGAGATTGTGCACTCCGGTGGTGGTCTCCTCGGATAGGCCGCGACATTCCTTGAGATACTGCGGATATTTGGTGTGCACGAGATTGGTCAGGTCACCGCCGTCATCAAGGATCAAATTGAACGGCTTGCCATCTCGGAACACGAGGGTCTGCTCAATGCACCAGATATACTCCTCGTCAGTCTCTCCCTTCCACGCGTACACCGGCACTCCAGTCTTCGCTATTGCTGCCGCAGCGTGATCTTGCGTGCTGAATATATTACAAGACGACCATTGTACCTGCGGGAGAAGAATGACTTTTAAAACTCTGATATTAAGTTTGTAAATGGCTGAACATTTTTACACAAAACTACTCGTATTTTTAGAACCAATAAATGCGGGGATATGTATGTGAGATAAAAAGTATATACATAAATATTATCATACATTATCATATGTCGTCATATGTAAAGGCATGATTATCGAAAACAAAATTATTTTATGTTTTTTCTCAAGTTTAAAGACGTGTAGGTACACGTTAAATTCATCAGTTCGTGGAAGTTTGAAAAAATCGCTGATTCTTGTCGATAGTAGAGATAATTATAGAGATATCTACATAAATCTGATTTAAAATACTTTTCACGAGTCAAACTGGATATTAATTTACATCGGGGGAAAAATACTTTAAATATAAAATAAAGAATCGATTCAAAACATGACAATCCTTATTAAAAGTTCCTGTAAATATTTCCAAGTTAAAGGAGAGACTCTTTGAAATGCAAAGAGATTTTTTTTCGTAATATTTATTATTTTACATCCGTTTTGTCGTTGAATATCACAACGAAAATCGACTACGACTACAATAACGTATGAGAAAAAGACATTCTCGCCTAAATGCGATATACTCAGATTTACAGGAGAGATCAACAAGGTCAACGACGATAACATTCATGTGTAAATCGTAGATTTAGCTTCGCGTGTTCCTTCGCCAATAAGTAAATAGCCGCGTAAAATTCTATCGGCGTTACTACCGTTATGTAGCACTAAAGTATCAAATAATACGCGCATGAATTAAGCTCGTTAGAAGCCTTAGACTAGTTAGACTTCCTAGCGCTCACCTCCGCGCCGAGTTCCACCAGGGTCTCAATCAGCACCGCAGTTTGCACGGTCATGTGAAGACAACCGGCGATCCGTGCACCCTTTAGCACCTTGGATGGTCCATATTTTTTCCTAATCGATATAAGCCCCGGCATCTCGTTCTCTGCCAGGGTGATTGCTTTACGACCCCATTCCGCCAGGGAGAGGTCGGCTGTTGAGAATTTTCTCCAGTTAAGTAAGTCAGAGAAATCACATCATTGTTGAACTAACAAGAGGCAGTAGCCTCATATAATTATAAATAAATATTTAAAAAATTTATACAAACTTCTAAATTTAATGAAACATATAAATTATATTAAGTATAACATTAAATATGATAAATTATTATATATCAACATTTTATGTATATAATATTAATAGTATATAAGATTTTAATATGCATGTGTTATATTTAATATTATATAAAATTATAAAAAAGAATATACTATATATATGTAAGATCTTTTGATTACACATCTTGATTATCGAAGAGTACAGAGGTATGAATTAAAGAGCAAAAACGTGTTGTTACAAAATACAATTGCACAATGTTGCAAAATATGCAAACTGCGCACAGATGTTATTGCTACCAAGAAACTTATTTTATGACATAGGTTTTTTAATAGTTTATTGCATCACGGTCATAAAAATTTTAACGAGAACGTGTTGTAATCCCCATTAGTAAACCGAAGGTTAAACTCAGTTTTAAATTACATGAAAAGAATCAAGCTCGTGTGTCTCATTGTCAGAACAATGTGAAAAGTTTGAGAGCCAATAAACGAGCAAACAAAAAAAATGGGAAAAAAAGCAATTAAAAATAAAATAGTTTAATAAATCCTAAATACATAAGACGTTTCGAACTACACTGTGTTCTTTAATAAAATCATACAAAAATGAATGTAATAAAACAAAGAACAAAGAAGTGAAGGAGATAAAAAGATAAGAAACGGAGAAACGTCGAAAATAAAAATTAACATGTAGTTTACATTATGTACGAAAGATAATAAATAATAAAACTGTCAGGTGAAAAATCGGAGTGGATATAAGAAGTCACATTATGTTTGAAGGCATTAAAATTAACAGTACTCTGAAAATAAAAGTAATAATCATGTAGACATTTTTTGCTGCTCGTTTCTCGACCCTTAAACTTTTCACATTGTTAAAAGTTTTAATATTTTTAGCACACATGTAATTTATAATCGTCCTCGACACGCGTAGCGAATATTGAATATTTCGCGCGTTCGCTCGTGCCATTACGGAACGGCGAGAACTTCATGTTGCTTCACACGGGTGCGAGTCGTGCGAGTCGTGCGAGCACGTGTCGCGTTTCGCGTTCGCGTTACTCCGAAACTCGCTGTGCTTAGTGTCGTTCGTTCGTTCGGCGCAGTTCGGCGACGTGTGTTTGTCACTTACCGACTTTATACGCGGGCTTGTCGGACATCGTGCGTCACGGATCGGTGCGTGGAAGGTGAATGAGAGAGCGAACCAAACGTTCCGACGTGATAACTGATAACCTATACGCCCGATGTGCCGCGTGCCGGTTCCACCACCTCGAAAGTTGCGCGGACCATGTGATGTGACGCGATTCTTCGAGATTCGATTACTTCGATTATCGCACGGTGCGAGAGTCGAGACGCAGGTCGCCCGTCGCAGACACGATCACGTCACGTGACCGCGCTTGAATTCGTCGCCACTCGCCACTCGTCGCCGATCACTGATCAGTTCTCCGTCGCGCGCGTCGTTTGTGATTTGTGAAAATGCGGGAGTTCGACCGTGCTGGAAACGGAGAAGGAGACTCGCCGTTCACAGGTACGTTTGTGTGCTCATTATCGATATTTATGGATACGATTCGCGATTACGGTTCCCCGCGATCACCTTCGGATCGAGCGGACATGTTCGGTCATTTCGAGCGAAACAGGCAG
Source organism: Leptothorax acervorum (assembly GCA_035220615.1). Lineage (NCBI taxonomy): Eukaryota > Metazoa > Arthropoda > Insecta > Hymenoptera > Formicidae > Leptothorax > Leptothorax acervorum. The sequence continues at coordinate 594,467 of JASTWQ010000030.1, read as the reverse complement.
AAAGAAAACGGTTGATTATTCTGATTTTATTCTGTTGCTACGTAGGATGTATGTGAGAAATAGCGATTATAAGATAAAGATTTCTTGTGTAGCCGCTTGTTTTCTCGGACAATTTATCGGAACAAATTTCGTGGAAGAAATTGGGATAAATAGGACGCGGGAGAGAGGGGGGAGGGGGAGGCAGGAAACTGCGAACGCGCGTTGTGAAATGATAACTTATCACAATTGCCAGCTGTGTGAACGTGATTGTAATTAATATTTATTATTTATTAATTGAACGTGGTTTAGCATAATTTATTAAATATATATTGAAATACATGTGCAACGAAATACTCAAAATAAAAAATTATATAGAAATATGTGAATTATGTCCATACGTCCCCTCCTAATTTCCTATTATTAATTTGGATTGCATTAAGCTTTCCACAAGTTTTAATGTACATAGAATAACTAATTTCTTTTTAGTTTAACTTGATCGAAAACAAGTTAATTAAATTTCTATATCAATGTAGATTAACTTTTTAATCTCGGTTTTACTTACTTTTTATATTTTTTCTAGTTCTAAAAATTAGAAAAAGTAAGTTAAACTGATATTAAAGTTAATCTATATTGGTAGAAATGGAAATTATATTATAGAAATATAGATTGAAGTGAATTTTGCATCCGAAAATGCATCGATCGGTACTACATTCGGTACATCATTATCGCGAGATGGCGCGAGCTGGTAGTATTACGGATTATAAAGGGTGTCCAAGAAATATCGGATTTGCCCGAACTGTGCAAATCTCAATATTCTGTTTTCTCAGTCTATTTTCTCAATATAAAAGAAACAGTAATAATATTATTCGTTAAATCGAATTTCGCTGACGAGTTACATCGAGTTAAATTAATGTATATATTTAATTAGATAAAGTTTATTTAATTAACTTGTTTTCGATACAGTTAAATTAAAAATAAATTAGTTATTCTATCTACATTAAAACTTGTGGAAAGCTTAATGCAATCCAAATTAATAATAGAAAATTAGGAGGGGACGTTAATCAAAATTAAATAAATAATAATATAATTGATCGAAAATTTAAAATACATAACGACGCATTTTTAATACATGATGATAATATAATTGATTAAAGAATGTTGATAATACTAGCTTTTTTAAGACCAAGATGTTTTAATAAAAATATTCGGTAAAATCCTGATCTTCGAATTCGTTCATCAACGCGTATAATCTTTAATCTTTTAAATCGAAGTCCTCAAAATTGGATCCGCTCTTCTGCATTTTTGTGAGCAACTCCTTCGCCTCGTTTCTCTCTTGATCTAGCACGGGATTCTTATCGATTCTTTTCAGTTTCGGAAGCATCGTCAGAATAATTCGCCTGTATCCCTCCTCTTCTCTCTCTTTCACCTTTTCCCTCAGAAGAGGATTCCCTAGGACGATAAGTGTTTCCAAGTTCGGTAGGCAATCTAGCTTTCTCAGCTCCAAAATCCTCAGGAGCTCGTTATCGCGCAGATTCATGTAGCTTAAGCTACGACACCGTTCGGTGAAACCGTCCAGGTTCGCGAGCCTGTTACCTCGCAGGTGTAGCGTCTTCAGATTCACGAGTTCCCCGAGACCTTCGATCTTTTCGATTTGATTTTCGGCCAGAAAAAGCCGTGTCAGATTGGGACAACATATTCCTGCGAGAAGCAAGGAATTCGAACATTATTCAAATTCAAGAGAAGTCCATTCCGCGAAGTCGAGTGTCTGGGCTCTCGGAATTCTCCTCGCTTTATCGAGTTCTTAAGCTATTGTTTGAGAAGCTCGGCATTTTTCGCTTAGATTTTTATGATTATCTCGGAATGATTAATTTAATATAGAAATAATTTCTTTATGATTAATCTCGGAGGATAAATAATTTTCCCTCGTCTCGTCTTTGCGCGTCTCACCTGCGGTACTGATCAGCGCGTTGCCGCGAAGCTCCAGAGTTCTCAAGCTCACGAGGACCTGAGGATCCATGATCACGGTGCGAATATCATTGTGGTTCAGCTCCAGACGCTCGAGGGATCTATGACGGATGCCGGACGTGTCCGTCAACTCGTTCCGGTTCAGGGCGAGCTCCTAGATTTTCGAAGTCGTCTTACTAGCGCGGATCTGCCATTACCCGCGCGGGCGCGGGGGTTCTCAACGAGCCCAAGCCCCGTTGAACGAGGATCAAGAGACGACGGGATCACCTGCAGATAGGGCATCGGTTTTAACTCCGCGCTGGTCAGACGATTTCGGTCCGCCCGCAGCGTCTGCAGATATGGCATTGCCTCGAGCGTACGCAGCGCTTCTGTAGTCAATCTGTTTCGCGACACGTTCACGTAACGGACGTGTCTGAAGGATGGTATCACGCTGACATCCGTAAGACCTCTGTCCGAGGCGTCCATGCTGAGATAGGCGTACTCGTACTGCTCGACACATTTTCCTAAATTGTGAAGGCACTCGCCGACCTCGGAGTGTGTCAACACACGTGTATCACGCTCGGTCTCGTCCAGCGAAATCGTTGATTCGTATTCAGGTTGGTTCTCTTCGCCATAGTTCTTATCTTCAACAAGCTCCTTTCCGGCATTCTCCTTATCGTAGCTTTCTTCCTCCATTTATTCTTAATTAAATCCATGAGCAAGAATGCATGAAGTTGATATTGAGTTTATTGAATTTTAATATTTAATATTATTAATGTGATTAGCATTGTTAATAAAGATTAAATATGAAATAGCAAAAGATTAATCAATATATATCTTGATTATGAAGTTTATAGCTTAATATTATATTAATAAATAAAAAGAGGCAATTAGAGCCGGGTCTAATTGCCTCTTTTTATTTAATGATTTACTCATGAAAGCCTTTTTCTATTTTACTTAATATTATATTACTTAATAATATATTATAAATGTAAAATTTTCTAATAGCTAGAAATATGTATATAAATCTATAATATGTTTTAATGTAAGGGATGCTTACATTCTGTTGAAGATTGCGATATTATTTGCGAGAATCTAGCCTCTCTCCTTGACGCGTTAATGACGATGCATCAGATGATGCGTATCGATTAGAGTTCCAAACAAAAGAGAGACAAAAAACTGAAATATATCCGCGATACACGCGATACAAGTTAAATATTACAAGTATCTCAATAATTAAAAAAATATTGCGTAATTTATTTTTAAAAGAATAAAGATGTATATCTATATAAATATTCAATTATCGTAATGAGAAAACTGTTATTAATTCAATAAATGGTGAAACAAATTATTATCTTCTCACGATTTCGAGACAGTGGGGAAAGGTGAAAATAAAATTTAGGAAATATTAATGAAAGCATTTATTAAAAGTCCATGCGATAGATAAATGACTGTATATCAAGATAGAAAAGACTCGCTATAGAGATCAAGATCGAAATTACGTACACGCTACTCTTCAATTGCATATAAAATACTAAAGATACGTGCGTACATGTGAACCGTGAATATATAATGGCAAAGGAATATTTCCCGTCGAGGTCCCGTGTTTTTAACGAACTCTAACGCATCTAGATTCCTGCCATTGGATTCGTTGATTGTCCTCCGCGACTCGTCGCTTCCGCTGCATGATTTCGCGAAGTTTCTTCAGCAGGATGAAATTGTCCCTGAGAATTCGCGCCTGCCGTTCGCGCTCCAGCTGCAATCTCTTCGCGTTGAACGAGACGTGAGGTCTGCCCTCCGGAGGGTTCACATCTACCGTCGGTCTGGCTGTTTTTACCTGCAAAACAGCACAAACGAATATAATCGTAAATTCTCTAACGACGTTATAGAGCGTGAAACGTCTGGGTCTGGAGAAGAAAAAAACATTTAACAAATTAACTATAGTTAATTGAGTAAATCTTGAAATCAAAATTTCAACTAATATGACTGTCTTTGATATAGCATTTATTTAAAATCTCTTAAACCTAACATATAAAAATTACACGAACGTAAGGCATATAATTATATTGTTTGTTGTACAAAAAATTTTTAGAGAAAGTTCTAATCTCGCGCGAGTATATTATTTATTTTATCGCTTTTGATTCGAAGGTTATCTCTATGAAGATTATATCTTTAGTACTGAGGTTTTCGTTAGATCCTCGGAGCTTTCATCAAGAGAGAGCCTGATGAAAGAAACATCGACCGATAAAATATTAAACAGAGTTGAATCAAGAGTAAGTAACGTTTATAATTCATAAGTGCTCAGTGCTCACCCTAGACCGGTGACGCTCGTACGCCCTTCGTTGCCAGGAAGGCTCGTCCTCGCTTCGTATCCTTCCTCGGTTCGACATCCTGCATACTTGATAATGCGGGTGTTTGCCGTATATAGCGCGAGTACCCAAGTTTCTCTGGCAACGGAAACGTCCGCGATATTGATCTTCGCCGTCTTTCGACACGCAAGAAGCGCGCGGATTTAATCGCGAGTTTTTATCGTTATTTTAATAAATAATATCCGGAATATCAATTTTTAGATCGATACTTATAAAATTTTATGTTTTAAAGTGACATTTCCACATAGATAGAAATTTAAATGCAATTAATAGATAATATTTAAATATAACTATTACACGTAAAATGGCGGAAGTTGCAAAATTTTTCTAAAAAATTAGTACTATTTTATATAATAAATTAAATATAGATAGATAGATATTAATAGATGTCAAGGTTTGCAAATGTAAATCGGATTAAAATTTTTCAATCTGCATATTTATATAGCTGTACGATTGTAAGATTTGAATACGTGCTTAATTTTTCCCAATCGAGGCAAGATGCGACAGACTACAAATTTAATTTGAAGAAAATGAATAAATATACATTTATTTTAGATTCCCTAAAGCCTGCGAGTGAAATTGCAAATTACTGAATTAAAATAAGATGAGTGTTGGTTACATGCACACGTGCACATATTTCCGTGTAGAAAATGGATGAAGAGCTAATCTCTCGAGACGACATAGGAAAACGAACCCGTGTCGAGTCATATCTCTTTGCCCTTCTTGCCCAAGCAAGTATACGCAGCTAACAATATGTCATACGCATGCACGTGCGCGCGTGTGCGCCCGTGTGTATCGTGCGTGCACTTCCTCCCTTCGCAGAAGGATACTGCGATTGGCGGAGGCTGCTGGACCAATGGTGCGCGGCAAGAGGCGGAGATTCGCTCATCTCGATCCGGAGACGCGCGTGAAATTTCTCTTTCGACACGCTTAGATATTCATGCGAAAGAAAACGACGCGCGACTTGCGAACTCGACGTTAGTCTTATAATTAATTTTATAATTTTGCAACAATTTTACAACTCTCCCTTCCCTTTTGTATGTAAGTAATTACCTATACACGACCATCCATGTGCACCTACACGAAAATATCCAAGGAGGTAAAGATTTTGGAGAAACTTTTAAAGAAAGAACAGGTTGAAAGAACAATGTCGGTTCTTTTAATGCCAGTATCTAAAAGGAAAAAGAAAAGAACAAATCAACAAAATAACCTTTTTCAGGAACATATTAATTGTTTTCAATTTGTATTGTGCACGTTATTGAGTGCTTTCCATTTTTAATGACAAATCAATATAAGTGTTGTTTTGTCCTTGTTACTTATTGAATTCCAAGAAAGATAGACCGACGTTTGCGCGCGTCGATTTATGCAAGGCCTCTACAATCAGTCGTATGTCGGAACATAGCCGATGGTCCAATGAGAGAATTTCTTTCTCGAAAACGAATTTTCCTCATTGGACCATCGGCTACATCTGACTCTGACATACGACTGATTGTAGACAGGCTTTACTAACTGGAAAGCACCCACTGTGAAAAGAGAAAGTATGCATATATTTCTACAACATAAAAGACGGTATTGTAATAAAACAAAACGCAAACAATAATGTAAAGTAATAAAACCTTCATGGAATTATGGAATTTATGAGAAATTTTATGCCATAAAAGGAGGAGAAAAATGGAAGTCTGTATAAAAATGTGAATTAATTACAAAAGAAATTTTCTCATTCTACCTGAAGTTAACAATATTTTCAGTCTTGAGACCTTGAGACTTTGTTTTCTTATTTTGTATTGAAATTGCATATAATAGGATTGCATTTTTGTTATATTCTTGTATAGCAGCAAGATTACAGCTTACTTTCAGATTGATAACGTATCTGCAATCTATAGAAAAGATAAATCCGTTATATTGGTTTCTCAGAAATTTCCGAGAAACCAATATAACAAAAAAGAGTATTAATTTTTTGCGGTTATCTAGTTTTGCGGTCCAACCGATGTTACCTTCTTTTATTGCTTCAAATTTCTTAAAACGGAAAAGACCGTAAAATACACTCACAATCAGCTACAAAGAACAGTAATAAAACTTATTACGGTCGGAGAATATATTAATTCTGCTGTTTATCTTACCATTTTTTTTACAAATATTTTATTGGACGAGAATACTTTATATTAAGATTGTGATTAAAATATCTATGACGTCCGTTCGTTTGAACGTATACCAAACGTACGGGAGGTGAACGGAACAGTAGGATTAACCGGAGAATCGAAGCTGTAATATCGTCGGTGTTCAAGAAAGGGAGGGAGGGGGACAAAAAGGAAGGAAAAAAGGATAAATGGGTATCCATGACCGGTAACGCCATGGATCGCGCGCTCGCCGGAGGGTCGTTGATCTTAATCGCGCGCGGATCCTCGACAATGATCCTCTCAAATGGATGAGCCCCGCCACTCGAGAGAGAGACGATGAAGATCTCTTCCCTCGAGGGGATACACGCGGTGTTATACTATCTAAGCAGGCATCCGGCGACCGAAATGGGCATCCCCCTTCCCCCCTGTTCGACACGTACTTCCCGTATACCCCTATGAAGAAATAACCAACCAATCCGGATACTATCGTCGATCCCGTTGCAGTATATTGCACTGTAAACCGGCGATGTATCCCTTCGTACCGTCAAGAGCGCGAAAAAAAAATTTTATGGCTGTATTTCGAGGGAACAGCAAAAAATCTCGTACCTATTCTTCTCGGTTAGTTTAGATTCGATTTCTCCCTTACGGAAACATTTTAGGTGCCAATAATTTTTGGAAATGAATGGCCCTTGTGACGTAATCGATAGAAATATGAAGAGATAACAGAATTTTACCTTATTTATTTTAACACAAACAGATCTCGTGTGAATTGCATGGATTTTGTTTTTTAAATTGATTCAGGAGAGATTTAGTCGGGATGGTTTAAAGTTTAAAGTATCGGATTTAAAAGATTATTTTATAATAAGAAACGTCAGTTTTTCTTTTTAGATAAACTTTTCAGCTTCTTTTTGCTTTGGATTATTACAGAAAGAGTGTTAAATTTTCTAATTAGACCATAAAGTATGACTATTATTATTTAAGTATCTATTTATACTTTATTAATGAGAAATTTTTGTACAACTTATATTTATATTAGTGCCGTCACGAAATCACAATTGTTAAACGAGACAGATAATAGGAGCGTTTGGAATATCGCGTTCAAATTTCAATTTAAGATTTCTCCGACAATCGAGTATAGAGTATTCTAAATTCTTTGCACCCGAGCTTTCCCGTTAAAGATCATGTATTTTCGATTTAAACCCCGCCGTTCAAAAGAAAATAAGACGCGTTTCAAAGCACTTTGAAAATAAACGACTCGCGAGTTGTCGAGTCCGGACAACAGCACTCTTCCGTCCATTTATAAAATCATGAAACCAGATTGCTGGGCAAGTTCCCTCCTTCTCTCACCCTCGGAGCCTCGGGGTGCGAGCTCATCGCTTCGGGTGTACGATATCGGCTCCAGAGGGTTGAATCGGGAGCCAGGCTGACTGGCTAACCGGCTGGAGAAGCCGTGATTCAGCGGCTGAGAGAGGGAGAGACGGAAGGCGGTCCAGAGGCGTGTCGAGCTCCTGGGAGCGAGCGTGATCCAGCGTGGGGGAACTCGGCGCGCTTTTCGGTGCTCCAGTCTTCACTGAGGCGCCACATCGTGCGTGTCGTTGCTGGCGAGAGTGTCTTCTCATAATTATCTCGTGGATCGAGCGCGGTGAATCGCACGAAAGAGTATACAAGGTCATTCCTCGTCTCGTCACCTGAACACTTTCGGAGTTTTCCTTCTTTTCCTCCGAAAAGTGCGTCCTCTCATATATCCCGATATACGCGGGAGCTAGTATCGGTAGTGACATATAGTCGCGATCCAATCGACCTCCGTGAGAGGGAGGAGAGAGAGTGTCGTCCAGGAGGCCCGGTTAACCCGCGGCGACGAAGATGATGCACGCAATGAGCGAGCACGCGGGCGTGGGCGTGGGCGTGCTACCATTCGACGGAATGGGTCTGTACGAACAGCCGCGGCCACCCCGGCTTGTCTTCAAGATGCCGCGCGTTGTGCCCGATCAGAAGGCCAAGTTCGAGAGCGACGAGCTGTTCAGAAGGCTGAGTCGCGAGAGCGAGGTGAGTCCGCTGCGAAAAGCACCGGCGTCAATAAAGATATACGGGCAAATGAAAAGAACACGCTCGGGATACTCGAAAAGTCACGTTTGGAAGGAGATTGCCTATTAGAGAAATTAATTTTATAGGAAAATCTATAAATTTCTATATCTATCTAGGAGAAATTAAATCATTACGGTAATATTTTTAAGTGAAAAAGGATGCGAAAGGTATATGGGCGTCGCGTTAGAAGGATGCGTATAAAATACGCACGTTGTTAGACAAGTAGAACTCATTGATGACGAGTCCTTTTCGAGAGGAAACACTTCGCGTTGATAACCATGCGGGTAATGTCAAGCGCGCGATACCCTTGAGAGTAAACGCATAAAGAAAGGAAAAGTTAAAAGTCATGAATATCCTTATATCGAAGAAACTGATACATTTTTCTTATCGTACGCGCTACGTCACGAATTGAAATCTGTTTGTATATAAATAAGCGAACTAATAGTACGGAGTTATAATCGGCAATTGTATACATATAACGGCTCTCAAATTTAAAGACATTAAGGACGTTATTTCGGAGCTTAGTGCGAGACATAAATAATAATTCGAACACAGAAGCTTAAGCGACGTTTGTCGTAATTGCATCGTGTAATCACGTTGCTATAATATTAGATAGTTCTGCGAGCTAATCGCCTCGTTTTGAAATCGTCATTAAGTTCGTTTATTACTATTCACTGATCAATCTCGGTCGGAAACCTCGAGAAATGTCTTTCGAATTACGTGTCGCAATGCGCAGTGAGAGATCTCGGAACGGCAAAGGATTTCCCGTCGCTCGCCGACCTGGAATACGCGATGCCGTAGGAATGTTGTCCTTTCCTCGAATTTGTCTAACTGTGGATCACCCACAGACAGCGAATTAGTATTCCACGTTCATTTCGTCTTTTAACAAAATCTGTGAATCATAGAGAATCTTTTGAAGTGGCGGTCGAGAATCCGACACGTTATCTTCACAAATATCGTCATAAATTAATTGATTCATTAATTATTAAGGCGACAATAAAGAAAACATCAAGATTTTCTTTCCAGTGATCTGAAAATAGAGAGTGTGAATTTTTATTCGGTAATTGTTCGAAAGTACTGACCAAACGATTTTTATCATCGAAAAATTATATCTTTTTATCCGTGCTCATGATAGTTACGATGCCGCAATCGATTTTTCGTATTTTAATTTTGCAAAATTACTTATTCCAGAGAACATTGATAAAATATAAAATCTAATAATAATATTATATTATTAGTTCTACTATATGAAATTTAATAATAAATTTATACAATAAAATCTTTAAAGTTACATACGCAAATTAAATGCGTATCTTTTAAAATTCAAATTAATTAATTTGCATTTTGATAACTGTTTTGCACTTGTTATATTTCTCGGATAATTTCCATGCATCAACATGTATATTACTATAACAGCGATATTTCTGCTTTTTTTTGTAGGTGAGATACACTGGTTACAGAGACCGACCGCTCGAAGAACGTCAAGTACGTTTCCAAAATGGCTGTCGAGAAGGCCACACGGAGATCGCGTTTGCGGCGACGGGCACCAACCTCCAACTTGTTTTCGGCAACGCATCCGGTAACTATCCTGTCGATCCCAACGACTGCGATTTCGACAAGGAACACGGCAAGGTAAGTGGGCACCGCTTTTTTTAAATTATCTCGATTATCGTGGACCTTATCCTGATTATATCATCCCGATGGACCACGAGCGATTTTCTATCATTCGCGCGCTCTCGCTATTACAACCTAAAGCTCCATCCCTAAATACCATGTTATAAAAATTTATGTAGAAATTAATTAAATTAAAGAATTAGAATTCACATATTGTGTGAAAGTCTGTGGGAAAGAAATTTCTTAAAAAACGTCGATTTTAAATTAAAAAATTCGAAAAATTTAGAACGGCGTATTAATTTTTAATGATCCCAGTGGCTTCAGAGATTGGATTATTTTTACGCGCTGAATTTATAAATATTACGCAATCGCGCAAACTGGGAAAAGGACACATTCCCTCCGTTGAGTCGTCTAAGCGGGAGGCTTAGACCCCGACAGCTCGAATCTCGAAACGGTGGTTCCCGAATACGATTGTGCGGTCGTAATTGGTTCGTACTATGGGCAAATTAGGGACCGTTAGGTATAGACGTTGCGCAAGTTTTCAGGTCCATAATTTAGTATCCGTCAGTATCCGGCCGCCACTTCTCGAACAATGCTACCGACGTGTCACCCCCGCATCCTGTCCCTAGAAATTCCGGGTCTCTCCACGGGAGTCCAGTCTCGTTTGAGCGAGAGAAACTGGCCCAATTTATCTTTATGTCGAACGAACGAATTTGTCGCCCTGAAACGTACGATTAAGCTCAAAAGTCAGAGATCAAAGTACGATTTAAATGCAATATACGATGCAATATGTAGCGCTATTAGGATGATCGCATGGAAAAATAGCTTAATTAGAGAAACGCTGCTTCCAAATAATGGATTTAAAATTTCTCGAAAGTTTCGATCATCCTAATTTTAAGACTTCAAAAGCTTAATGTCGACTAGCAATCTAGCTTGTACGCCGGCGCCGCGGCCGACGCCTCTCGGCGTCGCCATCGCGATCGATAGCGTCGCGACGCCATTTTGCAAAGTGCGCGCGCTGGTCCTTTCGCAGATGTCTGGAAACTTCCAGATTATTCAATCGCTATCTTTTTTTCTTAATTTTTTCAAGCCTATATTCTATTTTTGAAAAAACAGTCAATTTGTTGTTTTATATATTTTATAAGTTTGTATTTTTCATATATTACAATTCGTATTGTAACACATGAGGTACATTCTAGAGATGAATTTCCTTATTCGTTCAGGGTTGATTTTTTCTTAATAAAGTTTTAACTGTATACCTAATATGATCTTTTTTTGAAACTTCTACATTTCTGTACAAATATTTATGTAACATTAAATTCTGAATTAAAATTCTGTTAAAGTGACCTTAATTTCTATTAAATTTACAATTGGGAAGTAAAAGAGGGCTTCTTATCTATTCGTATCTTTGAAATTTAATTATTTATCATCGTATCACAGATATCAAGAGAATAAAATAAATCTCGTACTTCCGGCGAATATCCTTCGAAATCGGGGGTTGTCCTTTCGCGTCACTTTGTTACAACTCATATAAACGGTAGAAAACTAAAAGTGGCGTGTTAGTGGGCACCAGCGGGCAATTAGCGTTCTAGAAATCCGTTAAACGCCGCCAGATGCCTTAAAGCTGCCTCTGCCAGTCACATGGTATAATGGCTCGTAAATCTCTCGGTTTCTTGCAAAGGTTAAATGGAAAGTCCTAACCTGCTGAATTTTCGTAGGCCCCTTATTTTTTTCCAGATTTTTTAGATCCGCAGCGTTTGCGAGTATTTCTTTCCACAGTTTATCCACACTGATAAAATATTATATCGAGAGAATTTTTCCTAAGATTTAAGCTCTCAATCATCTTCGTCTTCTCCGCAATTTTCATTTTCTCAGGATTTTCATTATTTTTTAAACTATATATGATAAAATTAGTGCTATTTATAGTATTGAAAATATTTCATGTTAATTAATCCTGTTAAAAAACGCAATCGATGTCTTCGTTTATCTCTGTATCATTTATTATTACGTTATTTATGACTCTAAAATATGTCCTGTGCATTTCTACGGCCTCTTTCGTCCTCCTCGGTCCTCCTTTTGCAAAAGACCCGAAATGTGTGTGTGGAACGGAAGCGATTCATTAGATCCTACGCACGGAGCACGGCGCTGTGTTTACGGGACGACCCGCGGGCTCCTTTTTGTTTTAATCGACAATGAGCGAAAGAATAAAGAGTGGCGCGCGACCACACGTGCCCGCGCGCATTGTGCCCACCGACATGCCCCGTCGGGCGACGTAATAATTAAGGGAGAGATTTTATTCGCGATCGAGATAAACGCGCGATAGAGAGAGCGCGTGCGGTGCCCGATAATGACGAAGCTTTTAACCCTTTGCCCATCGAGCAGAAAAAGAGAGAAAAAGGGTTCTGATACGTGCAATAATAAAGCTACGATTTATTAAGATAGAAATCTTGGCGTTAAATTAAAAGAAATATTAACAGCATCGCGATATTATCTTTGATTGCTCTGGTATTGATTCCAAAATTGCTTTCCGAGATGAAAGAATAACTTTGGGAAATTTAAACAGAAAGATAGCTTTATTCATCTAAAAAAATTAAACTAAAAAAAAATTTGATTGAAATTATGAGTACTGCGTGAGGAAAAGTAAATTTTACGGAATCTCGAGATCTCGAAAGATTTTTTGAGGAATCTTTTATATATCCTAAGATCAAGGCGGTGCAACAATTGTGCGTACCCTTTAAATCACAGCGGGCCCTTCGCCCAGGCACTGCCTTAATTACAGAATTTATAGTTCGGAAATGATCCTGAAGGCACACACACACACACACGCACATCCTATGCACATCCTGCTCGTAAAAGTTAAACGTACAGAACTGGACCTGAACGAGAGACAAAGGATGATGCGCCATGCTGACCGTATGCCCCTCGCACGTCGTCCTTTTTGCCGGAACACCGTTGACGAATGTTCCGGGGTATTCACGGACCTCGGTGTAGTGGACCAGGCGCAAAAAGGCACTGTCGGCGACGCCCATCGAGAAACAAAAGGGCTGGTGAAATAGCCGGTCGTTTATTTCGGGGCATTTAGGTGTCCTTCGCCCGCCCTTAACGCCGATTTTTCACCCCTTTTCTCGCAGTGCCGCTCGCCTCTTTCTTTTTTCCTGCACTCTTGTTTTTTTTTCCGCTAATGCAAATCAGAAAGGGTTACAGCGTGGCGGCGCGTTACAGTTTAAATATCGCCTATTATAACGACCATTATGCGACGATAATGATTGTCACGCCCGTGTGCAGGAGAAAAACAAATGTTTCCAACTGTTCCTTCCTCGTTCTCACGAGGAAGGCGACGGCGATGACTAATGACGATGTATGTCGCGTCCACTCCTCTCCTCGCCGATCCTCGTCGTGACGACTTTTTGCGCGTCTCGTTGCCGCTCGGAATATACACGTCCCGCCGATTCGTTTCGTGATGTCAGAGATGCAAGGCGAAGATATCACCGTGATTACGAAAGCGAGCACGGAACGTGCCGTTGCTCCGATCTGAAACGATATATGCACGCGATTTTCAAGGAAACAATTGTATGCCTTTTTTGTCGATTGTAGTTTAATTGTTCGAAGAATACTCGTGAGAACTTTAATAAAATAAATGTTTCTTTCGTCATAATTTTTATCATAAGTAACGCTATAATTTTATTATAAGTAACGTTTATAAGTTTCGCTATTTAAAATAGAAAGGATATAAAGTTGCGGTCTCACCTGAAAACAGTATAACATGCAGAATAACATGAATAGAGCTCGCAATGTTCTTACGAGGAAACGGCAAAGGACACGTGTGTTTATTCTGTTATGAATATTCTTGCGTCGAAAGACGTTTTTTCCTGCTTGTGTTTCATACTTATGTTAATATGCGCGCCGCGTAAGATTTAACGCATAATGATCCTGCCTTGCCTTATCTGATGGAGGCATTAATATGCATAAGATTGCGCGAAAAAGGAACTTTCTGCCTCGAGCAGGAACTGCTCTTATCGCCTCGCGTTTACCGTGAGATAAGAACGGCTTGCAATTCAATCTGGATGTAGAGACACGCATGAAGAATATCGGTTTGAATGCAAACAATTATTTTATAAACTGTTTTTTTTAATCTGAAGATTAAAAAATTGCTCTACTTGCAATATGTAAAAGAAAACGAGTTTTTCGAAAGACGGAAATCTGGGACGAGTCTTTTGAGAGCAGAGGCCGCGAGCGATTCGATTACGGAAAACGTTTAAGACCCCGCCACCCCGCGTGGTCGCACCCCGCGGCTCGATTATTACTGCATAAAAATACGCCCCGCGGCGCATTGTTGGCGACGCAGCTGTAAGCGCTGTTCGAAAGAATGTAACGAGATGTAACGTCGATTTACCACCGCCGGCGCCGGAGCATTCGTCCGTTCGTTCGTTCGCGCGCGCGAATCTCACGCCGAATTAATTGCATTATAAATAGAGTCTAGTTGTCAATGTGCTAACAAAAATGTAACACTCTAGTGATTTGAAGAAATAATAATAGTACGATTGAGCATCATAAAATATATAAAATATATTTTTTATTCGTAAATTTTATTCTATACAAGATTTAAAAAGTATATATATATATATATATTTGGAAAAATGCTGTACCTATATAAAAAAACATATGTATAATTATATTATAAATCAAATAATTATACTGTGTATCAATAATAGTTTGATATAATATGACATATTATCTGTCTATATATTTATATATCTGTGTGATATAAATTTCTACATATCTCTATATTCTATATATAATATGTCATGCATTTATCATCGATATTATAAATATTGAATTACTGTATTTAAAACTATTGATTGTAAAATCGGGAATGAGATATTACACACAAAGTTTAGATCGTTTAGATCTTTGATTCATTTCGTTGATTGCGTGTCGCTGTTCATTACGTCGGGATCACACAAACAGAGTCTAGACTGGTTTTCCCCGAGCGTTCTTGACCTCGTAATAATATCTGGTCTCCGTGGCGGGACCGGAAGTCGGGTCGTTTGCCAGAAAATAAAATAACACCGTGTTGCATCGTCGGCGCAGAACCCGGTAATCGTTAGCTTTTCGAGAGCCTCCCATTAGACCTTACTCGGAAAACACCGCCTAGCAATAATCCCATATTAATTAGTAGACATAAATAATGTCAGGAAAATAACAGATAGACATACCCAAAAGATCAAAATCGTATAATATCAACATCTCTATAATTTTATATATATTTTCTCTCTCTCTCTCTCTCTCTCTCTCTCTCTCTCTCTCTTTCTTTCTCATCATTTCTAATAAGTATAAAGTGAATCGAACATTTTTTGTGTTATGCTAAATCACATTGCTATAAAATTATATATTTTTTAACTTTCGAGGATTTATTATATCATTTTTTATACATATATTCATCACGTTGCAACAATAAGTATAATGATAATGAAAGACAAGTCAAGAAGAAGGAAATTAATACGTCGCGTCGATGCGTTAAACGAAATTTCTGCAATTTTTCTGACATTATAGAGACTAGAGACATCTTGAGATACCTACATCACGCACTATTGATGAGTTAACGCAATTTTTTAATCCATAAAGATCGCAACGAGTCGAAATAATAATGCGCGGCGAGTTTTTACGATGAGGATTGTGCAAGTCGCCATCGACATGAGAGTTACTTCTGCTCGTAATTGACTTCTTACGAGGATTGTAGCCTCGCCTCTCTCAATCTCATTTCTCCCTTCATTTCGAGATAGACCGCGAGGCCTCCTCGTACCTTCCAATCTGCGTAATCGTTCTCCGGAAATAAGGAACGTTCGCCGTTGTCGAACACGGAGGAGAGGTCCGAAAGGGGAACGAAAGAACGGGCGGGGGGCGCATGATTGAAACTTGCGGGTCGTGGACGTAATGGAGCCCTCCTACAACCCACGCCGACGGCGTGGATCTCGCAAAAAGGAAGATCGAGGCTTGCTGCGAGCGAAACGAGCGGCCGATGACGGCTTTGAGAGGAGATCGACGCGGCTCGTCATTTTCTCCTGTAGATTTCGAGGAAGAGCAACGGCGTTCAAATCAGCAATATCGTTTCGTCACGACGAAAATGAGTTCAAAACTTGAATATTGTTTTAATTATCGTTAATTTATAGTGATAAAAAGTGCTGAAATTAATTAGCTGTTATAGATATAACGTTACGCTAATGAAATAGCTATTAATTATTTTAATTGGCATAATACACGCGATAGCATATAGCAATATTCTCCATAATAACGAGTCGCTGATTAAATTTTAATGACATAATTATTGAAATTATTAAATCGCTTTGAATTAAATAATAATTTTGATAATAAGAGAAGTGAATCGAAGTATTTAGCCCTTTTAAACTTTCGCGATGTGTAATACATTTTGAGAGAAGGGGAAATAATGTATTAATGACTCATAATGGAGACGTACAGTCTTATCATTATGCAAGATATGTCGTCAAATATATCATAGATAGATTTCTTTCTACGATACTTTCTGCGATGAGAATTGGAAACTGAAGGAATTATTAATCTGCTATCTATTTCAATATTGGAAAACATATCCGGATCTCGCTCCCATTCCCACGCAATTAATCCTACATCCAACAAAAGATGTTCAACGATTTCACCTCAAGATTCGCCCGAAGTCTCTCCAACGTCGAAACCTCATCACCGATCCTGAGACCATCCAAGAGCATCCCGACCGTCCATCAGAATCCACGATATCAACGTCCGATAACGCGTAACATCAGTAACAACTGCGTTCCGCCCCAACGGCGATGTTTCCAGGTACACTTACGCTCGCACTTGATCATGAACGGCGTGTGCGTGAGGTGGCGGGGTTGGATTGACCTGGAGCGACTGGACGGCGTCGGTTGCCTCGAGTACGACGAGGAGCATGCCGCCGAAGAGGACGCGTTGCTGCGCGACCAGCTCGAGCGTTATAACCAGCGATTGCGCGATTTCGAGGAGAAGCAGCGGACCTACCGGGGTGGTCCGGCATCGGCCGCGCAGCCGCCACATCTCAATCATCACTATCACCACGACACGCACCACGCGACCAGCCACCACCATCACCATCACGGCCACCACAGCCGGCACGTGGGTGGCGCGGGCGCAACGGGTGCCACCGCGACCGGCATCGAGCCCCACTTGCCGCACCGCCAGGATCCCGAGATGGAGGTGCGACTACGGGCCTACTGAGGCCTGCGTAGATCCTCCGACTATCCCCGATGATGGTAAACGACGATGAGTCTCTTGACGATAAATCTCTTTTGGTCTCGGTCTCTTGAAGTGACGCCGTCATAGTAACGCGAAACGGGATTGCGGCTTGATGAGGAACGATACCGATGCCTGTTCTGCGACGAGCGTTTCGTTCTGATTGTAACGAAAAAATTACTAGTCAAATTCAGTGATATAATTATTAAAAGTAATTTTCGTTACAGTTCTCGCTACTAATCTGCGTTACATCGACGCGTGCAGCAATAAATTCGGAAGTTGTGAAAATGCATGCATTTTCACGTATTTATTCGTTCGGTGAAATGTTATACGTTTGTTTTGTCGTGCAACTTAGATGTCTCGAATACCGTTATCGTCGCCAGATTTTGTGATACGCGAGCTTTACTCTAAGGACGTATCGGCAGGTTTTCAAAAAACTATGTGGTGTTTCCTTCTTTTTTGGTATTGTAGATTCGCATTTTTTACAGCGTGTTTTTAACAACAATAACCGATTTTCAATATTTTCATTGAAGTCCGCGGTTAATTTTAAGTATATTTAATATTTATATATAAATACACAATTACCGTCTCGCGGAGGGCAAAGAGAATTTTGCTTCCTACCGTCGAAATCGATTTTTATGGTGTCGCCGAGAAAGTAGGACCCTAAAATCCCCTCTTGCGCAAAAGAGAAATTATTCAGCACCACGTGAAGCGTTACGGGATGCCCCATAAATTCGATTTGTGTGGCCTCGAGAGTTTCCGTCGGCCGATATTATTTATTTTTTTATTTAATCGTTCGTCGAGACGAGATGCGAGTAAACTGTCACCTATACAATGACTTTCCTGCGTACGATTTTCGTGAATTTCCCGTAAAACGTCATGCATTTGATCAGACGGCCTAACTAATTAGTTATTGTCTCGACGGGCATTGCTATAGTGTTAAGTCGGTTTGTAGTTAATCGGATTTCAGGGGTGTCATAATTTTGCGAAGTTATAAATAAATATACTTAAAATTGACCTATAGTTATACAAAAAACAATTAGTATATACAATAACTATAGATTTATATAATATATTTTTATATAAAGCTATATAGTTATATATATTTAACCTTGTACTTTTGCGTATAACTAAATTTAACTTAATTCGAGTCCGATTTTTTTGACGTTTTCACCGTGGTTAATATCGTATCTGAAAACGACTTAAAATCCTCACAGTTATCGAATGTTCCATGCATGTTAAGTTCCAAAATAAAGGAGGTTTTTTTCGAAGGCGCGCATCATTTTGCAATGATAAAATAATACGTGTCTGATCTGCCAAATGATCGCTCGAAGATTAAAGCGCTCGTAACGCGTAAATAAATTTTACATTTTAATCCTGCAAATTTTCAGGCCGCGTGACTTCATTAAACAAGTACTGATTATTTTAGACAGCGTTATCTTGAGATCTAATTTAACGTAACTTTTATATTTTATTATCGAACAACAATAACGGCATTGGTTAACACTGTCGCAGAACAGGCACTTTCGCATCAGACTGCATGATTATTCGGCGTATCTTTGAGAATACGTTTTATACAATCGCGCTTTTTTTAATGATCTTAATATCTCTGAGCATTTTTTTTTTTTAGAAAGAATACAAATACATCTACAAATTTATCTTTTCATGCAAATATATTAAATCTTTTCTCTAATTTAGCATTCGATAAACATTACTGTTTCTTTTTAATTGGCGTATAATAATTCTCTTGAAGAGATAGAAATGATATCTCGTGAATGCTGGACAAAGAATAAAATCTGTTTCCAAATTATGCGATCGTCAAAAAGGTATCGTATCTTCAATCGTCTTCCGTTGCGAGAAGACGAGAGTGAGAACGATCGTCGCGAGATTCGCGTCTAATCGCAGAGGCATAACGGCCGTAATGATTATATCGAATGAACAACGGCTCGCCAGTGATGAAATACGTGAATCACGATGATTCCCGAGCGTTCGGCTAACGAGCGATGAATCATCTGTCGATCGTTGCGTCTGCTTACGTTTCACGTTTAAGTTGAATACGTGATCGTTGTAAACAGGAAATTTTTTGTTACATTGTACATATTTGTAAAGAGTTTATAAATTAAAGATATCATTTGCGTCGCATTCTCCGCCTGTTTCGACCTGTCCCTTCGCTTACAGCGAAATATCCTGTGTAATCGTGAAGAATATATTAAGATTATTAAGTGATACGTATAATACAGTTATACGCATTTTCTTCGGTTACGTCAGTAGATGTTAATTTACCCGTCGGATTTTACCGTATTATGTGATACGGAGTAATCGCCATAATTCTAATCGTTCCAGTATTCTAGAAATTCGCACTATGTATTATAGATAATACAAATAATACCAAGAAGATTTCTAAAGACCAGTACCGTTTAATCTATATTCCCGTATTGTTTACTTAATATTTCTCGCAGAAATGAATATTTCTTGGAGCGCTAGTTCGAAGAAATGTAACGTCTAATTCATGTAAATGGATTTCTGAGAAATTCTACGATCAGTTTTATCACACTGTCGCTACAATGAATGACAAAGGTTTCTCCGAGTCGATCTGTCAGCCAATGAAACAGTTCCGCCGCGTGCCCATTATCCTATCGTTGTATTGTCGAAAGTATTTTACCTTGACGTGAAAATAGCACGCCTTTGTAGCTTTTCCGGAAGTAGGACACATGAGGCGAATCGTCAAAGATTCAGAGGAAAAGCGTGTTTGCAACAGAGTGAAACGATCCAAAAAAACTATTAATCATCCTCCCCGTGTCCTTTCCCTTTACAAGAAGTGTCTAAGGATGCTACTCGAAATACGACCGAGAAATTGGAAAGTAAGGTAAAAGGAGCAAGCCTTTTCTAGTTTCGAAAAAGCAAAATCATTGTTGTGCCCGCTAAACGAAGCGTAAACTATTTATGAATACGATGACCTCGAGTGAAATGATCGTAATATTTTTCAACAATATGAAATTATATTCCTGCAGTCTGGAACGACCTTGCCTTAACTTCCTTGTAATTCAAAAATGACTTTCGACGAAAAATTATTTTTGACGGCCTCGTTATTTATCAGTCTCAAGTTAAAGCAAAAATTCCTGAAGTTTCCCGACAAAAAGAATTATATTACAATTTTATTCTTTCGAGACATTCTGAAATTCAAAGCTTTGACAAAACTGATTGGTACCTACGATATATGAAAACTGTCCAGACAGATAATTCTCGGAAATTTATTTTGGGAATTTGAAGCGTGGACGTTGTTTGAAATGAGCAATATGTGATTGTCAATCGCCCATGATGATTAAATCGCGACATGATTGAAACATACGACGCGATCGCCGTTAGGTAATGCATCTTAATCCTGTGCGTATTTGCGCAGCGTGAGGGCAGAAAAGGGATCCCTTCCGTCGTCCTTGCAAGAATAACGCCGTGGGCGTTGAAGCGTGGCGCAATCCGGGATCATTATCCTGACCCCGTCAAATCGGATCTGCGAATCTCCCCGTCAAATCGGCTTTATTGTTTCAAACGACGCGGGATCGTTCGATAAACGGAGGAGACGAAGGGCGGAACGCGTATACTCGCGATTTAAGGACGAATAAAAACCGGTTCGACGGGAGAAACGAGAGAGACGGGCTTTCTCTTTCTTGCAGTTGCGCGAAACTCGGCGCAAGTGTAACACGATGACCACGTGCATTCCGGCGCGAAGGAATTCTTATAAGAAGCCCTACGAAGGGTGGCCCCTTTCTTCCTCTCGCCTTCAGGACCTTCGACTCGTTCGTTGACAGTATCGAGTGACCCTGCGAAGGGTGTAATCTTTCGCGATTATTCGATACGGAAGACGGTGGTGACTTTACTTGAGTACGACAGCGCGGAGTTGATAATGTTTATCCCACCGAGTTGAGTTGACGGAGGGAATTTAGGGAAGTTCAACTGCAATTCGAGAAATAAGAAATTAAAATCACCGGAAATAATCACTATTTTTAACACCCGCACTTATAAATTGTTCTATTGTACCTATAATATATTTTCTTGTAGAGTTAAATAATTCAAGACGCTCCCTTTTCGAGACGAAAAGATTTGATCTTTTAATGAAGAATCTAAATCCTTTATAATGAGAATAATATCTCCGATATCTTTGTATAGTAAGAATAACATTTTTTATATTCATATTTTTTAGTGTACGTGACAAACGTTTTTATTGATGTTAGATAAAAATATCTCACGAGCGAAGCTTAACGCATTAAACCGACAACATTCTCACGTCTCGCAGGGCTTCGCGAAGGATTTTTATCGGTGGACCCGCTACCGGCTTCCTGTGGTCTGCAGATAAAAGAGTTATCGCGTACCTCGTTACGATGTACCAACACGAGTAACCGATTATTTTTTTATTAAGTTGTCAAAGTAACGACACAGGAACCACACTCGACAGATAAGACCCCCCTGATAATTTGGCCGTCTCCTTGCAATTAATTTTAGTGTAAACTTTCAGCCGAAGTAAAAGTACATTTTTCGATATATATATAAATAAAGAATAAATTAATTTTATAGCGAAAGTTAATTCGAATCCATCTTCATTAAGTAATACTGATATAATTATTTTAAAATACGAAATATGCACTTGTATATATAAGTGGATATTATCTATTAATAATAATTTACAAGTATAATGGAATTTGATCTTTAGTGTTTTATCCAACGGGAATCACAACATTTTAATAAGTCGGTCTTTTATAGCGTATATCGTATATAGCGTAGGATATCAAATTTTCTTTAATATTTGTCGAGGGCTTTATAAGATTATTAGTATATATACTGATAGAGAAAAGTTATCACTTATCATATGCCTATCGTCATTTATCACACGCACACATACACGCGCCTTTTTAAATAAATAATTATTTTATTACTTGAGATATTTTGAAAGAATTTGTCGTGTCGTGTCGTGTCGCTGTGAAAGAAATCGTCGTCGCAATAAAACGGGAATCCGAAATTCGCGCGTCGGAAGGTGACAATCGGGCATTCGGGCTCGTGTACCGCTTTGTATTTGCCGAAAACAGTCGTATTGTCCGCGGGGGGGTTGAGGAACTGGTCACCCGCCGCGACAGGCCCTACGGGCGATCGCCGCATCTGCCTTCGATATATTTCCAATCGTAATTGATGACTCTCTCTCGCCCTTCTCGGAACCTCTTCGGGGCCCGACGAGAGGAGCCGACCGACTTTCGAGTGGACGAAGACCCTATCGTTGTTGTGATTTTGCATAATGGGGAGGGCACAGAGTCGCGCTTTCGGCGATAATTTATGGCGACACCGATCGGCCCGTTCATCGAACTGTGATAATCGAATGTGTCATCGATATGGGAGTTCGAAGAATAGTGTTGCTCTAAAAGACATATCTACAAATGTCACGCATACCCCATAAAAGAAAATAGCAATTAAAGGCCATTTTCCTTTTTGCGTAATTGTGTTTAAAAAAAGAAAAAAGAAAATATCAAGATAAAAGAATAGCTTCTAGTTGAATATGTGAAAAAATCTTTTTCTATAAATTGTATTTATAGATTATAGATAATATTATCGCTAACATTATCATTAATGTTACGTCAACTAAATTTTGAAAATTTAAAATGCTAAAAGTCGCGAATTAAGTATGTCAAATTACTTATTTCTTTATATTAAATGTAATGGAAAAAATATGAACGAAAGAATATACGATACGAAAGGTAACAAATTATTCGAACTTTAATACGATACAATAATGATTTACTGTCTTCCCGTCCGTACGACACGAAAGGCTCTAATTTCTCGTTTCACAGAAGCACGCGTCGCTCGATAAATTACGCTTCTGAGCACGAAGAGGAAAGCACTTTTGCTTTTCTCTCTATTGCATTCTTCGTACTCTCGCGCGCACCGTTCTCCGCGTTACGCTACCTATAAACGTCGTCCGTGTTTTGACAGAACAAGTCGAGAATAGAGGCCCGCATCTGCTGTCGATTCTGTTTTCTCTCCACTCCACGACTCGGTCTCATTGTAGGATCCTGAAGGATCGCCTTCGAGAAGAGCTCATGGGGGACTTCGAGTGGAATTTGATCTCTTTGCCGGCAAAAGAGCAGATAGAAAAAGAGAGAGAAAAAGGTCGCAGGATTGCATCCTCCACGTGGAGGACGTGCATGAGACATACATCCGTAATCCTCTAATGATACAAAACGCAGGTGCCAGATTACGCGAGTAGTCCTTTCTTGCTCTATTGGAGTAGAAAGGGGCACAAACAGAGACATAGAAGGACAGAATTTCAAGTCATCCATAAGTAATCTCTTTTTCTTTGACAAACAAAAAGGGGTTATTTTGAGGGAGTAAATTTTATTCAATTACATATTTGCTCTCATTTTGTGTACAGCTCTCTTCTATCTTTAAATTTAATTTTGTATTCCCTATATACTTATACTTCTACTACTGAAATATCAAAATTATAGTATCGTCATATATTCACACTGTTACATAGCGGCTATTTTACTGTCAGCATTTATCTCTTTCGTATTTCATTCTATTCGTTATCCCATCATTCATAAATTTATGGCGGCCTTTCGTCGACCGGTTTCTCTGGATTTCGGGAAAGCGATTTCCAAAAATGACGAGCGTATTCTCGATGATCGTGACACGCACTTGCACACGTCGTATCGTTGGTGCGTCTGCACAATGCTCAGAGCGCGGGGGCACGGCATCTCGCCCGTCGTGTTCTGTGTACCAACAAGCTAAATGCGTTTCACAGACGACCGCCTCCGCTCAATGCGTCGTCGTCTCCGCTTGATGGTGCGATTTGCCGAGCGCACGCACTTATGCGGACCCCACCGCGTGGAGCCCGCGGGAGAACCCGGGACTCAGGTCGACGCGTATCCTTCTAATAAGGATCTCAAGGGGTCGCGTTCTCAAGTGTAACAGCGCGCAGCGGTTTGATCCGCAGAACTTGAGCGAATTAGAAATCAAGTTTAATTCCTTTTTAATAAAATTACAATGATGGTAGTTTTAGTAATAATAGTTGTACTATTACTAATAGCAATAGTAAGAGTAATAGTTATTAATAATAATTTTTTTAACGACAGAAGATAAATTTTGTTACATTTATAGTTTGCTTTGAACGAGCTAATTGTTATTTGTTATATTTAAATTTTGTTATGAGTTTTTTGAAGAATTAAAAAATTAGATCATAGGTACTAATGTCGATTTAGTGTGAGATTGGGGCTTGCACGAGCGCACACTCGCTCGCGGGTTAAAGAAGTCGTTTAGCGACAGATTTACGCGTGTCATCGCGCAGGAGCGAAGGGCACCGCGTCGCTACGAAGGAACGATTAATGGCAGCCCAGATTTTTCGAATCTGCGATCTCACGCGGCGTGCTGGTAGGTGACGAGACCTTTTTTTCCACCCGGTTGCATTGTGTCGTTTCTGTACACCCCGGTATAGGCCTCGGGTCGCAGAAAAAAAAAGCTGTCGTCGCGCATTGTGCCGACACTGCATTATATTTAATGAACACGATCGCGTCAGTTTTCGTTGATCAAATCCGATTTTTTCCCGTAGACTTCCCATTTGCTGCGATTTGACGGAAAATTCGAACATAATGAGAAATCTCTCTTTATTTTTGTTATAGATATACGCAATTATTACTCGTTTGCTTTACATTTTAATAAAAAACAAACTTATATGACGATATATTTAATAAAGAATCTTATTACTTCGCAAGTACATAATAGAAGAAAAAACTTAATTATTAATGACAACAAATATTGATAATAAAATCGGAAGAATTGATTTATTAAAAATAAATCTAATTGCATGCTGTGTGTGTGTGTGTGTGTACCTCTGAAAATAAAATAAAACAAAAGACTGTTTCTGGTCACGACATTATATTATTAATCAGCAAATACAATATGAATTATATGAAGGTTCTGATTGACATTTTCCTGCAAATTAATTATTTCCGGGGCTAAGAAAATCCGGCGTGCGGACATTTTATCGGCATCTCCCGTTATCCTTTCCATCGACGGTGGTCCTCGCCGAGGCTTGAAGGAGGAATGTAATATCCCTGCGCGTTGATTGTTCAGAGAGCATGCAAACTATTCCATTAACCCCCGGCAATAAAATAAAAGAAACGCACCCTTCGGCGTGCGCGCGCGCGCGCGCGAAGGGGCACATCTGCGCGGCGAGGCGCGCACACATTTACGGATGTCGCATATACACAGCCGGGGGTCGTTTTATTAATTCACTCCTCTGTCGATTGCAACGAGCACGTAGCGAAACGCGAGGGAGGGGTAGGCGCACGGGGTAGCTGGCTGGGTGTTCCGACTATTTATTACCTAATTGTCGGGCCTCTATTTCCATGAATTATTCCATCAGGCTCGCAGGTGCTTCCAGGACCAGCGCGTTCTCCGTACGCTTAGCATTTCTTCTTTAACGCTCTTGAGTGCCATATGGTGGTTCCCGATAATTAGCACTAAGTTGCTGATATATTTTGTTAATTTATTTTTAAGGTATGATATACATAATTATATTACACTTAACGAGTTACATATGTCGCCAATAAAAAACGGTCTCCCCCGACGAAAAAGGTTCATGCGTATTTTTAAAAAACTACATTAATTTATCGCAATAAATTTCAGCTAATCGTAAAATTAGCTGAAAACATAAAAGTATTGACTGTGGTAATTGAGCTCATGCTCGACTCACGATAAATCACACAAACTGAGAAGAAATTTAGAAGAAATGAGTTGCACGCTTCTTTTAGTATAATTGGGTGTTATAAAATTATACAAAACTATATTATATTAGGCGCTTTCTCTCCATTTACACTCAAGTGAGCTGAGTCACTTATTGTCAGTTATGTGAGCACTTTAGACTCAGAATACTCAGATAATACGTCAGTTGTTCAGTGAGTAAAAGGAATTTACCTGCTTATTTTATTGTGAATAAAAATTCAGTTGAATCTCACTTGCAATCAGCATCAAAAGGATCGTGCATTCAACTGAGTTATAACGTCACAAGTCTGAGTTTTGATGTAAATGGAAAGCTATCTATTGTAATCACATTTCTCTCTCTCTCTCTCTCTCTCTCGCATAATGTGCATTTCTATTATTATATATTATATAATTTAATTTAATTTTTTAAACTCGCTACCTAAATTATTATTCTTATTGCTATATAAATTGTCTTTTTCATACTAATACCAATACTTTTTAAAAATATTGAATATAGAGCTTGGTATTCGATAACATATGTAAAACTCATTTGGACCGCGTATCTCCCTTTAATCCCTTGTCTCTACGCCGTTACGCGCGTTACAGAGTGTTAATAGTTTTCCTAATCGGTTTCTCGTGCAGGAGAGGGTGCACGTGCGTCCCTTTATCGTGATTTATAGTTTTTCGCGGACGCGCAACCCCCGATGCAACCCGCGCGTTTTGTTTTGCATTTAACGGGGGCGGGATCGTGCGCGGAATTTGAATACGCGCGAGCGGAAATTATGCATCTCACCGCGACGAGTGTAACACATGATGCTGTAAAAAAAAGAGAGGAGAAAAGCGGGATGAAAACGTGATGCAGGTGGACAATGAAGGTACAATTAATTAGATTGTCTGTATACAGATCAAGTATGTTGTAAATAACATCGATAACATGTCTGGTGAGATATGAACAGGTTTTTATGAGCTATTTTTTATTATATTAAATAAACGAGAAATAACGGCATTTAGAATGTAACACCAAAACCTTTCGAAAGCTCTTCCTGCTTTGATTAAAGCTGCATTAGATTAGTATTACAAATACGCGTCATAGCTTATTGCCAGAAAGAATCTCTTCCTTCTACTTTAAATGCTATAATCAAATGCTATGGTCATAACAATTTTACTATAAGACTATAGCATTTAAACTTATACTCCTTTATCGTCCGCAGTTTGTGCGACACCATAGTAAAATTTAATATAAAATTTTCTCCGTGTATAACCTTCGCAGTCCGATGATAACAACAGTGTCGCAGATACGCACATACAGTTACATACCTACAGCACACGTGTTACTCGTTCCGTCATCGCGGCATGGGAAGTCGGTGAATTTGACGTTTCCCAGGGATGAACCAGGTACGATGAACGACAAGCATCCTTTTTTTGTAATCTACGAGTAAAAACCGGCCCCATTAACGGGAACATTACGGGCAACGAGAACGGAACGAAACGCAAATGCGCCGACATCCGTTATTAGGATTCGTTATTGCCGTAAAAATTAAAAAAGATTTCTTTCTTATCTTATGTAAAATTGTAAGCAGTATCTACATAATTTTATAAGTGATGTGTGTGTACGTATGTATGCGTGCGAGTGTGTGTGTAAAATTGTAAGTAATAAAATTTTCAATGAAATTAAAAGTTTGCATTGCACCTACATAAGTACTTTATATTAAATCTCTTAGATAAAAGATAAAAAAATTTTATTGCTGTTATTTCACATTTTCCAAACTCATTTCTTCGTTATTATTGCTACCCAAATTCATCTTCTTCATATAAATATTGATATTTTTTAAATTGTGATATGTAGGTATAGGGCTTTATCTTTAGGTAAAAGTATAGAAACGTACATCAAATCAGTAATTATTGAATTCGAAATTTATAGCTATAGTTAATTTCCAATGTATTACAATACTATAAGTGTAATTAATTAGTATATTTATTAATTTTTTACGACGAATTCTTGACCGCAACCGCAGAAGAATTAAACTAAACTAGGTAAATGCTAAATTATATCGAGAGACGAAAACCGATATAACGCTTAAGACTATACCTGAATTAAAAAGAGCCTGCGATTCAGTCCGCGGAACGAAATATTCCCGTTTGAAAATCGTGATCGGTCACGCCTTGTGCGGAAACCGGACGATTCTTCGTCTCGATGAACTCGATCGAAGGGCGAGCGTTCGCAGTAAGGGCAAATTCTTCCGATCGACTGCTCAACCCTTTTTATGTTGTCGAACACGACCAGGTGACACATTACGGGCGTGTCATCGCGGGAAAGAATTCGACCACCTCAAACTCGGCGAGAGCTTTCCGCGCGATTGCATCCCGAGTGCGTGACACGCAATTGCATGGCATTCACTCTTCCGACAGAATCGGTACAGATGGGTTCGTCGATCTAGCTGAAGGTTATATAATTTAGAAACTGTAAAAATAAAGATTAAAAAATTTTTTAAATTTGTATCGATAAATTTTTGCGTTAGCAGAAGATTGAAATCTAGATTATTATAAAATATGTGATAATTGTTCTAATATTTTTATTTAAGCGGGATATAGTATGCTTATTAATTGTCATGAATTGTCATTGCTGAGATTATAACAATATTTATCCTAGCTATATTATTAAATATACCTTTGATTAAGCCGAAGATTTTTATGATTTTAAATTATTTCTAAGTTATTTTAGATGGTTATATATACAGTGAAGGCTGTGTGCTTTATCTTAATAATTTACATAATTTTTATATCCTGAATTAGATGTTTATGCAATAACTAATTTTTACATCGCGACAATCGATACTGTTTATGATCGCGCAAGGTGCGTTTCGAAAACAGGTTTTTCCCGGCAACATGGGGAGAGAAAGGGAAAGTAACCGATTATTCATTCGCGCAAATATTGCCAGTGACGTGATTAGCATGTCACTTAATTTGCCGTATCCAACGGACATTTATTTAAATTTTACGCTCTTCCCTTCGTCCCGCAGATGCGCGAGTTATACGAGCGCCTTTCGCTACGACGAAGACCCGTGAAATCACGTGCACCCTTCCGACGACACAAAGGGACAACGCGTTCGTTAATTGGTCCCGAGATATCGTCCTTACTTTGATAAAAAAGTTCTTTCCTTATTAAAATACAGCGTAATAAACTATAAGTGATGTTTTAGGAATAAATAGGAAGAGCTCTTCAGTTTCAATTTTCTATCCATATTTCAAATATTTAATTAATAGTGTCATATATTTGTTACATGATCTTACGTTGCAGTGATAAGATGAAAAGATAAATCTATGATTCTCAGCTTAGGGCAACTTGCAAATTAAATTTTCCAGGTAGATATTAACTTATCATTACATGAGATGAAAACTAGAGCTCTTATAACGAACGTTAAATAAGTTACTTTTAAAGTGATACGCGAAACATACGTATCTGATAAGGAGGGCGAAAGATAAGCGCGTTCGTGACTAGTCCTCGATATCCTAGCAAGAGAATGACCCCGATTGTACCGAAAGCTTAAGCGAGCTCTCGCTCGCATACTCAGGTGTTCGCTCTCACAGGCTCGAGGCGCGGGACGTGTGTTTGAGTGTTTGACGTTCGCATTACAGCGAAACCCACTCGTTGCCCTTAGCATACGTAGCATACGTGCGTGCATATATACGTGATGTACAAAGCGGAGTCCGCGCGCTTCAAACGCGTGACGAATGGGCATTCTCCGGAGTCCGGGCAGATTTGCCCAGCATCCCTTCGAATGAAATGTGATGAAATGCAAATAGGGAAGAAACCGGGGAAATAATAGTTCACTGAGTCGTTTTCTATCAATGCGCGCACATGAGAGCACGGAATTTGCGTCGAGAAAAGAGCGGTGGAAGGCATAGAAGATGCTCGATTTTATTTCATCAAGAAAAACTCACATAAACAATTCATATCCCCGTAAATACAATCGCTCTAAGAGACTTAGGGCCGTGGCACACACAAAAACTTAAGCAGTAAGACCTAACAATAAGCAGTAAAGGAAATCAACAGTATGGATTTGCTAGCGCTTACGTTTATGCCTTAAGGACTGTGATTGGCTGATTCGCTTACTGTTCAAGTTTTACTGCTTAAGTTTTTTTGTGTTCCATGGCCCTTAGTTGCTATACTTTGATATTACTTTTGCTAATAAAGAAGTCGTTATTTAGAAAAGAAAAGTGAGAGCAAAGCTTTTCATGATATATTTCTACTTTTGGCATTTTAAATTATTTGTATATCATGTATATTTATTTTTCCATGCAATAATTACCGCAGTGAAGTAAAACAAAATTTAATGCATAGAAAATAAAAAAATATCCGATTCCGAATCTATAATATCGTTAAAATTTGATGCGCCGAAACGGAACACTTTATATAATTTTCTCAATTGCACATTAATTTACTGCTCGATGCACTGCGTGTCGAGAATTAAGTGATTCGTCGGGAATCAAGGGGGAGCGAATTCGTCCCGTAAAGTAACGGCGACGCGTAGGAAAAAAAAATACACGTCGAAATTCTCGCGCCCCTCCTAGGAAATCCACGCACGGCTTATCCCGGCTTATTCCGGCTTATCCCAATCATTGCTGCCCCGTTCGGCTCCTTCCTGGTGCCAATTACGTCAAATCAACGTCACGATACAATGGCACATGCGTGCGTGTGTGCACGTCGAGGATATCGCGCGGTACGCAATATCGAGACACGAGGCGGCGTACTGAAGGGACCTTCCTGGCTATTCAGTTTTTAATTTCCTGCCCTGACCCCGGGATTAAAGGGCCGAGTGCCCTGTTAGGTCGATCCTCCGCGAGATTCTCGATTCGCGATCTTTGCGCCGCGAAAAAAGGGTACCATCGGTTTCTGTATACGTATTTTACGCGAAACTATTTTAACTTTTTCAGAGACGAATTTTTAAATTAAGTTATGATAAAGCGATTTTTTTTGTTCAGTTATATTTTATTCGATTTAAATCTATTGCAATTAAACAAGGAAGAAAGGAATGAGAACAAATACAGTGTTGAATATTCATGTGGTGAGTCATATTGTTCGTTTTTCCTTTGTCAGCGATATTAAACTAAATACACACACGTGCCAGCGTCTTTGAAGAAGCTAATGCAATTTATAAATCGACGAAATAATCGTTCTTTGACGTTTAATCTTTTGCAATTCTAGATCAAATTATAGACTTGACTTGCCTATATATATTTGACTATAATCTTTTATATTATATAGTTCTCTAAGCATTCGAGTCAGTGCGTGAGATTGCAAACTGTGTATATTTTTAATCTTTACACATAATTCCAAATAATGAAAATTCTTTGATTTTTTTATACTACAATAGATCCGCCGACTGGATTAAATTGGAGACAAGACGCTTGATCTTCTCTCACTTATGTGAGAAATGGTTTGGACCACAAACAATTTCGGTCAAATGATTTCAGCACACATTGCAAAAATAATAAACTTTATATAAGGAAATGATACCTTTTTATGACAAAAGATATTAATTTTGCGATTTTCAAATCCTAAAAATACTTTCTCCATTTTGTGATGATTGAAATTACGTCTCGCGATAGATGTCCGTGATTTATATAGGCAGAGATGATCGGGTCTCTCGATCGTCGCTAAAGCACACTCGCATACGAAATGTGCGCGTGGCGCGTACGTTTCTCGTTCTCGTCCTAATGACCGGCTGTCAATTCTCTCCACGAGCACATGAATGAATGGGACGCTTTGGGCAATTCGTTTGCAGGCGGGGGTGGCTCGCGCCATTGTGATGCTCGCGTTCATTCGTGTCGTTCCACCCGGTAGGGTCAATATTGTACGAGCGACGGAGCGTATCCCGTGTTTTTCTGTTTGCGTTTGTGAGCTATACGGAAGAGAGGAGAGAGCAGGTCCGCGAAATTAGCGCCAATTAGATTCGTATGGCACTGTACCGCCCCTCGCAAGGTGCGGGGCACCTTTTGGCGAACGATACACATTACTCCCTATTACCTTTCCGAAAATTAAATTCTGATTATTGATATACCTTTAATATCTCTTTAAAATCATTAAAAATTTTTTTCGAATTATGCATAAGTCTAGAATCTTAAACACGAAATTTAAATTCAGGAAATGTGTTATATTTTGCCAGAATTTTAATTCATAAAATTTAACTAGATATAATTAAAATATTTAAGATTGATTATTAAGCAAATTATAATAACATTCTTTAAATTTCTGATAAAATATTTGAAAGGAAATAATTATTTTGATTATATGTATAGATATGAAATAATTCCTCATTGATTCCTCATTGAGTTTGCTTTCGCGTTCAGAAAAAAGAGGTCTAAGTATCTGGGTCTATCTATCGGGATAATTGCGTGGCGCAGGATCGAGAGAATCAATGTTCGCGAAACGTATGTCGTTTCGCACCGACTGAGCCCGTTCACCGATCACGGTATCGCCGCGACGGATCGCCGCCGTAATCTAATCCGATCAATCGCAAGCGATCCATTACCGTAATCCACTTTGCGCGGCGTGCTTTCTGATGCAGATGTTCCTTTCGTCGTCAGTAGAATAAAGGGTCGTGACGGAGCGATATGCAAATCGCCGGATTCTCTCGTTCGCCTCCTACCTCCTAATACGTCGATCGGTCGTTTTCGCTCTTCAACTTCAAGCTTATCTATTTATCATAGTTACAATGTGTTACTCTTAAATTCCTAGACAGAGAGTCAATCTCATATTTGCTGTATTTATAAGAGTGACTTTAGACTTATCTTAAGCTTGCGAGAGACCGGAAGATAAAGAGAAAGAGAAAGAGAAAGAGAAAGAGAAAGAGAGAGAGAGAGAGAGAGAGAGAGAAGGAATAATCTTCTTTCGTAAGGCTCGAGCGATTTCTGCCTCACGACGCGTCGCGCTTACGTTACGACGACGATCACGTTTTACGGCTCCGCGCGCGATGCAAGCGGAATAAAATCGGCGGGATGTGGTTGGAATACCTTGCGGCCGGTGCCTTATTTTGCGGCTGACGAAAAACCGCAGAGACAATCGCGCGAGATGCCTCGCCGACGTCCGTCCCGCGCAACATTTTACGAAATAACGCTCCTCCGTGAACGCTGGCTGTGACTTGTGAGCGCGAGTGCCGCGTCGATGTGCCTTAAACACGACAGTATGCATGACCGGACGGACAGAATCGGAGAGTTAATCGAATTCACTCTAAAGAGCCCGTCTTAAAGTTAACATTTCGATTAAGAACATTTCTTGAGTCCTGGAATCCCAAAGGCTAGTAAAATTCAAAATTTGTACATGTTAAAGAAGGTAAAAAAGAGTAAAATACACACGTAGGTATATGTAGTACACTTGTATATGTATACATATGTAGATGTTTAATTTTTGTTAATGATTTTGATAGTTAACAAATGAATTTACAGGGGGGGGGGGGGGGTCATATAACGATCAATTAAAAATTAGAAAAAGATTATAATGAAAATAATATAGAGCACAAGATTCTTACAAGTTAGTTGTAAAATGTATTGTATAATGAATAAGCATTTCTCTTTTTCATTTCTTCTTTATCGTTAAAATTTCTTGCGCGACCTCGCGCGCGCGCGAAACGGTATCCCCTCACGTCTACTTGAATATCGAAAGAGCGAACGAAAAATCACGTAGGAGATTCGTAAATTCGGGAGGAGAAAAGGGGATATGTGTTCTGTTTGTGATGAAATGCTTCACCGACTTTTCGCCGGTCGTCGATCGGGTGAGGAAACCCTCGTAACACGATATGTCGATTTACCTGAGCTCCCTGGTCCTCCCCGCCTGTCTGTCCGTTCGTGCGTCCATCCGTCTGTCATCGAGAGAGCAGCCCGCGTCGGCTTTTCGACTTTCCGACTTTGATTGACGTCCGAATCGGTTCAATCGCTGGCGAGACTATCGTGCGCGGTTTTTATCCGGCTCGCTCGATTGGGACCGGTCGCATCTGGCGGAGAGAGACGTCCGATATGCCATAATTACGCACCATCCGCTCGCATTATGCCACCCCACTTATTATCAATAGCCAAGTGAGACGATGGAATGAAAGAAAGGAAATAACGTGAAATATATCTCGCGATAACAATTATTATCACCGTTTAATCGAAACGTAATCGCTGTAATGGTTATTTTATAGTTTATTAATCGGTTAGAAAATAAATTTTATAACTGTAAAATCGACTGAATATACATCGAACACACATTCACGTAAATTTCAACCAAATACTTTTACTTGTCTTTCTCGCGGTAAGTAAAAATAAGTAAAATAAAGTAAATCTTCCTTAATAGTTCGTCTTAATATTTAGTGACTTCGTGACTGTGCATATATCAATGTCGAAATCGCTGCGTTTCTCTCGGCTTGATTTTCAGAGTTGAAAAGACATCCGGCGACGTGCGACCGTAGGTATACTGGCTTTATGCCATACTTAATAGAGACGTTCGCGTACGTGACGTGTAATTAAAGCGTAGTCGCGCCGATTCTGTGCGCGATCGGCATTTGTGATCGTGTTCCCCCGTGATGCTGGCAATTACCGAGAGCTTAGGGCACCGGGCCCCGAAGTAACGTCGCGCGCCAGTGCTCAAAGGTCGGCCCACCCCTGACCACCCCCTGGCTCTGCGACGAGAGGGACACGTGTCACGTGCCTGCAAATATTCATATCCCTTGAATACGAAACGAAAGGCCGCGGAAGTCTCGGCTGAAGATGAGGGTATAAAGCTGTAACTTCGCGTTAGTGAAATTTGTCTAAAAGAGTCCCGAGAAGAGGGTGAATTTACGACGATAGAATGATCTCAATTGACGCTTTTGAAATCTTAATATATAATAAAGGTAAAGATAAAAATAGAAACTAAATCGAAATTAAAAGTAAAATTAAAATAAGGATGAAAAGTAGAGGTAAAATAAAAAATGTATTCCTATAATATTATTTTTATTATAAAGCAAGCTCTTTTCTTTATTCTCCAAATTCTAAATATAAAATTATTAAAAAAATGTAATTATAAAAAATTTTTATATCGCAAGATTTAATTTTTAGGATGGTTTCAAACTACCATGTGCAAGTATATACTCTTTCGTATCTTTCTTAATATAATTCTTTTTATTTACTTACGTGGTGCCTGTCGTTAGAAAAAAAACGCAAACTCGGCCGATCCGTAACAGAAAGAACGTGACGATGGGAAGCTCGGGTTCGCATCGTCTTCTGGGGGCAGGCGGGCCCTAACGTGAGGGTATACGACTCAATTGAACTCGAGTCGCCTTCCTCGAGCCCTGAACAAATCCCGATATAATGCTCGCTCGCGTCCGGGAGAGCGTTTCAATTCGAAAACGACACCGAGCGCGGCCGAAACCGACCAACGACGGCGCCGGCATTAAATCCGGGGATGCGTGTTTGCGCATGTTTTACATCGGCGCCCCGTCTGTTTGCAGACAGTAAATTATGTCGCACAATGCCGGCCGAACCCCTTTCGTTCGCGGATTATAAAACGGGGAAAAACGGAAAGAGAGTCCCGGATGCCCTTTTGTCGGCCCATCATGGAGATCGTTGACACTTTAACCGGTCCTTATCCGGCCAACCGAGACACGCCTTTACTTCTACCAAGAAAAGAGAAGTGTTAAATATATATAGAAGTTGCATTTTTAATTATATCTTGTCCAGAAAAGCGTCGATTTTCTTACCACTTTTGTTTAACGAGAAACTAGCGCGCGTGAGAAATTCTTCATAATAATATCTTTATTGCTTACATAGAAGATTGGTTTTTTTTATGATAAGTCAGATAATTAGAGCATGAATGAAAAGATGCATAAGGTGCGAAGTAGATAAAACGTAAAAAAAGAATAAATATAATATCATATATTTATGCAGATCAAGTCAATAACGACGCGATCACTTACGATATAGAATTATAGGATAGAGGCCTTCGATCGCGTTCGAGCCTCGAGCTCGTGGTAGGCGTCCCCCTTAGGGGTCGTGTGGAGGGACGCGGCGAGATTCCGCGAGACAACGCTTTTATCACGACGAGGAATCCAATTACGCTGGACGCAGGCGCCGCGACGCTTCTCGGCGGCCATCGCAACATCGCCATGGATACCAGGGAGGAGACGAGGAGGAGACGTCGCCGTCGATCAATACGACACCCGCCGCCGCCGTCTCTTCGTCGTCCTCTTGCGAGATTATTTTCGACGTCGGCAAATTTCAGCGCTGTAGCGTACCGGCATCCACGGCAACGCCGTATATTCAGAGAATTTTGGTACCCGCATGATCATCTATTAAATTAAATTCTGTCTATAATTAAATTCTATCATAAGTAATCTCGCTGCTATCGATATATCTGCATAAATATTCCTTCTCCTTGCTCGATCTCCGATATCTATCAATTTCTCTCGCAAGGTTTAACATCATGGAAACAGGTACAGAGCGAGGGCAAAGCGTTTTCTCCATTATCTCGAGCTAAGAGTCTCGGATGAGGCACTTTGCCGTACCAAAAACCCAGCGGCTGAGCAGAGGGGGTCGAGAGGGGGAACGCTGCCGACGCGGAGCGTGCCCGTGCACATTAATAAAAATTTCACCGGTCGATGCGTCCGCACCATAGCGAGATCTCGTCGCGTGTGCGTGTCAGGGCGAATGCGTGCGTAACCCGGGAAGACGGAGCCGTTAATAGGCGAGTCTTCCGGCAGGTAACTCTTTCAACGTGCACTGAAGCCTCCCCTCCTCGCGACTCACTCACTCTCCTTTTTCCGGGCCGTCGCCCAGCGGGACTCTCTTTACCGTGTTCCTCCCCCCTTTTATTTTGATTTATTCGACGTTGACTCGCCTCAACGCCCTTCGCCGGGTTCGCGCCCCCCGTGCCGTATCCCGGTGCCCCCGTGAACGGATTGTGACTTACGTCAGCGGGACTTCAGCGGAGGAAGGGCCTTTTTCTCTTTTGTTTAGCAAGCGTTAGCCCTTCCTCAGCGTTATAATAGACAGATGACTAAATGGATCGTAACATTTTGTTTTATTGTTTCAATCTTAGATTATAAAGTGTTATCGATTCTAGGGCGATTAACAACATAAGTCACATAAGGTGTTTGTTCCTCTCTCTTCTTCGAATTAAAACATTTTCCCATTATTTTGCGCACTTGTGAAGAAATACTTGTCGGCAAAGTGAAGGAAGACATCGATAGTGAAATAACGCGATTCGTAATGTGCCGCGCCGACAACCCCGTAAAATGGGCTCGTCACAGTTTTCCCGATAAAGATGGACATTCCCGGCGTTACCCCATCGCATTTACCGGGGGACGACGCGACGAACGGGTAACACATGTCGGTGAATACGGGCGGGGAGGGAGATAGAGACGATGGGGTTAGATTCGTTCGCTTTTTTACCCCAAAATCGGAGTTTAGCGTCGCCGGACCCGGGGTCGTAAATCAAGCGGCGTAAAATCAATTACCACTTATCGCCTTGTGCAATCGTTGGGAAAAAAATTGCCCTGCGAACCTGTCGCCTCGTAGTTTTTTTGCACGCAAGTTCTTTTTTTTTTTTTTTTTTGCAATCGTCCAGATGTCGCCGAACATGCACGTTAACTTCTGCACATTTTCCAGAAACGCAGAAAAGCACCAACGAGAAATTGTCATGTTACTATTTCGTCACGAAATCTTGACGTGAATGAAATAACGATAATTATTAAGTAACACTAATTAGATCTCTTAGTACATGTCAGTTATGACTTTTCTTACAATTAATTCTGAGTAAAACGTAATAAATTCAGTATAAATAAAAAATAAAGTAAGACATACGATAAATATAATAAAAGAAACGAAATTAAATCCATTTCGAGAACGTCTCGTGTGTCGATATGTCCAAGGAGATAAATCGGGATGCGTCCTCCTTCAAAGGATACCGAAATAAGAGCTCTTGCGAAGATCGTCTCATCTCTGCATCGATCAACGATCTTATCGTTCTCGAAGTGCAATAGATATCCTTATTCTCTCTTTTCTTTTTCGAGAGCTCGTCCTCGGATGACGTGTCTTTCCGGCGGGAGGGAAAAGAAAAGGAAAAGCGAGGCGTAACGACGGCAGCGATTGTAGCTCCTGCCGATTTCTCGCGCCGTAAAACACGAGTCTTCTCGCTATCCTGCGCGTGCAAGATTCGTCGAGGTATCTCGAGACACAAAGGATATTACCTATTGGGAGAGCTTTGAGAGACAGCAAGTAGAAGGGAAGCGAAAGCACAATAAAAAACTTAGAACATGTAATAATATAATGATAAACACTTTGATAATAATGGAAACGGAAAATAAAACTACAAAATATAGGAATAGTATAATATAGATTATTAACATAAATGTAATTGTACAGGAAACCAAGTTTTAAAATATCAAACGGGCGTTTTGAAGAGGATATTATATGTAACGTTATAAATCACGGCAATATAAGATATCATTTATAAATCGCAAACATGTTTTTCCAGTCACAGCTTCTCCATTATTAGCCGCTTCGACCATCGCCTCCTGTTTGCCTTTCCCAGATATACCTATAATCTGCCGATTTTCTCCTGGCGTTTTCGCGCCTTTGCATTGTCGCGGAACGGGTAAATAAAACGAGCGGAATCCTTCGGAAATCCGCTTAGGTGCCCCATTTTCGACCACTGACGTTTTGACGTTTATCGGGCAACTTTGCGAAAGGGTGAACTGAATCCCTGACCATTTCCCAAGGACGCATGTCGAAACATGTATTTAATTTCCCAGAGATGTATCATCTACAATGGTAAATCAATGATTCATCGAATAGTCAAGAAAATAAATGACGCTTACCCGTTTAATAATTAGATAAGTAATAAGTTATTATCATTAATCTTAACAATTACCGTGATGTGTTCTCGGTAATCGTAATTATTATTTCCATTTAATTCGATTATTTCGTGTATCGCAGATTTGAAAAAAACTCTTAACAAATAAAAAAAATCTCTTATTATAAAATCTCTTCCATAAAAAAATCTCTTCATAAAGCTACCAGCTAATACGTATCACGCCAATATTATCAATACCAATCCAAGTTTTGATTTCACAAAACGTTCCCCCCGAGGATCTCGAGAACTACCCTCCCCTTGTTGATCGAAATCTCATATCTGGTGTACATACACATGCATGTGAGAAAGAAAGAGAGAGAGAGAGAGAGAGAGAGAGAGAGAGAGAGGCGCGTAAAAAACTGTTTTTAAACGCGCTTCACGAGGAGCGGATTAGCTTTCTCTCGATCGCTCGGCTTTCAACGTGCTTGTTTGAGCCTTCGAGGAGGAGCAGGACGCGGGGGTGCGACCGGAGGGACCGAGGGC
Organism: Leptothorax acervorum; assembly: GCA_035220615.1. Lineage (NCBI taxonomy): Eukaryota > Metazoa > Arthropoda > Insecta > Hymenoptera > Formicidae > Leptothorax > Leptothorax acervorum. The sequence goes on along the minus strand of JASTWQ010000030.1, from coordinate 555,003 downwards.
GCGCAGGACTCCGTGCCGTATTCATCTCGCCTTTAATCCGCTGATTCCGCTCTCGGCGCATGACGACGCTACGCGTTCCCGGCTCCGATTCGGTGCCATTCTCCTTTTCCGCGTCCTTCCTCGACGTTACGAGCCATTCAATTCGAATACCGAGATCTCTTTCAGGGAATTTGTAACGCTATCCCTGTTTGCCGACAGGACCCGCCCTGCGTTCGTTCGTTCGTTCATTCGTCCGTTTCTTTCGCTCGCTCACGGGACGCTCACGGAACGAAGATACCCACGCATCTCTGTGCGCGTAATTGCCGATTAACTTTTTGAGTGTATTGAAAGAGATTGCAGTCCCCGCGGCAATGTATCGCCGCTGGACCGGGATTACAGAAGAAAATTTGAAATTTGGGTCTTTAATCCGTTACATTGGGAAATTATATGAACTTTAGCTAGTCCATGAAACATAATTGTTTAATATGTGCCAAATTATTTTTTATGATGTGATTGAATCTGACTGAGTAAACCTTATTTGTGGAGAGAGAGTTTAAATACAGTTTTTGTGAGAGAGAGAGAGAATATATTTGTTACAGTGCTGAATAATATTCTGGAAGATATTTTCAATGTGATTAGGATTACCGAAAGAATCTAACACACCTGGATTTTTTACCGATAGAAAATTACATGATATTGGTCGTCTAAATTAATCGCGACAATATTTCTACTAATATTATAATTTGTATAAATTTTAATCGTAAAAAGAATTCCGCAAGAAGATACGTTTCTTTTCAAAGCGGAAGTGTGACGTTTATTGTATATGCACTTGTATGTTTCACGGTTGAATGATATTTATATATACGACGAGGAAATCACGCGGGATTTCCGAAAGGGAGCAGGAAACAGATTTGTCATCGCTCAATCCACGATAGCGTGTCGTTTTCCGCGACTTGCAGCGCCCGTAGGTCCTTTCCTCGGCCGAGGATGTGAGGATATATCAATTGACGTCCACGTCTGACGGACGGGCACTCGAGCATACCGAGTAGGCAGTGTGACGTGGATGTATCGATATTGATACGTGGCGGCGGCAGCCAGTGATCGATAGGCATTCGCCGCCTCTGATCCGTGTAATTCGCGCGCATGAGAGGATACCGAGCGGACGCATTGTCCGACTGTCGGCTCCTCAGTTTGCGGATCTCTCCCCGACGCATGGGTATCCCGCTTGCGCATTTTTGGAAGCCTCGACAACGGGGTGATGCGCGGGGGGAAGCTGCGGTAGCTACCTGCAGGCCTTCCCGATTTTGACGGAGAGTGCCCCACTGGCGCGGCGCTCCCTCGAACCCTCATCTCGGTTCCGGCTTCCGTCACGCGCTTCGGACACGAAAACGTCCGCGCTCGATCGCGCCGAATCGCAATTTTACGCGAGTGGCCCTGAAATAAGCGGGCACGAGAGAAGCTCGGTGGAAGAAAAAAAGATCCTATTTTACTCTCGTAAGAATAAGGCAACATTCGGTTTCTTTTATGCACTTTGGTCCCCGCGTAAAATTATCTGGAAAAAGAACCATTCGCACACGTCAGTTAATTCTTTTATATATTTTAATTTTATATTTTGTTTTATAAATATTTTAATTTTATCAGTTCCAATTTAGAAAGATTGGCAACAAAATACTTTACTTCGTGGTGAAAGCTATAGGTACCTAATAAATCGAGTCTATAAATTCTTCGAAAAAGAGATTATTTAGAAACAGATTAGGTACTACGTTGTTAAAAAGGGATAATAAAAAAATATTTTAGTAAGTGAATGAGTTGGGATATGATCTTATTTTATTACACAAGCGGATCACATAATTTATGGAAATTTATCATTATCTTAGCACAAGTCTTTTTAGTGATTTCTAAATTTGAATTTAATTGTTTATTCAATTATTATCTATTTTGGAAAAGAGATCGTACTGTCACTAAACATGTCACTAAAACAGAGCAAATCAATTTTGTTACATTCCCCGAGAGTTTCTCACGACTCTCCTTGTTGCCTTTTTCGAAGAAGTCCGAAGGAGGAACGTTTTACCCCAAAAATATCATGGATCCCAGGGTGCGTATCGGGCGGGTCCGACGTGATGATCGAGAGCGAAATTCGCGGAGAAAAGGGGCCCGTTGACGCGAGAATGAATGCGAGAGAGAGAGAGACTGGGATGAGAGAATGTCGAAAGGAGAGAGAGGGAGGAAGACGCGAGTCCCGGAAAGCAGCTAAGGTGCAACGCGTAGGTGCAACGACGCGCGTTGTTCGTCGCGGATTGAATGGCGATGTTACATTTCAATCCGGAGCAGAGGGCTGAGGGAGGAGGAAAGAAAGGTGGCAAAGATCGAAAGTGAGGTCCGGCAGGTAGCAGCCCGCCCTTAACGGCTTTAACGGCGTTTCGGAGGTGCCATTTACACCTCCGAAAGCGTCGTCGATGACGACAGGGGGTTGTGCTGCGTGTCGCCCTCGACTCATTGTCGGGCCCTGCTATATACGGTAGCCATTGACGAAGCGACTTCCCGTCACGCCAACTGCCCGCTTCTCTTTCTCTCTATAGGTATCTGTATCCATATCGTTTCTCTTTCCGTTCGATCTGTCGCGTGTGTAAAACGCGATCGTACCGCTCCGCTTGGGACTTCTGGCCGACCTATATACGATGAAAGAGGGTGTATTTGTAAAGAAGTAACTTTGTGAGAATTTATTTGGAAACGTGACGATCAACATAGGCACTTATTTTACTAAAATATTACGCGAGCGGATAAGAAAACGTCTCTTTACACAAACGTTCAAAATTATATTCTTAAAAAAAATCTAAATTTCTTGTCTTTAAATTATACATATTTCTTCTCAATACATGAAGATAGAGACTAATTAAGAGATTATTCAGACAGATTAAAGATATATTATTTTCAAAATGTTGTTATATTCTCAAAGTCTATTAATACTCATCATTTAAGTCACAACTAATATGCGTACGCATATCTACTTTATTTTACTGACCGTCTTTAATTTACAACTTCAGAGTAACAGTATCCCGAATCGCTTACAATGTAAAAGGAGAGAAGGCCCGAGAGGGGCGCCTCCGCAGGGAGAATTTCGGGGGCCCGAAGACAGAGGCCCAAGAGAAGAGCGGACTCGCGCGAAGTTTAGCACCTAGAAGACAGTTACGAGGCGCATCGGGCCGCGGGCGAGTGAAGAACGCTAATTTCACAGTCGTTTAAACGGCGATAACTCAACGAGATTTACAACACGCGCTGGAGGATTTCCAGCACGTGTAAGGCCTACGGGACCCGGGGCTTGACATCATATTCCATTAGAGCCGAAACCGGCCGCGGTTCTCCGCCTTGATTTTACGATCGTCTCGTAGTCAAGATAGAACCTCGCATCCTTTTACATAATACTGCAAACGTGTGTGAAGTCTATTTTCATATACATATGTGGATAAAACGACGACTAAGGCTCATCAAAGGCTTTTCACGTCCATCTCTTTACTTTAATCTTAACAAAAAATATTTATTTCTTTTAATTTTAAATTTATTCAATCTTAAATTTAAAAATATGTCATAAGATATATCTATACTAGGAAACCAACGAAGAGAAGTTAATTTTTATACTATTTAAACTTAATGTCTTTACCATCTTGATATTTTCAGTTTCCAAATTATATGCAAGCAAAGCGCAGATAATAAAATAACATTTTACAACAAATGCATTACGTTTTATTGATATAATTATAAATTAATAGGTAATACAAGTTCTTAATCTTCAGCTTGTTCCGTACTGTCGCTGCAAGAACGAAACGGTTCACGACTCATCCGTCGGTCTTGTGTCAGAAATAGAAGAATCCTTTTGAAAGGGTCTCGAGCCCAGACTCGACGCGATGTTCGAAGAACAGCCCCGCGATCGCGTCACTTTCGATCTGGGTCGAACGAATTCCCGGGACACGTGGCTGATGTCGCGGAAAAGACGCGGGCTTTCTCGCAAGGCGGAAGGAAGTCCCAATGCTTCGCGTCGCGATGAGTCGTCGTCGTTGCCGTCTGAACCGGTTTAACGAGCAGACTCCGGACGGCGTCGTCCAAATAAACAGAGCGCCATACGCGCGCCCCCGCGGCTTTTATTATCGACGAAAACGACAATTTTATTGACGGCGACGAGAACTGTTTGGACCAACCCGGGCGGGCTTGCGCGCCGCGGACGTAAAATAAAGCTCTTTGACGAGTGCCGACAACGCCTGACAACCGCCAACAAAGACCGGAGAGACACTCATCAGACCGATGCGATGTCTGGGATCATACGCGATTCCTCGGTCAATAAGTAAGCTGTCTTTGATTCTGGCGGGATTGGCATGCCGAGCGCTGTAAACAGTGCAAAATATTTTACAGAAAATTGCGCGACGTGGGAATTTCCCGCAATAATAATGTTATTTTATAACAAACGTATACTTAAACGCGCATTTATATTTTAGATTACGTTCATCGGGGATCTAAATATACAGGAGAATCACAACCGAATCTTTCCCGCTAGTTGATTTTAAGTAGGATCTAAATTAGGCATCTAAACAAAAAAAAAATGTCATCGAAGGGGTGCGAAATCGCACCCTGACCTCCCATGGCGGGTGAAACTGGACCGTCAGACTGGACGATGTCCACTTCTCGCAATTACCACGATAACGAAAATTGGCGGTGCGTCCGTGCTCGGATGGGCGGTGGTCGGTCTCGCCCAGATTTTTTACCTCCTTTCTTCCCCCTCGCTATTCCCAGTTTTTACCTAGTATTACGTTGAGTCCGTTTCCTTTCTTTTCCCGAAGCGAAAGACGCAGCTGCACCGCAGTTTTCTGTGAACGCCATAGGACTTAATTGACAGAAGGGGCTTCGCCACGGGGCAACCTTGTATCCACCTTCCGCGCCACCACCCTTTCGTCCTCCCCTTTTTATATATATATATATAATTCGATCAAGCGCCCCGTTGACGTGCCCCGACAATGTTGACATTTGGTTATTTTGACGTCACGCTGCGAGACGTCGTTGATTCAACGAGAAATAGCAAGACAGGACGAGAGGGAGGCGGTGAGGACCTTTTTCTCGCTAGAACAACTCTTCTGTGGGCCCTTGTGTTTCGGGGACCGCCTGCTGATGGACCGAGCCACCGTTTCGGTCCATAAACGTGACGTGAAGGCGCCTTGAAATTAATGTATCCCGGAAAGAGGTCAAGTTTAGGAATCGTAAAAGATACACTAGCTTTAGTATCGCCACTTAAGTATGCTCACGATATTGCGTGTCGAATACAACCATTTGTAAACCGAAGAAAAGAATGAATGAAGCTAGCAATTCGTAACAACCTTGGAATCCCCCAGGATTCCTTTATCACAATTAGTGCAGCGGTTTTACAAACTAGAAGAATCTAAACTAGAATGTAGTGCATATAATTTATTAGGAATAGGAACTAACCAGGAATATTCTTAGCTGTAGTCTGATTTATTTTCTACTCATGGTACGGTTGTAACAATAAGATAATTCGTAACAACCTTGGAATCCCCCAGGATTCCTTTATCACAATCAGTGCAGCGGTTTTACAAACTAGAAGAATCTAAACTAGAATGTAGTGAATATAATTGATTAGGAATAGGAACTAACCAGGAATATAGCTGTAGTCTGATTTATTTTCTACTCAAGGTACGGTTATAACAATAAGATAATCGCGCGTCAGACATAGCTCTGCAATTATATTAGTTACAATATTCTGCTGCAGTTATTTGCGAAAAAATTTTTTTTGTGTTAGTATAACGGTCAACCGTGATAACGTCATTGACTGGGAATCTGATGACCAAGTATTAAAAATACACGAATGTAGAGGCTTTCAAAAACGTTGCGTAACACGAATGACGATATGTGATGACGCATACAGAAAATATTCGGGACAGATTTGAGAAAGCGTTTTTTGGATATTCTTTCCCGCGTGCGACGAAAACGTTTTATAATTTTACCGTTAATCTCAAACGGATGAATCGCTGCCCTCGTCGGTGAAAAATCACGCGGAGGTGCGCGGACGATGACGCTGATCTTTTTCATGAACCCGCCCATACGGTGAGACGAATGCGAGACGATTAAACCGCCGGCACGAGTCATCTCGCGCACAAAAACCCGCTCGCCATTTTTCCATCAAACTCTAGGTCTTCACCCTTCGACTTATAAAAGAGATCGGAACGGGACTTGATACAAACGGGACGTCGAAATACTTTTCGACAACGAACCCCATAACCGCCGTGAAATCATCGAAAGTAAACTGGCTACTTATTTGACAAATATTATAAAATAATTAAGAACCTATGATTATATTGATTATTCATTATGATATCAAAAGAACTCGCGATCATAATGATTATACGCAACATGCCCATAATTTGCGAAGCAAATTTCGCCCCTCGGCAGTTTCAGCTTTCAGATTTTTTTAATATTATATAGATATATGTTTCCAATTTTATAGATATATTTCATTAAATAAAAAATAGCGTAATAAGTACTGGCGTTCGGAGAAAGAGAAGATGACGTTTCTAAGCGCACGAGGGATGGCACCTAACGCAAGGGGGTGCATCACCTGGTGGAGCCATCCATCATGAGGCCAGAAAAAGGAAGGAGGGCACCGGCGAGAGCGAGGGAGGCTGAGCGAAAGGGATGCGTCCGCAATTTGTACTCGTCACGTTTCGCGCTGGCGCTCTCAAAGAGTCGAAAGGGGTTGCAGCGGGGGTTGCAGCTCGTAACCTCGTTATATATCGAACTATATATTACCATCGACTATCTTCTCGGTTGTACGAAGCAACGCGCGCCTGTCTATTAACTCCTCGTCGTAGGATATTAACGTTTTGTATATCGCTCACTGCTCAGGGCGGAAGGGTAGGAGGGAGGCGGGGGACGATACGATCCCGGTTGAACTCGTAAAGCACACCCGGTGTACAGCCGCCCACGTGGATTCTTCCCGTTGTGCGAGCCTCTTTTGACCCTTGCACCGTCAAATGAAGGGTTCGACGCAACAGTTTGAACCACCCCTTTAGGGAGAAAAGAAAATTAATAGTAAAATTGTAGAAATCAATCTTAGAACGATTTCAAAACTTTTATCTTTCTAGTCTGATTTAATTTAATTTATATATAGGTAAATCTTAAACTTTGCTTAAATAAAAGAATTTACTTCAGATCTAATTTAGACGAATAAAACAAATTTAGAATCGATTTAGATTTATACCTGAGTTTCAATTCTGAACTTAACGTAGATTTATTAAGATTGTTAACATCTAACAGTAATATAATGTGCAATATTCGTTAAAGTCCATATCCCGATATCAAGTTATTTAAATTTATTTATTATGTTAGACACGCGTGGAGTATAACTGCATTATTTCATTCTACGTCAGGTTGTATTTTTGTTCTCTACTAATAACAAAAGGGTGACGAAACGCGCTGCCATTTGAACGTTTTAATGCGGGCGTAATTGAAGAACGCGTAAGGGGGCTGATTACGGATGACGCGAAAGGGGCCACGCTGTTCGCGCGGCACAAAAGTACGACAAAGACAATGGTGGGTGACAAAGCCGACAGTGATTAAAACTGGAATTAGGAAATTAACGAGGGGTCCCTAACACCCTAATCGCGCGTTATCGCTCTTATGCCATGGTAGCACGTGTCGCTTGAACTGTCAGCCTCGATCACGAATCTCTGAATTGTCAGCTCTGCGATAAGCCCAACTGGCTCCTACGGTCCAGTTCAGCTTCGAGCGTTTTAAAACTTTGTTTTCCCTTGACTTCGATAATTTGCCAGTCTTACAGCGTTCCCCTAAGCAGCCGGAAAGATCCCCGGAGGATCGATGAGAATCGGCCGATCGATCATCCGTGCGTCTTCTCGAGCGTGTGCCGTAGCCGGAAATAGAAAGCCCGCCTTGCGCCGGTTTCGGTCTCAATCGTGTTTATACAAGCTGACCCTCGTAGACCTCTGGCATAGAGGAGGTCCTCGAAAGATCCTGGAGAGCTCCTCGAGAGTAATCGAGCGCAGATGTTTATTTTGACGCGTCGGCCTCGCGACTTTTCGAGTGCGTAAACGGGTCCGATGGCGAGGCACTCCCTTGAACTCCAAACGCCGCGGAAATCGTTGAAAAATATTATAGTGCTAATAAATGCTGCATAATGTAATTTTACATTAAGTATTAATATCTAATTAATAATATTTAGTAACGAGGACAGAGGAAAGATGTAAAAGAAAGAAACGTGCCGAAAAAAAACGAAGCAAGGAAGTCATGTATAAAAGAGTCATTCTTAAATCTTATACAAACAAATTTAGAAGCGAAAATTGGGATATTAATCAGTATTAACTAATATCTAAAAAGATATATGACTACTAAAAAGGAGAAAGAATACAAATAGTTAATTAGCATGCGAAAAATGCAAAAAGATTATTTGCATGCATGCAAACGTTCGATTTACGTTGAAGCAACAGAACGCCTAGCTGTAGAATGCAGATAAGGTCTCCAAACCGAGGCAAAATTAAATAACGAGGCACTCTCGAACATGGTCCACGGACTCGTCCCGACTCCCGAGTCGATCTGAACATAACGGCCGAGTAAATTTGCTCGTCGAGAGAAGCGGTGGGGTGGAAGGGACGACGAGAGGAACACGGAGGAGGACGAGTAAAAAAGAGGGAGGCTGGAGTGAAGAAACCGAGGAGACGAGAGGGTACTTCGGGAGGCGAGGAAGCCGTTGAGGCGCGATCGGTGATGTTCCCTTTGTGCGGTTTCGCTTGCCGTCGCGGATCGACGCGAGCAAGAGAGAAGAACCGTGGGAGGAGGAGAAGCGGAGTGGAGTCTTCAGCGAGAAAGAGCGTTCTCCATTGACGAAGCCAAAGTAACCGTGTAATCGAGACCGGCCATGGCGCAGTTTCTGGGCCTTTTCTCTTCTGTCTTTTTTTTTTTACCAGCGCTTCCTGCCGTCGCGAAATTCGCGTTCCCAGCACGCCCGATTTCGCACAATCGGCGTGACGCGCGAAAACGTGAATTTTTCCGGCGGGCAAGCGAGAAAGAAGAAAGAAACAAGTATCCCATATGTGTTTTTCAAAAACTAGTCTTGTTTTTACTTTATTTTTGTAATTGTAAATTCTTTGAAAAAGCCGTTTCCTTGAAATTGTTTTAATTTTGATGAGAGTTAGTCGATATCGACCCTTTGCAATACAGGAATATCATTTTCTTTACGTTCTTTTTAACGATTGTTGCAAAATTACGATAACCCTTGCTTAAAGATTTCCAGATTTACTTTGTGATAATTAATAACTCGATATAGGAAGAAATCATGCGTAATCCAGACAATATCTTTTCAGGTCTACAATGTATTTATACTTTGCTAAGAAAAAAAGCTTTAGCAGAATTATTAAATCGTACACTTAACTTAATACATAGTCATAAATACGTGACTGCATCTCGTGATATCAATTTAATTAATTTAATCAGAGCTTGTAACATGTCTGTTTAACAGATACCGACTTAGGAAGTCGTCGCATCGTTCGCGAGCCGGTTCTACTTTTTTTCTCCTTTCCCTACTTTTTTCTACTGGTGTCGATTCAAGACGGCGTATAATTCGATATCGATATCGCAACCTGATATCCAGCAGTCGAGTTACTCGCCGACCACGCGCGTCGTCGGTTGCCTGTATAACGTTTCCATGCTCGTCTAGGTGTAACGGTACGGTCTCGTCAGAGCCGGTTACATCGACATGAATTAGCTGATCCTTAACTCTCCCTCTTCCTAAGTATCGTCCCGTAATTTCGTTACTTCTGGCGCAGGATGTATGTCTCAATTATCATATTGAATTTTGACAGTTAAGAAAGAGTTCACAAAGAAAACATCTTATTTATCTATTAAGAGATAATTTCTTTATCTTACAATTAGTGCTCCGATATAAATACTATTTTACGAATCTATCATTAACGTCGAGAGAATCCTGAAAAAAGGCATTCCTTACGTTGACGATTAACTTTACTTATAGTTATCTCTGAACTCTCGTAATTAAAGTTCTACGAATTATCCCATCGATGGAAGAAGTTCCTGCCGCTGTTCCTGATGTTTTTAACGGCAAACTGCCCGTCGTCCTGGCGAAACAGGAGTTTGACGTTCGAAGGAGCACGTGCTAGTCGTTCTCGCTTGTACGCGCGCGCTCGCCAGCTGCAAATATTCTGGAGAAGTGCACGCGTGCACGCACGGAACGAACACGCGGCCCATCTGGCGCGTGCGTGACCTCCTTGAATTATCCTGGCGACTTTCGCTGCAGTCCAGCCTCCGCGCGTATCCTTGCGCGGACGTTAGAGCGAGAGACTAACGGATCGGAACCCTCTTGAGCTGGAGCTGATTGATATTGGTTCTCCTTCGGACGCTCGTCGGTGTTTCGGAGTTTTAAATTCACGAGAGATCTATTCTAATTTGTTGGAACGACCGTTCGTTTTGCTCAGACAGTCGTTTAACATCATTACATGATTTTATAATTTACATTAAGAAAAATGGAAAAAGAAGGAAAATCTCTCATCAACAAAACTCAAGATGTTTTACGTAGATGAATATTTTACATAAATAAAAGCAATATATACGTCTGCTACTTTTGTTCGCGGTTCTTACAAGTAAAAATATTCGCAAGCTCCCGGATTGAATCTTTATGCGACGGAAAGCCACCCCACTCTCTTCGAAACGGGACCCTATCGATTAACCGTGCCCTAGGCGGGTAGTCCCGCCCTTCCGCCCTGTTCGCATCTCCCCGTGGAACTTTTCCACCCTCCGGCCACCCCTTTTCGTCGTGCTGAAAAGAGACGGAGACACCGGGTGTCACAAAAATAGGGACGATGGGGTGGCTGGCCACCCTTCGGCCACGCCGACCAATCGCGCCGCGAGCACGCCCAGTGACGTCATCTCTGTGCCCCCTTCCTCGTGTCCTACGTAATTAGCCAATCCGATTGCAGGGGAGAGTCGACTCACCCCTTGGCCGGATTACGTTTACGAGCCAATGATTTTTGCAGCGCGATCTGCGTGTGCACTGTGCGTGAGTGCGTGCTTGCATGCGTGCGTGTATGTCCAGATTGCAGACGGAGAGACAAGAAGGGCACAATGGTGCCACCCTTCCGGCTCCCTCCTCCCCTTTCTTCCTCCCTTTCTTCTTGTTACGCGAGATTCTTTGTCCCTTTGCGTTCCCTATTTACGTCCGTTCCTGTCTTTTTACTTTGGCGCCCTGGAACACAGCCCTTCAACTCCCTTCTCTCCTCTCCCCCACCTCGCTGTTTGAGATCCCTTTTCGCTCCTAGTGTCTCGCTACAGATATGATTTACATGACAAACGTTGCCGATCGTCGCCGTAAACGTGGATCGCGTGCATCGCGCTCATCGCGTGCACGCTCGATCCTGGCGAGAGATACATTCGTCGGCTTGCAGAATCGCGTTCGTCGAAATTTCGACGGTGATTCCTTTCGGGGACAGAGTTCGTGAAATCTCTCGAAAAGAACTGAGAACTGCAGAATTGTATTACAAATTGCGAAGAAATTGCGACGGGATTAACGAGCAAAGTAATTACGGTACGTTGAACCGCAAAGTATTTAATCTATTTACGGGGAAATTTGAGGACAGATAGTATGAGAAAGCAGAGATTTACAGAATTACGTAATTTGATGCGGTTATACGAAATATTCATGTTTAAACTATTTAAAAAAAGTCATTTAAAGCATGTCCAAATCATGTTTCCTATTTTTATATTATTTCAATTTCTACACTACCCGCGCGGGACACATTTTTTAATGTTAAACTGCAATCGCGCATCTGCAGCAACAACAACGAATCAAGATAATCCCCGTAAGGGGCTGATATTTCATATATGTCGTACGACAAATTTTTTAAGCATGTTAATTGACTACAAAATAGAGAAGTTCTCGAGTTTCTAAAAATCCTCTATCTTGTAGTCAATCAGTACGTTTAAAAAATTTGTCGGACGACAAATAAAATATTACCCTATAGAAGCCGCATAATTTCCACCAAACTCGTCCGACGCCTGTGGGAAAGTGTGAAATTATCTGTATCCAAAATGAGGTACATGTATATCCACATTCGCCGCATTCCTGCCGGCGAACAAGGGAGGCAGGTTCCCTCGGGGGAGAAGAAGAAGATCTCGACAAGATAGCCATTACGCGCGATGCACCGGGAACGCGATGAAGAGCGTAGGCTGACTAGCGAGGGGTGGAGGACCCATCGCGTTTTCTCGTCGATGAAGAAAAGGAATCAAAGGCCGGCAGAAGGCCGCTTTCAACGGGAGAGGGCCGACAATGTGTGGACGCGCGGAAGCTGCGCTCCTGTATGTGGATCTGCCAAGTATCGGTATCGCTTTCCGACGGGCTGGGATAATCCGCTTACGTCGGTCCGTTCTCCTCCTCCTCTTCCTTCTCCTCCTCCCCGTAACGGCGCATTGTTGCCGGCGTATTGTGAGAAAACAGCATTTTCGACGCTCGAGGTGGCGACAAGAAGAGGACTTAAACTCATCACCGTCACAACAATCGGCACCGCTCGGCGTGGGAGGACACCGGCCGATGCACCTGACGCAAGTTGCGTGTGAGTACACCCCCCGGGGTTGTCTCCTACGCAATTTCTCGCAGGAATGATGATGATAATTTCGGAGAAGTCGCAGAAACCACGAGAGCTCACTCTATCTGGCGTTACTAACGCGGGTATGACATCAAACAAACTCGAAATGCTATAAACGTAGCGTTATTTTTGCTTGCCGTTCGTCATTGTAATACAAAAAAAGTTTCGAAATAATTTTGACAATTTTGTTAATATAATTTGCTTCCAAGGACCAAATTTCATTTAAAATATTCTAAAAATTTCATATAAGTATATGTTATTACGACATAAGTAAGCTGTTACATATGTGTTCTAATTTTATATTTTATGCCGTATATAATATTACAAATAATCTCGTGACCTGATTCTTTTTATGAATCAATTCTCGCAGCAAGGATTAGACTTTGTGATATCGCGGAGCCGGATATCTCGATGAAGGGTTGCCGGTCGGCGTGGGCACCCCGACGGAGAAGGGCTCGTATAATCCCATGAATACATAATCCAGATGCAAACAGCCGCCACGCGTGCCTCGATTTAAACGGTCGCGATATTTCACGGATTATAACGCGAATATTTGCACTATTTTTCACGGTGTCGCCCGAGATCCCGAGTGTCGTTCGAGTAACGGTGTCCTCGTTCTGAGATCTCAATCCTTTCGTTCCCACATTATTCCTGAACGTCAAAAACGATGCACAAGTATTATTTTAACGGTGTATCTACTCAACAATTAGCGTCGCACCTATTTTTTATTTCTTAAAACTATCTTGAATTATTTAATTTATTATATATTATATCCAGATTATTCATATATAGAAAAAAATCATACGAGAGTAAATCGAACGATGTTAATTCATAAAAATTAATTCTATCGGAAGGTAGCTTTAGAATTCAGCGTCATTTTAGGCATTCTTAGCTTTCTGCAAGAGTTTTGCGGTTTGTTTTTCAACAAAGAGAATTAAATACAGAGTACATTTTTCTGCCTCGCAATTGTCACATTCGCGATTACGTAGAGCAACAAGATTGATTGACAAAAATCGGGCTTTAAAGGGTGGCGCAGAGCGTCGATGCAAATACAGATAATAGTCCGACCTCGCGGCTTTTTTTCACGGGATAAGCGAATAAAAAAAAGAACTTGGCGTTGATGGATGAGATCGGATTATCGACTTCTTCGAGCCACAAAAAATATCGCTGTTAGATAACCACGATGATCCAAAAAACGTCATTAGCAAAATTGTCAAAAAGGATACGTTTTCACTTTTTGTTAAAAAAAATCTAGAAAGAAGGAAAGAGGGATGCAAAATAGACGACATGAATTTTTGTCAAAGAGTAATACTATTATTGCAATTAGCGCGCATACGGCCGCGAACAGGATGACGGACTTAACGGCTAAAGTTGATTAACACGTGTACAACGCAAATCGGTACATATAAAAAGAAGGAATCTCTGGATAATTGTTAAGGCAGTTGTGTGCGAGGTTCGACAAATAATTCCTTCCTGGACGATCTGCCTGTTTATCCATCGCAAGACAATTAATGACGAGCCCGTCCAGGTCAACTAGATCGCAGTTACAAATGCAGTTTCGTTATGTACAACGTATATTCTAAACATCGAAGCGGATCTCGCTGGGCGAAATTAAAACGGACAAAAAATATACAGCGAAGCGGATCGGACTCCCTTTCGTGATCCTTCTCTTCTCGCGTACTCCAATTTACAAAATATTTATAGTCGCGGGGTATTCGTCCCAGCTCATCGAACGGAACTATATTGGTTAATACTAATAATTAGAGCAGCGAATAATTAATCGGTGAATTCGTCTTGCAACATGAAAACGAAGATCCCACATTTTCTTATATACGTAAATGATAGACGACAAATGTGATTGTATAGTATTGCAATAATATTGGAGTCTTACGCGAGTACAAAATAGATAGAACCCCTATAAAGTGGAATATATTTACAATCTTGATATCAAAAGTACTCGTCCATCGCTTAAAGTCGCATCCCAAATTATATTTATATTAAAAATTATATATATTATATGCCAGCTCTGTTCGTGAAATAGATAGAGGTATATCTTTAGTGAAATATCTCTTTAACAACCGACGCTCATACCTCGCGGATGCGATGCCAATCAACGTTATTACATCTGCTCTAATTCGCATTCGATATATAATATTCCGAATTGTGTAATGTATCACGAATGCCCACCGTGTCTAAAATAATAAAGGAAATATAAAAGAAAAGGACAAGGGGTAGAATAAATAACACAATTTATTATATTCCCGTTTAAATAACATAATCGGCACAAATAAAAGTCGAGAATGTTAAAATAAAACAGCGATAACGCGCAGTAGACTAATGTGTATCAGTAAAACAATAATAAAATTTGTTATCTAGTAAAAGTAACATGTAAGATGGTTCGATGACAATGATGGATTTGCGAAACGCAAATTCCACTTTTGTGATTATATCGGGTAATAAAACGATTGCAACTTGGCGCAATTCGGAGCAAAGTTACACGCTCGAGACGTTCCTCGCTCGAGATCGTGAATCACGATCGGTATCACGCAACGTATGAGCGTAAGCTTATTAATTAAGCTAAAATCGGAGCGATAAGTTACAGGAGCATTCGGACACACGCACGCGAGACACATTCTCTCTCTCTTGTATCACTTTTTTTTTCTCTCACTCTCCCTTTCTCACTCCCTTACAAAAATAAGTTGGACGGAACAGACGAGTATCCTCGTAATATCCTTACCCCCGTTTCGAAGGCGATTAGGCCGTCCGGGTGGAGGCTTGAGCTCCTCGATCTTTCTTGACCATTCCGCGAAAACGCTTGGCAGACTGCAATTCGCGAAAGTCTATCTGTGCTAAGAGTGCTAGTGGATGGCTTTAAGCGTGTGCAAAGTGATTCTGTATCTCGCGACTCGAGGACAACGCGAAAATATTGAAAGGATGAATTTACCCGTATAAAAATAGAAAACAAATCTCCTTTCACAACTCTCGTCGTCAAATTCTTCGTTCGTGAAAAATAGTGCACTTTCTTTCAAACCTTAATGGTTTAAATTTATTTTATCTTTATCTCGAATTTTGTCCATTTTCTTTGAATTCTGCTTTTTGCAGAAATATTTTTCTAATGTATTCTATAGCGTCACAAGTGAATCGAAACGATTCTATTCTCTTTAACATGACGATTTATATTTTCGTCGATTTATAATGGAAATTCTTTTCCAACGCGAAAAGTCGGGGCAGAACGTGGTTGCGGAGGTATGTGGTAGCGACGCGCTGTACAAAAAAAGAAAAAAAAAAAGAAAGAACACGTGAGATGTAAAATTAACGAAAGAGTTGTACGCTTTATTACATAATACTTCGAGACAACTTAAAGTTGTAATACCTATATCTCTTGGGCAACGGCTCTGCCCTCTCATTTGTGCAACGCACGGTTTCCTTTTCCTCGAGGACGAGTAAACGCGAATGCAGGTCTCGCTATGCGGAGGACGATCACACGATCCAGTATTGCACTATTATATATGTATAATAAATAATCCTCTATTGGCAGCAATATCAGGATCGCCTCCCGTTACGTTGGAAGGGAAAGCTGAACGATCGACTTAATTAACAGAAGACGTGATCGACTTAATTAATGATTTAAATAAAACATAAAATCAGCAGTAAAAGATTAACTATCACGACGACGGTAACAAAAAAGAAAAACATGCACGTGAAGAACGCCCCACAATTATCTTGATTTCTCCTAATGTACCACCTATTTTTCTAAATAGCGGAATAGTAAATATTAAAACTCGTAATATGAAAAAAATTGTCGCGACAATATTAAAAGGCAGTGAGTGACGTTAATCCTCGTCGCAATTTGAATTCCAAAAATATTTCGCGGAACAGATCCTCATTGCATTAAGCGTTTAAGGCTCATAATTACAAGAGCCACAGTTTGGCGTTAAATGCGCAAGAATATGACGAAGAGTTCTGTATAAAAAATACTTCCGCGATAAATACTGTCTTGGATAATACTGATCTAATTTTCGTTGCAAAGCCGTGTGCGTGGAATATGAAAATATAGATTGCTCTTCTTTTACATTGTAATACCATAATGAGTGAAACGCTTAAATTAATACTGCTCGCGCAATCACCGCCTTTTAATTTATCACGACGAGACACGGCGAAATCGCAAAACGGCAAAATGCAAAAAGATCGCAAAACCAGACGAAAACTATCTCACAAAGCAGGCGCGTATTGTCTCCAGAGATTTATTTTGCTCCTCCATTTGCTCTTCCGCGTGCTAATTAAAAACATTCATTCGGCGACAAAAATAGAGTATAAAAAATTGTTAGAAGATTCTTAAAAATGCACCTTTATATGGTGCGTATATAATAGCGGCACCGCATCGACGTTTTATCAACGACACATTATTGTATTTAGCTCTGTGAAATACATATTAGGTAATCACAAAACGTCGGGACAAAATGCAGTTCATGATCTACGGGCGCTATTGTAAAAAAATAATTTAAATGTGAATATAAAAAACGAATTGTTGGTCGATACGCGCTTTCCCCGTTCCAATTCCCGACCCTTCCCGTCCTTTTAGGCGCGTACAAGCTCTCACTTAGGCTCTCTCGTACCTTTTACATTTTACAATTTTGTCTCCGTGGGGTCAAGGTATCTACGCCTACGTTAGGGTTGCTTTATTAGTAAACGGACGTAAATACCTCTTTCAAAAATACAATCTCTCTCGTACGCGGTACGCTAAGAAAGGTCTGTTACATGCTACGTTACGCTTCGTTATTCGCTTAGTCGTATTAATCGTCGTCGCGCTCATCGTCTCCGCGAACTTGACGACTGATTTCAGCCGAAATGTTCAATAATCGTGTGTGACCTGTGGCAAGAAAGGCGCAAAACATCGCTCAGCGAGATTTTATTTTGTGCTGCGCGAACGAACCGACGCGAATCTGAAATCGATATACTGATGCATCGGGATTTGGTGAATCCATTTCTTATTCCTGTTTCATTATTGCTTTGTTTCTAGAATTAAAAGTATTGTTAATTGACGCGCGTAGAGATATGAATATTCCCAATAGAAAAAGTGCGTTTTAATTTGTTCTTTAAAGACTCCGATATGTGCTTTTATTATTTTAAAAATATATTAATAACATGAATACATTTCTAGACTTCCTGAAAACAATTCAATTTGAATCGATTTTGATTTAAAAAGATCAGAAAGAAAAGTCCTAAAAATATCTTTAAAGAACTATATGGCTTTTTTAAACTGGTAAAACTGGTTTAATCCTGATGTTTCAGTATAATATTAGATATGTTTGGCGACAATATGTCTTTCCTCGCTTTCACCCGCCTCTCATTTAACTCCGTAAACTTTTCTTCGCCTAGGTTTCTTTCTTTCCTTGCCTTCACCGACGCTCCCTCTTTCTCTTTTCTTTTTTCCCCATCAATGATGACTTGCCCGACCGTTCGGCAACTAAATAACAAACATCTCGCAATTTTATTCGCTTTCTCCGAGAATCGGTGCGCAACTGCGGGAATGACAATGACAAGGAGAAGGTGATCGGCACGTGGATCGATCGAGGACGATGGAAGAAATCGGCAGCAGCAGGAAACTTCACGAGCCACGTGTTTTCACGGACGTTCCCTTAACGGTATACCGTAATCTTGTTGCTACTCCTCGACAGAGTTTGTTTCGCTTCCATTTGGCGGCCACAACGCGGCCTTCGTTCCACTGCTGGGCCGATCATCGGGAGGAAACCGATGGTCGTCGACCGACGACGTTATTGGCGGTCGAATTCACGAGGGTCTCAGGCGACGCCGCTCTCGAGGTCACTCGAGGCTCCTGATGAGCACGGCCAGTTCGCGGAACAAAGCGCCGAGTTTGCCGGACGTCGATTGCTTCTTCAGCAGCATTGCCCGTATCGCCGAGAGCTTCTCGTAGCAGGAAAGGCACTTGTGGTACCTGGAAAGAGAAGAAGAGAAACCGCTCATGAAGTTTCCGCGCTGAAGACGAAACGACAACGATGTTACATCACATTCAAAGAATATTATCTTATTTTTGTAGCATTATATCTTTAAAGAACTATGGCTTTTTTAAACTGGTAAAACTGATTTAATCCTGATGTTTCAGTATACGATGCTTGTGAGTATATTTTCTTCTCGCTAATAAAATTCTCGACATCGACACTAAATTTATGCGTTTGACGGAACAATTTGTTAATTCAGATTTTTAACCATTCAAATAAAATCGGACAGTATTAAGTTTAACTCTTCCGTTTCTAATCCAGGAAGATATTCAAGGAACCTGAATAAAGTTCGTTTTAATATATTAAATATATCAATAAGATAAATCGATAATTTATCAATTGAGATCGTTCAATAAAATCAGTGGAAGAAAGTTATTTGAACAAAAATATCTAAAATAAGACTCACCGTTCCTCTCGCGACACGTCGACGCCGATCGTGTGAAGAGGTGCCTCCACGTTGGATTTTATCACCGGGGCGAAATTACGAAGAATAAGTCTCAATGCCGAGCAAGCTACCGTTATATACCTGAAACAAACCCAATTTTGGCAAAAATTAATAATAATAAATTATATATTGTATTATATAGATTAATCTTAAAAATATACACAGATTGAGAGATAAGCTAACAATATTTCTGCGTCTATAATTAATCCAATATTAAGTCTGATCGAATTATTTATCACTAAAACATGTCTATATGTCTATGTTAAAACTTGTGAAATACGTCTAACGTTAAAACAAATTATAAATAAACTTTAAATAAACTGAGAAATAAATTAAATAATAAATTAACTATATGTACATTGTACATATACATTTCAGCTATTTTAATTAAGAAATGAATGAAACGAGCGAAATTCCATATTATGTAATTTATTACTCGTTTGTCTAGGAATGGCCCGGACGTTCAGGATAAAAACAATCGTGGAATGAGAATGGGAGCCCGTCTCCCAACACTGGTCTGGTCACGCCTGGTCCGTTCGGTAAAACGGGCGTTATTAGGCCCGTTAACGACACCAATAAATAACGAAAGGCACGGAAGGCTTGCCTGCACGATTCAGCACGCTCTCGCTTTCGGACGGACGGGCGATAAAGGGTTCGAGCTCCCGTTTGAATCGGCGAAACGAATCGCGAACGGTCTCATGAATGCAACGCGCACGACGCCGATCGACAATACCCCGTGTAATGTACCGTACACTAGTTGCAGCAATTCGAATTTTATGCGATTTGTAATAAAATGTGAAACCGATACAAGAATAGTCGAGTAGGCTTCGGCATAAGCGTCTTCTCATGGACATTTCAACTAAAATGATCCAATATCTAAGATAATAATTAATTGACTTAAAATTAAGATATAATATGTAATTTATATATAAGCATCGTTGAATATAAAAAAAATAAGATCCAGTCCCGACCGATTATGGCGTTCCTTTAATTATAAAAACAATAATTTTAATCCTTTTTCTTCAGAATAAAATAGGCAAATAAGTTTCAAGCTGCAGAATCTCATTGACTTAAATTTCGCAAATCAATTAATATTCTTTATGAGCTCAATCCTTCTATACTTTGTCAAATAATTTCCAACGTTTTACGGCAAGAAACGTCTTTTTTTTTTTCTGGAATCAGCGGAGATCTATAGGGATGGAGATAGGCGTTGAAGGGGGTGCGAGAAGCGATCGCGAAATTGGAAAACGATCGGGCGGGGCGCGAGCCCTTCCCCTGACACGTGACACGCGTCTAGACATTCTGGCCGACGATCCCTTTTTTTTCTCACGAGGCACCGGGTCCAGGACGAAAGGCCGCGACGAACGAGCCGTGAAAATGACGAGCGGGCAAACGACTGTATGCAAACCGCCACTTTACATAATAAGCCGTTCGAGATGTGTATATTTGCCCACGTTGTCGATTTTGTGACCCGCCGACGATTGCGAAATGCGAAATCAGAGTATAAAGTGTCATTGCTCCTCGAAAAAAGCGAATTTAACATACAAACATACCGAGCTTTTCCCGTCTCCGTCTTGCTATATCCTACTGTATTTCAGAAATATTTTCTAACTAAAAATAAGATTTTTCAGAATCGATTATTCCTGCGGGATAATTAGATGAGAAACTATTAAATTTTTTAACGTTAAATACTGGAATAATTAAGTAGCGAAGTAGTCGTAGAAACTTTCAAATAAAGACCAAGTTAACAAGATTATATATCCTTTGTAAAGCTTTAGCATTTATATAATTACATTGCATAAACTTATTAGATGTATATAATTATATATATATATTAAATATAATTATATAATTTCCGAGCAGAATGGCAGGTACTAACAAATGGCTCGACGGCCTCGCTATTACGAGTGACTGCGAACGACAGCTGCTCAGCGGTGGATAATTAGTTTGAATTCACTTTTCACGGTATTAAATACATACGCGCGGGGGGCTAATACGCGACTGGCTATTAACCGGTTCACTGAAATTACTCTAGGCAATCGGCAACACGAGTGGTCCAATTAAAACAACAGCTTATTTTCTAAAACCAAACTGTCGCGCAGAAGTCTTTTTTTTAACAGTCTAAAGGTATATGCAAAATAAAAATTATAAGAAATTCTCTCAGATATAATCTCAAGTTCTCGGAAAAAATCTAGATTACATCAATTAGCAAGAACTCTACGGGGTGATAATTGAGAAGTTACTGAAACTAAATTGCTGTTATTTTGTAATGAGCGAACAGAATGAGATAAATTAGACACTTTACTGTATAATTACCCCGCTGTAACAAATACATATATACTTGACAGGAGAAAGCAAGAAAGAGTCTTAAGATAGATAGAAAGAGAAGAGACGGGAAGCTCGTTAGGGCATTCGGTGTTCGATCGAAGCCTAATCTTGGGGAAAATAATCCTTACAAGTTTGTCGGGAAGTGCACGACCGATTTGCTGCTCGATACGACTAATTAAATATTAAATCAATAGCAGAATGATTTGTGATCCGATCGGAGGAGATTGCAGGTGTAGAAAATTGATTGTAGCATAATGGAATAGCGTCGATTTTTCTGATTAAAAAATAAAAATTTGTGACAAATATCATTACACATTAATAGTGAAATGCAATAAACATCTAATGACATATAAAAAATAAGTTTAAAAAATATATAATTAACGAGTATATAAAACGAATCAGATCAAAACAATCCTAATATTTTAGCAAATAAAATAAATGAGAACTGAACACTTCTCTGTACATAAAATATTTTGATGAAAATTTAACGCAAAATTAAACTATAATTAGGCTTCTAAAATCCACATGAGTGGTCACGGATCGTTATCGAATTATATCCCGATAATGAGAGGGCAGATTCTTTCGAGGCAACACGTGCGCGAGGAATAAAGACTGAGGGTGAGTAATGGTAGCCCACAATAAAACGCGGAAGGAAACAGTCGTTCCTCGTCCCGACAGAGCAACAGCTTGGAACTGAGGGCAGTCGGTTAATCGCCCACTTTCGTACGTCAAACGGACATAAAAGACAAGCCCCCTCCTCCTCACTCGGATTTATAGTTGAACGGTCAGGAAGTGGCGCGTATCTGACGAGAAACCGTTTAAATTTGCAGTTATAGGATGTAACGGTAATCTAAAACTTTACCTCAAATAAAATACCTGCTTCTGCTAAACGTAATTATGATAAAATTCAATTTTATCATAACTCCAATAATAGACCACTCGGCGTATATCGTCGTAAGGAAAGAGTCAGCTGCTTTCTAGTTCAAGTAATTTCCTAGATTTAGAAGCGCAAATCTAAGAAATTAGGCTTCTCGAAATTGTCTAGCTTCAAAGCCTTTTTCTAAATTTGTAACTTTAGAATTTCGTACTATAAAAAATTTCTTTCTCTGGACTTGTTCATCTGAATTTTGTCACGTGTTATTCCCTCGACGTACGTCTAACTCTCGACAAATTTTGATCGGTGACGACAGTTTTGTATTTAAGATGACACTCGGCTGCCCTGTCCACTGTCATCGCGTCGTGCCGGCATATGCGAGCGTGGCGGCACTTCAGATTTCAATTCGCCTCGCGAACAATACGGACCGACACGGAGGATCCGTGCCTCTCATCGCATTTGCATCTGCCGCTATCTCCCATTGTCTTGGCTAATTTTGCGCACGGCCCTAACGCTCGCCTCGGGTTTCCCCGCTTCAGCAAATTAGCCATTCCCATAGTGCGGCCCCGGACTTCGCAGCACCCCCGTTCGAACACGGGGGACGCGAGAGACCCTCTCGGAAGGGGTGTCTCCATTTTCCAATATACAAATGTCGCGCGCGGCGTTTCGCCATTGAAGGTGAAGTAATCTTAGTCGATAATAGATGCAAAGCGTGCCGCGAAGAGCGATGAATATTCACCATGTCATCTCTAAATATACACGCGTGATGCGACAATGAGATACGGACGCGCGTTGCAATCCGACGAGAATGCAAATGTGACACTAATTGTAAAGCAAATCGATCTGGAAACACGAAACACGACGAGCTTGAAAGAAATATGCCGCGATAAAAGAAATGAAACTACCTTTAAGATAACGATATATATCATTTGCAAAATAATCACATCCATCTATCGTTTATTGTAATGTGATAGGTTTCGAGGAAATCGGTATGTTTCTTAAGAATATTCTTATTAGTAAGAAAATATAAAGCAGAATATTTCATACTTACATCTCGTATTTACTCTGAAAGAGATCGCTTATGGGACCCAATAAGGAATTACACAGGTCCAAGTTCCACATCGCTCTGCGAACAGGAATAAAAAGAGCCAATTATAAAACCAAATGCACGCCTTGTTAATTGAAATTACCGGATCGATAAGGCTACGTACGGTTTTAATGTGAGGATACCCAAAAGATCCACGATGACCGCCAGGTCGTTCATCGCGACTGCAGATTCCACCGCGGCCTGAAATCAATATTACATTTACATTTTTCCCCTTAACGTCTCGTACGTTTCTACGCGGAGTTAGATAGATGACTACCTTAAGATCTTTATTGTGCCAGAGAGAATATATTATTTGTAATGATCGATGCCGACTCTTAAGTACCGCCATCATCGAATCGTGGCTGCGCATCATACTGTTCAACACCTCGGCCTCAGACATTTCCGTTAGTACGCCTATCTGGGGATAGCCCAACGCCGTGGAACCGGTGTAACTATGCTACAAAACAAATAAAAGAATTAAAATTTAAGAACTTTCTAATTCTATATAAAGTAGAGAATGTATTATTAATTTTGTTATTCGTATGAATTTCTAAGTGAAAGGATTACTTACCGGTAAGAAATTTTCCACGTCCAAGCCGTAAGGCTTGTCGGCACTCATCGGTACCAATTCCTCCTTCTCTATATCTTCGACGTTGGTCCTTATTTGCGACACGCGTATGTCGACCTTGGGATTCGGTTGGATCTGAGCCTTATTAGGTAGCTTCCTTGTAGACGATGACGTGGTCGTGGAGACGTTACGCGCCGACAGCGCGGTTGAGGTAGCAAAATTTCGGTTGAGCGATGTCGATCTCGACTGCGCTGTGTTCGGCCTGTTCAGCGCAGGATCCGAGGGACTATGTCTTATATTATTAATTCTGTAATAAAGAATTCATCCTAAAGTCACATATTCATTACAGTCTTTCTAAAATAATTAACTTTCAATTTTAACTAATTAATTTTATAAGCATTATGATAAATATATTCTACATTTTTTCTGCAGTAAAAGAAAATTATTTTCTCTTAAAGATTGCAATCTGAAGAACGCCTGGTTAAGAAATTGAAAGAGATGCTTTTTTATTCATTTCTGTACAACTTGATAAATATTTCTATTGTATACTCATTGATATTTACGATAATTATTTTCCATATTTATATATTTGAAGAGAATGTCTTCATTGTCATTATTGTCACGCAATAGAGGTACTTACTGTACAGGATAGTCGCTTTCGTATCCCTGCTCCCCGTCCCTACTGCTCTGCCTTTTCAAGTAGTGCTTCGGAGAATCTGGGCTGGGTACTCTGTTCTTCAACTTGCCGTTGTCCATCACAGGAATTACCGCGGCCATCGGCGCAACACGCGGTGTCAGAGTCGAGTTCGACCTTTGCGGTCCTAAGGGATGGGGCGGTGCCGAGAGCGTATGCTCGTTAGCGATCACTCTTTTTCCCGGTAACGGCGTGATGTTCTGCCGCAACGGCGGTATTGATGCGAAGTTTTTAGACGCTCGTTGATTCAGACTATTGTCCGCCTGCAAATTCGCCCTGATCTGGCTCGTCGACGTGATCGTGTTCCTCTGTACCGGTGGCGAGGACTTGATCGGCTGAACACGCACTGGTACCGGCTTCGTCAAGGATAACGTGGGTGCCGGCGGGGGTGGCAAAGAAGGGGATGGCATCGACGGCACCTCCTCGCGCGCCATCGTGTTCAGGTTCAGGTTCGACATTGAGGTAGAGAGATTTTGCAGTATCTGCGGCTGCGCCGGATCTAAAATAGATTAACAATGTACACTCGTCCTCTCTCTTTTTCTAAGAAAACTTATTTAAGAATCTCTTACAATTAGAAGCAAAATAACAGTAATTATTCAAAGAATAAAAATCTAAGAAAAGATTTTCTTTGCCTAATTAAAAATATTAGATTTGTAAATAAAATTTATGAATATAAAAGACATCTATACATATATTATTAAACTTTCTTGAAATTCGTATTTTAGCTTGCATGCATTATACCAAGATTTGGACCAAATATCTTATATGTATTAATATTTGATACATTCGGCAGATTCCAATGCCGTTGTAGTAAAAATTTCGTTGCGAAACTTATATCATAATTTAGTAAAATTCGTGCAAAGGTTATCGAAACTCACCTATGTCATGAGGCTCCGGGAAAGCCTCGAGGGATTCAGGAGGTGGTGTGCGAGACACTGCAACATATCATGCGCGGCATGCTCATTCACAAACTATACAGCGTTTGCATTCACATTTAGACGTTTGATATGTCGTGTATGCGTTCGATGGTGATCGCGAGGGATTGGATTAGATGTTAGTCTAGAATTTTTGTCTCACACACACAAACACACACACACACACACGCGCGCGCACGCGCGCGCGCGCACACACTCGGTGAACAATGAAACATTACAAGGCGGATGTAGCGAATCACTTACACGCCCTACTCGGTTGAAAAACGTCCCTATAATCTGTTACGTTGGGTATGTCCGCGTAAGTGGCCTCGTCCTCCGGATCGGTGCCAGATTTATCCGCCTCTTCTATCGTTCGTACGTCCAATCTGCAAACGTGTACAAATGCGTGTTACGGCGATCGATTTTTGTTAAAAACCTAGAGTTAAAATTGAACAGAGGAAAACCTACGTATGCTTTTTCAACCCGATCGGTCGTTCCCTGGAGAAGCTCTTCCTCAGAGAATTTCCATGATTGAACGGCGAGCTCACGGCGGATATTCCTCCCAGAGGTGCAATCTTCTTCAAATCGCACACGTACAGCACGACATTCGCGGTATGAAAACTCGCGCCGATCTGAAACAGTTTTATGTCTTAACAAAAACGACACCGAATGAACATATTCAAAAGTTAAGAACCTAGCATTTCATCCTACCAATTGGTTTTGAGCTACAGCTATGTCCTGGATTTTTCCCCAGCCGGTTGGTATCGTATCCAGAGTCCTACCCGGCTCCCAGCCGTAAACCTTTAAGACATCGTGGCTACCAGCGAACAGGCATTCTCCGCCTTGACTAAAGTACAGGCACCTGAAGCAGCGCAATAACAAAAAAAAATCACCATGGTAATCGGGCGATATGTTATAAGATTATCGTTGTTCTAGCTCACCGGATGGCCGAAGAATTCTGTTCCGTGGAAGATACGAGTTGAAACGACTCCAAGTCCCAGAAGTGGACCGTTCTGTCGGCGCTACCGCTGGCTAATAGGAATTCGTGCGGATGGAATTCGACAGTTGTAGCCGGCCCTCTGTGTTCTGAAAATTCCCTTAGTTGTCTACCGGCCTTTAGGTCCCACAGCTAATTTAAAAGTAACATAAAGGTCAATGTCTTTTGTCTCACATATAAAAATAGCATACGAAGAAAATAAAAAATTTATGCAATATACAAGATGATAAGAATGCTTAACGTTAAGATAAGACGTGATAAAAATACATTTTCCTTTCGATACGATTCTGGGAAAAAATCTGACTCACCTTGACCATTCCTTCTTCCCCAGCGCTGGCGATCCACTGTCCGTCGGGACTGAACTTTAAACTATTCACAGTCATGTTATGCCCCTTGTAGGTAAAAATGCAGCCCTTCCTACGGATATCCCACAATTTAATCGCCGTGTCCAAACTCCCGGATGCTAGTAGCTCCCCGTAAGGATGGAAGTCCATGCAACGTATCCCGGATTTATGTCCCGTCAGCGTTCGCGCCAGCTTGGCGTGCTCCAAATCCCAGATCTTCAGCGCGCCAGTCTGTGAGCCAGCGCATACGAGATCTTCCGTTTGACCGAAGCGTACGCATCCTATTGGAGTGGTATGGCCACTCAGGCTCTGAAAAAAGACAAGGAGCATGAATCTAATAGTAGTTTCAACAAATTTGAATTTAATAACAATGCTGAAGGTATAACTTGATGTTCAGAGCTCTCTCTTAAGCGGAGTCTACAATGAGAATTTAAGGCGTAAAATTTAAGCTTAAGCCTTAAACCGTAAGAAATTGACAAACCACAGTTGAGTATTCTTCTCATATTCGACTGTGATTTGTCAATTTCTTACGGCTTAAGGCTTAAAACTTAAATTTTACGCTTTAAATTCTCATTGTAGACTCCGCTTTAAAGCAGTATCTTATTAAAACTATATAGAGATAAATATTTGTTGTACAAATCATCTGTATATAATGCTGAATTTGGCAAACAAAAACGAAATTATTGCGCAACAATTACCATAATACAGTTCTGCTTCCCGACAGCCCATAGGTTCACCTTTTTATCGTCACCGCCTGTGACCAGAACACGACCCGACTTGTGGCCTAACGCCAAGCAATTGACGTTCGGCGTATGAGCAACGAATTCCTCTGTGCCAGAAAAAGAAGAGCGTACATTTCACATCCATCTCACATATGTATGCTATTTATCAGTGTTAACGCGATGAAAGAGATGCGATATAAGAGATGACATCTCGTATATCGCATCTTTTGCGTCACATTAACACAAATAAAACAAACAAATAAATCTATAATTTTCATCAATGTCCATTTATTTGTGAACATGATGATTATATAATTTCCTTCCTTTATATTAGAGAAAAAAAAATCTACTCAACCTATAAAAATTATCACTTATTCACTCAACAAATAAGAATTATCTGAGCTTCTCAGAAGCCAAATTAATCAACTCCACTTCTTGTAAATGTCTTGATTTTATTATCAGAACAATTCATAACTGCTTATCAATTCTCTTTACTTCTGATTTCATGGAATTGATTAATTCGGCTTCTGAGAGATTAATTGAGGCTTATAAAACGAGGCATAAAAATATTATTATAAAACTAGGGGCATAAAAATTCTCTCCTCAAGAAATCGGTAATCCAATGTCTCTGCTTTTCCGACAATTTTCGACATCTTTCTAGGCTAAATGCCACAAATCATCAATAAGTGAGTTATGGTTATAATTAGAAAATGTTAGTTTGGAACAGAATATATAAACAGATGTTTATTCAGATTAAAATTAAAGAGACACAAATCTTATTTTCATCAAGCATCAATTATTCAATACCCTACTCCGCATTATTAAAAAAAAAATAGGATTGTCATTCCTACAATAAGCTATTCATTCGTGAAAACAGGTAGACTCTCTGTCCGTTACAATCCAGCTCCCGCCACCGTGGGAGAAGTGACTTCTCATTCTCGCCGCGGGACAAATTCCCGGTTGAGCCAGATGTAACCATAATTGGAAGAAACCGCGAGCTAAGTGCGCGAGTAAACAGAGATTGTTTATCCGCGGGGATCTCGCGGAAAAGCAGGATTCTCATCGCGGAGGAGGGAACAGAGAGAGAAAGAGTGATACGGTGGGGGGCGGGAAAAGAGAAAGAGAGCGTGAGAGTGCGTGAGATCGCGCGCGCGCGCTAGGACACTCTTTTTCCTGTGAACGACGATCTTACGGAGCTTCCAGGACCTCCTCGTGGACGAAGCCATGTTCGCGCCGCACGCGCGGACTTATTTGGCAGCGACGGCGGTCCGTGGTCCCGGTTGGCGCACAACGTACGTTCTCCTCTCGCTGCCGCCGCTGCGCGAACGTAACATGTTTACCAGCAGCAACAGCAACAGCCTCCTCGTTTCGTGCGGCCTTCTCCTCTCTGCCTGTCTCTGCCTTCTGCGACCGGGCAGTCCGGGCACCCGCGGCGCGTGGCGTCGCGTAATGTCTGTAATGTCACGTCGCGTCGCGTCGTCGCTCCCCCGTAGGGGAGAACGTGGAAAAGGAAACGCGACGACGCTGTCGCGAGAGCGCGGACAAACGGTCGCCTCTCTCACTCAGGAAACTGCCTGTGCCACCTCCTCCGCGCTGCCGTCCGGTATCTCATCTCTTGAACCTGTCACTATTCATTATTGTCCGTCTCTCTCTCTCTCTCTCTCGTTCTATACGCGCAAGGGTCGCGTGGTGACGTCGTGTCTCCTCGTTAGATGACAGCAGTCGCGTCAACCGCCGGTAAAGCAAGCCGCTCAGTTATCAACCGTCTAACCACGTCTAATCTCTTCTCCTCTTTGGCTACAAAAACTGATCTAAAATTAGAGTTCGCTAATCATGGAGTTGTAAGATTCAATCAAAATATGCAATTAAAAAAATGAACGGATTTGCTGATAAAGAAAGCGAATTTATATAATTAAGCAAAAATACAACGGAACATCGACAGGCGACACTTGCGAGTTGCGAGAAATTTGACGTTTGATCAGCTCGCAAATTTACATATGTATATATATATATATATATGTTTACATGACGTAGTTTATACTTTACATTAATGTATATAAAAATGTGTATAAAGGAAATGTACAATTGATGGATTCAGCGCGACGTAGCGTGATATTAAACTGTGATAAGAGATTGAACGCAGCTTTAGGTAAAATAATTTACGAATCCGTTTACACACATCATCGGAAATAATATTTTCTAATTAGTTGTGTCTATATTATTTTTAAACAATTTTAGTAAGTCCACTTCAAGAGAGAGCTCGAAGTCCTAGGTTATCGTTATTGAATTCATATTTACCGAAATGACGTCGATATTTTTCATGCGTGCTGGCTTTGCGGCAAGCCGAAGATTTCCTTCACCTAGAACTCCCAAGAGAAGTTACACTACGACGTACATTCAAGGTCAATCTCCTGAGCCCCGTGTGCGAGAGTACTTTTATTACGTCGACCATCAAGGCATGGTATTTTTCATTTTATCTGCTGGTTAAGCTGCAGCACTAGCTTGTCATTGATAAATGAGCAAATGTCTCACGAATAACTTTATAACATCTGTTACAGTTGTTCCTGGATGACGTCCGCATAAGGAACTTTACCTCTTGTTTTAAAGGTATGAAACAGTATTTACATATTAATTGGAAAAGTACCTCGTTCATGTGCCTAATTTTATTGCAGACAAGAAATTCCTGGCGTTCTTTTTCAAACGCCTGAGAAAAAATACTACTGGACGTTACATGGACGACTTTCCGTTCTTGTCGATCTGCGGCGTGGAGAGGAACTTCATAAGATGCGATGACTTGCCGTTGGTCTTTACAAAGGTGATTCAGAATAAACGTAACGTGGAAACTGGCGCAGACGAGGACTGGTTCAGTTATGCGCACACAGATGACTTGATGGTAATTCCACAAAAAAAAATCAGCTGTATATAAAATGAAATTACAATTTTAACAATTTTATTACCGATGCAATTACCGTTGAATTTGCCGTAGGTGCCCTTTGAGCCGCAAAGATTATTTATGAACGTTAAAACGGGACGAGTGTATCATCCAGCGCCAGAGAAAGCGGGTGGAATTGGCTTGGTGAGATCCAATCTGGCTATCGAATTCAGCCCTTCATTCAACTTTGAAAAAGGCGAGGGAAATGCGCCGACACATTTCGTGTGGAGAGACAAGCAATACCAGCTCGATACGGAATGGTACAGAGACAAGCTGTCATAAATAGTTCGACAAAAGTAACGAAACTTTATTATAATTTATGAGCCTATTCCTCTTTTCTATAGTTCTATCAAATAATCAAATATATATTTTATAGATCACGCTTTTGTAAATATATGTAAATTTGTATATATATATAAGTCTATACACATAAGTTCTACTTCTAATCATAAGTTCGATTTTCACTTCTAATTTTAATGTTCTATATTTTGCGTTACGTTAACACAGTCGAAATGTCAAAGATCCTGGCGGTACTATCATCGGAAACAGTCAACGCTTTTTTCTCGTCACTGAAAAATTACAAAATGTATTGGTAAATACCACAAAGATATAAAATGTATTTCATAAACAGGAATTTAGTATTTTGCAAACAGAATGACGTCAGACCCTCAAAATGTCATCAAAGATCAGAACACTTTTTTAATCGCTCGAGAATGTTGCAATGCAAAATAATCAAAACTTATTATTTATTTAAATTTATGATTGGTAGTTATTCTTCGACATATATTACGATAGCTATTCGAATTTAATGGAAAGAATTTTGTTTACACAAATACAATCGAAATTAATATATCTAAATTAACTTGCCCAAAATCTTTCCGATAATAATTCTATTTTCCCTTTCTTTCGCGATTAACTAGCACACAAATTTGCTTGCTAATGGTTTACCTTGATATACAAAAGTCATATAGAGCCGATTTGTGTCCTGAGAACGATCGGAGGCATTGACCTGCTCTAGCATCAAAGCATCTTACTTTACCATCTAATCCTGCTGTAAACAATATCGTCTTAACCCAAATCATCTTTGTGATACCTCCTTCCTGATCCATCTCGTGCCTAAGAGTCTGAAGGAGATTGCAACTTAGAACAGCTTGTCATTTGTATTCGAAGACAAACTTTAGATATAAATATAAAGAGAAATACTTGTTTAGAAATATCCCATATGTAAATTTTTCCTTGTACATCGCTCATGACTGTACCAGTTGCAGCAGCAGGGAATGTGGGATCTTTACAGAAAGCTGCGGTCTCTACATTATTGATGTTATCGCTATCTCCATTTCTATTCAAATCCTGAAGTATACAAATTATCTGGAAATTAATTCAATATTACGCGTTACTCTTAAGCGACAAATTGGAATGCCGATGCAGCTTCGTGCGAGAGCAGTGAACTCGTGAATTAGCGAGTCAAATTTAATTCCTCATCCCATATACGTATTTTATATTTTGTAAAATTATTTCAAGGTAGTTGAACGTGATGCTGACAACCTCACCTTGCAATAATTAAGAAGCCTGAAAAGGGGCCTTCGAGAGGGTGAGAGGTCAGGGATTTGGCTGTAGCATCTAAAAGTAGTGCTCTATTATTCAAGATTATTGCCAATTACCGATTTCCAACTCAAATCGATGATTCAAGTTACAAATAGGAAATTGGCAATAATCTTGAATAATTGAGCACTACTTCAATATTTATACAGGCAATACCAAAAGTCTACGTCAATACGATTTTGTCAGAAGTCATCTCTCTTCAAGTACAGGAAATGTAGGGGAAAATGACAATGGTACTACTTTTCCTATATATTGAAGAAAATTTATAGAAGTTTCCCTTACCTTGCCGTTATGTGCTGTGCTCAATATAGTCTGACTCTGCAGTGACACCGAAATCAACAGATTATTATCCGTGTGACAGTCAAGAGCTATGATAGCGCTTGCATGTCCATATAATCGTGTTTGGTCACGAGGAGTGGTAGACAATACGGTGTTCGATTTCAAATCTATTACATGAATCGTGCCACTTTGATATCCTATCGCAGCACGTTTCCCTGAAAGATTTAGATTAGATTTAGATTGTTCTTCTCTTTTAAGGAAATTTAAAGAGAATTATTAAGAGAATATAGTACCATCTGGAAGAATTACCCCGGTCTCTGATCTATCACCGGTGCCCTGTGCAAAGACTTTACAATCCTCCTTTCGTGTTTTCAACATATAAACCTCCCCCGTTGTGACACCTGCTATTAAGATGTCACTGAAATGGTGCCACTTTATCCACTAGACAAAAAAAATTATTAATAAACTACAAAACTACTACAGACGCGATTATGCTTAAATCAGCTATAAAGAACAACCATTTGTTATTCTTTAAAGCTGATTTTTTTATACTCCTTGTCTTTCCTCTTTCTCTGCTATAATGTCTAATAATAGCTATTTCATTTTAAGTGTGGAAAGTATAACATGCAACTATAAAGAACAGTTTTAATAATTGCTAGCTAAGAGCGCTCACGATAATGTCGCTCGCTAAAGTAGTTTCCCAGATGCAGGTCTTGTCACTTATCCTCCATAATTTTATCTTGCCACCCATGTCAGCTGTGGCCATATACTTGTCATTGTAGTTAAATTCAGCAAATATAACACTGTCGTCATGGCTGGTGCCGGTACTGAGAATACTCTCACCCGTGTTGGCGTTCCAGAGGTACGCCTTGTCGTTCTCGTCTCCTGACGCTGCTAGCTCGCCGTTCTTACTTAACGAGCAGCAAAACACTGTGAACCCTGAAACAGTTTAAAGGGAGAGTTAATGTCTCGCGTGTTAATCGGTCTCACGTGAGGAGATTAACTCAATGGGGCTTTCTCACTGGATGCGTGGCCGCGAAAGACGCACACAGCATCATCTTCCAGATCGTCCTGCGTGTGATCCTCCTCCTGCACGTTATCCTCCATCGGCGTTACTGGCGAGCTCTCATTTTCATTCTCGGACGAACTTGCGCTCTCGAAAATCGAGTCGTCCAAATCAATGATCTCCTCGACCTCGCCTTCCAGAATCATCTCATTATCGGAGTCGGGATCTCCCACCTCGGATGGAGACGGCGGGGTATGTCGACCTTGCATCTATCGGAGAAACCATAGTTAACCGGCCGCGCTACTTGATCAATTGGCAAAGCTAATACTGACCATTACGAGATTAATAGATCCGTGATCGAGTGAAAACAATCTTTGGTCTTCTAAATTCTCCCCAGTGTTGGAACGTTAAAAATATTGATGCACGTGTTCACGGCACGTGGCCCTCGGTGTCAGAGTACATTTGAACACTGATGACCACCAATGACCACTGATGGCAACTCAGACAACTGATGGACATTGACGAGATAGTAGGTCTGTTTTTTATTGCTGTACACTCTCTGTACTTAAAGTGAAATAGCTTATATACTTGCAGTTTGGCGAAAGCGAGAAGGGAAGCTGTAGTGCAGTCCAGTGGAGCGATAAAGAACACAGGCCTCGTATTGATCGTAAGCACAGTGAACACTGAACCCTCTGCACTTGTTATCTTTCCTTCTTTTTCTCTCTAACGCCTAAATCATATTACCATGTCATTTTAAAGTGCAGAAAGTGCAAAAAACGAATTTATTAGAAAAACCGACTCATATGATGCGGAAGTTTTGCGTTATCTCGGAATCGGAAGTTTACGGC
Organism: Leptothorax acervorum; assembly: GCA_035220615.1. Classification (NCBI taxonomy): domain Eukaryota; kingdom Metazoa; phylum Arthropoda; class Insecta; order Hymenoptera; family Formicidae; genus Leptothorax; species Leptothorax acervorum. The sequence continues at coordinate 520,702 of JASTWQ010000030.1, read as the reverse complement.
ACATTCTCTAACGCCCTCTCAGTAAATCTGCCCGCTAAAGCTAAATTTGGAGTCTAGGTTGAATGGGACAGGATTTAAATTTAATTTTAAGTGTCAGGGGTGCTTCATAACAATCCTCGTTATATAAAACTCTAATTTTTTCCTCATTACACAGATTATTGTAATATGTCAAAAGCTTTTGACATATACAATATTTTAATAAGAGTAAAATAGAAAAGAGCGTGCATGCCAACGCAGCTTTTATTCAACAGCTATATCGAGCCTATTTTAAAGAGAAACGACGCAACGTTATTATTAATCGCGTAACAAGCTTTCTGTACATATTTGAACTTTATGTTAATATATATATATATTATATGTGTAATGGCACATTCACACACCATACGCAATATTACTATAATCTGTGATATGTTATATACAGATGTTTGAACGTAAGTGGAGACAATATAAAAGCACTACAGAGATTATTGCAACACGCAACAAAATATTTACACAAATCCTCATATTTTTAACTTAGAATCAGGACTCTATCGAGATAATGCGCTAGCTGTATTTTCTACACGGTACAAGTTCATCTAACTGGAACTCGCTCAGTCGGAAACTGCGTTTTTCTTCATTAAATGCCTAAGTTTGCCTTAATTATTCCGCCTTCAACGACTTCTTCTCTTTCCTCTTGATAGGATTTTTCTTGCAGTCGCTATATATATTATTGAGATCGAAAGCAGCCTTTACATTGTCCTGAAAAATTGAGACGAATGAATAAGAGAGGATAGAATTACATAAGATTTTAACAAGTTAGATCAATGAACAAAACGTACCAGCGAGAAGAGAAATTTGACAAGCTTTCCTTTGTGATCCGCGTATGGACGTCGCTCCGCTTCCTTGCCATCTTTAAAGAGTATTAGCGTTGGCAGCTGCTTACTCGTGCTGGCGTCACTGATACGATACTTCGCTGCAGCATCCGGATATCTTCCGACATCCACCTTACCGAACTTGAAGTTCTCCAATGCGTATCTAAAGCAATTATTTTCAATAACGGATATATGTACCGAAGCGAGGAAAAAAAATTACAACTATAATTTAATTAAATCGCCTTACTCTGCAGAGAGCTCGGAAAATATCGGCGCGAATGTTACGCAAGCTGGATTCCACGCGGTGTAGAACGCTACCAGCCAGACTACTTTGGTGTCACGATGTAGCTCCTCCTGCAGTCCATTGGCCCCGCGTAGGTAGATCACATTTTCAGGCCCTTGATACGTCGGTTCTGGCAGCACTAATCCGCACACTGTGTGCAAAATGCAATTATATCGCTTGCGACATGCAACATATCCATTTATGAGATAGTCTTGTATCTCCTCTTACGTATAAAAATAAATGCAAATAGAATGCCCATCCGTATGTCCGCGTAGAACCACAGGATCAAGTTTGCCACTTTCGTATACACGAAACTGGATGTCAAGTAATTTATCATGGTCACGCTGCCGGTCTTCCTCGTCCTTATCATGATGACGGTTATGAGGAAAAAGAGAATCTCCGTTTCCCTCTGAAAGTACAGGTGTTTATTAACGAGACGACCGAATGTTATAAAAATTATATCGACAGATTAGAGTATCACTTACCCCCTCGAGCTCGCAGTCGTCTTGAGCAAATATATAATTGCAGATTACAGGAAGGCGTTTGGAGAGGATGTAGGAGACGCTGAGAAGGATGTTTATCAAATAGTACGGTTTAACGAGCAACTTCAGATCCTTTTTGAACGACATTTCGTGTGGACGAGTGATAATTTTTACAATTAACAGGTTACACGCAAGATCAGATTAATTATTATCAAATGACGATTATTGTACGACCTGCCGCGCAGGAGATCACCTATCTCTCCCCTGACAATTCTCGAAGGCAGTCACTACTCGTAATACATAGGTGAGTGATGTGCTGTCAGCTGTTTCGTGGGATTCATTCATGAGACCGAGCAAAGGCAGACGTGGTCGACGGGCTGAAAAACGTGGCCGCTCCGCTGTTACGATAAACGCCTCTGATTTCTGTATATTATTCGGTCGCGTGCGCAGATAAATGAGATAATTACACAACGCGACTGCGACACGATACGTGCATCGCAAATGTGTCAACTTCTACTCGTGGACCACGAGATTATCGTCGATGAGGTGATAAGTTGTCGCAATTATCTCAAAAGCGGAGCCGGTGGGATAATAGTAGAACGTAGAACATTGACATTATCGATCGTTGATTATAATTGATTTAACTGTCGATAAAAATGTCTAAGCGATCATTATATTTATAATGCGGTATTAATTTTTTTAATTTACACATTTTTTAAATATTTGGCACGCAGAAAATTGTGCGTATATTGCTGTAAAATTGTATTTCTTGTCCGTTATTATCATTCACGCATAAGCGATTGAACGGATAATAACGGAAGTGTAGTTCAAATAAAAATCAGATGTCTGATGTTGTCATATATTTCTACGAGAATGATAATAAATTGGGAAGTTAATATTACGAGCCAGTCGTCCAAATTGTGATAAACTTGCACAAAAGCAAGGTATTTTAACAGTATGTTTTCTTGGACATCCTATTCATATATGAATTATGATCGCACACGTGTTGGCGTTGATGCTGTTTACATGGTTCGATGCATGATATATTCTTCTTGCATCATGGTTCGATGCACCCGTTAGGAAAATATTGACAGTGCGATAACCTAATTACAATGTCTCAGGTCTCAGGGCAATGTAACAGTCCAGCAGATCTAATGGCTACTTACGAGCTAAAAAAAATTACCGGTTAGTAACAATGAATTATATTGTCGTCGAGTCGCTCTATTTCACTTATAGCGCAATAGTATCAATCAGATATGTATTTTTTGCTTATCAGAGATATTTTCTCCCTCCATGCTCCTTGTCTCGCGCGAAGTTTATGCTATTTAATGCCTATGTAGGCACCTCCAAAAGTGCAGAAGCTGTAGATAGGATTGTAAAGAATAATCTGGAATCGGCCTCAAATTCCGCCGTTAGCTCTGAATAATAAGCAGCGATGGAAAACGTTAGTTAGGTCACATGTTCTAGAAATGATCTGCAAACACCACCTGTAAACAGTGTGATCGGCAACAAAATCGTAGGAGAAACAGGAGAAGGACTAATAGGAATCGGAGCAATTAAGTTAGCCGTTGTTCCAGGCAGTTCGAAAGTATAGTTCTGAGGGTTTTGAGCGTAATAGAGTGCAAGCTAGCGATCGGGTAAGTCCGACAAACGCGGACTCGGGACTTTATTTAAATTCAAATATTACAAGACAATTATTTTACAGGATGAGGCTCGTCAGCTTTGTGGGAATTTTGTTGCTCTTTGATGTTTGCTCGCTCGTCAATGCAATTGACGAGCGGAATCTTGGTCTCAACAACAGCTTTCCCGTGATAGTGATCACCTGGAATTATAAAGAAGCGACGGAAAAAGGTATATTAAGATATCTAACTTGAGTGACAGATATGCACGGAGTTTCTAGCAATTTAAAGACACCGTTAATTATTTTTTAAGCATGGGACGTAATACATAATCAGAAGAGAAGCGCTTTGGACGCGATAGAGAAAGGATGTTCCCTATGCGAGGAGCAGCAATGTAGAAAGACTGTGGGGTTCGGCGGCAGTCCAGATGAATCTGGAGAAACTACACTGGATGCTGTCATCATGGACGGGTAATAAATGCAATTAAAGCGGAGAAGAACGGCTTTTCTCGTTTCGTTAAATTATATCAGTGATTACATTCAAGAGATGCATTTTTTCGACAGAGTGGCGATGGATGTAGGCGGAGTAGGAGGACTGCGGAGCGTGAAAAGCGCCATTTCGGTTGCCCGCAAAGTGCTGGAGCACACGAAGCATTCCCTTCTGGGCGGGGACTTGGCTACGGATTTCGCTGTGAATATGGGATTCAAGAAGGAGTCCCTACAAACAGAGGAGTCCAAGGAGATGTGGAGTCAGTGGAAGGCGAACAAGTGCCAGCCTAACTTTTGGAAGGTACTGAAAGAGAGGCCGCGCTCGTTTCGCATCTCATCTTACGACTAAGCTCATCGATATTCTTGCTGTTTCTAGAACGTCGTACCGGATCCAACAACCAGCTGTGGACCATATCGCGCGAGCGATGTAAAAGACGACGAAAGCACGCTAGTAGGAAGCGAGGAAAATCATGATACGATCGCTATGCTCGCGATAGACTCACAGGGACGTACAGCAGCTGGAACGTCCACGAACGGCGCCAAGCACAAGATACCCGGCCGCATCGGGGATTCTCCTATTGCGGGAGCTGGCGCGTATGCCGATCAGGACGCCGGTGCGGCAGCCGGTACCGGCGACGGAGATATTATGATGCGATTTTTGCCGAGGTATTCGCGTTACGTATCAATATAAATATATTTTTTCCAGCTACATTTTAATGAATTAAAATATAAATACATTCTATTTTAACTTTAGTCTTGAATTTTCTACTTTAATTGTGAATTTGTTCAGCATTAAAGCAAAATTATTATCTAATATCTTAGTAATATAATTGCTGAAATACTTTTTGTAGCTTCCTCGCGGTGGAGGAGATGCGCTATGGAGCAACACCGAGTGTAGCTGCTAAGAAGGCGATTAATAGAATCGTCCAGCATTATCCTAATTTCTTCGGCGCGGTAATCGCGTTGAACAGAAAGGGAGAATACGGAGCAGCGTGTAACGGAATGGCTGCGTTTCCTTATTACGTCGCGAATCCCACTTTGGGTCCTAAGTTACTTTCGGTTCAATGCAGTAACTATAATCCATTGTAAATATAGGAGCGGCACAACTTACTAATGTTTGTTCAGACTTCAAAGTGATACAAAGCGATGTATAATACTAAGAATTCTTAATGATATAAGTCGTATAAGTGTAAATATTGTACTGAAAAGTCTGAGTAAATAAAGAAAACTAAACTGTATAAAAAAAGGGTTCATATAAATGCAATGTGAGTATTACGAGACGTATCTCGTGAAAAAATTTCTCGCAATACAAATAACAATGTAATAATGAATCCAATCCATTTTGGCACTCCAAAACTTTTACAAAAAAATACAATTTCCTATTTTATATAAAATTAAAATAGATTCTCTTATGTTTTAAAAATAAATTATAATTTAATTCCTTAAAATGTGTGATGGTAAAAATCAGGATTGTGTAAATTTCAAGATTACATCTAAATAGATAATTGTTTACATATTGTTTATGTTATGTTTACGCTTTGTCAAGTGTCGAATATTTATGAAGTATCAGAGGAACCTTAAATTAGATGTATTTTATTATAATTTGTTTATTAATTAATTGTACAGATACATGATACTAAAAAAATACTAATAGAAGTATTATTATTATTATTTACGTTAATCTGATCACTGTTAATTTTTCGTGGTGTGTTGAAAATGTAAAGCAAAATGTAAATTTTCGATATTTCTGATAAAATATGATTTTTCGATGATTCATGGATTACACATTATTGTTATTGTTAACTAGACCTAGACATTTGTGATTTTACCGATTGTAGATTAATAATTACCTACCTTATTATTCGTGACGCTCTACGACACGGACTACAGATACGGACTTTACGGAGTGCTCCACGACGAATTAGTTTAGATTAGGTTATGTTAGATCGGGTTAGGTTAGGTTAGGTTATGTGTCTCCGTACGGTCGTACGGATGGGAAATATTCGCGGTTGATCGCATCTCCCGAAGATGGTAAGGGACCGTGAGGACGCGCGAGCGGTGGGACGAGTTAAATGTACATACGCGCGTCACGAAGCCCCGGCCGTCGTGTTGGTTCTCCACGTGCGCGAGCTGCCCTAATAACGAGGAACACGTACACGGGTACGCTGTCAACGTGTCGTACGAAACGCTTGGTATGGATTATGCAACAGTCATCGACGACGCGGTCAGGCAATTTTACTCGGCGGGCAATAACGAGGCGCACTCATGGCTCCTACAGGTGCAAGCCTCCCCCGAGGCCTGGCAATTTGTGTGGCAGCTTTTGGATCCTTCCAAGGTATTCTATCAGCCAGAATCGTTCAGCCACTTTTCCTCTTTATTTTGCACTACTTCTGATTTACCTTCTTACTACTTGTCGCCTCTTTTGTGACTCGCTGCGTTATGTCTTATAACTGGATAGTCAAGGAGCATTGCAATTGAAGTCGAACTTGATTGTGACGTTGCTTTTGAACTTCAAAGTAGTCATAGTAAGAAGACAACGAGTTGGCAATATTTTGAAACAAGTGCTTATGAACAGATACAGACCTAGATAGCTGATTCTTTTCTTTTATATTAATGTGTAATATTGAGGCTTATTATCTTTGCAGTCATACGAAGTGCAATTTTTTGCGGCGACGACTTTGCACGCAAAGATATCCAAGCAGTGGAATGAAGTGCCTGAAGCTGAGTATCCGGTGTTAAGGGAACGTTTGCTCAATAGTGTGAGAAGACCCAACATCCCCTTATGCATCCTTATAAAGCTTTGTCAAGCGGTAATATACCATTCTCTGTTATTTGAGAAAAGAAGTGCATACTATAAGTAAATAAATGGACCTTTTTTACAATTTGTTAATTATTTAACATACTGATTTCAGTTAGCCGCGTTTGTGGCCAACGTTTACAGTTCAGAAAACAGGGAACAGGATAGGAGTATAGTTGACGAATTGCTCGACATATTACCTTATGATTCCCCATCTGCGTTAGAATTACTGCTTCGAGTGCTCTCTACGCTTCCTGTTGAGGTAAAATATAAAATATATACAGGTTGAGATTGCGCTACTTAACTTTTACTTTTTGATGAGTTTAAACTGACGAGTTTAAACTTGGGATTATTTTCAGTACGAGAAGAGACAAGAAGCGAAGATTGCCAAACTGCGAGGAGCTCCTGTCAACCTAATCAATAGCTGGTGCCAAACTGCGTGGTTTTTGCAGCGGGTCTTTTCAATGTGCAACCTGGATTCTCAAGGCAACGACGATATATTATACTCCTTGGGACTGGAATGTGCTCAATCGTGGCTTAAGATTGGCCAGCTATGTTTAGAGACCACTGGCCAGATCTATCCCTATTTATTAGTGGCTGCAGCTCATTATGCACCGAATAAGTAAGTTGCATAATTGAAAGATGAATAATTATCTGATAAATATCGTAAAATTTAACTGTGTAGCAGTAGAGAAGATAATATAATGATCGAATTAGTAAATAAAATATCAATCGATTCTTTTCGTTAAAGAAACGAGACTCATGGCGATGATGAGAATATGAAGAACTGGGATATAGTACAAGATTGTTTAATCATGATTGTAACGCACTACGAGCTTCACAAACGGCCGCAGACATTCTGGGAGTGGGCCAGGAGTTTGGTATTGATGGCGAAGCAGTACAATAGAAAATACTTTTGCGAAATATTAACCGCCATTGGAGAGGCCCACAGTCGGGCGTTTCTGATCGCTCTGGCTGAGAACTCCAACGAGGCGCATACGTGGACGGCCATGGGACTGATCGAGCTGCTGTTGGAGTGTTCGGAATTGGAGGGACGGTATCCTACCGATGAGACACGCAGCTGCATCCCATTCGGTTTCTGGTACGCGTTACAGGACGATCTCGCCACGCTAGATCAACCGTTGGAAAACCGGGCTTTGGAAGCGTTGAAACCGATTTATTTTCGACTGGCCCAGGCGTTGCTGCGAAAGTCGACGCTACCCACATCTCCGAGCGAGAGGGGAGATGCGGACGAGCGCGAGCTTTTCAGATGCTACAGGCAGGACGTGGCGGACACGTTGGACTACTGTTACAGTGTTCTGGGCAGTGATCTGCTGGCACTTCTCGGGCAAAGATTGAGTCTGGAAGACTCACCGTGGACTCACATAGAGTCAACGTTGCACGCCTTCAAAGCTCTCTCCGAGAGCGTCGGTACTCAGGAGTACTGTTACATCCCTGCGCTGATAAACTTGATTATCGTTCACATACCTTATCATCTTTATCCTGAAGAGGTACATACGATCATTCTTAAAAATAACGTTTAATTGTAAACCATACTTTTTCTCTCTCTTTCTGTCTACATTTTCGAAATAATTTATTTTTAGCCAGCTTCTTTTGCTGATTTTTTTTCTAAAGAAATATGTTTGTAGGACAGCAGTATCCCATAAGTATTCGTTTCATTACCAGGTATTAACGTGTGCCTGTTCGACGCTGGGTGCGTACGCCGAATGGATAGGAGAGCATCCCGAACCGTGGCTGGAGAAAGTGTTGCAGCTCGTTATTCAGGGATTGACCAGAGGTTCCACGACAGCGCCGTTTGCGAGTATGGCACTGAAGGATCTGACGAGGGAGTGCGGGCCATATCTCGCCCCTTACGCGCCATCCATTCTTCACACCATCAGTCAGACGCTACCGAACGTCGAGCCTGGCGGTGGGGAAGGTTTACGGCTCATGTATGCGGCCGGAAAACTGCTTAATGTATTGTCTTCTATGGAGGAGCAACTAGTGCATCTGGAGGCGACACTGGGACTATGCGTGACGAAGATAAAGGAGCTATTGGGGCAGCCGTTGTTCACAGCGCGACTCGGTGTGACGAATTATCTGAAAATGGTGACCATGTTCTTCAGCACGATAGAAGGTGCGATCGGCAAGGCCGTGCTAGACGGTGTGCTGTCGGTGTTCAATCAGATCGTCACGCATCCCGAGTGGAGCCAGGATAACGCCACGCTGGAGGCGATGCACATGTGCGCTCAACGATCCTTGTCGGCGTTGCGGCAACCGGAGGTTGAAGCACGGCCCTTGCTGTCAATCTTGTTGACCTCTTACAAAATCTGGCCGCATCCAGCTGCGTTAAATCTCCTGAAGCAGCTGGTGCTGCTGTTCGGCAGAGATCCGGACAACATCGTGAGTCCAGTGCTCGCGGAAATGAGCTCGCTAACTTTGAACGGCGTGAAGGTATGCAGATCGGTGCAGGGCGACCTGTCCGAGTGGTCAGACTTGATGGAGGCATATATGGGCGTGCTCTCGCAGATCTGCAAGAAGAACGCCCGGTTGTTGCTGCAAATCCCGGATCAAATACCGGATATGCTGCAGTGCGGTAAGCGCAATGTATTTGAAATATCGATGTATTCATAGGAATATGAAAAAATCACCGTACAGCGTTTATAGTTTTATTTCTTTTTACAGGAATTGCTTGTCTAACGCTGCCGGAGACGGCGACGGCCAAAGCGGCCGGGCATTTTCTCAGTCACGCGATTGTGCAAAGTCCACACCTGCAAACGTTTATTCAACCGATCGGACAGGAACTTGTCGCCGCGATTTTGCATTGTGTCGGTAAGCAAAAGGCCTCGGGGTGTACGCGTCTGCAAACGTGATGCCGTTTCGTTCAATCGCCTATTTATTTTTTCTTTATTTCTGTTAGGTGGAGCAGTGCCTCACAATTTAGAGCCTCACGCCGAGGTTCTGTTAGCGTTAAACAAAACGTGCTCGGAATGGACCGCGCAATGGTTACGCGCCGGGCTAGAGAATCAAAAGAACCTCGCCGCCGTCTTGCAGAAGGAAGACGTCACGCGCATTTTGCGCGAGAAGACGAACAGGGGCCGACTTTGCGACGTACTGAAGGAATTCAGTAATCAATGCCATCACAAGACGGATATATGACAATAGAACTTTCGTGATGCCGATTGACAAATCTTACTGTATGACGTAAACGATTTAAGATGTAACACACAGAAGTTGACATAATTTATCTCTTCATAATAAACGCTGCATAATGTATATAATTGTGTTTTATACAGATATACCTAATGATTGTAAGATATTCATCGATCGTGTGATAGAAACACTTAGTGCACCGAATACAAAAATTTGCGTGATGCAAAGTAAATAGCAATAATAAAAGAAATATTTATAGGAAAGAGATAATAAAGTAAATAGAAACAAGAAAATAATGTATATATCCAATTCCTTTTTGTAGTTCGAGAAATATGAGAATACTAAGATAAGGTATTTTGAACTGTTTAATCCTTTTAAGAGTGTGAAACTTTATCGAATTTAAAGTGAACGAAATATACTCGATTTTCAGGAAATGGATCACAGCTGAAATATTAACAATGTAATAACAATAATTATTTATAATTTAATAAAGGGTCGTTTAGAAATGAGAAAGATACATAAAACTAATCAGAAATAATGTACGAGATCAAGAAAGATTGCGAAGTATATTTGGCAATTATACTGTGCTTTCTTTATTGTATAGTAAGATTGAAACATCTTGGTGGAATTCATATTTCTGTTTAATTTTGATTTTGTTTCGCTGTTTATAGTACAGAAAAGAGGAACAGAAAAATTGTTCTTAGATATATATGTTTCTACTTAGGGACTTAATCAATATCACTTGCTCAATGTCTTATATATAACACATTTAATGTGCTTATTATGCTTATATTGACAAATTGACAAATATGTTGCAATAAAAATCGCGTCTCACAGTCTTCTAATAATCGTGATGCATTATTAAGAAACAAAATTAATCTACTTCTGTTCAATGTTGTATTATGAACTGAAATACTCTTCGAAAGGAGAAAATGGCATACCCCTTCTAATAATATCAAGAACAGTACAAAGTGATCATTATGCACACACGCGATATATTTTACAATAAAAACGTAAAATATGTTATAAACAAAAAGAGATATCATACATTATCATTTCAAACATATTTACCAAAACCTTCATGATTTAGTTCTACTTCCATTTTTTGTGCACATATTACAATTATCTTAAAATATATCTTGATAAATAATTTTCAATTCTTTCTCATGGTTGCAAAATAACTTATTTATCTTGATGGAATATCGCGAAATTAAGAAATAAAAAGTCATTACTATAAATGACACACTGATGCATCGTAAAATAAAAAAAAAAATATATATATATAAAATAGTCATTCTCGATAAAAAATAATTATTCTCACTTATATTCTTTACATTATATGTTACGTGTATAAGTTCAGTGCGTGTATATACATTTGACTTGAAAGAATCTCTAAGCATTATTTAGTGCAAAGACATGCGATCGTATGTAAATACGAAAAATGTTCGGGTGCATCAACATAAAGTCTTCGAAATGAAATATGTATGTACTGGCCCGTTGGAAATATTCGGAGTAAAAGGTCTGCTTGTTTTTTATTATAAAATGTAGAAAACGAATGATGGCGGAGGAAGGATGGATCGATATAATTATCTTATATTTACATATAATTTGCAAAGATCTACCCCTAAGGACAAAACAGAGCTTTCACTGGGGGGGTTCACCACCGTTCGATAAGGGTGGTGCGCCGAATTTCGCGGCGACGCGCGATTTCCTGGGTTTGGACGATTTCCCCGCATTTTGCTGCGGCTGTTGCGACGGCTGTTTCTGTGGTTCGCTCGACGTCTTCTCCTTGGCCTTATTTACAACTTCCGGCTTCTGCTTCTGTGCGCGAGAAATTTGGCGATTCGATTATAAACACCAGTGCGACAAAAGGAAACGACTTAACTTTTATTTACAAACCTTGGGCAACGTTTCCTCTTGTTTCTGCTGGTGTTGCTGTTGCGCTTTAGGACTGGAGCTCTTCTTAGCATTCGGATTCGTCTCCTTCGAGGTTTGTTGCATGCTAGCGTTTCTACTTTTTTTCTGAGCTTGTAACGGAACGAACGCGGTGCTATTCTTAATCTCCATCTTCGATCCGTTCTGAGGACCTTTTTGTTGTCCTTGATGTTTCACTTGTTGCTGCCTGCCTTGGCTATACGATGTGACTTGTCCGAATGCTGGATTCGGTGGCAATTTTGGATTCCATTTTGGATAAAATAAGTTAGGCTGCATAGGCTGCATAGGTTGTATAGGCTGCATAGGCAGATTCTGTGGGACTGGCGGTATTTTCAGAGGGCCCATAGGAGGCATCATAGGAGGTCGAATATTTTGGATCCAGCTGTTTTGTGGAGTATTAAACCACTGAGGCGTCATTACTATTTTCGTATCGTGGATTGACGCCTTATTCAGATTTAACGCCTAGCAATAAGCGACATATTAATAGAATAAAAAAGATCGAAAGAAACTTTTTATACACTTATTCTTACCTTGTACGCTTTTTTCGCAGCGCTTTCTGCGGCTTGCTCATGAGTGGTGCAAGGATCGCCTTTAAAAATATTTGCATTTTCCAGCATAACGTGGGCGCTAATTAAACCTGTTTTTTCGTCGACAATATAATTATATTTTGGTATGCCAGCTCCATTAAACGAGAAATGTCTCAACAATTGCGAGCTATACCAGACCGGATTTACTTTCTCCTTTTTCTGTTCGGTTCGTCGAGCGTGCTAAATAAAGGCATACATATCTTTATGTAAAAATTATTGAACAATATAGACTTAAGCATATGCATTAACACAATATAAGTGCATACATCGAACAATTGTTGTACCAAAGGTGGAGGATTCACAGTCTGATCTTTCTGCGAAACTGTCGCTTTCTGAAGCGTCCCGGCAGATTGCGGCGTAGATTGTTTACTTTCTTGCTTACTCGTTTGTGGATTTACATCAGGAATCTTCAGCATAGCTTTTAAAAACGCACTGGGATCTTGCGGCTGTAAAATAACGATCCTTTAGAAATACATCGAAGAAGCAAATGGAGTTTTAAAAGTATAATATTCACCAGTGCTTACCGATTGCATATTGTTGCTAAATGGCTTGACTTTCGTCATTGGACTGGATGCTACTTTCTCCGGTGGTCTGTTCGGCTTCTATCATGTAGCAAAGATATCTATAAGATTCGTGAAACAACCTCGTAACTCTACATCGCTACATCGCTACTCTTAAGTACCTGTATCTTGTGCAATTCGTTCCATAACGCTTGAAATTCGGACGCTTGATTAGGCGGCACCGTGTTCTGGGGATTGTGTTGTAACACCTTATACGGTATCGTTTTTGGACTCAATTCTACCATGCCGTGTTGCGCCAAACAAATATCACGATTTAATTTCTCAAGGCCCTTCTTAGCGAGCTGCATTTGCGGATACGCCTTCGACGATTGATCGTTCTTCTTGCTGGGAGAAGCGGAATTCGCCGTTTGCTTTCGGCATTCCATCAATTCATTCGCCGGATTTCCCTGCTCTGTTCTTTCGCCGAAACTGATATTTATGAAGTCCGTAGCTGCCAAGCGATAACCGCGAAATGGAGAGCAACCGTTTAACGTAAGTCCGCCTGCAATGTATGTGTGAACAAAGAATATTAAAAAAATTATATGCATTTAATATCTGGAGTTCCGGAAAGTTATGTATTTCTCACCCATGAAAGGCTTATCAAACAGAACGTCGTACATAGTATCAGTCGGACTGTTCCCCTTTCGTACTCCTATGATAGTGCCTTTAGCTCCGAGCGGTACGCTAAAGCCACTTCTGATACAGCGAATTCTATCAAACAAACGATTTTGGGAATTTGGATCGGGCGGCATGTTACGCAAGTTTAAACCCGGCTTGTAAAGTAACTGCGGCTTCACTTGTAGAAAAACTGTTTTCGCCGTGGTCTCCTCAGTCTTCAAGCATTTCTCTACTTCCTCCTCGATCTGTTTCACCAAGTCTGCTTCGACGACGTCCATCCCGCAAGCGCGACTGTCTAAACCTTGCAGTTCTGTTTTCAGCCACGCAACTGTATCCTTCAGCTCATCCGATCTATATAATGTTCACGTTTTATTATCATTATATTGTGTATATTTTGTGACATTGACATAAAAAAATACGCAATATACCCCGTATCGAATAGGTCTCCCTCTTGGAAAATGTCGTTTGTTACATTTTGGGCCAAACGTTCGAACAAGTTAGGACATTTCGTCATGTAATTTCGAATCAGTTCGATCGCTTTTGTACTATACAACCATTGATTGTTCTCCTTTCTAGTATAACCAGGCACCTTTGAAAATTTCAATAGATTAAAAACGGGAAAATAATTCAGAATGTGCAACATTATCAGTTATATTTATAAATTTACATTTAATATAATGAATTAAATTTGTTCTCGTGTATTTCTTACCTCTTCATTCCTTTTATTGAACTTCAAGTTCAACCCGAGATTATACTTCGTAAGTTCCTCCTTCAATGGTTGTATAACGTAAATTGTCCCAGTGATCCTGCTTAAAAGATGACTACTTATTCCAAGACGTTGCGCGGCAATACTGCCGTGCATATATCGCGTCTTCTGTTGCGTGTAGGCTTGTTTAAGGGCCTCGAATGTTGGCTCCTTTACGGTTTTTATAGAAATTTTGATTCTGCGCGACTTTGAAATATCCTTAGTTTGTATAACCTGCGGATTCATAAAATCTTTTTAAGTAAATTCCGTCTCAATAAATGTTAAAGTAATTTAATTACAATTATTAGTTCCAATAACTAATATGATGCAAGAAGAAATCGATTATACCTCTCCCATCGCACCGTAATAAGGATGTCCCAACATGAAACAAAAGGTTCCTGGTATAAAAATATCATGCATAGTTTCGTAAACTGGCAATTTCTTGCTGTAGACGGAGATATCTCGGACTACAGTCTGATAAGCGTAAACTGCAGGATAATCGTTCCACTGTTTCTCGATCGTAACTTTTCCCTGAACGCCGAAAATATATTTGTTACCCAGGAATGAGCGAGTGTAAAGCAATACATCCGTATCGCCAATATCTATTCCGAGACGTGACATATGTCTAAAAGCAAATATTGCACAATATTATATTACGTTCTCAATATTACTCTATTATAAATAAGAGTATTAATAATGTCATCGTACATTTCTTTGATTTGTCTGTTGTGCGCGTTCCATTCCGCGGCTAATGCGCTCTTAACATCCTCTTTCTTCAGATTGTTTTCACTGTAACCGTCTAATGGATTGATTAAACTGAATTTCACGTTACAGTCAGCCACGCCAATCACGAGGGCCTCCTTCAAATGTGGCCATTCCACATACACCCTCTTTCCTAATAGCTCCAATGCTAAAGTTGCTAAACTTGGTGTCGGCTTCGATATTATGCTTAGAATCATATTTTCTCCGACTGAATGTTGTTGAAATACTTTGACCTAATAAAGATAATATTTATATAACTTATTAAGATTTATATTAATATAAAATTCCAATATATGTACCTTCGCTTTTTCCAAATGCGCTGCATAATCTAAGTGGCGTAGTATAGGAAAGCCTGGATAATAAACTTTGAGATCAAAACCTGGGGATAATCCTCTAATCAACTGTTCTCTCGGAACAAAAATGTCATCGCGATTCATTAATTTTACTTGAGCGTGACTGACAAATTCTGGAAAGTATGTAGTTGCCTTATGAACACTTTGGCTCTCGTCAGTATACGAGTACAAACACATTGGCCCATGTTTGTTTCTTGTTTGTTCTTCCGTTGTTAATCTTGATAAGTGTGGCTGCATAGCTGTCGCAGATAAGTAGAGAGAAACAGAAGAGAAATTTAAATATATTTTATATTAGTATTTTAAAGGGAAGTTTAAAATTTATTACTTAAACGTCTAAATTTTATTTCATACAAATATGGATATAATCAAGACATAGAAAAGAATTATTACTCACCAGCTAACAAATGTTTTTCGTCAATGAATGGGATAAGTACGACTGCTTCCCATTCCTGTCGTTTTCCATTTAGATCAGTTTTAAAATTATGGGGATAATAATTGATAATGGGAGAAGAATTCTCTGTCAATAGCGATTGAAATGCCTCTGGCAACAGTTCTTTGCTAAATGCCGGTAACACAGCTAGCAATTGTTGAAAAGGTAAGAACGGCTCTCCCAACTCGAATTCTAACTTTAAATCCTTGAAGTCTTTTATATCTGAAATATATGGGGCATAATGATGCGGATAATACCACGACCAGCTGCAACAGCCGTGATAATAATAATGCAAATTCCACTGTATCGCTCTCACATAGCCTTCAGCTTGCGAACGTAAAACTTCTCTGGAAATAAAGTGTATTCGTGAAGATACCAGAATACCAATCTTGGACATTTTGTGTAAAAATATACGTATCTATAAAGTACTCACTCGTCAACGTTCTCATATTCTAATTTGTTCATATAATAATCTTTCTTATGTTGTACAAATTCCATGTTGTATATATCACTATCGGATTCATCATCTATTATTAAATCCATATCTCTATACTCTATAAAGACATCATCATCATCGTCAAAATTACCTAAGGACTGTGTTGCAAAGTATTAATTTTTTCTTATTTATCTATCTACAGCAATCATTAAAAAATATTTAAATAAGTACCATCTCCGTAGTACTTTTAATAAGAACATCTAAATCTTTATTTTGCGTTTTCTTTGGAGATGCGGTCTCGCTGTCTTCTGATTTCTTATATACATGACGTTCAGATTCATTGGGCTTTCTACCTGTTTTACTTTCAAAAAACTTTATATCGGCGTAATGCTCGTTAAACTGTTCTACGTCTAAACGACTAAGCTTCTCCATAAACTTTTCAAAACGATCGAGTATTAATGTTCCCGCTTCATTTATGTAACCTGAAGCAAAACAATATTATATTTATTTAATATTATATAAAGATGTAATTTTTCTTAAGATAATAATTGGAAACGTACCTTCTAGCGTTGGTAATACTTCCATGTATGCACGGTACAGAATTGGCAGTGCACCGTTGGTAATATGTAAATTTGGCAGGTGGGGAATAAAATCGTTTCCTACCAGAAAACCCATTAAAACCCAGTCGTCAATTATTTTCTCAATATCAAATGTAAAGGATAGCTTATCCTTGAGCAGCGAGAACTCGTGCTCTATGTACTCTCGCAAAAGCGACAAGTGAAGAAGGCAAAACTTTGTCTCCTCGGGAGTCATTTTCACTTGCTGCTTACCAAACTTGACTTCCTCTCTCAAAAGAGAGAAATTTGGCTCGTGTGAACAGAGACCCAACATTATTAAATCGGCATCCAAACCGTACAAACAATGCCTAGAGTTACAGTCGTAATCCTTGCTCGCCTTCATGTACCTTATGTAATCCATAATTTTATGCTCTCCCTCTCCAGGAACCTAAAGCACATTCAATCCATTATATTCTATTGAATAACAAGTATCTCAGTCCTGCGTTATTTCCGTAAAAAGAGGATAAGTTATATTTGTCTCTTATGTTACATTGTTAAAAGAATACCTCGGAGCCGCTGAACAGTATTTTACATTTTTTCCATGCATCATCGGTAGAAGTCTTATGTTCGACAAAACGTTTTAGCTGCTCGCCCAGTTTAGCCATAAAGAGCGTTCCCGGGGTTATGCAATTTGAGTCAAATCTCTTTTCGCTGGGTATTACGATACCCTTGGATCTGGCTTTAGCCTCTTGCACTTCGGCATCCTTAGCAGATCTGAAACGCCGGCCCCTCTGCTGATTAATCTTGGCTCTGGGCGCGACGCCGTCGATCGCCATGAAGAACAACTTTTGCGGGCGGATCATGTTGAATAGCACTTCTATGTAGTGAAATATATTCTTAAAAATCATCTCCTCGGTGATGCGGAAGCAGACGTCGTCGTTCGGATGGGAACACGTATGTATGATACCATTCATGTCCAAATATAAATAATCGAATTCCGGTATCTAAAAAGAAAGCAGTAAACAATGATCGTGATTATTGCACAGGGCTGTAAAAAAATCATATCTTTTTACTGAAATGTTTGAGAGAGAGAGAGAGAGAGAAAGAGAGAGACAGAGATGGCAAATCTTGTTTTGTTCGCAATAAGGAAAAAAGGAGATGACGAAGAAGCATGGGAGGGCAAGGGTAAAAAGGACCCCGTCCCAGGATCTACATTGCTTTTTTTCTCTTTTCTCTCTCTCTCTCTCTCTTTCTCTTTCCCTTTCTCTCCCACTGTTAAATACCTGATGTTCCTTCACGACCTCGCTGAGGCAGGGGTACCTCTCGCTTATATATCGAAAGAATTTTGGCACACCCATCCTGAGGCCTTACTTCCAACGTCGAAATAAACGCGTTCTTCGGCAAAGACTCTGTGCCCGTAGCGAACGCTTCGCGGCTTCGCGCGTCCCTCTCGCAAGGTCGTTCTATCAAAATTAAAGATTTCGCTCGCGAGTACGCTATATCAACTTTGCTTCGACGGTAACGTCCGTCGCGGGTTATCCGTTTTAGACGTAGATAGGAAGACGAATACGAGAATCCTGGACCTGGACCGCCTGGACGAACCGAACTAGCGGTGACCAGCGGCAGCGAGAGAGGTTCACAGAGAGAAGCCTGAGAGCGGCCATTTTTTAACTGTTACTTTATTTTGAAGCGCCTCTATGTCCACAAAAATGTGGACATTGAACTACGTAGCCAATATTTATGAATCCCGTAGGTAATGTCTATATGTCTATACTATGGTAATGTCCACGATTTTGTGGTTCTCTTCCGTGTTACGTTCAGGAATCGATCAGGATTATTCTCTTCCGTGTTTTGTTCACGATTTTTTGGTTTTCTTCCGAAAAGAACCAAAAACTTGTGAACATAGCATGTGGAAGAGAACCACAAAATCGTGGACATTACCACAAAATCGTGGGATATAGCGTGTCTGTGCTACGCTCATAATTTTTGTACGTGTTTATTATATGTACATACAATATGTCCTTATATCTTATATGTCGTGGCCGCTCCCAGGTTTCTCTTTGATATTATAGTATTGCAGTTTAGGAATTATTGTTTCAAATAAAGATATACGTATATTATAGATAAGAGCTAGAATATACATTCATAATGAAACTTGGATATAATATCAGATAATTGGCAAGATCAATTTACAATTTTCCTGTTTTAATAAGAAAAATTCCAAAGTAAATCTATAATATCTCGTCGGTGCCTACATTATCATATTTCGCGGTAATTTGCCGATTAATTGATCCGCGCGACTAATCGTTAGTTGATCGATAGTTGATTGAATCGATAGTTACGCGTTTCTCAAAATTTTTTTTTTAGAGCAATTTTTAATTGTTTAAAGAAATTGAAGTAATATAAACGAATGCGAGATGATGGTGATGAGAATTATAAATTATTATTTTGTATTTTCGAACAGTCAATCATTAATTTCGTAATTATAAATCAAGCGCCAAATTCACTCGAATCGCGTGATATCGCGCGGCATCACAGTGAAGTTGGCGCGCGTCACTCTCGAGCCTAGCTTTCCGTCGCGTCGCCGCGATCAACGGAACGTCGCGGGTACAGGACGGATTTATTCATCGCGGCACGTCTAATCGGTAAGTGCAATTTATGTAATCTTCATCGTAATATTTTCGTTATGTATATGTGCACAGAATATACATAGATACGCATGGCTAGCTAATTGTTACATAACTATTTTTGTTACAAAACTAAAATATCAAACCTTTTGAAAATAATAGCAATTTAATAATTATTTTTAGAGATTAGGTTGCATGCTTTGTATACAATGTAACATGCGTTTTTCTGTAATTAAATGTTTACTTTAATGTCTTATTAATACTGTTAGTCCGTTCTGTTCTAATATAATTTGATAGAAAAAGAAAGTTCTGTATAAGCAAGATGTGCGAAACTGCATGGAAGAACAAAATAGAATCTCGGGTTTCGACCAATTGCGTTGCTCGATTCGGCCGTCCGTAACCGTAACCGGCCGAATTGAGCAACGCGATTGGTCGAAACCTTACTGTTTTACGGAAATGTATGTGATGTGGTTGCTATGTGTATCCCCTTAAAGAAGAAGGGGATATGCATGTATACCATGGGGCCTATTAAGCCCTATAGACACAATGCCAGGCAACAGGCAATAGGAATAGGAATAACATAGTCGCATCCTTTTTTAATACACTGTATTGAAAAGGCAAGGCGTGCAAGAATACATAAGATACGATGATTCTTGTATTAGCTGTAAATGTACAAATAATTAATCTCTCGATATTTCTTAAACGTTAGAAGCGACTAATTTAAAGGCGTTTCACTGTCTCGGCTTGTAATCGGCTCCCAGTTTTTTTTATATATACATAGATCCTCAAATCACTCCGGCAAAGGCGACGCAGCTTACTCGTGCGTGAAGCGCGTTTCGAGTACCGGCTGAAAGCTGAAAGATGATCGCCTGCATATTCTCCGCCGCGAAAATCGACGGTTAAGCACTTTCGAGCTGACGCATTGCTGAAACATTTTGATCGTTGCCACGCAGTGCGGCAGCCGGCAACGTGTTAGCTGTCCCCGTCCTGGGACCCTATTCTTGAATTCATGCGATAATTATCGCATGCGATAATTTCATGATTTGATTTGATTTGCGATGATTTTCTCGCATACGATATACCTCACTCATTCAAGAATACCATTTTCTATCGTATGCGATATCTAAAATCCTCGTTTTAAGAATAGGCCCCCCTGGTCGTTTCGATCAACGCGAGATTTGCGAGCGAGTAGAAAATAAGAGCGATGTCGTAAACGATTCTCATTATTGGCGTCTCACCGAATAATATTACACGCCACCGGCGACCGCGACGGCAGCGAGCGTTAGAATTTTGGGCCTGGCAGGAAGACAGACAGAAAGGAGAAGTGACAGGGAGAGAGAGAGAGATAAATCTTGATAAATGGGAAAACGCGCCATTTACGATGGCCGCTATCGGCCCCGCTGATCTCTCGGCGGAGATCGTTTCTCCGTCTCGCTACCCGTTTGAATAATTAATTTGTCCTCCGCGTGCATCGGGGATGTGACACGTTACACCACCTCGGCTGGTCGCACGGTGCGTTTATACGCTCACCCAGAATTTTTAAGATAGCGATGGCCAGTAACCCGACACAGATTTTTAAATTACAAAAGTAGATCTCCGACCGTTTATCCCTCTCGATCCGTCCGCGTCGGGGACATTCCGCTCACAAATGCTCACAGGTCAATTGTCTCTTCCACTTACATTTTTATTCGCTAGGAAAAGAAACGTACTAATTTGATGAAAAAAAGTGAAGCTGATGATCTTTTAGAAATTAATACAGAGCAACGAAAAATAACACGAAACACTTAAACTTGTTCTAAAGTAAGAAGCATGAAACGCAAGAGTGCAGGGTCTCGTATGAGTAATCGCACACAATTTACATGTTGAATCGCTTGCAATTCTGTCAAGAGTGTCAAGACAAGATCTGATTAATAACTTATACATACGCCCCTTGCTTTAGGTTTTCCCATTAAAGCTCTCGCCTCTGTCTTTGGGTGTATCAGTACTCAATGCTTTTTTTTATACGACTCGATGTCCCGACTCATATTTCGCTTCGGTGAACAAACGCAATATCTTTCGTTGCATTCATACGATACCCTTCGAATGATGTTTGAAAAACGAAGCTGAATTTTGCGACGTAAGGATTTTGAAAGTCGGAACTTAAGGAGGGACTGAGAGGAGAGATTCAGTGATGTCGATCGCCGTTCGATAGCGTTCAATGACAATTGATAACGAGATGAACCGGAAAGAGAGGGATGCAGTCTTTTCCGCCGGGAAAAGAAGAGGAGCACGTTCGTCTTGGCAACACGATCGTGTATGAAGCCGGGAAAACGTCAGAATATAAATGCAAATCCTTGCGACATTCTCTCCGCTGGAATCGATATGCTAAACGGATGAACGGACGGACGAACGGATACATCGGCGAGCTGGTGGTCCATCGCGATCGATATACAGTCTCGATAAAGAGAGGCACTCCGGTCGATCGGTCAAGACGAAGAGGACGATGAAGAAGCGAGGAAAAAGAAGGAAGAGAGGAGGAGAAGGAGAAGAAGAGGAGTCGCGGCGGTTTTAGATCAGGTGATATAGGTGGCACGATATATAAAGCTGCTTGTTCGCTCGTCCGCGTCTCCGTTGCCGGGCATACATAATCGGGTAACCGTTTACGTGACACGACGCGGCGCCGCGGGGAAAGAAACACGGAATTTCGATAGAAACGGTCAGCAGAATACGACCGGCATATATAAGTCGTAGATGGACCTCACATGCGTTTCAGTGCCCAAAAACTCTTATAAGTTCCGGACGGTCTCTCCTTTTCCGAGCTAGAGCACCTTTTCCAGTAGCGAGCCCTTATCTTCTTTTCTTTCTCTCCTGCCCTACTTGCATCGCGTCGTTCTCCGCGCCTCCGTTCCTCCTTCTCTCGTGTCCCCCGGGTTCGCCACCGTTCTCCAATCTTCTACGGTTCGTCCGTCCCTTAGCCCTTCGGCTATAGGTCTTGCATACGCTTGCATCGCTGATGCACACTCACGTGCGCTTACATATGAACTAAATTAAAGTATACCGCGCGTTCATCATCGCTCTCCTCCTTATCTCTCTCCTTCTCGTCCTCTCGTTCGCCACAGACTGTCGCCCTTGTCCTTGTCCTGTCCCTTCTCGTCAGAAGTCCTCCTTGCCCTTTTTTGTCCCGGCTACCGGCGAACGCGCGCGTCGTCTTCATCGCCCAGTAGCTTCCTCGCTCTCTCCCTTCCTTCACCCTCTTCCAACCCGTCTAACTTTTTTTCTTCCCGTCTTTCTAACTCCCGTCCTCGTCGTCGCTTCTGGCCGTTTTGCTTTTGCACATTCTTGTTTATCTCCTGCAACGAGAGCGCGCGATCTCTCCTGTACACATTGCATTCTCACTGTGCAATTGAACGGGGCGAGGACTCTCGAGGCACACGTCTATTTGCACGTCAAAATAAGGAAGCCAAAAGGAAGAAATAAAGAGAACGGGATACCGGGATAAGAGTGACAATGTTGGAATGGGGCGTCGGGATCGTGGCTATCCTGCTGGCCCTCCTCGTCTACTTTGCGTATTTCTTCAAGTTCAACTGGGTGAAAGTGAGTGTCGACCAAGCAGATTTATCCGATTTATCTTTGGTGTTTTCCCTGCAAAGTGTTCTAAGATTATATAACTTGGTATTTCTTAAAGGATTTGACAAGTGAGAGTAAAACGCGGCAGACCGGTGGCGTTTACACGGGTAGCAAAAATCGGAAGGTGGGTAAACTACCGCCGGTCTATCCGAACGGATGGTTCGCCCTACTCGAGAGCTCGCAGATAAAAAGAGGTCAGGTGAAACACGTGTCTGCTCTCGGCGAAAATTTCGCGGTGTTCAGGTACGTCAGGGTGCGGAATTTCCTTCGAATTAAGTTTCCCTTACTTCTTCCATACATTTTAAGATATACCTTGGAACTTTTGGGATAAGACACCCTGTATATTTATCATATAACGTTTTACGAATTTCTTAAAGAACCGAAAGAGGCGTAGTCAACATTTTAGACGCGTATTGCCCGCATTTAGGGGCAAATATGGCCGAGGGTGGCCGTGTCAAGGGGGATTGCCTGGAGTGTCCCTTTCATAGCTGGAAGTTTCGCGGAGAGGACGGCTACTGCGAGAGCATACCTTATACTGAAAAGGGTATTAATCAAGTTCTATTATAATATTGTTTCTGGCGATATCTACAGATTACCGGCCCGGTTTACCCTTTTTCTCCCATAGCTTCTGTACGCTATATCGGCTAAGATGTTCGGAGGTTCGGGTGTTTTTTACACCCTGGAACCACATTCCTGCATCAAAATACCTGTTTGCGCATTTTAACATACAAATATTTGCATTTGAATTTCGGACGCCCTTGGTGGATCGTGTCTCTCGATATACATCGCTTGCTAGCCTATAAATTATTCTCGCAATGCTTCTTGCTTCTACATTATTTATATACAATTCTTTAAATATTATACCATGATGTTCTGTTTTATCATTTTATACATACCTAACAGATAAATTTGACAAGAAACAATTAAATTAGCTGTACGCACTGCGACTCGGCACAAGAAATATAGATCATAAAAAATAGTAATTGAAAAACTTCAGTCACATATTTATACGAACTTGTATTAACTATTTCTCGAATCTATTTTCAAAGCGAGTCGCCTAATATGATTAACGAAACACCCTGTTTAGCGAAAATAGCTTTACTTTAATTTATCACTATGTAATAATTGCAATACAATAATATACTTAATTGTAGAAGAATATTTTTATATCACTTGATTATGAAATAAGGAAAGCTATAGGAATCATCTATCGATGCATCTATCCTATTTATATTTAATCGTTTGTTTTTTTACACAGTGCCACACATCGCTCGAGCGAAAGTCTGGAAGTCCTGCGAAGTGAATCACCTCATCTTCGTCTGGTACCACTCCGAATCAATTGAGCCGGACTGGCAACCCCAGCCACACACGTGCATTTCCAACGGGGCATGGCGCTACCAAGGCCGTAATGAGTTCCTCATTAATTGCCACATACAGGTTTGTCGCAAATTTGATTCTCTGATATAATAGAAGATGCGCTATATCGCAAAAACCACTCGTAAAAAACTAGAAAAAAAAGAAAACATTTATAGTTCGTAAGGCGTTAAAAAACATAGATAAATTAAGTTAATCATCATTAGTGTTCACTTGAGAGTATAACTGTCAAGAATCACTGTCTAGAGTGGACTGAAGAAAAAATAATTGAGAAAGAAGGAGAGAGAGACTTACCCTCTTTTACTTCATCCCCTTTTTTCATCTCATTCTTTTATCCTTTCTTCTCAGAATTTCTTTCAAATAGAGAGTAAACTTAATATATGTTGATCTGTGCATTAGGATATAGCTGAGAACGGGGCTGATCCTGCGCATCTCGACGCGGTGCACGGCCCGGCTATGTTTCTCTCCGGTAACTTGTCCTGGCTGGCTCGGCACTTGTGGATCACTAACAGGGGATGGCAGCCACACTGCTCGTACGACAACGAGACGGACGAGGATGCAAACGCGGATGCGGAAGCAGCGAATATGCGTGCCAACTTGAACAGTGTGTCGATCCATCGGATCGAGAACGGCAACGGGGATCGTCATCTCGCGTTCGGGGAGAACGGCTTCGGTAGAAGGGAGAAGCACAAGGCCGGCCTACACATGTGCCACAAGTTGATCCTGCTGGAGCGCTTCAACGTGATGGAAATCAACGTGCTCGTCGAGCAGATCGGGCCTAGCTACGTCGAGCTGATGATCGACACGTCGTTAGGACCTATGTGCATCCTGCAAACAGTAACGCCGATCGAGCCGCTGCTGCAACGGGTGACCCATCAGATTTTCTCGCCACCCCTGCTGGCGCCGTATGCCAACCTGGTCTTCCTAGGCGAGTGCGTGATGTTCCAGCGCGACATCATGGTTTGGAACTACAAAAAATATGAGCGGCAACCGATCCTGGTGCGCGAGGACCGTGCCATTCTCGCATATCGCCGTTGGTACTCGCAGTTCTACTCTGACCACAGTCCCACCTATCAGACAGCCGTGAAGGACCTGCAGTGGTAACGATACTTCCCTTTTGAAATTTAACTTGTATACTTTCTGTTATATTTTTAGGTTTTATTATTTTTATTAGTTTTATTATTTTAGGTTTATTATTTTTATTAGTTTTTTTTTTAGTTTTATTATATTTTAGAGGTTTTATTTTTATTATTAAAATAGATAACTTATGCGTATAATGTTTATTTTTAAGAAAACGCGTTTGAGATCTGTTAATTATAGTATAAATAGTTGTTGAAATCTTGTATACATGGTATTAAGAAATCCAATTGACGTATTCAATGATTTTATTATTTTTTACGCTTTTCTAACAGTTTGATTAGTAAACTATTTTACGAAGAAAAATCTCTTAAAGTTCACGACAAATCGCTGCAGTTATCGCTGGATATAACGTAATAATTTCATCGTATATCATCGTCAAAACGTTAGATAATAAGTATTATTTCAAATATTTCATATAGTTGTTTAATATACGCAAATTTTTCCACGTAAAATATTTTTTAACGACGACAAATGCGAAATTACTGCATTGCGTATATTGCGATAAATTAACAAATAATTAATTTCTGCTATTAACGTAAGTTAATACATAAATCGAGGCAATTGCAAACAATTTGTGTATTTAAAATATGAATCGAAAAGATAAAAAATGACGATTATTGTACTTGATTAAGATTTGATATTAAGTATATCTTCCGCGTTTTGAATTTAATTTTTCGGCCGTTTCCGGAATCAATGGATCGGATAATTTAAAAAAAAACCAGAAAACAGCACAGAAAAAAAGAATATTCTTGATTTGAAAATATTTTTAGTTTCAACGTGGAATCTTGAAATAAGATTATATTGCGTTATTATATTAAACGATTATTTTAAACGAAGAAAACTTGCTTGAATGAAGCATTTTCGTAAGCAAGATTATCGATAATCTTGCTTATATACGAAACAACTATAATCTTCTTATGAAAATTTCAACGTTTTATTTCAACATTTTTTTCTTGGTTGAACTATATAAATGTTTCATTCAAGCAAGTTTTTTTTGTTTAATTTAAAATCGTTTAATATAATAATATAATCTTATTTCAAGATTTCCACGTTAAAACTAAAGATATTTTCAAGAATATTATTTTTTTCTGTGCGTGATATACAATTGTATACATATATCGATACACAGTTTATTAGCAATTCGTTAATAAAACGTGCACTTCACGGGATTTATGCAAGAATAATTCAAAACATATCGCACGTTATTAAATCGCGATTTTATATTAATGAACCATTATATCGACTCACGTCGTCTCGCGGGAGATTAATTAACGTAAAGCTGTCCGCGTGACAACCTGACAATAGAGTTGCTCTTGTGTCGCGGACGTCGTGCAGCATTCGTTCGTTGACGTGCGGGACGCTTAATTTTTGTCGAATGAATGGTTGTTTCACGAGTGCATTTATGCGAGTGCCGTGAAGGATCAACACGGATGGAACACGAGAGCAGGAGGAGGAGGAGAGAAAGGAGATCTAGGAGGCATCGAGCGTCACCGGAGCACCGATGGATAAGTAATTTATTTATTTGCTACCTATTTATATATATTTCTTAATCATGAAATTGATTCCCGTGGCAATTAATGGTGTCCCGACCTGCAAATGGCACGCGCCTCTGCAGTTTTGTAATGGCATGTGAAAGATATACATATGTAGGTGTATGTATATTTTATATTATTTTTAAATATATATTTAAAATAATATATATTTACAAAATATCGCAATTTCCGTATTTGGACGTGCAATTTTAAATCTTTTTCCTAATCTTCGGAATATGTTGCATTCTAAAGTATATGTAAGTATCATGATAGCGAGATACCATGTGCAATTTTTAATCAAGTAATTGACAATTTATTTATTTGCTACCTATTGATCTGTCTCTTAACCATGAAATTGATTCCCGCGGCAATGGCGTCCGAGCTGCAAATAGCGCGCGCTTTACCTCCACTTTTCGTAATAGGTATCATGGCATACGAAAGATGTATGTATATTTTATATTATTTTGAAATATTTAAAATAATATATATTTACAAAATATCGCAATTTCCGTATTTGAACGTGCAATTTTAAATATTTTTCTAAATCTTCGGAATATGTTGCATTCTAAAGTATATGTATATAGGTATCATGATAGCGAGATATACCATGTGCAAATTTTAATTAAGTAATGGACAATTGAACAATTAGCAGTAGCCCGAACTTGATTTATATTGGATATTAAATATATTTCTAATAATTTAATAATTCAAAAAAATTAGAATCACAGAATTTGTAGATCTTATTTAATTTATATATGCTATAATCACGTAATTTGTACGAAAACGTTTTATAAAGAATTGCAATATTTCAAGTATTTTAACTTTTTTTTCTTACACAAAGATATAGTAAAGATGGTTTAATCCTTACTTTTTTACTATATTAAGAACTATAATTAGAATATTTATATATAAAATATATTTTATAAAGAATATAAAGAATAATATGATACCAAATTTCCTAATCCATTAATTTTGTATAAAGATACAAAGTAATTAAACAAAGTTAAATTCTTACTTATTTTTTGCTGAGTCAAGAGCTTATATACGTATAATAATATTTTCACAAGAAAATACACTAAAAACAAACATAAAAAATTACAAGTATCTTCTATTTTTATATAAAAATAGAAACAATAAGAAAAACTGATTAAATTAGAAAAGAATTCAGTTTTGTAAAGACAGAAACTTTTCCTGCGAACATAAAAAATCGTGTAACACTGAAAGCTCGGAAAAAATTTGAAAGAAAATATTCTTGCTCAATGACGCCTAAAGTAGACCCACAGACCGCCTTTTGGTGTTGGTAGAATGGCTCCAGGAATCATCTTTAAAGGTACTTGTGTCCTCGGGGATAGTTCCATGCTGTATTTTTTTAGAATTATAGCCAGACCTGCCTTTATCTGTAGCTGGGCCATTCTCATCCCCACGCAGATTCGCGGACCTTCACCGAAAGGAAGAAAGGTGAATCTCTCGATACTGCGTTTCCTATCCGGGTTGAATCTTTCAGGATCGTACTCTTCGGGATTTTCCCAGTATTGAGGATCTTTGTGCAAACCTTGTACCGGTATCAGGATCTCCATTCCAGGTTGCACGCGACAGACAAGTCCATCGGATCCTTTCAGTTCGAATTCTTCCGTGCATCGTTTCTTCATGAGTACTCCTGCGGGTATTATTCTCATCGATTCGTTGAAGACTTGGTCCATGTATGTCATCTCCTTCAAACCTTCATATGTGATTTCACCGTCGTATCTATTGAGCACGGACAGCACTTCTTCGCGTAATTTCTCCTGTATTTCCGGATAACTGGCTAAATGGAAGCCGATGAAACTCATAACACTGCTGGAGGTCTCATAGCCATCGATGACGAACGACATCGCCTGTCCCGTGAGCATTTCAATGTCGAATTTATCGCCTTCCGTCCGCTCCAGTTCGGCCATTAAATGGAGGAAATCGTTCCTAGGTATTCCATCTTTTCTCCTTTGCTCCATGAGATCCGCAACCAATGTTCTGAAGAAATGGTCTACGCTCTTTGGAATAAAACTCAATTTAAAGATTTTATTCAACGATGGGATGAGAAACAGGACAGCGAACATGATTTTGTTTCGTGTGGACGGCTCGAAAATCTTTTGCCCGACTTTTCGGAATGATAGATCCTTTTTCTCGTCATCGAAGCAGTATCCATCTACGCCGAAACCAGCGGCGGCTACTACTTGAGCGCTGTATCTGGAGAACAAGGACTTTAGCTCAAACTCCGTTTTCTCGACATTGCTCAGCTTCCCATCGATATATTTCTCCAACGTCGCGCACACCTGTTTGACGCTCTCGAGAAGGATTTTCAATCGCATGCTGGAAAATGCATAGGTCAAGCGCTTCCTGCTGTTTAACCACTTCTCGCCGGAAAGAAGAAAGGGATTATATGACACGAGCGGATCCACTTCGGGGTCGGTATTAATGGTGTTCTCGGAGAAACTTGAGAAATTGGTCTGCAGCACCGTTTTCACCAATCCCGGTTCGAGGATCATTAGCGACGGCGACGTGAAATCATAAATCCCAATCATGCTGCGACCCTTGTTATCCTTGTAGATCTTGCTACCGAAGTCGCCGAGGTTCGTTTTCATGCAGACCACCGAAAGCATGTGTCCGAACCCTGGCAGAGCTCCATCCATGCACGGAACTCCACGTTTTTGCCAGTAATTGTAATTTCGCGTCAGATAAAAGTAAAGGGCTATAAGCGCCCCGAGAATCAGAGATATCAGCACGACGGTCATGTTGCTACTATCGAACGACAAGTGACACTTGGTTGGATAAATCGATGTAGCCTTGACCACGTATCAACTGTGACTGGTTGTGATGTATCGCTGAGACGAGTGTACATTGATAGCGTCGATTAACGCGTGAACGAGCGAGGCTGCAAAACTGTACTTAATAAAATTCACATTGACGATTTCCAGTGTTGTCAAGTGAACTTTATTATCATATAATATCAACGAATATTTTCTCATAATTGCACAGGTTAAATTGATTTCCGCAGTTATTAAAGGAAAGATATAGGAAATATATATTGAACATATTAAGATGATTTTGAATTATTTTTATATATTATTAAAACAAAGTAAAAAATTTATTCTAATAATAATATAAGGGTAAAGGAAATTTTTCTGGAATTATTTACGCTATGTTTAAATTATTTATTGCTTGTTTGCTTGTTCAAGCGACATATAGGTATACCTATATATTTTATTACAACTTGTAAGTTTGCTAACGGAATGATAATTGCGGCGTCAAGAAAGCATCACTTGAGGTTTTTATCGAGTACAGATTGACCTTATATTGACTTCATCTAAAACCGAGTCTAAAACAAGTAGCTCTATTCTATCATCATAGATTGTTATCAGTATAATATATGTCGATAGATAAATTGGTAGTCGTGTATGCGATAAGAGAGAGACGAGATTTCCGTAAATTTATTAAATTACACCGCGAATTCATTATCGCGCTCTTCTCCCTATCTCTCTCTCTCCCTTTCATCTTCTCGATCGCCATACACTATCGTTTTTGTCTTGTCTCTTCTCGTTAGGAGTCCTCCTTGCCCTTTTTTGTCCTGGCTACCAGCAAACGCGAGCGTCGTCTTCTTCGCCAGTAGCTTCTTCCATCTCTCCCTTCCTTCACCCTCTCCCAACCTGTCTAACTCTTTCTCTCTTTTTTCCCCTTTTTCTAACTCCCGTCTGCGTCGTCGTTTCTGGCTGTTCTACTACTGTACGATCTTGTTTATCTCTTATGCAAAGAGAGCGCGGAATCTCTTCGATATACATTCTTACTGTTTAATTGAACGGAGTGAGGACTCGCGAGGCGCGCGTCTGTTCTAAGATTATAACTTGTTTTTTTTTTAAAATTATTTGAAAAGTGAGAGTAGGGCGCAGCAGATATGTGGCGTTTACGCTGCGCGGGATGTAAAAATCGTGGGTAAACTACAGCCGGTCTATCCGAACGGATGGTTCGCCCTACTCGAGAGCGCACAGATAATAGCTGAAATTCGTGTCTTCTCTCGGCAAAAATTTCGCTGTGTTTACATACGTTAATAGGATGCAGAATTGTCTTCGAATTAGTTTCCCAGTTATTTCTTCCATACACTTTAAGATATATCTTGGAACTTTTGGGATAAGACATCCGATATATTTATCACGTTTTGCTAATTTAGTTTAATTTTTAAGAAGTATTTAAAATTTAGAAATGATAAATTATGATAGTTAAATGTAATTAAAAACGGATCTACAAAAACTTGTTACATACTATACACATTTCAATTTACGTATTTAATGATAAGTTATTATCTTTCACACGTTTCTATCAATTTGATTAGTAAACTATATTACGATGGAAAATGTCTTAAAGTCTACGAAAAATCACAGTTATCGCTGCAGATAACGTTGCATAATAACTTTATAATTATATCGTATTATCATCGAAATGTTAGATAATATCATTTTAAATATTTTGCATAGGTAGTTGTTTGACTTACGCAAATTTTGTCACGTTAAATATTTCTTTACGACGACAAATGTGGAATTATATTGCGTATCTTTCGATGAATTAACAATTAATTAATTACCGCTATTGACGTAAGTTGTTCGTAAATCGAGATAGATTTCAAGTATCTTAACGTTTTATTCTTATATAAAGAAAGAGTAAAGATGGTTCTATTCGTACTCTCTTACCATATTAAAAACTATGATCATAATATTCATACAAAATACATAATATTCATATAAAATACATTTTATAAAGAATAATATGATACCAAATATTCTAATCTTTTATTTTTTGTATAAAGATAAAAAGTAACTATAAATATAGTTAATTCTTTATTTATTTTTTTGCTAAATTAAGAGATTACAATATAATAATATTTGCATAAGAAAATGGACTACAAAAAAATATAATTACAAGTATCTTTTTTATTTTAAGTATAAAAATAGAAACAGTAATAAAAACTGATTAAATTTGAAGAGAATTTAATTTTTTAAAAACAAATTTTTCCTTTAAACATAAGAAAATCATTTATGATGCTGAAAGATCGGAAAAAAATTGAAATTTTATCGTGCTCAAAGACGCTTAAAATAAACCCACAGACCGCCTTTTGGTGTTGGTAAAAAAATGGCTCCAGGAATCATCTTTAAAGGTATTTGTGTCCTCGGGGATAGTTCCATGCTGTATTTTCTCAGAATAATAGCCAGACCTGCCTTCATCTGTAGCTGGGCCATTCTCATCCCTACGCAGATTCGCGGACCTTCGCCGAAGGGAAGAAAGGTGAATCTCTCGATGCTGCGTTTCCTATCCGGGTTGAATCTTTCAGGATTGTACTCTTCGGGATTTTCCCAGTATTGAGGATCCTTGTGAAAAGCTAGAACCGGTATCGAGACCTCCGTACCGGGTTGCACGCGACAGACAACTCCATCCGATCCTTTCAGTTCAAACTCTTCAGTGCATCGTTTCTTCATAAGTACCACAACAGGCATCAGTCTCATCGACTCGTTGACGACTTGGTCCATGTATGTCATCTCCTTTAAACCTTCATATGTGATTTCACCGTTGTATCTATTGAGCACGGACAACACCTCTTCGCGTAATTTTTTCTGTATTTCCGGATGACTGGCCAAATGGAAGCCGATGAAACTCATAACACTGCTGGAAGTCTCATATCCATCGAGGAAGAACGACATCGCCTGTCCCGTAAGCATTTCAGTGTCGAATTTATCGCCTTCCGTCCGCTCCAGTTCGGCCATTAAATGGAGGAAATCGTTCCTAGGTATTCCGTCCCTTCTCCTCTGCTCCATGAGATCCGCAACCAATGTCCTGAAGAAATGGTCTACGCTCTTTGTAATAAAACTCAATTTAAAAATTTTGTTCAACGATGGGATAAGGGACACGAGAGTGAACATGATTCTGTTTCTGGACGGCTCAAAAAGCTTTTGTCCGATTTTTCGGAAAGATATATCCTTTTTCTCGTCATCGAAGCAGTATCCATCCACGCCGAAACCAGCGGCGGCTACTACTTGGGCGGTGTATCTGGAGAACAAGGACTTTAGCTCAAACTCCGCTTTCTCGACATTGCTCAGCTTTCCATCGATATATTTCTCCAACGTCGCGCACACCTTTTTGACGCTCTGGAGAAGGATTTTCAATCGCATACTGGAAAATGCATAGGTCAAACGTTTTCTGCTGTTTAGCCACTTCTCGCCGGAAAGAAGAAAGGGATTATATGATAAAAGCGGATCCATTTCGGGATCGACATCAAAGGTGTTCCGGGAGAAACTTGAGAAATTGGTCTGCAGCACCGTTTTCACCAATTCCGGTTCGAGGATCATCAACGACGGCGTTGTGAAATCATAAATCCCGATCATGCTGCGACCCTTGTTATCCTTATAGATCTTGCGATAGAAGTCGCCGAGGTTCGTTCTCATGCAGACGACCGAGAGCATGTGTCCGAATCCTGGCAGGGCTCCATCCATGCATGGAACTTCACGTTTTTGCCAGTAATTGTAATTTCGCGTTAAATAAAAGTAAAAGGCTATAAGCGCCCCGAGAATCAGAGATATCAGCACGACGGTCATGTTGCTACTCTCGGACGACAAGTGATACGTGGATAAATCGATGTAGCCTTGACCACGTATCAACTGTGACTGATTGTAATGTAACGGAATCGCTGAGG
This sequence comes from Leptothorax acervorum, assembly GCA_035220615.1. Taxonomy (NCBI): domain Eukaryota; kingdom Metazoa; phylum Arthropoda; class Insecta; order Hymenoptera; family Formicidae; genus Leptothorax; species Leptothorax acervorum. The sequence goes on along the minus strand of JASTWQ010000030.1, from coordinate 487,061 downwards.
CAAGTCTACATTGATAATGGGTGAACGAGCGAGGCTGCAAAGCAGTAATAAAATTCGCATTGGCGATTTCCAGTGTTGTCAAGTGAACTTTATTATCAAATAATATCAACAAATATTTTCTCATAATTGTACAAGTTAAATTGATTTTATTATAAGCTCTTAATTTAGAAGCAAGAAAATAAATAAAGGATTAACTATGTTTAGTTACTTTTAGGATAGATATCTTTATGCAAAGATAAAGATTTAGGATATTTGGTAACATATTATTTCTTTATAAAAAATGTATTTTATATAAATATTATACATTTTGTGTGAATATTATGATTATGGACTATAATTATAATATTAAGAACTATAATTTATAGTTCTTAATATGATAAGAGAGTACGCAGTCATTAAAAATAATATAGGGAATATATATTGAACATATTAAGATAATTTTGAATTATTTTTATATTTTATTGAAACAAAGTAAAAAATTTATTCTAATAATAATATAAGGATAGAGGAAATTTTTCTGGAATTATTTACGCTATGTTTAAATTACTGCTTGTTTGTGTACTTGTTCAAGCGACATATATATATTTTACTAGCTGGTTACCCGGGCTTCGCTTGGGCGTCGTTTTTCTTCAAACGACTTCAATTGTGTTTCAATATCCATATTATGGACAAACATAAGGAGTGTGTCGGGTTAAAGGTGATAGTTTAACTTTTCCGTTTGAACAACACACCAGGTGCTTCAGTTTTAAACTTTTTTGCTTGACAATGATCACATATTGCATCCATTTTCCCAATTATTACTCTCGGATGAAATTGATATTCGTAATTTGGATCATAACTATAAAATGCCTCTAATTTCAAATTGGACCCCATAAATGTTTTCTTTAATTGAACATGTTGTAACCGGTATTTTTCTACTCGAGTTTCACGCTATTGAGTTGTTTCCGCTTTTCCGATATTTCACTTACCGATCAGCGACTTCATCCCTTGGTTTTCCCGGGCGTTTTTTCGGGAATTTCGAGATTGTTTGCTCGCATGTAACGTAATTCGTTATCTTCCGTAAATGCCACATACTTACAATATTTTTTTAAATGCCTGTTGCGAGAAAGTTTGATTTGAGATTGAAATTAAATTCAAATAAGAAATAGTATTCAGCGAATACTCTAATCATCCCTTGATTTTTCCGCGCGCTTTTTCGGGAATTTCGAGATTGCTCGCTCGCGATGTACACTGAACCTCGATATTTCACTTAAAAAACGCCCGGGAAATAACCAAGGGATAAAATCGGTAATCGGTAAGTGAAATATCGAGGTTTTGTGTACATCGCGAGCGAGCAATTTCGAAATTCCCCCCAAAAAACGCCCGGGAAAATCAAGGGATAAAGTTGCTGATCGATAAGTGAAATATCGAGGTTCCGTAGTAGCCTATGTTTTGCGCAAGGATGTAAAGAGTAACTGTGCAAAAGTTGGTTCAAATCGGTCGAATAGTTTAAGAGTTTATAAAGAACAAACATACAGATATTCTATTTTACATATCATATATAGATTACAACTTGCAAGTTTGCTATTGGAATGATAATCGTGACGTCAAGAAAGCATTACTTGAGATCCTTATCGAGTAGATTGATCTTCATTGACTTCATCTAAAACAGGTAGCTCCATTCTGTTATCATTAGTTGCTATCAATATATGTCGATAGATAAATTGGTAGTCGTGTATGCGATATAGAGAGACGAGATTTCCGTAAATTTATCAAGATACACGGTAGTGTCTCGCGCCAAGTACGCGCGGAGCGAGACCGCCCCGTGACTCTTTTACGCGACGCGACCTCTCCCTTCCTTCAGCGTCTCCCAACCTGTCTAACTCTTTCTCTCTTTTTACTCCTTTTTCTAATTCTCGTCGGCATTATCGTTTCTGGCTGTTCTACTGCTGTACGATCTTGTTTATCCCTCCTGCAAAAAGAGCGCGAAATCTGTCCGATATAATGCATTGCATTCTCACTGTTTAATTGAACGAAGCGAGGACTCACGAGGCGCGCGTCTATTCTAAGATTATTATAACTTGGTATTTTTTAAAGTATTTGAAAATTGAGAATAGAACGCAGCAGACCTGTGGCATTTACGCGGGTAGCAAAAATCACGGGCAAACTACTGACGGTCTGTCCGAAGTCCGAACGGATGGTTCGCCCTACTCGAGAGCGCGGAGGGCGCAGATAATAGCTGTAATGCGTGTCTTCTTTTGGCAAAAATTTCGCTGCAGTGTTTAGATACCTATGTTAGGATGTGGAATTTTTTTCGAATTAGTTTTTCTCTTATTTCTTCCGTACATTTTATTTAAGACATATATCTTGGAACTTTTGGGATAAAAAATCCGATATATTTATCGCGTTTTACCAATTTAATTTAATTCTTAAGATGTATTTAAAATTTATGAAGAATAAATTATAAAAGTTAAATGTAATTAAAAATGGATCCATAAAAACTTGTTGCTTACATATTATACACATTTCAATTTATACGTATTCAATGATATTATTATCTTTCACGCGTTTTTATCAATTGATTAGTAAACTGTTTTACGAAGAAAAATGTCTTAAAGTTTACGACAAATCGCAGTTATCGTTGCATAATAACTTTATATTGTATCAACATCGAAATGATAGATATGATATCATTTCTAATATTTTGTATAGTTGTTTGACATACGCAAATTTGGTCACGTCAAATATTTTTTTACGACGACAAATGCGAAACTATATTGCGAATTTCGCGATAAATTAACAATTAATCAATCGCTATTGACGTAAGTTGTCCGTAAACCGAGACAGATTTTAAGTACTTTAACGCTTTAGTTTATTTGTTTACAAAGAAACAGTGAAGATGGTATCTCTCTCTTTCTCTCTCTCTCTCTCTCAATTCTTACACTAACTGTATATTGAGAACTGTAATTATAATATTTATATAAAATACATGTTATAAAGAACAATACTAAATATCCTAATAATCCTTTACTTTTGTATAAAGATAAAAAGTAACTAAACATACTTAATTATTTATTTATACATTTTGAAAAAAGAAAGAAGATATTTTCGTGCTCAAAGACGCTTAAAGTAGACCCACAGACCGCCTTTTGGTGTTGGTAGAATGGCAGGAATCATCTTTAAAGGTATTTGAGTCCTCGGGGATAGTTCCATGCTGTATTTTCTCAGAATTATAGCCAGACCTGCCTTTATCTGTAGCTGGGCCATTCTCATCCTCACGCAGATTCGCGGACCTTCGCCGAAGGGAAGAAAGGCGAATTTCTCGATACTGTGTTTTCTGTCCGGGTTGAATCTTTCAGGATTGTATTCTTCGGAATTTTCCCAGTATTGAGGCTCTTTGTGCAAAGCTTAAACCGGTATCTACCGGTACCGGAGCGCAAGCGTTACTTTGAAAATCTCATCGCCGTGAGAAAGACCTATCAATAACTATCTTTTGTATAAATTTGTAAGATTAAACTGCGTTTCTTCAAATAACGCACATTTTCTCACGCGTCGATCGTTTAAAGACCGTTTAAAAAATGCAGATGTCATGTAAGAGACAAGAAATCGGATGTTTTCTACTCATGTAACATATATTCAATAATTTTGCTGATGTCATTGTTATGCAATAGGATGATACAAAGGTGTAACTGCATTTATGTTTGCATCTTTTTATCTGACGCAAGCAAACTTCGTGATAAAGCAGTAATACACATATATATGAAAGATAAAAATAGTTGTGAAGAATTTGAACGTTACAAGGCAGTTTATATGTTACTAAATTAAACATGACAAGGCAAATGAGAGCCAAAACCGCCGATCTTAAAGTGACAAATATAATATATTCTTCATACAATACTCCAATATGCGTGAACGTTTCGGTCCCTGGGTTTGGACCCTCCTCAGCGCAAAAAACATAAAAATATCAATACATGCGGTACGATATCTCGGTTACATCCTCGTCAAGAATTAAAAAATCGCAGAATCCACGCATGGTCAAGTTCCGTTAGTCAGTTCGCAACATCGCAACACAATAAATAATTTGAGATGTCGGTACTTGATGTGACTGTTGCCTTCATTATAAAAGAGAAAGAAGGAAGAAAAAAATTAAAATTAAGAGAAAATTAGAATCACTAAACCGTACACAAAGAGTGCGTTTGAAAATAAAGTTTGGTTGGTGTTGGGAAATGGTGAAGTTGGCGGAGCAACGAAACGCAGCGTTGGCAATTTTTAATACCGCCAACTTTACCATTTCCCAACACCAACCAAACTTTATTTTCGAACTCACTCAAAAAGTAATATAAATAATGCAGTGTTACCTGACAGTCATATCGATTACACATAATGGACATCGTCATGCCGACGCAAATTGGCAATTATTTCGGAGAAAAATAACGCGTGTCCTTGCGGAACGAGCGCTAAACTTCTAATAATAGAGATCACGAAACATCCCAATACTGCCCAACGCTTGGAGAATACAAAAACAATAGAGAGCACAATTATATGTATATGAGAAAGTCTCTCGATGATCGGTAAATAATTTCCGCTCAACCCCACCGTGTCCGCTTGCAAATTAATGCCATTAATTTGGCGCTTAATATGAAACATCTCCGAGATGCTTCTCCTAATATAAGATCTCTCCCTGTCCAGGATTATGACCCCGTCCCAATCAAATTCATGTCCCTCCAGGTGGTGCTGAGACACCACGGACAGTTCCTTCACTTTTCTACCAAGCTGACTGATATGTTCCTTCATGCGAGTTCCCAACTGCCTTTTTATTTGGCCAACGTACGAAGCATCGCAATCTTGGCAACAGATTTTATATACTACTCCACTTTGTGCATTATCAGATAATAAATCTTTGTGTGGTTTGATTATACGATTGAGTTTATTCAAAACCACAAAGGCTGTGCGGAGGTTAAATTTTTTTATCGTGTTACATAAGCCATTGGAAATTTTATCAATGTAAGGGATAACAAAGAAACGGTGGAGTTGAGCGGAAATTATTTACCGATTATCGAAAGATTTTCTAATATATAATTGTGCCCTCTATTGTTTTTGTATTCTCCAAGCGTTGGGCAGTATTGGGATGTTTCGTGATCTCTATTATTAGAAGTTTAGTGCTCGTTCCGCAAGGACACACGTTATTTTTCTCCGAAATAATTGCCAATTTGCGTCGGCACGTTATATGTTACTGATAATTGTATGAACTCTTCCGCAAACGGAACTTTGTTATGTTGCGTCTCATCATGGAAGCGATTCTTATAATAAAGAAAAAGTCGAAGAGATAAGAACAGAACGGAGAAAGAATGTCTTGAATAATGTCGCATTAAAGGCTGCATTCCGATATTCACTGCAAGTACTGTAAGCATCATTCTGTCTTCGTTGCACATCGTATATCAAACGAAGATGGAGCGATGCTTACAGTACTTGCAGTGAATATCAGAATGCAGCAAAAATTGCACAGCATAACATTAAAAGAGACCGTCACAATGAGGATCAAGTAGGTAACTTTATGTCCAGAATTTGAACAGAAATTCTAAGAATCTGAAAGCGCGTTGAGTCAGTCCCGTCTAGGCAGTCGCAAGCACGCGCCTCGGCACAAACCTCGCGCAGAAGAGACGCAATGGATTACGCAAAATCCATGTGTGTTTCGACCGGTGAGCTGACGACGATGCGATACAGACCCGAAACAAGGGCCGCGTTCAGTGTCTCGCAGTTCCGCGCCAGTAGAGTCTCGCTCGTACTCGAATTCGCTTCAATCAACGTCGTTGATCGAACCGTCTCTCGAACCGCTATTTCTTAAAGTGTTTCTAAAGTCTCTATTGTGTCGCCGTCAGCTCTCATCGCGCTCATTCCGATCGCATCGCAATTGCGAAGTTCATCGAACAATATTTGTGTGGTGTGAAAATTAAATTTTGGAGAAGTGAGTCGACGATTATGAATTGCGACTGCTTCTCTCAAAAGTCATTTCGAGAATGATAGCGTCAATCAACGATCGCATGCTGGATGATGATAGACGGCGGACGTGTAGATAAACAGAACATGATATTACGCTATTACGTAATGTCTGTTATGCAGTTTATGTAATGTTAGATCGCACATCGAAAATGTCATTTATCATCATAAAGATTAAAATAATGTCCACTGAATATAATTTATTCAGTGCTCTCGCGGCCGGTTGTTCTCGTGCTCAAGATCTCCTCTAATCGCGAACAAGCTTTCCGACTTCGCGGGGGCCTCAAGCCAGAGGCTTCTCAAGATCTCCGAACTGCGAACGAGCCTGAAGATCTCCGCCTACCCGAGTCGAAATCAGTCGTCGCTCATTTCTTATTTGGTTTGTGCTTGTGCATGAAATAAAAGGTGTCATTTACATCGAAAGATCTCAACATTCTTTCATCTCACCGATCCTCCGATAAATCCTCGGATTCGCGCAACGATTGCTCCGCGCTCAATTAAATTCTTATTGGCGATTTCCAGTGTTGCCAAGTGAACTTTATTATTGTGTAATATCAATGTGAACATTTCTTCATAATTATATGCGGATTAAATTAATTTTTGCAGTTATTAAAGGAAGAATACGAGGAAATATATTAATTATATTAAAAAAATTTTTGTTTATTTTTATACTGTATTAAAATAAAACGACAAAAATATTCGAATATTGAAATCGAAATAGAGGTGATTATTCTAGAAAAAGTTGCGCTGTTTAAATTATTTTTTTATTACAACTTGCAAGTATGCTATCGGATAATAATCGGATAATAATTGCGCCGTTAAGAGAGCATCACTTGAGGTTGTTTTCGAGATTGACTTTATTACATTGATTTCATCTAATAAAAAACAGGTTGCTATATTCTGTTATCATTTCTATTTGCTACTAGCACATGTCGATAAATCGATAGCAGTGTTTACGATGAAAGAGACCAGATTTCCGTAAATTTATTAAACAAATTGTATTGCTGAAACTAAACGTACACAGTTTAACGTACCACGATATATAGGTCGTTTTTTTATTGAATAATAGCCAGCAATTGCTACTGAGTCACTCGTTCTAGCTTTTAATATAGGGTGGCGCACAAGAATCGTCTCAATGTCAATAGAGCAATAATAATTTCGGTACCAATATCAAGTTTGCTTTATTAATAATATAAAAATAAATTACATTCAGTGGACATTATTTTAATCTTTATGATGATAAATGACATTTTCGATGTGCGACCTAACATTACATAAACTGCATAATAGACATTACGTAATACCAAGTTAAGTTTATCTACACGTCCGCCGTCTGTCATCATCCAGCATGCGATCGTTGATTGACGCTATCATTATCGTAATGACTTTTGACAGAAGCAGTCGCAATTCATAACAGTCGTTCGACGAAAACTCCTTGGACGTTGACTATTCAGTATAATTTAGTCTTCCTCAAGAGCAAAGATGATCGTCACGCTCGTGCTCTCGATCTTCATAGTTGTGGTAGTTCTCTATCTATTCCTGACGAGAAATTATAAATACTGGCAGAAACGTGGAATACCTTACCCTGATGGCGTCTTTCCTGGCGTCGGTCACTTCTGGGAAGTTGTCACCGTGAAGACCACTTTCGCCGAATGCTGTCGTAAGATCTACAATGCTAATCAGAATCGCAGTATGGTGGGAATCTACAACTTCATGTCACCGTCATTAATGGTTCTCGAGCCGGAGCTGGTGAAAACAGTGATGCAGACAAGTTTTTCGAATTTCCACGAGAATGGCCTCAAAATCGATCCTGATTTGGACCCTCTTCTGGCAAACAATCCCTTCTTCACCTACGGTGAGAAATGGGTGACCGGAAGAAAGCGCTTGACTTACGCGTTCTCCAGCATGCGATTAAAAATTCTGCTCGAGAGCGTCAAGCAAGTGTGCGAGAAGTTCGAGGGTTATCTGGAGAAGAAGATAGGCAAAGCCGGGAAAGTCGAGTTGGAGCTAAAGGACTTGTTCGCCAGATTTACCGCGCAGGTGGTAACTTCCGCTGGCTTTGGCGTGGACGGATTGTGCTTCGACGACGAAAGAGAGAGCGAGTCTTTCTACACAATGGGCAAATCCTTCCTCGAGCCAAGCTTTTGGAACACCATTATTTTCACCATCGTGTTTTTTATGCCATCGTTGGGTAAAATCTTCAAAGCGAGATTCTTACCAAAGAAAGCCGATCATTTTTTTAGAACAATAATTCGGGATATTATGGAGCAAAGAAGAAAGGAGGAGACACGTAGAAACGATTTCCTTCAGTTGATGGTCGATCTGGAACGGACAGAGGGTGATAAATTTGACCTGGAGATGATTACGTCTCACGCGGTGTCGTTTTTCATCGACGGCTACGAGACCTCCAGCACCGTTTTAAGCTTTATCGGCTTCAACTTGGCCACTCATCCAGAAGTGCAGAAGAAATTACGCGAGGAGGTGATGTCTGTGCTTAACAAATACGATGGTGTGATCACTTACGACGCCTTGAAAGAGATGACGTACATGGATCAGGTATTAAGTGAATCACAGAGGCTCTTTCCCGCTGTGGGATTTCTGAACAAGGTTTGCACGGAGGAGACCGATCTGAAAGGATCCGATGGACTTGTTTGTCGCGTGCCAAGTGGAATGCACATCCTGATATCTTCCAACGGCTTGCAGGAAGACTCCCGATACTGGGAGAATCCTAAAGTGTTCGATCCCGACAGATTTGGCCCGGAGAGAAAACATAGCATCGAGAGATTTGCCTATCTTCCCTTCGGCGAGGGACCGCGAATGTGCGTGGGAATGAGAATGGCTCAGTTGCAGTTAAAAGCATGTTTGGCCACGCTCCTGAAGAAGTACAGTCTAGAGCTTTCCCCGAAGACGCGACTACCATTAAAGATGGTGGCTTCGTCCTTCCTGAGCGCTGCGGAGGGCGGCCTTTGGGCTATCATCCGACCGATTTAACTGCGAGACATTTAAAAAATTGCTTCTGATAGATCTTTTTCCTTTGATTTACTTTTTTACAACTATGAATTTTTGTAATGTTAGTTTCTATAAGATTAATGTTTTTATTAATACCTTTCGATTTTGGTTTTAAATGATACTTTAACGAGAGTTGTATTTAAAAGATAGCAATTATTAATAAATGTTAAATTTATTAGAACGTTGAGAAAATATTTTATTTATTCGAAGAATTATAAACATTGTGTGGTCTTTTATTTTTAACTGTTAAATAAAACTTAATTTCTTTTATTTCGTTTTACGTTATATTGTGACAGAAATTTTTAATTAATGTGTTTTAAATTATTTTTTATGTCCAGATTAGATATTATTGTAATAAAAGTGATAATGTTTTGAGGCCACAGTTGACGTAACACTTATCGCGCACGATGTAAAAGTTATCAATCATGCATGACTCGTCAATGTTGCGATATGAAAACGGAAGGATGTAAATGTATATTCAATAATAAAGTGTTTTTGCACGAAAGTCGATAACGCATACATATGCATTAAATAAGAAGTATAATTTACAAAGAATATATAACTTATATTATAATGCACTACATAAATAAGCTATTTTGTAATATATAATAATTGCGCTGGATATAAGTCACATTTTTTTTGGCCTTTAGTTATAATTAAATCATATGATTGTATTAATTGCAATTACTGACAAGAATTATACAATAATTCAATATAATTTTCCGTTTGCAGATACATACATCACAAGGTAGAGAATATTTGTACAGAAATAATAAGAATGCATTTTATATATTATCGTATATACGGAATTTATTTATTAAATGTACTTATACTATGTACATATGTATGTCGTATAGCAGCACTTTAGCGTATTTTTTTCTCACGAGAACTTATATATTCTTAGCTGTACTAAAACTACGTTCTCATTACGTTATTTTACGATGATAGAATACTTTAACATATACGTACATTAAAATCTATCAAATAAGGCACTATACGGTGAAACCAAAATATAATCAATCTCGCAGACGATAATCGTTATAGGCGGTTTGCAAGTTAAAATTAAATTAATAATTCGGGACATAATTTCTTTACTGAGGTGATGTCAGAGCTTAATGAACATATCGTGTATCGTGTAGCGTGTGTATGACATCTTAAATCTTTATCATTATCCTTAAATTGACGATTGATTTGTATTTCGCCGATTAAAATCTAGATTTTAATATTAATTCAATGATGGAAAGAAAGAGAAAGAACGGGAAGGAGAGAAAGAGCGAATTATGCTTGCTTTTGTTGCCAATTTAACAGTAACAAAACAGCTTCTACGACAAATCCTTTAAGAACAAAAACTGGGAAACACGGGCATTAATAGCAGGCAACTTTTCGGGTGCGGGTTTTCACTTTCAGAGGTAACAACGGTAACTTAACAACAACGTAATTTCACATACATAACAATAACCAAGGATACATAACAAGGATCAGATAACAATAACGATTATACGTGCGTCATGGTGGGTTTATGGCTGGCCAAGTGTTTCTGACTATTAAATATTTGTCATAGAATTTAGCTGCAAGAAGATTAATTGACAATCGGTGATCTTGTTAGAAAAATTTACCAATGTAAATGAAGTAAAAATGGTACTTTCATCTACGGCTGGAATATATCGAATAATTGTCGTTTGCTTCTATTTATAATAATATGATTTTAAATATATCTTTTTTCCATGCATTTTTTTACGAATTATTTTCAAGAAAGATAAGTTTGACGAGTTATACTTTTTCAGATACAAAACTCAAACTTTCATTTTCAGCTCGTTTACACCTATTTTTTGGAACATACTTTTTACCGTGCTTGCGAGAATCGTATTTACAACATCGAGCAAAGTCGTAGAAATAAATTTTCATATATGCCAGGAAGGAAATATAAGCGTAAACATTATTAATTGCCCAATTGGAATCGATTTGATTGATCGCCCTGCCGTCGCATTGTCAACAATAATAAAGTAATCTGGAAATGTAATCTTCTCGTAATAAAATCTAAATAGCAAATATTAATAAAGATAATAATATTAAGGATCGAACAAGTGGGTAGGGTAAACAAAAATGGTATTAATAACGAGCGAGATAAATGTGTGTAAGTAACGATTATACAATAATATGTTTAGGGCAGACAAACTAATAACTTCAACTGACCAAAATTCAACGCAAAATACAGAACACGTTTTAACTTTGTTATGAATTTTTAACAACAATGATAACGGCGAGATGTGTGTATCGGAATTTACTTTAATTTGGATTTGGAATGTAACGGAGTACACATGAATCAGAAAGTAACACGATTTTTTTAATTTAGATTTTTAAACTAGTTTTTAAAACAAATCTGTCAATAAGTTAGGTAATATTATGACATATAAGGTTTCCCTTTTTTTACTGAAATATCTTGATGGTATTGGAAATTCAAAATTCTTATTACATTTATACTGCAATTTTGTTTGGCAAGAGGATTGATGTGTGTCTAACTTTGAAATTAACTTGCATTAAGCTATTGTTATAAGACATCAAAAATGCAGCAAATATATAATGTCATAAATTAGCATTCATGATAAAATTAGCAATATCTATCCAAAATTTGTTAGTAGTAAATGAAAGGGAAGGGGGATGTTAAATGTTTTCGAAGGTACAAAATAGATTTCCGAGTATTTGACAGGAGTTTTGCGGATGCATGATGATGATGATCTACAATACGAACAAAGTACATATCAACAGTACAATCAACAAAGGATTAACAGTGGATTAACAGGATTAAACATAACTTTTGGACAAAAATGAGAATATCCGAAATCTTGGTAATGGGGAACATGCGATAAAGTAACAGGGTTAAACAGGTTTTAAAGGGAAATGGAATGTAACATCCGATAACTTATTAACAGCAACAACGTGCCAAACAGAAATTCAACGTGAACAACGGGAAAATCTTGGGGACGAGTATTTTGTATCGGGTGACCAAAAGCGTAAAATTCGACACAAACGTAAACAGAAACAATAACATTCAGATAAGCAACATACGAGAAGCATTCAAAAGCAGCATAATACGTTTGTGTGTTGTGTCTGAATAATTCTCTTTCGTCGAATATAAAGCGTCTTCTTTCTTTACGAGATGTACCTTGAACGCCTTCGTTCGGATTGTATTACTCTGGGTAAAATTTGACTTCAATCGTTACCACAGGCAAAGTACAAATCATCCATGCTGTAAATTTTTTTACTGGAAAATCGACATTGAGTTCATCGAGTCCAGTTCAATGATCTTCTATCTGGGTAATTAACATAAACAATTTTGTTTCTGCAAAAGTGTGTATATGCGTTTACCCTAGACCTTAAAACTATATCGTAAAAGATACCTACTCAATTCTTTAAAGAAAACTGTTAACGTTAAACTATGTCGCTTAATTCGTCGAATGTATATTAATGTGTGACTATTCTTAAGATTGAAAAAAATTTCTGCTTACTATATTTGGATAAGTGCTTACGGATTAACATATAGATCGATCTAAACTAATTAATTAGTCCTTTCACGAAAATTAATGCTCTTAAGTAATCTATGCCTACGAGATGAAGCTGATCAACTATAAATTGATAATGTTAATTGACTTGTAACTTTCAGGTGAATAATGCAAAACTTGACAGTAGATATATTAACGAAAAATTCATGTAATAACTGTAGCGTTTCCTAGAAATAGAAAGGAGTACTTTATACATTAGAGCATTTAATATTAACTTACAGCATTGAAGCATTATTAATTCACAGTTGACAGGCAATATCTCACAACGCTAAATATTATAACGTTCATGACTCCTTATCACTACTCACAGGGGTATCATCCACTTGCGTCTGGCACATCTCTACCTCGATTGAGTGTACCAGCAACAAAGTTAAATCTTAATGCAAAGTATCTACGATACGATTTTATAAATTTTATATGTACGTGTTAAGTAATTCACGTTCTACATCGTGTACCTGTCGATAACGAAACGACCAAAGAACGAATTTGTAGACAAGTTTTCTCTTCTTGACTTATGTGTTTTGTGATTATCTGAATGGCTGAACCGAGCAAAATAATCTGAAAGCGCGACACTGAAACACGCAGACGCTGAAAGGAACCTGTTGGTCTCGCAAAACCGCGATTACGTTTTATAATCCATAATCCTTAGACGATTTTGCGAAACAAACACTTCTTCATATCCTTTCAGCATCTCCGCGTAGCAGTCGAAACAATTAAATCTCTTCTTGCGTTTTTTGTATCAATAAAACAAATGCTTATCTCAACTTTAGATTAGAATTACTTTTGTATTCAGCCGCGTTGAATTACTTTTGAGGCATGTCGGCTGTAGAATATATTATTTCGCGTAGAACGTATCATGCTTTATATTTACACGCTTATTTCTTTCCTTTTTATTTTCTTTTTTTTTTTGGGTTTTTATGCTCTTCTTTTTTATGGGTAAAAAAAATTAATGAAAATAAAAGAAACAATAAAAGTAAGAGAAAAATTAAAACTGAAAACAGGTTAAATATATAACTGATCAATTCGTGAAATCATCGAAATGTGAAGAATATATCGAAGTCAACAAAAAACACGTAACATGTGATAATGAAGCATGATATAGAGTCCGCAAAGCGCAATTAAAAATCTAAAATTACAACATATACCGGATTTTTCGGGTAAGTCTTGAATATAACATTTGGATGTGTAAAAGTTTATCATTCTTACAACAATCAGAAAGTTTATGCCAGGTGCATTAAGTCGTTATTTATTATTATTAGCACAATAAATAATTTTTGCGGTTTCATACGGTTTTATATACTTTTCACTGAGATCGAGGTTTCTAGCCGTAAAAATGACAAAACTTTTTGCTCTCCATTTCTGTTATAATTCAAGTTACAACTTTTGTTATAATTGAATCTCTTGAAATACGCGAGCCTTTGTGCTAACGTAAAACATGATGAAGAAAAATGAAATATATAATTCATATGTACATATATTTCAGAGATCTATGGCGGAGCGCTTTGTGCTTTGGTATTAACGACGATTTCACAAAATAGGCAAAATAAAAGTAACGGATAAATTAAAGAAATAATAAAATAAAAATAAATAAATAAGCTAAATCTACGAGAATTTTTTATATAAGGTAATTAAAGAAGGATTTAAGTGTCCAAAATACAGAACTGACGATTTCTACGATATCGTAATAATTTTCGCTTAATACTTACGCTCGATCGATATCGTTAGTATAATCTAATACTTAAGTATAATCTAGGATAAAATTTTACAATTAAAACAAGAGATAGTACCTTTGCTGATAGTCCCACGACGTCTCGCGTTGTCCGTGACTGTGTCCCATGTTGTTCCGCTATGATTTGGTGCTCGCGATTTTCCATGTGTGTCCAAGAGTTGTCTTCCGAGGGTAGGTCCTCCGATGAATTTCCACGAAACACAATTAGTTCTTTGTGCTCACTCTTGATTTCTTGATAAGAGCTCTTCTTGCTTGACAGGAAAAGAATTAAAAATTGTTGTCGATTAGAATAAGATCTTACTGACATGAGATTAGTTTGTCAAGGATTCTTGCACAGTCGGAAAGGTCCGCGATAGCGATTTTTGTCCTGTGATTTGCATCGAGTGTCAGAGAGTGCTTTTCGATGATAATTCTATTCTTCATCCAGATACGAATCTTCGTGCGATTCGTGTAGAATTTGTGCCCGAGTGCAGAGTTTATTAGTGTTCGAGAGTTTGTTCCGAGTAAATGGTTCTCGCCATTCTTGTTTTCTGGCGGTATTTTGCGGTGGTTTTGTATTCCTCAAGCGGTTTTTGCTCGTCAGACGTAATTTAGGGTGAGATAGTTGACTTACGCCGCTACAGAGCCGCGTGCAGAAGTTGTTTTTGATATAGTGAAAGTTTCGCAAGGTTTTCTGATAATTTCTGGCTGTTTTTAGAGTATCCTTGAATTGGACCAAAAAGGACTCCGCGTGTACACTGTTTTGGATAGCGTCATTCGCAAACGAACGTCATAAATTAGCTCGACTATGATAATCCAATTGATTTTGAGGCTCGATAGAAATTGATTCGATTAATGATTTTCAATTGATTTCGGGATGACATCTGCTCTGAATATCAATCTTTCCGCCCACTTCCCTGGATTTTGTTTGTGAAATTTGCGCGTGTCGCTTTTGAGATCTGTTTTTGAGCGCTGCTGTTTGCTCTCTGCTAATCATGAATCGTTCGAGAAATTGTAGGTCGGGTATTTGACGGTGCGCTAACTCGTCGATCCGAAATAACTTGCGAATTTCGATCGAGAGCTTTGATTGTTGTCTTCGCCAGGGTTGAATTCTGGAAGATCGCGGTTTTCCCCGATGCGATCCGAATCCGTGCAGAACTTGTTTTGGCTGCACGATGTAATTTACGTCGTGATTTCCGATTTTGCGATTTGGCGCTTTTGATCTGCTCTGAAGCCTTAATTTGCATGCCGTCGATTGACATGCGTCGTTTGATCGGTAGTCTCCTGTTTGAGAACCGTGAAATGATCAAAATAGTCTTGCAGAAATGTTTTTCACATAAAATTGCTGGGCAGGTTCAAATAATCATCGATAAATCGTAAAACGTGAACTTGGAATCACGTTGCATCTCTTTGGTGTATCTCTTTGATGTCGCAGCGCGTATAATGAACGTAGGGAAGTGTAACGAGAAACGTTTTCTCGCGGTACGAGATCCGCGGAATGCCTCCTGTAAATCGTATACGTACGAAAGGAAAAAGGTCGCGCGTCCTGCTGCGGCCGTTTGGTGATGCTCTGCGAAATTATAATTATAATCCTGAGGGTGTGAGACTTGCACTTGTGGCGGCGTATAGACCGAAGGGTTGCCGGGTTAAGGTCGGAGGAACGATTCCGTCCATGCCGTGAGCCTTTTACGAGGAGAGACGTTTTGTCCTTTCCAATCCAATTTTGGTGCGAGACCGAGTCCAGACTCTCGCTGCGAAATTTTTCGCGCTGCGAAACAACGCGGAATACGTTAATACGTGCGCGTGCGTGTTGTGCGTGTGTATGTGCGTGTTTTTTTTTCTCTTTTGAAGTAACTGCGTGATCCTGAAGTGCGTCGCGTTGATGCACGCGCTGTGTGACTTTTCCGTCATTTTCCACTGATTTCGGAGAATTTTCGTCGATAGTGTTACTATCATTAGTATTAGTATCGTTGGCTGTGAGGGTGAAAGTAACGTCGGCGTTTGTTTGTTTTTGAAGTAATAATAATAGTGATAGTAAATGTGTGACGTTTCCAGGTGTTGCTGTTTTTGACGATGCTCCAAGTGTTGCGTTGAAAGTGTTCGATTTGGTTTGGATGCTTTTGCTCTTCGGTCCGGCGAGAACGGCAGGTGCAGCCTCCGCCAGTCAGGAGATTTCTGAGTTTCCGAATGTTTCGCCTTGGAGATCGAGTGATTGACGATTGAGCCGTCTGGCGGGGGTGGAGTAGATTTTGCTGAGACGGAAGGTGATTTGGTCCAACGAAAAATTGCTGCCTTTGGTCTTGAGGTCGATGTCAGAAGGTATACGTTCGATACTAGAATTCGCGGAGTTTTGTGTACGCCTCGAGGATGTCTCGTTCGAAGGCGCTCTCGAGTGTGCAAGATAAATAATTAATATCCTCAGGCTCGCCGGGTAGACACGTGAAAGCCTGTTTTCCCCTCTTGTGCGAAAATGTATAAATGCGATAACTTCAACCAATGATGCGCGATAATTGCGATAAATCCAACAAATCCCGTAGATGAAATAAATATAATAGACTGCCTGGTGGATTGAAGAATCGTTGCGATCGTCGCTCTTGATCTCCGACGATCTCCCACGATCATCGGGGAACGAGATCGCGCCGGATACATTCCTTATCCGTTTCGGTATCCGTTTTGGCTCCTCGCCGGATAGCTGGCTTCCGCCTGACGCCGGATTCCGGCTGCACCCGCTGATTTTGATCCTTCCGCGCCGTCCCGTCGACTGGTTGATGCCATGATTGATGCCCCGATTGCCTTTGATTGCTGCTGCCTCGTTTTCCCGGGCCGTCCGAGTGGTGAGACCTGGAAGGGTGTGAGCGTTAGCTACGAAAAAAAAAAAAAAACACACAAGGGCCGGTTGTTCACGTTTTTCCGTGCGTTGAAACTCTAATCTAACCGATATCTACCAAATGCTCTTTAATGACGCTAAATAAAAGTAATCCCTTTGAGATTTCGAATAGTATTAGTGGTGCGAAAAGTGTGCGTGCGGTCGTTGCCAAGCGTCGTCATTTTGAACTGCCACGAAGATGGATGCTTTCGTTCTCTACTGTTTGCGCTGCTTTGTTTTTAAATTCGCGAATGCCTTGTACGTCTCTTGTCTCCCGACGAGTTTCCACGGCGAGGAATTTCGATAAATTTCGACCAGTACAGGCGTATTCTCTTCATGAGGTTGCAATGACGGTGAATAATGATATTTTAGACTAGCATCCGTTCCTTTTTGTCTTGCAGGCGATTTGCATTTTGATCAGAAGATACTTCGCGACGCTTAACTTACACGGTGAATTTATATCATGTTCGGAAAATTTAGCTGTGCTGAAGAAAGGTATATTGATGTAGAAAATTTACGACCATGCGGCTGTGATATGATGTCAGAAAATGTAGTTTTTTCTTCTTTGAAATTTTAAATCAGATTGAGAATCAACGTTTGACGGATATCTGGCAAATATTCTTGATAATTTCACACTCAGTTTTTCTATCATAATGTTTTTTTTTAAATCTTAATTTCCTCGAATGGACAGTTGGTGGTAAATTAGGTTTGTATATCTTGACTTAATGTGCTAAATTTTATTTCTATTTTTGATTAATTGTCACTGACAGCCATAATGACGATAAAGTTATTCGAGAGAAATGTTGTTTTTCTAGCACGTTTTATATATGATCGCCTTTATAAATACTTTAGACGTAAAACTTAAAATTCTATATCGAGATTGAGGACAACTTTTCCGGATATTGTCATTTGAATTGCTGCATTGCTCGTGCTTTTGCGTTTACGAAATGAGCCTAGGACGTCTGTCTGCCGTAAATTCGTGTATACTTGATTTCTTAGTCTTAGAGTAATTCGATCATTCGCCCAATAGATACGATCCCAAAGAACGATATTGTACAAGCATCTTCATCCTTGAATCTTGAACGCAGTTTAACATCTACTTTGATTTTCACAGACATAAATGTGTCCTCGAGCGTTTTCAAATAAATCTCATTTTTATTCTCGGCCAACGTAAACGTTTCGATCATCGTTTTATTCGTGACTTGCCTGACCTTTTCTAAAAGAATTCGTATCGCGTAGATAGCAAAGAAATAGCGGATTTAAGGGTCACGATATATCCGCGGTGTTATCGATGAGTCCAAGAGATATCCCCGAAGATCGAACTACGAATTCGTCGAAAGCGTGTCCGTTCTTATCAGCTACACTTTTATTACTCTTCTATACATTAGAGACGAGCGATTATCGTGGAAGAACTTTGACTTGACATCTCTCTGCGATGATTTGGAAGTTGCCGGAGAATATCTTGCAATAACGTAGTCACAAATAAATCAATAGATCGCGTCGATGAATCGAGATTGAAGTGATTTTGAGGAATGATCTTGGAAAATTCTATAAGTGCCAGATTCACGTTTCTTCTATCTTTGCTTTTTCCAGAAACAGTATAAGATGTTGTAAAACACAAGCTGTTAATATTATTGTGATTGTACATATATTTTTGTAAGAAATCCTTCGAACGCTCGTGCCGTGCGGCTCCCGTGTAGAAATCTCAAAGTTTTTTTTCTCGTGGCACTTATATTGCTTACCACGATCACACAAATACCTATATGATAATACGCACTATTACGAGCAGCTGGTAGTAGCCTGCGGTCTTGAATATAAAACGCGCGGCTTTCGCTAGTGATCCGTCGACAATATGTCAATTATACTCGCGCTTCTCGGAGGGAGAACGGAGGGTGGTAGAGGGATGAAGGACACGAGCGTGGAAAGTGTAGCTGAGAGGAACAGAGCAGAAGCGAGAATCAAAGACCTCGATGGTTCCCTGTGTGTATGTATATACAACCGGAACAACCGGCCCCGGAAAGACCGGAGAGCACAAAAAGAGGGCGAAGCGTGAATCGTGGAAAAGAAGCGTGGCCGCAAGAGAGGAAGACAAAGAAGTCGTGCTGTTGTACTGCTGATGCAAGATGCTGGACCGTGGGACTTGTAAGGCATTATGAGTTAGTTAGCCCCTTTAGAGGTTCTCTCTCTTCCCTGGGAACGCGCGTAAATCACGAAACGCGAGGGGGACACGGGAGCGAGGTGACGAAACTACCTTTTTGTACGGATGTAAGAAGGGCCGGGTACGTGAGGCGTATGAGGGACTCTCAAAGCGGAACTTTTTTTTTTCATTTTGTGGCTCGTTAGATTCTTGAAGGCCGCGCGACAATGCCAAAGCCGTGGCTCTTTGTTACGCGAGTCCGGCCTGCTTCGCGTTTTGATGTCCGGAATCTTTTCTTCCGCTAACGATCGCGTGGTGTTTTGGTGTACGTTGGTGTTTGGCGTTTGTTCAGATCGTTAGAGTGGTCTTGACGGGTTTCGACGACTGATCTTTGTCGATCTGTTACGCTGATTCGCAGGAAATTATCTCGAGCATCGGATTATAGCTCGATATGTTATACAACTGCGACTGGTTGATTTCACGGATTATTCGGGCTCGCGTGAAACTGGTGATGAAGCTATTAATCGAGTATTCCATTTATGGAATTTAAAAATGTCATTTAAAAATGTCTCCTTGATAGATCACGATTTCCATAATTCTAACACGTCTTTCTCATAACTTGTTGTCGAGATTTTACAATTTTGCAATTGAAGAAAATCGGCATGATTAACGGTTAGTCTCGCGATATTATTTCTTCATCGTTTGTGAGATATTAACTAAATTGTCAATTTTCATATCTATATCTTCTTTCGAAAACAGAACAGATTCGCCCGGTCGTTTTATGAATTTTAGAACAGTATTTTACAAAATCCAAAGATATTTTGTACTCGTCTAAAGCAATCTAATTTATTTTTTAACCATTATCATACCGTAATATTAGATTCAGGAATTCTGATTTGGATATTGTTGAAACAATTTTTATTAAACGGAGAGAATCTTTTCTTTTTGTAGCATATTAAAAGCAACATCCAATCATCTGTATTCGTTTTTTATTGCGGTAGCTATTACTATAATTTCTTGATATTTGGAAAAATGCTTTCTTACAAACGTGTAACTTTAAATTCAAACTTCACTTTAACTCGAAAATATTCTTCAGTATTTATCTTCTTGTTTTCTTGGAATTTCTTCATATTCTTTGAATAAATCGAATCAATTTCAAGATACTGCCATATTCGAAAAGTCGAAAGAGATCTTTCGTTTTAGGGTGTCCATTAAAGCCAATAAATTTCTTCTATTGAAATAATGGTAATTATTTTTGAAGTCGTATAGAGTTGGTAATCAATTTTTGAAAACCCGAAGTCGTTTATGAGCCGGAATGTAATTGCCATTATTTCACTAATTGAATTTCCATCATTGTTCTATTGCAAGCCCACATTTCAAATATGTTATTTTATTACGCGATCTTAATCTTTCTCAACAAAGTATTGTAAATTAATATAGTACACAATGAGAACTTGGCAGGACGTAGCGTGTATCAAAGAATCTGTTGTACTGATTCGAAGACGATTAAATAAATTTGAATGATTTATTCAATAATAGGATTTATAAAAATGTTTTAATTCTATTTGAAGAAACCAATTTTATGTGCGCGTTTTTTCGTAATATAACCGATTTCAGAAAAGTATCGTAACACGAAAACAGAGTAAATCTTTTTTATTATTACGTACAGACAAATCTATACTTTTGTCATATATTCTCATCGGTTGTAAGCAAATCCAGTTGGTTAAATCCGGTTAGATAGATACGAGGATCAAATGGGTTAAATGTGGTACTATATGTCGCAATATATGCGTATGACTGATATTTTCAATGATGTATAAACTCCTTTGGATATGGAAACACATTTAAAAGATCAATTCTTGCGTGTCGATGTATTCGGTGACCGAATCAATGCAGTGTTTATATGGGTTACGGTATACGAGTGTGTGCTGATACGATCGACATGCTCTTTGCTTCCGGCATACTTAAATATATGGGGAACAGAAAACCGATTCCCTTTACACTGATCGAATATGCGAACAGGTGAAACGACTGCCCGAAAGACATAATTTCCTTCGCGATATCTTGATAACATTAAATGTTTTTATTTATTTCAGCAAAATAATTTTTAACATTGCCAATATTGTCACATTGGTCGTTCTTAATTTGGTTGCAAAGCTTATATAACTTTAGTGTAATGATTAATTTTATTGTTGTAAAATCTCCTCCCCCCCCCCCCCCCTCTCTTTCTCTCTCTGTCTTAAATATTTTTTTTCTATTGAATGGCTGATTTGGATGTTCTTGGATGTTCTATTTGGAATAGAGAGAATAATTCTTTTTTGGAATGTCACAAAAATATAATTTTTATCTTGTTTTTCTTAATAATGCTGCTGAAACAGGATCTGTTGAAACTTGTATAACGATATATTATTTTTGCTGAATTGTCGTTTTGGAACAGCATAATTACCCATCACGTGCTTCTGTTCTTAATCTTCTGGTAATATCAGGACAAGCTCTATCATGTTGGAAAATCATATTTAATCGGTTAGCTAACAGTAAATCTTCAAGCAATTGTAATTCGCCAGACTCCGATGGATTTCTTCTTTTGGGGACATCTTGAATAATATGTTTACCAATAAGAAAAAATCCAAATAAAGAAAAGTTGCATATTTGCATCGTTGAAGGATTGACAACAATCACAGAAGAAATGATAAGTTGACAGTCCGGTGGCAATTTGTTGAGACGTGCACGATTATGCATACAAATGGAAGGAGGACACTTCGAGTAGGTTTGATTAGAATTACACAAAAAAAACAACATTTAAAAAAAATTATATCTTAAAACTTAATATTGAGCTAAATACCAAATAATTTATACCTGTTAATTTATTTGGATTTAATTACATATAATGCCTTACTTGTCAAATAAATTAAATTAGATGTACGCTATTAGAGGTAAATGTTAAAAATCCAATTTTTATAATTTTTATTACAAAATTTTTTCCGGTTAGTCTTACTGCTTGTAATAAAAATTGTACGGATATCAGTTTCACTATTAACTACATTTTTTCTTTTAGAAAACGTATAGAAATTATTATTGCTGCTTCAATCAGAAAAGGTCAGAATATTCGCCAAATGCAGTAATAAAACAAACCATAAATTTTTGTAGCGAAAATGAAATTTTAGTCCTGATGAATTTTGCTTCATACGTTTGCATCATATATTAAAAACCCGAATATAAAAATATTTAAATGCCTGTCTTTTTTTTTATACATGTTTCGATAATCGGATGCATTTGTTTTGTGGCTTAAATAAAGAATTTTCTGTTTTACTTTAATTATCATCAAAGAAGCTCTATTACAAATACTTTGTCCGGTTTTACGTCTTAATTATTCTTTCAAAATGCAGCAATAAATTTGAAGTTTCGAATATGATTACTGGCTTTTACTGGTCAACTATTTTATCGTTTACTTGTCCAGATAATATGATTTTGTGGCATGTGAAGAAATCTTTATCATGTTCCAAACATCTTTCTGCATTTGTTTTATTTTGCAAACTTGCTTATAATTTGAATAGTGCTTGTTTCAAAATTGGAACCGTGCAATGTTAATCAAATTCGTTTTAACATACAATATCGATTATCTGAATATTACCTAAACTGATTATAATGAGCATGCCGTCGATAACAGCAGAGAAGACCATATGTAATCAAGTAGATAACGATTATCCAACAAATATATCATATTCTATACTGCTATTGGTGAGATTTGAAATAAATTTCTGTTAAGTCACTGTTAATTAAAAATGCTATCGATTAATTAATCAATCAATTAATTTTTAGAATACCGAGATGAACAACCGGTTAATAATATCGGTCGTAATGTCATAAAAATTGTTCTACTAGAACAAATTTCATGATTGTTAAATAATTCTTGTATTTCAGACACATCTATTTTATCAAATTGATATACATTGTGTCAAACGTCCACGCAAATTATCTTTGGTCGTATATTTATGCATTCTCGTCTAATAAATTGCAAGGCATTCTGTTTTATTAAGGTACCACTGCATTGATCCATTACAAACTTCTTAGTAGCAACAAATTTAAATAAAACAACTTTAAATCTAATAACAATTAAACTTTTATATTAACCGTAAAACTGTTGCGAGTGTAATTTTCTCATAGCAAAAAAACGCTTGTTTTCAAATTTGAGCGCACGACAATTGTTCTCAGCATGAGATTGAATGGCAATTTTAACCGATGTAACGGGACAATGAGTTGATAAAATGGAAAAAAGTTTCTACATGGATTATCTCGGAATATTCGATGTTTGATGTCATTTTTTATTGTGTCGCGTATGGAACGAAAAATAAAGGAGAAATTTCACTTGCTTGAATCTGCACATTTTTCGTTGTAATTTAACCCCCGCTATTATGTTACGAAGTTACATGATAAAAATTTCGATAAACGACACCTTTCCGTTTTATGTGAAGGTTCTCACGTTGTCTCCATGTTACTTTGCGCACAAATGATGTATTGACAATTTCTGACGTGCGGAACATGACGTAATGCTTGACAGAATACAGAGGTGTCTACGCATGCAGATTTATTGCAGGTTTATTAAGCAGCTGGTGAAACGAAAGAGTAGATCACACATTGAGTCGAGTATGGTACAGAAACAGCAGCTTGAAACTGAGAGTTTAAATGCGCACGCACACGATGTGTGTTAGTCAAATCGCATGCATTTCGTTAGTTTACACAAAACTATTTACACTGATGGATCTGTACATCTAACTGTTGATCTACGATCGACTACGAATGACTGCGCGCTTACGAGCGCACTTTGGAAACTCGTAAACGTGCACAATTAACAGAAACTGAAAACGTTATGAAAATCTACAGATACAGATGAGATTAAGCTGAGAGAGTGTGATATCACTACTCGCAATCTCAAAACGAAGATTATCCAAATGACTTTAGTATCTCGGTGAGTTGCAAATCATACTCGGACGATACTGGAAAATTTGGATCAATCTGCCGCGTTGCCAAAATTAATTATCCGTATGAAGATTTCACGAAACGTTTTCTTGCAAGGAGTCATTCCGGTTGTGTCGGTAATATAATAAAAAAAAAATAATTTTTAACGAACGCGTATGTGAGTAGTGATAACGCCGTTAACAGGAGAAGCAGTTTGAGGAGAGCGCCTATATTTTTAGACGAGTACAAATTTCGAAGGATCAACATTACACACAGAGCAATTTGATCAGACGTGAGAAAGATGAGACAAAAGCAGACAGAATTTCGAACACAGCGGCGAAAAGGGGGATTAGAGACGAGCAAATTTCAAATCACATTTTGGTGAGGGATATTAGTGCCTGGATAGAGTAGGTCCGAATGATCAATACGCGCGTAACTCGGAATTTCGATCGTAGATTCACGCTATTCTGTCTCGCGAATTATCTCAAGACACCTCCGTCGCGATTAAATTCACGTTAAGTCTCTTGGTACGTCGTGGCGGTTAATTTTTCGCGTTTTCAGCAATTTTGGCCGTTTTCTACCTGCCCGAAAATTTTCACAAAGTACTATCCGATAAAATCAGAACACCGTGAAAAAAAAAAAGGAATCTGCATCTCTGTTCGTGACATCGCGCGTGAATCTAAACACGCAATAATTAATCGCGCGGTTGGTTGAACGAACTGTGTGTCATGCTTTTTGGAGTTTAGCTCGAACTTAATTCAATTTGAATCTCGCAATACATAAATTTCCCGAAGCGCGCGCTAACGAAGCGAATCGCTTCTGGTGTTCTCATTTCACGATAAATCGTACTGTATAATCGGTTATCTCGTTCGCGAAAAACCAAGCGAGTCGAGAAATTTGAACTTTCAGAATCTCACTTTGAGGACATAGATACGTTCGTCTGTTTTAAAAATACGTGGCAGTAATCGTAAATTAAATTTTCCGTAATAATCGCCTGTAAATGTACTTCTTTCAGGAGCGAACGTTAATAGATGCAAAACGTATTTGATTTTTGCGTAAAGTGTGACTCGCCAAATTTTTCGCGCGTGACAGTTGATCGCTATTTGCGGAGAAGTGCAAAATTTCCGGCTTCACGAGGCAGAACGTCGAAGATCCGCGGGGCCAAAAACCAGATTTTATACGACTTTTAGCGTAGTCTATCGAAGCACCAAGATCACGTGCTAGCCAGGACAAAAACCCGAAACTATACTCACCATCGTGGGTGGTAGACGCTCCGATCGGATCTGCGACAGAAAAATGATGGCGATCGCCTATTAGATGACTGCAGCCTACTTCCTCTCGTCGCCTCTCTTCTTCGCCCCTCCGGATCCTCCTCGACCGTGACCGGGATGGTCGAACGGTCGAAGAAGCCGAGACCTCCTCTCCTCAACGTTGACCGTGACGCTCTGAGGTCATTGCAGTCCGAGCGGGCCCTTATATACTCGCTAGGCCCTTCGTTGCACGTGGTGGTTGATGGGGGCCCTTCAGGGGAGGCCCCTGGGAAAACGGTTCGGCGCAACGTTCCTTTTCAGACGTCCTTCCACTCCCCTTCTCTGTCATCTTTCCCCCATCGTCAAGGGGAAAAGAGATCACGAGACGAGACGAGACGGGAAGATCCTTGCTCCTGAACACGTTTACTTCCTTACCTGTTTCTGCACGTTAACGTGCGCAGCGGTTTTCTCTCCCGATACTCTCCACCGAGGGGTGCTAGTCACCCCCTGAAAATCCTAAAGGGGGCGAACGGTCCAGGTGCCAGGCAGAAAGATAAACCGAGAACTTTCAGAAATTTCTGCCAAATGGGATTTCTTCGCGATGGTAAATTCGAAATACTGCATGTGCGTGAAAAGTATCTCCAGGTGGGGTTGTCCAGGAGTGAGATTTATTTGGTTCACTTATCTTGTCAAAACTATGGTCCAGAGGAAGAGCACAAAGAGAATTTCCTAGCGGAACGACATCAGAATCTCTGGCCTTTAAATCATTTATTTTATATAAAAGAGTAAAGAATTAATATTTGGATGTAATACAAAAGAAATAATATTCACTACAATTAAATAACAAGGCATTACTTATAATATTAAATCTATATATCTATTCATAGTATTGATCGAGCAATTTTAAATCTCCGAGTTAAAAGCTTCAGATTTTCACATTTTTATTCTACCATGCAGCTCGATTTACAGCTCCTAAATAATTGCCAACAATATTACGGATATTAAGCGAAATATAAATATTATGGTCTATTTAAAATGACTCAGCTTCGGTGCGACTGTTATTTAACCGTTACGCGCATCCCCTTTGTACGATGACACAAGAGTTACCGGTTTAGCATTCGTGTGTCACGGCAGCTAAATCGATCTCCTCTTTTACATATCTCAACGATTTCTTTAACCCTTTAATAATAGTCGCGGATCCAGTTATGTGAGTCTCATCCGTTGACCGTTTCTCGTAGACCGTTTCCTTCTCTCACCCTTTTAGAATTTTTCATCAACGGTACGCGCACGTATGACTTGTACAATGTATAGAAAAATCTCTGAGATGGCAGCTTGTGAGATAATTTTATTAAACTTTCCCACACGCAAATATTATTAAAGCTTTCTGATCAGACAGGTGTGTCAGTAAATGACTGATAAGAAGTAAAGAAATATGTGTTGCCAGATATAATTCAGCCGTTTGCCAAATAAATTTTGTTATTAAATATTTATTCTTAATTCCATTTAACCGATTTTTAATCAATTACATCGCTTTTATTATCATTTATTGTAGTATTGTACATACATCTAATTTATTCCTTCTCCTCTTTAAATTAATACTCGTTTTATAATTCCACAATTTTTCAATGCATTGCGCTATCATATGCTCTAGAGTTTTAATTTTTCTCTTATATATACAATATACATATATATAATTATGTATCCTATAATATAAAGTATTATACCAAGCTGTGCGTTGATTCGAAGCGACCACCCTGTCGCTCAAGGTGCTGATTTTTGAGAACATCGACACGCGCCACCCGCAGCACACGATATGCCCCTGATGGGAATTGATTCGACGACGATTCATGCAAGATCGACGTGAATCATTCGGCAAGAACAGTTAAATGAATTCTCGTCGACGCGCAGCGTTAACTATGCGGGTACCAACTATAGCCACTGGGGGAGATTACCGGGGTAGATAATTGGTTAATGACTCCCGCTACTCTGATCTTTTTCAGCATATTCGCCATGCTAGTATGAGCACGACGATTAATTTGTTTTTGCTGAGTTACGCCGAAAATTTTGTCTATCGCTCCACGAAAGTCTTATAGCGTTTTCCATTTTGAAAAACTCGCAGCATTGAGTGCAATTTTATTGTTGTAATATAAAAATCAGTTCACATATTTTCAGTGTTTAATGTTCTACTGTGTTTAACTTGACAAATTTTTTCCAGTAGAACATTAAACACTGAAAATATATAAACTGATTTTTATATTACAACAATAAAATTGCACTCAGTGCTGCGAGTTTTTCCCAATAAAAAACGCTATTATATACGCATAATAGAATCCGCCAGTATATATTTGAAAGTAATCGATGAGAGCTATAAACAGATCTTGAAATAAACAAATTATAAAAACAAAGTACTGTATCACAAAGATGTTCATTCTGTAACTCCTACTTATGGTATTAATTTATAATCGAGGATTGTATTTTAAAAGAAAATATATTGCTAATTGAGAAAATTAAGGCAAAAAATCAGATATAAAGATTTAAAAAAATTTTGCAATCTTTAGAAAATATAATCTTCTTTTTCTTCCTTTCACTAGTTTATTCACTACGTTTATTTCATATTCATATTTCTTTGTTTCTTTTTTTTCTTGGTCCGATCTGTAATATTTAAAGAGCTGCAGTAAACATCTGCACAGTGCTTGAAGAGTATTACACATACAAGCGTGTTCTGCTTATCACGATAGCCCTAAACATCCTTGTTTTTAATTTAATACGAAAATATATTTAAGGCGAAAGTTGAGTTGAGTTTAAAGGGTCTTAATAACTGATAAAAATTTCTTTCCTGATTATAATTTTTGCGATTTTAAACTGAACGATATTTTTGTAGATATGTTTTATTCTTTAATGTAACTCGATTTCTATGCTTGTATATCGATTAACGATTAGCGTAATACCGCGATTACTCGTTATTTCCGATAAGGCAGATGGCCGGAAATACAGTCCAGTTTCTCGATGAGGTACGGGCAATTATTATTTATGCAACACTTAGTGCGCGACCCGAGGGGCGGTCACTGAATCTGGGGTGGGAAACGGTGCTTCGGCATTTTTGCATCCCATGCATTCTCACGCGAGCGCCGGTACGAATGAAAGGCTACCTGTGCAAGAGTATCATTTTTCAGACAGGTACGCACGTGTGTATGACTCGTTTATTTTCATTGATTTGATTGTGACATTGTTAATGAATAAGGCACGATGTATAACGACTTAAATATAATAATTATACTTTTCTTGTTAAATTAAATTGTAAATTTACACGTATTTTCTGCGCATACATATATATTTAATAATTTATCAAGATTATCTATATAATAAAAAATTCCGAATAAAATGGATGGCAAAGTTACTGTTGATATAATGAAAAAAATATATTACTATAAATTATTAATTCAAGCACCAAGTTTTTTTTTAATCCCGTTGTTTCAAAATCTCCTTCAACTAACAATAAGCATGGAACTATATATAATATAATCTCAATGATGTTGATCTCAAATAAATTTGACAACTAAATTAAATTTTATTTTCATGATATTCAAAATAAAATAAATTAAAAAGTGATTATATAATTTAAATAAAATAGAGATATCAGTCAGTTAACGTAATCTTTGCATCTTCTTATAAAAATATCTTTTTATGAATTCTAAATTATTATAATTTTATAAATTATATTTTTATAAATCCTAATAATCTTTTATAAATTCGCACATATGTTTATTTTTTTCAGATTGATTAGCAGCCTCTTCTCGGTTTCTCCATACCATCGCAAAAAGCTTAAAGATCCGCGAGAATTTTTTTGAGAATTCATAGCTCATTTCGCCTATCGTACAGTGAATTCGAAGGGAGAGCACGCTATTTCTTGAACCCTTCGACCTCGCGACCCTCTGGGCCTTCCTGACCCTGATCCAGAGTACGGGTGCTATTGCACAGTCGCTTGGTTTCGTACATTTCTATACTCACATCTGCCTTATGTTCTCACGCTATTTTCCTTCCAGCTTAGAGTCTCCGAGTAACGGCGAATGAGCTTTGTTATCGAGATACAAGGGGTTAAACCAGTGCAGTGTCCAGGAAATAAAAAGATCGATTTCTTTTATCGCGTCAAAAAAAGTTTGAATTTTTAGGAATGCTTCCTGATTAATTGGATATTTCGTATATTAAAAGTTAAAGAAATTTGTTTTGAATTATTCCGAAAACACGTTCAAGTTTGTATTCTATTTTATACGTTTAATTACATCGAATTTTTTAATTTTTCGACCTCTCTTTTTCATCACAGCCCCAGTAGCATTTGCATTATATTCCGATAAGTTGCGAAAATTGTCAGTTTAAAGGCGAGGAAGATTCGGTAAATCTATTTTTACGTGTACACGTGGCAACGGAAAATTTTATCTTTTAGGAGAAATTAAATAAATAAGAAAATATGAATATTAAGATTTAAAAATATTTGCTTATAGAAAAAAAGATTCTCCAAATCGCTAAGGTAAAAAAGAAATCGGCGATTACTTACGTAAAAACTTGATAAAGATTCGCAGTTTTTTCCTTCAAAATCTTAATTTTTCCCGACGTGTCAGTGCTAAAAACATATAGATAAACAAGAAAATACTAACTCGTAGGTGACTAGATAATTAAATGATAAAAACAATCGGCTGGCATGAGCGAAATATATACCTCTTTCGCATATTACCGTCAATTTTTGATCAATGATTTATAAAAAAATATGCGAGATTCTTTCATCGATTAATAAATAAATAATTATAACTTCCGTAAGTTGCCGAGAGGATTATTTGCTATAAATATTTATATTAAAATACTTAATATAAACATATAATTAGAAATAAAGTTAAAAAAACACGTTCTTTTATTTCGTGTATAATACAAGATTTGCGATTTTCGCTTATGACAGCTTAAATGAATATAGTTGCAGAAGAGTAAAAAAAATCGTAAGATTTGCTACTACTTTTTAATTCTAAGCCGAAAATATCTTTCGGCAGATTCTCACGACAGTAATCAAAGTTCAATGATAAATAACCATTTCAAACGAAGGATAGGAAAGTGTGAGAAATTAGATACAAAATCAATATGGGCGTAGCAAATAATACGTTGGTTCAGATGTTTTAATATTTAATAAATCATACATAAGATTCGGGAAACTCGAATGTTACGTCCCGTCCAGTCAGTTGTTTGTACACCGAAGCGAATGTATCGACCTGTCAAAAGATGAGGAATTAAAATTAATCATATAATGTCAGACAAATAAAGTTCTATGCAGAGAAGATGGAAAACTAGATAAGTACCTTGTGCTCGATATTCGTTTGTTCATTTTTGTCCAAATGAACTTTGATTACTTGCGAGCCGTCGAGTTTTACTCGAATTCGTTTGCCCACAATCTCGACAGGATAGACAATATCCTCCAGCAGAGCGTCGTATACCGCAGTCAACGTACGGCTAAAATATAAATAGATTATGCGGAATTACAATCAGAATTCAAGATAGAAGTTAAGCGATATATCAAATATTAGAATAACTCGGTATTTGCAGATAAACGAAGTAGGTACTAACAAAGCAATAACTATTGACATAATTAAATTACGCTTGTTTAATCGAGGACAAAAACAAGTGTCATTAAAGTGTTTTCATTTTCTTACCTCCTAGGACGCTTCTGCTTATTCTTCGTACGCGTCTTTCTCGTCGGCTTCGGTAATATTTTACGTTCGCCGACGAACATCACATGCTTGCCAGAGAACTTTTTCTCCAATTCGCGTACTAACCTGGTTTGAATCTTCTGGAATGCCTTCAGTTTCGGCATCGGTACGTATATGATGATGGACTGCAAGGAACGCAAGCAGCTTAGCACAGTTCTTGGCGAGGATATTAAACAAGCAGATACACAGTTATAGCGAGGAATCAAAGGTCTACCTTCTTATTGTTTGTTTCTAGTTCCTTTGCCTTGGTGATATAAAGTTCCCTTAAATGCGACTTCATGTCGCTGTTCATCTCCAGTTCCAGAAGAGCATTGGAGATGTTCGCCTCGAACTGGTCGGGGTCCGCGCCGCCGCTTTTAATTATCTTCGCGTTAGCCGTGAACATCTGAAAAAGCAAGATTAAGGTTAGGACATTGTTTACGACTACGAGTGCCCGTTCGCACCATCCGCGCGAAATATTCGTCGGGCAACGTCATATAGCAATATTAACTGCAGCGTGGATTCCGTCAAGACTCCGAAGACGATCCTCCGACGTAAGAACGACAGACAACACCGAAGCATGGCATTATGTTAAACACGAGGATCGCGGGTGCGGGCGAAATCCACCGTAATCATGCCGCGGACGCGCGATCTGGGCTGGATATCAATCGCTTCGCATGCCGCGTACTCTCCGGCGTCACGCGCCGCGGGATTTCATACATCGGCGTACATTAAAAGGCCGCAAAGCCGGACGCAATTAAAATACCCACCTTGTCCACCTGACTACCACATGAGAGAGAGGTTAGGTGGGTTAGGATCACGTGGGTCGCTTTCGTGTAATCGTGTGTGTGTGTCGAGCCTTTAACCTTAGGCCGATATCTCATTTGAGGCATTTGAGCACGACGGATTTTTCTGACGCGTCGATTGGCCGCACAAAGATCTCCATGGATCCGGCCGATCGACATTAAAAAAATATAAGGGCATGTTCAGTCTTCGCGTAGTTTTTTCTCTATAATATACACATTTAAATGTTTTAATGTAAATATCGGATAATTTTCCTGTTTGGCCGAGATTGGATATTTTTTTATATATTTTGCAATAGTTTCTATTGTATAAAGCATAATTGTACAGTGTATAATGGATAATAACAGCACGATGGATGCAGCGAACGGCGTACACGATTTTTCAAACAAAGGTATAACCTGACCATTGACAAGTTTAGTGCTGTAATAATATTT
The DNA here is from genome assembly GCA_035220615.1 of Leptothorax acervorum. Taxonomy (NCBI): domain Eukaryota; kingdom Metazoa; phylum Arthropoda; class Insecta; order Hymenoptera; family Formicidae; genus Leptothorax; species Leptothorax acervorum. The sequence goes on along the minus strand of JASTWQ010000030.1, from coordinate 454,635 downwards.
AATTTATAAGTGTTTTCTCATTGAAGTAGCACTAGTGGAGAGAAATATCATGCCGCAAGGTATATCGCTGGTCGATCCAGCTGCTGTGGCAAAATCAAGCCAACAGGACTTGAAGGCGCTGGTTGCAGAAATTGAAAAGGTAATATAGCTTGCGTAAAGCTTATAATTAAATTATAATATATATAGTCTTATACTCTATATATTTACTAATTTATATATCACTTTTTGTACAGGCAGATAACTGTATAAAAGCCAATGCGTGTAATAAGTTGCAAGTGATCGCAGAACAGATCAGATTTTTGCAAAAGCAGGCTGAGAGTATTTTGCTGGAGGCGGAACGTAATGCTAAGCTGCATCATGTGGCCTGCAACTTTGTGAAGCAACCTGGTCACATCTATCACTTGTATCAACGGGAATCAGGACAGCTTTATTTTTCCATGATTAGCCCAGAGGTAAATGCTTTGGATACCTTCAAAAAGCATCTATTATTTTTATAGATAGATAACGTTTATTCTGCCCAATTTAAGGGATACCTATTATTTTTATATTTTATCCGATAATTTTGTCTGTTGTATCTGCCAATGCAGGAATGGGGCAGTTCGGCTCCATCGCAGAATTACAAGGGTTCGTTTAGACTGGAACAGGACCGCTCATGGACCCCGCTGTCTCAGTTGAGGACAAAGAACGATGAATTGAATTTATTCAAAAACTTCTTACCTTCCGATACAACTACAAACACCTTTTTACAATCGGTAATGTTAAGTACTAGCACGTATCATAATTAGTGAATTTGTTATACTATAATAAAGTTGTAAAAAGTGCAAACTAGGAATGCAGCATGCTAATCGAGAAAAATTTGCCAACACTACCACAAACTAACTTATTTCAATCTGATAAATTAAGCGTCCTCGTCATGTAACTCAACAAGCAAATTTATTTTGTGATATAATATCGAGCTACTTATAATCCTTACTTGTAAAATGTACATATAAATATATTTCTATATGTATATAGAATAGATGGATATATAGATATCTGTTTTATATTATTATAAATTATATACATAATTTTTTTTGAAGTTATGTATATAAATACATTTTATCGTCTAAAACGATATCTATTTTGTACAAGAGTAAATCGTACGCTAATACTTTAACTTCGGTGTAAGTCCAGTAATCGGTTGTGCAATTAATTAACAAATGTCTCTATACGCAGTAATATGCATATGTAGCTATGACTGGTTATTTTTTTTCTCATAATGATCTTTAGATGGCTGCCAAAAGATCAATATAAACTTTGGAATTATAATATATTATCTATTTTGTGTGATATATATAACATTACGTTTCTATAGGCAGTAAATAGATTTGTGTTGGTTGACTTTTACTTTTTAAAAAGTATTTGGAATAAGACTGAATAAGACTTCGATGAGCTAAATGAGTACATCTCAGTGCAACCCACGATTAAAACTATTTCATGAGCACAACTGAACATCTATATAGGATTTCTTTTTTTTTTTTTTCTATATAAAACTTCTGCGAAATATTTAACATACTTAAAATATTACTATAATTTTCAAATAATAAAATATCATTTTACTGAAAACGACATTAATGTACAAAGCTTGAGGATTAACGAACACTTAGTATTTTTTTTACCCTTTATGTAAAATTAAACCTCTAAAAATGAACAAATCTACATCGAAATAACGCCAATCATTGACGAGAACTGCGACGACTGGTTTTTGATTTTGATGTTGAATCTGTATGTCAAGTAGGGTTTACTTTGTGTGCTGAAACATGTAAATGATACATTAGGGAATCATTAAATACGAATTTGTTTGTATAAGAGACAAGTAAATTCTTACATGAGACTGGTATCCTGAGAGGCGCATCATCCTGTATAATACATTCATGTGTTTGAGTATGGAAGAGATACTGTACCAAAAGCTGCTTGTCTTCTCCCACACATGGATCATAAAATCCAGGTAACTGGCTCTGCGCAACAGTATAAAATTCCATATAACTTACAACAAATAATATTTCAATTTTCGTATTTCGATCTTTACTCTATATATACCTCGATTTATAAGAGATTGATTACAAAGTTAAAAAAGTTGTGAGTGGAAGAGTACAAAGTGGTTTGAGATTTGAGAATAATAAAAACTAATACATATTGAATCTCAATTGCATAAAAATAAAAATATGAGATTGCAAAGAAACATGATACTGACAAAAAAGAGAGATAATATTTATAAGTGAAACAAAGACCTTTAATATAAGAGACGAGATTATAAGAGCGCACCTTAGATGCCTTGTGAAGGATCAGTTTGGAATCCTTGACTAAACATTGCAAAGGAATCGTTACGTCTATCATTTCATCTCTGTGTCCGCTCTCCTCCGTAGCAGTTCGATCTTGTTGAGGATAAACGAATCGACCGTACAATGCTTTGGTAATGATGAGTCCTTTCTTAGATTCCTCCTCGGTTCTTATCCTGCTGACGGTTTCCTTCATCAGTTCGGTGGCCGCTTTAGCTTCCCGTTGCTTCTCCATCATTCTGGACTTGTTCAACTCTCTCTGTTTCTCTTTCTCGCGCTCTGTTCGCTCTTTCACGACGGGATCGATTACGAATTTCTTAATGACCGTCCAAGTGATTATAGGTGCCACAGTGGCATAAAAGACTGGAGCTGGAAGAACCTCGTCGCACAGATGGATAGGGAACGTATACGCCTGTGAGGCGCGACTCAATCTAAGTTTTAACGTAACGCCAGTTGGGACGCCGATGCGTACAGCCGCTGAAACCGAGCTATGTTTCGAGACCTTCTTTTCCGCACCGTATTCGAGAAATGCGCCAAATGTTCCGGCTCTGTAAATTATATTAGAAGAGATTATATACGGTCAATTATTATCGATGGTATGAAATAATGTTATCGGTACTAACTTGACACTACCACGAAGCTTGAGTTGCTTCTCTTCCATCTTATAGGTATAGTTAAGGCTGACGAAAGAATGTATAAGTCCGAAATGTATAGAAAACGCCGTGTACGATCGAGACGTGTCTCTCACGATCATGGTGCTCATGGCGTCTTGTATGCCAGCTCTGTACGTCAGGTAACCCACCGTATGTTTATCCAATTGCATTGCAAGAGCTGCGAATAAATAAAATAATCTCGTTCAAGATATTTTTTATACGTGAACCAAGTGGATGAATAATATAGGTGACTAAGAATTACATGGTTACAAATTATATTATGAAAACCGCAAGTAAACGTACTCCCAACGTAGCCAGCTTTCACGCCGTGCGACGTAAATTGCAGTATTGTCGCCCCGTCGCAAAACAATCGTTTTGTCAACGTGCGAAATGCTTTGAGGGAGAATGTTGGACCGTTGCCAGCTCCAACCTCGAGTTCGACCCAACCCTTCGAAGATATCAGCCGTTTTGCCGAGACATTAATGGACCCGGAACCTGTACCGTTTTGGGTCCCGAGTTGTCCGGACATTGTCACAGTGTCCCTCAGGGTGAGAGGCGCTTCGATAGATTGTGCGAACGACATCCCGCTGACTTCGATGCATGAAAACAGTCCGCTGCTGAAAGCAGGTCGATAACTTTCTAATTGAGAATTATAATTACCGATTTATTAATTTAATGATACTTATAATTTAATATTACTTAATAATTAAATTTCACTATAAGGGTATTTCTTTACTGTGTCTTATCATAGTCGACGTCTTATTGTAATAATTTAAATTAATCCATCTTACCCATCGTTGTAATCTTCATCGTATTTACTGAAAAGATCGGTGGCATTGATGTTTACCGTTACAGTGCCTTTGGGATTGGTGTGTTGCTGCAGTCGTCTCTCCTCTCTCTCCCTCGCTAGCCTCTCGTATTCCTCGCGAATCTCCTGAGGCGTTTTCGTACGTTGCACAATTTCCCATCCTTCTGTCTCCAATCCACGGATTCCCAGTGAGTCATAAATCGCCCTCTGATGCGGATCGTTCAACACTACAATACCAAGTATTACTTTCAAGATTCATAATCATACAAGTAAATCAATATATAACTTTCCCACAAATAAGATGCTCTAGGATGAAAAATTCATATTGCCAGTAAATTAAACGTTTTATTTTATAATTTGTCATGGCAATAATGATAGAAATGATTATATATCAGCTGCAGTGATAAAATAGTAATTCTAAAACATCAATATCTTTCTGACGCAAATACACATACATATGTCAATGGTATGTCATAATACCTTCGTAAGCTTTCTTCGTGCGATTGAAAAGAATCTCTGCTTCCTTTTTAAGCGTCGGGTCCGTGTGCTTGTCCGGATGGTAGAGTCTACTGAGTCTGCGGTACGCATTGCTGATATCCTCAGGACTGGCCTGGAACGTCAGAGGGAATCATTATACAGCGAAGGACGTACAATTGCATCATTGAGCAAAGGTAGCTTTTATGAGAGAAAAGATCAAGGGGAACGGATTTAAAATAACATCTGTTTGTGTGTAATGCGAGGGCGAAACAGATTTGCGTTCTACAACGGAAGATTCTGTTGCAGGATAAATCATGTGCTAGAAGCGAGCGGATGGCGAGGCAGCATCGACGTCGCGTTTCTCAGCTAGTTCATCGCGTCCGCGATTCTTCCGCGTCGGTCGCGGTAAGAAACGGGGTTCTTTCGGGGTCTCCGTTACGTCAGCGTGCAAAAGGAGACGGTGTCACGTGGAGAAAGGTACGAGACCCGATCTCTACCCCCCGGGGAAACCGGGAAAACCGCGGAACGGATCGCTGGAGCATTCTCACGTTTCTCGGGATGTTCAAGAACGTGTAGTAGTCGTCCTCGATCGTGGTCTCTTGGTCGCTCTCGTCGTCCATTTTAAAAACCGAGAATTTCGCAGGCGCGTCGACGAGTCTGCGGTGGGTCTCGGGCGCCCGTTTCCACCCGTTTCTCTCGCAGCTTTTTATAGGTTAGTGGTTACGGCAGAAGGGACAACAGCGGGCGAGCGGGCCGGTAGGACAGGCGATTCCCCCGGACGCCGCTAGATGTTGCTCGCTACTCAAAAGTGGAGCAGCAGCAGTTTGCGGAACCGGGGTCCGGGGATTGGGAGTATTCGGGAGGTTAAATCGTCGAGCGAGAAAATCGGGATGTAATTGCCCGTTGACAGACCGCTCGTTATTGAGTCACTCACGAAGTGTCATTGTCGAGCTAAATGCGGAACGTGGTGAGTGAACGTCGTTAGCGAAATTCGCGAAGAATCTCCCTTACTATCGCCATGATATCGCGTTTCATGACGTCTGAGTAACATCTAGTTTGAGAGACTTTTCTGAGCGTTTATTGAGCCTTATAAGGTGTCACATAAATCTCGACAGAATTAAAAAAAAACGTAGTTATTTGTTAAATAGACGTAGATGTAACGTACCGTTTGGCGCACACTAACATAGTAGATGTACATTTGCATCGTATATTTAATATAATATGTTTAAATAAAATGTTTATGGGATATATAAATATTATTTAATATTATGAATATATATTTGTATATATATTTGTATATATACTGTAAGTTATAGTAAATATATATCTGTTAATTATATGTATATTATGTGAATATTATATATATTTTTGTATTAACATGTAAATGCGAATCTGTTTCCATGTGAAGATTGCTTGTTGAGCACCACAGCCACACAATGCCTGGGAAAATAAAGGTGAAGATACTGGCAGGCCGTAACCTACCGGTGATGGACCGCTCCGGCGACACGACAGACGCTTACGTGGAATTGAAATTTGGCAATATAACTTACAAGACTGACGTATGCCGGAAGTCCCTGAATCCACAATGGAACTCGGAATGGTACAGATTTGAAGTTGACGATGCGGAGCTGCAGGATGAGCCGTTGCAAATCAGATTAATGGATCACGACACGTACTCTGCCAACGATGCGATAGGCAAAGTTTACATAAATCTGAATCCACTGTTGTTACCTGGCATGCTGCCTCCGGTGAAAAATATTTGGACCCTGGAGGCAGCTATGAATACCAGTGCTGGTTCGCAAGGTACTTAATACATATAATACGAGATATTTTTTATACATTTTGCATATTTTCCAAACGTACTCTATTTCCCCCTTGGACATTTGCCCGCAGGATCAGTTATGACTGGATGGATACCTGTATATGATACAATGCACGGCATACGTGGCGAAGTTAATATTATCATTAAGGTGGAGCTGTTCTCCGATTTTAACAAGTTCAGACAATCGTCCTGTGGAGTACAATTTTTTTACTGTAAGCCTATTCTTGCGGATACTAGTTCCAAAAAGAAAAAATATACATATACATATTTTGTGTAATAGTTATAACCGATTTTATAATCTATTTTTTCTTATATGAAGATTACTATCTTTTAAAATTTAATGTTTATGTTATTTATTTAATATTTACATTAAACTTACTAAAATATTTTAGCACCTAATATACCATATGGATATCATGCGCAAATGATACATGGATTTGTCGAAGAACTTGTAGTCAGTGATGATCCAGAATACAAGTGGATCGATAAAATAAGAACACCTAGAGCGTCGAACGAGGCACGGCAGACTCTGTTTTTTAAATTGAGCGGAGAAGTCCAAAGAAAGATTGGATTAAAAGCTCTGGATCTCGGTGGAAATGCTGTGATTGGGTAAATTTTGTTCTTTCAGTATAAAACTTTCAATTATTTTCACTATTTCGTGACATTGCTTAAATAGAACTTAAATGAGGAATTGGTTTAAGACGTTTCAATATCTAGATATATGCTCGTTATTTTATTTCTTAATTCTCAATATATTTGGCACCAGGTATCTGCAAAACTTCGATCTGGAAGGCGAATCCGGTATCGTTGCCAGAGGTATAGGCACAGCAGTGACGCTCGTAAAATTGCACGATGTTCTCGGTTTTCCTTGTGACAGCGTCAATATCGAAGAGTAAGTATTTCTATTATACATCCAATTATGGATTATATCGGGCAGTCCAAACGTAATTGCACATTTGGTCATAAATGAATGACTGAACGGAAAATTATCGCGCAATTGTGTCTGGCATCGTATGAGCCAATTAAATAGGTGTCGCCAACTCACATAATCTACGATAAAGTTGGCGCCCGCGAACGAGCTATTTCGAGAATTTCGTACAAGGAAATATAGCCATTTCTATTTTATGACTGAGGCACTCTCCCGTGGCTGAAAATAATTTACGATAGATAGATATGGGCGACTCGAATTTATTGGACGAATTAATCCAATTTGCAGAAAGCAATTAGATGACGATTGTCGATTATCTTTTATTTCGGTTCTTGTCATTTCGTGGATAGATCGAGTCAAATTGCTTAGCATCGTCAATAAAACGCTATTGACATCTGAACTGACATTGAATTAAGATATTTTACTTTCTTTCATATATCTATCAATTTGATTTAATCTTTTTATGTGATAAAAGCTTACGTTTTGCAGTTTCCTTAAAACGCTCGGTTTTATGTTCCGGTTTCTTTGAACTCTGTTATCTTGTCTACCTCTGCTCAGCAGATAGCTTCTAAATTATATTCTTTTCTGATCGCTAAAATTAGATCGTACGTTTGATGGTTGTTTTTAATTATATCGCACTTTTCTAGGAAGTTATATGAAGATTAATGAATACTTTTCTTCTTCTTCCCTACCCCCATGCGTTTTCATAGGATCGCATTCGCGCTTTCCTCACGCACGATAGCGCGAACGGAACGTTATACCGACAACATCGCGCCGTTCATCCCTATTTCTAATTCCGCTTCGTATCCCATTCGCATAGACAAGAATTTCTCGTTTTACGCGCGATCTTCGTCATCTCTAACGCGCCTGGAACGCGCTGCAAAGGTGTCCGTGGCTCCTAGGTATGCCGGAGCGCGAAGGAAACGTGACAAGCGCATTCCGTTTTTACGATCCAACACGTCGAGCATGTTGAATTTACGAGTAACCACATCCAGCGGCTCGGATCTCACTCCGTCTCCAGAAATTAGCCGGAGTTTAATCGACGAGACGGTGAGATCTATGCGTACCATGCTAACGCCGGAGGACGCGAAGAAGGAATCGCCGAGAGGTCGTCTCTCCAAGCAAATCAAACACCTGCGCAGCAAATTTCATTCGGTCGGCGAGGAGAGTCACTTTCCAGCGGAGTCTGATCGCGATTCCGACGCCGATCCGGTCGTCATGAATCCTAAGAAAAAGAGGAATCTAAAAGAAACCAAGACCACCGGTGGGATAATGGCCGCGTTACTGATCGGGTCTATAAAAAACATGCCTTTGGAGAATATTGAGACTACTGATTATAATCTTGATCCTATTTTGAATTTTCCCAGCGACGAACAACCCAACGAGGAGGTAAAGAGAGAAAAAAGCTGTAGAGAAAATTTTCATGAAAATGCGGAAAGCAACGTTCAAGGCGAAGAGCAGAAACAGGACGTCGCATCCTCGATCGACGAAACGGAGATGTCCTCTTTCGATGACGATAATTCCACGGGCGATGAATCGTCGGAGGACACCACCAGTTACAATATCCTGGACGATTCGAGATACTCGGTCGACAGAGACTCCGACAAAGCGGAGGACTCGTCGAGCCTCCAAGAGAGGATTCCAATCACGCATTCCAGCGCGGAAAGCTGCACGGATTCTACGTTGCAGATGGAATCGGACGTAGCGACGAATCGTTCGCCATCGAACCCGAATTTAACGAGCATGGAAGACATCGTACCACGAAATGACGCAATCCCCATAATCACCGTGGACACTCGAGAGAGCACAGACTCGGACACATCGATCGACTCGTCCGGATTGTCGATTAGCGAAAGTCGGCCGGATATCACGAATTTCTTTGCTCCAAAATTAACTCATTCATCTGATAAACGAGAAATTGACGAAGACGTAAGACAGGCGTCCGACACTTCTGGAAACGAGCGTCAAACGCTAAGTTTGGAGGAAGGTAAGTGGCGTAGCAGTACGTCCGGGTCGTCGATTCCCGAAGTACATCCCGCTGAAGGACCGGGAGATCGCGTGAACGTAGAAAAGGAGAGAAACAGTCCGTCGGCCGATTTACCGCATGCGACGACACAGTCCAGCCTATCAAACGAAGAAGCTCGCGCTGTGGCGACTATCGAGAGACGGAGACATATGCGCGACCTGATCAAGCTGATCGACACGAAGATGATGGTGTCTACGCGCGCTACGCGTCACAGTAAGAGAATCGTATCGCTGAGGAGGAAACGCGATGGGAAGACCTCCCGCAAAGGCCGGAGAAAGTCGGAAAATTCGTTTGACAAGTTTCCTTCCCGCGGCACGTCCACGAGGAGACGCGCGTCGCACAAGCGTCGCGAGAAAGATGCTCTTCTTCGCGTTCCTCGCGTCCGCTCGATTCCCGAGCGCCTTTCCTCAGGTCAGCATCCGATCCTCCATGCCACCTCCCGTTCCTGCGGCTCCTCTCTCGTCAGTTTAACCGATCGCACGCGCGTATCCCCATCTCCCGCGCTTCACCGTCCGCACGAAGGTTTAGCTGGAATCTCCTCGGGAAAGCCGCCGAAGAGCGATCGCGGCAAACCCGACGCGGTATCTGTCAGTAGCGTCTGTAATCTAGGGGAAACATCATGTCATATTGATTGCGCTATGCCCACTAACAATGCTAATATGACTTACAACTCGCGTGTGTCCCGTCCTTCTCCCGATCTTAGGCAGCAAGACGAGGCGTCGATCAGTCCGTCCTGTCCTCTTCCGGCCGTTCCCACGGTGGCCGCGAAAATGTCCCAGTCGCCGGCGACCAGAACGCCTGCCAACGTGCCGCTTCACCGGAGATCGAGCGATTCCGATCTGAGCGTTACTCCTAAAGGTGAGTTATTCCACCGTGCAAAGGGTGAGACAAATTCACGCGGAAATTACTCTACGATTATTGCATTCTGCACATAAAATCATACCGTCATCTCATTCGTTTTGTTCTTTCCAAAACAGTTAAATCATACATATTGTATATTGCTGATGTTTAAGGATATAGTTCTAACGAATTAATTAAGAAGGGAGAAAAAGAAGAGTAAGAAGATTACATTGTGTCTTAGGTAACTCTCTTGGCAGTGACAGATCGATAGCAGGACCTCTAAGGACACCGACCGCGGTGGTCAGACCTATGAATCAAGACACGTTGGAGATGTTAGAGTACCCATTCATCACTATGCAACATTATCCACCTGGCTTTATATTACATATAGGTAATTAAATTCACTTTTTGTCTTCAAGATCGTTCCTTCAACGTGAGGCATATCCAGTCCTTTTTAACGATAAGTAAATTCAGTAATAAATCGATTCAGTTAAAACAAAATGCAAAAGCTCACGTAAGTCGAACGCAACAACAAACTGATTTATATGCACGATGAGGACAGGTGGTTTGGTGAGCTCGAAGTCGGTGAAATTACTCGAGAGGATCAGTAACCTGGAGGAACCGGAGGGTCGTGATTCGTGGTGGACTGAAATTAGAATGGAAGTCAGATCTCACGCGAGAGCGTTAGCTTGTAACGTTGTTATAGGCTATAAGGAAGAAACTAGTATATGGTAAGAGCTTCATATTTGCTGCGCAACATTTGTTGTGTAGGTGCTACAAGGTATTAGTTTTTTAAAGCAATACTCTTGCTCTAAGTTTTTAATTTCTCTTGTTATCCTGTCGTATCAGCAATGTGCGTGCAATTATTTTTCCACAGTGACGACGTGTGCGTGCTGAGTGCTTCCGGTACCGCGGCAGTCATAAATTTTCATAATTCCGGTCAAGATCCGGACGGCGTCGTTCTGAATAAACTTCAGCAAAGCGTGCCCGCGACTGCCGTGGATTCGGAAAAGGGTCAGCAAAAATCCGTAGCGATGAAGGCGGAGAGGATCGACGGTGACGTATCTGTCGCGACTCACTCGGAACGACAAAATGGGAAGATGTGTAAGCATTCTTCCGAGAGTAACGATCACGAGGGCTCCTGCGGCCAGTCGTTTCAGTTACGATGCAACCTGTGCCATCTCCCTTATAGCGAGGGTAGCGTGCCATTTAGAGTCAACGTGTCGAAGTGTGCCATATGCAAACGTGCCAAAGTCCCAGATGTGTTGTTCACCACTATAGAAGTGCCCGCGAATATACCGACAACCGGAAGAGGTTGCTTCATTCAAGCGACCGTGTGCAAGAGTAAGAAAGACCAGCGGGGCGAGTTGAACGCGAAAGAGATATCCGATTGCTTGCCGTTCTTGGAATACGAATTGCACAGTTTATTGCTGAATAAGCTCAAGATCAAAGGCATGAACGCAGTCTTCGGCCTCAGGTTGCAGGTTTCCGTGGGAGAACGATTCATAATCGGTATGGCGGTAGGCACCGCGGTTTATTTGACGGCTCTACCGCCGCCTACCATCCCGCAAATAGCATCCGGCAATTCATGGCACGAGGAGAAATTGGGGGAAATGCAAAAGTCTATCGTAGAAACGGTGAAGAGGAATAGAGAGTTTTACCGTCTAAAACCTATCGGAGTCAACGTATGTGGGACTTAGCACCGTACTCATTTCAGAGAATATCGTTCTAGGGTTTGATCGTTAATTATAATCGTGACGCGATTGCAGGAAGTCGAAAACGGACGCATTCCGAGTACTTCCGATACAGACGAGTCAGACGAGGATCTACCGGAACTTGATCTTGGATTGGGTACTCGCGACGCGTGTGTCTTGGAAGTGGACGACATCGAGGATATGGATCGGATATCATCGTTAATGGACAACAGACCACCCGACGATTTCCACGTTGTTAATACGCAGACGATACCTGGCCTCGAAGATTTAGAAATCGTTAGAAATTTACAAATGTTCACGCAAATCTCAAGGGCTAAAATTCCTATGGGACAATTCGCGTCGATGCCATCAAAATATTTTGCCAGATTACTTCAGGTACGATTTTTCATCTCTAAAATGTTTTGTAGGATATACGTCTTTACATTGCAGCACGCTTATTCACATATCGTTTACTTGTGATTGAAAATATACTTTGCGAAAACAAAGTCCTTGTATTTTATTAAAGTATTTTTCGCTTTATTTTAGTCCTTATATTTCAAATTAAGGAGAATGGTTCCCTGTGCGTTGTGCGATATGCAGTTTAAAGTAGCATTATCCGAACAAGACGAGATACAATTAACTGTCGTTGGTATGGCACTTGGCTTAGGAGAACCTTTGAATACGAATAAATATAAAAGGAAAATCGTGTGTCGGTCCTTGAGCAAGGATCAAGTAAGAAAATCAGGTACTTTTTGAAACAATCCTATTTATAAGTTACATTTACATTTTTATCGAAAATTATTATCGGATATTACAATCCACGATTATAGTTATTACATTTTTGTTAGCTGAGCGTCCAATGCCATCCATATATTAAAGGAAAGGCATTAATTCTTTTATTTCCTCTGTTAGATGATAGTGATATGATATTCAGCTTAGACGAGGATCATCTCGAGAACAATGTTACATCCGACAATGCAACACGCACTTGTGTAGGAAATCCCGCGACTTTAAGTGGTACCCCAGTACAAAAGCCAAGACCACGCTCACCTTTGCGTTTAAAATCATTCACTACTCATAGACGTAAACATGTAAGAATTTTTTCTCTGAAAAAAAAATATGAATATTTATACACTTGTTATCGAGTCGTTATCGTTTCCTGAGACTTTCAACACGTATTTCTTTAAATTTATAATAAATGCTGAGCGTTAAAAAATGTAAGGATTTTTCTTTATATCTTAATTTGTTATAGGTACCTTTGAAAGGAAGATACGGGGTAGATATAACGCCTTTATCTTATCTACCAGGTGGAAGGATAGAGAGGTATCAAGGCAACCTAAATTTTTTTTTTATTCGCGAAAGTACATCGATACGAGAGGTGAGTTTTTGTAGAGTTTATAATGACGATTATTCTCAACAAACTGTTATAAATTCAATTACAACAATTCTAATGATGATGTGTTACAGAATGGTGGATTGAGTGGTTTCACCCACAGTTTTGTAATGGAAGTTTTGGCGATTGTTCGCGCGCACATTACGGCATTAGGCGGTAATGCTATGGTAGCGTTCTTTATGACGCAATGTGTGCTTCTTCACAGCCCTCACAAAAATCAAGTTAGTAAAAAACCATTATTTTACCTGCATGCACATTCCCAGGCTTGTTGCATATTTCATAAAAAATATGTTTCCAGGGTCAATGTCTCATTAATGTGGGTGGCGATGTCGTAACAGTATCTTATTATGCGGATGAGAAGCACAGTGCTGTTTCAAATTGCTGACCCCAACCTCCACATTCGGCGCCGCCATGAACGACTATTTAATAATAGCAATTAATGACTAAATATTTGCCAGCATCAATGCTGTTATAGATAGGATCGTGTATTGCAGTTTTGTAAGACTTCCATTGCATTGTGCAATGCCTAATCTCACGTATCCCTTCATAGCAATCGAGAGAGATATTGCTATTTATTAATTTATTTTACAAAGATAAAGATTTGATACTTAATTTAAAATATTATTTTCCTTATAAATTAATACTAGAATGTAATGAAACGTGACAAAGGTATATCAGCCTATTGTTATAGATTTAAAATATCTTGTATATTCAATATCTACTGTGTGACTAAATATTTAAATGGTTTAATATTTATGAATTGTACGATACCTTCAAATTTTTATAAAAATTTAATAAATACTCAATTATACCAAAGTACTCTGTTATTGATGGTACAATCGGAAAGACAATGGTTCTACACATAAAAAGTCTAAACTAATTTTAATTATGTAGAATCTATAGAAATATATGTATAAATTAATTTTTCTTTGCCGATTGCGCTACAAATGACAGATTATTTAAATAGGATATTAATACATAAATAAGATATTAATCTGTAGAATTTACATTTATCTTTCGAAAGCTTCTCTAAAAACATTAAAGAAAATATATAATTAAATTTAACTATTTAAAGAATGATATATACAGAATTATGTCAAAGGCTGCAGGATATTAAATAAAGCAATTTATCTTTTTCGGAAATCAATATAGTTTTTGTAACTAGGTGCCTTTTTAAAACTGTGTAGAAAGAATATATAGGATATATTCTTCATGACACAGGATACAGCTAATGTAGTTGCGGTTCTCAAATTTAGATTTCTCGAAGTTTATGAAATTAATAAAAACACAAGATTGTTCTCTTAAAGAATTAAATGTAAAACAATTTTAGGTCACCTTAATGCATTTGTGTTGATAGTCGATAAAAAGTATTAATATGAAAGGTGAATGGTTTATAAGAAATTATTTAAAGACTATTATTAGAAGAACATCATTAAGTTTGATAGCAAACGGAGTCCACAATAATAAAACGATAACGCTTATTTGGCGTTTTCAATTTTTTCAATTATTCGTCACATTTAATCCTGTAAGAACACGTACTGCTAATAAGCATTTTTCCAGCGTAATTTATAGAAAAATATAGAATGATAATTATGAAGAAATTGCTTGAATATGTATTCAAGATTAAGTTATACAGAATGAATGTTATTTATTGTAATTGTACTCGAATAAATTATGCATTCGTCGTTCGAATAACATATAATCATGTCGAATTGTGATCAAATGTTATATTTTACAATTTAAGTATCAAGATGAAGATTTCTGTATACCTAACATTGTCTAAACACAATTTATAAATTATGTCTTATGTTTATCTCATTTACCTGATCGACGATAAAGAAAAATCTACGACTTAACTGTGAAACGAAATGTCCATTTGGATGATAAAACTCTAGTCAAAATGTCATTATTTGTTTTTTTGTTATTAATATTAAATTATGTTTAAAAAATATTTGACGTTTTTTGCGTTATTTTTTTCGAACTGTAAGAACTCATTTACCCAACCAAAGGTGTGGAAAATGGTCTTTAATCTTTTATTTCATAATTTTCATTATTTATTATTCATTTAATTCATAAATTTTAGAAACTTACGCTATGACGTTCAGTAAAATAATGAATATTTTTCGTTAAAATTGACGCTTTCCAATAATGAAATATTTGATTTTTAATTTTGAGAGAGTAAAATAAAAAACGGCGAATGCGATCGCGTGAGCTTGCACATTTTTCGGCATTGTTATAAACATTTGTACTGAAATATCGTTCTATATGGTATATTTTTGTTGCAAGACATTATAATAACGTTTAATTAAGATATTAGCACACAGCAAAATGAGACACGTATGAAAATATGATAATCCGAGTCACAATAATGATCGATACCGCGGTGATCGTTCCCGAATAAACCTAAGCTCTGGTCAACAGGGATAAGTGGAGTAGAATATATATTGTCACATTGCCACAAATAATCTTATTAGCTTCATTTTGCTGTATTAACATAAAGAGAATTTTATTTCGATTTAAAGAACATTCTAAGAATACTTCATTTTAATTGACTCTAACTGGCAATCGTCATGCGACAATACGACCACTGATTTGGTTCGGTTATCGTAAAGACATTCGTAGTTCTCTCGTTTTTCACTCTTTTTACGAATTTTTTGAAATTTTAATATGTTGTAGACGGAGTTAATATCTACCGATTACGAAAATTTCATTGACTTCTACCGTCCCGTTTTAAAGAATTTTGTTTTAAAAGTAACAGAAATGTATATACATATATATTATATACAGATATACCCTTTATGTGTGTGTGTGTAAATTCATATTATGCATCTGCTCCTGTACGGTAAAAATGATGAAATTTTTATGTTACACTTCTGTGACATCGAGAATTGCAATCACGGTTTTTTTAACTTTTTTTAACATTTTTTTTTTCAATTATTAAATAATTTATTTAAACAATATTAAGTATAAAAATGGGACAAAATTGCGATTTTACGCTATTTTTGGTGCCAATGATAAAATGTTATTTATGAATCATTTCTGAGACTAGCTTTACACTGTTTAATCATGAAAACAAAATTATACTATATGTATGTATAGGCAACGGAGGAACTACCTTAAAGAACATTCATTCGATAAAATATTGTGGAATCATTTTCTTCTCAATCTTCTTGTGTTGCATCATTCTTTGTCATTCTTTGATATTGGAAAGATAGACGTCAGATATTCCAAAAAATTAATATTCAAACTTTAATTATTTTTAAATTGCAAACATAAAATTTTTAAATAAAAAAACACGGATAGAGAAAAAAGATACATATCAAACTTGATGATTATCAAAATATATAATAAAAAAATTTAAAAAAAATTAACAATAAATATTGGAGATTAAACTGCACATCAATATGATTATATAAATATTAATCCTTAAAATATAAAAAATAAGTAAATAAAATATTTAAAATTATAAAATTTATATATATATATTATATATATATTTATCTATATTTAGATGTATACATTTAAAAAAAGAAGTAGACATGTTTATAATACTTTAATCCTTTTCTTAATTATATTATCCATATATATTTTAACGTTATATATTATTATATATTGCTACAAATTATAGTATACATCGTGCGCCGTTAATAAAAATAAATTCTTATTGTGCTAATTTTTTCTTAATAAAATTATTATTATACATATTTTCGTTAATTATGCATTGCTATATATTGTAGTATATTGTTATGTAAGAACAGTATAAATTGCACGCGCATCACTCTTGAAATGTGTAAAATTTTTATTGTGGGCAACAATTGATTTTACATATTTATTGGGTTTGATTTTCCAACGTATTCAACCGTTTATATATGTGAAAGTCACAACGTTTTTTGCATACTCGATACTCAAAAATAAGCAAACTCATATGTTGTCAAACACAGGATAATACGTACGTGGAAGATAGACTACAGTAGGAAGTAGGGTAGTAGGAGCGTAGGAGGTCAGATAGAGGGGAAAGAGAGCGAGCTATACTGTGTTCTGGAAACAAATTTGATGGTATTACGTATTCTATTGCCGATACTCATTTGGAAAGGTTCACACAAATTTTCAAATGGCTCAGTCCACGAGTGCTCAGTCGTCTGAAGTTTCAGAAGATATGCTTTCTTATGCGAGACCATTAGGTATGTTAATTACTTTATTAGTTATATCAGTACAATATTAAATATTAAACATTTATTTTCGTTATTTTCTCGAAAAAATAAAACACTGATATCGATTATAGTTTATCAGCATTGAAAGGCGACGCACTGTCGCTCGTATTTCTAGATATTTAAATAATCCGCAATTTTTTAAATTATATTATTGTTTCACTGTAGTATTCTAAGTGTTTCTTTAAATGCAAAAAATATATGTCAAATATTTCATTCTTGCAATTTCTCTACTAAAAATAATCTTATATGGATCTAATGTTACATGTTTAAATTGCAATATGTTATTTCTTGTCACGCACTTATAATTATTTTTTATATATAGCCTCGTTAAATATTTGATTATATATTTTAATTTCTATACATTTTTATTTATTATTAGAACGTGCTGCTGTAACTCATACTAACTTATTTTTAAAAGTGGATTTTCAAAATGAAGTTCTTGACGGAGTAGCAATACTACATATAGACACGAAAAACTCCAAGTATAACGAAGTTGTTAGTAAACATTTTCTTTTAATTTAAGTATATATTTCCGTTTATCATTAATGTGTAATATCAAGCAATTAGGTTTTAGATAACTACAAACTTGAAATAATTAGCGTCACACAGTACACGACTGAAGTACCTTTAGATCATCAACCAGAAGCAGAGAGTAATGACTTTGGCAGTAAATTTATTATTAAGCTACCGAACGTGGGTGAAACAGCAAGTACTTCGTCTCACCGACGTACTTCTCATATGTAAGTATAGAACACTATTAAGATAAATACATAGATTTTCTTAAAATTATATTCATATACAATTAATATTTGATATACTTATATACATATACTTATATATATATATATGCCATGATATATGCGGCATACAATAATAATATCGTATTTTAAGATCTACAATTCAGATTACATATAAAACAAATCCAGAGTCTCCTGCATTATATTGGCTAAAACCGGAGCAAACTTCCGATGGTACACATCACCTCTTAATATCTAACAGCAAGGTGAATTATATAAATAAATAATATATTTCTTCTGTAATAACGTACGTATTGTACATACGCATCAAAATTTTCAGCTTACATATGCCAGAGCTATATTTCCCTGCCAGGATACACCCTCACACAAAATCTCATTTGGATGCAGTGTAAGAATTTAAACATAGTTACTATGCATTTTGTATTTATTTGTATATGTGAGCACAGTGATGTCTGATTGATCGATAATACTGATATTATTAATAGAAGTAATAAAACGTCAAAGTAAAAAGTATAACGTATTAGTGAAGAAAGTTTGAGCATATAAAATTGCAATTATAATTTCATGTTCTTTATATTTATTGTTTTAACCATTTACAGAATAGTTTATTTTCTATTCAATTTTTATTGATGTTTACTTTACACTTTTTAGATTGAGGTGCCTAGTGATTACAAAGTCAAAATGCCTGGGATTTATAGCAGAATAGATAAGCCTGATAATAGAAGTACATGCAACTTTTCTAAAATAACAAACATGCCATCGTATGCGATGTATATTATAGTAGGATCACTAAAAACGATCGTGAAGCAGAAGAACAAGAGAAGATGCAGATTGTTGGTTGAAAGGAACTATAATCAGGAGCGTGGAAAGGTTTATGGTGAAATAATTTTGGACGGGATCAATATCTTAAAGGAAAAATATGGTTTCAGCGGTAATATATCAACCCTATTTGTCGTTTCAGTTTATATATATAAATGCATATTCTTTCATAAAGAATTGTCAACTTTGTTATATTGCTATATATCTTATTCTTAGTATATTTATAGAATGATATTTGTAGAAAACTTTGATGTATGTGTGCTTCCACCAAATATACCGGAATTCGGTATGCAATGTCCTCACATGACATTCGTGTCGTCAACTACACTTGAGGATAATGTTTCTATAATGCTCAATACAATTGTTCCAAACATCCTTGAGAGCTGGATAGGAAGACGAGTTACGATTGCAAGTTTCCAACATGCGTGGTTGATTAAAAGCTTTAGTACCTTTATTTTCAGAAACCATGTAAATGATATAATAGCAGACCGCAACGAAGATATGCAAGAATTTCTAAAACTAACGAGTATTAACAACCTTACGAATATGCAGGTAAGTTATTAATTTTGCTTGGATAAAATTATAAAAGGAAATATATTGAATATATTGATTGATAATATTATTTTCCACTTCAAACGTGAGCGCGCATACTCATATATAATGTATTTCTACATTACTATTACACTATTTTTTGAAACTGCATTACAACTATTACAGATCAATGTCATACTAGTGCCCGACAGTTGGAAAGATTTACTTCATTGTAAGAACAAGTACGTGACGGAAAAAGGATGTTTGTTTCTTATGCATTTACAAGAAAAATTAGGTGGAGCCTCAGTTTTCATACCCTTTGTTAAACATTATTTAAATTGCATGAAATCTGAATCTGAAATCATAACGACTAATCATTTTAAGAAACACGTGTTTGAATCCTTTAAGAATAGAACCGAGGTAACATGTTTTCTATTCAAATAAACTATAGATATTATATTAATTTTAGTTTATTAAGCACCAAATAACAACTTTTATTTTGTATGTGACTAGGTGTTGAATTCTGTAGATTGGTTTGAGTGGGTTTATCGATCAAATTTACCAACTTCCTATTCCATAAGCATAAACAAAACTGATTGGCACCGTCTGGCTGATCGGTGGATCGAAACAGAAGCACCAGAAGAAAGGGTGTTTGATCAGAATAAAGGCGTCGACTTACAAGATGCTAATGCTCTTATTAAAATAGAATTTTTAAACTATGTGCATGCATCGCCTACGGTTCCGACGAAGCAGAAATTAGAAATGCTACAATATGCGTTCAGGGATCAGCTGCAGGATATTCGTGAAATAAAGTAAATATGTTTTTCTATATTCAGATTGTTTCGCAATTGAGCATAACATTACACGCACGAATCTCGCAGGTTCCTTTGGTTGCGCCTGTGCCTCAAAAATCCAGAAATGTGTAAGGCCCAAGAAGCTTTAGATTTTGCCCGCGATTATTGTATGCCAAGGTATGCCTGCTCAATATTCCGCGATGTGTACAAATGTTCAGAGACGAGTCACTTAGCCACCAAATGGTATAATGATAACGTAAATCTTTCAAAAATGGTTCCTGAAACTAAAATGGAGTTAATTCTTGAAACTTTAACTAGTACAACTGTATGAAAGGGTTGTCGTCTATTGACGACAGCCGTAGTTAAAGGGTTAATAATGTTTAATTGGACGATACAATATGATTATACGACGAATTCCTATATATATTAACTGCCACATGATAAAGTTCAAATAAGTTTGTCACCTGATTAACACAATGTATAAATTACGTTGTTATTATTCTATGACTCAGGCCGGCGATCAGTTTACAATTTTCGGCCGATATTGTCTACTGTTAATCTCACTTCTCTCTTATTTCGTAGCATATAATATCATACATGTTTTGTTCACTGAGCAATAAGAGGCTCCAACTAAGGGAAAATATTAATTAGCTATAAATTGTGTGTGTGGGACTTTGGTGAGTGGTGGCTCGCGCGTTGTTTACCGGTCATAATTGTTATTATATATATGTATAAATATATATATATAATATTACATAAATTATATATCTAAAATGTATATAATTATATGATATAATATATATTATACATATATATAATTCTATAATATTTAATATGATATTATCTAGTGATTTATATAATTTAATTATATAATTAAATTATATGCAATATATAATTATATAATATTTAATTATTTAATATTGTATTATCTTTTCCACACACACACACACATACTATTTAGAGCTAATACCTGAGCTCAAGCGTCTTCGTGTTTCCGCGAGCAGCCTAGATGCTACGAAACGAGAGGAGTGAGGATAGCAGTAGTTATATAAGGTGGGCTGAAAAGTGCAAACCAGCCGCAGGTTTGTTATTCTATAACGTAACAATTTATATTATATTCTCTCCCATATGCATACAGTTTAAAATTTAGTAACTACTATTTGAAATTTATTACAAACAAATATTTAAGAGAAAAATTTAAAAAAATAAATGTATTAGAAGAATTTCTTTTGTGTAATTTTTTTGCATAATATCATCAGTATAATGATAATGTCATCAGTATCTTTTTAGAGCCATATAATTTTCTTCTGTTCGTTTAGCTATTCTGCATAGAGATATTAAAATAAATATTAAATACAAAAATTAATTTACGAAATATTTTGTATTGTATATTAGTGGATTTTGATATATAATGTGTCAATAAATAAATATATTGTAAAATTTGTTGTTTTTTTTTATTTTGATATAATTAAGTTATTTATTGTTATTTCAATTATTCTTGATTGAAGTATGTTACAAGATATATATAATTTTGTTTAAAAAACACGTATATTTAGTAATGGAAGACGCATGGTTTACAGAATTTATTTCCGTTTTCAAACTTGTCTTTTCAAACAATATAACTTAACTTAAATATATTGTTCTGCATTCAAATTATTAAAAATTATTTTACATTTTTCTAGCTACTAACTTTGCACATGTAAATATACGTACATACACATGCAGTACTATACGTGTAGTAATATATCACCATCAATTCTTTCTGCTGTAAAATACTTATTTTATAGTATATCAATAAGTATACAGTTAAAAAATATGCGATTTAAAATAGGTATTATGCACATGTACTTCGTTATTCATCATATAATTGGTGAGATAATGACTTTACGCATAAAACGCATAAATAAGTTAATAATTTTATTATGTGGAATCTATAAAACGTATAATTTTCTCTTTATTTGCCAAGTGTCATAGAAATGACAATTTACTTCGAAAACAAAATAATGATCTGGAGAATACGCAATTCTTTTTGTGCGCGCTTTATGGCTATATTTTGTATAACCATTAAAATTTAGAAAATTTATACAGATTTGTAATAATTTCGAGATGATAGAGTTCTTATAGCTTACTTCCATGTGTCATCTAAGCTTCTATTGCTCGACAGTGGCGTATGTTGCTACGGTGCCTACGTGGGTATTCATTTGATCAGCAGATTTGTAAAATATGGTAAATACGCTTATTTTCAGCGTACGATCAGATACTTGATTCGAAAATGAATATTGTAACGCCTAGATATCTCGCAGATTTATTCTGCTGCGTTTGTGCATTAAAAGTTGATAAACCATTTAAACCTACTGCTTTGCGGTTTGCTTGCAAATATTGTTCGCCGAAGTTTGTCAGCCCAATATTGCCAGATTTGTACGGACAGATTTGTGTGAAACAGCGATTACTTGGTATAAAAAATTTTACATGTATATAATATATATTTAAATAACACACTCTCCATATATAACAGAGTGACGTTAAAAGATGACATTATGACGCCTAGTTTGGTCTATTAGACGTCACTAGCCGTCACTTTATCATCATTCTGCTATATGGGTATGTAAATCAAAAAAAAATTAAAATTCGTTCAAAAGTTGATACGACATAATTATGTAGCGATTAAAGAATTATGTTTCCCTGTGAAGTAGCAAAATCAATGTTATATTTTCATATACAATTTACCTTATATTTTAGTAATCGTTATATAAAACATTATTCGTTACAAAGGAAAAATGCTTCATAGAAAGGTTCTTTGTAGTTTAAAAAAAAAGTTAATGTCGCCAATATTATTATAAAAAACCCATAATAATTAAATTGTATAATTTCTTTCATATAATTTTGTCCTTATATCTATGTGTACTATCAATATATGTGTATATAATAAACCAGTATATGTGACAATAAGATTTAAAGTACAAAATTTCTTTAGGACTATTTATACAAAAAAATGACATTACATACATTGAAAATTAAAACGTATATCCATATAATTATAAACTGTCAAAGTATACGAAAAATAGATACGGTACCTATATAATTAAAATTATGGTGTTTAAAAAATACATATATATAATTATTCAAATTTATATCTATATTTAAAAAAAAAAACGGAAATATATGTACATCTAATATTTTCTTAATAAAATTATTATTATATATATTATCGTTACTTATACATTGCTATATTGCTGTATATTTTTATGTAAAAACGATATAAATTGCATGCGCATCACTCTTGAAATGTGTAAAATTTTTATTGTGGGCAACAATTGATTTTACATATTTATTGAGTTTGATTTGCCAACGTATTCAACCGTTTATATATGTGAAAGTCACAACGTTTTGAATACTCGATACTCAAAAATAAGCAAACTCATATGTTGTCAAACACAGGATAATACGTACGTGGAAGATAGACTACAGTAGGAAGTAGGGTAGTAGGAGCGTAGGAGGTCAGATAGAGGGGAAAGAGAGCGAGCTATACTGTGTTCTGGAAACAAATTTGATGGCATTACGTATTCTATTGCCGATACTCATTTGGAAAGGTTCACACAAATTTTCAAATGGCTCAGTCCACGAGTGCTCAGTCGCCTGCAGTTCCGGAAGATGTGCATTCTTATGCGAGACCATTAGGTATGTTAATTACTTTATTAGTTATATCAGTACAATATTAAATATTAAACATTTATTTTCGTTATTTTCTCGAAAAAATAAAACACTGATATCGATTATAGTTTATCAGCATTGAAAGGTGACGCACTGTCGCTCGTATTTCTAGATATTTAAATAATCCGCAATTTTTTAAATTATATCATTGTTTCGCTTCACTGTAGTATTCTAAGTTTTTCCTTATGCAGAAAATATATGTCAAATATTTCATATCACTTGCAATTTCTCTACTAAGAATAATCCTATATGGATCTAATGTTATATGTTTAAATTGCAATATGTTATTTCTTGTCACGTACTTAGAGGTTCACACAAATTTTCAAATGGCTCTGTCGCCTCGAGATCCGTATTCTCATTCGAGACCAGGTATGTTAATTACTTAATTAGTTATATTAATACAATATTAAATATATTAAACATTTATTTTCGTTGTTTTCTCAAGAAAATAAAACACTGATATCGGCTAATTATACATCATATATCAAGTTTATCAACATTAAAAGGAGACACTCTGTCGCTCGTATCTCCAGATTTTTAAATAATTCACAATTTTTTAAATTATGTCATTATTGTTTCACTGTAACGTTCTAAGTGTTTCTTTAAATGTAAAAAATTCATGTCAAATATTTCATAACACTTTTGCAATTTCTCTTCTAAAAACGATTCTGTACGATTCTATACGATTCTGCAAAGATATATATTTGTAACGATAATGTATTAATTGTTTCTTGTCGCGTAAAATACCTTTAATTATTATTTGTATATAGTCTCGTTAAATATTTGAATATATTTTAATTTCTACAAACTGCTATTTATTAGATCAAATTGCTGTAACCTCTACTACCTTGAGATTATCCGTAAATTTTCAACAAAACGTTCTTGAGGGCCACGCACTAATAACAATAGCCAAACATGACCTAGGGTGTGACAAATTAGTTAGTAAACATTTTCTTTTAATTTTTATGTATATTTCCGTTTATCATTAATGTTTAATATCGAGCAATTAGATTTTAGATACCTACGGACTTGAAATAACTAGCGTCAATTACTGTTATCGTGGGGCAAGAGGAGAGTTACACAGTCACCTTGACATTGAAAATAAAGAATCTAGTATGTTTGGAAGAAAATTGACTATTACGATACCGAACATGTATGAAATAGCACCGCCAACAACCGCGAAGAGAGCGCGAACTACTTATTCTGACGACCTAACTAACAATAAGTATATAGAATATTTTTGACAAATGCATAGATTTCTCGAAATTATTGATACAAATATTTGATATAATATATGGCGATATCGTATTGTCGCAGATTTATAATTGATATTAATTATAAAACAAGTCCAAATTCTCCTGCATTTTATTGGCTAAAACCGGAGCAAACTTCCGATGGTACACATCACCTCTTAATATCCAACACCAAGGTGAATTATAAATAAATATTACATTTCTTCTGTGCTAACGTGTATTGTACGTACAAATCAACATTTTCAGCTTACCTATGCCAGAGCTATATTTCCCTGCCAGGATACACCATCACACAAAAGCGATTTCTATTTAGAGGTAAGAATTTAAACATAGTATGCTATGTAAGTACAGTGATGTCTGATTTATCGATACTGATATTATTAATAGAAGTAATAAAACGTCAACGGAGAGTATATAACGCGTTAGAGTGAAGAAAGTGTGAGCATATATAGAATTGCAATTATAATTTCATACATTTTGTATTTACTGCTTTAACTATTATTACAGAATGGTCCTATTCAATTTTTATTGTTAGTTACTTTACATTTTTTAGATTTCTGTACCAACAGTTAACCCAGAATACACAGTTTTGATGCCTCCGATATGGCGTACGCATATCACTGAGAGTACTGGCGAGGACTCGCGTACGATACACAAAGGTCGAGTGAGAGGCATACCATCGTATGCGATGTATATTATTGTAGGTTCACTAAAAAAATCTCCAAGAACATCATTCGGTTATTACCTAAGATTGAACTTGTGGGCTGAAAGGAAATATATTCGGCAGATTTATAAGGCTCTTAAAAAAATTGGGCAGCCTATGTGGCGTACCTTAAGCGATTTGTATGGTTTCGAGGGTAATACATCAACTCAATTTGTCGTTTCAGTTTATATGTATAGTGCATCTTCTTTCATAAGGAATTTTGTCAATTTTAATTGTTATATGACTATCTTATTTTTAATAGATTTATATAATGATATTTGTAGGTACATATAATGTATGTGTGCTTCCACCAAATGTACCGGAATTCGATATGCAATGTCCTTCCATGACATTTTTGTCGTCAACTTTACTTACTAACCAAAATTTTGTGGAAGATCGACTTCATCAATCTATGAAGAATACAATTCTTCAAAACATCCTTGAGAGCTGGATAGCAAAGCAAATTACGATTGAAAATTTCCAACACTTGTGGTTGATTAAAAGTTTTAGTAAATTTATTTGTAGAGACTGTACAAATGAAATAGTCGACAGAAAAGTGCAAGAAGTTCTAGAAATAAAGAGCTTTAACAATCTGCAAAATATGGTAAGTTATTAATTTTGCTTGGATAAAATTGCAGAAGGAAATATATTGGATACATTAATATTGATAATATTATTTTCTTCATACATGCGCGCGTACTCACATATGTATTTCTACATACCTACGACACTATTTTTTGAAACTGCATTACTATTACAGTTACAACATCCTGACATTTCTGGCTTAGTACTCAAGCCGGGTGTTTTGCCCAAGAATATGATCAACTACGTGTCAGAAAAAGGATATTTGTTTTTGAATCACTTACAACATGAATTGGATAACCCCGCAGATCTTATACGATTTGTTAAACGTTTTTTAGCTAATTGCTTGATTGAAACTGAAAGCCTAACGACTGATCAATTTAAAACACACTTGTGTACATACTTTGCCAATGCCGGTGTAGAGTACATTAACAAGGTAACATATGTTTTCTATATACAAATAAACTGTAGTTCTTAATTTTAGTTTATTAAGCAGCGAATAACAACTTTTATCTTGTGGCTAGTTAAATTCTGTAGATTGGGACGAGTGGTTTTATACACCAGGTCTCCCATCTGACTATAATCGCAGACAGGAAATTAATTGTCACGGTGTAGCGCAGTATTGGATCAATCAAAGCGAACCGGAGTTTGGACTGTTTCTCAATATACAATCGGAAAATGATATTATTAAAATAGAAATTTTGAGGTATCTGCATGCGCATGCATCGCCTGAAGTTCTAACGCGGGGCAAGTTAAAAATAATACGAATAGCGATTAAGGAAGACCTGGCGTGTAATAATTGTGAATTAAAGTAAATATGCTTTTCTATATTCAGATTTGTTTCGCAATTGAGCAACATTACACACACGTATCTCCGCAGGTTCCATTGGTTTCGTCTGTGCTTCAAAAGTAAAGAAGCGGGTGAACAATCGGCGGGTGAACCATCGGCGGGTAAACAATCGGCTAAGGAAGCTTTATACTTTGCCCGCGAATTGTATGCCAAGTATGCCTGCCCAATATTCCGCGATATTTACACACAGACAGAGACGCGGCAAGTGGCCCACAAAGAACTTAACGATGATACAAAAAGACGTGAATTTATTTCTAAAATGCTTCCCGAAACCAGAGAGGAATTGGTCGGATTGGACCCCATTTTTAATGTACGTGAAAATAGTTAAATTAGAGGATACAATATGATTATATGACGAATTCCTATATATATTAACTGGAAGATGATGTAGTTCAAATAAGTTTGCCACCTGATTGATACAATGTATAAATTACGTTGTTAATATTCTATGACTCAGGCCTGCGATCAATTTACAATTTTCAGCTGATATTGTTTACTGTTAACCTCATTCCTCTCGACGTTTCGTAGCATATTTCATACACATATGTTGTTCACAATTAAGGGAAGATATTTATAGCTATAAATAATATAAATCGTATGTGTGTGTTGGACTTTGACGAGTGTGTCTCGCGCGCTGTGTTCACTGGTCGTAATTATTATTATGTATATATGTATATGTATAATATATATGTATAATATTACATAAATATTATATATATTTAAAATATATATAATTTTATAATAGAATATATTATACGTATATATATTTATATAATTAAAATATATATGCAATATAAAATTATTTATAATATGTAATATATATTGTATTATCTCCCCCACACACACACATACTATTTAAAATAGATAAGATCCTTTCCTTCGCCAGTAAAAGCCAGTTGTTTATACTATTTAAAGATTTTAAAGCTAATATCATCCCTGAGCTCAAGCGTCTTCGCGTCCGCGAGCAGCCTAGATGCTACGAAACGAGAGGAGTAAGAACAGCAGTAAGTATATACCTAAAGGTTGGCTGAAAAGTGCAAACCAGCCGCAGGTTTGTTATTCTATAAAGTAACAATTTATATTATATTCTTTCCCATATACATACAATTTATAATTTAGCAACTACTATTTGAAATTTATTACAAACAAATATTCAAGAAAAAAATTAAAGAAATAAATAAATTAGAAGAATTTCTTTTGTGTAATTTTTTTGCCTAATATTATCAGTAATGATAATGTCATCAGTATTTTTTTAGAGCCATATAATTTTTTATATGTACTTCTGTTTCTTTAGCTATTCTGCATAGATATGTTAAAATAAATATTCAATACAAAAATTAATTTACGGATTATTTTGTATTGTATTCTAGTGGATTTTGATATATAATGTGTCAATAAATAAAATTAATATTAATGATATTAAGGCTCTCTTGAAATCATGCTTCGTTATTCATCATATAATTGGTGCAGATAATGACTTTATACATAAAACGCATAAATAAGTTAATGATTTTATTATGTGGAATTAGGGAATGATACAGCGAGAACTCGCAATCGTCGACCGTACTCGCGATAAAGACTACTTTTGATGCAGGACGGTTGGCGGGTAGGTGGGTGGGAAAACAAATATTGCCGCGCGGGTAATTGCTGATGAGAACACGACCGTGGGACATCAATCTCTGGAGTCCGACCGCGCCGTGCGTTGCTTAGTACGTTACTCTCAAATTCGAACGTTCTTTCGGCTACATCGCTACAATGCTGTATGTACGCGCAGTACGCATACGTGCATATACGGCAGTTCTTCTCCTATTTATTTGACGGATACTCGCATTGACTTGGAGCGCAGCGTCCCATTCTGTCCCCACAGTCGAACACGCTTCTCTTTCTCTTTTATTGTTAATATATTTTATCTTTGTCCTTGGCCCGTACACCGAACATCCTTCTTACGAATTCCTCGGCCAATATACTTATAGGTACCTCGTGTCGATTTTCCCACGTTGAGATTTCCGCTCAATTTTCGAACTGCGTCTAGCTCACGTTGGTTTACACTGTGTGAGATCGCTCTCGTAAACTTGAATTTTTGCGTGAGGGAAATATATATTTAAACTCAGCGAAAGGGTGAGATATGACAGTTGCTTGTTTTACTTAATACCATTACAGCGCGTAAAAATTATACTTTTAACCGCTGGTGTCCAATATAAATCGCGACATACTAAATAAATAAATTCCTGCGACTTATTTTCTTTTCTATTGTATATTTTTGTTGCAAGACATTATTTATAACGTTTGAAGATATTAGTACACAGCAAAATGAGACACAAATGAAAATATGATAATCCGAGTCACGATGCCCGGTGATCGTTCCCGAATAAACCTAAGCTCTGGTCAACAGGGATAATGGCTCCTGCACACAGGACGCGGCAACGCTAGGGAATAACTCGTGGCTCACGCGTTAGCTAATCAAAGTTGGATCGAGTTTAAGTGGAGAATATTGTCACATTGCCACGAATATCCTATTAGCTTCATTTCACCGCATTAACATAAAGAGAATTTTATTTCGATTTAAAAAAATTAACAATATATATTAAAAATCACTGCACATCAATATGATTTTAAATATTGATCCTCAAAATATGAGAAATAAATAAATGAAATAATTAAAATTATAAAATTAATATATATATGTATGTACATATATACATATATATATATATATACATATATTTATCTATATTTAGATATTATACATTTAAAAAGAGAATAGACATGTTATATACTTAATTCTTTTCTTAATTATATTATCCTAATATATAATTTTGTATATTGCTATATATTACAGTATACATCGTGCGCCGTTAATAAAAATAAATCTTTATTGTGCTAAATTTTTCTTAATAAAATTATTATTATACATATTTTCGTTACTTATGTATTTGCTATATTGTAGTATATTGTTATGTAAGAACAGTATAAATTGCACGCGCATCGTGAAATGTGTAAAATTTTCATCGTTTGCAACTGATTTATTGTTTGCAATTGATTTTACACATTGATTGGGTTTGATTTTCCCAACGTATTTAACCGTGTGAAAGTCACAACGTTTTGAAATAATCGATACTCAAATAAGTAAACTCATATGTTGTCAAACACGGGATAATATGTACGTGGAAAATATACTACAGTAGAAAGTAGGAGATCAGATAGAGGGAAAAGAGAGCGAGCTGTACTGTGTTCTGGAAACAAATTTGACGGTATAAAGTTTATCTATTGCCGATACTCATTTGGAAAGGTTCACACAAATTTTCAAATGGCTCAGTCCACGAGTGCTCAGTCGCCTGAAGTTCCAGAAGATTTGTTTTCTTATGCGAGACCATTAAGTATGTTAATTACTTTATTAGTTATATCAGTACAATATTAAATATTAAACATTTATTTTCGTTATTTTCTCGAAAAAATAAAACACTGATATCGATTATAGTTTATCAGCATTGAAAGGCGACGCACTGTCGCTCGATTTTCTAGATATTTAAATAATCCGCAATTTTTTAAATTATATTATTGTTTCACTGTAGTATTCTAAGTGTTTCTTTAAATGCAAAAAATATATGTCAAATATTTCATTCTTGCAATTTCTCTACTAAAAATAATCCTATATGGATCTAATGTTATATGTTTAAATTGCAATATGTTATTTCTTGTCACGCACTTATAATTATTTTTTATATATAGCCTCGTTAAATATTTGATTATATATTTTAATTTCTATACATTTTTATTTATTATTAGAACATGCTGCTGTAAGTCATACTGACTTATTTTTAAAAGTGGATTTTGAAAATAATGTTCTTGACGGAGTAGCAACACTGCATATAGACA
The DNA here is from genome assembly GCA_035220615.1 of Leptothorax acervorum. Taxonomy (NCBI): domain Eukaryota; kingdom Metazoa; phylum Arthropoda; class Insecta; order Hymenoptera; family Formicidae; genus Leptothorax; species Leptothorax acervorum. The sequence continues at coordinate 423,588 of JASTWQ010000030.1, read as the reverse complement.
CGAAAAAATCCAAGTATAACGAAGTTGTTAGTAAACATTTTCTTTTAATTTAAGTATATATTTCCGTTTATCATTAATGTGTAATATCAAGCAATTAGGTTTTAGATAACTACAAACTTGAAATAATAAGCGTCATACTGTCGATGACTAAAATACCTTTAGAATATGAAGCAGAAGCAGAGAGTAATAACTTTGGCAGTAAATTTATTATTAAGCTACCGAACGTGGGTGAAAGAGCAAGTACTTCGTCTCACCGAGGTACTTCTCATACGTAAGTATAGAACACTATTAAGATAAATACATAGATTTTCTTAAAATTATATTGATATACAATTAATATTTGATATACTTATATACATATACTTATATATATATGCCATGATATATGCGGCATACAATAATAATATCGTATTTTAAGATTTAAAATTCAGATTACATATAGAACAAGTCCAGAGTCTCCTGCATTATATTGGCTAAAACCGGAGCAAACTTCCAATGGTACACATCACCTCTTAATATCTAACAGCAAGGTGAATTATATAAATAAACAATATATTTTTTCTGTAATAACGTACGTATTGTACATACGCATCAAAATTTTCAGCTTACATATGCCAGAGCTATATTTCCCTGCCAGGATACACCCTCACACAAAATCTCATTCGGATGCAGGGTAAGAATTTAAACATAGTATGCATTTTGTATTTATTTGTATATGTGAGCACAGTGATGTCAGATGGATCGATAATACTGATATTATTAATAGAAGGAATAAAACGTCAAAGTAAAAAGTGTAACGTGTTAGTGAAGGAATTGTGAGCATATAAAATTGCAATTATAATTTTATGTTCTTTATATTTATTGTTTTAACTATTTACAGAATAGTTTATTTTCTATTCAACTTTTATTGATGTTTACTTTACACTTTTTAGGTTGAGGTACCTAGTGGTTACAAAGTCAAAATGCCTGGGAATTGTCGCAGAATAGATGAGCCTGCTAATAGAAACCGATGTATATACGACTTTTCTGATATATCAAACATGCCATCGTATGCGATGTATATTATAGTAGGTTCACTACAAACGATGATAAGGCGGAAGAACAATATAAGATGCAATTTTTTGGCTGAAAGGAGTTATGATCAGCAGCCTGCAATTAGGCTGCGTCTTGATAGAAGTCTTCATAGAATTGTGGACGTGATCAATATCTTCAAAGTGGCATATGGTTTCAGCAGTAATATATCAACTCTATTTGTCGTTTCAGTTTATATATATAAATGCATATTCTTTCATAAAAAATTGTCAATTTTGTTATGTTGCTATATATATCTTATTCTTAATATATTTATAGAATGATATTTGTAGATTACTTTGATGTATGTGTGCTTCCACCAAATATATCGGAATTCGGTATGCAATGTCCTTACATGACATTCGTGTCGTCAACTACACTTGAGGACAATGAGTCTATAATGATCAATACAATTGTTCCAAACATCCTTGAGAGCTGGATAGGAAGGCGAGTTACGATTGCAAATTTCCATCATGTGTGGTTGATTAAAAGCTTTAGTACATTTATTTTTAGAAACCATGTAAATAATAGAAGTATAATAAAATGCAACGAAAATATGCAAGAATTTCTAAAACTAACGACCATTAACAACCTTATGAATATGCAGGTAAGTTATTAATTTTGCTTGGATAAAATTATAAAAGGAAATATATTGAATACATAGATTGTTAATATTATTTTCCACTTCAAACGTGCGCGCACATACTCATATATGTATTTCTACATTACTATTTTTTGAAACTGCATTACAACTATTACAGATCAACGTCACACTAGTACCCGACTGTGGGAATGTTTTACTTCATTGTAAGAACAAGTACGTGACGGAAAAAGGATGTTTGTTTCTTATGCATTTACAAGAAAAATTAGGTGGATTCGCAGTTTTCTTAGGCTTTGTTAAATATTATTTAAAAGGCATACAAATCATAACGGCTGATCATTTTAAGAAACACGTGTTTAAATTCTTTAAGGATAGAACCGAGGTAACATGTTTTCTATTCAAATAAACTATAGATATTATATTAATTTTAGTTTATTAAGCACAAAATAACAACTTTTATTTTGTATGTGACTAGGTGTTAAGTTCTGTAGATTGGTTTGCGTGGGTTTATCAATCAAATTTACCAACTTCCTATTCCATAAACAAAACTGATTGGCACTGTCTGGCGGATCGATGGATCGAAACAGAAGCACCAGAAGAAAGGGTGTTTGATCCGAATAAAGGTGACTTACAAGGTGCTAATGCTCTTATTAAAATAGAATTTTTAAACTATGTGCATGCATCGCCTACGGTTCCGACGAAGCACAAGTTAGAAATGCTACAATATGCGTTTCTGAATGACCTGCAGGATAGTCGTGAAATAAAGTAAATATGTTTTTATATATTCAGATTGTTTCGCAATTGAGCATAACATTACACGCACGAATCTCGCAGGTTCCTTTGGCTGCGCTTGTGTCTCAAAAATCCAGAAATGTGTAAGGCCAAAGAAGCTTTAGATTTTGCCCGCGATTATTGTATGCCAAGGTATGCCTGCTCAATATTCCGCGATGTGTACAAATGTCCAGAGACGCGTCACTTAGCCACCGAATGGTATAATCTTAATACTAACGTAAATCTTTCTAAAATGGTTCCCGAAACTAAAACGGAGTTGAAATCCATTCTTGAACCTTTAACTATGAGAACTGTATGAAAGGGTTGTCGTATATTGACAACCTTTAGTTGTTAAAGGGTTAATAATGTTTAATTGGACGATACAATATGATTATACGACGAATTCCTATATATATTAACTGGAAGATGATATAGTTCAAATAAGTTTGTCACCTGATTGATACAATGTATATAAATTACGTAAATTTTGTTATTATTCTATGACTCAGGCCTGCGATCAGTTTACAATTTTCGGCCGATATTGTCTACTGTTAACCTCACTCCTCTCGACGTTTCGTAGCATAATTTATACACATATGTTTATATCTATAAATAGTATAAATCGTATGTGTGTGTGTGGGACTTGACGAGTGTGCCTCGCGCGCTGTGTTCACTGGTCGTAATTATTATTATATATGTATGTATAATATTACATAAATATTATATATATTTAAAATATATATAATTATATAATAGAATATATTATACGTATATATATTTATATAATTAAAATATATATGCAATATAAAATTATATATAATATGTAATATATATTGTATTACCTCCCCCCCCACACACACACACACATACTATTTAAAATAGATAAGATCCTTTCCTTTGCCAGTAAGCCAGTTGTTTATACTATTTAAAGCTAATATCATCCATGAGCTCAAGCGTCTTCGCGTCCGCGAGCAGCCTAGATTCTACGAAACGAGAGGAGTGAGGATAGCAGTAGGCGGTAGGTACCTATATACCTAAAGGTTGGCTGAAAAGTGCAAACCAGCCGCAGGTTTGTTATTCTATAAAGTAACAATTTATATTATATTTTCTCCCATATACATACAGTTTATAATTTAGTAACTGCTATTTGAAATTTATTACAAACAAATATTTAAGAGAAAAATTAAAAAAATAAATGTTAATACATGACATTATCATTACTGATAATATTAGGCAAAAAAATTACACAAAAAAATTCTTCTAATAAAAAATTTTTTTGTGTAACTTTTTTGCCTAATATTATCAGTAATGATAATGTCATCAGTATTTTTTTAGAGCCATATAATTTTTTATATGTACTTCTGTTCCTTTAGCTATTCTGCATAGATATGTTAAAATAAATATTCAATACAAAAATTAATTTACGGATTATTTTGTATTGTATTTTAGTGGATTTTGATATATAATGTGTCAATAAATAAAATTAATACTAATGATATTAAGGCTCTCTTGAAATCATGCTTCGTTATTCATCATATAATTGGTGCAGATAATGACTTTATACATAAAACGCATATATAAGTTAATGATTTTATTATGTGGAATTAAGGAATGATACAGCGAGAACTCGCAATCCTCGACCGTACTCGCGATAAAGACTACTTTGGATGCAGGACGGTTGGCGGGTAGGTGGGTGGGAAAACAAATATTGCCACGCGGGTAATTGCTGATGAGACCACGACGGTGGGACATCAATCTCTGGAGTCCGACCGCGCCGTACGTTGCTTAGCCGGCTCTCAAATTCGAACGTTCTTTCGGCTACATCGCTACAATGCTGCATGTACGCGCAGTACGCATACGTGCGCATACGGCGGTTCTTCTTCTATTTATTTGACGGATACTCGCACCGAATTGGAGCTCAGCGTCCCATTCTGTCCCCACAGTCAAACTGCACGCTTCTCTTTCTCTTTTATTGTTAATATATTTTATCTGTCCTTGGCCCGTACACCGAACATCCTTCTTACGAATTCCTCGGCCAATATATAGGTATAGTACCTCGTGTCGATTTTCCCACGTCGAGATTTTCGCGCAATTTTCGAACCGCGTCTAGCTCACGTTGGTTTACACTGTGTGAGATCGCTCTCGTAAACTTGAATTTCCGCGTGAGGAAAATATATATTTGAGCTCAGCGAAATGGTGAGATATTATACTAGTTGCTTGTTTTCCTTAATACCAGCAGCGCGTAAAAATTATATATTTTTAACCGCTGATCCAATATAAATCGCGACATACTAAATAAATAAATTCCTGGCTTATTTTCCTTTGGTTAAAAAGAAACGCGTTTCTCGGAATGCCGTGTGCAGTGTTCCCCAAATTGCCAGACAGAGATGTTTGCCGTGTTTTAAGATGTGGTCTGCGGAAAATAAGACCGGTGACGGGGACGCAACGAGACGCGGAAGTTTAAAATATCTGCAATAAAAATGCGGCGACAATATACGGAACGGTGTAAAAAGAAAGCGTTACGTAAGGTACGCCCTCGGAAAATATTAGCGCGGGTATATAATAGAAACACGGGCAATATTTTCTTGCGCTTTACACGGATGGAGACCACTTACGTGATGTGCGTGTTAAACGTGTTAGGCGACTAGAGGGAAGAGAGAGAAGAAGAGAGGGGGACAACGGAAGCGATTCTCTGGGTACAAAGTAGCAAAGCGATTTATTTCTGTTAAACGCAATCGATCGGCAGCTAGACAACGCGACGCCTTTCGTACAAGGTGTCGCAAAAATTAACCGGCCGTTGCATGATAGTTTCTCCACCTACCTCGATTCTCCTCATTGACGCACGATCATCCCGCCCGGCCGCTCTCGCACTCTCGCGGCTCGATTTCCGCTAGACTCACCCGTCGCCCGGAAATCGAGCTCGGTTGTCGGGAGTTGGTCTCGCTCGTGGCATCCTTTTCTTTCTTCTTTCTCGTTCCTCTCCGAATTCCTCTCGAGCGAATTGTCGCGATGTTCTGCGACGTGAATTACGTCGATAAAAGAATCCGACGCTATTCGAGTTGCACAAAAAAAAAAACGCCCGCGCCGCTGCGAATTCATACCGATTCCTTCGGAAGCGATGTCGCAGGTTTACGCAACCGATCCAGGAGTAGTAGACGATTCGTTGCTCAGGCATAGATATGGTTTTCTGATGGAGAACACTTGCAATCTCGGCCGCTTTGATATTGAAATTTAGGAAGCTGGGAATGTTTTCTACCGCGCACGATTCGTAACATCGAGAGAGAAACGAAGGATGATGCAGTCATGTAGTGTAATAAACGACAAAGCATTCTGAGAGAATCACTTTATATGCGTATATATATTTATCTGTCATATATAATAAATATATTATTACCTCGCAATATACGTGCATTAGCATCGGCCATATCTTATAGTTCTGTCCGTTCCGTGAGTGATACGCATCCATAACGAGCTGCGAATATGTCCGACGACGTAAGACGTAGAGACGTTGGAAACAATGCGATCTCTTAGGACAGGGACTTCCGGCACGTACGTGGCGAGACAGTTGGGGAAGTAATTCGGATAGGTTTGCGATCAATTGATAACGAAAGTCGGAGTCGAATGTGCCGCGCTTCGACAAGTTGGGACAGATAGTGCGAGGCATATGTTTTCGTTAACCACTGTTTATTATTTAATTCGGAGATTTGTTATTCAGGACAGCTGTGCAACATTCGTTTGTACCTTTGTACCTTTTTCGTAATGAATATACAAGCTGCCCCGGGCGTGCTGATAGGCAAACACGTAGCGTTATCAAACTCAGAGTCGATCAGATAATAATAAGTCATTAACAAGGATCCATTTATTGCCATTTATAAAACGTTCATCGCTCAAGAATAATTTTTATTTTAACAGAACTCCTGACGCTGATAATATATTCAACTAGATACATGGAACGAAATTCGAAAAGTTGCGAATATAGCAGCAATTTCTTTTCGATCAATTTTTTCTGTCAAAAGAAGATTTATCATTAATCGCTTGAGAATAATTTATTTCAATAAAATTTTTACATCTAACGCTGATAATGTATTCAATGAGATATTAAATAAAACGAAATTCGAAAAGTTGCGAACATAGCAGTAATTTCTTATCGATGTTTTCTTACCGAGAAAAAATTAATTTGAATCTTTGTGAAATAACGCCACGAGTCCGCCCCTCTCCAATTCTGGAATATAAGTCCTGCATATAAACCGAAATATAATCAAGCAAATCTCATTTGGATAAATGGAATTAAATGAAACAGCGAATGCGGGCGCGTATATATGAATTTGAGTGTATTACTAACATACGTTCCGGAAATTAATTTGAATAAATTAAATTTACGTTTAATTTAATTGAATCTTGCGTTCGGACTAATTGTCCGTGTCACTGATCATATTGCGAGATGCAAAATGATTGATTTATAAAATAAATGGCGCACGTAGATTTTGTACGACACTCTTTACTTTCACATGAAGGATCATTATATCTCGCAAGCGACGCGAAGATGAGAGTTATTAATTGGAAACAGTATTCGCGCGAAAATCGATACGACACAACGTTCCTACGTTCCTGTTCTTACATTCGTAAAATGGCGATGTTAATCTGACCTAATCTAATAGTTAAAGTAGTGCATTAATAATTAATTAATAATTAATAGACGATTAAATTTGGTACATTCACAGTGTAATATAGTATAGATTGGAATGTTGTGCATCATTGTGATACGCTTCTAATTTGTGGTGACGCAACATATAGAATTAGGAGTAGTTTTAACTTTCAAGGAGCGTTTAATATTTAGCAGTTGACACACTTGCCGTTACTCGCAAAATTATTTAAAACCAAACGAAAAGGATAGAATGTCGAAAGATTTTTATTTTTGTAACTATCTAATTACTTTTTCCGAGCGTTATACGATTATGTTTTTAGTACTCCAGTATGTCGGAAAATTATCTAAAGTGTTCAGAGGAAGATTATTTGTATTATCAAAATTATCTTGTAACAAAATTATCTTGTAACGTGAAATTTTCGTTCCATGAATGGAACGTTGGCCGTTAGTAGGTGCTGCAATATAATGTGCGTTTAATTGCTAATTAAAGTCCCTTTTCGCTTTTGTCGAACAAAGAGGGCAAACCAATTGTGCTAACACGCTTAAAATTCATATTTAACAAGATATATACTTACTTTCACGCGGGGGCGACTCAGGGCGCTCGAGAATATCAATTTCGTATCTTGAATGCTGTTTAGATACAGCGAAAATAAAAATTATTAGATCATTAACGACGTTAACGAGATTAGAGTCGATCGTCTTTCGGCGGGTTGTTACGGGTTCTTTTGTTCTTTGTTTTTCTTTCCCTTTTTTTTCTTTTACATTTTCGGTAGACGTGCTACGAGTCTCTCGATGACAGGACGATCGAATGAAGAGAGAAACTAAGAGAACTTAACTCGAATCATTTATCGCTTGCGAATGAAGAGCGGTGGGGTGCCTGGTTCTAACGTCGTTTCCCGAAGCGCAAGAAAACATGATCGACGTCTTGCCTCTTGACACCGCTGTCGTACCGCGGCAAGTTCTCCCGGTATTCTGAAAGCAATTCAAATGCGAGCCGCATAATTATCCCCATCGCCGTAATCAATCCTTCAGTTCGAGGATGCGGAACATGGGGTGGCGTATTCAGGCCCAGCATTTCAAAATGATATACTGGCAGAGTTTTCGAGCGAAACATAAATTGAAATAGCGAACAGCAATTGCGGAAAAGAGAGGGAAGAAGCGCGTGCGAGAAGCGTGTGCCTATGTTCATGCGTTCGCACAACATTAGCCTTTCGTCGTTCATTACATAAATTAAAAAGTCGTTCACCTCGCGGCGGTGCGCGGTGTGGCAGTAAAGCGAATAACTGATTCGGTTGTACAACAGGTAATTACCTCTGTCGTCGATAAAGTCATTCATGTCCCTGACGTCCCATATTCTGGCGATGGCGATGCAGATTTTACGCAGTCTGGGCGGAAGCTCGTCGAGAAATCCCGAGTTGCACTGAGCGGGCAACGCGGCGAGAGCTTCGCCGGACAGAACTGCCATGGTCGTCACGGACACGAGGATTATCAGCGTCGAGCTCATCATTTTTGGACTGTAAGGAAGAATACATTGCCGGCTTCCTTCAGCTTTGCAAGCAGAGGTGAAGTCGAAGGGAACGCATCGCGGAGGAAAGAGATTTGCCGAAACAGTAAATATAATAACTGCGTTGCAAAAAATTTCGTCAAGTGCTATATGGACAAAAAGATTTGTTAGAAAGACTAATCCTTCGCAGAAATAGCTTAGCGTTCTGATCTGCAAATCATTTTGTTCCAATAATAAATTTATTCTATCTTCTTTTCTTCCATTTTCTAATTTAATTAATTTTTTATACAGACATTTTAGCGACAATTATATTGTAATATAGGAAAACTGCGTTTGCCGCGAATATACTGTTTGCTTCAATAGCAAATTAACAACAACTTGACATTACAAGTTTCTATAGGCAAATTTATTCAGCAAAATTTCTTTTATCTTGCAAGTGAAACAGATTTTACTGTAACGTCGAACAATTGGTTGGTCGCAGCGAAATTTGTTCGCTCCCACATCAAACATACATAACAATATGCATAGCAAATATATGTAATTTGGCTGCGATCAAGCTAAATTATTTTCCTCCTGTCGTTAGACTTGTGCCGAATTGTAAGCCCATTCTGAATTCTATTTGAAATGCGGAAGAAAAGAACTCTGTAAAAAATTCGAAGCGCAAGAGGCCTATGAAAATGACGCGAACGTTTGAATCGTGAATCACGAGTTGCGAATTTTCCTGCTCCATTTCCCGGCGCTTTACAGACGCGTTACACACCGTATACAGAAGCGAGTGTCCGCATATATTGACCCGCGGGTATCGCGCGGCCCGACTTCCCGGCATATACGATTTCCTTGATGCGATAACGATAACGGCCACCTATTGAGGATTAGATGTCACGTTCACGTATCGACGTTCACGCAATCCGAACGGAAAGGGAATGCCGTAATGGTTCTCGGCGAGTCCCGCGACGTGCATATCTTGCGACTTGCGACATGGGCAAGCAGTTACGATACAAAGGGCGATTAGCCTTAAACTTCAGGCACAGCTGTCGTGACACCGTGTATACAAATGAACGGAGCCTCGACCGATAACGTAATGGTAATCAAAACATCCCTGTATATCTGTATAAAATATTAACTTGTAAAATTCAATCAGACACGTACGGAGTCGTCCGCGCAGGAACGTTTATTTTTTGTGCACTCCAATTTCGTGCGTTCAAACACAGTTTCGACAGCGATACCATTCCTAATTTAAATCAATATATAATTTTCAATTTAATCTGTAATTCAGTTTCAGTTTATTAACAAAATTTTCCTTTTTTAAAGTAATATCCTCTCTCGCATGTTTCAAGCTATGTAAAATGATTTTCGTATATGTCCAAGTGCGAGACACCAATAATATCTTTTTATCTCATGAACATCGTGCCATCTCGCATATGCGTGACTTTAACACGCGCGTGTCACGCTGCACATGGACCATGTATCATACCGAACCCCGATGTACCCCGTCGAGACGCGCGTAAGATGAATAGTTTGTGTATACGAGAGGAATGTTAGAGACGATAAGAGTCGTCCAAGAACAAAAGCCGGAGAATCGCGTTACAGAGAAGGCGATCTAAAAGTGCGTCAGGTAAATAGAACTTATTGATAAGAACAGGAGAGACCCTTACGAACGAATTCGAAGAGAGGGAAAAATCGTGTTACGCCCGTGCTTGGACTTTCCGATAGCCTTTACTTTGTTTGAATGGATAACGCCGACCGGGATCAGGTCGGAGCAAAAATTTCCATCGTGGACAAAGAGCGGATAAATTTGATATTCTCTCGTCTTTGTAAGAGGGAAAAGAACCGTGTCGTTCAAAAACGCGTTTTTCCGTTAAAATCTTATATATTAAAATTTTATAAGGTTCTACCGAAGTGACTCTCAAAAAAAACTTTCTTATATTAATTTCTCGCGTAAAAAAAGAATCCTGATGGCATTCGTTGATGCATGTCCAAAAATAAATAAGTTTTCTGTAGCTCTTTTTGAAAGAAAGTAATGAGAAACGTTCAATTATCCGTTAATTAATAAGAAACATGAGATACATTTCAGAAGATATATTCTCAGGTTATATCTATATGTTATATTATACTCGAATAATACCCTCAAGGATATCTCCTTGTGATCCGCACTAATGAGCAGGAAATTAATCTCCCTAAATTAACTGGTTACACGCGCCGGTCAATTTCACCATATACATCCCGAGATTCCTTATGATATATTATGTGATATATATGTGAACGTCGACTATATCGTCGGAATAATATTTTGCTATGCGGTTGCATGTGCGACGAGCGTGAATCGTATTACCTACAATTGTAGTACACGGATCGGAGCAAATAGGCAACCTGTTGCTGATTCGCCGGCGCTCACAGTTGATGAACCCGGTAATCGTGTTTTATGTATGCGAAGCGGAGTATCACATACGGAGAGACAGGTAGGATATACGGAGACACGTGTTACGACGCCGGAAGTAAATATCGCTTGAATAAACCACGCTGCACCAAGTCTCGAGAGAAGGAGAAGAAAGTACGCGTGTACCAGGAAATCCTGCTTTAACAGAGGCACCTTAAGATGCGCGTGAACTTTCAGGTAAGACTGAAATTTTTACAAGCGTTCGTCTTCTTGACAAATCTCTAAAAATAATCGCGCTTCGCTTAAAAGGGATAAAGCATTTAAAAATGAGATCAAAATATCAAACTCTTGTTATTTATTTTTTTAAGTAAATTCTTCGTATATTTTCCGTATATTTTAAACTATAATATATAAAATAATTTCTGTATATGTCTAACAATAAGTGTCTAAAAAAATGATTGAATGTATAGCCCTTTCGCGGATTAGAACAGGCAATGCATTTGCGACCGCGCAAATCACTTACCTATATACGTATATATATCCTGACTTATCCTTACGTCTACAAAATCCTATGTCAAAAATAAAGAGGGAAGAGCAAGTGGAAGGGTCGGGTGAGATTAACGATACGTCGGATCTCAGAATCGTACACACATAAAATAACGGGAGTCTTTTAAAGAGAAGTCTCTCTTAAGGAGAGTCACGTAATAGTTTTAAAAATTCAGATATTTTTTTAGGAATAGATAGGACAACGGAGAAGATTAAATTTAGCAAGCCTTTATGTCGTCAATGTATCGCACGTTGTCTCAGTTTAAATCAGGATTCAATTTTATTATATTATTTAATTTAATTTAATTTTTAACAGCTCTGACATTTTAGTAGAATATTGAAATTAAAACGCGACGATTTAGAGAGGCAATTGTAGCATTGTTTGCGTTCGCTTATCACCAACTGCGAACGCACGTACGTAAATATTGGCGATGCAACGAATAGGTAATACTACTCAATGCTAAAAACGTGCGTTTTCATATATTTCGATATACATGTGTCTCTCGATATGCGTAATTATTGCCTGCACTACGTACGTGACCTATGCGTTTTAGGCTTAACGCAATTGCAGTCACGAGAAAAAAACCCACGCATGGCAACGATAAAAAAATATAGCAATACGCATATGAGAATAAATCGAAATATTCAAGAGAGAAAGACTCTGGCGCATCGGAAACTCAAAGAAAGATAATGGCCGAAGGTAATTATGAAACTTTCGATTTTGTCGTGTTCTTAATTAAATGTTCTTAAGAGCGATTAGAGACGGATGAACGTCTTGATACCAAGATAATACCGCAATAAACTCTGATCGTCCTTTTTCGCGGCAGAATAGAAACGCTATTATTATTAACGCGAGATCATATAAGTTTAAAATTATAAGCAAAAAATATCGGATGTGTGTGCGAGAATTATCATATTATTGTACATATATATAAATATCTAAAAAATATAAACAGACTTTCGCGTTTACCTGCATTAATATATGTATTATAAAGGAAAAACGCTTAAGATATGTGAAATTTCTATAATAATAAAAATAATAACAAGCGTGCGTTAACATTAGGTACTTGCTTGAAGAAGCTGCGGACTGAGAAAATCAAAGGATACAAATTGAAGAAATAAATTTATGTATACAAAAGATATGGATATACAGAATGGATATACACGTATCATGTATGTTGTGCCCTGAAATCCCTCCTGAATCATTAATGCGCGAGTTACGTTATGCATACGCATAAGCATATGTGTACCTTGAAAATACCGACTGTGTTCGAAGTCCCTCTGCCTCTCTGATATCACCGGAATAATACATATCACGCGAAGCGTACATATTATGCGAATTGACTTCGCGTAGCTATATCTTTGAAGATGCGATGAAATATTAATACCGTTGAAATGGGCGGAGATGACGAGATGTTCTTTCGCTACCGCGAGCAATCACGCAGCTACGCAATCCGAAAGGATCGAAAATTTAGGATACCCTTCCTCGTATTTTCTCTTTCCTGGAGAACTGACTTTTCTCGTCAGAAAAGAACAAGAAAAAGATAACGGATTTAATTTAATAAAATAATTACTTTGTGCAAACCCGAAGTGACTGTTAATAGATTTAGTCAAGGAACAATTAGTCGAGATCGATTGGTGATAACGATATCTTTAAAACGTTTTTTGTAGTAATATTAATATTGCTACAATGAATATATTAAAAGATTATTATGTATATATAAATTATGTATTATGAATATATTGAATATATTAAAAGATTATTATGTATAATATACATAATAATCTTTTAATATATTCAAATGCATATCAAAAGTGAGAGAGAGAGAGAGAAAAAGAGAGTGAAGAAACCTCTCTCTCCAACGGTCGAAAGTTGATCCAAGATTCATTATTTCAATTTCCCTGAAATATTCTTAATTCTTCCTTCAACTGATAATCTCCTTTCGATATGATCTTGAATGATTTTGAAGGCATTGAGCTTTAATAACTCGAGATCGTAAAATGATAATCGAATTTTCAAAACTTTATTCCGAATTGACTGTTAAATATCTATATTCGCTGTATCGGAATTCCTGATTTACGCATCGCTGCCCCAATTTTTTCTCGACTGCCGATTTAATGCCTGCAGTATGAAATCCTGCAATCCTTCCTCCCAAACTCTCTCCCTCTCTCTTTCTTTCTTTCTTTTCTTATTTAGATATATCTATAACTGTCGCCCCGTAGCTCTGTTTTCATTGTCCATAGATTCTTGTAAAGTGAGTATAATATTATATTTTCGATATTTCTCTCATTAGAGATGTCGAAAATAATTTTAGGTGCAGAAGTAACAGAGATTAAGAAACTATTGAAAAAGATTGCCGACATCACAACTTTATTAATGTTCTCTGCATTTATACTTCTGAAAGTCAGTTTGTACCATAAACCTGGCGTATTTCGTACATTCTGCTTAATAGGATATCCTACACAAGCGCAGTAATTGTGTTACGTTACATGTGTTAGCTTAAATGTCACTTGTTTCCATTACGTCAAGTATTACCCACGCAATTCCAATAAGTCTGGCAATTTCGGCGAATAGAGAGAAAGAAAGGAGAGGAACGTCGGACATGAAATTCGCCTCGTAGGCAATAAGTCACTTACGTGGACGTAAACGTCCAAGAAAAACCCGGTGACACCCCTCTTCGTTTCACATTCCGAGAGGGGTGTCACATTCCGAGATAGCTGACTTTTCGTCTAGCGCTAGGTACCGTTTGCGTTACGTTTATTGTACTTTAAAGAGCACGGCTTTTATTAAATTGGGCGCTTTCTACCACCACGTTATAGCGCACACTGGCCGTTGTAAGAATCCATTAAGACGAAGAGAAGACTCACTTACAATGCTCTCTCTGACACAACCCTCTTCATACTTTTTAAACAAATACAATTTACCAGCGAGTGTTGAAGAAAGCTTTTAATGTGTCTAGCATGAGGAAATGTGGCATTAACGAGCCGTGTGTTCCTATTCGCTGAGATTTTCAACTTAAAATAATATTCTAACCATCTAAAATCGTCCTTCTTTATTGCGGATCGTTTTAATTACTTTTTCTTCTTTTAACAAAAGGAACGAATAATTCTTAAGCTTCTCAATGAGTAGCTGGAAGAATTTTACGGTTGTCAACGGATAGCGGAAATTATCTTAGCGCGAACGTCGTTATGTCGTTCGTAAGATAAAGTCAAACGGGCAACGAAACTGCATCACCGTTCGATCTTATCGTTTCGCGACTGCGATTCGAGGATCCAGCCTCTCCGAAACTCTCGCGTCGTTCCAGGATGAGATCGGGCGGCGAAACAGTCGTACTCGTTAAAACTAGCGCGATTTAATGCGGTGTACAGGGAATTTGCATCATTCGGCGCACGGGAAGATGTCCATGGACGGTATGAATGTTGATACGGCGCGGAATTACGAGTTTGTGTTCTCCCCTCGCCTCCCCTGCGTTGTATTACGATCGCGATTAAACTTGCAAAAGTTGCATATGGTATTAGAAACACTGCGAAGCACGCGCGCGTCGTGTGCGATGCGATGGCTCGCGCAACCCCTCCAGGCTGAAAGAGATTAGTGCACTCGGCGTCGGCGTTCGCCTCCGGGAAAGTTAGCATTAAAAATTTCGTAACTTTAAAACAAGACCTTCTCCCTGTCTCCCTTCTGCCCCTCGACCATTCACATGCGCGATATCAGCCGCGAGTTTCTCGCGGTTTCGAAATGCTACAAGAGTCTCGGTATAATAAGTCGGTCGCTCCGGGAGGATTTATCCCCCGTCGCGCTGTTCTTAAGCTGTCCGTAAGAAGGAGAGGGCGATTCTCAATATTTACTTCGATGAGAATGCCGTTCTCCGAGCCTGAAGTTTAAAGATTTGCCCTTTATGAGATATTGTTCGAAACTCCGTAATATACGGACAAGATATATCGCGCACAGTCGAACGATTAAGATTCGTGGGTGAGGAAATGGTACAATATTGTCTGTGAAAGGAAATAGGAAAAGGGTAAATATACTTTTGAAGGAAATCATATTTGCGAGATACGTTTCTCTGATCCGTTCTAAGATGCGCAGAAATAACAAAATCCTTGAGAGAAGATTAATTCGCATCTTCTCACGAGAAAAACAAAAAAACGTATATAGGTATATATGTATATATGTATATATGTATATATATAGTTGCATCTCTCTCGCAAAGCTGTCTTAAAACAACACAGCTAATTTACGATTTTTCCTTTTTATCATTTTTCATCCTTGCGGTGATTCCAATTAACGCGCCGGAGGGAGATAAAATCTAAAGAGTAACGAGTGAAAAGAAAAGATAAGCGTGTTGAATCGCGCACATAATTAATTAAGAGCTTGCGTTAATTGAATGCTAATGAGGGCGATATTTGTAACTGCCACATGTTACGTCTCGTTTACATGAAGCAAGCTTATAAATTATCGCGCGAAATCATAATGTAACGTGGATACAGGGAGAATTTGTTAAAACAATCCCGGTATACGATTCGTAATCCGACTGTCATGTTCATTCCGTGCGTATTGTAAAACATTCCATCGTTTCATGGACAATCAAATGCAAATTAAGAAACAAAAAACCAATTTCTCACAATTGATCGGCGTAGCACTTCCCTACCTTGTATAACGAATGCCAAAGTATCATAGGTAGTTGCTGGATTTATAAAACAGATTTATAAATATAGATACATATATAAAGTATAAATGTACGTCAATTTACAGACATTTTGGATCCTCATCAAAGCATTAATTATTTACGCATAAAACTGCGAAGCTATATTAAGCGTATTTATCACGACGGCATCGAAAGGCGGCACCAAATAGCGGTTTATCTTATTTCTCAAGATATCAATTTCCAAGTTCGACATTTTAAAAGTAGACGAGCTCTCACATCACTAAATAAAAATTGTCAAATAAAAATTGAAACGCTCGCCATCAATTTCATCGTAACGCCTTATTCGAATATGAACTTAAGATGTCCAACTTAGGAGTGGATCTTCTGAAAGATTAGGTGTGCCGCCACATTTGTATGAGCTTTTCGCGTTATTGGTATACGAGAAATATGTATAAACCTTCTCGAATTACCATAAAATTGAACACACAGCGTTTCCTATTTACAATTTAAAATAAATTTTTCTTTAATGAGGACAGTAGACAGATTACGATTTATCACAACTTTTCGAACTTCAGCATCTTGTATCGCGGTAATTAAATTTCTAATTAAAAGTTGGGTTAAAGTCCACTTCATGTTGAGCGCCAAATGTCTCACACTTGTCTCTCTCGAATTAAATTCGCGGAAAAGTTTCTCGTAAAAATCTCGTTTCCTCGTAATTCAAGAATTATTATGGCTCTAAAACATCTCTACCAACGAGAATCAGCTCGGAATTATTGGCGAAATATTTCTACTTTCCCTCAATTCTGAAACATTCTATGTGACGTAAAATATGGCTACTTAATAATGATATAAACGGAGAATCCGATTTGTATGCAGATGATGCAATATACACATAAAATTGTACCTACATCAAATGTTTGATCCGTATATAAAATAGTTTTTATCAGACGTCTCCGCCCGCGCGTCCTTCTACTCGTAAAATAAATTCATTGCCAATCGACAAGAACTTCCAAGGAAAAATGTCAAATAACAACGTGATCTTAGTAAATAAGAAGCACAATCAATTGATACCATAATACCGCTCTACGTTCCCTTTAAAAATAACAATTATCCGTATATTGGTTTCAAGGTTTAGAGTTTAGTAAGAAAATCATATTTATATTTGTATTAGCAAGGAGATTTTATCCTAACTTTATCATTTTTTATCCTTACTTCTCAATACATGCGCCAATAAAAAATAAGCGTGTGTTACGTAAACCGTGATTGAACGCAACCGTTACAAAAAAACCGTCGTTGAAACGAATTACGTTAGTTCGATCGTCTCAAAGCCGCTTTAACATTTCAATCCCTAATGAAATTATGTTCTTCGTGTGGGGGTGTACAAGAGTTATTCCTGGAAGAGAGTAGGTGGTGATATACCCGAGCCCTAAAATTAGGCAAACACGGAAACTTTCTCTATATTGTATAATATATCAAGTAATTATATTAAATAAGTTGCAAAGTCGTGAAGTTTCCATCTTTTAGAACATTGAAAAGTAAAATAGAAATGTCACTCGAAGAATTTCTACAATATATTTTATATTTTCATATAAACCGACTTCTTCGGAAATAAATTTTTAAACGTAAATTAACGGATGTAAATTTTTCAAACGTGACAGTACGAACCCTTAAGCACCGATACGTACTTCTGTGCAGAGTGTTACTCAATATCTCAATTATTACATAGAATATCAAAGCCTATTTATACATAATAAAATATATTTTATTTATATATATTAATTGTATATAATTTTATATATTACCGTGTACAATTACGATACTATATACAATTTTATATATTTATATAAATTTAATATATTTATATTATATTAACAGATCTACGTTAATAGGCCTGTGTGTTCGGTTTAGCTGAATTTCTTGCACGGTTAATCTTTTCTCTTTCTCTCTCCAATGTGAAAAGAAAAAGAGGAAAGAGATGAACCGTGCAAGAAGTTCAGTAAAATCTAAAACAAACAGGCCTAATATTCGACGTATCTCATCAGATTTGCGAATTCAAAGAAGATTCTGCAAGAGATATTACTGATACTCCGCATCGGTGCTCGAAGAAAAGGGAATCCGGCCATTACGATGCAAACATGGATCATATGGCATCTCATTTACCTTTTCCTTGAAAAATATTTTTCTTTTCGAGCAAGTTAAAATTAGATTTAAACGTTCAAACGGGACGGTACCAACCTGGCGAGAGCGCAAAGGTAGCAAAATCAGAAGATAGTCGCCGAGAGATGGTCAGCGTCGCGAAAGCGGAGGACCCTTATGGCTTCGTCGCGCTCGTTCACCCTCTTTATCGCACCTTATCGCACCGGCAGCCTGCTAACCGGTGTCGCCCTAAGCGGGACCGCGAGTTTGCACGGAGGATGAGGTAGCCCCCCCGATGCTCCGCGATTGACCCCCA
Source organism: Leptothorax acervorum (assembly GCA_035220615.1). NCBI lineage: Eukaryota > Metazoa > Arthropoda > Insecta > Hymenoptera > Formicidae > Leptothorax > Leptothorax acervorum. The sequence goes on along the minus strand of JASTWQ010000030.1, from coordinate 404,978 downwards.
AAGCTCTGACTTGGTGGCTCGGACAGACGTCCGTGCGGAACGGCAACGGGACGGTGCGGAAATCGCGGGATGGACAAAGTGAACGTGGACGACGAGAAGAAGCAGGGAGATCGCTGTCGACGTGTCGCGGACGTGGATGTAGACGACGGCTCGACGAAGAAGGACAAAGGATTGTGCGAGGGCGAACGCCGCGTAGGGTGGCCGGCGAGAGGCCCGGGCGAGAACCGTGTGACAGTGGCGGGAACAGCCGGAGATCAGCCCTTTAAATACGTGCCGTTTCCAACTGCCATGCGCGTTTCATGGGGCGCCAGAGAAATCATACGTCGACGCGTAACTACCCTCTCTCGCCGTCCCTCTCCCTCCCCTACTGCACCCTCGGGCACGGGGCTGTGATGCGACGCACATTCTCATTCGATACGCACGGAATAAAAATTTCATAGTATTCCGACAGGACGCACTTACGTAAGGCGTATGACGTTTGACGTCGCGAGAAGACGTCCCGATCGTGGTCGAACTTGTTGCTTTCGCGGAAGGGACGCGAGACAACGCGCATGCAAATTGTATGAGAAAAATATACCCTCAGAAATACCACGAGACGATATTCGACCTTTCTGTGATAAGGTGCAACGTATGACGTAATAATGATGATAAATAACGAATAGGGATAATAAATGATATCCCATATAAATCATAAATAAGATAAGCCATATGTAAATTATATATAATGATGAAATATATTTGTTGTATATCAATTATCATATATTGAATTAATTGTAACGCATTTATCAGTTGGAGTTACGTGGAGGATAATCTTTTATGTCATATTAGCAGTTTTAACATGTTCTCTCCATATTTTTCGTTATAATTCTTGATTTGTCTCCCTAACTGACAATTTTGAAATCAGGAAATAAATAAAAAGTTTTTAATTAATTCGTATGGAAAGAGTGCATTATATATGCAAACAATTTCAATCTTTATTTCTGTCTTCATGCGACATGTCATTTATCATTTATCATATTGTTTACCGTAAAACTTACATCATTATCACGATTTCATGCTGATGATATGCGTCGTTTTATTTGTCTATAAATTTAGGTAAAATGTGTAGTAAATAGTAAATAGTGTGCAATTTATGTGTAGTAAATAGTATGCAATTTATGCGATTACATATCGTGGAACTACTCATGTATTTACCTATTTACGACGTCGGGAATCTTTCTTGGAATAATTTTTCACATGTCTGCTCGTATGTTATTAAACTTAGCAGAAAAATCATATATATGCTTTTGTATAAGTTTCTCTCTTTCAAAAGATTTAAGTAGGTATTAAAAGCACCTAGTAATAAGCGCGTTTACTTCAAAGAAATTAATATTTAATTCTGCACTTTATTAAATGCCTAAACCTCTGTTTTTTACAATTTTGTTTCTTATCACGGCACTCCTCGCAATTCAAATATTTATCGATAATGTTATTGCATTGACACGGTTCTAATCCAGACTTGGATTTTACTGGAGTTCGATGAAGCATTATGAGGCATCAGGTGCGATACGAAGCGACGCGATTAACAATTTTTCATCAAGCTACAGGCGATAGAGTCGACTGGGATACTTCCCACGTATTCTCAGAATTTCCCTCTCTGCACCGTGCTGTATCACTTAAGTACACCGATAAGAGCGATATACATATATCCGTAATCGTGAAGCTTTTATTTCATATTTATTGAAGCGAAATAGTTTACGTTAATAAACTAGAAAGAAAGAATCCTTCTTTCAAGGACTTTTATTGCATGGGAACAATTCGTAATAATAATAATAATTTCATTGCATAAGTGCAAGATTGGTTTATGATAACTCAGATATTTACGAAACACGAATGAAAAAATGTACGCGCAAAAAAGACGACGTTAGCAAAGCTGCTGCTGCAATACCTATAATAAAAACAAGATAACCAAAGCGCAAGGTCGAAAGATTGTAAAATAACAACGCGCTAAATAGAAAAAAAAGAATCCTTCTTTCGAGGATTTTTATTGGAATTAATTCGTAATGATAATATTATAATTTCATTGCATAAATGCAAAATTGGTTTATAATTCAAACATTTACGGAGCACGCGAATGAAAAAATGTACGCGCAAAAGACGTCAGCAAAGCTGCTGTAATACCTATAATAAAAAAAAGATATCCAAAGCGCAAAAACGAAAGATTGTAGAATAACAAAGCGGTGAATAGAAAATAGAAAAAGAAAATAGACAGATCGTGAAACAGAACGTAAAAGGTAGAACGTAATAAGCACGAACCTAAATAAGAACGTATGTACAATACTGATCGAGCCAATAAAAATTTGCGCCCCACATAATTTTTCCCACTTTCCACGAGACAAGTCTGTAGATATTTTTCTATCCGGTTTACCTAAACGGAAGAGAATCTCGATCTCACGCCAAATTTTCTCTATGTATCGCGAATCACCCGAATGTCTAGTGCAATGTTCGTTCGCATTCCACCCCACGGCGAAAAGGGTGCGATCTCCCGGAGCCGGGGCAACTTGCGGCTTCGGAATACAATAGCTAAGCGATGTGTGCATTGACATTCGTCCCTTGTCGGCCACGTAGAGAAAACCGCGTCGCAATTCGATTTCACGGAAGATCGAGTTCCATCGACTCCACTATGCGGGACGTACCATGGCACCTCCGCCGCGTAAACTCTTTTTGCAGCGTGCAGCACTTTATGAGATTTACATTTTCGTCACTTACGTGACGCTTACATCGGCTGCGCTCTCATACGTATAATGAAATTTGTAATGTCCTTCTCTTTCCTCTATCCTCTTCATTTCCTTCTTCGTTAACCGGGGCGAAAGAAATTCGCCGATCGCTCGTCGTTTCGACGTAATAACGTAATGGATCGCGCGTCATTTAAACAAATCAACCGACCTCATACAGTCGATCAGACAAATAACGTGAAAGCTTCACAATGTAAGACGTGCGTCTTTCCCCCACGTTGCAGTATTCGCATCCCGAGCGTAAGTAAATTCACACACGAGACATCTACGTCCGCGAAATTGTGCCAGCTCCGTGCTTTTTGCGTATCCAAGGAGAAATATCTCGCGCGTGGCGAAACGCGAAGGAATCAAAGGGAGGAATTGGAGCGGCGTTTGCGAACGTTTCATTCGTACGTCGAGGATGCTGCCCCTGGGACCGAAAAACTGCACGAACGTTTCGAGGCGCGAGAATATTGCATCGAAACGCAGAACATGGCAGACCATGCCATCATTTGTATATCATTTGCACACAATATGCAACGTGTAGTTCATATGTATGCATACGCCTATCGTGTAGAGAAGACCAACGGATATTCTTTTTCGTCAGAGCCAACTTGCGCCGGTGTTTATAACACAGTCGCTTGAATAACATGGCCCCTCGCAAAAAGTAACTTTATTTTTTTCCGAATATAAAACATAAACAAGGAAGAGAATGATTCTTTACATTACACCTTTACGCGACCTATACACGCGGTGATTACAATCGTCATCAAAGTACACTCTATCGCGCGACTTATGACTTTTTGCGAAATTCAAGATCAACACTTCAAAAAAAAAAGCTGTTTTTAACATACTTCATCGTGCTACAATTTCAAATCTCTCGAATTTGTAAACGTAAGAAAAGAAAACGAGAAACGATTGTTCTTTTCGTAGGGCTTCTTTTCTTTATCGAACTGTTGCAATTATTGAAAGTGCACTCTTTAAAAGAGATGAAACCCGATATTTTTATTGCTTCTTTCTTGTAGTTGATTTTTTATTCCGTGAACAGCTGTCGTCATGGATCGTCCGTGTTTATTACCACTGTCAATGTGTTGAGCCATAAATGCCTTTTCTAATTTAAATACAATTTATTCTTTTTTTTTTCATTCGCGTTTGATTGCAATCGACAACATTATAATATAATTATTAATCGTGTTTCACTTATTATTATTGTATACATGTATAAATTGTGTTCCAAGAATAGGTAAAGGAAATCGTAACGCGCACGTCTCGAGTTTGCACTGATTCCTGTTTGCTACGTAAATAGCTGACATCGTGAATACATCGAGGTATTTCGACGATTCGTATGTTAAAGGTTAAAGCTACGTGAATAATTTTATTCGTTAGAAACGAGTTTGATATTACTGCCACCGGAGAACGAAGGGAGTAGCAGTTCGTGTCAAGTTTGCGCTAAAATATTTACGACGACGTATTATTTGGCTTAGACCCCCACTTGAGTGTCAACGTAACTCTCGTCTTTTCTTTTGCCTAAATATTTAATCTAATAGCCTAAATATTTAATCTAACTGCTTAATATATTATAGATAGTTTGTTCGAAAGATAACGATAAATCAGTTTTATCCCTAACTATATCGTAACTATATAGGTATCTCACATATTATACTATATATACATTATATATATATTATACCCTAAAATATGCTATCTATGAAATTACCAAATTTTCAAAGAATTTCAAGTAGCCCTATCAAAGAGATGCTCCTGCTATGTTGACCGCTATGAAACTGTAGAGATAAGCTATGATGTCGCAAATATTTTCCACTCTTCTTCTTTGAATTTTAGAATATGAAAAAGATGCTAGAAGATGCTATATCTCTAATTGTTATAATAATTAGCCTCGTTTTGATCGACGGGGAAAAAGGTACGTGCTTTTTACGCGCACCTTCTACATTTGCTTGCGAAAAGAGCAATCCAAATTAATTATTAATTAGTTAGTTTTTTATTTATTATAGATTAGTTAGTTTCTTAAATGTTTTATTTCCTCGCTGTTCTTAATCTCCGTCTATTACAAAACATCCGTAAAATTTTTATATGTATAGCACTATAATAAATACTTTGCATCTCTTTGCTCTTTGTATGCAGTTTACAATTTTTGAATAGATACAGACACAGTAATACTCAACCTTTGTCGATTATTTTAAAAAAATAATTGATTTAAATATATTTTAATGCTTGCTATTATTATTATATTGATTTGATTTCAATTTCATTTTTAATTTCAATTTGATTTCATTTTAATCGCGTAAAAGAGCTAAACGTTTGAGTAACTTAATTGAACAATTTTCGAGGAAAAAAAAAATTATTTTTACGCAATTTGTACATACTAGACATCACAGGCGCGCGCTACTTAGCTTTAATATTATATTATTACTATTATTACGTTATACTATTACATTACACTATAACCTCTTCATATAATACGCAAAACTGTCAAAATATACGATGACAGATGCTCACGAAGTAAGCGCAATGAGAGAACCAGTCGGCATATTACGCAAAAGACACAACAATAACTTTCCACGCCTTGTATTTTTAGGTTTTTTGCGACTGCAATTCAGAACAATGTAGCGTGCGAATTGTTTTTTGTTGAATAATTAGCACAGGAAGTGATATTTATCAGACTTATTTATTGTTCCAAGTATAACTCTTTTACACGTGACGGTAACGTGAGTGGATCGAGTAGAGTGAGAAAAAATGAGTGCTTCCAAATTAACCAAATTTGCGATACAAACGTCATTTAAATGCAAAACTAAAAATATTATTACTATTATTACATTACACTATAACCCCTTAATACACAAAACTGCAGACAAAATATACGATGACAGATGCTCACGACGTAAGCGCAATGGCCTAGTTTACACCGACCGTACGCGTACCAAGTACTATATCTGTATCAAATCTGTATTAAATCTGTATTTAATCCGTATTAAATGTTATACCGGTGTAAACCGAGATTTGATACGGATATAGTACTTGATACACGTACGAAAACTGTCGGTGTAACCTAGGCCAATGAGAGAACCAATCTGCATTACGGAAAAGACACAACAATAGATTTTCCATGCCTTCTATTTTCAGATTTTTGCGACTGCAATTTACACAGGACAATACGTGCAAATTGTTTTTTGTTAAATAATTAGCACAAGAAGTGATTTTTATTAGACTTATTTATTATTCCAAGGCTCTTTTTTCAGAAAGGATTTAAATAATTATCTCTTTGCAATGTTATCAATTGACATTATTAACTGTAATTTAAATACTTAAGTAGTTTACAAGTGCGATAGTAATTTTATTAATAATATTATTCCAAGGCTCTTTTTTCAGAAAGGATTTAAATAATTATCTCTTTGCAATGTTATCAATTGACATTATTAACTGTAATTTAAATACTTAAGTAGTTTACAAGTGCGATAGTAATTTTATTATTAATAATATAATTTTATTAATTTTACCATTCAACGCTGATACAATAAATTATATTAAGTTTTTAATATTTATACATAACAGAATATTTTAATATTTTTAATATTATATCCCTCTTGTATAATTTCTGTATATGTAAGAAGGATTTTTAAAAAATTAAGTTTCAGGAAAATAAGAAAGAAACAATTGGCTAATTAAACCGCATTAGTCAATTCTATAAATGTACTCTAGTTTAACAAAGTCGCTAATAAAAGACTGACTTAAATTTTTTCAAAAAATGTATCACTCTCTAAAATTAAAGCCACGAATTAAGAAACAGCACAAATATGTTAGCACATGTTTGTAATCCAATAATTGTTGTAATCCAGTTGGATTCTGCCATTTATCTTGAGTTCTCTGAAGTTAGGACTCGATATCAAATTGCCATCATAATGATTTAAAATTAATGCAATGACCTGTGGATCAATGATTTACTCAGGAAGCGTCACGTGACGTGCGATTTTACATATGGCTTTCATTTCCGACGGAACGGCTTTAGTTTTCTATGAAACACATGTCCTGACACATCTCCTTCCTATAAGTATCTATAAAGTACGTATTGTGCATATTTGTTTTCACGATATTATAATATAAGTTATATGTATGTGTTCGTGTGTATGTGTGTTTGTGTGTAGGTAAATTTATATAAAAATAGTAACGCGAAGAAGTTCTAAAGCGAAAAAAAATTGCGTGGGAAAGAAAAAACATTGTATATAAAAATCTAATATCGCAATAGAGATTATTTTACATAATGTACTGTAAAGATTTTTTTAATAAATACATAATTATTTTTGATAATTAAAATATTATAAAGGATTACTCTTCGATCTTTGATCACTACGATATAAGCTAGCGCTGCACTATGCGCGTATTCGCGAATCGTGATTCGTAATTCGTGATTCGTATCATTCGTGAATAATGTGGATGGAAAATTCGTTATACGAATCACGAATTACAAATTACGAATTACGAATTACGAATTACGAATCACGATTCACGAATACGCGAGTGTAGCGCTAGCTATACCTATATAATGTAAATTTTATATATATCTTATTAATTTAATCTGAGTCTTAGCATTTAGCAAAGGTTGCATTTTTGGCATTTATTTAATCTATATCTATGAATTAACATTATGAATTGCTACGTAATCGTGCAATTTCCTGAATTTAACGCTTTGCAACACAAATTGTGACTTAGGTCATTTCTATGTATCTATGTAGCACGTTACTCGTACTTAGAACGTTCGCATTTATAAATGCGTTTGCATTGATAATTCTTCCTTGATTCTATAAATATTTGAAACGTATATAGTTGTCGTCACACCGTGGATGGACCCCACTCCGTGGACACAGAGACGCTACTGCTATTACAGACTGTAAATATCGTTTGGACGTTGCTCGGATCGACAGCCGCAAAATGCTGCATCAGATGAATCCTGATTTCTTGGACGAGAAGCCCGAAAGCTCAGGAAAAACGTGCCTGGAGTCATGCATCGTGCGTCCGAGAATATCACGAAGAGGAGACGGCAATGGTATATATATATTCATCTTTATACCATATTAAGTAGAATGGGCTCGGTGTAAATTAAGAAAAAGTAAACTCAACAACGCGCAAAAGTGAGGGATATATTAAAATCGTGTCGATGTCACTTTAATAAGAATCGTAAGAATCGTATTTTAGAATCGTAAATAATTACATAATAGCTTCGCAGACGAACAAGGTCTATATTTTATCTTGATAAGAGAAGATTATTTTAAACGAAATAAATAAATAAAATTAATTCTATATGATTGCTTCGTCAATAGATAAATACAATTAACACCCAATACGAGCCTAAGGCGCAAATGCATGATGAAACAACACATTTCTCTTTCTTCTTTCTTTTTTCTACAAGAACATTGTATACGATTCGCGTCGATTGGCGTATTCGAGTTCTGGCTGCTATCAATGTTTTCGCCTTTTATATGCAAATTTCATATGTCTACATGATGTATATATAAATATCGGGTCAATCCCACAAGTCTCTCCACAATATCTTTAATATAAACAATGGCGAGAGAGAAAAGAATACGCGAATATAAACGACATTAAAACAATGTGCTGCCTATTTATTATTTTTTTTCAATCTTTCCGTTCAAAAAACTTGATTGCTTTGAGGTGACAAATGCATTTCAACTGCAATTTTACGAGCCTTTGTGTTTGTCACCTTTCCGGGGAGTTTAAATAATTTTGCAGACCTTTGGAAAGTCTGAAACACATTTGGCTGCGACAAAAACTGTCAATTTAAAATAATTTTGTCAGCAGTTACCGCAATGTTTAACGTCGCGTTGTATAATATTTTTTTAAGTGAAAAATGGACATTTCTTGTCGTAGACAGTTGTCTACTGTCATTGGTAATATTTTGATTCTAATTTAACCGGTTAAAGTAAGTCGAAACAAGTAGTAAAGATGAAACGCAAGCAGGAGGATTATTCTTTTGATATGTTAATTTTCATCGACACAAGAGAGTATTAAAGAGTATTTCTATCAATGTTAAATAAAAGGAATAATCAAAGATAAAAGCAAAGCTGTATAAAAAGGTCAAACGACGAATTTACGAGCACAAAAAAGATTTTGATTTAAGAATAAGATAAGTTTTCCTTTCTAAAAAAGGCATGGAAAGTCTATTATTGTGTCTTTTCCGTGATGCCGATTGGTTCTCTCATTGCGCTTACTTCGTAAGCATCTGTCATCGTATATTTTGACAGTTTTGCGTATTATATGAAGGAATTATAGTGTAATGTAATAGTATAACGTAATAATAGTAATAATATAATATTAAAGCTAAATAGCGCACGCGTAGCGCGCGTCTGTGATGTCTAGTATTAAACAAAGGAATTAACAGTAATTATGTAGCTGACTAAGAATAAATAAATGAATCGACACCACGTAAAAAAACAATGATAAAGATCTCAAGCTACCGGCTAATTGTCGGACTCCTATTTTTCTCACTGTTAATTTGGACCTCTTACGTAAGTTTTTAATCTCAGTTTTTTATAGTCTTATATCACATATGCTCTACATTGATAATTCTTTTTTTCCTTTTATATAGGATTCCATTAAGTTTGGTCTATAATTTTCTGCACTAATTACAAGTTTTAATTCCATTAGACATTGCACGTTTCACATTTGCGACTCACATTTTTGCGCTTTCTAACGACGAAATTGTTTTGTAACTATTTTTTTAATTTTGACAAAATATAATTATAGTATCTTTTTAATCATACATTTGACAACTCTTTTATAATTTACATATATCTACTTGTCTAACAATAAGTTCGATCTTTGCCATAGTTTTCGATCAATCATTCTAATGTTGTGTTGTTTGTAATCTCCTTATGGTTTCTTTATTTGAACTATATCATTATGAGATTGCTTTAATTTTAATCCTTATATTCTTTTCTCTATGATTCTTTTATTTTTTTTTTCTACTGTTTTATTAAATTTGTTCTGATGAAGACTAAATAAAGTCGAAACGTTAACTGCTGTTAATTCCTTTGCTTAATAAAGTCTTATTTTTAATCGCATCTTTTTTATGCTCGTAAATTAGCGGTTTGACATTTCATCAAACTGTTATTGCCTCCATTTAATGTTGTAATTGTAACAATTCCCTTTATCGTCGCCTGTGTTTATTCGACCCGAAATTGTTGTTCTTGCTGGTCGATTAAATATGCGCAAAAATTTACGCGCTGCGAATCCGTTTACATATAAGTAATTCGTAAGATATCCACGTCTTAAGGTTAAAAATTATTCCAAGCATCCTTAAACGCCGATGTTCATTAGTTAAGATTGTAGTTCATTACATATTTCAACTAATTCTTCAGTGGACAGATAAAGTTTAATTTTCATCATAAAAATGCAGTTCAATGAAACTTACTTGTCCTCCTAAATATTGGTCGCGCATTTTGCTAATTACCCGATTTAAATCTTTTAAAACATCTTTAGCACTTTTTGACATTACATATCAATGTGTTAAGTTTATAGATGTGTGTGTGTGTGTGTGTGTGTGTGTGTGTGTGTGTGTGTGTGTGTGTGTGTGACTTTCTATGCATAATACAGATGACGTTCTTTCAAATGACGTAGAATGTAGATCATACATGTGTCTCACGCTTTTTATTCAAAATTTTGTTTAAAAATGTTAATGCCTTGAATGTTTTGTATTATATTGACAAACTATGCCGATCACACAGCATAGCAATTAAGAACAAAATTGTGTTATTTAGTAGAATGTACCCCACAATTGCGTTCCCTCTCTAAACACTTTCTTTTAATATAGTATATAAGTTCACGAAGCAAGGAAACTTATAAATAAACGCGAGATGCAATTACCATGATATTTTCTGATCAGATTGGTTGTCAAGTAATTTAGTTGAAAATCAGTTTCGACAGTTTATCGGACGACGTGATAGTTCGTGTAAATGGTTACTATCGGTTATCATGTTGTTAAAGAAAAAAAAAAAGATAAAATAAGGAAATATTTAAGAAAAATGCTGGAAACATTCTTCGACACAAGGTCTCGATAATAAAATAATGAGCTGCGATCATATAGATGTCTGATAAGGAACAAGCGATCTCACGCAATTTTCCAATTTTTCCACGAGCTTAGTAATTGATTAAAGTAATTTATCTTATTAACAAGACTGATCTTATTGCTAATATTAAATTATAATTTGTGACCTGTACACAATCTCTACTGCTTTTAACTTTTAATTATTTATTTCTGAAATAAAAATGTTCTTTTAATCTTTCGCTTTCAAATAGATCGGATGTTCGTAAGATAATCAGATTTCATAACTGTCAGTTTTACGATTCGTCAATTTTTAAATTTTTTCGAGAAATAATTAAACAGTTCGATAAAAGCATTTATCAATATTTCGCAGTGTTGGCAATACTACATGTATATGTGTGTATATGTATAACAGGGAAAAAATATATTCAACTGCAGATATTATGTATTTGACTGATATATTCTCGTTTAAGAATTAACGAAAGTGTAACAAAAGTTTTATATTTATGCAACACTGAACGTGTTGTTTATGCTACAGTCTTGAAAACACAAGGCACTTTACGGAACATTTACTACGCATCCAGATTTTACTCAATATTCGCTCGATTAGCGCCGATTGAAGCGGATTCCATCGACAACGGAGATTCGTTGACGCTACCTAATGCTTAAATTAAATTATCGGGCGCATCTGCTGTTTTCCCGTTGCAGTAGCATATTGTTTTCTCCACCTGTTCTTCTTTACTCCGTTACAAATTACGCAGGTTAGATACGAATTAAGAGCTAATCAGCAGTGGAATAAAATTGTCGATATGCTTCTGCAGAAAATTTTTTTCAATTTTATTCTACACAAATCGAAAAAAGATGGCTGATGTTTGTGTAGGTATGATACGAGATAAATAATTCGACATTCCCGGTTATCAGGCGTGATCTTATCATATCTAATATTAATATGCAAATTGTATGCATTTGCCATATGCTTCGAACGCTGTTTATTCTTGAAACATAGTCTTATGCCAAAATTACGAAAAAATTGTATGATTGTTAAGATATCAATATGATATTTTTGTCTTATTTTAACGAATACGCGTGCACGTAGGCGCTGAAAAAGATAACTAAGCTTATCTCAAGAATAAAAAATAAATAATACGATTAACATGTTTAATATTAATATCTCTCTCTCTCTCTCTCTCTCTCTCTCTCTCTTTCGATGTGTGCAAAGAAATAAATCCGTAGAGAACTTTCTTAAGAGAATGAAAATAGTCCCGACTGGCAGGAAACGACCCACACCGACGACCATACGACCTGTGAGATTGTTTTATTACTAATTTCTCACGTAAGAATCGCGTGTGTCGGGCTATAAAACGCGTACCTACACTTAAGACCTAACGTATAAAAGTTTATCCAGAAACATCAAGCCTGTCTTTTCTACTATGACGCTAAATTGTGGCACAACTTAGATTTGACCGGACAGAATCCCAGGATATATTCGAAGATCGTTTACAGCCATCTGGTTCGCTATTGTCACGACTCGCTTCTGCGAGTTCTCATCTAATAAACTTGCTTCCGAGTTGCGTAACGTCTCATTTCTCTGAAATAAGTTGCCACACAACCTGATACCCTAAGAACTCCTCGGTCCTAATCCCCAGAGGACTTTCGCAGAAGACGTGTTTGTAAAGCAGAACATAAAGCTGAAATATTCATCGCTAGCAGATTCACTTGAAAGTCGTGGTTTTTCCTCGCCAGAACTTTGCACGTAATATTTTAAAATAATTTTCACCTCTCCTCTCTCTCTCTGTATCTTTCTCTTTCTCTGTCTTTCTTTCTGTTTTTCTCGATATATAAATAATTTCCACATCTACCTACTGTGTACACCTTATAAATATTATACGCTAATATTAATTTTCTGCAAAGTAATTTATATATCTAGTGGTATACGCGATATAATACGGAAGTACTGTCACATATAATGGAGAAAGAAAGTGAAGCAGTGTAAAGAGATTTCTCGAGGGAGCGAACTAAATCTGGAGCGCCGGAAGTAAATGCTTTTCAGTAAAAAAAAGAATAACTTAAAAAAAATGTATTATTAACAGAAAATAAAAAGGAAAATATGGCGTGAGGCTCTTTGTTGCTGAAGGAGCGCATGTCACCAGTCCCTGATGGTCATTCATTTTGATTAGCCAGTGAGTGATTTGGGGGGGGGGGGGGGGTATAATTGACATATAATGTAGCAATCGAATCAAACAATAAACTTCAATAATAAACTTAAGAGAAACTAATAATCTAAAAACGAAGTCGCTGGATTATCCAAGATAGAAGCAAAATGGGCAAGATTATATCATATAATTTATCCACAGATGAGATCACGAGCCATCACGTCCACAATCCACTTTGAAACTAAATTTTGTATAAGTGTCAGACATAGATATCTCTCCTCTGATTTGATTAAAACTTCAACAGTCTGTACCTCGAGGCATAGGTATAAAAAATGCTCTGCTGAAAAAATACTGTCACTCGTGTTTTCGTTTCTTTGCATAACCATACTAAAAAGTAGAGATTTTATGCACGATTACACAATAAACAGGACGAAAGGGACGGTCCTTCTCTTATTGAGTAGATTTGATTTCCACGCTTCGAAATGCATAAAATATGAGTAAACCAATTGGGAAGAGAGGACCGCTACGTGAATATTTTCAGATGGCTCACCTGAACTGAATCTTTTATATATATATATATATGTTTTTCCCTTGAATATATAAATTAGTAACATTCTTGCATATCCTCAGTTAAGCCGTTTAGCTAAGCAGCTTTCTAATCTAAGGCTCACGAAAAAATTTCTTTGTATACTTTTTATCGTTATACTTTTTATCTCTCTCGTCTCCCTGTTCGAGAATGCACGAAGTTTTACGCCGCACCGAATGCCGGATAAGATATACCTATACATTTATTTCGTATCGTCAAAGAATATGCTTTTCGAAGCTACTACACGACTTCGTTTTTCGTTATCATCCACACAATAGATCTTCCTGTCATCCCCCGCGAGAGATTTTTCAAATCCTCACTTAGACAAAAAATAAATAAATAAACGAAAAAATAAAAGGAGATACGTAATCTACGCGTCGTAGAGTTCGAGCTTACGTCTCGAATGTTTTCATTTCCAGTCACCGTTCCCCAGTCGCGTTACATTTCTCCGTAATGGACAAATATCGTGGTGGCGGCCCCGCGGGAATCGCGCGGCGGATGTGTGATGTGTGGTTACGGAGAGAATCCGAGTGCGACGAGACAAGAGACGGAAAGGTGGTCCACGGTGGTTCTCCCTGCGATTCTCTCGGATATTCGCGACCTCGCCGACATTGAGGTATATTAAGACAGCGTGTCGCCCGTCGTACCTTCGTAATTCACGATATGCGGAAACAAACACGTGGGCGCGCTAAAGAAAAGCGGATAGAAAATTGCTACAAATTTCTCGTGTAAAGCGCGATGTATGCGCGGCGCGTTGGAATGAATTATTCATGCTGAGTAAAAAGTGTCGGCGAGTCAGTATCATCGCGCCAAGGAGGCATTTTGAAATATGCTGTAACGTCTCGCGCCGTTAACTCACAATAATTAAACGCGGCGAAGATAGAAAAAAGGGGCTCAAGATCGCGTCAACTGGATAATTAATAAGATACATTGTAAAAAGATAAATTATATGTAAAAGAATAAATTATGCAAAATTTAATGTAGGCTCCTCGACATGAAATCTCAACGATAAGAGACGGGCCGAGAAATATCGGTGCGCAAAAATATACGTCGATATATTATATCGCTTCGATAATAAAGTAGGGGAAATAATTTAATTGTGCAGCACAAAGGGCGCGCAAAATTAATTAATATAAATAAAGATAATATTGTAATATAATTAATTTAAAATATAGATGCCTTTTTACATTTTGTTGTAAAGATAGAATATGATATTATATTATTCATAATTATAAGCGTTGATAGTTATATTATAGAGGTGTATTTTTCTAGTCACGTTGGTAAATTCCGGTGCACATTGTAAATTTATTATCATTCAGCTTAAAAACACTCGAACAATACTTACTTCTCTTTAAAAGTCTCTTTAAAAGCAGATTATATAAACGTTATTATAATCATTAAATAAATGGGCAATTGGAGCCAGGCGCAGTAAAAGGTGCGCAATATATTTAATAGCATATAATTACAATACGATATATCACGAACGTTTCGTGATATCGTATTGTAATATGCTATTAAATATATTGCGCACCTTTTACTGCGCCTGGCTCCAACTGCCCATTTATTTAATGTTTTACTAAGTGAGCCTCTATTTATTGTAGTTATTATAATCAATCTGTAGTTTTTTACTTAAATACCTTAAATTGCGCTACGGAAAAACTTATAATACGTAGCAACATTTACGATACATTTAGTCAGTTGCATTTATGATAATTAGTCAACTTTTATCTACAAATTATCATATTTCATTGTAATTTATAATTTTTAGTGCGTACATATAATAGTAAAATACACAACTTGCACAATAAAAAAATTGCACTTGTAAGATTTCTTTCTCATTTTGTGAAATTTTTCACGTTTTAAATTCAAATATAAAAATATTCAAATAATTACGATAGTTATTCTTTCGCAAAATATAAAACGTAGGTATATGTAATATTTTATAAAATAAAAGTCCTGTATATTTTTCGTGATAATATCAATATATCTCGGGATATAACCAAAGTTTTACGAAACATTATCCTACATGTTTCCCTGTTATCAACAATAATTTTTGCAAGAACATTTTTTTGTAGAAGATGAGAATGGTGTTATGAAACGTACGTACTGCAAAATCCTTTTAAACGGAAAATTAGAAGATAAAAAAGATTTGTTGTGTTGTAATTTTGTGGAAGATGAGAATGGTATTATGAAACGTATTGCAAAATTCTTTTAAACGGAAAATTAGATGATAAAAAGATATAAATTCGTTGTGTTCTAACGCAGTATTAATGCCGAGTTCACAGGAACAATGTTTCTTGTAAAATATGTCAAGATACTATATATTTTCGATAAAGTTCCCTGCAAATTTCGCCGTAACGTAATTAATGATAATTTCCGAGATGTCAAGTTTCGTCATAGGTCAGAGGTAGCCGGCGGTCGTGCTTTGTATGTAACGTAAAGGTAAGCCGTCGTCTTAATTACTGTGTTCTTGCAGAATATATTATGAACTCGCATTGGAACGAATGCTCAGCATATGAAGAAGCGTATAAGAAGTCATTGGAGTTTCCGGAAGAATTTTGGGGCGAGGTTGCTGGCTGCATCGACTGGGGCAAACCTTGGCATAAGGTCTTGGACAATTCCAACGAGCCGTTCACGAAATGGTATCTCGAAAAGAATTATTAAAAGAATCACATCGTAATAGTCGTAATTCTTTTGAGATTAATCAATTTTTTATTCCCACTGTAATAAAAAAATATTTCAAAAGAAAAAAAACTGCAATTATTGGAAATAATCTTCCAGCTTCCGTTGTCTATTTGTTTTCATGAAGTCTATTTTGCGAAACATTTTCAATCCCGAAACGTTTTAACCCTTTAAAGACGGGCGTGGTAAATAAGCCACAGTACACTTTGCTATTTTAATATTATCATAATATTACATTTCAATAATAAAATAAGGTTTGAATTTATTACTTATATCTGTTTTTGATAAAAATTCCAATTCTGATTAAAATTTTGTTTGCATAGTTTATTTTTCCTCTTTTTTGCGTTCTGCGCGATATAAGGTTCGTTTAAAATACGTCCTAAAGGGTTAAGGAGCCATCGAAAATCCCGAATTTCTTCTCAAAGAAGAATCTATTCCAGGTTGAAGAACGTAGCTTTGAATTCACGCGTTACGCAAAGCAAAATTTTTAGAGAAAATTCTCTCCGTGTATATATTTAAGTATAGAAATTAGACACTTTACGCCACAGAGAGGAACAGTTAATAGAATGAAATCTCTCTAATGGGCCTCGTGGGTATACTCGTGACTGCGAAAGGGCTACAGAAAGCTCGCTTATCTTTCACGCAGGTTTGTCGGTGGTGAACTGAACGCTTGTTACAACGCGGTGGATCGCCACGTGCACGCAGGGTACGGGGAGAAGACCGCCCTCATCCACGACAGCCCTCAAACGTCGTTAATACGCAAAGTGACGTACAACGAGCTCTTGGAAAAGACGTCCGTGCTGGCGGGCGCGTTGGCGGATCTGGGTGTGCGCAAAGGGGACAGGGTGATTATATACATGCCGCTGATCCCCGAGACTATAATCGCGATTCTCGCCACTGCCAGGCTCGGGGCGATTCACTCGGTAGTCTTTGGAGGTAATAACAAGGTGACGGTAATCGCGGCCGTTACGTGTATTAAGCTTTATTTCACTGCTAATATATCGTGGTTATTTTTTTCACATGGTCGCAAAAAGTAGAATTAGATAGTAAAATGTACGCAAAGTGTAAAATTGACTATAATTAAAATTTACGTATTTACGCCATCTTTCTTATATATCTTGCATATATTTCTTATCCGTTTCTTTATTTAAGACTTCTAATATTAAAAATATTTTGAAGACAGATAAATCTATCCTTCAGATGTCTTTTAGCTGTCTCTGGATCTCTTTTTTTTTTAACTGTAAAGTCGCTTCGACAGCGATATAGAGGCCTAAGTCGCATAGCAAAATATTCAGATTATTAAACAATTCGATTACCAACGCAATGCAATTATAGGTACTTGTAAATACATGTTTCAGGCTTCGCAGCGAACGAATTGGCATCTAGAATAGATCATGCCGAGCCGAAAGTTATTATCGCCGCGAGTTGTGGCCTCGAACCGTCCAAAGTGGTTAAGTATGTGTCTTTATTTATATAAAATATTCTTTATTCGAGATATCTTGATAGATTTAAATTGCGCTCTTAAAAAGCAGCAATTTAAAAATTCCTAAAGAATTCTTTCTCTAAGAGAAGTGTTAGATACATATTAGATAATTGATATATATTGATATTTAATAGAAATGTTAATATTTAATACGTTAATATTTAATTTAAGTAACATAATTCCTTTCTCAAACAATTTCTTCCTTTAATTCGCATAAAACTCGAAATGTAGGTATACTACTATGCTAAACGGCGCCATGGACATGATCGTTGTACCGAGGCCGAAGTGCATCGTATTTCAAAGAAGAAACGTGTGGGAGGCTCCGTTACTCGAGTCACAGCTCGACTGGGACGATCTCTTGAAGCGATCGAAACCGCATCCGTGCGTAATGGTCGAGGCTAACGATCCATTGTATATATTGTACACGTCGGGAACTACAGGTGTGTCTTAAGATACATATAACACTACTGACTACTTAATAGATAAAGAAACCCAAAAATATCTCTAGAAATGACGTAAGGGAATTTCATCTCGTATAATTTCCTTCCTTTGATTTCCTATACTTCGAAAATCATCCCATCATTCCCTTGAGACTCTCTGTCGCCACTTTTAATGCTAATAATCAGACATCGAATTTTTCATATGCAGATTGGTGGAAAAGAGCAATTAATAACTAAGATTATGTTATTTATAATATCTCAACATATTTATATTACAACATATGTTAGGTATAAATATGTTGGATATTATAAATAACATAATCTTAGTTATTAATTGCGCTTTCAATATGCATATGAAAAATCCGATGTCTATTTATAATATATGTTACTTCTCTTTGATCGAACACCAAAATCATTCTGTTACGCGATCATGAGGACTATTTGATACTAGGGCAACCGAAGGGGATCATAAGGCCGATCGGCGGTCACCTGGCGACACTCTGCTGGTCCATGAAAACGGTTTACGGAATGAACAAAAACTCCGTTTGGTGGGTGGCCTCCGACATGGGATGGGTTGTCGGGCATTCCTACATTTGCTATGGCCCCCTCGTCTACGGCGCGACGAGCGTCATGTACGAAGGAAAACCCGACAGAACACCAAATGCTAGTCAATATTTCAGGTGTGAATATTTTTTTATAAAAGTAATATTGCTTGGAAAATAAAAGGAAGCGTTTTCTGGTAGGAGATAATTTCTCTTATCCAAAATCAAATTTTTTGTCACATTGTCAATTTTCATTGGATTGTCTCGAAAAAAATAGCGCGGCTTAAAAATCTACAAATTTTAACTTTTTCATGCCAATTAATGAAAAATGATAGCCCGAGAAAGTTAATAAATATTCGCCGATTTTTTAAATTGCATTGTTTTCTCTTTCAAGTAATAATTATAGTTCTTCAAAAGTCTGTATTTTATCAGTGATTCCTTCGCAGTTTGTAGAGCAAATGAGATACTAGCCTAACGTGTCTGACTTATTTCGTTTTGACTACTTTCGTGGACTATTCTATATTCGTACGACATTACGTGATCCCTAACGTTGATAATTATAATGCATCGATAATTTACTTTAAAGAGGTCTTCTCTTTCTTCCCAGAATCATCGAGCAACATAGCGTAAACGCGTTATTCTGCGTGCCCACTGCTCTACGGGTTATAAGACGAGCGGATCCGGAAACGCTATTAGGAAGAAAGTATTCATTAAAATCGTAAGTTTCAAAGCAACCCACTAATTTCCCCTCCTCATATTCATAGATCATAATATCTGATTACTTCAAATTGCAATAGGATGCAATTCATATGCATTAGTGATCACTAAAGAATAAACGGTCAATCTCTATCCTTTTCGGTACAGTTTTATACAAAAAGTAACATAGAGTGGGTGCACAAAGAAAATAAATATTCTTGATTTAAAAATATCTTTAGTTTTAACATGGAAATCTTGAAATAAGATTATATTGCATTATTATATTAAACGATTATATTAAACGAAGAAAACTTGCTGGAAAATGAAGCATTTATAGATATAGTTTAAACAAGAAAAAAATGTTGGTATAAAAAGTTAGTATGAAATAGATAAAAATTTAATAAAAATTAAAGTATAAGAATTTCAACTTTTTATTTCAACATTTCTTTCTTGGTTGAACTATAGGTATATTATAAATTATATAAATGCTATTTCAGCAAGTTTTCTTCGTTTCATATAATCGTTTAATATAATACCTAATGTAATATAATCTTATTTCAAGATTTCCACGTTGAAACTAAAGATATTTTCAAATCAAAAATATCTTTTTTTCTCTGTGTGTTATTCATATCGATACAACCAATACAAGCTTCTTGTTATAATTAAACCAATTCCCACAAAAACAAATCAGAAAGACGAACGGATTCCTCATGGACAGTTTTCCTTTCAGTTTAAAAACGATATTCGTGGCCGGTGAGTTTTGCGATTATGAAACGAAAGCCTGGGCCGAGAAAGCGTTTAAAGTGCCGATCTTGAATAATTGGTGGCAATCGGAGACTGGACATCCCATCACGGCGTTGTGCTTAGGATACGGTCATTACGCCAATTTGCCCAAGTTCAGTACGGGACTTCCTATACCCGGATACGACAGTGAGTTCCCTCGATCGTTTGCAGGAGTGCTTCCGCCGACTTTTTTTATTATGACTTTTTTTTTATTCTCCCTGTCTAAACAATTCCGCTAATATACTCCTCGTTCGTCTCTATGCAAAATCACTTATAAATTCATCATCGACAGTACACATCCTGCGCGACGACGGGAGCAAAGCGCCGCAACATGAACTCGGACGTATCGCGATAAAATTACCGTTGCCACCTGGATGTATGTCAACCCTTTATCGGGCGTCCGAGAGGTTCAAGCAAGTATACTTCTCGACATTTCCGGTAAGTAAATACATCACGAGACGTTACCGCGTGCTTAATTGTGCTACCGATGCCACAAAGTATAGCATATATTTTACATCTTATATATGGTACATATACATAAACCTACGAGTCTACTTCTTTTACCCCCCCCCCCCCCCTATTCATTACTCTTTAAAAACCTTTCGCGATCGCTTGAAACCCTAAAGCTATCGATGCACAGAAAAATAAACTTTTTGATTTGAAAATATCTCTAGTTTTTCAACGTGGAAATCTTGAAATAAGATTATATTACTTAAACAAAGAAAACTTGCTTGAATAAAGTCATTTGTATAATTCAACCAAGAAAAAAATGTTGAAATAAAAAGTTGAAATTCTTATAAGAAGATTATAGTGATATTGCGTATATACGAAATAATCTATAATCTTATAAGAATTTCAACTTTTAATTTCAAATTCTCTTTGGTTGAATTACTATATAAATGACTTTATTCAAGCAAATTTTCTTCGTTTAACTTTAACGCAATATAATCGTATTTCAATATTTCCACGTTAAAACTAAAGATATTTTAAAATCAAAAATATTCTTTTTTTCTGCAGTGTGCCGAAGAGATTTTTTCCAAAAAAAGTGACTGATTCGTCGGAGAATCTATCGTTAAAATTATTAAAGCTTGCTGAGGATCACCTATTTAACTTGCAGGGATACTACGACACAATGGACGCTGGGTACATCGACGAGTTCGGATACGTTTATGTCACGGCGAGGGACGATGACATTATAAACGTAGCCGGCCACAGAATATCCACGGCTGCGTTGGAGGATATTATTTTAGCTCATGGCGACGTGGTGGACGCCGCGGTTGTCGGTGTACCCGATCATACGAAGGGTGAAGTACCGCTGTGCCTTTACGTTAGACGAGAAGGTACGCTTGTAATGCATTCAAAAGGAATCTCGAAAGAAACGCTTGTGTATGTTATCTTTAACGTCAACGTCCGGCAATTTTTCCACCGTGTACATAAATTTCAATATAACAATATTAAGAGAGTGATTCCAACCCACTACTCCGATTATAAAGTAATATCTGCACTATCTTCTTTAATATTAATTTCTTGTTTATTAATTTCTTATTCATATTAATTTCTATAGTCTTTAATCTTTTCTTCGGCATGTTAAACAGTTAAATAATAAAACAATTAATATTTTGTTCATATTAAAGTAATTTACAGATGTTACTTGATAAATTAATCGGAATATTCGAATTGTTATATAACGATTTCGATCAAACTTTATTCACTTTAAGTAGATTGAACTCCTTATCATATTAATTTCTTCTTTATAATATTTCTTGTCTAAAATTATTAATTTTTTGTTATTTGACATATAAAAAGAAGAATTAGATTAACTATAAGAATTGTATATTTAAAACACAAGCTCTTTTAAATAATGTGCATGCGAATTTGTTTGGATTCTTTTTGTAATTTTAGAGGACACTTATAACAAAGTAAAGTTCAACATTTTTCAAAGTTCAATCTCCTTAAATTGAATAAAGGTTGATTCTCTCGAAATTGCAACATTATATAACAATTCAAATATTCCGATTAATTTATCAAGTAACATCTGTAAATTACTTTAATATAAAAAGAATTATTAATTTTTGTATTATTTAACTGTTTAACATACGGAAGAAAAGATTAGAGACTAGAAACGATGAATTTTAAAAGTAATTCTATCATTTAAATTAAAAATCAATTAAGTTGATAGAAGTGTTTCATCAAAGTCCTAAATTAATTAAAATTAAAATCAAAGCCCTAAATTAATAACTATATATTATATAGTTATATTTACACACACACAGTTCGAGTTATATGTTAATTATTAATATATACGTATGATAATTCGAATAATAATTTGCAGTCACAAGAACTAGAAATGATTGCGATTTAATTGCAGTTCCCTAATATTCTGTGTCTTTCTTAACGAGAGAGAGTTTCTTGTACTCTAATATGTCTTTCTTAACGATTTAATAAGAATCCAAGAGATATAATTGCGTTTGAATTTAGAAGGATTAAACAAGGTACTTCTTTTAGACGCGATAAGCAACGAGGAGGAGATAAATCAAGAGCTGGTCGCGCGGGTGCGGAACATGATGGGGCCGATCGCGTCTTTTCGCGCCGCCGCCGCCATCACCGCGCTACCTAAAACGCGCTCGGGGAAGATAATCCGTAAATCGATCGCTACATTAGCGCGATCGAAACAAGTCAAGGTAGGAACGAGTAAGCGCGATCAAAATCCTCGGTCAAATCTCTTTTGTATCTCGTGATCCAAGCGATCCAAGAGAAGACCGCGCCGAAGTAAAGTTAAAAAAAACCAAGAACTCTTTTAACTTTTATTTTATAAATATTGGTTCATTTTTTTCGATATTTTTTAGCATAAAGGATAATATTGATTTATAAAAAGATTAAAAACACCGTCTTGATACCGTCTTGAAAGGGTTAACGAACCCTCTTCCGCCCGCGAGCGGAAGCAACAAGCGCGTTATTTTCGCTCGGTACTTTAAGTCCGAGTCGGTTGATAATAGCGCAATACTTCGATAACAGTAGATCTCTCGTAAAATTTACAAAACAAACTCACCCTTTCGCCGCTTCTCCCCGTCATCGTCACAACTGCAGTCGTCGTCCTTTCCAGATTCCCAGCACGATCGAGGATCCGACAGTATTCCGCGAGATCAAGGAGGTGCTCCAGAAGCTTGGCTACGCGAAGCTGGCCCCGGATCCTCAATGACTGCGCCTCGTGCGAAACGACTCTTCCGCGCGCGAAAAAGGAAATGAAAAAAAAGGGGAAAGAAGAGAGGAGAGCGCGGGTAACTTTCCACCTTCCCGGAAACCGAGCGTCGTTAATTTGGCCGCGGCAGCGCGGCACCCGTCGTTCCCAACCGCAGGGTGTCCAACTTTCCTGCGATCGGGAAAGGCGCGCGTGGCAAAATCAAAAAGGAGAAGGAAGAATCATGCCTCATGGTAATTCCGTGCTCTTCTCCCTTTTACTTGCGACTCACTTTTTCTGTACTTGAAACGAGACGAACGTGTATTCGGGAGGCAAAAGATCCGCGCAAAGAGCTGAACCCAGTTCATTCGCAATTATTCCATGACATAAATATAAGAAAAATGTTCTCTCATAAGAAAGAAAGAGTTTATAAGCGCGGTTAAGAGTTTGCGCGTTTCCTCTCCCCCCCCCCCCCCCCCCCCCCCGTCATCTGTCTACTCGTACCGCGCGAACGATTGCAAGCTTCAAGCGAGTTTAAAGCGAGAGGTTTAATTTTTTTTTTAAATACTAAAAAATACTGTAAATGAGATAAATACCTACGCGCGGAGCGCGTGCGCTTTGAATATTTGCAAATCCCATGTGCTACACTTGATTTATTCCATTTGCTTTTTGGCTCGAATATAACTATATGTAGGAAATCCGTCATACTGCAGGGATGCACGTGACGTACATACATCCACGTCCCTATTAAAATTATCAGGGCACACTTTTTTGCAAATTTGTTTTTAATGACAATATAATAAGAAACAGTATAATAATAATTGTAATATTAATTTTATAATTATAAATTGTTGTGTAACACTATTTTGTTGATTTATTCAATAAATTTTCTTTTTCCAACTCTTACCACCACTTTAATAATAATTATTCAATAATAATTATAATATTAATCATATATTTCCTTACTGTTAATTCCATAATCGATATCGATCTCTTACTCCACTTCCATGTGTCGCACCTCAGAAGAATAAAAATATCGTGTTTTTTCTTGTTTTATTATCAAGGAGACACGGTTAATTATTTGATCATCATCCGTTTATAATTATTCCAATGCAAGTGCCATCATTCAGCTTATCTAATAAAAGGAACACACGCTCTTGAGTTTCTTTTTCGATTTTGTATGTCTCCTTAACTATATAGTCGAATCTATTTCCTCTTGTATCAGGTTATAAATATTTTTTCCTCTTTTTCCCCGCTCTGCCCCCCCTCCCGCCCCCCACCCCGTTACCCGTTGCGTCGTAGCACGTGGACGCACGTATTGTTTGTATAGCTCTGCGGTACATAGGTGTGAGTTGTGTGTTATATGTTACATTATTACTAATTCACCAAAATTTCATCATGCCCGTTCGGTTTGCTCAATATCTCGTGTGCTCGCCTTGCATCGTCACATATTTGTCACATTGAAATAATGATCATTCTTTTATTATTAATCTGTCGTAACACTTAAGCAAGTTTCTTTTCCTTTACTCGACGACTTTCAGCACCTTGCCAATTGCGATAGTTTTATCTGAAATCACACAAGTATATACATTTACATAAACATTATCGCAGTCGCGGAGCAAACAAGGAAAAAAAACGGTGGCGATAGAGGAAAAAAAATGCTGTCATCGTACTCACTTTCATCCCTAAGAGTGAAGCGGCCCATTTGTTGGAATAACTTGAATCTTTCGAGGCATATAACTCCCGCGCATTCGATTCTCATTATAGCCACCTGGTCTTGCTTGACGAACCTTGGCCTCGTCTTACTTTTATCGCCCGTTTTCTTGTCCACCAGGCAGATCAGCGCCTTCACCGTGACTTCCTCCGCGGCGCAATGAATGTGCATTACCGCGCTGTATCCCGCGCAAATGATACTCTTGTGTTCCAGAATCACCACCTGCGCGTCGAAGACCTTCCCGGTCTTGATAGGATTGTTGCTGTCGCATAGGACAAATCCGGGACTGACATCTTCTTCTTCGATGCCCTTTAGCTTGATCTTGACATTTTCCCCAGGTCCAACAGACGTCACCTCCTCGTCATCCGACCACAGCTGGTCCACCGTTACTGCCGTCTGCATATTTAAAATAAAATATTCCCATAGACAAACATATCATTTTATTTACATTGCAAAATATAAAGCGTTAAAAATATCACATAATAAAGAAAATAATGCAATTTTTCTGTATTAGATTAAAGCAGGAAATTATTTGTATTTGTTAAAGTTAAAAGTTATAGTTCTAAAACAAAATTTCTATCGTTTAGTAGTTGGCTTCAATACAGTCTTTCTATCTAAAAGTTTTTCCAATCGCTTTGCACTCCAAATTTTAGAAAGAAACTTATGAGAAAGCAACAAACTTTTTGCGCCAACGTAAATATAATTTAGATTCAGAATATACCTAAATTCAATAAAAAAAAATATATACGTACCCTATTTGGCATAACGAGCAATGACTGTCCTTTTTTGGCTTCTCCTGCTTCAACCTTGCCCATAACTACTGTCCCCATGTCCTTGTATTTGTCGACGATCGGCATGATAAAAGGTCCATTGCTCTTACGATTAAGCGAGGGTAGCGAATCGATAAAAGGTATGAATGGTGGGCCGCTGTACCAATTACAGAGATGTTCGGGTATCGGATCCTTCAAACCGATACCGAGCTGACCAGAAACTGGCATGAATGTAAGATCTTTCGCAGGATTGAATCCTAATTTACGGAGGTATGGCAGTATCTTATCCCTGAAAGATACACGGTTTTCTATTCGTGTGAATCTCGATAGAAACGTAATATTATCATCGTTAATCACGCGTAAAAAAATATACTCTAGGAATAAAAACAATCTTAATAATTTCAGTAATTTTTCACTAATAATTTTTAAATTTTTAATTGCTCAAATAAAATCTTTCTAAACGCACATTCTGACAGAAAATTTCTATACATTTTCTATTTCTAAAATACTCGTGTGCACTCGATGCATACCTGCATTCACTGTATCGGCCTTCATCCCACTCGACAGTAGGATCGTCCATCTTATTTACTAATACAACCAAATGCTTGACACCCGCGGTTTTAGCAAGCATAGCGTGCTCTCTCGTTTGACCCCCTCTGTCGAAGCCCGTCTCGAATTCGCCTTTTCTCGCGGAAATAACGAGAACTGCTAAATCGGCTTGCGCCGCGCCGCCGATCATATTCGGTACGAAGCTTTTATGGCCGGGTGCGTCTAATATTGTAAAGTGCTTTCGTTCTGTCTCAAAGTAGGCTCTTCCTACTTCCACAGTCTTTCCCTTTTCCCTCTCTTCTTGGTTTGTGTCCAGCGCCCAACTTAAGTACCATGTTTCTCGACTTCTTTCTTTTGCCTCCCGCTCGTATTTCTCTAAGGTACGTTTGTCAACCATTCCCGTGAGTGCCATGATCTGGCCTCCGATAGTTGATTTCCCAGCATCTGCAAAACACCATATATAGTGCCATCAATCAATAACATAAAAAATGTATCGAATAACTCTCCTCTGTGAACTTTTCTAGTACATTTATATTTCATTTATATTCTTTATAAATTTATTACTTACCCACATGCCCTATGAAAACAACGTTAACGTGTTCCTTTTTGCTTTTAGTGTCTTCTGCTACTTTGACAGGTTTCTTTTTGGGTACTTTAACAACCAGTTCTTCATCCTCATCATTATCAGCCTAAAAATAATATGAAATATATGAAATAATAAAATTAATCTGCTAAAGAAATCTGCCAAAAGTCAATGTAAATGTATAACTTATCTAGAACTGTATAATAAGAATAAATACCGCTGTCGAAGAAGTATGTGTTCAAGTTTCCAGTCAAATTCATACTTACTTCCTCGTTTTCCGGAGTAAGTAGAGGATCTCCATCAACTGCTGCTTCTTCCCAGGAATCTGCAGGTTGATGTTCCGGGCTGGTATTTAGTTGGTCGTTGACGTTCGGCGGTGGAGCCCCTCCCCCAGCAGGAGGTTCCTCAACTCGACTGCCAATTGGATCTGCCAGAACGGGAGTAGAATTTCCTATAGAAAATATATCTTTAAAATTTTCAGAATAATATACCCAAAATAACAGAGAGATATATAAGTTTCTCAATATAGATAACAGATTAGAAAGAAATTTGATTAGATAATGATATGTGCAATGTGCATGTCAATCGCTCTTGATGGGCCATGTTTTATCTCAGTAAGTCGTTTATATTAAATCTTTACAAAAATAATTAATTTACTGATTACTTTATTAATTTTATCTTCCTCTTCATGTTAAATATTTATGATAATTTCTTACATAAAATCGAGTTGAAGCTAAATATATATCCAAATCTATTTAAAGTGATTACATGAAAATAAATCACACAAATGTGATATCAAAGTCCATGCTGAGTTGTAATCTTTTTCTGTTTCAAAGCTACAAAGATAGATAACAGTTCGGCGTCCTACCACTGTTGCACAGCATATTCCTAAGTTATTTGTTCAACCTTTAGCACGGTATTGTACTAACTATATTGAAGTCACGTCCGTCGAAGATTGTAACATTAATAAAAAGACTTTGACCCTCAATCAAAGCGTGTCGAATGTCGTCGCATAACGCGCTAGATACAAAGCAGCTGACCATCATTAAGCGGAAACAATCGTAATTAAACACCCAACAATGATAAGGTACGCAACGACAATCTCTTCCGCTGCGTCTCGTCTCTCATATTACAGTTCCGCTCACAAGGTCCCATATCTAATTTCAACAATCGTGTAACGAACCGAATTGCACACTCGGCAAATAACGTTAACGTAAAAGAACAGCCGCGGTTCTGTGACGCAGAGGGTCAGAACGGAGGATTCTTCTCACATACAAATGAAACCATATGGTATCTAAGAGCATGATACGGCAAGGACACTACGCGGGATCGACCTCTGCAGAAACGTGGCGAGTGACGCGACGAGACGTACCGCCATGCGTTGAATCATCCCGCGACGACGGGGATCTCGCGCGCGGGGGTGGTGGCGTAACGAGACGAAGGGGTTAGCTTAGTTAGCTAGCCGTGGCGAGGGCCTCGGCCGCGTGCTTGTATCACAACACGACGACGTGCCGCGTGCGTGCGTTGTACGCTGAGCGCGGCGCTTCGCTCAAGCACGAGGGAAGCGTGTAAATTCCGCGCGATCAGCTGGGTGGAACTAACCATGATGTATCTCGACGGGCACGGAGGTGGTGGTTACGGTGTTCATGACGGCGTCGGCGTCGGCGTCAGCGTCAGCGTCGGCGTCAGCGGCCGCGGCGACATTGCAAGGGCTGCTGTCGGCCGTCGTGGTCGCGGCGACGTTGCTCTGGGGCGACGAGCTGATGCAGAAGGAAGGCACGAATTCCGCAGCGTTGACATTCAGGGTGGAGAACTTGCTCTCGATGGACTTGTCCTGCGACGTAGGCGGGCCGACGATGTCGCCGTTCGTGTCCGCCTGCTGTTCCCACGAGTCTGGTGCTATGCTGTTCGCCATATTAATCAGTTGTTTCGGCGCACACACAGCCGGCCCGCTAGGCTAAACGGATAATACGATTCTCGCGATCGAGGGGTGGGAGAGAGCGAGAGAGAGAGAGAGAGAGAAGAAGAGAGAAAGAGGGAGATTGGGACACGAGGAGTCGTACAGTCGTACACGCCGCAACGAACCGCCGCGCTTTTTCGATCCAATCCGATGATCCACCAGGGGTTAACCGGGTTCGGGACGGGTCTTAAAAAAATAGGTATCTTTCCAGCACACTCTTCGCGTATACACACACCGCGTACACGCGCGTACGATCGCTACTCCGCGTGTGTGCGTCCCCCGTGGTCTGCTTCGTTGCTGCTGCTGCTGTTTCTGATGCTGGTGCGCTGCAGTGCGCTGGTGGTGCTGCTGCTGCCTGCTATCGCCGCACTTCGACCTGCTTCGACCGGAAATAGCGGAATCGAGATATCGCGAGCGGTCGAGACATTGATCGAGTAGCGAGTCATCGTCATCGAGTGCCATCACGTGAACGTCGTGAACGAGCGAGCGTCGTGTCGTGGGCGGTGGGACGATTTTCCGTTATTTTCTCTTGGTTTTCTCTTGGCTTGGCCGGCTTGGTGTTGTTGACGAGGTCGAACAACTTGCCGAGATCATGGCGAATATATTGGCGAACATCCTGAAATCCATGGAAAAGCCGCCGTCACTGAGCGAGAAGCAGAAGGTCCTCATGAAAAGTTAGTCGACTTTTAACCTAAGAATGCTCTCTTAATAGCGTTTTCTACTAGTACATACAACACTGCTGCACACTGAGCAGAATTTTATTGTTTTAATGTAAAAATCAGTTTACATATTTTCAGTGCTTAATATTCTATTGACAAAAAATTGTCAAATTTGAAAACGCTGAAAATATGTGAACTGATTTTCACATTGGAGTACAATAAAATTGCGCTCAGTGTGCACCATTGTGGCACATAGTTTTCCCATTCCCAGTAGAAAACACTATTAGAAAAGAAAAAAAAGAAAAGACAAACGGGTTTGGGATTTACATTGACTCATGAAAATTTATTTCGATTATGCAGAACAGCAAGAGGAATTGCAGAAGCGTCAAAAAGCCGAGGCGGAAAAGTTGAAGCTCTTCCGGCTGAAGGTGAAGTAGCTTATAGTTGCACCTTTGTATCTTTTGTCTTATCATTTCGTCTAATGCGTTACCTTCTTACATAGGTCGAAGAGAAGATTGATAAGTTTCTACAGGATGACAACGCGATGGAATACAAATTTCCGGTCATGGACAAGATACACAGGGGCATCATGTAAGTGCATTCTTTTGAAAACATAATTGTAGAATATGCCTTGTATAATATACCAATGTCTATCTGGGCTTCAGTTATGATGTAGCAGAAGTTGCAAATGTCCTGGCGTATTCCTTCGGCGAGGAAGGCTACGATCGGTACAGCATAATTTTCAAGAGGGAACATCCACCTTCGCAGGATCAGTTGAATACACTGCATCAAGGCAAAGAGTGGAACGAGGAAGTTGCGAAAAAACTGAAGGAGGAGAGAGAAAGGAAGGCCAAGGAGGAAACGGAGTATGCAAAGTCTAGAAAACGAAAAGAGAATTTCGTACCCAACAGCTTCTATAAGGACAAATATCAGCACTTGATTGGCAAGGAAGCTGCTTTGGAAGCAGCTAGGAAAACGGAAGCCAATAGTAGTTACGGATGTGGTGGGTATATAAATGCAGATATTTATTACAGACATACGAGTTACCTAACTTTTACTGCAAATGTAAATTATTCGTTATCGTATGACTCCATGGCAAATTATCATAAAGTAATTATATAATATGCATTATTTTAAGAACTTACAAAATGAACAAGCAATATTCGCGTTTGGAGTAAAAATTATGAAACCTATCGTGTAAAATTAAGTGACTCGTTCGATACATATGTATGTATAATGGAATTGTCACCTTAAATTCTTGCAGTTCCTAGTGAAAACAAGAAGGATCAAAGAAGTATAGAACAAACTCTGGCCGATATACGCGCTAAGAAGAGGAGACTGGAAATGAATAATGAAGCCAGCAATTGCAGCGACAACAGTACAAAATAGTGCTATTATATAAATAATTATAGGCATACATAAATTATATATCCAATTAAACGTGTAAATAATTCAACATATTAGATTATATATGTTACAACGTTATTACAATTTACTGCATTATACGCACCATTAGGGAAACCGTGTGGTATTCTGATTTGTTGATTTTCCCTTGTTCATTAAATTAATATACTACGAGGTACTATAATGGTTCTACGATGGCATTACAATTAATATTTACCTGCGTTAGAAGTGAAACGAATCACTTCTATATATCGTCTCGCTATGATACGTGTATTTATTACTAAGGGGTATTAAGTCTTCTATGTACAATATAATACATCGTCTCGTATGTGCAATATACACATACGCATAAGCATTTGTTCCTGCGATATTTTTCTTCGCCTATAAATTAAACGGCTCGGCATCTCTATTTCCAATTTAGAGATATTCTGTGGTGGAGTATTTAGGAATTGAAGTTCTCGGAGCCGGTCTCGGCTTTGTAGGCGATGGGGCCTCGAATACGATCTGTTCCTTCAGAGCAAGCAGCTTCGTGAACTTCTGGTTCGTCGCGGATTTGTACAGTTCCAGACCTCGAACGATAATAACGTCTCGCACGTAGGCTGCATTATTTTGTACTAATTTTCGCTAAGGAAAAGAAGTAAAATCTTGTAAAATTAGAATTTATTCGTAATATACAGTTTGATATAGCAGTGACACTCGCTTACCTCTTGCTTCAATTTCGGATCCGTAAGCGAGACGATTAAATGTTGAACTTCGACCCGCATCACAGACACGAGCACGCCGTCTATCGTAGATATAAGCTCGGGTGTGGCTACGCTAAGACAGTCTTCTAACAAACTGACGTAGATCTTGGAAAAAGTTAATATATTGTGCGTCAACGGTATCCAATAATCGTTCGTCTGTAACGATGGTACACCGATACCAAGATCGTCGAGTTCGGTTAACAGCTTCTGGAGATTCTGACTAGTTTCCATATTAGTCGGCCGCCAAGTGTCCTCCGCTACATGACGCTTCACCGTATCGACACAGTTTTCTCCCGCGTCCTGGATAGCTTTGGCTAACGGAGATCTAAGTTGCCCGTCTAACTGATAACGAAAGTCCATGCCAAGCTGAGTCAACTGAAAATCGAGTTATTATAAACGAGTCATTATTATGGGTTGAAATTTGCGTTTATAGTAGACACAGATACAGAGGCCATACACCTATAAATGTATCTATTCTGTAAAGTTATAGAATTATTGTTAAGATAAAACGTATACACACCTGATCGCAGTGACTTCGAACAGTGACAATGCACTCTACCAGTGTGCTTAGCGTGACCTGTGGCACAAACAGCTGCTGAGCTAAGTGCGACGTTAAGTGTTTCACCTCCTGGCTGCACCATACAACCAAGCCTTGAACGACAACGAGCAAATCAAATTAATCCACTGTTTGATCGTAGGACGTCTGTGGCTTTTATCGATGCTAAATTACCGGAAGTGCAATTTGTAGATTTAGGGAAGGTTTTCAGAAATTCTCTCGCTATCTCCACCATATTGCTGAAGACGATCGCGCTGAGCTGCTTCACATAAGCCACGGTCGTACCATCTCGCTTGATCCTCTTTAGTCGCGCTTTCAGCACCGCGCTGCACAATCGCAGATACAAGTGGCACGCTTGTGCGCTCCTATTCAGCTGTATCAGGAGCTTGACCGCGCGTCGTGCGCTTCTCAAACCGCCGCCCTGCAGCGACTTCGCTTCCGCGCTCGACTCTAGTTCCTTCGTCAGCACGTTCACCAACGAGCGGCCTCTCTCGTTCACCTTCGTCTGGATTTCCGTTAGTAGCGGTGTTGATTGAGCATCTTTCAAGTAGACTTTCGCCTTCTCCAATAAACCGTAAGCTTCCTCGAAGTGACGTTGCGCTATGCAAGAGTCCAGATCCTCGGCTACTTCCAGCATCCATTCCGGCGGCGGTTCATAATACTCCGAGTCATCGTCGTCGTCCATCCCTGGTAAAAATTTGAACAATTCTGAAAGTGCTCGACGAATAAAAACTCAAGAAAAAGAATAAAGATAGGATATACGTATGGCAAAACGAAGAATTCCTATGGAATGCAGGATCTCTCTATTTTACCTAGTGTATTCGATTCCAAAGACATTGAACGAGACGGCGCCGCTTTGTCCTCCTTTGGATGCTTGTCGTTATCCGGTGCGTCGACTAAATTCTCCTCCGCCAGCTTTGCCCTTTTCGCTTGCTCGCATTTATCCAGCCACTCTTTCTGCAAGATAAATAGATTCAAATAATACTACGTCGTGATTTCCGATCGTTGTTTTCGAGCGTACTAACTTTACTTGTCGCTGTGGCACACTGGAACACCCTCGTATCGGAGAACGCCAACAGTTTAAATGACAACTTTACAGAGCCGTGATCCCTCACGTTGACGATCGCCAGGCTTTCTAGATTATAAACCGCCTGCATTTTATATCTAGGCGGGCCACGCCTACCACCATTCGCCAGCCAGGACGCGACCATCAGGACGTCGTTGAACAAGTATGCGTGAATTCTCTTTAACGGCGTACCCTCAATCGGATCTAACTCAAGCAAGGAACCTTCGTGTAAGCACACACGTCCTGGAGTCTCGGCTAAGCTCTGTAAAAAAAAAAAGAGAAATAGCGTAAAAATCTTTTGTTGACATTCATAAAATATCTCGCTTGTCAAATGCTAACCAGGGCGCCTTCGACATTTTCAATCAGCTGAATGAGTTTCTGCTTTTGCTCCTCTTCCTTGGATACAGAATCAGCTAAGTTTTCCTGCTGTGACTCGGGCAAATCTTCGAAAACAACCCCTGTCGTTCTAGTAGAGCCTAGCGTGCTCAACAAGGCGCGCTGCTCGCTCAGAAGCTGAGACAGCTGGTACATCTCGCTCTCCAAGTGCGAGATCTCCTTGGCGGTCTCGATGAACTGCATGTAGTTCTGGTAGACATTCCGTTTCAATTGAGCGGACGTATTGTTCGCCAGTTCCTGAATCTTTGCACGCTGCTGCCTCAATTCGTCCGCACCGACGCATTGTGCGCTCAGCTCCTTCACAACTGTAAGAAAAACAAGAAGAATCAATACAACATAACAGATATAATTCATATTTATTGTTCTTTGCATATTTTTAGATTTATCTTCAATTTCACATGTAATTAATTAGTAAATGAACTATTTATGTGATTACGTCAGATTAAAGAGACAGTGTAATATGGTGATCCAAAATATTTCATGACGTGTTTACATGACTGAAAACTAAGTACGATCAATCCTGTAATAATTCTTTTTTTAATCGTTCAGTTTTGTATTCCTTAACACAGTATGCGTGCACAGTAACTCACATTTCTCCGGGTTAAAGTCTTCAGCTGCGAAAACCTTCGCCAGATTATTATCGGCCATCGCGAGAGGATCGTTGTCCGCGGAGAAGTGTTTTTACTATCGTCAACCGCACCGATTACGTGCCTCTGTCATGTTACGTTCCCGTCGAGTCCCTTCGCCGTCGCCTGTCACAAATAAATCAACATGATTTCGCGTCGGTTTACACCTCCGCCCCGATCTAACCTCGACGTACTTCACGTACTCGGTATACTCCGTAACCGTATTCTCATTTCCCAGTATTCCCACTATTCCCGGTTTCCCGGTGCCGAAACTGCCGAAAGCGGAGTCGAGATGGTCGATAATGTCGGAGTTACCGACAAATAGTACATCGAGTCATCGAGCGATCGATTTCAGATGAATTGCGCTAGATGACGCTATCACTGTTTTTACTCCACGCGCATACATTTTCGTATATTTATCTAAAAAATATTCAATCCTAACACATAGATTAATATTTAATTCACTCGAGAAATAATGTAATTCACATTTTCGTGGCCAAGGAAACGATTGTGATTTGAGTTTTCAAGTTGAATCGACTGATCTCCGATCACTTTATAAGGACGGATCGCAAGTGTTCTTTCAGCTGGGAGTGTGGCGGCTCCTGTAATCCGGCTACTCGGAGGCTGGTTGTGTTGGAGGGTCTGAGGTCGGGGGTACCTGCTGGTGCGGGGTTCACGTTGACTGGGCGTCCGCGCTAAGCTCGCCATCAATATGGGTACCCTGGAGGAGTCCGGGGTGACCAGGTTAGCTAAGGAGAGGCGAACCGGGCCAGAGGGGAAACCCAGCAGCCAAAAGTCTCCGTGGCGGGCAGTAGTGGGATCGCGCCCGGGAGTGGGACCGCATTGGCAGCCTGGTTGATATGATCCGACACACAACTTTTTGCATTTTTTTTTCAATTTTCCAACGATCCCCAAAGCCCTCTCATACACGTTTACAATGAATTTAATTTTTTAAAGGTACTTTTTGATGTATTTTTTTATTACGTATAGCTATTAGCTACATTACATTCTGATGTTTACGGAGAATTCGAAGACAAACTTCGAAACATTGCTTTTCTTGAGTCAAGTACGATTATCGTTCATTATTATAGCCTTTAGGGATTATACTGATATAGGTATTATTTCAGCACGTTCTGTTAAAAAATTAGAAATTAAAGAGAATATTAGAAAGGGTTAAAATTTTGTATTCCAAGAAGGGTAATTCTTTTGTGAGTATATTGAATTTATATATTTTAATTAAAGGATCATTTTGTACTGTATAGATATCTATTGCATTTGCATTCAAATAACAGAATAATGAATATATAATTACAATTAAAAATTCATATTTTAGAATAAGACTTTATTTATGATTTTATATGCCTATATTTTTTTATATGCATATTTACAAATCTCTTCAATCATCTCTCGT
Organism: Leptothorax acervorum; assembly: GCA_035220615.1. Classification (NCBI taxonomy): domain Eukaryota; kingdom Metazoa; phylum Arthropoda; class Insecta; order Hymenoptera; family Formicidae; genus Leptothorax; species Leptothorax acervorum. The sequence goes on along the minus strand of JASTWQ010000030.1, from coordinate 369,171 downwards.
ATTATACAGTACATAAAATTGTGAATCGAACGCTATCCTAAACTCTGATTCGAATTATAGATCTATAATTAATGTATAAAATGTGTGTGAGCTTTAAGCAACTATAATCATTCAAAGTCTTCAATTACTGTTGAGATAAGATCGAGAGAAATTGGATACAAGGATGCAAGAAGCATAACATGTTGAATTTGTGGAAAAACTTTTAATCCTATTATAACCGTTGTTTTGCAATGAAGATGATAATGCTGTCACATAAGGATTCACTCTTGCGGCAAGGAAATAATTTATAATATAGATATAATATAAAACACTTTTGAATTGCGTGTAAATCAATTTCTTCCTGATACAGTAAACTCTGCCCCACCGCAGTGGTATTATTCTTCCTCTTATCTAATATAAAAATCTACGACTTCTGCTTCTCTTTCTTCGCTTGCTCCGCCAACGCTTCTAATCGGTCGTGTTCCGCGATTAAGGCATTTACTTCATTCGCTGGCAGTATTTTCGTTTTTGTTTTACCATTTTCGCGCGTGAGTATCGCCATTTCCACTGCAAGTAAAGGATACGGACTTACGTTAATAACTTCGTTACAAACTATTACAGAATATCGAAAACTATTACAATTTTATTAACTTAGAATCAATTACACTGATTTAAATTTGAATGAAAATTTACCCTTTTCAGCAGAGAGTTTGGTCATGTCTAGCGTTTTAGAGAGCACTTTGATAGCGAGTGCCGTTGCGTCTTTCAGGGTGGTCTCGCCCTCTTTATATTCCTGCTTCAAGGACGACACCGCCGCTGCCGAATTATTCCCGATACACGTCGCCTTCCAGCCGCCGTAGTTTCCGCTAGGATCCGACTGATACAACTGATAGCCGTAATATTTGTCCCATCCCATGTACAAGATAGATACACCAAAGGGTCTCTTTCCACCGTATTGGGTGTACGCCTGTTTAACGTCGCACAGCCACGAGACGAGCTGCTCGCAGGGTATAGCTTCGCCGTACTGAAGAAGGTATCTCTGCGCGATGAGGCGCAACTCGTTCGTCAGGACATTCGCGTCCGAAGTTATGCCAGCCACTGAACAAACTATGTCGTCGTTCAACTTGTAGATCTTTTCGGAGAAGAACACTTCGTCCAGTAACTTGTTAGTGTTACGTTTCTCAGCTGCCAGTAGAATACCGTCGTTCGCTAATATGCCCAGACAAGTGCCGGCATGACTTATAGCCTCCATAGCATATTCGACTTGGTAGAGTCTCCCTTCAGGTGAGAAAATTGTGGTACGTGTATCATATCTACGTGCCTGTAAAATATAACAAAATACAGCTGACCGGCCTATTCAAAATTTCCATTTTTATTCTATCATGGACATAAGCAAGCAAATGTGAGTAAAATAAAGCCGCAGTCGATCAAAAGACTCATCTAAATAAAACTTAAGCCCATTCTACAACAGCCGTAAAAAGTAGTTGTAAAACGTAAGCAGTAAGCTATTGACCAATCACAGTTGATTATTCTTGGATTGTAAAAATTCCATTGGTCAATAGCTTACTGTTTACGTTTTACAACTACTTTTTACGGCTATTGTAGAATGGGCTTTAAAAGGCACCTAACGTATACATTCCCTTATATTATCGTCCAGTGTCAAAACTTCAAACAAAATATATTAACTTGATTTTAATATCCTGTGTATTAAATATATGCCATAACAGCGATAATTGCATTTTACGATCTGTTCATATCTTAAAATTTTTATAAATGTTAGTCTTGATGACAGTGCACTTCCCACATAACCTATGAGCAACGAAAGTACCGAAGGTGCGCCAAGAATATGACTTCAAAGCTGAATAAATGTAATATTGAGTCGCAGTGAGGTTCGTCAACTTACCATTTTGCAAAGAGTTTTACGTTAATAAAGTATCTATCAGTTGTGTATCAAGAAAATACCGTTCACGAGCCCAGCAGTCTGACACAGTCTGACACTCCGACTCGAGGAATGATTGGCAGGTTGGTCGGACTCGGAAACTCGGAATACAAAATTCTCGAAAATCGTCACGCCACTCGCGATAGAGATATCGATAATACTCGAAATCGATATAAAAATACTGCGGAAATACGAAATGAGCAGCAGAACGTCATTTTTTTCGCATTATATCTTTTATTCGTTTTTTTATAACTTACGAGAGTGGGCAAAAATTTCGTGGGAGGATTAAATATCTTTATACTCGTTTATTAAGCCTAGTATTTATTACTAGTAGTATTTTATACTACTAGTAGTATTACTATTAAGCTTACATACAAATAGAATATATGCTTATATTGATTAACAAATATTTAGAACATTTATAGAATATATATATATATATGCAAATGCATTTCTACAGTTATGCAGATATATTCGTAATGTTATAGCCGAACTAAACATACAATAGGAAACGACTTTACATCTTTTTATCCCATAGATTGTGGTATCTGTATGTATACATAACTTTTGTGTTATATTTAGGTCTTATTTTTTAAAGCATAATACGTCTTTATTTGTAGGTATACACACATATATATAAATGAAAAAAAATTGTTAAAAGCGATTATGAGCACCGTTTACAGCGTAGTCTTTTAATTAAGAGAGCTTTGTAATAATAATAATATTGTATGAGCCATAATAATAATATTGTATGAGATATTGAGATATATAATTGACATCGGCGATTCGCAAGAAATAACTTTTTTCGAAGTCATACGTAATTGGTATCGATAGTTTGTGAGAAATAATTATTTGCTTGAAGCAATCTCATCGCGCAGTTTAAGTTCTTTCAATTGTTGGAGTAATCGTACGCTCTCCTCGGCAGCAGCGTTTTGAATCTCAACTAGATGAGTTAATCGTTCATTAATCTCATCCAACGCTGGTCCTTTCTCACCAAGGTCGTTATTCGTTTGCTCAAGGTTTATTGTCTCCTCCATAGGCTGTACCTTTTTGGCACTTGAATCATTCTTCAATAAAGCCAGAAGCTTATCAGTAACTCGTTCACCAGACACGCTCGAAGTGCTTGCCATACATTCGGCTCTTTCTTTCTTTCTATTATCGATATTAAACAGTTCCGAAGTTGCAGCTGTCTCAGTTTTCTTAACCTTTGTCTCTTTATTTTTATCAGAAATTGAAATTTTTCGATTTTCTTTATTGACTGGAGTTAATCTCTCGTGTTGGAGATAATCTTTTAAGCGCATTTTCTGAAAATATGATTTATCAAGTAATTAAAAGGTTGAGAGGCCAATACATTTATAACATTACTCATTTACGGGCAAGCTCAATCACATGTTTATGTTTATAAATGTATTGTATATATAAAAAGCATCACCGTGTCATTACCGTGACATTACCGTGTCAGTCTTATGTAGAGGCGGTTCCACTTGCTTAATATCATCATCTTCAGGAGCTAATTCATCATATAATATTCTATGGAATGTATTATTACAAAATTCAGGAACAAACGTGGCTTGCATATTTGTGTTATGATCATGATCATGCATTTGCGTGCTCTTATCGAAGTCATCTTGTAAGAATCTTGCGGGCGATAAAACAGTATCACGAGGAGGACGTAATGGTACCTCATCAATCTGAAATTACAGAAAAGAAATATATATGTTTATATAATTATATTGATTATAATGTAATCAGCGTAATTTATTTAAATACACATTCAAAACGTTTGCATGAAATATATTTCACCGTGTCTTGCGTTGAAGATGAGGCTGCGCTTGCAGAAGAAAATCCTTTGAGATTTGCTATACGCATTCGTTCGTTCTCCCTAAACCTCCTTCTCTCTGATTTTGTCAATCCAGACACGCATCGAAGCACTGGCTTTTTCGATGAAACTTCCATCGGATTATAAGGCGGAACTTCTGGTTCCTGTCACACAAAATATACGAGTTATACAATGTAAATCAGTCAGTATTGGTTTAGACTAGTTAATTTTCACTGTCTTCTATACCTCTTCCCAATTTTCAGTTGAGTTGTATTGGTTCACGATTACAGAAGGCTCTACGTCCACCTTTGGTATTTCAAATCCAGGATCCACATTTATCAATTTTCCAAGACTGGAACACGATGCAATGTGCTCCTACAATATTGAAAAATTAAATTGCTAAAAAAGTTAATTGATTAAAATTTGATATTAATATAACAGAAAGATCTTTCAAAGTGACCTACATACTTGAAACATAATGCAATAAATTTAAATGTACACAGAGCAGTGTAATTTTGCCAAAGAAAAAAGTTACTTCCTCCGGTACATAAGAATCATATTGTGTATTTCTTAAACGCGAATTCTGAGACACCTTGTTTATACGACATATATGTATATATATGTGTATATGCCATATGCATATAAATCTGTACCTACCTTAAGATGAGCACGATCTACTATATGAGTTTTGTCCAACGGACACTCAGCCTTGTCCGCTATGTTACTAGTTTTCTTGCATTTTGACATATGCTGCATAAGTTTAAATTTCCGAATGCGATGCGCAGGATTATAGGGACAGGACACTATGATATCTGCCTCCATTTTTAGTATCTAATTCTATAAATTAGAAAATCAGTTATTAAAAAGCCTTCCTTCTTCTTCGTTATCATATTATCCATACAAAAAATTCATCGTTGAGTATAAAAAATTCTAGATGACATATAAAACAAAAAAGAAATTACTTTATAATGCTGTGCCATTAACAATTTGAAGGAAAATAGATAGAATCTTTAAGTTTTACAAAATCTGCCAATTTTTGTATTTGGGTCAGTACATTTATGATCATAAAATTACCAGTTGTTCCAATTTCTATACAGAATACTTAACACACTTAATATAGATCAAAACGTAAAGGATTCTCTTGTCGAATAAAGCACACGTTTCATGATCAAACAAAGACACATATACACCCTTATTTTTATTACATTGCTAATAACAAGGTTAAGCTTCTTGTTGTGGAATAAAATCAATGTTATCAAGTTACAATGTATATGAGAAATAAAGCGAATATAATATATATAAATAAACAAAAGTTTGCTTAAATAACAAACTGAAACTCAATTAAATATTCAAGAAACGCCCAATTTTGTCCCCTAAATCAGTAAATCGTCAAACACGCCACGCTCAAATCTACTTACAATTGGTTCGTCGAACGGAAACTTGAATATATGCTTAGTTAGCAAATCGTTATGGACTTGGAAAATTCCCGACGATGCTTTATCACGATTACAATCATATGCCATACTTACTTTCAAAATATACGTGAAATGAGAGAAATCTCGTCGAAAGATCTACTTTTATCTCTCCTCTTCTTTATCTCTGTAGAAGATTTTTGACCTACCGGTCACAACGAAACGCCTCAACACACTGTAAATCAATACTCTTATCTTCTACTGGCCGTCTCTTTGTTTAACAGGCGATACTAAATACTAATGGCGATTGTTCTCACCGATCGGCCTGTTCCCTCCAAAAATAGTTGGTCCCCCAATTAATCTTCCTGCCACTGGCAAATGCTGGCAAATCGCCGAGATTGATCTCAGGCACCTTTCGGTTTCGGATCCCGCAATATCACGCTCAATACGTTTACTCAAAGGAAACAAACGTGTGGATAAAAGGAAGACTGATGTAAATGATGTAATAAAGAGATCCTCGATGTAATACGCCTGTTGCACTTTTTACACTTGGAATCTTCGCTTTCTCTCTCTCACTCCAACGTTCGAATATATCTATCTCGTTTTAAAGCTTTCGGGGATTTCAAGCAACACGACGAACAGATACAGATCTCTCGATCGTACGGCGATATCGCGTGGTGCGAAGAGAAACGGATCGCAATTCGCAAGGACTTTAATTTCTCTCTCTTCTCAAAACCGGCAACTGTCAACAGGTTATCTTTTGTTGTTGCTTTACTTGCTTTTCAAGACAATTGAACCTAGGCATAAATCGAAAGGCGCATTTCTCGATATTTCCGTCAAAATTGGCGCAAAATTTGAATAGAATTCGAACCTCGCGTCGAAGAATCCTGATTACTTTGACAATCATCGACGAGACTTCGATTTTTTGACGATCAAATATAAGAGCATTTCAATTTTGATTTACCTCTTATTTAATTATTTAGAAAAAGAGATGAAAATTTAGTGCGAATAAAGTATAATTATAAGATACATTACTTTTATTATAATTATATAATTTCTTATAATTATACTTTATAATTATAAGAAATATATAAAATATATTTCTTGTTTCAGGCTTCAAGTTTACTTGCTGAATTGATTAATGTATTTATATTATCCCAAACAGTAAGAAACAACGCTAATTTCTTCCTACACAATTCACTCTTTATTTTCCTTTGACTATAATAACTCGAACTCTTTATACACTCTCATAGCCTAAGTACGTGTAAATATATAATAACAGAAAATTAACATATCGTAAAATCCCTATTGTTCACAGATTTCGCTATAATTCGTGGAATGATTGCGCATTCGTTAATTCTCGCAATTACAATTCCGTTGACATCCTCAGGCAGGAATGGTGATTTCTGTTAAGTCTTACTGTCGTGCGTCATTTTCCAATAAAATCGTAAAAAGGTACGTCGAGTTCTCGCACGATGCGTAAAGCGACGATATATTGCACGCAGAAAGTCGCAAGAATAAAATTACGCATTGAAAATCGATATATTAATCAAAAGCGTCTTCAACGAACGGTGTCACTTAATTATTTATCCCAAAACCTCAGAGTTACAATGATATATGCACGTGATATAAATCCTTTTCCAATGTGTGAATTAGCTTTTGATATCAGATAAAAATTAGAAGTCATGTCATAGATAAGAAATACACAATAACTATAATTTTATTTAATAAGATTTTGTTAGACTCGTATAAAGAACTGTTTTGCATAGTAAAGATTTAAGAATTAGTTTTTAATGCGCACACATGTTTGTAAAAAACACACATCGACCTTGATCAATTTCCATATTAAACACAAATGCAGTTTTCACTCTTTAAAAATTACCAGAGTAATAAGTTAAGAAACTGTATGCGACACGCAAAACGTTTACGTTTAAGATTCGAGACGAAAGAGAAGCTATTTAATATTTTAATATTTACATTTAAATTTTAGACTTTGCATGTATAATTTCTTAATGATATAAATATATACATAAATTTCAAAATTTATGAGCAAACTTTAAGAGCAAACATGTGTCTCAGAAAACTAATTGATTCGAGCCCTATACACACATTTATAAATAATGCAAGGCAATAAATATGTAATAAACAGATACATACGTTTCGGTAAAATAATCCAGTACAAGTAACTCGCGAGCTGTACTGTCAATATATTAAGATATATCACACAAATTAAATAACGAAGATTACTCAATATTCGGAAACACTCCTGCATGAGCTTATACAGATTTACATTTAGTGGAAGTCAGAAAACCGATCTACTGCTACTAGTCATTCAATTCTTTAAACGTTAAAATTCGGTAATTCTTAACGCCCTGTAAATTTAATCGCTCTTCGGATGAACGATTAACATTTCTCATTTTGTTAAGTTCATACAGGAATTCATTCTCGCTTTAAGGCGCCATGTAATAATTATGCGTAAATCGGAAATTCCGTAGACGATCAGTAATGCCCATGTACGATGCATCATTACAGCTCTTTCTTTCTCCGTAAACGCTGGGGCATAAGACGGTACGAGTAACTTAATGAATGAGGCATTTAAAAGAGTTCTTCAATTTGTCAATTTCCCTTAAACGGAATACATGCTTCATCGTATCAATGTACGGATTTAATGTACAATATTGATATCTGTACATAGTTCAAGGAACTTTTTTTACGCAATGTACAAGTGATGTATAGATTCATAAAATATTCCATGTACATCAATTCCAATATATATGTATGTATATATATATATGTATATGTTTTGTGGACTTGTGATGCATATAACATTTTAAAATTTTAGGCACATCGAGCACACAACAATGATATACGTACACAACAAGCCTTAGTTACAGGAGCATGGTTTAACTTTTGTACATATATATCTTCCAATATAATTAATAATATACAAACTAAACACAGCAGCAGTTTTATGATTTAGTTAAATCATAACGCAGCGGAACTTGTATATATTATTATATATATTCATGTAATATCTATATATATATATATGTATCATTGTGAATAATTAACACTTTATAAAATATTTATATTCTATTAAATCTATTTCTTTAAATCTAAAAATATTTATAGGATTTGATTACTGCAATGTAGTAACATTAATATACGTTTTGTTATATTTGATATTTGTACTACGAATATATTCGAAATTGATTAGTTTCAAAACTTATAATGAGTTTTGTATAACAAATAATAACAGTGCTCATCGAGAATTAATTGTCAAACATATTCATGTAACTATCTTATTTATTAAAAAATCAAAATTATCTCACAACAATTTATTATATCAAATTTCATATTTTAATAATTATTGTATCTCTATAGGACGCTCTTTTATATACTTTCGTTATATTATTCTATCGACGTTTTTTAAGTTCACTTGATATCATTTGAAATGCATGTTGTACACACATCTTATATATGAATCTTTTCGATACGAATCTTTGTAATCATTACGTTCGCAGATTTACCAAAAATTAACAATCTCTTGTCGCTATTAATAATTTATATTATATAATTTTCTGTATATTTTGTTCTGTATATTACTGTAACAGTATAATTATTGTATCTGTAGTGATCATGTGTTTTCATCAGTGCAATAAAACAACCAATCTGGCATTAAATTATTGTACTGATAATGCAAAAAATTATCAATTTTTATATCAGATAATATCAGGCAGTATGACAATGCTGAAGATTTTGGTTTTGAACATGTGTTACACGGTGTGTGCTTCGGGCGGTAATGTTTTTGTTTCAATAGCAACAATAAACTTTAGCACATTTTGTACGTTCCCTATAAAAATTTCTGATTTTTTAATCAGATTAGCAATTCGTAAAATATTTCACCTCAATCTCTCAATATATATATTTAAAAATTATATAGTTGACAATGCGTATGCTCCGATAACTAAGGCAAAATTATGTACACGTGTATAAACATGCTCTGTAGATCAAGAATCTACAAATATATAGATTTACTTATTATATATATGTATATATATGTATAGATCTTTATATATAATTTTTTATATAATATATATAACACGATACAACGAATACTGTTAGGTGTATCTTAAGGCACTCGTGCGAATAAAATCTAAAAACATTTGAAACAAATAAAGAAAAACAAAGAGTCTATAACTTTAATAACAATTCATAAACGTACACACCTAACTATTGTATTTAGTTAAATTGGTCCAGAACTAGAATTGATGAAAACGCTTTCACTCTGTGTTAAACCCCATAAGATAAATTAGGAAATATCGTTAAACGATCGCCGAGTACAATCGATCGACCCTGTATTAATATAACGTTTCATTGTAGCCTCTTAACAAGTAATATTATTAAAACTCCGTCTAAAGCCAGGAACTAGCGCTTTAAGGAATTGTTTCACCCTTGACACACTTTTTCACACTTTAATTAAAATTGTACAATGCAAAGCTTCTGCGACTGCATCGTTTACTGTCGCGATCGATATTCTTATGGTAAATACACTTTAAATATATTTTAAATAGTTTAAAAATCAAGTGCGAAACAGGTGAAAAGGGAGGATGAAACTATCACTGTAATATGTAAAACCTGTAATATGTAAAACCTGTGTTAACAGAGACTTTGGGGTTGATACATATTGCGGAGCAACACTATCCAGTGCTTAAACACCGCGCACATTATGAGATATAACGTGTATGTTTAATTTATCCCGTTTTGCACGGAGAAATTATGTCGTATATTGAGATTGGCTTTAACTCTTGCTCACTTTAAATTCCTCTAATATTAATATCACGAGTTTTGCTTCAATAGATCTTCTGTGTTATGGCAATATAGGTACTCATCAATATCTAATAACGCTGGATGCAGATCCTCTTCACAATCTTTTCTAATGCTTACCACAGCTTTTGCATTATTAACTACAATATGAGCTATGAGACATTGTTTTATTCTACGTAATCTGTTACGTAGAATATTTTAATAAATGTAGCTATTTTAATAAATGACAATACTGTCATAATAAACGTTTTTCTTTTTATGAAGAAAATATATACCGCGCGCTGCGCATGTATACTTTTTTGTCTTTGTGTTTTACGATACACGATTTAATATCATTATTTTTAAAATAACATCGATAAAATATATAAATAAAATAACATTCAAATAAAATATTACAAAGAAAATTTTATGAACAATCATAACTTTTCAAACAAACAACGAAGTAAAATGTTTAGCCATTTTGAGTGCGTCTAATACCAACACACCATGAAGATATATCGACAAATCGATATGTAGAAATTGCAAACAGCGTTATTACGTGAACTTTTCATTATGCGAGATAAATTATTTTAAAATATATCCCATAGCTCAGATTCTTTCATATATATCTATATGTACAATATAGGAATGTTTCATTTTTCTCCTTGCACATTGTCTTTGTTAGCAGAGACATAGTTGTACCATAAAACGTACTTTTTTTTACATAATTTTAACCGTATACATCTCTTACTAACATAATGTTGCCAGTGTACATATTTTTGCAAACTGGAATGACGAATTATATGTATATATCCATATGTACGCGTGTATGTATATATCTACCTACGTGTTTTATATATAAGTCTCTTCATAATATAAATAAAAATTCGCAGTGTGAGCACATTCAGCAGTTGAACATCACTCGTAAAACTTTGTACAAATAAAAGACCGAAGTCTCTTTTGAAACGTGTAAACAATCGAACGTGTACTATATAGTTTCGTTAAAATCTTTGGCTAAAACATCTAATTGCGAGCTAGAAGTGTACCTCGGGTAACTCTTTGTTAATGATGACCCACATCGGTTGACTTAGCTAAAATCAGCAAATCTTTTAAAGCGTTCGTTATTTAGCAGTTAAAATTTCGATGCTGACGCCATTAACAGTTGCAGCTGGATCGTTTGTGATCCAGCCGCGATATAAAATATTCGTATCATCTTTTACTATAACGTTTGTAGAAGATTGCACTGTAAGCCGTTATTATAATCACAGTAACTATATGTATATATGCTTGTAATCCAAATAACTTACTCGCAATTATTTATCAACGTCGTTTTCTTTCCTAGGGCTTTGCTGTGTGCGGTCGAGACACTTTGTGACATCCTAAGGAAGAAAATGGTATATAACATTTACTATATTATATGTATTGAATAAATGTTAATTATAACAAATATTAATTTATTCAATACATAAGGGCTATTTATTGTACCGTTATGCACCGACAATAAACAGTAATACTAATATCGAATAATAATGAAAGCATATGATGTAATAACGTGTAAGAACCGCTTATAGGCTGTTTAATAAAGAGGACGCAACATACCTGTACCGCAATTTGTAAAGGCGTTAATTCACCTACGGAGCAATCACTTCGTACAACATTCGCCGGTACTAGCCTGGGGCAAGGCTTGCCTGTAAAGAGCGTGAACAGTGCGTGAATGCTTCTACGTTGTGTCAGTTCTATGTGACGGTGTTGGTATCCAGCCAAGTGCCGTCGATGCCGTGATGTTGTAGGGAACCACCTTTCACACAGGTTGCAATATCGTCTGTGTTTTATCGTCGCCTGCAAAAGAAAATAAAATAAGCGAAGGATATCTTTCGAGTCCACGGAGAGAAAAAAAAGAATATCTCAAAGAAGATATCTTCTCATATAATAATTTAAATAAGATCTCTCACCTTTTCGTGATAAGCTAATTGATTTATGAGATCAATGATGGACATTTCGCTCTTCTTATGAACGTCCTTTGTATTGCTCTCTACTTTAATGCTCGACGTTATGACTTTGTCGTCCAACAGCTTGGACTCCGCTATATCGAGATCTTCGCTGTCCTGAATCGTGATGACCGGTGGCGATCTGGAAGTCTCTCTATCTGAATTCGTATCGAAATTTACGTTTACCTCGGGCTCTAATATCGGCATGTTGTCTTCCTTGGGCTTGGTTTCTTTTGCGTTGCTCGTGTTATTCCCTTGATCGGTGGATCTCGATATTTTAGGAATTTTGTAGGACGACATCGGATTCTTCTCTTTCCGCTGTGGATCTTGATGGGGAACATCGTCGTTTCGGCCCGTTTGATACTTTCTTTTCTCATTTAAGTGTACGGTACAAGCTAGGCTCTCGTTCGACGCAGCCTGGCCGAGCTGTTTAAACGTCTTCAAGGATATCCTATTGCATTCGGGCGCGTCTTTTACCGTCTTCTTGGAATCTGCTTCGTTTCTCTCAGGTGATCTCGGTTTCTTCTTCATGGAGGAACTTTTGCTTTGCTTGGAATGTTTCTTATCAGACTTCTCGGCATTAGATATATTCTCAGTCTTGTTGTGTTTATTTGCCATGGGTGTAGAGCTCTTCTGAGGCGCAACGTCGCTATGACAGTCTTGAGAAGCGTCACTCGAAGGCACCTCCGGGAGGATGTTGATATCGAAACTCGAGCCCTGCTTTTTCTCCGCGGCTGTCTTTGGTCTCGCGTTACCGTTCGCGCTGCTCTGTACGTCGTATCTCGATTTCGACAGGCACTTCTTCAAGGTCTCCTTGGCCGCCAAAACCTCTTTTATCAAGGAATCATTGCAGCAGAAATTCTCCCTCGTCGCAACGAAACCCGTTGCCTTGCAACACGGAGCTTTCAAAAAGACCTCTCCGACAGAGCCAGTCGCGCCATTTTCCGATGCAGATCTGTCGTTGCCGCTAATATCGATCTCCACCACACGATTATCTTTCCCAAGCGAATTCTTGTCACCAGGGGAAGCGTCGGATTTGTTATAACGTTCCAACTTCGCGATTTGATCTCTCGACTCTTCAGATGCACGGCGCGAATTGTAACAGATAATAGGATCAAGTTTCGGCATAGATACATCCAGAAGATCTGTATTGCTGTTGTCCGTGATTTCTAACTCCAGCTCAAACTGCGTCGGAATTGCATCCGCCGAATACAATTGCTCGGTGTCGCCGTCCTCGATCATATGCCTCTCCAGCTCGCTATGATTATCGTCTGGCGAAGCAGGTAGGATCTCTATGGTCGACTGGCTCTCGTCCGAAGACTCGACTTTAATGACGGTGCTGTTAGCCACCTCGAAATTATCCAACATACTCGCAGAGTCGTCCTTAAGCAAGTCGATGTCGTCCTGCAGAGTGCAATCGTTGTCCATATCGCTGGAGTTCAGACGTTCCTTCTTCATCATAACTTTGCTGTCGTTCTTGCTGAAGAAAGAATCATCATCTCGCTCCTTCCTCTGCTCCTTGTCAGTTTGTAAATTTTCTTCGGGCGATGTTTCGCTCGGACCGGTCAATTTCGTGAAAGAGGTTTCTGTCTTCGATGTTGCCTTCAATTCCTTTAATGCGAGCTTGAAGTTTGAGTTGCTTGGATGCTTGAGAATATTCTTCTGGCCAAGCTTATCTAAAATTGTATCTTCGTCCGCTTCCACCGCTTGTTCGCAATTGATATCAAAACTATCAGTTTTGTTATCTTGCTTATCGCATTGAGAGGTAGCTTTCTGTAAGTTAGCTTTTTCCAACGACTGATTTGTTTCTTTACCGGGCGAAGTAACGTCTGTCTCCGATCGTGAATTATTGTCACGAGATCTTGAGCTACGTTTATTGTCCTTGTCGTCGGTTGACTTGTAACCCTTTAATGATGCATTCTTCTTCGGCGTGGTACACGTCTTGGTATACCTATAATCCGTATCTGATGGAGCAAAATATACACCGACCCTCGACGCGTCATTGAATCTTTTACAGTCGTAATCCGACATTCGCCTTTGCTTAAACTTATTGTTAGCCGGAAGTAAGTCGGACGTTGAATTCGATCTGGACAGTTTATAGTCACCTTGCTTTCCTTGGCTATCCTTGCGACTCGCGGATATTTTGTCGATAGCTCGTAACGTAACGGGGGACAGAGTTAACTTTAAATCCTTCACCATGCTGTCCAGGATACGGTACCTTTCCAGCTTGACCTCCGGTTGCCACTTCGCACTCTTCGCGATGACGTTCTTGCAGCTCTTGCTCAGCTCGCATTTGAATTCCGCGCTGGCCGACGTTCTCTTGATAATTACCTTGGGAATCTTCTCGGAGATGCACACCAAGGGATCCATCTTCGATTCGCATTCCAGCGCGTTCGTTCGCATTGAATCGGAGGAGTTACTGCGTCTCGTAGAATGTTCTGTCTCGTCACGTCCCGATCTCTTGTATTTCTTGACCGGCACTTCCGAATGGCTCGAGCTCTGTCTCTTCCGTGTCACTTCTGGAGATGACGACCTGTTCCTTTCCTGTTTCCTCAATTTCAGTTTAGGTATCTTTTCCTCGTACTTTCCCGGATCTCTCGACTCCTGAGAAGTCATGCTGTTGCAAACCGAATTATCCGCGAGATCGGACCTCGAGGTACTCTTTATTTTCACCTTTGGTATGGTTTTCTTAACGTTCTTGCGTTTAACGCAAACCTCTGCGTCATCGTCGGCTCTCACTATTTTATTGGAGTGCTTCTCATCCAGTTTAATCTTCATCTTGGGAATCTTATTCCTATTGGACTCCTGCAGAGAACTTTCGGAGTTGCTCTCGCATAAATCCTCGTTCGTGAGTGAAGCCCGATCCATGATATTTGCTTGAGCAGGAGTCTCTTCGTGAACTGCCTCAATAGACGGGGTCCCCGGGCGAGATCTCGCGTTCCTGATGATCATCTTCGGTATCTTCGGCTGGAAAACTGACTTGTTAGCTATGCTATCCTGTGTGATGGAAGAGGGACTCATCTTTGTAACGAACTTCGAGCTAGTCTCGCTTTTCTTGATGACGAGTTTAGGGACCATCTTTGTGTTAGCGTTGCAATCTACCGCGCGCAAGTATGCTATCTTCTCGTAACTGCTGGAAGAAATTTCATTCTGCTCTTTGTTTTCGTCGTTGCTCGGCGTTGCTTTAGATTCCTCGACTGTTGGCACGATCTCATCGATCACCTTGCTTTCAGTTTCAGTGATTACCTCCGTGACTCGAGGCTCCTTGGTAGCTGACATCCTCGAGAGAGACAGATGGTCTAGAGACAAGAGCGAATTATCCTGGAGCGAATTAACCGCGCCCGTAAAATCAATCGTCTCGTCGATGCTGCATAAACGATTGACGGCGTCTTCCTGGATCTGGCTCGTCTCCCACACCATCGGCACCATGCTGTCGTCCTCCGTGAAATCGTGCTCGGACATTTGCGTCAGCGCGCATCTGTCCTCCGCATAAATCCCGCAATCGGAAGAATCCATGCACAGTAACTTGGAATCGATTATGCTGTCGCAATTCTCATTCGCCTCGGATTCTTCACACTGCTTCTTGTCGCCTTTGATGCTCTTGATAACGGTAAACTCCGATATATTTTGCTCGCGCCTCTCGGATGCGAATAAATCGCATACGTTCTCTTCCGTTTGTAAATTCAAAGCAGTGGCTGACGTAGACATTACCATAGAGCAACAAGTGTCGACTTCATCGTTTCCTTGATCTTTCAATGAAACTTCAGCTTTTTGTCCGTCGCTCTCCGGCTTTTCCGATTGCTGCTCGTTTATTTCTTCATCAAGCGTTCGTTCTACGAATGCAACATCCGATGGATTTTGCGATGCAATCGGCTCGTATTCTGGTTCGTCTTCTTTAGATACCGCAGAATCTTCTCTGTCACGCGTGTCTTGTTCATCTATTTGACCGAAATTAATCTCGGCTGAAATATTCGATTCCGTTGCAGGCACAGTTTCTTCCCTATCTTTGTGATCGATCGAGACTGATAAAACTTGTTGAGATACAGTATCCCGATTTGCGAGAGAGTCTGAATCATCTCTCGCCGAATCATCGATTTCATCATTTCGTTCATTCGAAGTAAGTACGGATTCTTTTACAATTTCTGTATCTTTTGGTTCATCAAGCGAGTCCTTAGATTCGACGCTTAATTTAGACGGACTTGCGACTTTAGTAGAATTTTCATCGGAATTTTCTTTCGGATTTACAACTTTAGCATCGAATTTATCTTCCTTTGGAGAGATGCAACGAGGGCGCAAATCATCTTCCACTAGATGTTCCGCTGAGGCTTCCTTGTCTTCAACATAACTCGTAGAACATTGGTCTCTTTCTGGATCGTGAATTTTCTCATCTGTTATTTTAGGAGAACACGATCGTGCCTTTTCGGCGAGTTTAATCGTGCCAGATTCATTTTTATCAAACTGAGATTCTTGCTTTTCTGTGTGCTCATCGTTACTTTGTACACTCAACGATGGATTAAGTGTGCTTGCTGGTTTATCATTAACATCTGCTGACGCATCGTTCTGATTATTACATCCATTTTCTTGCTCATTACATAAAATCGCGTCCGGTTGTTCACACTGCAAATCATCATCCCGAATTGAACGTAGATCCTCTATGTAATTGCACGTTGTGTGATGTAATGTTGGCTCATTCACGTCACAATTCGCCTTACGATTGTCGTTGTCGGAAGCATCTTGCTCTGCAGGCAGAAATGGGAAGGGATCCAGCCGTTTCTGCGTAACAAACATTTCGCTGAAATTTAATTCTTTAATATTATCGCTGTTTCTCCTATCGATGTGGGAAGAATACGACTTAATTGACTCCATTGTCTCCTCCCAACATGCGGCTTTTGGTTCCAGAAATAAATTCGAATCGAATACAGAGCTTTCGCCATACCCTTTCTCGTACTCGAGATTATCCGCGAATACTTTCGTCTTGCAAGGTTTAATATTTGACGCGGGTTCGTTGTCTAGATTATACTGCTTTTCGAGGAAGTCTAAATCCACGATATTCTTTTTGTTACTTTCCTTGCTCTCCTGACCGCTCTTGTTCGCGTACAACTTGTCCGCGTCATCGTTGAAAAACTCTAAATGCGACGCACCTCGAGTTTTCGCGCAATTAGCGTTTTTGTGAGCATTCTTACTTGACAAATAATCAACGTGTTTTGCCGCAGGCTTGGCGTCGACAGGATCGATCTCCCTCTTCCTACCGGTGACATCGCGATTTCTTTTGAATATCTTCCGTAACTTGGAACAATTGTAATAATCGTACGACGGAGATCGCGCAAAATACTGCTCCCGGGAGTTACCGTAACCATCTTTTGCGCGAGGCTCCATAATTAGCTCGCGATATAATCGAGGATTAGGACTATAAGTTATCTTTCCGTCTTTGGTGGTGTACACAGGAACTGTATTTAAATTCTCCAGCTTGTCCGAGCTGAAGAAGGTCGGGTTTACGTATCCGCTGGTGGTCTCATATAGATCGAAGTTACCGAATTTACCGTCATCCCTCTTTAGTCTTTTCCATCTGTCCGCGCGCCTGTCGCCGGCATCCTCACTTTCGTTTGGAGCTACATGCAGAGGATTGTCATAATTATCTTCCAAACTGGGCTCCACCGTGCCTGAAGAAGTCGACGGAACCGCGTTCAATCTAGACGTGGCATCATCTTGGAAACTTCTTGCGCTCCTGCATGAAGAAGCGACGGCCGTTTCCTGATGTTCCTTCTTCTGCACGTTGACATTTCTCGATTCTAAGTATGGCGAATTATCCGAAGAGACTTTCAATTCTTCGCTGCAGAAGCTAGTAGCAGCGACCTTCTTTTCTGCGTCTTGATGCACGCTTCTCCTCCGGACCATCGCGTGCTCTGATCTTGAAGTCTTCAAGGCGCTCGATGCTAGTTCAGATTCTGTAACGTTATTTGAAAGATTAGTATTATTATCTCGTAAGATCACACCGCAATCAGGCGGTTCTGTATGGGTATTTGAAAAAAACGTACCGTTACCTTCATATACATCATCGATCAATTCTTGTTCCGACAATGAACTTTGCCTCTTCTTCGAAACAAGCGTCTCGTTGTTCGTGTCCTCCTTGAGCTTCATTTCCGTGTTGTCGTGATTCTCGTGAGCTTCATTATATGCAGACGTTTCCGTTACAGCGGGTGGCGATCGATTGCGCTTCTCGTAATCCCGGCGATCCCCCTTATCGCAGACCATCTTCTTGTCGCACTGAATCTCCGTTATACTCGTCGAATTCGATCGGGCTCCATTCGAGATCGAGTTAGTTAAATGGCCGATTGTTTCAGCGAAGGCATTTTTTATATTCTCGTGCAGCAATCTCTCCGTTGTGTTCCGTTCCGTGCACGACACGTTTATCTCGATCTTGATCGCGTCGAGAGAACCACCGCTCTTCGCCTCTTCCCTCAAATGCTGCAATTTTTTCTGGTGATTGTCATCCTTGAGCTTCAGATTGACGTTCTTAACTTGAATGGCGAAGTCGGGATTTATATTCTCAGTTACAAACGTCTTCAAGATGTTCGCACGCTTTTCTTCCTGTTCCTCAGGCGACTTGGATCTCGCCACGTCCTTCTGACACAACTGATTATCGCACGGTGACTGCGATCGTTCGTCAGGATTCGACGAACGATGACATTTCTTGCTCGCTGCATAATCCGAAGCCTCCTGCGTATCCTTGCCCTTATCATGAGCCTCTCCAACGTTAAGCGATTTATACTTTATTCTTCTGTATTCCTTTAAAAGCCGCATTCTTTCCCCGCTATCGGCGATGCTAATGTTCTCGATCACTCTCGGTTTATTATGCGATTTATCGGATCCTTTGGGATTTTCAACGGTACAGGATTTATCTTTATGCGTTGCCGCCTCTTGAGTATGTTTATTGTGATGTACGATGGTTTTGCCGCACCTTCTCTTCGTATTCTCCGACAAGCATCTTTTCTTGTGAAAAATTGTCTGGTCGCTCGAGATCGACTTCTTGCGATCCGCGAGCTTCGCATGCCAAAAACTCTTCGAGTCCTTCGCATCGATTCTCGTTGATCTATTACTGTTGAAGTTCTTCTCCGAGGGAGAACTCTCTTTCGCAAATAATGCCTCGGATTTCCTCGACTTATCGCTATGTAGATGTTTCCCGCTGTGTGATGTGGGTGAATTATTTTTAATAATCTGCGTCGTACAGCTGTCTTCCGCCCTGGAGTTCCTCGGAGCGGTGTCGTTCGTCGGCGATGAACTTCGCCTACTCGTTGTTATCGCTATCGCCGTTTGACGGGTCATTTCAGTCGATACGCGTCTCCTTCCGGAATAATTAACGTCATCCTGACCGCTGTCGGAATCAACAGGGTCGGATCTACTCGTGACATTCTGCGACGCGTTGTCCGCTTTCTTCGAGTCGCTATACCACTGCGCGACTTTCGTATTCGTTTCTGCCTGTGATTTTTTCGTTAGAGCATCCGGGTTCGCTGCTTGAGATTCATTAGTG
This sequence comes from Leptothorax acervorum, assembly GCA_035220615.1. Taxonomy (NCBI): domain Eukaryota; kingdom Metazoa; phylum Arthropoda; class Insecta; order Hymenoptera; family Formicidae; genus Leptothorax; species Leptothorax acervorum. The sequence goes on along the minus strand of JASTWQ010000030.1, from coordinate 349,700 downwards.
CCGCGCTCGCTCGTTGAATTTTTATAAGCCTGCACCGATTTATTCGGCGCTCCCGTTGACACGATCTTTAATTCATACTCGCCGGAGGTCAGAGTCATGCGCATGCTAGTGGCCTCCACAGTTTCCGTTTCGTTGCCGAGCGCGAATACCTTCTCGCTGTTGTTTGCCGAAGCGGACGTTCCACTCAGACTCGCGCGTTTTTCCTTACCGCTTTTCGCAGACGTCACAGGTTCATTCTTATCGGTATTCGCTGAAAATTCAAATGTGTTAAGAATAACATCGTGATCTAGCATGTTGTTATCGCCGCCATTGTTTTTAAAGCAATTTTCTGTCTGGTATTTACCTGTTAACGAATCGGCTGATTTATTCCTGACGGTTCCCTCGCCGTCCAGGTGATCGTACGGCTCTCTCTTTGTCGGCGATTGTGTGAAACTTATGATGGGACTGTTCTGTATAATCTCAATCGGATTTGTTGGTATCGTGAGATCCTCGACGCGCTCCGACGACTCTTCGTTGTCGGAATGGATCGGCGTGTTCAGCGTGGTGGAGATCGGGGTGCACTCGGACGTAGGGAGGTCCGGCAGGCTTATGTCGTCCGGATTGTGAGATTCCTCGCTCGCAAAACTGTTTTGCTTCTTCAAATTCGTGTCTCGGGCGGAATCCTTCGCGGATGTAGGCAGGACAGCGAGCCCCTGGTCACCTACTCGCGACGTTTGCGACGTACTCTCCACCGCCGTTTTAGGCGGCGAGGAACCTTTGACGACGTATTCCTCCTTGCTCAGGTTCCCGAGATCGGCGTTGTACTCGGTCGTGGTCGGCTCGGTCGTGTTGCCGGCGTCGGTCTTCTTGAACTTGTCAGCCTCGAGAGTTATCGCAGCCACCTCGACTTCCGTTCCCTCATGGAAGAACGGCACCGCGTCTTGCCTCTCCAACGTCTCAGTGACCTGACCGTTGGTCACCTGCAGAATACTACCTATTTCTAAATTGTCGACTATGTGTATCGTTGGAACCTCGTCAGGCCCGTTGCTTATGCACTGTATGATATGGCTTCCCGGCCGTACAACAGCCTTCTTCGCGATGTCATTGCACGTCGGGTCTTTCGCGATCTCGACGTTCTCCGCGGCCGAGTAGGATATCGTCAGGCAGTCCTGCGCCGGCACCACGCCGATGTCGCTCTTCTCCTGATTTTCGAACCTTATCACGTTCGGGATCGCCTCCGGTTTCGAGACCTCCAAGCCTTCCAACGTCTTCGCCGAGAGATCGACATTCTCGTAACCCACGACTACCACCGGTGTTGAGTCGCTCAGAACGGCGCTCGGCAAACTGTTACCCGCGCCGTCCTCGTCCTCCGATTCGTCCCAATTGGCGAGAAACTGCCGTACATCGAGCTCCGGCTTGTTGGCGAACTCTTTAGACATTTTCTGTTGTATAACCGGGTTGCTCGCGTTCCTAGCCAGATTGTCAAAACTCTCGCTTCCTTTTTGGACTTCGTACTGATTCTGATCGAGACTCTTCTGCGCAGGATATCGGTCTTGCTTCTGCATGCCTTCGGCGCACAAAGCGGTCGCATGACCGTCATGTTGCTGTGATACCAATTGTTCCGGCTTCTGGACGTTGCGATTCGCCATTTCGGGGATGCCATTACCGTCCTGCTTGCCCTGCTTGTCCACCGGCGCCTGAGAGTTCACCGTTTGCTGCACTCTGGGAAAAGCTTCGGGCATGTAGTTGGAATTGATTAAAACGCCATTCTGATCGAATTGCAAGTTTATCGGCGGGATGGCAGAGGTATTGACAGTCGACGCGGCGACGCACGGAGTCTGCTGCATCTGTCCCTGATATGTGACGGACTGCTGTAATTTCAATATTTTTCTATATTTATTAACACAATCCTTATACTTGGGATGCGACTGGTATCCGGGTTGCCTCGCATACTCTCTAAGCTCATTCTCCATCCAGAATCTCTCCATCGCTATCTTCTGTTGATACTCCTGATATCGCGGATGGGAAGGAGTATGCATAGTCGCGGCATTCGTTTGCATTCTGTTCACCATGGATGCATTGACGGCGGCCTCCTGACAGTCATGCGTAGCGTCTGTCGAGTTAGTTAGATTCCTCGGGTACTGTGAATTGAAGTAAGTATTCTGCGCGGATGGCATCATACTCGGGTTCGAAACACTCGTGGACGGCATGCTGGTCGGCATCATAGCGCCGCCGGTCTGATACGGCACCTGCTTGTTATACTTCTGCTGCGGCATCGTGAATCCCTGCTCCGCATGCTTAACCATCCCCTGATTCGCTACGTTCACGCCGCTCATCTTGGAGTAATCTTTTACGTTGTAAGGATATTTCTGGTACTCTCCCGTGTAATTGTAGTTTTGCATGGGATAGTTCTGCAACATGCCCGAGGATGGCGGATAGCCGCGGGAAGGCAGGCGGTCCTTGCGATACTTGAAATCGGAGAAGTTCCTCCGGTGAGGATCCGTATTGGGTGCATTAGGCGGTGGCACCATAGGCGACAGAATCTCCTTGCCGTCAAAATTGTCCTTCCTGAAATTGTAATCGTTTCCGAATCGTCGAGCGTCCGCTTGATATCCGGCGGACGAGCGAATGTTCTCCCTGTAAGTCGCGTTGTTCTGATAAGAGCAGTACTTCTCCCACTGCTGATAGCTCATGTTGGGATCCGGATTGCAGCACAATCCCTTACAGGGAACGTAGGACGGCGGAGGGCCCGTCCTGCTAGTGGCATGCGAATTCACGTTGGCGTTTCGTGGTCCTATCGACGCGTGCGGTGCATTCATATTCATCACGTTTGGTCCATTTAAATGCGAGATAGGCCCGTTCAAAGGCACCTGATTATTTCTATAGCCTACCTCCTCGTTTACCCCGCCTATCGCGGCATTTCTCGGGTCCATAGGACCGTTTAAATTCTCCACCATGGGATTTCTCGTATTCGAAGGCCCATAGTGGCCAATGCAATTCTGCATTTGCACCATCGACGCCAAGGGATTGTTGTCGGCGGCATTATGGCTGTGCGAGATGTTGCTTGACAGATGCGGCTGAAAGTGCCTCGGATTGAAGTTGGGGACGTTCTGGTGTTTCTCGAGTCCCTCCGAGCTGAGATTCAGGCCGTTCAACTGCGTCGGGCAGGTCGGATTAATATTGGAGATAAACGATAAGTGTCCCGAATTGACATTTTGAGCGGTCGATGTTACGTCGTTTACTCCTGATTGCGGGGGATTATACTGATGCCAATCTGGCATATTTCCACTGTAGTTCATTGTACATTGTTTTGCTATTATTTTGCTGGGATTACATTGTTCTCCTTGTTCACAGAGATCTCTCCAAATATTAAGAGCAGGGGGCTACCTAAAGAAAAGAGACTACATATTACTATACAATTACACAGAAATTATACATATCATTACTTTAATTGTTTTTTGATAGAATAAATATGAACATCTTCGGTCATGTATGCATAATCGAGTGAAATAATTCTAAAAATAAGTATACACTTTTAATAGTTTAATGTTAGATTCTTGCTCTATAAGAATAATTATCTTTACTCAACGAATAAATGAAATAACTTGAATTCAGGACGCAAATGTCAGATTTTGATAAATTCTGAAATACAAGGGTCACGTTATCACTTTAGTCATTAACCAAATATCTCGTTCTCGATTTGATCCAATCCACGGATTTGATATGTATCAATGAATTGTTATTACTTCAGAGAAAATTGGAGAATCGAAAAGTATAGTTTGCGATTACAATAAAATACGTTGCTCCAGTTATTCGGAGGAGCAAGGTGTTACATCCGTCTTGATAGAGGATTGCGAAGGGTTATAACGCATAACGCAGGTTATGACCTAGATACCTCTTTGACATATTTGGCACATAAAACCACGCACACGCACGCACGTACGTACACACACACACACACACACATGCGCCTCGCGGAGCAGAGCATGACCGAACGTGCGCCGCGTCGTCGAAATGCAAATAATCTCTAATGATATTCCGGACGGTCGGTCCCGCCACACGAAATCGAGGCGAAAACAGGCCCCGTGGCCTGTCAAACCGCGGGCAGAAGTTGAACGCGGACCGAGAACCGTGTCTCACGCGCCGACCTCGGCGCTGGAGCGCGCACTAACTTACTAACAGGTGACACCATATTTACCGAGGTTGTAGCCATTGTTGGCATCCTACCCCAGCCCGCGGCCCGTGTGTTTACGTTCGGCCTCGCGTGCGCGATCGTCGTCGCGGGCGTCGCGTCGAATCCGCGCCGCGAGAACCGCGGTGCGGGTTCACCCGCCCAGACGAAACGCGCACCAGGCAGCTTGTGCCGCACGCGGGGCCTTGAAGGTACTACACTGACAAACGCATGTACACACATACACACGCACACCCACGCAGGACAATCGCGACAAACTGTCGCGTTGTAGCTCGCGGCGGACGCGCGTGACCGCGGCGACGACGGCAACGACGACGAGGACGATCTCCGATCGTCGAGATCGGGGCCGCGGGTGGCACGGCTCGCGGGGACGAAACTCACGGCTCCAGGACTTACCTGCACGTTAACATCGCTCACACCACGCACGCCATATTGGACACGACTGCTCGCGCAAAAAAAAAGGAGGAAAAACATGCGCACGCCCTCTGCGGCACGAGGCGCGCACTTCGCCGGCTTCGCCCCCGTTCGTACGTGGTGGTGGTGGCGTCCGTGTATGTGTGTGCACGCATCGCGACTACCAGTACACCTGTTTTCGCACCTGGGCGCATATACGTATGTACATACATAAATACATACATACGACGGACGATTGTAAAGGTATGATGCTAATCGCCTTATGCCTTGCTTACTAATATATTCGCAAATGCCGTTGACTCGGTTGCACTTGCAACCAAGTCGCTGCCGCAAGCGCGAAATCCTCTCGTTATAAGGTGCGACAACGGAACGAGGTTTTCGCTGAAAAACTTGATTTTTACCAATTTTAACATATGTACTAATGACTCGGTCCTCTGTATGTACATACACAGCGAGATTATTTCGGTTTTTTTGAGTACCTATTCGATGAAACTTTAATGTATTTTTTTACTAATCATAAGTTATTCATTCCTCAGACGCATACATAATGCACGAGTCGAGTTTTGCATAAATCCTTGCAGCTTGTAAAACGTGTATAAAATATTCGAACATTCTCAATGCACATGCTAACGTAAACATCTAATCTTGCATATTCTTTTATTACAGGGATATTACACAGACGTTTGTAATAATTTACAGTTTATATTAAAAGTTTATGTACAATACTTCAATGTGTATTATTGCTTTAAGATTAGACAAAGATATTCGCAGCCTAATTCTGTGTTGAGTATATGAGTGGAGTTAGGGACATTATTTGCACAAAAATAGAGAATCTATTGCCTATCCAAAGAGTATATATGCCTAAATTACTATTTATAATTATTAAATTATAAACTTTTAAATACATATTATGAAATGAACATAATGCGTCATTGAGTTTGGCTGATAAACTCTGAAAGAGATAATTTGTTCGCATAAAAAAATATACTTTAAGAATTAGTCGTAGATAAGTAATTAGTAAATTGTGAAAGATATTAATACGTGAGTAAGGACATATGTACCGCAAAATATGTATTTGCTATTCTCAAATGTAAAAAGTAGATTACGTAAGAAAAACATTTTACTAATTGCTAGAAACTACGACACTTGATATTGTCTTTCATCCTTTTCTTGACATCTCTCAAGGATTTAAGTTCAATTTGACAGCTTCTTGTCGTATCACAGAGATGAGTTCTTGATTTATTAAAAATATGAACCTTAATCCTGCAATCTGTAAAAGATGTACATAGAAATGCGATTAAAACCAATTTTTAGTTAAAAGAACAAACTATTATTTGAGAAAAAACTATACAAATTAAATTTGTTGTGTTTTATGCAATAATTACGTAATGATTTATGTAATGGTTACCTCAATTACACTATTGTTATTCAATTTCATCTTATTGCCAGCCAAAATTGGTCTGCTGTCCACAAAAATCGGCCGCTTTCCCTCGGACGACAGGAAGAAGTCTCCATTATTTCTTAAACGGATGGTACCTTGTCGACGTGAAACTTTCCATGCTGGACCTTCCAAACCAAGATCCACGTCGACGGTATGATCCTTCGTAGAACGTCCTACACTTATCTGAACAAAGATACAAAAAATATAAGATGCAAATCTTTTAAAATACGGCAATAACTTATTATATATGAATAATTAACGAATAACCATTCAGTGCTTGCTTCTTACCTCTCTAGATCTCATGAGATATCGGACGAGTCTTCCCCTTAGAATGGCTAAAGTTTGATTATCAAATTCTGGTGGATTGACGCCTGTTACGCTGTCGACAAGTACCTGCCATCTACTAAGCTCGTTTTCCAATACTTTAATTTCTCTCTTATTTTTTCTGTCCGCCGTTGCCAATTCGACGTCTACTAATTCATCTTTCGGCTCCATCAATTCGGTATCGTTGATCATATCTTCGGCGTCCGAAAAACTCAATACGTGTTCACCTCGTGGTAAACTTTGCACTGTCTGATCGGGCAATAGGTGATATTGTTTCATCAGCTGCCAATGGCTGTGTAACGCTTTCGCAGTCCTAGCTGGATAAAACGTATGTGCATTTGCTTCAAGCAATTCTTGAAATACTTCCAATGTTGGTTGAGAGGTCTGACGAGAAAGATCACACACTCATAATAATGTAGTCATTTGAGGAACATTGAGAATTTAAGTAGCTAATTTATACAACGGATTATTTATGCCTTCTATAAAAACACGTCATTTAGAATCCATTAATACCCACCGATTTAATAGTCCCTAACAGATCCTCCTCCGCCTTGCTATACAAAGTTCTTGCTTGGACACTGGCTATTAGTTCAGGATGCAAGTTACGCATAGCTTGCACAGCTACACGTGAAACTGCGCTGTCGTACAATAACGCATACCATCTTTGCTGTATTTCCTGCAATGTGAAGCGACAGGAAAATTTTGTACCCCGATGGACCTTCAACAAACAATAAGAATATTAGAAACATATTATATTCTCTTATAAATATCGAAACAGAATTATTATACTAATTAGACAGGTACCATTCTCAAATCATTTGTCTGTTGTACACCAGTGATCAATGCCAAGTCGTCGGCAGGCTTCCACCGCCCAAGATCTTTGGTGGCGTTGATCGAATGAGAATGATTTTTACTTTTCTTGTTCTTCCGTCCAGGATTCGAGCCGCTCGGCCTGCTGGGTCTACGATTGCATCTATCAGACTGTGCCAAGGTGGTCGGTATCGGTATCGGAGCAGGTAACGTCTGCGTTGGGAGAATGTCCATGGGACCAGCGGTTACAGGAATCGTTCGTGACTTCGACGTTGACTTGACGCTCGTGGGAGGCGGTTGCAGATTGAACGTCGTCTCCACTACCTCATCGTCGAACTTCTTGCGTTTTATCGTGCGCGAGGAGCTTCGAAGGAGGGAAAATATCAGCGATAGAGGTACTCTGTTTACAATGCACGCCTCAGGCTAAGGCTAACCTACATACTTGACGTCCTACCTTCTCCGTTTCGTCGACAGAGCGTCCAGAGCCGACGATCCGATGGGAATATTCAGAAACCCGTCCGTGCTATGCGTGAGTCCACTGTGGTTGAGGCTGGTCGGTGTCGGTATATCCATCGTTCAGCAAAGCGAACGCGGAGACCACGAAACCATAACACGTGACGCTTCTTCCTAAAGGACCTCGGTCCTCCTTGCAAATAAATTACGGCTGTTCTGTTCTAATCGCGATGTGTCAAACCCACGCAGCTATTCGTGTCCAAAATATCAACAACTCCGTGATATATCAAACACACTCGGGCAGTTGACCACAGTTGACGCAAAATGAGTCGTAATGTCGTAGGCTAAACGCCGACGCGCTGAGCTGACGCGAAGTGCGACGATACTCCACAACGGCGCGAATCGATTCTCGAGTGGTCGATGTCGAAGAAGGCGCGCGCGACGTCGATTTATCGCAGCTCCCGACCACTCCCGACATACTTTGCACTTTGCAGGGTCATCGTGCGTATAACGTAAATTACGTAAATTAAATTAATTAACTAATTAATCAAAAGGACAACGCGCGAGACGTTACAGAAACGCTGTCTGTAATTTCTACGGCGGATGGTTACGTCGTGCTGTTTATATATGGTTTTATTGGATACGTTTTGCTCGATCGTTTCACGTGCATAATTATTTTAGAGCGACGGAATTTTTCTTTTTTTTTCAGAGGCAATCTCGTCTTTGACGAGAAAAAAATGGCGATGGGGGGATCAAGGAGGTCTTAACCTCGCGCTAATGCGTGTCTCCGATTCGTCGTCACTCGCCGCTTTTCGAGAGGAACGTATACATACGTTCGAAAAAGGCGGAGACTGCGAAAAGAGATCGTGCCCGTGGATCTCTCTGGATCGGTCGCCGCGCATGCGCAAGTCCCGCTCGCGCGAGCGATCGGATCACGCTGGCACGCTGCTTCCTTCGTGCAGTATGGCTATGGACCGCTCGATTCCGGTTGTGCTCGTTGTCACCACGTTTGTGCGGCAGGCTCTTCGTTCACCCGCAGGTACGACGTACGGCAAATAATCACCGGTAGCCATGGACGAGGAATGGGGTACGTAAACGAGTGTGTTATATCGTCTAATCGCGTCTCCGCGAACGCCCCGTGAACGGGAGCGATTCGTCTCGCGAGGGAGACTGAGCTTTTTAACCTCCACCCTTTTGCTGCGCCTCTTGCAGATGTGGACAACGTCGAGGCGAAGTTCGACCTCGCGATGAGATCGAACAAGTGGGAGGGCGAGGACGAGGAGGAGGAAGTCAAGGTAATGCGATTTTTCGTCGCGCGTGTGACTTGCGGACCGTCCCATGCGTGTCCGCGTGCGGTTTCACGCACATAACCTAAGTATGTGGCGAACACATGTTTCCCACACCGCGCCTCTTGGCCTGTCGATTATCAGATTTCTCTCGTAAATCTCCGTTTGTATCATCTGTCAGAACGACATATGTCAGCTTGCGATTATCATTGTCATGAGAGAATGAGAAATTTATTAATTATACATATACATAAAAGGACAAAAATGAAAACCAGGAAGGAATCACTCATGGATTTTTCTATTCACTTGCTTAATAAATATGTTGAAATAAAAGCATATACCTACATCTTGTTCCATGTATTATTTTATACTTGGTAGAATCAATCGTATGTAGGAATGACCAAGTGAAATAAACTTGAGGATTTTTTAGTAATTCTTTTTTGTTTCTTAATCTTTATCGGCACATGTATGGATAGTTAAATGATTTATGAATAATAGCTTTTTTTTACGTCTTGCTAATATAACTGTTAATTTACTTGGTTTATTTGAATCGTTATTGTACATCTTTATCAGATCTTTATTAAATGCATTTATACTAAAATTCTATTATATTAAGAGATTTGTGTACATTGGTATAAATATATATTAAATATTTAAAGTTTGTTACAAGATAATGGTGATATAACATTTTAACCTTACATATAATGACAACAACCTGTTTTATTTATTTATGCATATTAAATAACTTCACCTAACAGGACAGCTGGGAGGATGTGGAAGAAGAGAAAAAGGATGTAGAAAAAAAGGATATAGAGAAAAAGGATGTAGAGAAGCCAGCAGAGGCCCAAAAAGCAAAGTCAAAACCTAGAAAAGCACTAGCTGAAAGAATTGAGGAACGTGAGGTTGGTTTCGATGCTTAATAGCAATGCTATTTGTATAATTTTACTCATATGTATTTATATATGTAAAAATACAGAAAAAGGCAAAGGAAGAAGCTGAGAGAAAAGCGAAGGAAAAGGAGGAGGCGCTTACGCCAGAAGAAAGGCGAACTGAACTGTTAAGGCGTCAGAGATTGCAAGAGGAGGCAGACTTACGGCTGGCGATGGAAACTTTCGGTTTGTCGACTCTAGTAGACTTTAGTGATCGTAAATCACACAAAAAAGAAAAGAAATAACTTTTTTTAAACGAATGATCTGACTATTTTTTACTGTGAATTGAATAGCTTTTTTTAATAGTAGGTATATATATATATATATATATATATATATATAATTTATGTAGTAATTTTTATCTGAGAGATATCCGAAATAGACATCTCTTTTTCTCTCAGAGCTATGGCAGGCATCATCTTAATTTGATAAAGAGGAATCTTTTGATAAGAAAAATATCTTTTTAATATTTTATATATCGTAGGCGCACATTGTCATTGTAATACTACTTAGCTGTGTTAAAAAATTACTCTATGCATGGAACGATATACAAGCATTTTTGCTTTGTGACAATGATAATGACTATTATTTTTATATAAGTATGATGTTTTTGACGAATTAAAAAAATATTAATGTTAAACTATTTGGATTGTGATGGCACGCAAGGACGAATTATTATATATGTTAAATCGTACAGTATTATACAAAAATATCTTGAAAAAATGCTAAATGCAACACACGTATACATACACATGGATCATGTACATATGCTTTCGTAATAATTTTATTAGCATTAATTTAAGATTGTGGCATAATAGCTTTACATAATTGTAATTATTATAGCCACACAACTTACAATCGGTTTATGATAGGAACTGCATCAAACAGGGGCAGACAGACAGACAGAGAATATATATACAAGCATTTAAACTTATTACAAGCTCTACATTTAAATTTATTACTGATGTTGTTGTATTTTAATAAAAGTTGCTATTCTATGCAGTTTGTTGTGTTTGCATCAGTCTTTGTAACCTTATCTCTCATCTGTTATCTGTCTCCTGTACCGTTCCTGACTGGCTCTTTTGATGCATATATTGTAACATACAATAAAACAAGTCAAAATCTGTCAAATACAATATGAATCTTACGTCAAATATATAAAACTTTATTATATATGTTATATCAATTTTATAGCTCAAAAATGTAGCATTATAGTTACAAAATAGCAAAGTATCTTTCTCCGAAATTTTACAAACTTTATTATTATGTGATTTATTAGTGGTTTTTTTTACAAAATATGTTTAATAGATTTAACATTATGTACATTAGTAGTACATTTTAAGTTGATTTGATGTTATGAAAGACATTACTACATTAGTTATAACATTTGATGGAAAGTCTTAATATCGATGTGTATGTATATATGCATGTTATTGCACGATGACAATTTTATGTTGCAGGTGTGACGACAGAAGTATCGCCAAATGAATCGCTCGATGCTATGGTACCCGATACAAAAGAAGAATTTGAGCGATTTGGTACAGCACTTTCACAAAAAATTAATCAATTTAACAAACATGCAGAGTACCCACTGTTCGCAGAAGAACTTATAAAATCCATTGCTCTTAATCGTTAGTATATCTGTTAACGATCGATATTTTAACGAACGGTAACGTCACTTTCATCAATAATTTTTATATTTGGAAATGTTTCTTTGTTCCAGTATCGTCAAATTACTTGAAGAAAGTGAAAACTCTAGTTGACAACTTGGTTATCGAAAAGCAGAAGATGGAGAAGGGCGACAAGGCGAAAAAGAATAAGGGGAAGGGAAAGGCGAAGCTCAAAATCGAAGGTGACAACACCTTGTTAAGCGAATACGGTGATTATGTATATGACGAATATAACGATTTTATGTAGCGACTTTTCACATATTCATACATTCTAGTCGCCTAAATACACGCAGAAGAATATTGATTTGCAGAATTTATACAGAAACTTTATATTTGTATTTTCTGCATATTGAATTGTAACCAAAATGTACAACGGTTTAATCTACAATCCATGATATCGTTCACACCTAACAAGATGAGAAAAAAATAATAGAAGTGAAAGCTAGCATTATAATATTATCGGCGAAAATGCTTAAAAAACGAACACTTTCCGATAACTGCGTGATGATATCGCATTGACACGTAGTTACTTAGAACAGTGGAGGTTCTACGACTTACTGTTGAGTTTTGTCGGATTTTTATCTGCGCGTCTGTCCGTTGTCGGATTTTCAATTTTGATGCTGATATCAGTAACGATTTTAGCTTGAAAATATGGAGAGTGTCGTGCGACTTACGTGCGATTCTAACTTATTGATTGTGCATATATTAACATCGGGCATCGAAGGATAGAACTACATTTACGTCTTTTTGTGTTGTAACCGTATCTTAACTTGTTAAAAAAAAAAGAAGAAATCCCGTCTTTATATAGCTGCGCCATCGCAGACTAAAATCGTGTAATTATATTGTGGAAGTTTTATATAACGCAGCTTATATATTCATAATACATACACAAATACACACACACACACACACACACTTTTATTGAAGATCGATTAGAAGTTGGTTTTTAAAAAGAGTATATTCCTAAATAAAGGTTGATTATAAATTACGCCTCTACGACTCTTGCTCATAGTTTATACAATTGTACATTCATCGCGGGGAGAGATCTTTTGTATTTTGTTTCAACTGTGTTTCTCCATTTGTAAATGGTATCTTTCGGCTGTTGATAAAAGAAAAAAGAAATTGTCTAAATCGTTCAGCCTAGAGAAATTACACTCCCGCGCTGCAATGCATGCAGGAACGGGCGATATGTATCGGGGGAAGAGGGGGGCTATTATCGCGAAAATAATGTTCATAAATCATGTAACGATGCAGCATTAAATATCTGGAATCTAGAAGATATCAGAAAACTATTTTCCAAACTGAGCGAGTTATATGAACATTTCCTGAGATCTTTCTTCAGGTATTTACTGCTGTGTAGAAATTGATATTGATTTAATAAACATCATTCATTTGGATCGTTCTCACAGATTGTTGGATAGTCGAATTCTCAATGTTAGATCTCCTGTCTATTAATTCCTGCCGTTTCCTTTTGTATTGTTCAATTTTACTCCATTTTTTTTCCAATCGTACAATCTCTGAACTCGGTAAACTGAAAGAGAATACCTGCTGTTCCATTATACTTTATAATATTAGGTTCACACGTGTATAACATATAGTTAGATTGATTAGAAATAACCTATACTCGTGGCGAGTTTCTCCACTTTGCTCGCTTTAAGAAATGTTGCGGTAAAAGCGTGAAATCAATAATTATGTACACTTACTGGTAAGTTAACGCGTATGCTAACTTTACCAATAAAAGACGAGAATTGTTAAAAGACGAGACAATTAATTTTATTATCGTACGTTTGCGCTTATTCTAATTCGGCAAACGACATAACCTCGAAGTTTCGAAAAATATCAAATATCTGTCAATGTAAAAATATGATAGATATTAATTCTAGCTTATTAAATTGCAATAAATATAAAGCCCGTATTATTATTATTAATAAAAGCTTAATTTTTTTAAAAGGGTATTTAATATATAATTAATTTTATAATAAATATGAAGTAAAAATTGACACCACTGGGACCCTATTTTTATTTCTTTATTTAAGTTGAATTTAAAGGTACCGAAATATACAACTACTGAATTTTACGCTTTTACGTAGCATATTTAACCGTAAAAGAAATAAGTCTTTTTTATTTATACTTGCGCTGTGTTGCGTGAGAAATATATGGCTTTCTAATACAGATGCTGGTTGACAATAATGCGAAGGAGATATCAAGGAACTTCCGAGATAAATGTCTTATCTCAAGTTAACGTTTATGTAACCTTTCGATCATTGTAAAAGGTTCCTCGATTTAGGAAATGGCGATAACTGTGCGTTTACTATCCCGCAATGTAAACAGAGCGTTTTGTCAATCTACCACCAAATATATTGTCAATTCACACTCGGACACGAGAGAGTCGAGCGATGGCGCAATCAAGGATTGGAGAGTGGAATTGTACGATACCATGAAGGTCCTACCGGATTTTATCAACGAGAAAGAGGAGGATATCTTGGTGCAGGAGGTTGACCCTTACATGAAGCGACTGCGCTACGAATTCTCCCACTGGGACAATGTTGGTAAAACGTCGAGTGTGTTTACGTTTCTATATATTTGGATTGTTTCGTCCTGATTTGTCAATATTTTGGATCTTTGCAGGCGATACATGGCTACAGAGAGACCGAATGGAGGAAGTGGAGCGAAGATAGCTCGCGGATTCTCGACAGAGTCCGCAAGGAAGCATTCCCACCGGAAAAGATACTCCTCTCACTCGTGCATGTATTAGATTTAGCTCCTGAGGGATGGATAAAACCGCATATTGACAGTGTCAGGGTAACGAAGTATTATTTTCACCTTCCGATTTTCGAAGAGTACAGCGCAGTAACTTATTTGATGATTAATATCTGTATTTTTATTATTTTCTTTATTCTTTATATCGTACTAATTTTGTTTGCGTGGATAAAATTATTCATTTCTTATTGTTTAACATGGGGAAAAAATTAGAGATTAATAATTGGAAATTTTGCTTCAAGCAATTTCACAATTTTAGTTGAATTAATTGCCAGTTAAGTTAATCCGATTAAAGTAGCTTTTAATGCGATTTTAAGCAACACCTTGACACAGTTTTTCTGAAACGTTTTACAGTTCTGCGGGGGCATCATTGCAGGATTGAGTTTGCTAAGTGACAGCGTGATGAGATTAGCGATGGAAGGACACGAGAAAGAACGCGTTGCGTGCTTTCTGCTACCAAGGAGATCGTTATACATCATGAGGTGCGATTTATTCGCAGTTTTCATCGTGGCGTACTTTTTCATTATTGCCGCACTGTTTTAGTTATATTTATGCATTTTTAGCGGCGTTGCGAGATACAAGTACAATCACGAGATCCTCAAATCCGAGGAATCGTACTTCGAGGGACGACACGTGCCAAAGGGCAGGCGCATCTCTATAATATGCAGAAGCGAAGCTGATCCCGAAGTTACTTAATCTACTCGAACGTCGCAGTGTAAAAATACCTCTGTAAATATCTAAAAATTTAATCGCAGCTGGTAGGAACAAAGAATTGTTAATAAAGTATATTGTTTGAAATTAGCATACGATCAACACGACATACACGGATATGGAAATTTGACGCTAAAAATGCTTTTGTATCTGCTTTATACTCGCAATATGGAAATTCGCGTTCAATCTCGTCGCTCAAGCTCGCCGCTAAAAATTGGTCGGCCCACGTGATATCGCGCGGGACGATAGGCAGCGCTGCCGATCGAGTCGCGGGGATTCAATCGGCCGCGGCGTGGCGGCACATCTACGAGATCGTCGCTTGTCGATGGCGGGGCCGTCGTACGGTCGAAACATGGCGTCCGCGAGGTTATTGCTGTGAGTGCTGTCCCGTTTTCTATTGTTAAATGCGGCATCATCGCGCGGACTCCGGTCTGACGCGAAGCGTCGTGTCCTCGGGACCGGCGAGGGCGTCCACTTGAACCCCGCCGCCACCCGGGTCTCGGGGGCCGCTTGGTAGGCGCGATTAATCGGCAGGCAGCGCGAGGAGGAGAGGCACAGAGCCCCCGTCAACACAGAGTGGGCGCTTGTGGGTATACACACCCTGACGCGCGGGACACCAGCCTGAGGACCGAGCTCCGTCACCGAGCGTGTCGCGACCTTCACCACTCCCCCGGCCGAGTCTACCGTTCCCGCGAGCCGCGACCCCGCGGTGAGCGTTCCCCAGGTAGGGCGAGCGGGGCCCCGTACGCCGCTGTCGCTGCCGCCGCACACACGGACACGCGCCTCAGAATGCCGGTCCCCCCTGTGATGAGATTGTTTTTGTACACGGGGTGGTAGGAACGCGAGAGCTCGAGGAGATCTGTCTATTTCTCGCCGCCGCGGCCGCCGTCGCGGAGAACGCTCGCACGTTCCTCGCGCTCCGATGGAAAGCGGCGCGGTAGTGGCACCGACGTGGTCGCGCATTGTCCGATTTCGCAGTCGCCGTAGTGCCCGCGACCGAGCGAGGCCGATGTAAACGCGGCCGACGGTGTTCCGGAGGCACGGGACCGCGTGTCGTTGTCGAGGATGCGCCCGACGACCGAGCGACGACGATAATATACACAACATATGATCCCAATGTATCCGATGAGACCCCATCGTCGAGAAGCGGCAACGTAAACATTAAGCAGAATAGTAAGAGGAACGGTGAATACCCACCACTGGCGTTTTTTACTTTCCTCGTTGCGTGAACAAAGTAGCAAGATACCGTTGTGCGCGCGGAGTGAGGAAAAGGGTGTGATTTACGCTACAGAAGAGAGGAGTAAGGAGAGTGTTGAGCCATATGCCGCCAGCCGGGCTATCGGCGAGAGGCTTGTCTACCTTGATGGACCACGGACAACCAGATGCTCGTCATCGGAGCGAGCGTTTCCTACTCTACTCAGAGAATGGCTCCTCACATCCTCAGAGTCCCAACACGGCCAACTCGTCGCCACGGTACCAGTACAACAGCAGAACCAATAGTCATACCACTAGGTAAAGAGAACAGGTCTCTGGGACGTCGAATCTCCACAAGCTATATCCTTGGTAGACGTCCTGTGCATTTGTGACAATTTCTTCTTGCAGTTACGGGTCCATATATGGACGTACGTCTAGCAACAATATGTCTGATAGTAGCGTTTCTGACACGCATAGCGGCGGAACTGCGAGAACTGTCTCTCAACAGACTAGTCCATCCCACGGTACACATTCCTCTTCTCAGTCACGGCAGGACAATAGCACCATTATCTTTACAGCCCTCTTCGATTATGTCGCTCAGGGTGAAGATGAGTTATCCCTGCAGAGAGGGGAAACTGTTGAGGTAACTTATTTTTAGATGATATCACGTAATTGTCTTATAGTAGCATAACATAAGGGAGTACAATTATTACAAGACACAATTATTATTTCCCACAGGTTTTGTCTAAGGATGCCAAAATCTCAGGTGACGAGGGATGGTGGACCGGAAAGATTCGTGGAAAAGTGGGAATTTTTCCGGCAAACTTTGTCGCAGAGACAGAAAGCATCGACCGAGTTTCGTCGGTGATCGATATAGTTCAGCCAATTGAGATCGACTTTGAGGAGTTGCAACTGGAAGAAGTTATAGGAGTCGGAGGATTTGGAAAAGTATACAGGTATACGTGTAAGCTAATTTATAAAATGCGCAAAGTCATTACGTTTTAAAAATATTTTCTAGAAAAGATTCCGATATATTGATTTTATAGCACCAAAAATAATTTCAAGATATATAAGTTTTATTGAAAGCCTTTGCTAAATCTGTTTATTCTTTTCAGGGGCATTTGGAAGAAACGTGAGGTAGCTGTCAAGGCTGCGCGCCAAGATGCGGGCGAGGAACCTAGTGTAACATTAGAAAACGTACGACAGGAAGCGAAATTATTCTGGTTGTTGAAACACGAAAATATTGTGCAATTAGAAGGAGTGTGTTTAAAGATGCCCAATATGTGTCTCGTGATGGAGTACGCACGCGGCGGCAGTCTTAACAGAGTTCTCAGCGGCAGGAAAATAAGGCCCGATGTATTAGTTGATTGGGCGATACAGATTGCGAGAGGGATGGATTACCTTCACAACAAAGCACCCATAAGTCTTATTCACAGAGATCTAAAAAGTTCTAACGGTAAGATATTTTAATATTAATTAATGATAATTGTGTTTAGTATTAATAGACGAGATTCCGTTACTTTTATTGTAAATAATCTTTTTTACATCGACAGTATTGCTGAGTGAGCCGATTGAAAATGATGACTTTCAATACAAAACTTTGAAGATCACGGACTTTGGTTTGGCGAGGGAAGTCTACAAGACGACTCGCATGTCTGCGGCGGGAACGTATGCCTGGATGGCGCCGGAAGTTATTAAAAAGAGTACTTTCAGCAAAGCCAGTGATGTATGGAGGTCAGTTCTCATTGCCAGATTTATTATTTATTTAAAGATCGCACTTAAATATATAGATTACAATTAGCATTTAAAGAAAATCTTTTGTTAGTCGTTTATGTAATTGTGCTTGCTTTCCGTTAAAGTATTTGAAATATTTATTGACAGCTATGGCGTGTTACTGTGGGAACTTTTGACTGGGGAGACACCGTATAAGGGTATCGATGCTCTGGCTGTAGCATACGGTGTTGCTGTCAATAAGTTGACTCTACCTATACCATCTACCTGTCCTCAACCATGGAGTCTTCTCATGGAAGGTAAAAGATTCGTAATATTTAAATAAGATCATTAGATGAAGATGTTCCTTCTGAAATATCATACGTGCGTTCTGGACAAGTATAATATTAAAAGCGGTTATTATACAGCATGCTGGGCATCGGATAGTCATGCTCGACCTGGATTCACGGAAATCTTAATAGCTTTGGACGAAGTGCGCAGTGCATTCGCAGCAACGCCACACGAATCTTTTCACACGATGCAGGAAGATTGGAGACAGGAGATCGAACAAGTTCTGCATGGATTGCGCATGAAGGAAAAGGTATACGCTCCATTTAATGTTACACTAATTATACATTCGTATATATCAAATAATTTAATGTGATATTTCCACATATAAACGGTCATAATTGTGCAAATGATCTTTGAATTTTATATGCCTATGTATATGTATAATATGATATAAATATGCATAATGAATAACATTTCCAATCGTTATTTTAAATGCTCTACAAAGGCATGCCGTTCTTTAGAAGAGGTAAGATAAAAGAGTTTGTTAAGATATTGTTAGAAAAAGAATTATATATTTATTTTCTTGGTTTTTTATTAATTAAAAATATATTACTTTAAATATGACGAAAGGTTCAAAAATTACAGTTATGCTGTTTCGAATAAATTAGTTTTCTGACATACTTTCTTTTACTCATAAGGAGCTGCGCTGTAGAGAAGAGGAACTGACGAAGGCACAGGTGCAACAGAGACAGCACGAGGAAAATTTGAGGCAACGGGAACAGGAGTTAGCCGCGCGCGAGATAGCCATTTTGGAAAGGGAGCTCACCGTGATGATCATTCAACAGCAAAACACGCCTACGCCGAATAAGAGACGTGGCAAATTTAAGAAGTCACGATTAAAATTGAATAAAAAGGAACCTGGAAGCAATATTAGTGCTCCTTCGGGTAAGAACATTATCTGCCTTTTCCGTAATTTTATTACGTGCGCAATCAACGGATTTCTTACAGATTTTATTTATTCGTACATAATTATATTCTCTGCTTGAAACACATATTAGACGTGGTATATCGTGAATTTGATATCGGGGGCTCATTGTTTAGATTTTCGTCACACGATCACCGTTCAGGACACGGCTTTGGATCGAGGCAAAGTGAGGAATCCGTCGAGACCGAACAGTCCCCCAGGCTCACCCAGCATCCCGAGACTCAGAGCGATCGCATGTGAGTAGCTCCTTACTTCGAAATACCGCTTTTAGTAGTACCGTGATTATGATGTATTGCAATATGAGTGACTTTACGAGCGAATCAAACGTATTGGAATTGTAATCGAACAATTTGAATGTAACACTGTTTGTACGTGGTAGACACTTTGTATTTTTATTCGTGTCGATATTTTTTTTCGGCATGGTGTGCACAATCATTGTTTTTTTTTTTTTTTTTTTTTTTTTACATATGGATACTCTTCCATTTTATTTTCTATTCTTGCAAAAACCACGATTACTTTGAGCTAATGTATTATTTTAGTATACCTACTTATCTCAATTGCTGAAATTAGCGTGCACAGTTATATATATCGTTTGATATATACAGTCGCTTTCCGAAGAGTATATCCGTAAAGAAGCTTCATCTCCGCGCCGAATAAGCGAAGGAGATGAGAAGAGTAGTTAGTATCGTAGTGAGTAGCACTTTGTTTCTTTTTCTTTCCCCGTTTAGTACCGGCGGACGGAGTTAAGGGTAAGACTTGGGGACCGTCGACGCTTCATCAACGTGAGCGCGGGGCTATTATCACCCAGCCGCCGAACCCCGCCTCTCCTGGCGGCAAACGCTGGTCCCGTTCCGCGCCAGATCTCGAAAAGACACCTCTGCGTACAGCCCTGTTGGCGAACGCACACCGCTCCCCGCTTCTGCAGGAAATAGGTAACCCTACCACCAGAAAATTGTACTCCTCGGCCAATAACCTGATAGACAATCAGCCAGGATGTAGTAGCTATAACGATATGCCGCAAAACTCGCTTGACAGCATCGTGCTGGGCACGTACAGCGCGCCCTGCGACATAGGCGAGGACTTTGTCATTTTGGACAACGACATATACGAGTCCGTAGTCCTGCATAACAAAAATCCCCCGAACAATCACAAGGCCCATTTCTCGGAGGAGCCCTCGATAATCAACGACGATTACCCCCTAAAAGCGGTAGGTCACCGCGCGGCCGCCGCCGGGGTCACAGTCTCGAAAGCCACGTCGCCCAAGTGCCAAAAGCCGCCCGAGTGGGAGCCCTCGTACTCCACGAATTTCGTGCAGAACGTAGCGTCCACTCTGGTGGGTACCGCGAAGCGGGTCAAGAGTAAGAAGCGCGACAGGAGCAAGTCGAAGGAGTCGAAGCGCAGGGACAGTTCGGAATCGCGGCTGGCGTCCCTGGCCGATTTCTTCCGGTCGCCGTCCGGCTCGCGTAAGAGCTCCCTGAATTCACCGCGTAGCGGCGAGAGAAAGAACTCGGTTACCATCAAAATTAACGACTACGACGGCCTGGAGTCGAGCCCCGAGAATTCTATCGGCGGCAAGACCCAGCAGTCCCAGCACAAGTCGCGCATTTCCAAGAGTCCGCTGCGGGTGTTGAATAAGATGAAGACGTGGGGCAGCCGGGACGCTCTCGACGACAAAACCACCGCGGTTAAAGTGGAGTACAGCGTCCTGGAGAACGTCATATCTATCCCGCAATTGAGCAGCCGTCGCGATTCGGGCGAGCAGGCGGGCAACGCCGGGGTCGCGATGCCCAGGTTTCTCACGGCGAACTCACGCGAGGGTATAGACTTCGAGAGCCTCGAGTCGGAATTGTGCAATTTCGACTCGGAGCACTCGAACGACAGCTCGAGGTCGAAGAGCTCGTTGGGACCGTACCACGAAACGACGGGCTCCAGGCACAAAAGGTCGCCGATCGCTTTCGAATTGGACGCGTCGCCCGCGAAACCGGTCACCACCGCGTACCGTTTAGACCACGGCATCGAGATGAGTTCCTTTTCGCATCACAAGTCCAGAAGTAACGAATACTTGCGCAGCTGCGACGGCGACAGCGTCGCGCAAACGTCGCCTGGTTGCCTCCAAGAGGGGAACGATCATCAGAGCCCGCGTGCCAATTACAGTCCAAAGAGAAGTCTGCCCGCGTCTCCCCCGGATCATGTCGGTCTCTGTCGCTCGACCTCCGAAGATACCGACGTCGTGCCTAAGAATTTCGCTGGCGAACAATTTCCGAGAATGGGTGACAAGTAGTCGCGCGCGGCTTCGACGAAACGGATGTACTCCCGCGACTTTTTTACACATATACAGGGCGTTCCCGTGTGCGTGCTGCGCTGTCTCTTTTTTAATTCCAAATTCGGATCCGATCCCTTTTGGGACACGCGCGCGTAGTATCCGTGATTCGTTTGTGAAGGAAGCGCAGCCGAATTACGAAAAATGCCCTGTATTTGACAAGAACGCAAGTAGAGCCTGCAGCTCGAAACGCATTTCGATGGCATGCCTCCTTTCCGCCGCACATTTCTTTTTACATAGTATTTTTGAATGACTTCGTACTGATCGTGTGTTTCTATTCTATCGCAGGCCTCTCTGAGGAAAGCATCTACCACACCCGTAAGTTTTCTCTTCACGCAACAGTTGTTATGTCGTATTTCACTAATGTTTCTCCTCCCATCCTCCATCCACCCGTTTCCCTCTATCTAGACTTTTATTCCGAACTTTATTTTTTCCTTTTCTCTCTTTTTTTTACCGAGCGACGGTTTGTATTGCGTATTGTAAAGCTAAGGCAAAGATCTCAAGTAGACAATGTCTTTTTACTTTCGTAACTGAACGTTTTGCAATGAAGCCTTATCACGTAGTTTATTAGCTATTGCTTAGTGGTTGATCACATAGTGATAATGCATGTGTACACCGATCGATAGTGTCTTTTCTCATTGTCTCTGTCAATTCGTTTGCGGAACGACGCAATCAGATTTATTCTGGATGAGCTGTACGGATTTCTCGTGGACGTCTGATTGAGCGATACTCTCGTTGCCCCGTTATGTCACGCGTCCATTAGATAGTATATTCCCAGATCATTTTATCGGGATGGACTTGGTCTCCTGTGCAGCGTGAACTTATTCAGACTTGCGAGGTGGTTTGGATTAGATTCGGTAAGGGACCAGATTTAGAAATTAATTTAAGTATAATCCCCCTCTCCCCCTGCTCCACGATGAGAAACGCGAGGAAGCTGGTGTATTTGCGAGGTTGCCTAAGGTTCCCTCGAAAGACGGAATTGTCGAAAGTATATCATGCGTAACGCACCGAACCCTTAAAAACGTTTATGCAGAGGGTACGGACTTGTTTCTTTTCGTTTTTTTGTACCCCCCCCCCCCCCCCTTCCCCCCCTACGCGCTATATAATTTACGAATTATTTATCCTAATTTAAGCCGATGTGATACTCGTAGTCCGAGTAAGCTAAAATCTAATGAGAATATTAAAAAGAATATATATTAAATATGTATATGTATACACAGTCTTTCTGGTGTTGGTTCTTTTCTGATATTTATCTGGAAGACATAACATTTCTAACAAGCAGATCTAACAGCCCACTACTACGCGAAAGAGAGTCACACGCTTCGTCCATTACCGCAAAGTTCAACTTTAACGGTACTGTTTTTACATTGGAGCGTTGTCAGGTTGTATGTCTGCATAGTCATAATTTTTATCAAACGAAACGAAATCAAAATTACATCACATATATATTGTATAGATCTATGAAAAGAGAAGGAGAGAGCGAGAGAGCGAGAGCGAGTAAGAGAGAGAGAGAGAGAGAGAGCGAGAAAGAGAAAAGAGAGAAGTATATATTTGTTAACGTAGCCCCTCTTATTTCGTTGTCTTATGTGCATTTAGATCGATTGCAAATTTATTAATTGTTAAATACAACTTCCAGCGAATTGTTCGTTTCTGTATTTGTTATGCCAAACTTCCAACGTTTCCGAGAGCAAAGATCTTTTGCACACATCACATTCGACACACGGAGCCACACGCACACACTTGTATTTAGAAATAGAAATTTTTTTCAATAAAACCTTTTCAGTTGGACACGTTGAATTTTGTTTTTTCGTTTTGCTGAATTTTTACGCTCGGTCTGTGGTGATAATTGCTTTGTTATGTTTGACGATAACAGATTATCGGCATAATATATCTCTTGTATCGCCCTTTTATTGGCGTTCGTGCACACCTGTAGGAATTTTAAACCATTATACTTTTATTCATAATGAAATATAACGGATTATATATTCATTATCGCTTTCCACTGCCACATGTGATGTAAACAGGATTATACAGTGTGCCGAGAGAAAGAGAGAGACGGCCGAGCGTAAAAAAAAAGAAATAATCCTTGCATGCTTCCAGTAGGATCCTAACTGTTAACTCCGATTGGGTTTGGTTCCTTTCTCTTCCTCAGGTCCTATAGTCTCGCTAAGGAGTAAATATTCGCGTGTTACATTTTTGACAGTGGCGAGAAGTAGGAGCCGCAAACGTTCAATGCTTCCGCTACGATTAATCTGGCTTTATGTGACTTTGTTTTTAGTCGTTTTGTTTCGAGTCTATGAGAGCTGAAATGGTGAAATGAGAAAAAGAATGTTCGTAAAAAATGTACAAGACAGTATCTGTATAGTAATTTATCGCTCGATTAATTACAGACTATCCTAAGTAGCGTTTGGTGTGCTCCATATTTTAGATGTGAGCACAGTGCCTTTCGGGTTTATCTCTAAACAACTTTGAACGTAGTATGTATCGCACGAAATCTATACATTATGACAAAGATTAATAGATCAGTAGAAACGTTTATCTTATGCGTTGAACTTTGCTTCTATTTATAAAAATTGGCTAAGTCTAATATCAGCAGTTAAGGTACTTGAGCTTGAGGATATTTCATATTATTTGAAATATAAAGCTTAAAAAGATGCGCATGTACTTGATTATCATATACTTTGTTGGCTTAGCCAATTTTTAATATATATATGCCTTACATGTACAATTTGGGTGCATACCTTTTAACGGGGTTTGTTCTTAGTGTCAGGCAAGTAGAAACAGCTAATGCGTGAAGATATATAATATTTAATTTACATTTTTAATTGCTTGCATGCATGAGTAATAATAATAAACAATTAATAAAACGACTAAGCATGCGAATTGTCGCACTACTAAACATTGAATCAAAGTTCTGAACGTAAAATGTATTATTATGTTAATTAAAGATTTAATAAATCGCGCGGACAAGGTAAGCAATACGTTTTCCCGATCGCATTTACGAATTTCAAGAGGGAGAAGAAAAAGGAGGCGTACGTTATGCTTATAAATGAAACCCTTAATTTGTCATTTATCACTTGTAGGCTCGCTTTAATGATCCTAGATCCTACTACTCTCGCGAACGGACTATGCGAGTGCTACGTCTGTCATCTCCCAAAAAAAACAACCTGAATATCTTTTATAGATTATACAGCATTACCGCCCGATCTGTCGACCGACTGGATAACGTCGGAATATCCTCTGAAGCCCGGGCTAACCGGGCCCTACATCATGCCGATGCCCGTTCCCATGCCCACCCTCTACAACGGCGAAACGAAAAAACCAAAGCTAAGCATAGTCGAGCTGGTATTGTACAACATCGCGGCGATGCTGGCCGGCGTGGCCACCGGATACGATGTCAGAATGTCGAACATATCCCCGATACATCCGCGCCTGTATCCACGGCTGGGCGAGTGCGACGAGGATCAACCTAGGTGGTGGTTTCAAGCGGACACTGGATCGAATCGCAACTCCTACCTCGGCGCCGATTACGAGTTCAGTTCGAGCAGCGGCTATCCGCACAACACTTATCACGGACGGGCACACCATTACAGGTAATCTGGCAAGAAAAGAATATTTTTTTAAAGAAAAGAGGAAGTGATTGAGCGAAGGCTGCGAAGGTGGCCGGTTTAATTTACATGATTAAATTACATGAAACGATAGCTACTCTAATTACATGGATTTACGCAATTATCATTGCAGGCCGTTCCTGAGTAACATGGGTGGCATAGCGGCCGGCCTTCCATCCGCGGCGATGCCGGACAAGCCGTTGCGATTTACAGACTCCCCGCAGCACTACACGAGCAGCACGACGGGTTCTAATGCCCCGACGCCGAGCCCGAGAAGGAAAAGCAGCAGCAGCACCAGCAACGAGGATGCATATTCGCATGATGCGGCCCGCGTCGATCGTATGGAGAGGGTGCCGACGATATACATGGGTAACGTCGCCCCATTCCCGGATTATGGACCGCCAATGTATACCGTCGTACCACCGGAGTACTATCGTCCCCCTGAACCAACGTATTTCATACCTGCGGAGTATCAGTAAGTATTAGTAAAAATATATCTCAGAATGATCGCGCGAAATCGATGGTGGAATTTTAATAGTGTATGGGTGAACTTTGCTTAATTAGTTTTATTGATTAGAGCACGGTTTTAAGAGGTCTTTTATTGCTTTTCAGCGACCGGATGCTCGAGTGCCCCGAGTTCCCGCACGCGTACGACAATCCGAGCAGCATGAACAGCCCGGCCAGGCCGGTGTCCAGGCTTTTGCCTTACACGCATCATCGCACTTCGTCGAACGTCTCCAACGCCAGCACGTCGAGTCAGAGCAACGTCAACCCGACGTTCCGGCTGGAGGACGAGGACGACTATGGCGTGTACTCGCCGATACCGTATTACCAGCGACCTTCGAACGTTATTTCCAATTTGACGACGACGTACGGCGGGAGCATACTTAATCACGAGTACGGCTCGCCGTTGCTGACCCGCCAGAACTCCCACGACTCCAACTCGAACTCCGGTGAGCGGCCGAGCAATCTAGAGGTGGTCACGCGGCTGCGCTCGAGCTTGAAACGATCCAGTTACAATCCATACAACTCGCCGAGCAAGAGCGTGAGTAAAAACAACTCCGGTTCGGGCACACCGACGAATCCGACGCCGCCGGACTCGCTCACGTCCGAGGACTCGAGCTACGTCTCTGCCAAGGACAGCCAGATCTCCATCAGCCGGGTACGCTTCTCACCGGTAACGTTCGATCGCGATGTCGTGTCGGCACGCGAAGTACACAGAGAAACGCTGCTGGACATCCCGGTTCACGGTCAGAGCCAGGACGTCACAGTGCCGCTGCAGGCCAACCGACGCCTCAATCGAAACAGGAAGCCGAGCATCTCGGAGCTTGAGAGGGAGTTCTTGTCATAGCACTGGCTTATTTAAGGCCGCGCGGCTCCCTCTCACGTAGGGCCGACTGGACCGAGGCGGGTTCGTCGATATTTTATCTATTTATCGATATTTCTAGCGAATGGTAGTCCTATAGAACCGATCTCTTTATGCCTCCGATTATACAATCGCGATTACGAAATCTTATAATCGCCGACCGAAAGAAGAATTTGCAAAACGAATTGCACGGTATCGAAGCACTGCCTCCCGCGGACGATTCTCAATGGTAGCAGTACACTAACAAGTCGGGGAATCAACATTCCTTACAACATACAATCCAGCGAAAATCACGTAACGTAGCATAATGCGTGATTGGACGCGAATTTTTTATTTAATAACACTAATGATATTTGATATACGTGTCGCGTGTAGAGATACATATACCACGAGCGAAAATTGCGACGTGACGTGGTATATATTCAAATTGCATATTACTCCGAGAATAAATACTTTTCTGCAGAATATAAAGTATATCTTACAGTTTTAACGACTGAGACTTCGACTAAAATAGAATCAATTTTCTTTTTGACAGTTGATATCAAGTTCACAGATTGACAACAGTTAACGTAATATAGAATATTCGTATACATGGGATATCATGTATCATGTATACCAGTATTCTTCTATCAATGATAATCTGTATATAGAATGAGGTAATAACTATTACCATCTTAATATCTTTAAAAAATTTTATATTTAAAAATTCTCTATTAATTAGGACTTAGGTAATTAAAAATTTAATAATAAAGAATTAATTTCAAGATAAAACTTCAGATCTCAAATGTGATTTAGAAAGCAAAAGTTATCTTCATAGGGTGACGTTTTGTATAGCATGCAACTTTTGTTGGACAAATTTTTTTCTTACGACTATTAAGATACTAAAAGTAACAATTGCCTCAGTCTATGTAACGATATCGTTGAATAATAGGCACATCGTCACTCGAAACTATGCAATTTGACGTTCTTTGTGATTTATTAAGACATTCCAGAAGCGTTATATAATCAGCATCTCAACGATACATGTGTATTTAAAGCGCGAAGAGGAAAGCGGTAGTCGAGCTCACGATAGAGAGAATTTATTAGGATGTGTACGTATGTAATATGCAATTCCGTTAGTAAGATTAAGAAGGGAACGAAGAGGAGCGTTCTTTTCTTCGACAACTACCGCATTTAGCGGCGTAATGGCGTATTCGCTTTCGATATTGAAATCGTATCTCAGCGTAATGAAAGTTGTAAGTTGTTTCTTGCATTTAGTACGAAGTTACGTTAGTGTGTTCCTCGTAACAAAAGTCTGGTGATATTCGGCTCGGCGCAATATAAAAACATTCCAGGGAGATTTGTTGGAACGTAAAGAACTACTCTACACAATACGGAATTGACCACTTCGTTGGATTTTTTGAATTGATGCGAGTTTGGATATCCGAATTTTTTTCGATATTCGAAAATCCCAAAGTTACGTCTCTCAGAGTTTGTGATAGATTCCAACGGAGTGAACGTCGATTCCGCATTGTTTAAACTGGTCCAGTTAGGATGAGAATAGGCTTTCTTTGCGTACTTTTATCAGATAAACGTATTGTACGTTTAAATAGCATGTACTGGCGGTTTTACTCTTAATTTTCCTACTAGAAAGTACTGGCAGCAGTCTCGTAAAAAATTGTATAAATTTTCGTTTGTTTTGTCCAACTTGAACGAGCAATTCGCGTTAATTATAAATATGCAACGGCAGCTCGAGTATTGTATATTAATAGGGACGTACGGTTGTTTTAAATGGATAATCAATCAGTTCGAGCTGAAGAACAATCACTATTTATAATCTAATTTTATGTACTTTACAAGATGCGGACAGCTACGAAGTATTAGTTGTAGTATTATGTACTTAGCCGAACTTATCCGCGATTATTGTATTAATCTACAGTATTTCCGACATAATCTCTCTTTTTCTCATCGCAATCAGTGTAACTAGTCATTGTAATTATATTTGAAGTTGTACCATTGTCATTTTGATAGCGATACGATTCCATTTTCCTTCGTCTCTCGTGATGGGCTAAATTGACAAATTAGATAAAACTCTTTATTATCTCTTTCTATATGTGTACTCGCTTTTTTTTCAACACTTGTATTTCCAGATTTCTCTCTTTTCTTTGTAAATTTAGAGACTCGTATGCTGAAGAAACGGAAAATGTTGCTGTGCCGCTATTAAAATAGTGCCACTGCTCAATGATACGTTCATCGTCGTTCTGTTGCAATGCACAATTGGAGATGTACACGATTAATACATCCACCCAGGTACTTCCACGCCTCGATTAACGCCAATCGACAAAGTGTACGATCGAATAGGTACGCTTACGAAAATGTGAAGATTGCGAAGGACATGTACATTGTACAGTTAGCATTTTCGACGTTTAAACGTGAAAATTATATGTGTCGTAGCGACGGACGTGATTAAATGGTCGCGCCTTGCGCATCAGCTATCACGCTTCTTTTGTACCTTATGAAAACAGGCGCGTCGCTTTACGAGCAATTTACGCGTCTGTAGAAAGTATCCAAAGCGTGAGGTCGCGTGCAAGTAAATACACAACATGCGGCTGTGCAAAACGCGAGATATATTCGCTGTAGGATCGTTGTAGAACGAAGATCCTTCTAGCGATCCTTCTAACGATCGTTGTATATATAGAAGAAAAGAAAGCGCTAAATCATTATTACTGTTTAAATAGCGACTACTCATACATTCCTTATATATATAAATATATATATAGCTGACGCGTGTTGTATGATATCCACGACTCTCCTCCGAAAGATGTTGACGACAAAAGCCGGGTCTGCTTCGTGGATATCCTCGCGCCGAATTGCATCAATAACGAATATAAGTATCTTTGGCAATACGGGGTACCGAATCAAGCGTATCGAAGAGGAGAGCAAGTCTCCTCTGTCTTTTATTGATCGAATATGTTTCAGGAGATACTAAAAAACGCTTGTGTTACTTGTGTACCCCGTGCTGCGTGCTCTATGTGCCCCGAATGTACATACGGATCACTGAGTAATAAATTAGAACGCGACGCGCGTAATCTTACTTTATTGGCATTACGAGATGATGGGGAAACGCTCGAATTTAGTTTGGAATCTGTAAACTAATCAAAGTTACTTACGTTATCTTTACGCCGCATTCGAAGCAATCAAAACGTCTTGTTTGTACTGTAACAACCTCACGTAGCGTATAACGGAGTCACGGATTCTTTTATCTTCTTCGTCGTGAAAGCTGCTTCTCGTTTACACTGTTTTCCTAAATGACGATCATCAGTATTGTAGATGTATGCTGTGCGATATACATGAAATGTGTTAGAGGAAAGAGAATTTCTTTGATTAGTTTTATCGCGGACGATTCGTTCGGTTGCAACGAAAAAGAATGAACAAAATTAGTCATCAATAAAATCTTTCTGACAAGTAATTTTACGAGTATGATAGAGATGCATCCAAGTCTTTCTTAAACAGAAAGACGTGGGTCCATCAAATTGATCGTTTACGCAATTTACGAAAAACTTGCAATATTAATTGATTTTTCTCTATTTGTATTCGTAATAACTTTATCGAATTATATGGTACGAGCGAAATTTTTCTATTAATTAATAATTATCTCTTTCTTGCAATACATTGAATGGGTATATCTTTCTACGCTGTGCGAAGGTAGGTTTCTGCGGTGCTAATATCACGTACTTAAATACGTTAAATAAGTGACACATAGAAATTCAAAATGCTTCCAAGGTAATCGAAAGAGAGAGAAAGAGAGAGAGCGAAAGAAAGAGTGAAAGAGAAAATGTTTGATGAAATGTTAGTGAATGCTGATATTCGAGAATAATTGTTCATATTATATACGATAATAATTATATAATTTTTAATTATACAAGAATATAAAATGTTCGCGGCAGCTATTATTGTGTAATGGCGTATTCGTCGCCGACAGTGCTAGTCTAAGCTATATTTATTTTTTATATATATAACAAACACACCTTAGCCTAGAGATTAAGGAGATAAGAATCCGATTTTATACTTTATTAGAGAGCATTTATGGAATATGTTTGACTCGTTGGGCAGAACGTGTATAAGAAACGTGTGTTCAGAATAATTCTATGTATGTATATATAAAAATTATATATATATACATATATATTATATACATATATACATGAGATAAATTACGTTGTATCATATCAAACGCAACTGAGGTCTCTTTATATATATATATCAGTCTATAAATATATCTCACTGTAAAGAAAACTCAATAAATTTATCATGTATCGTTCGTATGATATATATTAATAACATATACCAATGATAGTAATTTATAATTTCTTTTAAATATCTTCTTGATATATATAACTCTAGTTTATCGGACTTAAAATTATATAAGATATTAATAAATTTCTTCCTTTAAACGGTTAATGCTTTCAATATTAAATATTCGATATACAATATTAAATATATTTACATTCTTTTATTCCCTTTCTCTTTGCCATTTTTGTTACATACACGACGCACTTTGATACAAGATAAATTTATAAAATTTGCGTAGGGGAAAAAGCATACGGATGTAAATCACAAACGTAATGCGAGACTCTCTTTAACACTTGTTTTTACGTAATATGTGATATGCAACTCACATTTACAATATAGTCCTCACTAGTTTAGTTAGACCTAACGAGTGGACACCACCGGGCACTGAAACAAAAGGAAAATACTCATCAGCCTCGTGGAACATATGATACGACAAGATCCCGTTGCTCTCTGAACTGCTGTTTCTTATGATGTCGCATTTAAAAAGTGTAAATATATATACTTTACGACGTAACGGATTGTATCGAGATTGCATGCCGCTTGCGCGAATTAGCAAATTGTACAATAACGACCACGACCAAGACGATTAATTGTAAACGAATTGTCTCATCGATGTACACACATTCTGTGCTGTGGTAGCTCCTATTTTTACGCTTCTGGCGTGTGTAGAAAGTTTAACGTAATGTATTTCATAAATATAAAAGCAATTTATCGACGCGGGGCTATCACAGTTTGGTATATACATATATAAATACGCGAAATTAAGTTTTTTCCGTCAGTATTTCTTTGTAATACATGAGCTGTAAAGAATGTAGGGCGTAACAGCAACTCGTCATGTCGCAGGCAATTTATTTAAGCATGAAGTAACTCTGTAGTTTATAAGTATGTTTAAGCTAAGTGCAATGTGTTCCACGTGTATTTAAGTGAGAATAATGAATCGCTTCGGTGCGCGCCTTAAAGTAAACGAGAAATATCGCGAAATCCAAAGCTTTCGACGGGAAATTCTCTTCAATGTAACATATAACTTTCACACGGCGATTTCGGGAATATTTACTTTCCATTCGGGAATCGAATCTTTTTACCGATTTTCTGGGCGACGATGTGCAGATTTGCCAAGCACGACCAGCGAAGTCGCACAGGATCGTTTTTATCTACAAGCAGGGAGTGAAATAATGATATAACAGACGAAAATAAATATTAATTGCACGACGAATCCCCGAGAACTCGATTGTTTAAATGCGGAAAATATATCGTAATAATATATTCTGTCTTCGATTTTTTTTATGTGTTGTCTCTACTCCTAACGAAGAAATCGAGATTCAAGAGGAGAAGTGTCTGTATGATGTCTGACCTGCACTAAAAGTTCATGTATTTTTCCAAGTATTGTACATTACACTATAAATATTAATTATAAATATTAAAAATTATAAATATTAACTGGAGTATATATAAAAATGATAATAATAAGAATAATAAAAAGTAGGTTTATTATTTTATTATTTTAGCATATTATATTATTATGGTAATATTTTACGAATTATAAATAATATGTTATACTTACTCTTATTTTTACTTTTATTCTTATCATTATTTTATTAATATTATTAATAAATAATTTCAAATAACAGCATCAATAAGTTTTAGCTCTTTAAATGATTATTTTATGTTTTCCATATTCCTCTACGAAAGATAACAACTCTTAAACAATTTAGAGTCGCCCGCAACAATTCAACTCAGTCTGCAAAATAATTTTCACAGTTAGACCAATCATCATTTTACGGGAAAAGTGCGATTTTCTCATGTCGAAACAACGAAAGGTATTTAAAACGTCGGGATAATATTTTGTAACCTATTACTTAATTATTAATAATTATTATCATCGCAAAAATTAATGTCAGGAATTATTTAATATAGACACGAGGCTGTAACAGCAAAATTTTTTGTTTTCATCGCGTTACGTATGTAACAAATGGCTTGAGAGTAACTGGATAATGTTAAAAGAAGCTAAACATGGACACCTACGATTGCAATTGCAAGGATATTGCAATTACGGAGGGAATATTTGGAGAAATTTTTGCCGGTGTTTTATTAATTTATAGAGAAAGCCTGACTTTTTTTTTATCACGCGGTTATAACGACGTAAAAGCCGTTCTTAATTACAGAACCTGCGGAGGATAAAATACGTCGTTATGACAGTAAAGAATATTATGAGGATGCCGAAAATAAAGGACTCCAATTGATGCCAGTAAAATCGTACACGATGGTCAATAAAAATAGCTTAGAGATTACCGTCATTTCCTGGGGTGCCACAATCGTTTCTTTAAAATATCCCGATAAGTTTGGCCAAGTCGCGGATGTTGTGCTCGGTTTCGATGATTTGAAGAGTACGAACTTGACGTAATTACATATTTATTCATCATGTTCTTTCAATCTTGTCGATCTTACTTAGTTAATTCTATTCATAACTAACAGGAACGATTCGTTTTCCAGGCTATACGAATCCCAAAATTAATCCCTTTATAGGATGTATATTGGGCAGATGCGCGAATCGCATAAGAGACGGCAGTATTGTCATTAAAGGCAAAACTTATCAACTAACGAGAAACGATCTCGGCAAGCATCATCTGCATGGAGGTGTAAGTTCGCTCGTCGTCTCATCATTCTAATCGAGAACTAATGACATTAAATGTCTCGTAACAGACGAAGGGCTTTGGCCGGCGGTTGTGGGAGTCGCATATCGATGGCTGCTCAGTCGTCATGACTTACTTAAGCGAGGACGGCGAAGAGGGATATCCTGGTGCGGTATTGACCACAGTGAGATTTAGGTTGACACCTGACAATAGACTGGAAATAGGTATCCGGGCGACAACGACGAACTCCACTATAGTGAACATCTCGCACGGTTCTTTGTTCAACCTCGCTGGACACGTAATTAACAAGCACTCGGTGCAATGTCAGCTGAGTTGAAGCTGGAACCATCCTTGAAATGCAGAGAACAATAATTTAACTGCAATATTTTATTTCTTTTATTTCTAAACCAGAAAATGACATGGTTCTACCTTCAAAATTCTAATAAGTACCAGATCTACTTATTGGGTGTAATATAGGACGCCGGTAAGGAGGAACTGATAAAGCACAAGATCTCGTTGAACTGCGATCGCTGGACCTTCGCGGATTACACGGATCCGGTACCCACCGGCAGCATTCGAGGAGTCGGAGGAACCGTAATGGATTTGCGTGTACCGAAACTTCTAGAGAGCTGTATCGAGAAGGCATCAAATTGAAGTTCATGCGAATTACAGTAAATAAATCACGATCTAATAATTTGTGTAAAAAAACTGTGAATTTGTATAAGCTACAGGTTCCTCCGGGAGAGGGGTACGATCATAACTTCTGCGTCACGCCGAACTGGCACGGAGGTAATGCGTATGTAGCTCGAGCAGTCCATCTGAAAAGCGGACGGTAAGGGTCACAATTTGTATTACTCACAGCATGGATACAAATGTAATATCCTGTAATTACAAATAAATATATGTAGCGTCTTGGAGATTTATTCGAATCAGCCTGGCGTACAGTTCTATACAGGCGGCCGTCTATGCAGTACTTCTGAGGTAATATAAATGCGACGATAATTGAAATATATAATAATATGTCTTGAAAGAATACAAGGAATAACGTTATTGTAGGCTGACAGTGACATTGTTGTTAAATATGACAACAGCCGGAATCGCGAAGAGGATTATGAAAAAGAAAAGACTGATCAAATGGAAAAGGATGTGACACCTGAACGCGAATCGCCGGAATTTATTTCGGGAAAGCAAGGTGCTCGCTACGTGAAGCACTGTGCTTTCAGCATTCAACCGCAAAACTATCCAAATGCGATTAATTATGTGAGTAGTTACAGGAATGAGATATCACAGGGTTACGTCCTTATTCATTAATTTACAAGTCAATTTATTTTCCAGTCGCATTTTCCCTGTTCTATTCTACAACCCGGAGAAATTTATTGTCACGATTTAATTTACAAATTCGGCATCCAATTGGCTAATTATATGTGACGCATTTCTAAATTAGAAAAACGTCGGGCCTGGCACAGAAAATAATCGGTCATGATACTATAATCATGAAGTACTAACTAAAACATAAAAATATATCCTTAAAAACATTTTTATTAAATTATCACAAATCCGTAGAAATATTGTTACTAAAAGTAGAAAAATTATTACAGATATTATTAATAACCGTTATTAATTCTATAATATTATATTTATAATTAATCTACCGATGTATCACTGTTTTTATCACAGATTAAATTTTCTTGATTCTTTTCGCTGCGAAAAATTTTGCGATGTTACCAATTACAGATCCAAATGAATCGTTGATTGTCACGGAGCGTTGAATCCATTGAGGTAGTACTTTGACTTTATGACAATAACGTTTATCTAACAACACAACCGTCGAATAATCATTGATGTGTCGAACGGATCGGCCGATACATTGATTCACTGCTTTCATGCAAAAATTTTCGTAAAAGCTACTTCCGGCGTCTGGTTTCTAGAGAAACAGAAATAAAAAAAAGGATATTAAAACTTACATAAAATTAAACTATATTCTTTTAGCTCTGTGATAAAGAATTTTGCATTTATTTATACGTACAACATGCTCGTTTAAATATTTCATTTTTTCTTGTAATTCTGGTGACTTAATGTTGGGATAGGGTAAGCCAACGACTATAACACATCGGCCCAAATCGTCAGAGAAATTTAAACCTTCGCTTAATTTACCACCTACAAAATACCACATAAATTAGAAAATTTTATTTATTTTACTTCTAAAAAAGTAAGTAAAATATGCTGACAGACTTCTTACAACACTGATATAATTCTAATTTACATACCCACTACGCTAAACAGCAACGCTCCATTACACGGGGATTGTGGATTCTTGATAGAATGTGCATATTGATCTAATATTACATTAACCTGCAGAGACAATATGTTTAATAATTTAAATTAAATAATTAAATAATAATATTATCAATTTGTAAGTAAACGTGTAACAAATGTACCTGCGATGCTAATTTAGGTTCACGATAGATACGTTTCTTTGCAGAAATTTTGGATATAATACCAGATTTATCTAAATGTTTAAATACTGCATCTTCATAATTGTAAGATGGGAAGAATACTACTATTCCAGCTGGTACAACGTTACATAAATTTAATAGTGCTCTACCTAATTCATCCAGCTAAAACAAAACATCAATCTCTGTGAATATAAATTACTTCTCTCTAAATCATACAATAATTAAAGAGATAACAATGATTCTATTACCAATCTTGTATCTTGTCGATTATGAAAATTAAATTCGAATTCAACTCCAGTCGGACCGCGCATTACGACGTTGGATATAATATTTTCCTTGGGAATCACATGATCGCATGAAAATGTCATAATTCTGTCTGGTGTAGCACCTGCCATTAAGAACAGTTGATCTATGAATTCTGACATTGGTTCCATTGTGCCACCGGCTAATACCACAGATCTGGCATCTCTTACTACATTTGCAATAAAAAAAACAAGTATTCAATAGAATAAACGTAATAAAAGCGAGAAAGCATATACCAAGTTCCAAATAAGTATTCAATACGCTCACCGATATCATGAAAGTGTGCTGCTGGGTTTAACAATAGAAATTTTATGATTCCTTGTCCAATAGTAGTGCCAGGTAAAACACATATTCTGCCATCCGCGCAGCTGCTCTTTAAGCACTCCAAGAAGCTTAAGATTGCCATCAATGGATTGCTCGTCTGTTCTTCGTTACTTGGCGTGTCCGCAACGCTAACAGTTTCTTGAGAGAGTGTATCACTGCTTTTAATCGAGTTTAAAAATTCTGTTACGCCAGATTTCTTTATCTTCTGTTCATTGATCTTTATGCTATTGCCATACTGCTCGACAAATCCTTGTAACTTATGAATGAGTTTTGAAGCTTTAACAAATTCCAATAGTTTGAATATGTTCACTGTGTCGATCTCTGTAAGCACTTCGAACTCTTCTATCTTGTATAATTTTGGTACTATTGTTTTATTGCTCTCATCACCGGGATGAGACTTCGTTGTTGCTCCAAAGAGAGTTAGAAGCTTCTTCAAGCAAAAGCTTAGCTGGCTTAGATACATCACGCTTTTAGCAGAAAACAAAGACTCAAATCTGCAATCATATTACTCTCAGTCAGAAATTTATCTAACATTTTAATAATTAATTGGAAGAAGTATATCACTGTGGCAACACCTTTTCTGATATTGCGACAGCTGACTGTAACAGTGGAGCAAATTTCTCCCAGAAATTACAGAACTGTGCATTCCCTCGATGGCATCCAGCAAATTGTGAGCTTCGTCTATTATTAATATATTTCCCTTCAAATCTATTCCTAAACTGGCTCTGGTGTTCTTATGAAGAATAGAGTTGTACGGCACCAATATCAACTGTCCATTTTGCAGAGACTTTCTCGAGCCGTAATACGGACAAGTGTTACTTTCCTGTCCTCTTCGCGCTATCTCCTCGACATCTTGAATGTTTGTCAGAACCTCAGCCATTAACAGTTTCTGATCACCCGGTATGAAGGGACAACCGCTGGCGACTTTTGATCTCTTCAGGTCCTTTTCCTTCTTAACAGTAGTCTTTTTTCTTTGCAGCTGAAGGCAGGTTTCGTTAATCAGATTGATATGCTTCAATCTCTTGACGTTTTTGTTGATGCAGTAATTTTGCCTGGCATGAGATAATAAAATGTTAATAAACAGCAAGGTAATATATTGAAATATTAAAAACAAATACGAGATACCTCGACGAGAGCGGTACTACAGAAACATCTTGAGAGTAGGGAGATCTCTTCAATTCATGGACAAATTGCGTCAACTGTGAATGTGTTCTGGAGCAGAAAAAGATCTTGGTGTTTTTAAATAATGGTTCGTCCGCGTCTTCTTCCTCAGAACTTTCCGAGTTTAACAAACCATCCTCCAAGATAAGATCCTTCTCCATATCAGAGATATCAGAGTTCGCTTCCTCTGTCTTATCTGACTCTGAAACTTTTTTTGTGAGTTGCTGCCTTATTTTCCCTGTCATTTTCGTTCGTGCGGCCTTTTTTGATTCAACCATTTTCTTCAGCTTCTCTCTCTCACTCTCGTACTCGAGGAGCGCATTTAGCTTGGCTTGCAAAGGCTGTTTCTTAGCGTTGAGCTCTATCTGCTCCGTCTGCACCGTAAACCAATTATCCGACAGCTTCTTGCAGTTCTTTATTTTGCTGTCTATCTCAGCGATCGTCGAAATTAACTCCTGCTTCCTCCATTTCTCGTGATCGACCAACCACCTAAGCGCACCGCAAATGAGGGACAACGACTTCCCGGTGCCAGTAGGGCTTTCGAAGAGGCCCAGCTTGCTACCTTCCAAGCAAACGTAGAGCTCCCTCATAAATCGCTTCTGGATTTCGTATGCCGGGAAGGGAAATGAAAATTCCTGCGGGGGTTCCATTCCTATGTTTCCCCCTTGAAACCTTAAATTACTAATTCAGTCTTTTGTATCGCAGTATCCAGGAGATCGTTAAAGGATTTGTATCTCTAGGATGTGGAGTTTTTACTGCATCACCGAAACTCTTGTCGCTTCTCCTAAAACGTAGAAAATGACAATTTATTCTCGTACATCCCAGAATTGATCTTCAACGATAATGGAAGTGTTTATAACTAAACGCAAGCATAAGCACTATACGTACACAATGATAATACGTAAATATAAAACATTATACGTTCATAACGATAATAAACCGTCAACCTGTCATTCACTGTTCAAAATTCTATTTTGCTTTCTGCGTTCCCTCCAGTTCCTTCTATTTTCATCAACGCACATCTCTCAACGTACTGCCGACACTGCCGTGCTTCCCGAACATTGAACTACATGGCCAATATTTATGACTCCCGTAGGTAATGTTCACGATTTTGTGGTTCTCTTTCACGTGCTATCCACAACTTTTTGATATTTTTTGGAAGACGAACTGCACGTGAGACATTAATTAAAATTAATATTCATAAATTAGAAGCTTAAAAAATTAAAATTTATTCTTTCAATGCGAAATTAATATTCATACCTAAGAAGTATGAAAAATAAAATTAATACCTTAGGAGTGAAAAATAAAAATTTATAGTTTAGGAGTAAAAAATCAATATTTATACTTTCAGAATGTAAGAAATTAATATTTATACACTACTAAAAAAGATAGAGGACACTTTTCATATCCTAAAAATTCATTTTAATTATTTTCAAACCAATGATGGATTTGACGATATAAATATAAACAAAATGTATATACATACAATACGCACATAGTTCGACATTTCTAATTTTAATTTTTGTTTAACAAATTACATTTAGTCAGATAAAAACTTAAAGCGCGATATAATATTTATTCTAGTCGCATATAGTAACCAAATTTTAACAATTGTTTTCTAAAATCATTTTCTAAACCAATAAATATGTATAACACGGTGCGCAGAGAGAAAGACAGCCTTTCTAGGTTTACGATACCGCCGGTAGATATCGGAAGTTGCTTGATATTCATTAACCTAACTTTAAAAGTCGCATAATCGAGCATAATCACCTCAGGAGAACGTTATTATTAACAAATTAAAATATATCGGCGTGTACGTAAAAAATCTCTCGAGCTGAAGCTCTTTTGGATTTAATAATTTTTCCTCCCTCTCTCGCCAGCTCTCCAAGTGTATGTATGTATATACACTTATTTTATTTTAACCACAAAAAAATATGACGTGCCGCGGCTGCATCGTCTGAGTTATATTCAAGCTCGAAATTTCTTTTAATATCATTGCTACATGCAAATTGCTGCAGTACATTTCGTGAAGACAAGGTAATTTTTTTCAAAAGTATTACGACTTTTGAATGTGACGTGCGTAATTTGTAAAGCATTGTTTTTCCTTGTATTATACAGCTGATCGAGGTGTTCACGTATGATAAATTGGACAGGCTCTAGTTGCGTGGACACGGAAAAGCAGAGATCATGAAGGAGCTGTTGAATCAAGCCTCTATGGCATACGGCAGCTCGTTTGTCAACAATAACAACAAAGATGCAGGCACCAGCAGTATTACAAATGACAATAATTCGAGGAGATACGCCATGCTCAGCACTGAATGGATCTCTGCCATCGGCGAGGAACTAGGCATGCATCCGTTACCAGATCCTCTTTTAAAGAGATTAGCCGAAGATGCTTCCTATCGCTTGAGAGAAGTTCTACATGTAAACACAATAAGATTCCTATTTAATACTTAACCCTTTATTCTGGCCTACATGGGACCTTAAAGAGTTAATAGAGTAATACTTATGATGCTGTTGATCATATAATATTGTTTATTCTATTTCAGAAATGTGTTACAAGATTGAGACATAGTAAAAGAAAACGCCTGACATCCATGGATGTAAATGCGGTAATCACCAGCTTATGCGACGCTGATCCAGTCTTTGGTGCATCAGAATCCATGCCGGAGTATCATACAGAAGCGAAGGTGTACGTACCTAGCGAATCTGTAGTTAATCTCGCTAATCAAATGAATGATCCAGTGTGCCTGACGCAAACTAACGTGCCGTTTCTGCAAGGCAAGTTCTTTAAACAGTTGACACATTTTCATGATTTATCAGTCTCAATTTATATGGACTCTATAAATCATAATTTTAATTTGAAATTGCTGCTAATTTTGATACAATTTTTCAATTTGTGTTGAATTTTTTTCCTATTTTATAGAATCTGAGATATGTGATAAGAAGCTCATAGAAGCGCGTCATAATTATGCCAAACGTGCGTTGAAAACTTTATTTAATGGCTCACAAAAGACTTTTCAGGTACAGAGAAATACATATATATGTACATATAAAATACTTTTTGATTATTATTAAATAAGTACAACGTTTTTTCTTATATTGCCAGGTCTTACTTAATGACTGTGCTACCAACGTGCATTTAGGCGACGAGGGAGTCATCGACAAGTTGATGTCTATCGCTAGGTCTATGGTAATCTCGAATAATGCACAATATACACGTGTTTCCACACGAACGTGTCAACTTATAATTGCCATTGCTAGTAACAGCGAAGCTGTCTATCCCTATCACTTAATTTCGGTAAAAAAATACAATATAATTATGTGTATCTTGTAAATTGTACCCAGATATTTACAAATATCTTTAATCTTTTTGTTTGCTTAAAGGTGGATAAATTAACGGAGTTATTGCTGGAATTGCTGTTGGGTCAGAGTTTCATACATCCGAATTTAGAGGTGCTCTTTAAAGAGTGCGCGCTCAAATTGATGCTTCGCTGGCCGTCGATTGCTGACAAGTAATATAAAATTTTGAAAAAGTCTTGCACTCTGCAAAATATTTGCATTAAAAACTAATTCTTTGAATATTTATAAACCAACCAGATATATACCGACATTGGAGAATGTGCTTTTAAAGAGTGAAACGGAAAGTATTGATCTCTACAAGAAAAGGATAATGTCGGTGGAATTGTTAGCGAGTATTCAGCCTCATATATTTTTCCAACATGAGGCCGCACACACACTTTCCATACAAAATATTTTATATTATTATGCCTCATCTGGTTCATTTATCTGGCAGCGA
Source organism: Leptothorax acervorum (assembly GCA_035220615.1). Classification (NCBI taxonomy): domain Eukaryota; kingdom Metazoa; phylum Arthropoda; class Insecta; order Hymenoptera; family Formicidae; genus Leptothorax; species Leptothorax acervorum. Next base: position 308,252 of record JASTWQ010000030.1, on the reverse strand, counting down.
ATAGCCGTTAGTATCGATGTTATATTATTCTAATCCCCCTGTGTGGATGTTGCGCCTATTAATTTTCTTGTAATTATTACAGTTAGCTGTTTGTGCCCTCGTGAGATCGCAGGGTCCTTCTTTGAACCTCGCCCCTTTGATCGAACATTATGGAGATTCGTTATTACCTTATTTACTTGTTAATCGTGATGATAATGCAAGAGAAAGAAGAAATAAGAAAATTAGCACACTGCCTATCATCGTTAGAGGCAAGATGAAATACGTTAAAGTCAGACCGTTTCTTAACAACAGGAAACGATGGGATCAACAAATAGTATTTCCGGATTCTACTCTGAGAGGACCGAGACGCGAGATAAGGTGCGTATCATAAAATTAACGAGGTAGCAGCTACATGAATGCGTAATATTTTTATTATATAATATAAATATATGATTACAGATTTGCGTTCGCTGGTGGTCGTCCGGTTCCACCCAATAACTTAAGACGTGTCAGTTTAAGAGCTAATTATCAAATTCTAAGGAGTGACCTTCGAGCCACTCTCGCTCTAGTCGCATCGCGCAGATTACTTGTGATTAAAGATAAAAAGAAGGGACCTTACGACTTTTATAATTTGGCCAATGTTTGTCTGTAATTAATGCATAAAGATTAATATATATACTTCATCCGAACATCTTAGCGTCACATGTACAGTGAGTATTGTCATAATTATTCGTTTTATATTATATCTATTCATTATAGCGTTTCTATTAATTAAAACTCAAAGAGATCGTCATTGCTTCTCTTTCATGGAACTGCTTTTATTTTTAAATGATTTTTAGATGCCAATCTCTATTAGCATCTCGTTAATCTTTTCTTATTTTCTATGACGCGAATTCCTCTCCACATCAGTCGAGACAAAAGAAGTTCCTGAAAGTTTCTACGTAAACTTTCTATCTTAAATTAAATGTAGATTTTTTTTATTTTTTATAAATTATGTAAAAATTATTTGTATGTATAATATAGTATACTCAGTGTGCGGTGAGAATATGGGGACTCTCCTAAATCTTACGAGTTACATTTATACAAATCTTTTTAAAGACAATCCTGTAGACCCTGTGGTAGCTCCGTGTTGGTTACGCGCTTGAGACCAGTATGTATTTTAATTGGTAGCTAAAAGATAATAAAATACGTTTGTTAATTTCATAATTTTCTTTATAATTTCAATTTACGATATTTACCCTTGACGGACGACGTCGGCTTAAAATTCCATTTTTGTAAAATAGCGTAAAAGTGTCGTATTGTATGACGTGTATATCTTCCTTCTAAATAAGAGTTTTATATATATAAACATACATATAAAGTATATTATATTATTAATGCTACTTGCCTCGTCATAACATCCAGAAATCTTCTCACATCTGTTTCGCGTACGAAGCTTATTACTATTTGAGGATTTGAACGATGCATTTCGTAATTGAGTTTCCTTACAGCAATTGGTATCAACTGATTGGTCGTAAATGCCAGATGCATCTCGTAACTGAATTTCCTTACTGCAACTGGTATCAACTAATTGGTCGTAAATGCGAGATGTATCTCGTAACTGAACTTCCTTACTGCAATTGGTATCAACCGATTCATAACTCAGTTCTTCTCGCAGCAGTTCTAATATTGAGGGTTTAATATTTTTCGTATCTGTCGCTTTATTCAAACCATCCAACCAATGTAATACATATGCGGTTTTTCTTGCCATTTTTTTAAGCAGCTCTATGTATTTTTCTTGAGGCGAGAAACCCGGAAAGTTTTGTATTGGTAAAATGCGCTCATATTCCAACAGGGATTTCTCGAATTGGGATTGCTCGTGTCGAGTGTCGACTGTAGCGATCGCTTTAGCATTATTGGCCGTGCTGTCTTTTATATCTTGCGGCTGATGCTTTTCTGCATATAAGTTTATTCTTGATATAGTCACGACATGCTCATGTTCCGATTGAGATTTTTCAATCGACTTATTTCGGATATTTGTGTGAACGATTGCGCGAACATCATCAGCTACATCCAGTACATTCTTCTCCATATTTTGTTGCGTATATTTGCCTGCGCAGAGGTAATAAAACAAATTTTGAATTTTTTCTTAATCCATGACTACGATTATTTGTTTTCCGAAAAATGGAATTATATAAAATCTCTTCAATTGACTGTACAACGAAATTTAAGTAACTCGGTGCATGCTATTTCATTCTATTTCTTTTTTATTTTACACTATTTATCTTTCTCGGTACGAATCGAGTTTTCCTTGCGCTTTAAAGTTTACGGTCGATTTAAAGAAGATGTGAACTCTTTTATACGTGCAAAGAGATACTTGCTGTGCTTTATCCAAAAAGATTCTATCTTCTTGACACATTCGACGCGGTATCGCATTCTAGCAGATTCTAAACGCAAAAACATGGATTCTCTTAAGAAAATCAAACGTTTCCCGTAATAAACCGATGAGTTATCGTCATCCATTGTTAGGCGGAACGACTCCAGTATGTTTTTGCAAGCTGCACGTAAATCGCAGGTTTCTACGGAGGAACAAATTAGCGAATACATATAAACTTAATGTTGAAAATTTTTTAAGATCTTTACCCTTGCGTTTCCTATTGTAACGTTTGAGGAAATCTTTGTAGACAAAGTGGATCGGATATCTACATCTGGCCAGGGGCAAAGCGTCAAGAATGCCCGTGTTAACTAACTGCTTATGAAGCTCGTCTCGGTCCCACTCGTGGTTGTCAAGTCGCCTGCAAGGAGCATTTTTTTATTGCATAAAAAGTAAACTCGATTACGCGCTATCGTTAAATACCGTACTGTGGCTTAATGCAGCGAACGTAATGCCTGTCGCATTTGTTTAACTCTTCTATCAACAAGTCCACGTTATATCGCAGTTTGGAAAGCATCGTAGGCTTCTTCGCTTTTCCGTCGTGATACGGCTTACTTTTGTTAATTAAGGAATACAGAAATTTGTTCTTACTCACGCTGAACGTCGTGATTATCTCGTCCGGAATCTGTGAATGCATTAACTCGTTAGAGATGTATTTCAAGAATCTTTTAACAGGATATGCCAAAGTATTAGAAAAAATTGTTTAATCGATCTTTTTCAAAGAAATTCAATCTTTTTAACTTTATACGATGCAAAGACGACAAACTTTTTGCTCTATCTGCTGTTATTCGCTTACCTTGTCGGTGTTCTTCGAAAGCAGATCGCAGATGGAATATTCCACGGCACCGCTGTAATGCTGTACAACGAAATTTTCATTCCTTACGCTAAAAAATCGCCTTGTTGCGGGACAACTCTTAGCGCACATTTGGCGTATTAATGTGGACGAGTTGCTTGGAACTGTCGATAGACACATCTGCGACGCGAAAATATTTACCGTTAACACCTCTATATAGTAATAGATATTATTTGTTATATTTCTAAGAAACATTTACATCATTTAGAGTGGTGAACAAGTATTTCTCGAGCGTGTTTATACGATCTTCGTACGATCGCGCGATTTCTGACAGTTCCTCATCAGCGATGAGACCCTCCTTTTGGAGTTCGTTCCGGCAGGACACGAGATATTTTTCCACAAAGTATTGCTGCAATTTCTCATTGACATAATTAACACAAAGTTGCTCGATGCCGTTTGAATCAAAGCACTCGAATCCGAAGATGTCTAATATTCCTGAAGCGCGAGAAGTATCGGCATTGGTAAAAATTTACAAGACAACAGGATATCGCGTTTTCTTGTTTAAAATTATTTTAAATTATTAGAATGTTATTATTATTAAATAATAAATTATTAGAATGTTATTATTATTAAATAATATTAAAATATTATTAGTGTTACTATTGCAAGGAAAAATATCTTTAATACCCAGTCGTTCGCTGAACAGACGGGCGGACAAGATCTCGTTCACGGAGTTGATGAGCCAGTGAAAGAGAAGATCGTACAAGTGGCGGATGATGCTGTGCAATCGGTAGCGACAGGCATCTCTCGTATTAAGATTACGTCGGCACGTATTGTGTCGGCGCCAGGTGCCTTGAGGATTTATCAAAGTGGACGTGAGCAATGCGGCGATATCTTCTTCTTCGACGCCGGCCAACTGGCATGTGTTCTCCAGGGCTTCTCTAGATTCTGAAAATCGCGATACCTATCGAACTTCCGCTTTTCCCTATGTTGCACCACTTATTAACATCAAGAAAGAGCGTTTTCGCCACATGCAATTTGTCACGTGGAATAATTAACGTAAGCTATATAGATAGTTGTCGTTGATTATACATACGTTGATCATAGGTATCGATCCTGCAGTAATCGTCCTCCTGCACGAACTGTATGTCACCCATGTGAATGAGCAGGGAGAGAACGAAAAAGATGTCCCTCTTCCGATTCCCTGTAAATCCTAGCATATCCATCGCCCTCAGGGTCTCGCGAAAGCCGTTGCGCAACTCCCGCACTATCAGGGAATCCAAGTCGCTCAGCATGGAGTATCGCTTATTCATCGACAACTCGGTGCCCGTGAACTGTATGTTCCCTACTGCGGTCATCATCTAAAGTGCATTTCGCCGAAGCTTAGCAAAAGGATCAGTTAACGGAACGTAAAACACGCGTATTACGGCTAGCTGAAGCCTCCTTCACCTGACTAAATATCTGAAAATTGCAGCAGCCCTTCGTGACTCGGTCCCTTTCCAGGAGATAGGAGGATATCGTGGCGCCGCAAATGCTGCCCATTTTATATTCGAGCCACACAACTTGCACATGCCTCGAGCTGACTCCGTTCCTCTCGGTGGGCGCAGTTGTGAAGGCTGATATTAAACGGCAGGCGTCCGAGATCCTCCGCACGATACCGCAAACTGCATCTTGCCTCTCACGGTCGGGGGATATGTTTCTGGTCAGGAATTCTAGCGCCTTCCAGGCGTTGAAGGTCTTTCCCGTTCCGGTTTCTCCATTCAAGACTATCACCTTTGCGAAGAACACAGAGGGCAACATCGTTCACAAATGTACTTATGTAGCGAATACAGAGAAAAACGGAATAAATGAACAAAATCAATCTGATTGACTCGTACAGAGAGAGTTATATTCAATTCGAGTACACGATAGACTCCTCAATCAATTATTAAGGACCTCCTTTATTAAAGTCCTCAGTTGACAATTCTGAATGAACCGCTTTGAGCTCGTATCGGCTCCGAATTGAAAGGACAGGGGAAGACAATTCGGCGCATGAATAATGCAGATCAAATCTTCCGGATGGATCGGATTTACCTGGCTGGGTTTCCCAAGATTCTGAACTATTCTGTAGTGCGCTCGGGCAGCCACGGCGAATATGTGAGGCGACACTTCCTTGTGCGTCACATCGCATATATTGTCATACTCATGAGCTCGAGACAGATCGTAAATGTTCTCGGTGAGGACCTCGCCGTTGGGATTGATCGCCAGGAGGAGAGTGCCAACCCACGTGTAAATTTCACCGCGTTCCAAACGTTCCAGAAGATAATCTACGACTGTTAGGATCGTTTCCGATTTACGGCGGGTGAACTTGCACGTTTTGCGTTAAATACATATATTTATATTTATAGAAAATGCGCATACTCTTCTCCTGCGGCACGGCGCTCAGATCCTCCATCGCGTTCCAAAAATGTAGGACCAACTTCTTGCAACACACCACGTTGTCAGACACCGCGACAAAAATCTATGTTATCGAGTATTGGCACGTACTTGTACGAATGTACACATTGTCCTTATATATAGACAGAGAGTTACTATTAGAGCGAGACTCAACTCATTGTTGACACTCGTCAGTTTGAAAATACACTATTCAAGGTTTTTGTCGTATCAAATTTACGAGGAAGGAAAGTATATTAATCAGTAATAGCGGTCGTCGGACGTTTGCAGAGAATAAAAACGCGTAATCACTGTGTTACGTATGCTCTTTATTTGCCATAACTTTTATACGATGCGACAAAATTTGCAGCTTTCAAAATGTTTCGCACTAGTCGCAGGCTCGCTCTTCGGAGATTGTAACAGCCGCGGCGGACGATTAACATCAAAGTCGATTTTATAATACCAATAAAATTGCCATTTAACTTATTCCATATCAGATCTATTAATTTGTATCCGTTATTAATAGTAAGTGGATTTCAACTACTCAGTACATTCCTATAAATACTTGACTGCATCTTGCGAAGATAATCCTGCGGAAAAGCTAAGATTTCCCTATAATCTCCACATTTTATTATATATGTTTTTCTTAAAAAATTAATGAGATTTCATATATTTATATATATATATTTCTCTTTCTTCTTCATTCTTACTCTCTCATTTTCCCTCCGTTCTTATTTTCGCATATAATCAGCATATAAATTAAAAAAATATGGACAAATAAATATACAATGATATAATATCTAGTTTCTCCTGGCATCTGTCATTTTCCAGATATTATTTTCAGTGAAATGTTTTGCTATAATACTGCAGAATGTTAAGAAATATATTAGAATATTATTATTTTATGTACACTACGGATACACGTTTAAACTCGTTTCTTAAAGTCGTTAAAGTCATTTCTTATTCGTGAGTACGTTTACTTAGCACTGCTAGTCGGTATGATTACGCGAAAGACAGGAGAGTCTAAATATCATATATGAATTTACTTATAATGTCAAATACAAACTTTCTAGCACCAAGTACGAACCAAGCACACAATAAATTAAAACGACGTGTGGAATTTATATAGTATACCCTGGCTTCACTAATTACGATCGTACGTAATCCGACTTGTCACGTGATGTATTCACAAAATGGAGCTATATCCGTGCAACTCTCAAAATTATCCAAACTTGTATTTGTGATATCTTTGGACGACGAGGACAAACGAATCACAACATGAACGCTTTTTGTGACATTATTAACAACCATGATCAACTGTGTCTAATCTTTGTTGGAGCACAGCGAGCTAACTATAAAGAGAAAATCTGCTCGATAAACGCACAGTAATAAATAATATGTATTTAGAAAAATCTCTCTTTTTCGAAAGAACAGATTTTTGTATGTACATAAAGATTATAGATTCTGAGACGTTACGTACGTTTGCGTCCAAAGGAAATATCGATGATGGATTCTAAATTTCACTCCTTCAAAAGATTGCATTAATTTTCTCGATTGCAATTGTACATCACGCTTAAAATTAATTTCTTGCATTTATATTTACAATAAATTATATATATATATATATTACAAAAGTTACTTGCACTTGATCAATATTTGCAATTAAAGTTTCATTCGAACTAAAAATGTATATAGGACTTCCGTTTCCGGCCGCCGAGATCGTGCGGAGGACTTGTACAAAACGCAGATCCCAAATCGATCGCCGGATCGACAGATAAAGCGCGATCGCGATTTAGTGATGCAGATAATTCGCTAATTCCTAATTTTGCACTTGAGATCACGTTTAGGTAAGGAAATAAAATTTATCGTTAATATTAACGAATTGAGTGTACCCATACCCATTACGCGCGCGGGAGCGAATTACACGTCGCCCGAAATACTCGCTCATGAATAGATGACTTCGCACGATGCTCTCTGCACAACGTTACATAAATACAGCGGTGAATTACGTCAAACGAACACATAAACGGCGCCGTTAAGTACGCCATTAATGCATGGAATATCATGCCGTGCAGAGAACGAATTACGAGTACGGGCAGCTATAACGAGAGATCGTTTACGATGTTTTGGACGTCCGAATCGGTCGTAAACCGCCTGGCAGAAACGCGATCGAATAATTATACAGATTAAATTCTTTTCAGCCAGTGTACGATCCAACGATCGTTGCTATTGCACTTTATAATATGATTGTAGATTCGTTCTCGATTTAGGCGTTTAAATCTACTGAATGAAAAATCATAAATATCTCATGCGAATCGAATAATTTGTCCGTAAGGCGATCAGTGTGCCTTACAAAGTTTTCTGTACTTCGAGGACGTGGACGTCTGGAGCGAAAGGAAACGCTGCTATACGCAAAGAAAATTAATATAACTGGCGTGTCGTTAAAGCCGCAGTTTCCTAGGTGTCGGAATGAGGGACTTGACCGTGTTTCCTTCTATCTTGGCGTCGCGTTGCTCCGCGTCGTTCAAATCACACGGTGGTTTTACGCAGTCCTTCGGCTTGGTGGGCGAGCCGGCCACGCACTCCGACGAGTGTCTCCTCGCGTGCGCGCTGACACGACGTATCGGGGTCTGTTCCTGACGGAGTCTTAGCGTATGAGGTAAACGTTCGATTGGCTTGCGATGGTTCCCGGTGGAGTTAAGCTCGGAGAGTAGTGATGGTCGCTGACGGTCCGACGAGTCACTCCAACTGCAAACGAGAAGTTATTGATGTAAAAAGTAGATCGCGAAGATGCAGAATGTAATGAAAAATTCGTATTCGAGAATTCTGAGAATTCTGAGTTGATCGAACAAAGAGAATTCAAGACTCACCGCACACGGCTATTCAAGGCAGCGTGAAACATTACGGATTATAAATCGAGTATTTTATCACAAAGAATTGGGAATATCAAGGTGTAATTATCATATATTAACATTGGAACATAAACAAACGTATGTTATTACAACATGCCAGGAACGTTGGATTTATAAATGTGAATAGCAAGCAAAAATCTACAATTTACATTTAAATTACAATTTACATTAAATTGTTAAAGATGATCGCTAAATTACTTTTACAACAAAGGATTAGGCTCTTATCGACCTTTAGGCACTTTCGAAAATGCAATCACTCGATTATTTTCTCTCGCCAATAAAAAAGGGGTACAACAGAATATATATACAATATAAAGCTAATAAATTTTATATCGTAAAATAATCATATTTGTTAAATTGTTATAACAAAATGCAGGAACTTAAAATTAATTTGCTCTGACAGGATTTTCCTCGGTCAATTAGTCGGAAATCGCGAAGCAAATGAAAAGTCAGATTACTCCCATGCAAAATGTAAACGCAATTGTTAACAATGGACTGTCAAAGTGGCACGAAAATAGAAGAGGTGCATGAATATAAGGATGTTAAATGCAGAAAGGAGTACATATCCCAATAGCAAGTCACACAGACTGACGCACTCTACCTTCCCGATCCTGAAGCTGCATCGCGTGAAATCACCCGAGCAAAGGGCGGGACCAGAGCAGCAAAAAGAACATTATTATTTTATGATGCACATAATAGAGAAAATATTTAAAACGCGATTGTGTCAGTAGTATAAGCGCAATTCGCGTAAATGTAACTTGATGACCAATGATAGTATTAATCGTATGAAATAATGTATGAATGTTGAATGAAGATTATAAATATTAGAGATTAAGCGTGTAACAAAAGTTATTAAGAAAGGATAAATTCTCACCTAACGAGAGGCCCCATAACACCATCCTGCGGGAGTGACTGTAGGAGCGAGGGTCCCGCCGACACTGGACGTGTCTACAATCGCAATCAAACAATTTCCTTTTAATCGAGAGCGCGGCGATAAGATAATACTAATAGTAGTAACGAATTACCAAACGCAATCACGCAAAACAAGAGCGGCTATTACGATCATACCAATAAAGAAAGAATTAAGACGGCGCGCGGCGGTACAATAAACGGATCGAACGATTCGATCAGGTGAGGGAACAATACCTTCTCTGTTTGCGTGGCAGCGTTAGAAGTGTCCACGGAGGAGACGTTTTTGTTGCGCGTCGGCAGAGTACAACTTTGAGCGTCGCCGTTCTTAGGTCCTTGAAGCTTTGACATCTGCACCTGCGAGGTCAATCAATATGCGATTGTTATTCCTTGCGCAATTTGCTTCGCTCGATAACGATTACCAATCATAATCTCCGTCGGGGCGAGCTTTTCGCGGCATAGAGCAGTACGGTTAATCGCGAGTGAGATTTACCTCGTTATTTACCTCAAGTAGCTCGATGGTACGATCCCGAACTTGTATCGTACGATCTCGGTCCTCCACCTGGCCCTGAAGGAACACCACCTGTCTCCTTAGATCCGCCAGTTCGTCCGCGATACTACTACCACCGCTTCCCGGTGACGTGCTCACGTCGATCGTGTTACCTCCATCCTCGTTCAGGTTACAGAAGAGGCCATTCTACGATATCGATAACGTCATTTTTAATTTAACTTAACGTCACCCTCAATTGAGCAGGATTAAAAAAGAAAAAGTTCAAGTTATTTTAGATCTATTTTCCGAGCAAATTTCTTTTATAGAACGTGACGTATGCTCACCTTCGGATTATCGAATGGGTTGAGAGTTTCCGTCTAAAAATCAATATTAGATATTAGCAGCTTGTACATTTATCTTTAGCATTGGCGGTAATTCATTGTTCAGGACCGAGTAAAATAGTGTTACAGCGAGAGGATTAAGCCTATTTCTTGCAATTATCACTTTCATGTACTTTTTTTCTTGTAATTATAATTTTCACATATTTCTTTCTTTCGTAATTGCAACTTTCACGTGCATAATTTTTACTCGATCCCGTGTGGATAAAATAATAAAATAAATACACACATATGCATGCAAATAACGTGGCGTAAATTAGTGATAAATGTGTAAAGAAAATTGCAACGTACCCTCGTCAAATCGTTCTCTCCTGACTTGAGACGCAAAATCAGGAAGGACGACGACAAAAATGAAAAATAAAAAAGATCGTGTTAATAAAACGGGCAAAAACATAAAGGCACCGTGTACAGTAACGGAATAATGCTTGCGGTTGAATAACGTCTGTGCGGCGCGAGCCGAAGGCGAGCTCGAGATAAGCTCAAGTCGCTTCGGCACCGCGTGCAAAACGCGTGAAACACATTTACAGGGACGATCGCAAGCGACGTGCAAAATTCTGGCAAAGGTGAAACGCAAGAAGCGTGCGTTATGCACCGTCGTACCTCCTGAAGGACTCGCTTGAGTTTCAGGAGCATCGTCTTTATGGAGACGATGTCCTGGAACATGTACTGGTACGTGCCGCGGTCTATCCTGAGGCTGGCCTCGTCTCCGGAATCGACGCACGAGGATGACACCTGCGATCAGCGGGAGATATACGATATCAGTAAAATATTCGCTTGTGACAAATCGAGTTTGAGCGTAGGATCGTGACTCACACTTCCCGACGTTCTCATAGGACTAGAAACTTGACGGTTGCGCATGTTGTCTAACGAACGCGGCGATTCCGTTCCCGATCTGCTGCGTAACAGCCTTGACATCCTGTCACTTCCGATTCTGGAACAAGAACAGCGAAATCCATGTATTTTCACGCGTTTAATTGCCGGAATTCTCCTTGAACCGCATCGGAGGAGCTCTAGAACTTTTGTGGGGGAAGAGTCGGTGCTCCAGCAATTATACCGAAATCCTAAAAATGGTCTGTTAACTACGCAGAGACGTATCTGATCAATTCACTCGTTATCTTCATCAATCCCATGTTATTCTCTATAAAATAGAATAGAAAGGAGCGTGACGATTTGACGAAACGGATGATAATTAATCGTGCCACACATCGGGGAAATAAATTGTATGTAGAAACGAGAATTGCACGTGCCGTACATAAATAAACAGCGGGAGCTTTCTGCGAGCAAATGTAACTCAGCGGGGATCCAACAGGAAGTAGTATATTCGCGCATTATCATAATTCTCATCGCAGTCACGCTATCCCAATAATGAAATAAAGAAAACGAGCGTGCGCGGCACCTAATCTCCGCGCTTCCTCGCTATCTCGCATCTCTCCTACGCTATACTCGGAAACGTCGTGAGGGAGAGAGAAGAGCCTATGTTCTTCCCGAAGGGAGAGGCAGAGTGAGAGGCACTACCTTCCGGGACTATTCTTGGCTCGCGAGGAGGCCGCGGCGGAGGAGGTAGCGGCGATCGCGACGCCGATACCCGTGGAGGTGATCCGGCCGTTGCTCGGCGTCCTGGGCTGCCGTGGTGGCGGTGATCCGTTCGTGGGCGTCGAGCTCTCGGACGAGAGGCCGGAGTCGTCGCGGCCATCCTCGGCAACGACGCCGGTACCGTTCTCCAGGCCCGCGGGGACGCGGACGCGCGTCGGCAGGCCGGTGGTGCGCCTCCGGGCGCCCTTCGAGGCCTCGGTCGACGAGGAGGCCATCCTCGCGGTCCGGTCTCTTCAACCGGATCGTCGGTCACCTCCTGGCGATCGCGCGCGGGTCATCGGCCGCGCGCGTTCAACGCCAAGTCTCTCTAAGCGCGAGGACACTTTTCAGAGACACCTTCCCGGGAGCTCTCGACGTTGGCTTGAGTAGAACCGAGTAGAACACGTCGGTCTCCTCGCGGAATCCCCGAGCGGTCGCGTTTATCGTATTGCTAAGCGTGACAGTCCGCCGGTAAGCTTCATTCGCAGGAATGGGACAATGTAAATAGAGAATGGACCACGGACGGGCATATTTAGCCGGGACGGGACGGAATGCGTCGCGGTTTCATCGTCGACGGGAGGACGAGAAGAAGAGAAAAACGCGTGGCAGGGTCAGAAGCGAGGGGAGTCAATGCGAGGAGCCTGAGCCTCCGCGACGATGAGTAATTCGGCAGACATGCCACTTGCATGCCAGTTGCCGCGATCACTTTCCCGGGACGCACGTCGGCGGATTACGCGCGCAGAATTACGCGCGCCGCATTCCGCGGGTGCAATATATATTTCGCAATCCTCGCGCGAAGACACGTGGACTCGGAATCGATTCCCCTGAACCGCGGGGATGCCGCGTCACGTTCTGTTCGCCCGATGACATCGCGAATGAAGCTGCAACGAGATAACGAAACCCGTAAAACGTAAACGGAAACCTGGACTCGCCGGACCAGGTGAACGGGGAGAAAAAGACCCCGAGAGGGAGAGAAAGAAAAATAGAAATCGAGCGAGCGCGATACATAGATCGCGATCTAGATCGCCGCTCGGATATAGCGGTAACGCAATATTTTGCGGGTTGACTAACGAGGTTTTTTTTTTTCACCTCCTTTCGATACGCCGCAGGTTATTTGCGTTGTAAATTATCGAACACGGTCATTAAGCGTGCCGGAAAATTACGCTTCTGTTTAATTAGTTTCTCGAAACGAGGATAATTTATATATTTCGCCGTATCCTCCCGTTCCCTCGCAATTTATCGCGTCTCGGACGTAATTCCGCCACCGTAATTCGCTCGTTAGCGCTTCCACTCTTCTCTTTTTTTTTTTTCCACTTCATTTTCATAACAATCTCGGACCCGGACTCGGAAGGAGTTGAGTCATCCTGTCGAGTGAAAGTTATCCTACCGAAATCTCTACTCCGGAGCGCCTGCTATTTTTCTGCAAGAGCGCACGTTTCAACGAACTGAACGATTACCCGAGTGTACTATTTTATATCTCTGTTTCTTTAAAACAATCCGAATATATCGTCCTTTCAATAAAATCATCAATAAATCCATAGTTAAGTAATCGTTTATTTAAATCCAAAAGGAAATCAAGTCCTGTCACGAGCTAATATAATCGAAGCTTCCGCGTGGCGCAATTTTGGCATCTCTAAAGCGGCGCGCGGGGGGCGAGTTTTTGTTAATCCGATTAATCAATTTATCCCTGGAGACTCGGAAAGCGTCGGTTTATGCTTTATGTGACTATTAATAAACTGCGAATCTTAATGCCACGGTTAAATATACGACCGCGGTCTCGCGGTATAAGTGGTATAACGCGTTACAGTACACCTCCGATACGACGCATGCCGTATCATCGCGCTATCTTGGACTGGAAAGATTCACGTGACAGCGACGACGCTATCGGGGAGAGGCGATAAGGGCCCAAGAACACGGCACGAAAAACGGCGTCATGAACAAAGGAGGTGGGGACCGCGAGCTTTGCCTTTTCTACCTGGACTCGGCCGAACTCTTGACGTCACGCTACGTCCCCTCGCATAATTCGCGGCAGGTCGGGATCAAGGATTCGCGCTTCCCGGCGGTCGCGCGGGTGCCGCGAAACGAGAGCTCCCGCGACTTGTCCCACGATGCACTGGATCACATACACATGCACGCACGTTAAGCGAATTTTTTTTTTTTTCGGAGCAATCACTTCGCGTCAGGAAACCCGGTTCGTCGCGCGACGCGTCCGCTCGCTAGGGCGTCGCATCTAGGAGCCTACGGAGAGTCTCTTCCTCGTCGTCGTCGTCGTCGTCGAAGAGGAACTCCCTCGCGAGCGCGACGACGCCACACGAGAAAAGCCCCCCGTGCGCGAGAGATTCGACAGCGTTCCGGAGGGGGACCGCGATGCCGCGCCGGAGTGACCTGCGGCGGTCACCGGCAGGTAGACACAGAAATCAGGATCACGAAGGATACCCTTCGGCGAGGGGATATACACAGGGAACGCGTGCGCACCTCGCACTACGGCGCCGAGCCGCGGTTCGATATCGTCGCGGTGCACGACGAGCATAGCAGAGAGGAGAAAGAGAAGTCGGAGAGGTAGGGAAGAACGGTAGGGGGATTGGGGAACAGCTGCAGACAGCAGGGAGGAGGCGAACGCAAGGACGGTGGGGGTGATAATACAAAAAGCTGCGGGAACTATTACGATACCGGAGTTAACGATACCGATCTTCCCCGCGGGATACCTTGACTTCTAAACTCGTCGTCGAGAGTTTTCCCACTTCCTTTTTCTTTTTCCTCATAGATGTATCGTTTTGCGTTTACTACAATTTTACATACTTCAAGAGTAAAATTTTATTATTTCCTCAATTGGGATTTTGTAGCTAACGAGTATGTCTATCTATACTGTTAAATATTAAAGGATGAAATTTAAAAGTTAAATAACATTTTGTTATCTTTAACTACCATGTGTGTCGAAATTTATTATTTTAACACAAAACAGTATTATTTTAACTATTGTATTAGTTAAATTAACGACATATTGAGTAGGAATTGTGCTGACCTATAGGAATGGTTAAAAATTACTAAAATTGAGCATAATAATTTGACACTATAAATTTAACAGTGCAGAAATTTACTACAGATAGGTTTACTCGTTTACTGCAAGGAATGTAAAACAATTAACGCGATAAAGAAGTAACAAATTATTGAATTCATGCTATTTTCGTCCAACTCAATTAGGTGCGACGCAATGAATATTCCATCAACTGTCAGTCCTAATTGGACAGCTGTGATCTGCTAAAATTAATGTTAGCTGGGTCAATGACTAGCTCCACTTGAGGCAGCAAATATACATATAGCTTTCCGATGCGCAGAAAATTGATTTGTATATATTAAATCAATATTGTCTGACTAGGTCGTGCCGAATCTCCTTGTATATAATATTAAGAAATGCGACACGACCTGGTCAGACATATAGATTTAATATACGAATCAATTTCGTGACTCAAGTGCCTGGTCATCAACTAAATGCGATATAGAGGAAATAATAGTCAATAAGAATCTATTTTCAAATTGTCGAGAGATATCTTCGCTCGTTAAAACACGGTATCGTTTCAAAATCCCAGAAGGTCCAGCTTTTTGTCGAGAAAGCAATTTATGAGCCGACAATAAGGACCTGTCTTCGGGGAGGTAAACGATCAATACTCCTCCAGCCGGCCGTTCCTTGGCCCTTAGAACCACGGTCTACAGCCGTCGTCTACACTCTACTCTCCTCGCGACTCTCGCCCCCTTCGACCCCTGGCACGATTTTCCGCCGACTTGGCTCCGGTGCGGTGGCGAGAATCTGGGATTTATGAGGCTCCACGAGGTTTTTCGTTCCCGACGGTGGGCACGCACTTCTCGGTCCTCTCGCGAGTGCAGTCTACCGGAATCCCGTACCCTGAGGAAACTCCTCTTTCCCTTTCGTCGAGCACCCGCCGAGTTTGCTGTCTGCTCACGTTTCGCGATAAACGCTCCGGATAATGAAGGACTGATCTCGGATCGCCTTCCAAGATGTTTTCAGTATGTACGCGAACATTTATCGTTACCGTAAATTAGCTAATTTATCGTTTATCGTAAATGAATTATATTTAAATAATCATTTAGAAATGGCGGTAAAAGAACAGGTTTCTTCGCGTTTTCTTCGATTTATTACAGCAGTTATATGCAAACGACTCGATCGAGGATCATCGACGGCACTATTTACTGTCGTCGACCGCGGCTAGTTATCGCTGAGAGAGGTTTTAGTAAATAGACCGAAAGAGTTCACCGTTACGCAGTAGAACCGCGCGAGGAAGTTACATCGTACAAGTTGTTTCCGCTACGGCGAGCGCGACTTATCCGAGAGAGCAACACCTTTGAAAATGAAAATTGCTGCATGCTCGCCCGTTTCTCTTCAAGGAATTACATTGTTGTCGTACATGGCGCTTCTACAAGACCCGCGTCGTTCGGAACATGGAGGTAGAAAATCAAAGAGATAGATCGCATCTAGAGGGGCCTATCAGAGATTCTCTTTTTTTTCCATCTTCGAGAAACGCTACGTTCAATTCTCTTCACACAGAAAAAAAAAATATTCTTGATTTGAAAATATCTTTAGTTTCAACGTGGAAATCTTGAAATGAGATTATATTGCGGTAAACGAAGAAAACTTGCTTGAATGAAGTCATTTATATAGTTCAACCAAGAAAAAAATGTTTAAATAAAAAGTTGAATCTTATAAGAAGATTATAGATGTTTCGTATATATACGCAAGATCAACTATACAACGCTATAATCTTCTTATAAGAATTTCAACTTTTTACTTCAACATTTTTTCTTGATTGAATTATATAAATGACTTCATTCAAGCAAGTTTTCTTCGTTCGTAATATAATCTTATTTCAAGATTTCCACGTTGAAACTAATACTAAAGATATTTTCAAATCAAGAATATTCTTTTTCTTCTATGCAAGAGCGTAGACATTTCGTCGCCAGACATCACGCCGCAGACTGATCAATACGTGCTTTTCGCGGCCGTGATCGATACCGCCGCAGATCTAAAATTCATTCAAAAGCACTGGAAGATTCGCGCGAACGACGAAGGAGGAGCAGAAAAATACCGTCCCGCGGCTAACTGGTAACGCTCTGATTAACGAGGAAATCGCGCCGTTTGGCTCTCGGCCCGACGCGACGTCTTCGACGACGCCGTGTCGATCGGCTTCCGGCTATCTTCGATTCCCTGCGTAAAACGAAGGCGGAATTATACAATTAATCCGCCAATATCTATCAGCCCCACGTTCTGTTGATCTTTCAGCCCTAAACGAGCACCGATGCCGCTGTATTCGGTCGCTCATGTGGGTACAAGTCCGTCATACGCGGCTCGGGAACCGGTTTACACGCTTGAGCAAATTAAACCACGGTCTTTTCTTTTTTCTTTTTTTTTATGCAACGACCAAGGTCGCAGCAGGCAGGAACTGGAGCGCCTTGTAACGTTAGCAACCCTCCGACTGACCCAAATCCTATCTTCGTAACTGGTCTCCAGGGAGTCGATTATGTATCTTAAAACGAGGTGAAAATTACAAAAGTGAACAGGTTTACTAGATTTCGACAAATAAAATCGCAGATATTCTAGAAAATTTTCTCACATTTGTAATTTTCACCTCGCTTCAAGATACATACTCGACCCCCAGGCCTAAATACCTATTAAATCTCGTGCACCGCGGATGGAGATAAAGTAAAAAAAAAGAGAAGACAAGTAGTCCACGAGAGGAAGTGTGTTTAATAATGTGTGTTTTAATAATGCAATGGGGGAGATCGATATATATGCTTACAATAGTCCGTATACAAGGAAGACAAAAATACGATACACTGCAGTCATGATTAATGCCGTCGTATTGCCGTCTTCTAGACCTGGTCGGCGCTACACCGCACACTCTTTTCTCTCTCTCTCTTCTTTCTCTCTTCCTTGCGTTGCCCATCCTTACAAATTACGGATACACTTGAGTACACGCTTGTGGATATAAATACTCGCGATTATAAGTGCTATGTAGACGGAAATATAGTTCGGTACGACGGCGGCCAATCGCTAATTCAATTCTAGGGAGGACCGATAAGTTCATCGAGGAGAGTGACTTTCTGGATATTGTTAGAGATACATTGGATACTAGAATGCTGTTGTCGGATGTTGATCTCTTTTTGGCCACAACGGGGAGTTTGGAGATATTGCGTAAGTTGAAGTCAAAGAAGGTAAAGGGCAAATGCAAGAGAGGAGGGACGACTCTCTACGCAGGAAGAAGCGGGAGGAGTGAGGCGGCTTCAAAACGAGCTGCCATTCAAAGTCCAGGATAGTAGCAATATATTTCTCGTAAGTACTATGCTAAGTATAAGTGTATGTACGTTGCGTTAATACGTGTCATCATTGCGCGTTGGTAATCGCGATTCTCTGCATATTGTATATGTACCACACTGAGAAAAAACTATTTGGATCCAAAAAACTATTCATTAAGTAGCTCCTAACAGCTCTCTTATTTACTTCTATACTATATAATATAATATTTATTTAGAATTAGATAAAATATCTTAGAATTAGATATTTTATCTAATTCTAAATAAATATAGGTATGTATTATTATATTAAGTAAATAAGCTGTTAGGAGCCACTTAATGAATATTTTTTTGGATCCAAATATTCTTTCTCAGGGCAGCAGTCTTAAATAAATAAAAGATACATTGCCTTTTTTTCTCGTTCCACAATCCAGTGTGGGACTTAAGCGCGTACCGTTGAGAGACAAGTATCTATATAAGCGCATCAGCCTGCTTTATTTCTAGGGGGAGGGGGGATGAAATCCGCTTAAAGAAGGATCGAACTCACGATCGTACGATCATATTTCGCTAAGAATCGAAGATACGAGATAACGGTATTTCCGCGTATGGCAGGGAAGGAATAACGCGAAGGAACATTTCGTGAAAGAGAGGCTGCGAGAGACCGAAGAGAACACGCATCTTTACTGTAACGGTGGATATCCAAAACCGAAAGATCGAAACCGTTGACAGTCGCAAGCGGTCGTAAAACTGAGCGCTCCGAATTATTTAATTGAATTATTTATTTAAACTAACGGAATGCAACGTTATCACACACGTATTGCTAAATGCGTATCATATTAAAGTTGCATTGTTCTCTCCTTCACGGTAAAATTCGAAGGGGGCTAAGGAAGGAGGGAAGGGTAACATCGGGGGTCGATTATTCGTTCATCAACTCTCTTCTACGAAGCTACGCGTTTACACCTAACAAGCTCTCTATAATGCCACGAGTATACGATTAATTAATAGCTATTTGGTAGCGGGTGTTAAAACGACTACCCTTTGCGCTACGTATCTGTAATACGTATTAAATAGTATCAATGGTTACCGTTTAAAAGCGACGGCCGTTTGGAGGACTAGAATGAGGACTAGAGTGCATCTACTCGGGATTGGGCATCGGAATCGGCGTTAAGCCGCCGACAGGACGACAATTTTGGAAGGACTTGGCCAGCTCGACCATCGTTATTGGAAAAATACGAAATTAGAAAAATAATCTCTATCACCCACGCCACCAGACGCGCTCGCTTAGTGCCGGGTACACCGCTAAGAGTCGCGCAAACTTCGCCATACGGACGAAGGATCGTTTTACGCTCAAGTGAGTCCTTACAGCATTGTAACCGGGACGCAGCGAGACGACTTGTAAACGGCGAACGGTTTACACGTGTCGGCGGGTTATTCTCTGTTCGGCACTACGCTTCAACTACACCTCGACTATACTTGAGAGAATTGGTAGTATACTTTGCGATTATAATAAGGACGCACTGTAATCTCGAAGAAATTACCTGATGCCTTGTATCGTGAAATTACGTTAAGCTATACTTCTCTTAAGAAAAAAGAAACAGAAGAGGAGTAAATTAATCCTGCGGGTTGAGGTAGCATCTTTCCCATCTATATTCGGTTTAAGAAATTGGGCGGGATGGGATAGCTGATTATGTTATTACTTATATATATTAATAATTTTTCTTGGGAAAAATTAATACTTTTCTCTCGAAAACAGGAAGGACACGTAATATAGCACAAGTTTTTAAAACAAATAATAATTACACGAAGTCTGTTAAAATATTAGAAAAATATATCTACACGTGTTAGCGTTACTGTAGAAAATTATTAGACTAGAGGACTTGCGCACAAAAGAATGTACTTAGGTATATTAAGTAACAATTATCGCAATGCGATTATCCTTCGAAAACTTAAAAGACTCAACGAACTATTCTAACTTTGGAATAAACTTGGAAACGCTCTAAATACCAAAAACAATTTTTCGCGACTGTCACCCCTTTTCTTTCATTTAGCCATACCCTAAGCAAAAGTCACAGACGCACTATAGAGCTGCTACATTTCCCAGTTGCAACACCGCATACCATTATTATTATCATCGCTCGGATTCTCCCAATCACCCATTTCTTTCTCTCTCACTCTTGACAATATCTGTCTTTAACTCGTGAATGGTCGCGTCACGAGCATTATGTGACAAGTAAAATATCGTTTTCTCTTCATTCTCTCTCTCCGCGATGAAATATCTCGTCTTGTCTCGCGAAACCCACATACCTTCCGACCATCGATATCTCGAGAGCCTTGGGACGAGTTTATTTTAATTTCTTTTTGTTTCCTTTTCCTTTTAACAAGACGCGACCATTCACGCGTTAAGCCTGCGTCCGTGTGTTATTATTACTGTGTCTCAGTAATCGGCTGCGGTTATCGGTTTTGCTTAGTCGACATTCAAGGGAGGACCGGCGGACCCCGCTCGCTAGTTAGGGTATGTCAGCTGGTAGTAGTCTCCACCCGCGGAGTCCTCATCGGGAATTCGCAATTGCTTCACCCGTTTTACTAGCGCGCTAGAACACAGAATACTGTCGCTGAATTGTGGCGTCTTCTGTGTGTGCGGATATGTTTATTTGTTTCGTTTATTTTGTACAAGCAAAAAGGAACAACGTATATGTACGTTTCGTACGTAAAGCTTCATATAGGGAGGAATAAAACACGATTGGATATAGAGTCCAGCTGATACACATTGCCGAAAATTTGTAATATTTTCGTAAAGAAAAAAATTTCCCATTCTCGAAAATATCACATATTAGCAGTGAATCAATGTACTCTTGTAAACGACTACATTTCTTCTCTATAGACCTGCGTATCGACATTCAATACAATTTGCAGAAGGAAATATTTAGTGTCTCTGATTTTCTCTGTATACGACCGCACACATTGAGGCCTGCTAATCGTTATACCGTTAATGAAGAGCAGAACGAAAACGGGCTGACGAAACAGACGAGTACGCGATGCCGCGTCTTGACGAAAGCTTCAAGGATGTCGATTAAGATCAGACGAGATCGAGGACAGGGATGAGGACGGAAATTCGAGGGAGAACAAGTCTAACATGTACTTCAAAAGGTGTTCTTCTTTTCTCGTTCGCCGAGAAAGCTATCAAGTAAAAAGGAATTAGCGACGTGAAAGAGAGTAGGCTGTTATGCGCGTGTGGCCATGACGTGCTCGAAACTTACGCGACTCGCGATCGTTATTGCATGTGATATCGCGATCCGAAATGTTGCCTCTAAAATACTTCATGCTCCCGATACGGAAAATCGCTTCTCGTGCAATCTCCCCGCGCGATGTGCTTAACAATTTCTGCGACTCGTTGCAGTTTAATATCGTTTCAAAATGCGGACTAAAATTGTATTGTAAAATTGCATATATATCGTATCTTCAGTACATGGTATGTATAGGATATGAAAAAAATTTTAAAGGAATATTGTATGACACTTCCTCTCCAAGACTCTTATTAAATTGTTATTCAACTGAACAAAAATTAATCATATTATAAATTAAAACATCACGAGTATAGGATTACCCAAGAGATATTACGAGTTTTTCAAGATATTAAAAGTTCAGAAAATGAAAAAGACGTAATTTTCCCTGAGATGAAACATCGGTGTTAATTAATTCTAGAGGTATATAAATGCTCCCACCTGCACACATCATTAATTTCCCATAACATATAGCATTTTAATATTTAGTATTTACCTTTGCCGAATTTTTTGTACATGAAAGAAATGATATACAAAAGATTCGAAAGGTCATATTGATCGAAGTTTAAGAGTGTGGCTTATAGCTACGGTGGACACACAGACAGCGGATATACATCAATTTAATGGTTGGATGACACACCCTTTGTCTCCTTCCTTCGCACAGTATGCATACTTTATCGACTAATGAACTATGTTACAGCATTGACCAGGTACTCTTTCAATCTTGCTACACAGTTTACTTTTTCTAATTAAAACTACAGTTTCTGCACTGTATTACAGTCTCTATTTGAGAATTCTGCTATAAACGCGTCAAAATTAACGAAAATTGTGCATTCAAAGTTATAATTAATATTACGTAACTAGAAAAATAAAAATGATTAATGCAGGTATATACTAATGTACAGATTTGTTCAAGACACAAAAGGGACAGAACGATGTTGCAATTAGAATATCTGAAAAGCAATACAAAACAAAACAGCGCTACAAAAACAAAAATGAGATAATTGTACTTTACCCCGAATTTTATGTAATAAAGAAATAACAACATCGACGAGGAAGCAGTATTACGTATTCCTTCGCCCCGATCGGAGGGGAGGAACATCTTTGCATAATCTACATATCGTTTGCAAGTATGTTACGCGTTGTAAATCTAACCACGGTAACGTTTCGTTAATCATTTCCGAAGAAGCATCATGCATTACAAAGTTTTACGCTTCGACAGCAACGCAAGCATGAAGGGTAGCAAAAAATGCGAATACACACCCGGATTCGGTGGCGGCCTGATTGTTATTGTTACCGGTCGCGCTGTTGACGGAATTATTGTTGACGGAATTGGAATTTGCCTCCTCCATATGTGCGGTGTTCAACAAGGAACTCCACTGCCTCATCACTTCTTCGCCCTGAGCTTCCAGCTCGGAAATTATAGTGGCGTCATCCAGCTCGTGCAACGCGGGATTGGAATTCAATCTGAAAGAGAAATTGAGACAGATGGTAATAATTTAATTCGGCAAAAAAATTGTTTAAAATAATAACGTTTACTTCTATAGTCGAGCTATTAAAAATTATATTGCTTAATGCTAACCGTTGCTGTTCCTCGTAGGAGCTCGCGTCGCTGCCGTCATAATCTAACATTAAATCGTCCGAGGCGATGGATTCGCAGGGCGATAAAGTGTCTACGCTTCCCGTTCGATGCAAACGCTGTCCGTGATGAGGACTGTTTATTACGCCTTTAATGTGCGCACCATCTGTAACGCAAATGACGTATATTGTTAGTGAATGAAATATATATTTGAATAAAAAATATTTAGAAAAATAGATTTATTTTTAAATATATTAAAACAGTAATTATTAGAATTCAATAAAAACTTAGAGAATTAGAATTCAATAGCAACTTAGATCTGACACAATATGTATTTGGAGATAAGAACTCCAAGAATAACATTGAAATCTTTACTCACTCATCTTAGGGCTTGTCTCGATCAGAGTGTGGCTATTCTCGGTGATTATTTGAGCCCCCATAGCGGACTGCGTTTCAATTCTCGCCCTCGAGTTGCTGTCGTCGAAGATCAGTCCAGGTTGATCCGCGATCTCATCGTCGAAGAACTCTCTACCCTCGGACAAGCTGAGCGAGTTGGAGGCGTTCGTCGGCGTGCCTGGACCGTCATCCTCGAGGGTATTGTCCGAACGTTCGTGCACGTGTTCCTCGTCTCTCTTCGAGGGCTTTCCATCCGATTGAGTGATACTGGCGGTAGGACTGTCGAATAGGCTGTCGACCGGTGAAGTCTCGTCGTCTATCAAAGTAGTTGCGGTAGCGGCGGCGGCAGCGAATGCCGGGTCCTCGATGGTAAGTAACACCGAACGTAGAGCGTTCTTTGATGTTGCGCCGCTCTTTGCGGCAGCGGTAATCGCCTGCGCGTGTTGGGCGATGATGGAGTTGGAACGCTGGTACTCGTCGCTAGAGCTCAACGAGTACTCGTCCGCCATGGCCTCGCCGTGGCCGTACTCGGGATCGTCCGAGCTGGGCGGGCTGAAGTCCGATTTGATGGACGGGACCTTTTCTGTGCGCGATCGATCCTTGTAGACCTTCTCCTCGCTCAGACAACCTTCGTCGTAGCCTTCCGAGGACGTGGTGGACATCGACGCAGTCGAATCGATGTATCTATTGTCCTTGTTGACGATTCGCTGGTATTGCGTGGCCCGCTCTCGTACAAAGCCGGTGTTCAAACTAGCTGCAGTGGTAGCGAAAGACTTGGGTAGCGGGATCACCGAGATCTCCGTAACCGTGCTGTCGTCGTCACGGACATCTCTTACGTCGAAACTCTTGCCGGTTACCACCATGCGTAAATTTCTCGGTCTGCCGACCCCGCGTCTCCTCAGGGAGCCATCGTCCATGAAATCCACCGATCTGATCCTATCGTTGTCCTCCGGTCCGGTCGGCTGGCTGCTGACACCTGAGTCCTCAGTCACCGAGCCCTCCTTCGAACTGGACGAGCCCTTCGACGTCGACGTGGATATCTTTCTGCTCTGATTTGCCGCGGTCTTGGCGATCTTGGAGTTTGAGTCGCTCACCCGCACGGCGTATTGCGGGAGCGGTAGATGACTGGTGTGCAGCGTGTACCTGCTAATGGGTTCCGGAATGCCTGAGACACGTTTGTTTGCGTCCGCGTGCTGCGCCATCGAATTACTGCCGTAAGCCGCGTTACTTGATTGCGACGGGCGAGGCTTCGCCGGCGCCGCCGTGCCGCACAAATGCTGCGGCACGTGCGCGACCCTGTTCGGCTGTTGCTGTTTGACAAAGTAGTTCTCCAATTGCTGCTGCTGTTGCTGTGGATATTGCTGCAGCTTCTCTTGATTGTAATGGCTGATGCTGTGACTGCTGCAGATGTCGCCGACCTTGTTCGTAAATCTCGCCTGGGGCTGTCGGTAGCCGAAGCGGTTCGTCCTGACGCCGATCCCACTCGAGTCTTTCTTCGGCGGCGCCAGCCGCGGCGTCGACCGACCGGATGACGAATTATGAATCACGTTGCTGTTATCGTCGTCCATCATCCGTCTGCGATCCTGCTCCGGGCCGGCCGACTTTGATCGTGGATGCAGCAGGCTCTTCTCGCTAGTGGTGCCGGTGGCATAGTTCGTTATCGGCATTGGAATCCCGCTAGCGGGCCGTCGCCGGAAGCCGAAGGACATCGCGGTGCCGCGCGTATGCGACGAGCTGCGCTTCGAGCCCTGAAACAAGAATTCTTTGTTAGAGAAGTGAGATCCATCGGACAAGATGTCCACGTAAAAAAAGCGAGGAACGCAGAACATGATGTAAACGTGAGAAAGAAACGCGAAGTTGTAGAAGATAGAATTAGAGCGAATTACATACACACACACACACACATATCATTCTTATCAAGAAATCTTTTATCTCTTTCGATACGAATCACTTATTAGGAGTGCAAGAAATCGTTCCGTTAATTATGACGAAAGGTCTTCGCAGGTCTTCGATCTGCCCGTCTAAATCGCTATCGCATTTTTACAGACGTCACGAAACAAAGAGTATTTTCGTATCAAGATGTAGGAGCTGGGATATTATCAGCAGCGTATCGTCCCTAGTCACGCATTAGCCGCGGTTATATCCGTAGAAGAAGATCGATATCCCGTCTAATTGAATTTCGACAACTAGATTGTGAACTTCGCTTTCAACCGATTATATATTATACATCTCGACCATCTGAGCACGATTTCCCTTTTATCCTTTTACTCTTGATTCATATTACGTTTCTCTCGAGTATCTGCTCAGCATTAGGCTGCCAAGTGCGCAATGCGCATAGATATCACACGCTCGTATAAGGGTTTCGGGACTTGTTCGACGAACCTTCTGCGTGGTTCCTGGCTGCAACAATATTAATCGATATTCCTGTGCGGATTATATAACGGCGCGGTGCGGATAGCGCATCCCTCCGCGGGCGAGGATCTCCGGAGCAATGTGCACGCGAGCACCGCATTGTCCATGATCGAGACGACTGAGGAACGACGTCGCGGAAGCTGTCCGAGAGCCACCGTACAGCGCCCGCAACCCCGTTTGAACTCCAGAAATAGCGTAACCACGGCCGGCAATACGACAAATCTGGGACCGCGTTCGCGCCTCGGGATCGTTCGCGAAGAGGCTCGAAACCCTCGCCGCGTTCAACGCAGACAGTTTCGCAACAGCCGCAAATCGACCGCGAGGATGTCGTTCGGATGATTGCGCATGTGGTACATTTGACACACCAGGGTACAACAAATGTATAAAATCGTCGTGTGTAACTACGCCTGCAAAGTTATGAAATTCAAATCCGAGTCGAGTCATTAAAGGTCCATGATTTTTTTTTATCGTGTCTATTAACTTTTCTGGATAACCGATATCAAGAATTATTTTTAGTTTCAGGAGCGAGAATCGGGTTCACCGTGAAACCGTGAAACTGACTTTGATAAACGACAGAGAAACATGCGATCGAGAGGATCCTGATAAATGACACTCCGACGATGTTATCAGCGATAATCCCACCCGATTGTCACGCGTACCGTCACGGCACCTTCGAGCAGGTTTTCCGTGAAGGGAAGGACAAGGCTCTGTCTCGGACATCCCTTACCGCAACGCCGGTGCCCTTCTCGTTCTCCAGCGAGTCGTCCTCGCATCTCGTGCTGCCGCACCGGTACTCCATGACGGGTGCTTCCGGGCCAATGTCAGCCGGTCGTCGATCGATCTCTCACGGGGATTGACGGCCACCCACCGTCGCTTCACGTCGCCATGCCCCGAATATATATTTTTAACCGGCGCGGGGAACGCGTTCTTGTCGGGAGAGGCGGTTGAACAGGATGGTAGAGAGCTCTCTTCTTGATCCGTCACATCGTAAGGATGGTATACGAAGGCGAGGAAACGCGCGACAGCGCACCGACGTCACCCTCCGTCGTGGTTGTCGTGGTCGTCGTCACCCCCGCGTTCCTCGCTCTTCCTTCGTCTCGCTCGCTCCTTCACGACTTCGGCCTCGTCGTGCGAGACTCGGCGAGCGAACGCGGAGATCGATCCGGCCATCTGCGCCGGCGTCGCGACGCCGACGTACATACGACGACGCAGCTAGGGGCTGATTTTACGCCCGCGGCTTTCACCCGGGTATACAGGGTGTTCCTCGAGAAGGTGTGTCCGATCTGTTCGACTTAATTCTCGAAGAAACCCCGTCCAGTTTTCGACTTTCGCCGATCAGGCGCACCCTGACTTGACGAGGCTGACAATGAATCTATAAATGTAAGCGTCTAAGAAACGATTTCTCGCGGTCCATCCTGCGCTCTTCTCGGCAGGGTTGAAGACGAATCGATTTCACGTCCCGCGAAGAAGAGAGTCTCTGCCACCGATCGTTCTCATTGGGGACGCACCCTGTATACGGCTTGGATGATTCAACGACGCGTCTGAGTGTGCGTCGATCGTGGCATTCGTGGCGCATCGTTATCAGCAGGAGTTCGCAGCACGATGACGATTACGCGAAACCGACGAGGCGAAGCGATTTCCTTCGCGCGAACGGCTTTAACGGCCTCATTGGGAAGAATTGCGAGAATCACTTTAAGCTAACGCAAGTCAATCTGAATTAAGATATTGATATAAGCCATACGGATTTGATTATATAACACTAAGTCTATATAGAAGCTCATGTCCATTTTTATATTATATGTTAGCTTTGTTCAATTGTAATCCTTTTCATATTATGCTATTTACATTGTAATTAATATTTTCCTTGTTTAAATTATTGTGCTGAAGAAGACTTGGTACAATCGTAACGTCCACAATGTTTTGTCTAACATTCGCCAATAAACTATAGAATATTTTAACGGTAATCCTTTATTGCTCATATTCTACTGAATTATTCGATATTGTTTTTTCTGTAGAAGCTACTTATCTTACGACGAAACAAAGACGCAATCGGTGGATCGATATGATAAAGGTTTCCTAGTAAACTCGAATTTCATTTTGTTATCTTTTTTCCAAACCAAGATCTTTGTAATTGATCTTGCTGATAAGGGAGAAGCCTTTGCGCTTCACGTCGCGATAACGCTGCGGGCAAAGGAGGTTTCGCAGGTAGACATAGGAGTAGGTACTAGGAGTTCAGGCGATCGAAATGAATCAAGCAAACTTCCTCGTCCACGTAGTTCATCAAAACTCGCGCACCCAATGGTCGTGTGCACGCGCGCAACCGTTTCACCGAAGGAAAGGAAGGAGACGCTTCCGCTCTGGACGTAGACATCTCGGGGAGATCTCCGGTCGAAAACGCCAGCCTCTAACGAGAGGACATCGGGGAAACAATGGAAAGAAGCGGTATTCGATCCGGCGTGTGATCTCGCAGCGTGCGAATCGGCACGACCGGGCGGCGGGCGCAGGAAGGCGAGGCAACGCGGGGAGAGACAATGGGGAGAAAAGACGAGAGTTCTCTCCGCGATTTCTCCTTCTTCGCACCTGAACCGTGCACGCGCCGCGCCGACTTCTCTCTCCGGCATCCTCCAGCCTCACCGGTTTCCGGCGCGGGGCTGCCGTGGAACCGGCACGCGTGACGATGAACAATGGAAAGCACATGTAGGTACATCGTCGTTGGCCGAAACGAGATCGGTCGCGTGAATCGCGCGGCGTATCTCCCGAGTGAGCGCAGAAGTTCTCACAAGAGGCACGAAGGTCCTGTTAAGAGAACGAAACTCCAGGCGAATTGTTTCAGAAGCGGAATTACTCACGAAAACTGGCGATTAATGAATAAATGTCGACAGACAATTTGCGTGCGTAAAGAAACAATTAAAGGAGCCGAATGCTGAAATTCGCGCGAATTAACTCGTTGATTTCATCAGGATACAAACGTAGAAAAAAGAATATTCTTGATTTGAAAATATTTTTAATTTCAACATGGAAATCTTGAAATAAGATTAGGTATATTGCGTTAAACGTAAGAAAACTTGCTTGAATGAAGTCATTTTTAAAGTTCAACCAAGAAAAAAGTTGAAATATAAAGTTAAAATTCTTATAAGATTATAGATAGTTTCGTATATACGCAAGATCACTATAATCTTCTTATAAGAATTTTAGCTTTTTATTTCAACATTTTTTTCTTAGTTGAACTATATAAATGATTTCATTCAAGCAAGTTTTCTTCGTTTAACGCAATATAATCTTATTTCAAGATTTCCACGTTGAAACTAAACATTGTTAAAATCAAGAATATTCTTTTTTTCAGTGAAGAGATGCGGAATCGACTCTTCGGGATTTACAGACTAATTATTTTAAAAATTGCGCACCTTTGCAAACAATCAACTCGAATATGCAGACATTTCATACAAGATTATATTTATACTCCAGTGCGTCGACACTGGACAAGGTAGTGCGAGTCTAGGCAACGGTAATCATTATTAAAGCGATTTGCGGCGTTTCATCACGTCACGTCCGTTCCAGGATAATTAATTCGTTGCGATTCGTGCATGAGAAAGTTAACGCGTGCCGCGAAAGTGGAGATCGGCATAACAACTTACAGGATACATCGAGATACGTTCGACAGTCTAACTTTTCTTAGATTAATTGTTAGTGAAGGCACTCAAGCATGCGAGTGATTACGAGGTTGCTTATCTGCAAATCGTATATCGAAAGTGTAGACTTCAATCGCGAATAATCGCCTGAAGGAAGGTTCGATAACAACAAATTATACTATCTGCTATCGTCGAAACTGCATACAGTGTAGGTATACGCTCGAGCATTTCAATGCGAAGTAAAACTGGCGCTCTTATGTCCATTTCTACCAATGCAGAGTAACTTTAATCTTGATTTAACTTACTTTTTATCTGTTTCTAGTTTTAAGAATTAGAAAAAGACAAAAAGTACGTTAAACCGAGATTAAAGTTAATCTGCATTGATGGAAATGGACATTAGGTGCAGAAAGATAGCGAGAATTATCGTCATTCAACGTTCCTGAAACATGTTATAGCGAAACATCGAACGCAATACTCCGCGGTCACGCGTCGCCGGGCGTCATTTTTACGGAAAGGAATAGAACGAGTCGCACGACATTTGGCGCCGCGGACACGGCAGACGTGCACGAATGATCTATTCGCGGGTGAAGCGCGATACCGTTGCGGGTGGAATCGCGTTTGAGAAAGGGCGTTGAACCTCGACGTGGCCTTCAGCCTAGCCGCCCGCGTAATCAGCTGGATTTTCCGCTACACGCCGCGCGTACATCCGAGAGTACACGCGATACTTGGCATTAGTACACATACATAGTCATACATATACGTATATACGCGATCCCTCGTGGATATATAGATATATTGCGTAAATGCAATAACGGCAAAAGCCAGGGACACACTCGACATCGACTCGGTGAACGCGGACCTTGAAGTTCAACGTCCATCGACGGTATAGTCGACGTTTTTATTTTGAGCGGCTCTATTATAATGATATCGCTGCAGACATAGAGACAGGGAAGCTTACCTGTTTCTGGGCCTTGTCCATGATACGGTACGAGGGCGAATTGTGATGACCGGATGCTGCGACGACGGCGCCCGCCTTACGAGACACGCATTGCCCCATATAGATGCGCCAACTTTATCCCGGCACCGTACGCTGTTCACATGAGAATATACGTTAGTAAAAGTACATACGAGGAGTCTGTAAATATACGCGTTCGTGCGCTTACGCTAATTGTTAAAGCCGTTTAGAAGAGAGCACGTTTAAAGTTGAAGAGACCAAGATATGTAATACCCTAATACCCGTGTAAATTAGTAGACGAGAGCTTTTCCGTTAACACGTTGTTATACGCCCGCATATCGCCGCCGACGACACGGAAGGGAGCGGAAGGAGTTAAACTATGCGTGTAACAGTCCTCATCCCGATTGCACACCTGCCTTCCCATTCACCTTCATTAATATTTCACTTCGCGGTCGACCGGCGACGCGAAGAATCTTCGTTCGACGGAATCGAACGGAGCGAGAATCATTAAGCGAAAAGAAAGTGCAGGCAGCGGAGGGATATGCAGCCAAGGTACCAAGAAGTAGAGACAAAGTACCGCCACCAGCAGAGGTAACATGTAAGTCCGGGAAAAAGTTTCGCGCTGATCGATACGTAAAGCCTATTTCTCGGTCGAAAGGAGAAAATGCGCGATTTAACCAGAGGCACCGGTCGAGGTACATCATCTACGATTACCTTTCGCGTTACGGCACCGGTTCTCAATCTTGCAGGTCACGAACCGAACTCACGTCCCTATTAGATACGCCAGTATTGCGTTATACAGAGTGTCCCGCAGAGGAGACATTAGCAGTGAGTCTTCGAGAAAATAAAAACATGTAAAACTCGCTTCTACTCGCCAAATAAACGCACTTTTGCTCGGGTACTCGGATTCCTTTGTGGCACTAAAGGGATCTCGTAGGAATATTTAAAAGGAAAGTCAGATAAAGATGTATTAAACGGAAGACAGACGTTTAATAAAGCATTTTATTTCTCTGATGGGAATATATCCAGCTACCGAGAATATCATGGCAAGATAAATCCATAAGGGACGTGACTGCTAAATCCGGAAAATAGGACGCGGATTTTAAAGCCCGAGTCTCTCGAGCGTCGCTCTGCTCGAAAATTCGGCACAGATCGAACGGAGATGGGTATTGACCCACAAGCGCGGAACGTGATAGCAATGACTCACTAAACATTCAATCTTTCGCAAAATGAATATCATGAATACCGTTACGTAAATATATATGTATATATAAACGTTTTTTAATTACATTTATTTTGTATATTTCTATATTATTATATTATATAGATATCACATAAATATATATGTATTTAAATTAGCTAATTTTTAATGCAAAAATGTTGAGAGTAATTATCCGTATTTATTGTCGACTTCCTTCGCACGTGAATGATTCCTTGAAATAACAGACGCCCGGTATCGTCCAAGCCTACTGCCTTCGAAAAATGTGTATCATAGGGAGCGCCCGAGGAATTTTACTCGAAATGCATCGCATAGATGGTGAAAGGTGACCGGAGGTGCTACGATCTCCAAATGTAGGACAATAAATGGCACTGGCCCGATTTGTCGTAGAGAGCATTGCGGATTACATTATCTCACATGTCGCGCGGTAACGTCGCGTGGGATTGCCGAATAAAGAATGATAACTCTAACAATTCGAAGATTCTAGGATCCGAAGCAAAGGGATTCAGAGATATACATATATACGGAAGCGTCAAAACTTAAGATAGCGTGACATATATAACATCAAAACCTAATATAAAATACATAATGATGGAGACTATCCCGCTTTGTCGTCTTCGAATCTATTGGTCCTATATATTATATTGATGTAAAAAATTCATCTCTCCATTAATCTCTGCAAGTCGAAGCTCTTTGATAAATCAAAAGATTTCTCCCTGGATGAGACAATTACTGAAGCGTACTGTTTTGCCTTGATCTCGAGGAATTTTTGTTTTTAATGTCATTCGGTAAGATATCGCAAAACCTTCGGAGCAGCAACCTGACGACTTCGAACGTTTTTCATTTACCGTACGGAGCGACGGGCAAGCGATCGCGGCCGGTGCCTCTCGCGGTGCGCCGTAAACGTATGGAATCTGACCTTTCTTGCGCCGCGTTCGGCTCTCGCGTGAATTCTCCGCTTACCGTTAGCGCGAAAAACGGCCACCGCGAGGGTACCAGAGGTGCCTCCGCAGGTGCAGGTAAGCCCCCTTAATCGACGCGACGTTTTTCATTACGTTGTTCCCTCCGACAAAAACGACCGTGGTCGTAGCAAAAAAAAGTCACGGAGGGACTTCCGCGGTACACGAATGGGACGATAATCGCAATCGCCCGTTGACGCGAGCCGGGTCGTTTACTTCGCGTTACTTGCCGATTCTTTAGCTCGTAACGGCCTCGTAGAAAAACGTGGGATGAAACGTTATCCGTATATTGGACTCTGGATCCTGGAATCTACGGATCGTATACGAATCTTTCTCGGGAATCCCGAGAATCCTTCCTCGATTTCGCGAATTTCTCTCCTCGGATCTTCGAATCTCAACTTCCTGTCGTGAATGGGGTAATATTTTCCACGGAGATCGAGAGTAAACGGAGCAGAAGACAGATTGCGAAAGAAGATATAGAGAGAGAGCGAGATGTGGTTAGTGGTGGCGAGGAAATAATGTGCATGCGCCTCTCCCCCTTCCCGCGGATTAGAAGTACATATATGCGGATTCCTGGTTGATATCACCGCGTCTCCGCGATTCCTTACTCACAGAAACGAAAACCCCTGCGGTTTTATGCCTGGCCTGCCGTAGAGTAATCTCGAATACACTGGAAAAAAATTAAGTCGTCCACCTTCATACGGAGGGTAACAGAATTCACCGCATTCTAGCTTTCGGACGCGCGTTCTTCCACGGAGACGGATCTTGTATTCTTGTCGGGGCAAGGGTGGTTTCGACGAGAAGTATTAGAACGGAAACATGACGCGTGTACTCCGAAATCATATATCTAATCTATGCCCTGGTAATCTAAGTATTCTCGCGAGTGACAGGACGAACAAACGTCGTCAACGCGAGCGCGCGTCTTATCTCTTTGCTATCAATTACTATCTTTCGGAGTATAGCGTCCGTCAAAGACGGCTCGCGCGGCGGCCTCCGTGACGTAACGCGCCGTTGAACATACGCGTGTACGTGTACACACGTCACGTTTATTTACGTGACGCGGATTAATTTGCACGAGCTCAGGAATCGCTCGCGAGGATCGGCGTTAATCCGTGATTGTTTTCGCGGGTAAGGTTAAGGGACACCGCGATCGACCCGCATCGCGATGGGCGGTGGGCCCCATCGCGATCGGACACGGGGGCACCGCGACGCGGGAGGGGTGACAGAAAGGGATGATTCTTACCTCTTCCACAGCTGAATCTCCCGGGTGAGTCGCGCGGATACGTGGTACACATCGTAGGAACTGAACGCGGGGTAGGGGAGGAGCACCTACGAGCAGCGACGCACGAGTGACCGTGCGTGCATGTCACCGCGATTTTCACAATCCGGACGGATGACAACGGGGTGTCCCGAGTGCCTCTCTTGAGTTCGGAGTAAGCACGACTCGCGCCTTCGCGACGTGTGAGCGACGAGGATCTTCCACTCTCGCGTCTGTTTTCTCGTCGAGGATGCGCCACGCTTCTCGTAATGTCAAACGTTCACGACGGCCCGCGTTCGTTCCTCGCGCGAGCGATCACGTACCGAATGTGTGCACGGCACGGGATCGAAAGCCTCGAGCTGATTGCGAGTTGTGAGCCGCGCCGCGCCGCACCACCTGTCAGTCCTGTCACTCGCATTCGATAGCACGGGACATGCGTCGTGCGACGTCATCGGTCATCCCGTCCCGCGAGAGCCCCCGCCGCGAATCAGCTCTCTCGACTAGCGAAGGGACACAAAGTGCAGAGAGTGGAAGATGGAGCTTCCACTTTGCAGTTGCACTACTTGCACTCTCTGCACTTTGGTGGAAGGAATAACAACTCGCTAGGTTAGATTAACCTTACTTTGCGCCTTTCTCGTGGCGGAGTTGCGTAAAAGCGTTTATATTTTAAACATATTACAGGAGAAACGCGATGGACGTCGAAAATGTGGACGAGGACGATCAGTCCAAGGCGGTGATGCTGTTCGGCCGAGACATCAGGAAGATTCCCTGTTTCAAGCAGAGCATGCTGTCCGGAATCTACAGCGGCCTCGCGGCCGGCCTGACCACCTTCATGTTCACGAGTCGCGTGAACCTGTCGACGAACGTGGCCCTGGGATCCTACATGGGCGTCGTCGTGGTTTACTGGTGCTACTGTCGATACAACCACGTGATGGAAAAGTACGCCTTGCAGGACTTGCAAAATATCCTTCAGCATAGGTCGGTCGACAGCGCGGAGATCAAGGAAGCTGCTCACGAGCATCGGAAAAAGCTGGTCGACGCGTAAAAACCGCTCCTCGATCGTTAAAAACTTTCAAAATAATGTACGACGACGATGAATACCGAGATGAATACATTATATGCAAATAACACGTTGCGATCGTAGCACAAATATGAAGTAGTATAAATAAGATTACTGTATCTATTTATAAAATGCATGCAAAGGATGCCTGAAGAATGTCTGAGTTATCTTTAATTTTTTAAACTGTATATAACATTTACACATTAATTTGATATCTATGAGACTGTTAATTCGATTGTATATATATATATATATATATATGTACAAAATTTAGTGTTGTTTTTAAACATCGACAGACAGAAACTCATAAATTTCAATGTTATATAGGTATAATTGTGATAATTCAGTTATTATGCACAACTATACAGTTGCATTAAATTATATTTTAGCTAATTCATAGCGTTAAAAAATAATTTTTTTTTAACAATGTAATTGATACAATAATACACGAAATTGTGTATAATAAAATTATTTTTCAAACGTATATTTATGTTTAATTTTCTCCCGCACTCTGAAAGCGTGATCGCGAACGAACCTAAAGTTATTTCTTATGTTTCAATTCAATTTTATATGATATACGATTATTTCATAAATTATAAAAATTTTCACGTTTACGATAAGACGACACGTCCGATAAATGATTTACATCAATATATTTTAATTTGAATTCCTATAAGCTCCCTGATTGTATACATGTAAAACGTAAATAATCCGTAAAGTGACCTCTCTGAGGATTTCACGAATACAAGTGAGATCATTTCCTATAGCAGTACGGTGCTTTCGGAGCTGCGATTGCAAAACAGTATACGGACAATGCGTAGATTTAATAAAACTAACATCTCAATTCAACCAAAAATTTATACGTAATAAGGGGCAGATTTTGGATAGTAGCTATAATGTCGCAGAACGACATGAGTGACGATGAAACTGGCCTGCAAACGCCACAGGTGTTCCTCAGCACGACTTCTCACTGTAGCCGTAATAATTCAGGTACACGTAAGGACAACAGAGTCTATTTATATCAACCCCAGGACTACAATAAGTTATATTTTCGCACACGCAAGCCACACTAGAGTCTGGATCTCTCTCGAGACTCGATGGGATACTTTTATATAAAGCTCTAATAAAAACGTATCACATTTCCCGACGGATTTTTTCCAGGCGAAGACATTGTAAAATAATTATAAAATTAAATTCAAATTCGCTTGTTTAAATTGCAAAATACAAAAAAATTAATAAAGCAATTTTTAAAAACGCTAGCAGTTTGTAATTTTCGCCGAATCGCGAAAAGAGAACCGCGTTTGTGGTCCTGGGATTTATTGCGATCAGGATATAATTTTGTAACGAGTTTTTTTAAAGTTATACGCAGTCCGATCAGTCCCTCCTCCTCCGTTTCGAGTTCTATAATATTCGGACAGATCCCCGAGGAGGTGCTCCGCGCCTGGGGTCAACTACCAGAGGCGATCCGTCTGGATCCGAGTTTGGCGGTTTTTCAGAGGGAATACGATCGAATAGCGGAAACGAGGTGAGCGAAATAAGCCTAGGAATCGGTGAAAAAGAGTTTCTAATATAACGCGTTTCCAGATCTCCGGACAATGTGAAAAGGGACTGTTTGATTGTGAACATGTCTCTCGGGACACAGCCCGTGGCACCAACCAGGTAAATTACTCTGCATTTTTACATATCACACTAAGAGAGTACCTTAACGCGATCCTACCGAGCTGACCTAATAATCCTGGTATCTTCACAGCGCGCAAAATCAGAGCAACGTCGACGAAGACGGGCAGGACGTGCAAACGCAAGACAAACAGAGACCGTTTCGCCGCTACATGAAATTGATCGCGCTCTCCTGCTGTTGGCTACTATTCACAGTAAGAAACTATCACATCGATGTCAATTAACAAATCTCATATCGGTTCATATTGCAGATGATACTGATGTTCAAGAACGAAAAGATTGAGACGATGCATCAGCTATCTGTGTCCAGGGAAGAAAGTAAAAGTATCCTTTCTTTTTTTAAGAAAAATTTAAACTGCAAATTTTCGTCTATTTTGAGCTCGAGAAAAATAAAATTTCGTTGTAATAACGTCAATCAGTCGGGATATTTTCACTTCCTTAATGATATGTTATAGATTACCGAATCAAAGAGCACGTTACAAGCAAGTTGATCAGCGTGACGATGGAAGGACCATTGCTGCCGTTAGCCAAAAACAAGGAGTATTTACCTGCGAATATATCCACGCACTATTTAATGATATGGCTGCAGCTTCTGGTGGACGAAAAAACCAATTCAGGGCCCTCCTCTACCGATCTGGATAACTCGAAGGTGTCTACATCTTTAAACGTGTGCTTTGTGCAAAAATTAGTCCGCGTACACTCGCGTTTGCATCGAGAGAACACGAAGCCAAAACTAGCCGATCCTGAAACAGAGAGAAAGAAGAAAAGAAATCAGTCATATTAATAAATTGTTTTCCGTTATTTCAAACATCCTTCGGCTATCTTTTTATAGACATTTCATAAAAATAATATAGGAATCTTAATTATATTACACACACACACACACACACATATATATATTTTATTTTTTCCATTATATTTTTTTATACTGCGCGTATTATCCAAATAGTTAAATCTATTGAAAACATTTGCTAACATTTTGCTTACTGGATAATTATGCTGCAACATAAACTATAAGCTACACTGTGCTATATAATTGTTAGTTACAGAACGTAAGCGATGTGTGGAGCTTGCCGGTACTGCCTGAAAATTTGATGAACATCTTCCCCGATCAGAAGCACCAATGGACTTTCCAAGTAAACGTCGACAGCGAGTGCGTTATCTCATATTTTACTTTTATTCAAACTTAACGAAAATAGATTTCTGCAAGATGTTCGTTACAAATTTTATCGGCAAAACACCAGCAGAAATATTTCAGTGTCTCCTAGCAAAATATGTTTTGTTTTTAGGACCCTGACGCACGGCATAATGTTCATCAAACTATACACGAATTCGGAGTCCAGTCTTTCGTTTTCGATAGCTTACAATCTGTCGCCTATAAACACCGATACCGGCATACCGTACGCAGCTTCCATCTTGATCGGCCTGTACATCTTGATCATTTTCGAGGTAAATCATATATACGCGAATTATTTACGCGA
Source organism: Leptothorax acervorum (assembly GCA_035220615.1). Lineage (NCBI taxonomy): Eukaryota > Metazoa > Arthropoda > Insecta > Hymenoptera > Formicidae > Leptothorax > Leptothorax acervorum. The sequence continues at coordinate 270,165 of JASTWQ010000030.1, read as the reverse complement.
TTTATTTACTCCTGGGCGACTCCTAAATGCCTCGTCATGTTTAACCGAATCAGGTCGTGCACAGAGCTCTGGCTGCTATGCTGGCGTCCACGATGTCCATCGCGATCCTGGCGGCTCTAAACGAGGTACGCGTAAATACATCCTCTTCTAATTTCCATCATGTTTGCGATGGAATTTTTTAAGAGACAAATTTAAGAAGCAGCACCTTGTACTTTAGCGACCGAGTATGGACGAACTGATCTCTTGGATAGACGTGGATACGCTGCTGCTATTGTTCTCCATGATGGTGCTGGTTGCCATCATCGCCGAAACTGGGGTGTTCGACTGGCTGGCGGTCTATGCTTACAAAGTGAGAGAAAGAAATTGGCATATGTCTAAAGTGAAATAATTAAAGCGACCCTGAGATGCCTTTATTCGCCATTCATTTTTAGATAACCGCCGGAAGATTGTGGCCGTTGATAATGGCCCTCTGCTTCTTCACCGCGCTTTTGTCGTCGTTGCTGGACAACGTGACGACCGTGCTGCTAATGACTCCGGTAACCATTAGGTTGTGCGAGGTGATGGAGCTGAACCCGGTACCGATCTTGACCGCCATGGTGGTTTACTCTAACATCGGAGGTGCTATGACGCCAGTCGGCGACCCGCCGAATGTTATCATCGCTTCCAATCGAGACGTTAAGAACGCCGTAAGTTACATGAAGCTGCGTCGCAAGAAGAGGAGATAACGTCTTCAATCGACCTGATAATTAATTATCCCCGTATTATCGCCATAGGAAGTGGATTTCGGTACGTTTTCGTTGCACATGAGCATCGGCGTGATATTGGTGTTGATCGTGGTCAGCGCGCAAGTTCGCTACATTTTTCGAGACGTCGCGGTTCTTAGATTCGACGAGCCGCAAGACGTACAGGTATATACATCGTAAACTATAAATTATAATATAAATTATGGTCTTGCGCATGATTATATATTCACCCGCAGGAATTGAGGCACACAATCGCTGTTTGGCAACGAGCGGCGGCCAGTCTATCTAATTACAGCAAGGATGAGAATCTGGTGAGGGAGACGTTACTGAAAAAAGTGCAACGTTTGTTGTCGCAATTAAAAAAGAAGCTAATCACAGGAAGCGCGGCGTTAGAGAAGTACAAGACCACGCTCGAGGAATTACAAGAAAAGGCAAGCTGGATAATCCTTCGTTTTTTGAGGGCTGTCATTGTGTCTCGATTACTAATCGCAGTATATCTTTTTACATCTTTTTCGCTCTTTTTTTTACAAAGGTGTTCTTTTCCAGTATCCTATTAGGGACAAGTGGTTGCTAGCAAAATCAGGATGCGTGCTGGCCTTCGTTATCACGCTCTTCTTCCTGCACAGTCTGCCCCATTTAAATTTGTCTTTGGGCTGGATCGCTCTGACCGGCGTTTTGCTGCTTCTGATATTGGCTGACAGCGAAGATTTCGACGGCCTCATGGCGCGCGTCGAATGGAGCACCTTGTTATTCTTCGCATCGTTGTTCGTTCTCATGGAGGTAGCATCGGGAAAGTTCTAGAAAAATTCCTGTCAATTTTAATGCAGACTTCTCGAGACGGGGTCTTCTTGGACTGAAAGAAATCCATGGGAAAGTCTAACAGTATTTGAAAAAATTCCGTAGGCACTCTCGCGTTTGGGTCTCATCGCGTGGATCGGCAAAAAAACTGAAGATTTAATTCTATCGGTCAACGAGGAGTCCCGATTAGCGGTTGCTATATTGCTGTTGCTCTGGGTGTCGGCATTCGCTAGCTGCTTCGTCGACAATGTACCTCTCGCCACCATGATGGTGAGAATCGCGACAAATCTCGCCCAAAATCGCGAGCTCGGTCTGCCTATGCAGCCTCTGGTATGGGCACTGACTTTCGGGGCTTGTATGGGAGGTAAGAAATTTTCTATAGATCCAACGATCATCCTCGAAAGCTGAATTAATCCGAAAAAAAACAAACTACAAAGTTTGCCGCGAATATAAAATTATCCTTCGAGCCTTGTACAGCATGATTCGATTCTGTTTGCACGATCGCGTCGGATTAATGATAATTAAAGGCCATGACTTGAAAACTGGCGCTTTCAAGCCGCAACGCAAGAGCGCCAGTTTTTTCCGGTATTCACATGGCTAAATAGTGTTGTTTAGATCAATAGTTTAAAGGAAATGTTTAAAGGAAATGGAACTTTGATTGGAGCTACTGCCAATGTTGTCTGCATGGGTGTCGCGGAACAACACGGCTATAGGTTCAGTTTCATGCAGTTCTCCAGGTAAGTGAAACCGCGACGTCACGAAATTACGTCTTGCAGTTAATGGAAAATGTGTCATTGCGTTTCCAAGATCTTGTCATTTCCCGTCATTGAAGTTATAATTAATGGCTGAAGCGCCGCGTAATTGTTTCGATGTGTTGCAGGGTAGGATTTCCTATCATGCTAACGAGTACCATAACAGTTATGGTGTATCTGATGATTGCCCACGTCGTCTTCGGCTGGAACGGAAAATAAATAACGAAGACGAAGACATGAGTGAGGATCTGTTTAATGTACAAGAAACAATGGTACTTGTACTCGTAAATATACGTATTATATAATTTTTTTAAGAGCGGGATATTTATTACGCAACATTGCCGAACGTAATTCTGTAAAGTATTGTATAAAGAGAGAACATAAATCGATATGGACAAAGTTTTACACTTCCAGTATTTCTATATATATACAATATATATATTTGTATGAAACTGCAAAAGAAAGAAATCTGTATAATACGGCCTTTGTAATACGGCCGAACTTTTCTATTCTCCCCTAAATCTCGTTCTTATTCTAATGACACACGCGTAAAATAAAAATGTTGTGCGTTTTGTCTTTCATTCGCTCTTTTTGTACGGAAATTGTGCATGTAGTCACGTGGTCACGTGATAAATATGCAATGGAGAAAGCACTAAAGAAAAATTTCAATTCACAGGGGAACTGCTGTTTCAGAATAGAAGAGTTTTGTTGTATGCAAAACTATTCGTGTCACACATAATATGTATCATAATTGTAAGTCTCACTTGCAATAAATATTGTTTCTCAATAAATATGGTTTCTCAAGATGTTCTCAGTTACTTGCCTTTAATGACGAAACACAATAATAATATTCATGTAAAAGATTACAATTAGCGGATCGTAATTGCAAAAAGGTTTAATGACCACATAAAATACACATACATGCTAGACAATTCGTTGAAATATTTTTATTAAAAATGAGGCTCTCTGGGAGAAGAGAAAAAGATCTCAATTCCAAAGATTGCTGCCTGGCGGATTTCGACAAAATCAAATAACTTATCGCAAGCTTATATCTGTATCGTCCTAATATACATGCCTAATTCAGCGTAATGTCGCACTCGAATTCATCTGAACGTCAAAACTTATTTCTTACAAAAACAATATCCTAATAATTGACAGTAAATTATCGTGTGATGTATCGTTAACGAAATTTATTAACTTATTAAAATATAAGCGTGAACATTAGTTTACTAAACTTGTTTGCGTTCAGCAAACGACGTCTAAAAATGTGTGAACAATGTGCGAAACGAAAATTTCTTATAAACGGTAAAAAAGGTTGCGTTTGCTGCAAAAATATTGTCGTATTTACAATGAATATAACATACTAGTAATGTCATGTTAAAAACGATGTCTCTGCTTTACTGTAATCCTGTTATCTGTAAGTACTACAATTTCGAATGCGTCAAATTGTTTCTCTTCCATTAAAATTTTATTCTCATACGTGCATGGCAGAAGTGACTAATTTTAACATAAATCGTACGTTTTGGATTTTGAAGCTTCGGTAATCTGCAAAATAAAATCTATAAATTAGCTGTGTTTATAATCTTGATTAATATTATTTAGGCATACTCAGAATGTTATCTGCTGTAATTTCAGAAAGGTATTACCAAAACATTCATTGAAAAATTATCACATGAATGAGCAGTCCCACAGGTATAACGAAGGAAACCATCAGTTCGAGAAAAACTTATCTTAAACATGACTGGTCAATTTTACTACACAGTTACACTATAGATTATATTTGTATGAGTCTGATTTTATGCGATTATACAATGTTTTTGTCAAGTCATGCCTACGCTTTACCGAGATATGAATCGTAAGAACAAAAACCTACGTCCGCACTGCATCTGCTATCGTAATCGCGAAAGAACCTAGAGAACCGAATAAAATCAAGACACTTAGCGCAGTAAAGGCATTCTTCGAGCTCGCGTAACTACCTGAGATATCTTATATAGTTTTCAGTCGTTAAAACGCACAGATTCCTATATAACACTGCTGGACTACTTAATACTCAGATATACCGCCAGAAAACATACACGAGCGAAAGCTAGTTAACGAAGTGTACCCCAGTTTAGGAATAAAACGTTCGAGATCCGATTAAAAAATAATTGGTATAATATAACTGATTTGGAGAAGCCGACACACGTATCTTTCAACGGAACATTATATACATTAATTGTGCGGAAAAACTCTTTAAAAAAACTCGGAACAATACAAAAATTAGACGACAAAAATTGCGAAGGATACAACTGGGATGAGATATGTAGTGTCGCGTATATGTTTCTCCGAGCGGTGTAGCAGTCTTATATATTCGATATTCTAACGGTACAAAAAGAAAAAACGCACACATCCACAGCAATGTAAGATAGCGCCGAAAGCAACACCTAAAAACGTAGTTGATATTAAGCATCGTCTTATCGTCCTTAATATTGCAATTAAATCTTTGATTTTCCGATGGTGATATACGAAAAGAAAAGGAGAGGAAACAAGACGGAGTTACGTTCTAGACTTCTAGGTACTGCTGACGGTGTTACTATCCCAAAGAAACGATGGAAGAAGCAAGTCCTTATATTAATTATTACAACAAACCATGCAGTATTAGTAGCACTTGTGGAATGCCTGTCACGAGATTGGTTTGTATATGTGCCGAGGCGCGTATTAACAAGCGTATGATACTTCTGTTCGCCAGAAATACTTCATCGAGAAATAGCGACGCGCATATTTACACCCTTCGCAAGTGTGCGTGTACGCGAAGTACGAAAGATCCTGTAAAGAGTAAGTACAAATTATCTAGCCACATTTATTCACCGGCGATGAGGTAACTAGGAAGTGCTTTTAGATGGCAAGTGTATGCAGATAACAAATAATGTGTAACTTTCTTAAAACCTAATAAGACTTAAAAGAATTCTCTCGAGATCTTAGAGTTGTACACGGTAGTTCATCAAGAACAGAACGCCTGAATAATTCTTCTAGATTTGAAGATAATATCTAAAACGTCCAGAATATTTATTAATACATTAATAAATATATTAATATATTAAATAGAGAATAATATAATATATTAATATATATTAATAGATTTCTTTCTTCCAAGAAAATCACGACTTATTGTCCAATTATCGTAGAATTTTTGTTTTTATTACATAATAATATTCCTTCGCTCAAAATTCTTTGTGAGGTGACACAACCGGAGTCATATTTTTTTTATTTAACAAACTACTGTATTATTATACCTACTATATTACGACACTGTTCACAATTTAGACATTTCTGATCATTCTGATAAACTGAGACAAATATACATATTATAGTATTAACTACAATATGTAAGAGATAAAAATATACTACCTGCATGTTCAAATCTAAAAATATTATCCAATTGTACTATTTCTGATGGATCGATTGGTATATTCTTAAACAATATATAAAAATTATTCAAAGATATATATATGTATGTACAGTAGTTTCCATACTGGAGATTAATGGTCTCTTTCATCCTCATATTTATTTACTAGACTAAAAAATTCTTAATTGAACAAAGCATATGTGAGATGTAACATCGTATTTGCTTTGTTCGCAAGAGACTACGTGTTCAATGTTTTCATTTAACCCTTTACACTCAAATTTGTATTATCAGATAATGAAAGATTAGCAAAGATAATCAATAAAAATTTTGTCAAATACAATTTTAATTAACATTAATATAATTACTGATTTTGGATAAGTTTTTAAGCTGAGAGGTAAGATAGATATTAAATAATGATTGTGCAGTAACAATTTTATATCACTGTATCAATGAGTGGAAAGGGTTAAAGATGATGAAAAGTCATTATGGCTGTAGATTTCTATTTTACTTCATAACATTATTAGGAATACAGGGAATATGCGTGTTTCCAAGTATCACTTACTAAAAGTGTACAGATCATTAATGCAAAAAACGTCCATTTTAAAAGCTTTTTCATTATTAATTATTCTACTAATATCAGTAATATCATAATATACAAAATACATGCAAATATGACGCAAAATTTAACGCAAAAATGACTTTTAATCATATGCTTATAGGTATGACGGGGAGAAAAAATATATGATACATATCTACTTTAAATTATGGATAATGTAGCTTGAAATTTAACGTCATATTATACGCGCAATTGGATTTTTCACAAACTCCAAAGAATCTTTCAAAACAGACATTTCTCGCGATTACAAAATATATGTAAAAAAAAATTAAGTGTAACGCAAAGCTATGCTTTACAAATTACAGATCATTTTATATAAAACTATAAGATTCCATTCGAGCGATCCTTGCCCGGTGTGTGTAGTGCATTTGTGATAAACCTGTAATTACATTTACATACTATGGCAATGTAATCTGTCACGTTTATAATTTGGGATGATTTTAATGAATAGCCGCCGTATCCTTTTTTCTAGATGAAGTATCCCTCGACCTATGTTTGCGTCATACACACCATTCGAATATATATATACACAATTTACCTACGAAACGTAATCGACTGATGAATAACTGCCTCACACTCATCAAACAATTAAAACGATTACTCTCGATACGGATTTACAGGGTACTGAAATATACGCGATAATAGCTAATACTCATAAAAAAGTTGTACTTTCCCGCGTATTGTGTCATGCTAACGAAATAAAGACACGTTGATTAAAACAAGCGCAAGAGACATCTGAATAACAGGTAACGCCACAGAGTGCTTTACAACATATGCCCCTAATGTATTATTGCTCTTTGCACTTCTCAAAATGTTCGAAACGTCGCTGTTTTTCCTATTCTAAAAACTCGTGTAAAAGTCACTTGATATCGAAACCCAACCAAGCCAACGACACAGCTTAGTAAAATATGCCTGTCTTCGAGTACTTACGAGTCGATTCTAAATTATCTCAATTCGAATTAAAACAAACGGATCGCAACGCGCGATTATTTCCGATTACCTCCTTTATTATAAGTTATCGTTTCAAGGATTTATGTCAAGACTTCGTAAAATAGTGATGCCTATACTATAGCGACGAGACTGTATATTGTCATTAAAAATATTATATTTTCACGTGGATATATTTGGCAAGCATGCACGTCGATGGAAGATCTTTTCTTTTCTAAGTGACGACCAAATGAAAATCGACTGTATGAGAGCTAATGACAACTACGAGAGGACGGCTCGCAGTCTTTTCCAACGTGCCTCCCATTGAGACTTATTCCTGACAGGATTCCAATCGAGCGCAAACCCAGGACTGGCTGTACTTTTGTTTGAATAAGCAACGTTGCTGTGGCTAAAGTCGGGATTGAGATTGGCCAGGTCGACGGTACTTAAAATTCGTACGGCGGACGAGAGTCGAAGCTTACTGATTGGGGAGCTAAATACCAGTTTGCGGCCCTGCTTACTGTTGTTGCCGATGTCTCCAATACTGCTACTACTATTACGATCGTTCTGTAATTGTTTTACTTTGCGGGAATACTCGGCGAGAAACGATTTCGCCATAGATCATTGCCGATATGCTTGCGGCGATATGCCGGTCCCAGGAGTCACGTAGTCACCGATCATCAGGCTGGGATTCACTGGATAATGAGAAGTGTTGCCGAGGACCAGCGATTGCTGGAAAGTAACACCAAGCTGTAGCGCGAAAGTCACGCAAGCAGACGTTTGCTTTAGTTTCCGTCTCTCACGTAAATTTTATTAAATGTATAGCAAACTATATATATATATATATACACACACACGAGCGCGCATATTGTAACAATTTTTCGGCAGAACAATTATTTCATGCTTGTATGATTTCGTTTAAAATATTATTTTAAATAAAATACATTTTTAATTGCTTTGATAGCTCATCGTAAAAATGCGAATTTTCGAATTGTACTTACAGTAGCAGGTGACGTAAACATATTTGGAGTTATTCCACCGCCTATCAATTGTGCCGCTTGTGTGCTTGTAGCCGTACCTCCTACGCGACCTCGTCCTGTACTCGAGATAGAACCCGGATGAATGTTTGGTTGTCCTCCTGTTACATAAAAATTCGTACATTTCGTTTACATGTACGAATAAAAGAGTAAAACAGTTTAAAAATATAAAATAACACACTGACATTATATTGAACTACTTATACTGAATTAAGTGAAAAAAAAATTATATTATTTAAAAGCGAAAATGATCTAAAGAAGAGTTATGTGTTTAAAACATATGTTACAATCGTTATAATAAAAACGTTTTAATGTTATGCAAAACAACTAAAGAAATGTATTTATAAATAAATTATTTAATAGAAAGATATTTATATAAATCACATTATTATATTCATCACTGACGGCGGATATTAATAAAAAAAAGGAGACTTTCTAATTCTAGTATTTGATCGATATATCGCCAATTCATATGTTACAGTAAACAACAGAATTATTATAACTTATATCTAAATGTTGGGAGGAAAAGAACACATAACTTGTTTAAATGGGATATATATTAGAGAGTATAGTTAAATATTTATAAATCCGTACTACTAAAAACAAGTTTATTTACATGAGTTGTAAATTCTACAAAATATGTATAAATTAGAACAATTACAAGGAACTTTTTCTTCTTTGTACAAATGTCTTCCATGATGCGGAATAATAAAATGTGCGTGTCCATTCCGTAAGTACCAGTACAATTAAAAGGTCCAGAAATAATTTGATAATTTGATATTTATATAACAAACAATTAATCTGTAATTATAATAATATCAGCATCGCGAGAATAATCAAAAGTAATTTATATATTCAATATCTTTCATCTATATGTTTTATCAACTGCAATTGTTATTATTATCCACAGGAATTTTTACTTCATAATTTCAATACGTATATACAAAGAAAAATTGTCTACACTAAAAACATCTAACAACTTCAAATCATTCTTGTACAGCACTACTAAAAGGTTGTAAAAATATTCTATATTTCATGCTAGTCTTTTCTTTTGTTTACATGGAAGGAGTTGTTAATATAGGTTTTAATGAAACAGAGTAAAACAGTAAAACTTTGGCAAAAGAAATACAGATTATAATATTCTTGTATTCTCAATACATTATATAAAATGCACTATAGTAAATAATATATTCAGGAGACTTAAAAGGGAAATATACTTATTTTGAACAATACTGGAATTTAGGATGTCTCAGATTATAAAGACGATCATTTATTATCACTGAGAGAAATGTTTTATATTTAGATATTTTATGTTTTAAATATTGTATATATATCGAATACATAGAATGGTGGGCCGAGGTCATTCATTGACCATGCGGGCACCTTTCATACATTTTGCGACACAGAATTTCATAAATACGTTTTGCATGAAAATTAGATGTCGGAGAATTAAAACCACTGGGACATAATGCACGTGGCAAGAACGTTGAGAGATTACAAATATTATATATTCCACATGACACAATTAATACATGTAATGGTACACTGAAGAGTCAAACCAAACCTTACCTATTGCCAGCAAATTATTTGGATTTACTGTTGCGCTTGTATCCATCGAGACTTCCCCGAGACCATTAACCGACATTCCATTGACCATATTCACCGCTTGTCGGGCACCCTGCGCATCCAGAGTCGTCCAGTAGGATTCGCTGGGCGAAGTATTATTTAAACCAGGAGGCGGCTGTGCCGCAGCACCTGTGTATCGGAAGTAAGGATTTTTCAAGTCTAAAGTGTTGTTACTGCTTTCCAGATTCGTTCCTTCAAGCTTCAGTTCTATTGTTACATCGTAGGATTGTCTGAAACAAATATACTATGTATACACACAAGATAATGGCAAAATGTTGAGAAATAAATTTGTAGCTGAATTAAGTATTAAAATTAGAGACGGTAAAGTTCGAGTTAGAGATAGAGATACATGTATTCCCTCACCTTTTATTTGCTATAAGAATGACTTTCCCGGAGAGTAGTTGCCCGCTTTTACAAAACAATGGATTTTCTAAGAGACAGCGTACTTGATACCAGTGTGTAAGAGGTTCTGTTGGAGCAGTACTTAACCAAACTTGTTGCGTTGATCCGATAAACGCTACATCGAACCAAAAAGCTAAACCATGGCATGTACCGCTCTCCAGTATATGAAAATCGACATTTATTTCTAAAGGGAACACAATTAGAATGTTAGCAGTGTCACATTACATCTTGTTAATAATTTTTAATTTTTACTCCATACCTATTTTATGTAAATCAGTCTCATCAGCTGTTTGGAAGTCTACTATGTGCCTTACAGATTTTGCCATACATATTCTAATATCAAAAGTATCGACAATCGGTTGTCTAAAATATTCTTTAATGGCGTTATTTCTCATGGCAGAGAGATCTACCCCATGGAAACATGTCTGATACCAAAAGTTGGCCTTATTGAATTGTTCCATGTAAAGATTTTCATCGGAAAAGGGTGCGATATGCAGATCACCTCTGGAGGGAAACATTCTTCCGCCTGTGTATAAAAATAATTCAATTAAGAAAAAAAAGCGATGTGAGACAAGAAATAACACACAAGTCGTGAATTCTTTTTCAAAACAATTTACCTGGACTTAACCACTTTTTCGCATGCAGATAGGTTTCGAGCATTCGTTCATTATATAACATGTATCCCATAGGCTCGCTCACTATACAGTCCACATGCTCAGGTAAATCGATCTCTTCTATTTTTCCAGCTATGACTATTATTTTATCTGATAAATTATTAGCTGCAACTAGAAGCTCGGCATGGTTTGCCATATTGCTCGCTTCCACGGCATATACTTTTTTCGCGCCAGCTTGTATAGCGAAAAATGATAATATTCCAGAACCAGCGCCTACGTCTAGGACGACTTTGTCCTTAAAATCAGACAGATTCCCAAGGATCGCTCGCTGGTATGTACTGGTCCTAATGTAATCCTGCATCATGTTTTGCTGCTGCGAGAGATATCCATAAAATTGGAAATACTGCATCGCCGAGGATTCTTCCGTTCTTTCATTAAACGCTGACACACCTTTGCCATTTTTTAATTTTACTATATGCGAGTGAAAATTGCGAAAATCTGCGATTAAAACATACGTGTTAAAGTTCTGCTTCTAGCGGATAAATCTCTCTGGATATCAAAAAAATGAAAATATATGTTTCGTGGTTTCTATCACGTGAAAGCTTACGAGAATCCACGAAGATTGGGCTGCAAGGAAAGTTGTTGGCTCACCTGTTTCATTAGCGAATGTAATCAGTAAGCTATCTGTATCGAGTGTAAAAACATAACTTCGAGATGATACACGAGAGCATTCGGTACTGGGAGTCACTGGGAATTCCAACAGAGTTGCTTTCTCCCTGCTGCTAACATCTCCTAAAATGAATGTTGAAAATGTCAATTTCTTTTCTTGTATTTTATTATACATATCGAAGAGAGAGAGTACAAACTTACAAAGTAAAAAATATAATCGCACAATTATATTGTTAAATAAAAGTAGTCGCAAATAATCACCAAGATAATGTACGTTTCTCTAATAAACAGTTTCAAATCAATACAACTTCCTACATTTCAAGTGTCATCCTCTACCCTCATAAAGGATAATAATAATGTGACCTTTCCAACATAACGATATAAAATATAACAGCAACATCGGTATCGCGTAAACAATAGAATTCGACTTGAAGCTGTCACCTTGACTCTTGACGACTCATTATCGGCGTCAGACCGACAAATGACGAGAAGCAAATACAAAGCTCTAACAGCAGCCGAGAGGCGTGTTGGAGCATAAAAAAAAGACCCACATGTAGAAAAAAACAAAAGACACAAATTAGGGAAGGAGGGAAGGACGCGAATCGGTAAAGGATGATGTCGCGATATCGACCGGCAATCGACCGGGGGGTCCTCGGGGCTTGCGATTCGAGCCAGGGGGAAGGGAAAAAAAAAAAGGAATCGGCGCGACGCGACGGGAAGTGTGGTTATGTTGTCCGGGTCGCGATCGGTCGCGTGATCGATCAGCGGAGCAGCGAGCCGCGTCGCCGTCGGCCGCGTCAGCCGTCGGACGACGGCGGTGTGCCGATGGGGCGCGAACGGCGGGGATCGCCGCGATTCGTACCTGAGACGAGCTCGACGCTGAGGCCCTGCGGGTCGTAATTGATATTGAGCGCGACCGGTTTGTTGTACTTCGGCGTGGACTGTCCATTGTTTGACAGAGTCGAGACCGTCACCGCGCGAAACGTCTTCGCCATTTTTCGCTATACCCGTACCGCGTGCCAGCGCTTCCCGACGCTGGTTCTCTCTCTCCCTGTCCGTCCCCCACTCTCTTTCGCCCTCCCTCTCTCACTCTCTGTCTCTCTTTTTCTCCGTTCCTACTCCTCCTCTTCCACTTCTGCCGGTGACTCGTAACGCTCCACTCTACGTTACGCCGCCGCACCACTCGCGTGAGAAACAACAAAAGCCGTTGCCGCCCGCCGCCGCCGCCGTCGTTGCCGCGAGTATGTACGACACCCGGACAGAAGAGAGAGAAAGAGAGAGAGAGACAAATATCAACCCCCGGCCAGGGCCGTCGCTGCGCTGCGCTGCGCCGCTGCGAAAACGCGCCCCGTCCCGTCTCGTCGTTCCCGGACGCCGCGAGGTGCCGCGAGAATTCGCTCACGGCGCCGTCGCCGCCTTCACCTCCTCCACCGCGGGCTCATCGGATACAAAGACGTGCAAATTCTATCGCCGTTGCTGACCCCGCCACCATTTTCGCCGTCATAGGCGTTCAAACGACATGATTCCCGCCATTCACGTTAATCAGGATCGTAGTTAAACTCGAACGATCCGGGTGACTGCCAGAGACGTTGAGATAAACGCGAAACAGGAAATTATCAATGACATTTTGACCGGAAGAGCTGGTTGAATTCGCTACGTTAGAGCTCCAGCCTAACACAAGTTTTTAACGCATTTTTCTCGGAATAATTACGCACGATCTGCGTGACAGTTTGAACGCGACGTAGGTACTCCTTTATACAGTATAGTTCTGTTATCTGTAATCTGTTTTATAACTCTAATCTAAAACGTTCGAAGCGTAATATTCGCTGAATGGAATCTATTCCGTACTGAAATACATATGACACCCAGTATACATAAACAATATCCTTATCCGGAGTAATTACTGTCGTCAATTTACTGATAGCATCGCGATGCTCCGGTAAGAATGGCAGATATAATTACGTATAACTTGCGGAATATATAAAAGATGAAATTCAATGCAACGATTATCTTGCACGCTACGGCAAGATAACGCTCGGCGAATTGAACGAGCCGCCCCGTTATCGTCGCATCCGCCTCGCGTACTACATGCGTGCATGCCGCATTGATAAGCGTCGAAAATCGTCGGGGCTCGTGCACGCTCGACCGATCAAAGCAACTTTCTAAACGCGGCCGCGTTTTGCGTCTCGCTCGCTCCAATTGGACGGCTTATTCAAGCGGAGGCGCTCGAATTTGAGCGCACCTCGCCGGATTTATCTCGACGCTTAGAATAAGTTAGAACGAGCGACCGGACCGGTCCACGGAGGACCGTCGGCGATCTTTATTCGGCACGCCGATCTGCCCCGGTTTTTCCCCGAATGCCTTAAATCCGATTCAGCTGATCTATAATTCGCGCCAGAACTCGGGATAGGATTCTATTTATAATCTTATGCGACGTATAATGCAGAAGGCATTTAAAGAGTCAGAGTGCAACGCGTGCACATATAAAAATATACGCTTTTGAAATATCGTATATAAAAATATGTAAAATGTATATCAAGAGACGCGACAGCGTCTCGTACCTAATATATTTGTCGTAAAGTATATCTTTTTACGGGCGAGACGCTGCAGTATTCTTTACGATAAGAACTTTTTTGGAAAAAAGTTGTTTTTTTTAAATAAGTAGATATTATTGAAAAATAGAGGAGAATATAGATTTTTTGCGGGATTGCAATAATAATATATAATGCACATAAATACATTTAATGCATAGATGTATGATATATATGCACGCATTTTTCTGCTAAAAATATATATACACAAATATATGAAATATACGTGAAAATATATACATAAAGCTACAAATTTTAGAATTCTCTCCTAAAGTCTGAATTACAGATTGCCCAAGGCGAGCTTTGCTGGCGATGGTCTCTGATAACCAGCGGTGCAACACTAACGTATTGATTTACGTGCAAAATATATTCAATTGTATTTAGGGTCGTGTGCCTATCGGAAAACCAATGCGAGACAACGAGTATATATGTCGCAGGCTTATTGCAAAATCAGCCCTTTTACAAAAAGACTAGTCTCTTTGCGAAAGGCCGGCCTTTTGCAAAGCACTGATCGTTTCCCAATAAGACTGAACGCACTTTAGGCTTTTTGGCACACATGGGCTGGTGCTAGGCTATAGGCACTTTGCAAAAAGTCTAAAATACGTTAGTCTTATTAAAGAAACGATCAAATGCTTTCGCAAAAGGCCGGCATTTCGCAAAGAGGCTAGCCTTTTTGCAAAAAGACTGATTTTGCAATAAGCCTGCGACATATACATGTCGAGGGTATAGCATTCACCCATTATTATGTCGCTGAGACGGTATCTCTTTTCCGCAAAATGATTAATGACGAATAAACTGATCTTAAACGTTTCATCCTGATTATAACATTCATTCCAATACCTCCACATTCTCTCGAAACACGAGCCTTGCATCGCGCAATTAATCTCTGTACTTTTTTTCCTTCAACCAGGGAATTTCGCAGAGCTTTCAAGAGTAAGTATTCTCTGTTTTCCAATTGCGTTCGCGCGCTGCTTCGGGATTTGAAGTAATTCAGGGGAGGATTAGCGTGGAGCTCCGTCTCTAATGGAACACCTCCGTGTATACGGGACTAAAGGGCTAAGGTAGAGAAGAGAGAGTCCGTAAGCGGACGAAGGGTCAGGAGCAGCTCTTTCGATCAGCCAGCCGTCCGTGGTGAACGGGCCGGCCGAAATGTTGGGGCGTGCGCGCGTGTTGCGTGTTTGCGTGTGTGTACACACGATTACATATATTTGGCCGGCTGTGTGGCGCGGCGCCTTTGCCACCCAGGGTACATGCGCGAATTCGCGTGCCGCAGCATGGAACGACAGTGGATTTTCCCCCTCCTGCTTTTTCCAGACGCAGCAGCAGCAGCAGTAGCGGCGGCCGCGACAGCAGAAGCAGCGGCAGCAGTAGCGGTTCCCTAGCAGTCCTAGCACTCCTAGCAGAGCGCTTTCCTCCGCAGTCCGCAGTGTAGTGGCTGTCGCGATTGCCGATCGACGGCGAAAGGTGGACGGCGAGCGGACACCCTCGTTACTATGGTGAGTACCGCAATGACGACGTCGACGGCGCGGAAAATCCCACGGGTTCCCATTCCGCGGAAAAGCCGAAAATTCCTGACGCGGCACGAGAATTTATTATCATCGTTGCCGAGGCGAGCTTGTCGAGACGAACACCCCCCGTCAACCGAATGTGCCGTTCTTCTTCCTCGTGACGCTCCATGTTTTTTTCCCTCCCCGGAAAACGCGATTCCGCAATTTGCACGAGCCCGGACGACCGGACGGGGAATTTCGCAATTTTACTACTCGCGAATGATATATGGTATATAAATAATACGGGGGTGCGTGCCATCTGGCCCGCGAGCGGATTGACGCGGAACGCGGATTAAGCCGAAAAACATCTGCTCGCAATTAACGCGCGTGGAGACTGAAGAGACTGTGCGGTTTCGCTGAGATAGAACACGGCATTCACTCTCGCCGAATGCGAATGTGCATGTTGAGCCCGATGTTGCTTCGTTGATCGCGAATCGTACTTAGGCCCACGTACGTTCAACTTTGAATTTCAATTACTTAGGACTGCATTCGCGATGTTACATCACATACCAAAACTTGTACGATCGTATTTAGCAGCATTTCGACGTTTAATTTAGGTAGAGACTCGTATCATCTTGCGCGAGCAAGAGAGATTCTCGCAAGAGAGTCCAACGTCATTAAGGGTAGATTGAAGCGCGCTAACATCTTACGTTCCAAGGTTGATTTACTTTAACAGATCGCCGGGATTAATTTGGATTAATGACCCCGATGGCTTAACCTCAACCACAGTTCCTAGAAGCGAACTGTCCCGGCTATATATTTGCGTCGCTCGAACCCGGGGGGATTGGGGGAATAGGGCCTGGGCACGAGAACCAGCCGGTGTATGTTTAGCGATCGAGTCGGTACCAACGCGCGTTCGGTTACCCCCTTAATATCCATCCAAATCCGTTTGCGGTGGTGAATGGTCTTCGACCGCGACCGTAGCGCTACCTTTACGCGGTGCTGATTACTGAGAGAGGGGTTGCTACCGGGGGTGGGTGATACCGGAAGGTCAATAAAGGAAGTGGAAATGTATTTAGCCGGCTTAACTTATCGAGAAGTCCTGGAGAGCGCCGGTAAGGACATTGGCCAGGGTCTAAGGGGAGAGAGAGGATACGAGGGTCGGCGGATAAATCGCCGTCGAACGTGGCGATTTGGCGATCACTCGAACCAAAGATTTATGGGGGACCAAAGATTTATAGGGGAGAGTTAGACGAGCCCGGGAAGATCTCTTTCTAGCAGTCGTAATTAGCGAAAAGTAGAGATTGATCGTTTCTCGTTTGCGACACAAGCAGTAGAGTAGGTCGCGGAGGTAGGTCTGAAGGAGGAATTCCCCGAGGAAATTACAAGGCATTACGTAAGAAAGAGCTCACGTATTCCGGCGCGCGATGGGTATTGAAGGATAATCAGATTGGATCGAACGAACTGAATTACAAAAATATACGCGCGATATAGTCATGCCACATGCCTGATCTACGAGTAAATACCACGTATTCTATATCATTATCAAAATCTGCAGACCTTTGTTTCAGAAAACAAAAGGTACCTTGACAAGTATCGCTCTACGCGATCTGATACGTTTATCGGTATGTTTTTTCTTTCACACGGAAGAGATATGAGGAAAAACAGTGGTGATGAACGTTCCGCTAAATGATAGACGCAATCGACCACGACCTTGATCGATCGCGAGTTGGCTTATCCGAGTACACATTTCCGGGCACTATGCCAACTGTCCCTTATTGATAATCCCACGTAATCTCCACATCGCGTCCCTCCGTGAGAACGGTCACGGAAGGCCCCTGTCGAATGACATGGCAGGCGAGATACCCGATTTACAACATTATACATCATGCGTTGGTATTATAAGTCACGATCAATATGACGACGAAGGGACGGACGGAAATGGATGGAGAATGGCAGTGAAATAGAGAAAGAGAGAGAGAGAGAGAGAGAGAGAGAGGGAGGGAGGGTGGGAAAGGGAGACACATGGGCGCCGTGAGCGGAATCCAAGGGGATGCACCTTACAATCTTCTCCGGTTGTTCAAGGCGAGGGATGGAGAAAAGTTTCATTAAAAGGCGCTATTTTGTCAGTCAGACCACGAGCGCCCTAATCGATAACGTGCATAAACGTGTTTAAACGAAGTTCCTTCTATTCAAGCATGCCGAAGTTTCTCCCATTCAAGTAACCTAACGCGCCGACATCCGCTCCTCCCATGATTACCCTCGTTCTCTTCCGCATGAATTGCCGTCTCCCTCTCCACGTTATTTCAGGTTTTACTTAATTATTATTACCCCTAATCGTCTCTACTTTGTATGATTCATAATTGAATTGCTCGAGTATGAGTGCGTGTTTATACTAGATTTGAGCAAAAATAGCTTGTCATTTTTCCGTCAAACCGTAATAAAATAAAGTTAGAAAAGTTCTTTGAACGAAGATTAAAATGTTTTGTTGTTGCTTTTACGCGTATTCTATCTTTCTTTTATCATACGTGACTAATGTATTTATCATTATCTTGTTTTCGCTCGCGCGAAAAACTCTGTCGACGCCCATGAGCGGCTATAGGTAAGAGGTATCGAGGGAAGGTAAAGGGGTATCAAAACCGAAAGAGAGAGACACGGAGGGAGAGAGAGAGAGAATCACATGGTGTCTGTACTCTCTGTTGAGCGGTGCCGGCGGTATCGACCAGCAGCAGGGTGGCCATGTGCCCTCCAAATCAAAGGGCGCCATAGGAGGATACAGGGTGTAGTGTGCACACCGGTCTCGGCGAGAACTTCTTATTACTTACATAGTTGCCGGGGTCTCCTCTGATACCGAAAGTTGCGTTACAAACTACGCGACCTCGCAAGATTGCGCCCCCGAGAATCCCGTCTGGGCCGGCAACGTGCTCGGAAAGCGAATGCGGAACCGGGGGGTAGTTTGCACAAATATCCGCCCCGAAATTCGTCCGGCTTGAATCGATCAAACTTCCGCGCTATATCCTGCCCCGCATCGTCTGCGGCGCGATCGTTGTTTACACAGGGGGGAATTATCCGAAAAAAAGAACTGGTCTAGGTAGATAGTGAAATGTCATGTCGTGTTGCTTTCGCGTGATTTTTATTCGGATCCAAACTCTCGCTCTATAGCCTCTGGGATATAGCTACGTACTCCAGAAACGTCGACGATACTTCGCACTTGAAGCCAACTGGCATCAAAACTTTCTTTCGGGCAATTATTTAATGAGCACTAAAGACTAGATTTCGAATACTTTGTACGACAAACAAACGCGACAGTTGAGTGCGTCCTTTGTTAGCGTCCGATCGCTATGTAAAGCTGCCTACATGCATAGTGCCACGGTGTGTATGTTTGTTACGCTATCAGGTATTTGCCATCCACTTGAGCTCGGGCCGTAATACCGGAAATTTTAATGAAATTAAACCCCGCCGCGCGCCGTGTGTCAGATTACCCTTTGCGGCGAGAGGCTGTTAATATTTAATCAATCGATCGCGATCAATCGGTAATTTTGCGTCCCAGTTAATTACGTATTTGGGTCACCCCGACTAATTGTAAGAACGGATTCGATTGCCCGTCGAACGATAATTCGGCGTCTTATCTATTCGGGAACGGTCTCTCATCGTCCTTCGTCATCGACCACTGCCTCATTTCTGCCATGTTATTGATCATTATACAACTAGGTATACATTGTGTGCACTTCTCTCTCTCTCTCTCTCTCTCTCGTATGTCGGCAAACGCGAGCACATGCCGCCATGCACGGTATCGTATCATTTTCGCCGTTAGCGTAAGCTTCCGAGGCACAGCGAATGCAAGTTACAATGTTATCCGATAACGTCGTAACGCAAAACGGCCGGAATATATTTGCCGCGACACGTCGCGCATTTATGGAAGCTAATTGGAAGATTAATAACACGAATTCATGAATTTTTCTGCGCGCCTCGCGCGATTCCGGTAGATTAACCGCGTTGCATCTAATCGCGTTTCAGCCGCGACGAAAATTGCTCCCGCCGGGGCTATTCGTGTCGCGCGATATTCCGCGCTTAAACGAGATCGCTGACAACGCGTTTTTAACGCGTTGCGAGAACGTGAGAAATGCGGCACGCACGATTCGCACGAACTTGGCGATTCGATATATACGAGGGGCTTTACGCCGACGTATACCTACATCGCGACAATTTTCTCGTACGTATAATATTTCATGTCTTTCATGCAAAGAGAATGTCGGGCGGAGCTTTACATTGGGGAAGTAAAGCTCGCTTTATAAAATAAAGACGCGAAGGGGTTATTCCTATTTGCTTTATTTGCCGGCGACGGGACAGAAACGTGAGCGATACACATACGTTTGACAGAACCGATAAAAAGCTCGACAGTAACACCGCTGGGGGATCCTGAAATACTTTTAAATTCTATTTTTATAGATGTACCCAAGAGGCATCGGTAGCTATATCTTTCGATCCAACTTTTACAGAAACATCGATAAAAATAATTCCTAGAATAAAATTTCTCGAATAAAATAATTCATGCACCGTCGTTGTTTGACATACTTCCAATATAAGCCGTCATACGTAGGCGGCTGTATTTTTGAGGGGCTAATCGCGCACATCGGGAAGATCGGGAACCCTGATACGCGAGCGGGTCGAATGTATTATTCGTAAAGTTCTCTAAAGTTGTCCGGCTTCGATCTGGATTCTATTGTAAAACACCACGTTCGGAAATATCCTGCGTTTGTATATTCGCGAACGGAATGGACAAGGAATAATGTATTTCATCTATATTTTTACGAGGCCCTGCACGGCGACTGGATACCTATAAATATCGTGCACGATGGAAAAATCTGTGAAATCTCGCGTCTCTCTCTTTCTCTCATTCCAAATCTAATTAAAAACGACGTTTACTTATCCCGATTACTTATATCGCGTATGCCTTGTTGCGAACGAGGTGAAAATCGACGTCGGCACGTCGACGGGTTAAACGTTTGCCCGTTGTCGGCCTGAAAACGCGTTACAGCGCTGCTACTGATTGTGAGTGCCGAATTACCGCAATCTGCTAATAGATTCTGCCACGTGATCTGATCCGTGGACCGTGCGCAGCACGCACACGTGGGACACACGTCTCTCTTTCTCTCTCTCTCTCTCTCGCACAATGATCGGTCCTTCGATCGGCGTGGAGGGGCATGTTACGAACGACGTTATAGAAGTGGCCACGCGAGTAGGAGGAAACCGGAGGAAACGTTTCAGTGTCGAGTCAGCCGTTGCATTGCGTCGCGGTTTCGCCGTCCTCGGCCTCGTCTTCGTCGGCCCCGTTCTCGTCGTCATTGTCGACTCCGTCGCGTGACTCCGATGGGACGGCACCAGTAAGACACGTTTCTCGACCGAGAGATGCGCGTTACGATCTCGTACCGTCCGATTCGGCGAGATCTCCCGTGGGTCAACTGGGTCAAGTGCCAGCGAAGCGGAGCGGCCTGATTAATGCCCCAAAGAGACCGGCCTCCGGAAACGGAGTGCTCCTCTTTCGGCCGCGAGCGATTAGAACGCGCCGGCCGAGGTCGGTGAAAAATTGATTCGCGCCACGACGATGAGTGCGTTAATTTGTCTGGATCTACGCGGAAGCCTACGAGTGATAAGTGGTTCTAGTTAAGGAAGCTGCGATTAATCGGCGCGCATTTATCGTGCTCCGGTTTCCGCCGCGTCGATCCGGTTAGTACAAACGATTCAACAAATAATGACTATCGCGATGTATTTATACCCGCTTAAACGTTGGTTAAAATCAAAATCGGTATTCTCTCTAATACTAACTCCTGCAATCGAAAAACGCGAAAAAATTACACATAATGGATATTTTGAGTATTATATCTTAAATATATGCCAAGAACATTAAAAGAAATACTCGATAACGGCGAACACGCGTGTTTATATTAGCTCTGAGGACGCGCAAAGCGCACGTGCATGCGGCTTCGATGTCAAACCGGCCGCGGCGTGTTTATCACTTGCGCGGAAAACCGATCCTAATACGATTCGCACGTGCAAAACATATTTTTTCGTGTAAGAGAATACGGCGAAATTATGCCGACATGACAGTTCGGTACAACTCGAGGAGACTCGCAAAGATGCATGAGACATATCAGACATACGTAAAACCGCAAATAAAATTGCGGACACATCGCGATAAGCACACGCGTATGCACGCGCTTAAATACACACGTGAGACTTGGAAAGGAAGGTAGATAAAGTTAGTTTTCTGGCTTAATGCAAACGAGGTTGGCTGCGAGGTATTAACTTGATAATGAATGTTCGCGTTCCTGTCGAAGCCGTTAAAATTTCGGTTAGTTCGGTTCCTCGACTCTAAAGCGAGGAGATTTAATTAATCGGAGTTCGGAGCGACGTGTGTTAGCGGAGTGCCGTGGAAAGTGCGCGATATATAAAAGTTTCGACCGAGTTGGCGCGGTCTGGCGATATCGCGGCGTTTTCAACTGGGATACTACTACGTGAACACAATCTCGTTACACGCCGCGCCGCGCCGCGCCGTTTGCGTCGGCTGTTTGCGCGCGGCGTGCACCTTGAACAGCGCGGAGAAAAAAAACGCCGCATAATAATCGTGACTTGGATTCGAACGAGGGATTTTGCCGATTAGGCTCGTTTCTCATTAATGGCGCGCGAGAGGCTGTCGGTTTTCTGTAATCTTAATAACAGGATAGCCTTTGCACGAAACGTAAAGCCAGGATTACCGAACTGATTCGAGACATAAATCCCTTGCCCTATAAATGTCACGACTTTTTACACACGCGAGTCTAGAGTATACGCCAGTCACCACGTTCGTTTTTGCACATAATACATAGGTATATGTACGTTCAATAACGTGAACGCGTCTCTGATTAAATCAGACGGTAAATTGCCTCGTTGATGCCGCGCCGATTTGCAAACTGATTTAGATTAGAGACTAACGATCCTATCTAGATTATCTGGCGGCACTGGATTAGTTAGTACGAGCTGATCAGCCATGAAATTCTCATGCAAGCGGAGCACGGAAGCGAAGCAAGAAGAATCCCCCGAGCTGGGCCACTCGTTTCCCGCATTCTAATTAGTAATTTATGCGAATCCCCGCGGCGCGATGGCGTCTATCACAGTCGTGATTTAGGCCCTGATTTCAAAAGCTCGCGTAACAACGCGAAATTCCTGGCGAAACACGACGGCCACTGTAATCGTTAATCGACAAGACCCAATGACCAATCGGAAACAATTCTGCGCGAGACTGATCGATCGTGAAATTTTTCGCGTGACAATCGTCGTGTATATGTCGGATGCTCGAAAAGAGATCGTCAGGGCTGAATAATATATATTATTTGTTCTATTTCCAACGCAGATGCATAATTAATTATTTTCCTCGTAAATCTGATAATTATTTCAGCGAAAGATCGTATCTCACGAAGAATAACTATGAGCGACAATGGTGACAATTTATTTTTACTGAGATCGATTTTCCAAACTGTGCGCTACTTTCCTCGCTAGAAAAAAAGATATATCAATTTTGCGATAACGTAATGGGATTTTAATTCAGAAAATATTAAGGGGACATTAAATATATGACGAAACCTCTTCCACAGCTACATAAGTTTCACAATCAATAAACTTCTGTCTTTTACGATACTGCGTTTGTAAACTTTTAAAGACAGCTTGCTGACACACCTTACAATAGAAGGTCTCGGAAAAACTTCACACACATTTCAATCATACACATTGTAAGCGAAATCACGGCAGCCAAACAATCTCAGGCAGGTGACTGAAATTCAAATAATCGAACGCGGTTATAAAATCCTGTAATATTAACCGTGCTTCAACGATATTACAAATTCCATTTATATTGAACCGATTTCGTTCATGATTCGCATATCAATCGAACTCGAACGTTGTATTTCTAAAGTAGACGCATTTAAGAAACCTTATTGGCGCTTCATGATGTCATGATTTATCGAGGAAGCCGCGTTACGTTGAATTAGGCGCATTTGCCGCGGCGCTTAATTACGACGATTGATCACCGCTTCTTCCGCCATTTAGTTGAACCGAAATTTACCAACGCAAATTTAACGATTTGCTTTTTCCATCCTGAGCTGCATCGAGCATTTACCAATTCGATTTACCGATTCAGGTTTTGTCAGTTACGAAAGGCAGTCATTTACTTTCGTAACCTGCATTCCTTTTAAAAAGATATTATCGCGGTGACGGAAAAACGTTTCGCATCCGTCACCCCGTGATTTTCAGAAAATCAGAAATCTTATCAGAAAATTGACAAATAAGTTGATTGATTGATCGATAATAAATCTTTAATTGCGAATTTCCGGTATTTTCCGTGATTGTTGTTTGCTATGAGACACCGCTTTGTGCTGTGCTATTCGACACGAAAGATAAAGACGGTAGATCTTATCGGTGTCGGCTTTACTTTTTTGCTGCTGACGTCGCCAGGAAAGACGAAAAAGAGTGCGTTTGTGATGCGCGATATAGGAGAGACGGCGTTAAATTCTCGGTGTCACGTAATTTAGAGCGGCCGTCCTGCACATGACGCGGCTTACGTAAGAATGTTGCGATAGCGACACGTTGAAAGTAAATTAGAGAAGAGAGCAGGCTATGTCGTGTAACGGTTTAAAAGATGTCGTTATCAGTCATTATCGACTTTCAAAGTCGCATTCGTCGTTTAACAAAGTGATGAGTATAAAAAAAAAACGGCGATAAAAAGAGATAGATAAAATTTCAACAACACTGCAGCGTTAGAAAGGATCCTGTGAAGAATAACAGAGATAAGGGTTAAATGAGTTGCTCCTAGCTCCTAACGCGTTATCATACATTGTGAATACTGTTGAACTATGTCTATTATCTTCGCGCGCTCTAAAGATGCTATAAAATTGCGAAGGGGCGATACGTCGGATAGAAGACGACAGTTATTAATGATAGCCGCGGCTAACGCTTGATATCGGGGAGAAGAAATAGCGCGAGCAATTGATGCACTTCTCTCTCTCTCTCTCTCTCTCTCTCTCTCTCTCTCTCTCTCTCTCTCTCTTCTCGCGAAATACGAGACAGTCGCTGAGGAAGGAGTTTTATTAGAAAGACAGGTTGAAATTATGACGCTACCCACAGGATTTCTGGTTTCACGCGCAGCATCCCACGGGAAACCCGCAAACACGCGCGCATATCTCGCGTCTCTCGTTCGTTAGATAAATCTCGAACGTTATCGTCGCTCGTTAGCGACGGCGACGGTCCTTCGCTTTAAACATTGCTCGCTTTATCGCCAAAGTCCGCGGGATCCTGACGGATGTTCTTCCGGCGACCGCGCTATCGGCTTAGTCGGTACGCCTGCGCCCTCCTCCTTTTCCTCTTCCTCTTCTTCATCCTCCCGCGCCTCCTCCGTGCGAATCCAGGCCTTCGGGAAATGCTACATGACCCACGAAAATAATTAAACCTCGAGAGGACTGTTCCTTCGATCGCGCCAGAATCGGCCCGGCCGTTGCTGAACGTTTGCAAAGCGAACGACGCGTCAGGGAATTGTAATATAATTAAGTTCGCATTGACAGTCGCAATTAGTCGTAATTATCGATACGATGATCGAAAGGTTCATTCACGCACGCCGAGAATTTTCATCCCGCGACGCGCAAAGAAGTGTAATAAATTTATAGCGGCTGTATATCATACTCACTCTAGATGTAAAAACCTTGCGACAAGATACCACGGGCATTACGACAGCTAATTACTTTTATGACAGGGCAAGAAGCAGCTCGCGAATCAGGAGAGGCAGAGGAAACGACGGAACAGCCGGCACATGTAGCATTCGGGTGAGTGAGCACATCTTTGTTTCAACCTTCTGCACCCGGCGGGCTATTATGGCAACTCGACGTTTTCCGCTCGAGATCATCGCGGAAACGGGATCATCTGCGCGTCGAGCTTTAATATACGAACGGCGGGAAATGCGTTTCAATGCAACATCGGGTTTTAATTCACAGAGCTCTCCACGGTTAATCTTCGTATTTCGTTTCGTTCGCTGTTAAATTTACATTTTGTACGCGTATAAAATTCGCATGATATACATTTATATACGCTAATGCCCGGCGAATGAGGTACCCACCCCTCCCCGGAATGGGATTGAACCGTGAATCAGATTAAAATTGGAAACTCATGGTCCAGAGGAGATACGAGAATAGGACGTGAGAGTAACTGCTTCCCGCCAAGAGCAGGAAAGTTGCTGGAGTAAGTTGAAGTGTGGTAAATTTTTAATCTACAGCCCGATTCATCTTCCACTCCTATTCTCCGAGTGAGATTAAAAACGTTATGGCTTGATGCGCGTTTTCAAAAATTTAATCAAATCATCCATTTTCCCCTTTACTCACTTTTTTATCGTGTCAAGTGGCTACGTTTACACCCAGCGACCTGATCGCGGCCTCTGACCCATATCGTGACCCGAAGTAGGTCTGGTCATTTGTTTACAGTGTTTACACCGAAAGAAACCTAAGAATTGACTGACCTGAAGCCAGGTCCGGTCGCCTATAAAGTGTTTACAGCAGGTGACCTAAATAATTTAGGTCGAATTTGAGGTATAGGCCGCGGTGGCCTAAGTTCACGGTGTACACGTAGCCAATATGTCAAAATCGTTTTATTGCCGTTAATATATTATTCTTATCCTCGCTATTATTTTGGAACATTTCTTTTTCTGAGTTCAGGCATCAGTATAATGAAGCCGTCCATGAAAATGGGAGTGATCGCCTTGATAGGGATCTGCGTAATCTTTTATCAATATCACCTGTCCACCGGCGTTTCTTTCGATCAAGTAACGGCCTTCAATGCCGATACTTCCGCAGACGACGCCGGGGATTTGCCGATGGGTGAGGAGGGTGACAGCAAAACCCCAAGGCTCGCCGAGGAAATGGTAAAAAATAACGATTAATATTTACTGTGCAATCGAGATTAATGTTTCCTGAAAGTGAAACTCGTCTTATCTGATAAAGTATTTTTTATTATTATTATTATGGCAGTTGCTATTACGATCTATGCTTCGTCAGACAAGTTGTCGTTTCTTTTTGCAGATTCGATACGCCGTGTACCGAGTACAAATCACGAACGGCCTGAGTCCAGAAATAAGCTCGATGCTTGTGCGAGAACTTATCAATCAATTAAGCAAAAACGTCTCGGCGGCCTCTAGAAATAATGTCAAGTCTCCGCCGCAATCTCAACCCCCGGCGACGACGTTACCACCGTCCCGCCCGTCGTCCCCTTCGTCGAATTCCGCGGAGTCCGAAGAACCCCTGTACATCATAACGCCCACATATCGAAGACCCGAGCAAATTCCTGAACTCACGAGGATGGCCCATACGTTGATGTTGGTGAAAAATATACACTGGCTCGTCATCGAAGACGCTACCGTCGCTACCAAACAAGTGACCGACTTATTGGAGAGGACGGGCTTGAAGTTCGATCATTTAATCGGTAAATAAATGGCCGAAATACGAATCTGCCACAAAATCGAAGATATTATTTTTGAACGGTTCTTTTTCGTTTTTTTTTTTTATGCAGTACAGCGATATGAATAATTTGTGTTACGTTTTGCGCAGCTCCAATGCCGGAGAAATATAAACTAAAGAAGGGCGCCAAGCCGCGAGGGGTATCGAACAGAAATCGCGGTTTGCAGTGGATCAGGGCAAACGCCACGAGAGGCGTGTTCTACTTCGCCGACGACGACAATACTTACGATATCGAACTTTTCGACGAGGTACGACCAGTTACAAATCGTGTTTTAATTTAATTTCGCTAAAAACCTGAGATCTCTTTCTAAAGAATTTATCTTTCTAAAGAATTTATTTTTCTAAAGAATTTATCTTTCTCTAAAGAATTTATCTTTTATATAGATTCGCAAGACGAAGACGGTGTCGATGTTCCCAGTGGGGCTGTGCACCAAGTTCGGGCTGAGTTCGCCGATCCTGAAGAACAGCAAGTTCGCCGGGTTCTACGATGGCTGGGTAGCCGGTCGAAAGTTCCCGGTGGACATGGCCGGGTTCGCCGTAAGCGTCAAATTCCTGCATCAGCGGCCGAACGCCACCATGCCATTTCGCGCGGGGTACGAGGAGGACGGCTTCCTGAAGAGCCTGGCTCCGTTCGAGCCGCGGGACGCCCAGTTGCTGGCGGACAATTGCACCAAGGTGCTCGCCTGGCACACGCAGACGAAGAAGAACGAGCCGAGCGCGCCGCTGGACATGAAGCTTTACGGCGCGACGAACCTGGTGAAGCTTAAGCAGCAGATAGTATGATGTCAGCCGGCACAACGAAGATGCGTGAACTCGAACCTGAATCTTGTGTGTAATCCCGCCCCTCCTTCGCACTAGTTCATCGGTGTCACTCCAGGGGAGTTCCTAGGTGCGGAAAACTGTGCGATTCAGTGCCTAAAAGTATATCTATTCTCTCTCTCACGGCGAGAGGGAAGGAAAATCGTTATTACCTTTAAGCATAGCCGGTAATACGAATCGTTTTTTTATCACCTTTTACACATCCGCAAGAATGTAGCCCGCCCCGAAGATGGTCCTTGTTCCGAGGGATAGGATACCGCGGTGGAGGAAAAAAAATTTAAGTAGGGATTCCCGGGGCAACGCTACGACCGCAGCGACTCGATAAGGTGCATAGAAATTCATGCTTAGACCTCGATACCGTCTATTATCTTTACTTTTTAGCATTTCCGCTTTCGCGCGTGTCGCATGAAACGACGTGACGACGCGAAGAGGAAGATGAAATCCCTCATTAATAATACTAATCGATCAATTTAGCGAGATAGTGGAGTTTATTAGCCGAAAATCATGCGGTTTCGAAGTATTTCTAACGCGTATAAATAGCGAAGTCGCACACCCTGCAGATCAACGACCAAAGAAAGCAAACGAGTCACTCGCTGTGTAACGTTAAACTCTTAAACTTACTTTATTCTACCTGAGGGATACATCCCGAATTCTATAAATAGATTCTCTATTCTATTCCATTCTATTTCATAGCGAAGTCCATTCCTAAACTTGCTCTAGTGTCTAGTACGACGCGAGGTCAGAGATGATTCGATCGAACAATGAAA
Source organism: Leptothorax acervorum (assembly GCA_035220615.1). Classification (NCBI taxonomy): domain Eukaryota; kingdom Metazoa; phylum Arthropoda; class Insecta; order Hymenoptera; family Formicidae; genus Leptothorax; species Leptothorax acervorum. The sequence goes on along the minus strand of JASTWQ010000030.1, from coordinate 241,404 downwards.
ATGTCTCTAGGCGATTTTAGGGGAACCTGATGTGGCTCGTTAATCTAATTACCAAGTATAATGTTTAACGTCGTCGTTTAATCTTGTCCCGCCTCTTCGTGCGATTAGCAAGCATAGACGATTACGAGATAAAGAATTAGAGCAAGTCCCTTAATAAAAATTCCTCGTAGCGAAAGATTTCGAAAGAAAATATAAATGTTTAAAAGTCAAAGCACGAAAATCGAAGTTTAATCTTAAGCTTTGTCAACAATTACGTTAGAGAAATTATCATTTACGCGAGCATTTCTGATTAAAATAATATGAAAATTTCTTCGATAGATATTTCCGATCGAAAAATATCGAGTTGAAGTGCACGAGATATCTTTAAGTTATACTTATTTAGCTTTCAGCATAAATCAGCATTTTAAAATGCCGAACGTGCAGCAAGCGTGTAGTTATCATAATTTAGTCCAAATAAATTTTTCAGATTTTCAAGAGAATCTGGAAAATTGATTTTACGACTGAATATCGAGCAATGCCTGATGAATAGCATTCGCCGAAACAAGCATCCTGTCCTGTCCTGTATTTGACTGAATAGAGATAATTTTAATTCTCGAGTTTAATTACTCGTCGTTGCTTTTTTATTTCCGCTAATAATATATAATTCATTTATTTCATATTCGTAATGCCGAGATCACATAGGTAAACAAGACAGCGAATTATAATCAAATAGACGAGCGTTTCCGTTACCAATGTACTTGCGTGCGTGTGCGTATAAAATATGTACTTCCTAGAAAGGCATGTAATATTTATTAAAGCTACGTTTGATTCCTCTTGCACAATACAGTTCGCGCGAGTTAGGTAGTATTTAAAAAAAGCTAGGAAATAAGAAAGGTGTACACTGACAATGAGTGCGAAATCTAGAGAATCCGTTTCGATATCCTGCCGTCGACATCGTCAGAATGGTCGAAGTATCGTACACGATTGTACAGTGGAACCTTGATAATTCCGAACGTTTCCATTAATATAACATATCGCTATAAAAATTCGACCAACATTAGATCAAAACGTACAACTTTAGCTAATTTCCTATAACTTTACTTATACAAATATTTCCCGTATATTATTACAATTTATTTAAACGGAAAATAACGTAGTTATATTCTCAATTAGACAACTTATATATTAAAAAAAATTATTAAAAATTAGTTAAATAAAGTAGCAAGTAATGGATCAGCGTACTAATTATCAGTCAGCTTAATTAGTTCGGGCATTAGGAGTTCTGCTGTACGAACGCTCGGAAGACTGCAGAAAAATAACAAGAAAAGTTTCTGTCTTGTCAAATTTCATATCCTTGTAGCGTTACATATATATAATATATCTAGTATTCTCGACCGTACGTCTTTAAAATCGATATCGGTAAATTTCATGTCATTAGTTAGACCAGGGTGCTACTTTAAAATATTTTCTTAAGGGTTCCGAATAATTTCTTACGATACTTTGATTTCCGAAAGAGCTCTACTTCATCTACTTTTATCTAGCGTGTGATGCTTTATAGCGATAGACGTAATTCCAGCGTGTGGATGATAATAATTTATCACTATGTCCTATAAGATATATACATATATATGTATATATATATATGTATATTGTCATTATGACACCAAAAACTCTCGAGAAACTATAGCATATTGTATACATAATATATCTATAGGATAACTGCACTATTTAGAAATTTATCAAATGTCGAAAGCGGGATGGCATTAGATTTTTCCCATTCACATATCCTGCCGAAATGTGCGGAGGTTTGTGTACAGAAAATACGCTATTTACGTTTCAGATTGATTTATATGGATACGGTCCGCAATAAACTTACGACAAGCAATATGTGCGATTCTCGCGCAGTTAGATTGTAGAAAGAGAGAGAAAAGAAGTGAGAAAGAGAGAAGCGAGAAAGAGAGAAAGCGAGAAAGAGAGGGAGAGAAATAGATATGTGAATGATTATCCTTGTTTTATCAGAATATGTAGAGAGGAAGTAAGAGTTTTAGTTTTAATTTTGAGAATTTCTAGAGAGTACTTAGCGCGTTGATTCGAGACCGTAAGTTTGTGATATACGATTATATTGTTTTATAGTATCGGTTCTACGTGATACAGGCGGATAAAGACGCCTCCGTCGCGGGTAATGCTCAAATTTCCGGTAATCCAGAGGCTGAGTGTATATGCGTAAGCCGGAAATTGTACATACAAATCTTTGTTTCTGAACAAAATAATTAAATCTTTTGTTATATGTATATTCGTATCACACCCAGGTCTGAAAGAATTGGAGAGGATGGGAGTACTTTTTCACGGATTGAGAGTTACAGTACACATATATTTCCTTCGCTATTTTCTACTGTTATTATACGAATTATTTAATTTGTTTTTTTTTTAATTTAGTATATTTGCAAATTCGGAGCACAGGCTCAAAATTGCGTATAAAACTTTATATTATTTTTACGGAATTTACATTTTATTTATTTATTTTTACCTTTATTTTGGTATCAGACCTTTTCTCAAGCTCTTCACCATAAATAAGAAGTTTAGAATAAGTGAAGAAGGTTCGCAAATTGCATCTCGGTACCTTTTACTATACCGTTACGCGCAACATTTATATTCGATAAGGAAACGTTAATGTAACGGCAAGATAATGATACGAAGGAGCGTAATAAAAATAGGAAGTATAAAAAGTTCTCGGTCGTTGATCGAATACGTTTAATATATTGTGCGCTGACGATAATATACGTGCCGTGAAATTACAAATTGACAAGCTGTTGCTGTACAAAAACATCTTAGCAGTTTTGCCACAAGTGACAAGTTTCAGTTATGAACAATAAACTATTGTTCGAAGTAATTATCTCTCTTAATAATCCCTCCCTTTAAGTCTTGTCTTTCTAAATCAATTACATTACGACGAGCATAGAAAAAGAAACGCGGAGGAAGGCATCGAACACTTTACGTCGAAATAGAGTTCTTTTTTTATTTCGTACATTTGCACTCGTGATGGGTGAATGTCACCAAGAAATTCGCTGAGCATAGGGCTGATCCTCCCAGTAGAATACTTTGTTGGCGAAAATATAGAACTGCAAACAATTGATCGCGAAGGTCGTGAGTGATTCGCAACAGATCTGCCACCTTTCTGGCCTTTTCATATTTAAACGGTAAAAAATGTATGGGAGAATGAAGTAACGCGGTTCTACCAGTAACTGAGGTATCAGCACCATGCACACGCAAATAGCATAATTGATCTGTGTAAGAAACCTTAGATGAGCGATGTTCCGCGACATGGCAAACAGGCTCGCGCCGTAAATCGGTATCAGTAGGTACCTGAAGGCCACGTATCGGCCCATGAATCGATTCCACACGTAAAACCAGTAATGTCGATTATCGGCCAAGACGTACGGATGAACGAGCGTGTTTAAGCGTACCGTGGCGGCCGTCAGCGCGACGGCGCAGCTCGCGAGGATCCAGTGCCGACGAAGGAATCGCGAACACGTTCGCCAATGAGGCACCACGTACGGCCACGAGAACAGGGAGACGAAGGCGGTGAAGTAGAGTATCTGGCAGAGATGGATCGTTGCGACATGGGCGGTACGATCACCGATCACTATGCCTCCGTTCCACGCGACGAAAGCAACGAACGTGAGACATACCGTTATGTGAGGAAGAAGATTACCGCATATCTGCGCGACGAGCCTGACCAGGGACAGCGGACCTATGCGCAATTCGTACATTATCTGCCTCCAAATTAACTAAAAAGTGATTCAAGTTTTGCTAGATTAATTTTCCTAACGCACTCTCTCTCTTTGCAGTTTGTAGTCTACAGTATTTCGTAATGTTACTTACACGAAAGTGCAACGGAGTACTGAGCACTCCGGGCGGAACAGGTTGCTCCATCCTGCGATCAAATATATCTAATGCACGTTCTACGGTAAAGAAACCGAGCCAAATGATATTCGTCTGGCGAACGAGCACGCCCAGCAAACCTGTGTGATTTATTACTTTTATTTGCATCATGTTTCCCTCACCCGAGGGTGACTTACTTAGCTGCAGAATAAATACCTGCGAGGGCTGTCATCGTCGTGCGCTTACGTTGGTGCAGATATAACATTAAGAGCACCACGTTCACGGACACAACGTCCGTGTAATAAAAGAAGCACCAAAAGTACAACGGCGGGAAAAGGGCGAGATTGTACGCTGACGCGAGTATCAGCCAGTTATTCCATCGATCCGTTTTGTTAGACTTACAATTCTCCTTTATAACGTTATAAAGAAGATAGAGATTTATGCACGTCCCAAGTAAATTTATACATCTTACGTACGTGGTATTGCAAAGATTGAAAGGCGATAATATCGCGGCAGCAATAAGATACAAGCCTGGCAAAGTAGTGATTTTAGGATCCCACTGAAAATAATTTGCCACTTATTTCTCGCATGAAAATTACGGTGCAACACATTCGTACAAATTGTCTCCGTTAAATATTTACCTGCGTGAAGTTCCACGCACAATATCGCAACGTCTGAGGTATGTGGAAAGCCTCATCAATGAAATAATCCGGCTGGATACGATTCAAATACAGGAAAAGCAATACAGTGCTCGTAAAAAATACAATCAACGTAAAATACATGAACATCTTGTAGTTCGGTCTCACGTAAGTGAGCCTCATGATTGTTTCGCAAACGTCGAAGGCATCTTCGGTTAACCTAAACCTAAACGCACTTTGGTTAACCTAAACAGTTACTTCGTGTTCTCAAACTTGCGATTGACTTGCGTGAGAATTTATCGCTGTTGCATCGTTATTATTTAACAGCGAGACGATTAACATCGCGGTAAAACATATCGCAGTCTGAATTAAATATTATTTTCGGAAGCCGGCACGCGTTTCGATCCATTCGATCATTCGATGCAACGTGCACCTGTGTTTACGAATCAAGGTTAGGTCGACAGTCGACAGTTGGCACACTTGGCGAAAAGAGCCGCACTGCGAGCGGCCGAGCGCCGCTGCACCGCGCGGCGCGTACGCGGAGTAAACTTCAAATCGTTCCTATCCTAACCACTTTCGCGCGATGGATTCCGCCTCGATCGCGCCGCTCGGCGCGGCGATAATTCGTCCGAGAGCGTAGTCAGGACGAAACGCATAAGTACCCAATTGTAGCGGGTGAACAAATAGATGCGAAATATGAATGAATCGACTCACCGTTCGCTGCTCGCTGCCTTCGTCGTCGCTGGCTCGGCTGGCTCGGCAGTTCCCCTGCTCCGTCGATCGCCGTCGGCCGCAGCTCTCGTTCGATCCAAGATCCTCGCACATCACAAGTCACACTTGACGCGAACGCGCGACACTTGACTTAATTCGGCACTCCCGAGGCTCGCTCGCCCGTTCGAGACCTGTACGAAATGCGGCAGAAGAAACGCGAGCAACCACGGCGCAGTCTGACCGACTGATCGACGCGACGCGACGTGCCGACCGAACTGACCGAAGCGGCGCAAGACCAACATGGCGGCCGTGCAAGCGCGCGGTCGCGCGTTCAAACGAAGGTTGACGAAATGATGGTCAGCGCGACCGCGATCGAATATGCGTCGGATACGGTACTTGAACGCTGCCGCACGCTTCGATTCACGTGCTGTAACACTCGCACGATCGTTCTTTAACAATTCAGACACTCATCTGCGTACGGTATCCGATTTTGATGGTTGAAAGTCCCGAGAAACGCGGAGCGGCTAAGTACACTCGGTCCGATCACGATATGGCAGCGGCACAGTTGTAGCAGCGACGATGTTAGATGCTGGAACGCGTCCATCGACTGTATTTGAATAGCATATCAGTCGTTGTTGCATACCTCGATTAACGTACTGTGATATTCGTGATCGTCCTTCGACAATCCCGACATGCACAGGAGCCTGCTGTTCGTTCCTATCGGCAGAAAAGATACGACGAGTGAGCGCGGGGTGACTTCTCGGCTCTCGCCACCACCGACCACCACCGACCACCACCGACCACCACCGACCACCACCGACCACCACCGACCACCACCGACCGACCGACCGACTACCGATGACTGCCGACGACTGCCGAGAGTGCCGAGTGCCGACCGACGCGTGTGGGTGTGGGGTGAGACACAGGTCACACAGGTGAGACGTATTTGGCGGAAATGGCGGGATGGCGGCCACGGCGGCGTTGAAACGAAAGACGTATTGAAAAAAAACGGTAACAGCGATTGAATACTAGCATTTGAACGCTGCCACACGCCTCGATTAACGTGTGTAGTAACATTCGCATGCTCATTTTTTAATAATCTGGACTTATTTCGCACCTGATTTTGCCGATTGGACGATGCGGGATTATTGAATAATGCGGAACGACCGCACTTCGTCCTGTCGCGGCGCGCGGATCCAAACAGCACGAAACGAATACGGCAACAATGCGTATAATGTTTTAGGACGCGATCACGCGATCGTGCGAATGCTACAGCACGTTAATTGAAATCGTCTGTGGCGGCATTCAAATGCGTCGCATTCATATTTCGGTCGTTTAAATAAAACGTTAATATAATTAATAAAACGTTTAGTAGATTTACGTTACATACAAAACAAATATCTATACATTTCACTTTTATTTAGCACATTAATAAAATGTGTTTTTTCTTAGCTTCCACCGATAGGAGCGAACGGCAGGCAGGCTCGCTGTGCGTATTGGAATTGCCGAGGACAATCATGAATATCATAGTGCGTTAATCAAGGTATGCAACAACGACTAATGCTATTCACCTGCAGGTTTTCTTTGCGATATAATGCGAAAGTTTTTACGGATTATTTTTCCCGTCGTTCATTTTTCTTAATTATATGTATAATACAATAGTAACGACATATTCACCAAACGCACTAAACGTTACGTTTCTCTTTTAGATAAATCTGGGAAAAGTTCCGCGTGAAAATTAACAAAAGGATCTTCGAGCAACGGAGCAAAGGATCTGCATGATAAGGTCAGGCATTTTTTGTTTATTAACCATTTTGTTATTTTCTCCACATAATTCTTTTACATGTCGCGCGAAGACATAATAATTTAGCAGTCATCCTTGTTGTGCCAAAAGACGAAAGATAAAAAGAAAAAGTGTTTCAACCCTTAAGTACGGATTTTGCTTTTCGTCGTTTGATATGCTCTCAACGGTTGAACGCGCGTTTTTCGAAATTTTACATTCTTAATTGTGTCGCGATTTACCAAATTTTTTTTATCGCGTGAAGAAACATGTAAAATGCGGGGACTTGTATGTCCGTTTTCTCAATCGAGTTATGGAGGTGTGAGATGATCAACGTTGCTTCATACTTAAGGGTCAAGTCCCACAGTAGATTGTTGCTAATGGCATCGAACTCATTAAGTCTTTTATTCACTGAATATCGAGTAGATGTAAAAACTACCTTCGAGATACGATGCACTGAAAAAAAATGTATTATTTGCAAGAAAATTAACTTCTATAAATTTAGTCACCTTAATTCAAAGAAGTATTAGGTAGATTTGAGAAAACATTTTTCTGAATTTGAAATATTTTCTCAAATCTACCTAATATTTCTTTGCATTAAGAAAAGTAAACTCATAGAAATCATTCTTCTTGCAAAAAATAAATTTTTTTTCAGTATGACAATGTAATCTATGGCACGAACTGCCCGACGATATTTTCTAATATATATCGCCGCGCGGAATATTATATATGCGCGAGCAACGTCACATACGTAATTCTCGCTTCTATTGTCTTATAAAAAAATAATAAGAAAGACTCTTGAGACTGGCGTGTCAGATAATGATAAAGTCGATTTCTCAGAGCACCAAGTACGTTTTTTACGAGTTCCGCAATCTTAAATGCAATCTTTTGAAGAAACGTAGATAACTCGCGAAAGAAAAAACCGGACTGCGAATTATGCGGCTCGAACGAAATGTAACGTGTGTTGTACATGTTGCAGTATCTATATAAGCGTAATTCTCGTCAAACGCAAAAATGGAAGACAAATATGTATATATATCCTATATACTTATACATTTTACAAGCAAATTCGCTTAGTGGGGCCATGGTTTCTAAAGTTAAAAAGTATTTAGTTTCACAAGCATATCTTATATTCCAAAAACATCTGAAGAACGCTCGTTGCTCGCACCGCAAGCTACGCGTTAGTAACCGACGCGACGTTTGACTGTCGTTACGTATATTTATATTTTGTATCGCGGAATGGATGTCAATTAAGTGGCTACGAAAGTAATTAATCTTTCTTTTTATAGTACTTGTATATGCATAACTGAATGAAGAATATCGCGCGCTCCCGTCGCATTCCGCGTGTATTTGTCGCAGATATGGCATTACGATACGATGATACAGTTGATTGCTCCCTTCGTTCATAGTATGGTTCGCGTATAGGGTAATTAATACTAAACTGATTATTTGACTAAGATAAAAGCGGAACACTGAGTACGCAAGAACACTTGGTCAGGATCGCATTTCGCGATCGTCGACCGTTATTATATATTGTACGATTGAAAATGTAGATACTAGATACCCGTCAACGGCGTTGTATATATTTCTCGAAATTCTAAGATAACTTATAAAAACTTTAAAAGAAATTAGAAATCTCAGACATGACACGGCTGTAACTAATTGTAAGTATATCATGTTGTCGTCCATAAATTTATTTATATTCTCTTAATCCTAATTTTTAATTTTAATATTCATTTACTCGCATATATTCTTAAATCCTCGGATTCGACTCCGACTCTTTCAAGCTCAAGAAATTATGGCAACATTCCATCGATAAGCCGCGCGATAAGTGCCGATATGTTTGCCGTGGATAATCCGGTATCCGATCCTCCGATCGCAAAGCCGTTTCGTAATCGTCGGTCGAGGAGACGCGATTTAACGATTAACGAACATCCCAGCTCATATCGACGTGGTCGCGTGGCAATCGGCTCCGTTTTGCGTTTGCTGCGTGTTGTGCGGCAATGCCGCGAGCTCGTTCCTGCTGAGATGCTGAACGATTCCCGCGCCGAGTGAGTCACCGATAACGTTCACGGTCGTTCTACATCGATCTCTGCAAATGCAAGCGCATCACGCACATTAAACACGTCCTTTACAATGCCAATTGTAACGTAAGAGAGAACTTACAGTAACCAGTCGACCGCGATAATTAAGAAGACATCGTTGGCCGGAAGTCGTACCGTGTCCAGCACCATCACCATGGTCACAAGGCCAGCCTGCGGAATTCCAGCCGCGCCGATACTGGCAGCGGTCGCCGTGATACTATAGAACAAGTATTAGACAGATTGATTAGAAATAAATCTTTCTTCGCAAGACGAATAGAAAGACTTAATTAAATGAGTGAGGAAGCTTACCTTACCGCTACCAGCTGTCCAAAGGTAAGCGGGACCTTACGCACTTGTGCAATGAAAATGGCAGCTACAGCTTCGTACAAGGCGGTACCGTCCATGTTCACGGTAGCGCCGATTGGCATGACGAATCTGGTGACACGTGGATCAATGCCGTTTTTCTCTTCGAGACAGCTGATGGCAAGCGGCAGCGTCGCCGAGCTCGAAGATGTGCCAAAGGCAGTGACGAGTGCCTCTGCCATGTGCGATATGTAGACATAGGGGTTCTTCTTTGTAAGAATGAAGTATATCCCGGGCAGCACTAGGAAGCCATGTATGAGCAAGGCGATCAACACCGTTAGGAAGTACATCCCAAGCTGACTGACTATCTCCTCGAGCGATTTCATTTTCGTGATATTTGAAGCGACCAGGGAGAGCACACCGAGCGGCGACAACCTACGCAACACATGGAAATATACTCACCAGATTCTTAATTCGAAAACGGTTTTGGAGGATATTTTAGAAGATTAGAAAAAGATAAATAAAAGTAAAATCGAGAAGTTATTGTTATAAGACATACAATCAAGTTTAATGTATGATAATGAGATTTTAAAATTAATAAATCATAAGTTGATAAATTTCTAAAATTGATCTATAATTCGACGAAGGAGAAGCGACGCGAGTCGAGATGGCACGATAGAATTATCACGACAGAATTGCGCGATCACGACGGTTACGCAACGGTTGACGTTGTTATACGAGTCTTTATTGGGAAAATTAATGCGTTTCGAGAAACGGATACTCATTTGCGAGCCTTACCATATTACCCAGTTTGTGATCAACATCATAGCGCCGGATAGGGCGTCGAAGAAGTTCAACAGTGGCTTCGCTTGCGGACTCGGCATTTTACCGAGAGTGATGCCCAACACCGTCGCGAAGACGACGAGACCGAGAATGTTGGAGCCCGAGACTATCTTCTCCTCCAGTTCCCATTCTTCCATGGGAACTAGCAGGCAACATTAATTTAAACGTAAAATTTACAAGAAAAAATAATTTTTAAAAATTGATCTAAATTGATTAGATATGTTGTCTGATTTAACCGAAAACATTCTTCTATCGCTAAATTATTACCACTGGCATTCTCAGATCGCTTGGGCTCGGTTTTATGTTGGGCGATACAGGCTTGCACGAGATTTGGCGGAAACATGTTTCTGACTAGGTCCATCAACGTGTCGATAGTGGAAACGTTTTGCGCCGGTTTTGTGCTTTCCTGTGCGGAACTCCCGACACCAGGTTGGATCGTGATGACGAGAATTATACCTAAGATCAGAATTTAATCGGCAACTGTTACGCGCTATCGGCAGTTGGATATTTTGCATTGTTTTTCATTCGCAATCAATCGCGGGGGCAAACGAGCGGAGAATAACGTTAGCGGTCGCCATAAAAAATCGGCGAGATAAGCGCGGTGACACAATGACAAGAAATAGAAACTTAGAAACTAAGAAACTGTTCAGCTGGCGCGATAATGCTGCAAAAAAGATTTCTAGAGAAAAAGTGCGATACGTAAGCAAAGTTTCGAGTTAAAACCGGTCTAATCTCCGGATTGGCGCAATATAAAACGTCATATTTGTCCGATGTTGCAAAATATTGTAGAGCAGCGCGAACTCCCCGCGATAATGTCGCCGAGTAATCTGCCGCTAATTTGTGTTGTCTGTCGCGTCGTTCGCGCTCGATTCTCCGCTCGGTCGTGCGCGTTAATTAACCGAGATGAGTCACGAGAATTCAGGGCTATCAAGCGCATTCCCTCCGCGACCAGATATGTAAATGTGGCCGGTACTGTTGCACGGCATCTGCCGCTTGTCGCATCGCGTTTACCGTTTCTGAGAAATGCATCATTGCCCGCGCGCTGTCGCGACGACGATGCCATGTCGAGACGCCACGATCCTTTCTGTCTGTCGCGATTCGCGCCGTTGCAGCGTTGATGCGAGCAATCGTATCATTTAACCCCGTCATTTGAAACGTTAAACGTTATCCAGCTGTACGTGAAGATACGCGATCATATTTAGCTTTCCTGTCCTTTCGTATTATAATTACGCTTACATTTGGACGGAGGTTTTCTTCAGCTTATCGCGCTCGGCTCTTATCCGCAATACAAAATAATCTTGACAAGTGGCGACTGGCGAATAATTGTACCGATGCGATGACAGCGCGACGAGCTAAATTAGGCTTTTTTTTTCACTGACCTAAAATAACCGCGCTGATTGTCGTGACCATGTAATAGCCGATCGCGCGAGCGCCGATCCTGCCGCTGAGCGACAGATCGAGAGAGCCGATGGCCGACACCAGACTGGAGATAATTAACGGCAGGATCAAGCTCTTGAGCATCCGCAGGAACAGGTCGCCGATGTAATTGATGTACATGATCTCGCGGGGCGTCCATTTCTCCCGTGTAGCTCGCAGGATTATTCCGAGTATCACGCCACCGACAACGCCGCAGACTGTAAGTATAGTTAGCGCGTTTTGGCTCAGACATGATCGCACCTTTTGCCCGGCGGTCTGCGGCCTCTTGCTGGGTTCTTGGGGGTAATACGAGCTCCTCTCCTTGATTCTGCCCTGATTCTCCGCCCCCGATAGCGGCGACCTGGAACGCATTGATAACGTTTTCTTTTACAATTCTTCTCTCTTCATGGCAAAACTATTTCTCTTTTTGAAAATTCGATCATTTTCACTTTGCTTCGAAGATGCATTATTATATAACTCACTGATAACGCGTCAATCTTGGAAGATACGAGCATTAATGCCCTTTAAAACTACGGAAATTATTTCTATTATATAAGTATGTACTATTTCCTGAGTTTCGAGCATAAAACGATTTCTCGATTTTCTCGTAAGAAGATACGGTTATATATAATATTTGTTATATTTAATATACACCCACATATTTAATCTAGTTTGAAAGATACTCTGTCTGGCACTCGAGACATGTAAACGTATCGACTTCGAGACGACTACTGTAACATACAGCAGCAGATGCTCGGAAATTAATATTCTTCACAATAGACGTGATTTTTTCCTTAAACCTTGAAAATTGTGAAACAACGACATAAATCTCCTCGTAATGGGTGTCTATTCTCATATGTTGACAGGCAATATATATACTGCGTATACGTCAGAAACTTTTTTGTTTTGTATTACATAGATCATATTTTTTCCAAATTACACCAACAAAATCATGTAGTGATCTCCGGCGAAATTTATAATCATTTACGAGATATTTATGGTTAATTCCAATTAATATCAACCTTAGCGTTAGCTTTGAAAACATATAGGATTTTTATTTCTACACACGTTTATTTATGATCGACGAAAGTTAAACTGATGAGTCTTCCTACGTAACTTTTTTTTTTTATCACGTTTATCTCATATAACGTTGCAAAAATCAAAGCAAAATATAGTTTAATGAACAGCCTTTAAAATCTGCATATCTAGTTTTTACGAAATTTATTTATTGTTATTCTCGTCATAATTATTGCAATCGTCCGATAAAATAATTTTTGTGCTCGCGCTTCGCACGAAATCATAAATAGATTTTGCTTACCCTGTTTCGTCAGCGTTCATAATACTCGTACCAGGAATATACAAAACGATAAAATAATCATGTGAATTTATTCCGCGAAATTAATATCTCATAACATCGCTAAATATCGCGAAACGAATTGCATTTGAAATATTTTCGTTTCTGCACTTCTCTCAATTCCCGAACAATCGTACAGTTTATTTCAATAATTAGCACTTCTTTATGGTATGTGGATCGACGAGATTAACTCACGGTTTGCACGTTTCCCGATTGTTGGCAGCGACACTTCACACGACAACGACGCGTGGATACAAACAATTCTTCTTAAAACCCAGATTTATTGAACCTGGCACCTTTCGGCGATTACCGGTCTCTTCTGCAGTTAACCGGGAACTGTTTTAAACCACATCAACTATTTCAAGCTGACAAGGTTCCAATATTCCATTTCTCTGAAGCGCACATAATGCAATCTCAGCAGCGTCCACGAGGAAATATAACTAGGAGCTAACCGCATAAAGAAGCGCGCGCTTTGTCATGCAGAAAAAGAGATGCAAGAAAGTAATACGATTATCGAATGGTGATCGATTAGGATTTTAATAAAGGCTTGGAAAATCGTCGCTGCCAAGACGAATCGTCTTTATGGCGATACTTTACAATTGTAATCTGCATATCAGTACGTGACAATATGCGGAAGTATCCACAGCATCCACGCGCGTTATAGTTGTAGCTGACAAGAGACGAGAAATTACACTGCGATTTGTCATTGCAGGAACTCTTTGACATTTCAAGATAACGATCTGTCGTTCTCCCATTGGAGAACGTCGCCGTTATGTATTTACGCGTAATTAAGAACGTATTTTTATTATTACGTTATTATGTGGTTGCAAATACGAAGCTGTTACGGAATTAAGCGGATCAAGGCGAATGATAGGCTTTAGTGTCGCGCTTATTGCTTTAATTCAACAATATAGTGCAGGTGCAGCTTTGCAAATACGTGGAAAACAAATTAACTTGTCGCCTTAAGGTGCATGTGATGCAAATAATTTTTTTTATTAAAAACCAACACTTTAAATTGCTAATTTTTATAAAATTTTATACAATATTTTTGGAGAATAAAACGTAATCAACTGGAATAAGTGCGGGAGAATCTTTGATTATATTTATAGATGACTATACGCCTCGCTGTGTGTAGTGTTTCCCTGTAGCATAAATAAATACGTCTCGCGTATGCAATCGCACGACTTTTCTTATAACTCAAGTTCCTAGCAGTTTTTACGATCCAAACGATGCGGTTTAAACACAAAATTCGTCCCACGCGGTTATGCGTGTGACGGCGTAAAGGAACGTATAAGGCAACGAAGGCAATGGAGGTGAACTGTGAGCCCATTTGCATGTGCTGAAAGGAGAGTTATTAGAACGAATACGCACAACTTGTCAATGGTCTATCTTCTGTCAAGTATCAATCCTTAGGCTCAGGCAAAAACCGTCGTTGTAAAATGCCACCGACCCCCGATGACAAGTACCTCGCACGTGCCGTTCAAAAACCAGAGATGCGCACGCCAGCGTGAGTTTTTTTATCCGCGATTGCGTAATCGATCAAGGACGAGCACGCACGGGTTCGTCTGTATCTAACGCTGTCACGAAAGGACGCTGTTGCGTCCTAATGCTAATGATCGCCGATGATGTCATCGGTGTTAATATAACATCGCCGATAAATCTCGATTTCGCTTATTTTGTCGCCGTGGAACGGGTGTCGGATTACTCGGGTAACTTAACAAGAGGAATGCTTGGAGGTTGCAGCGTGGACCGCGACGTTGAAAACCCGGACGTTATCTCTGCCAAGTTCTCGCGAGCGTATGAAGATCTTCCGGGTGCATGAATCGCGAATGTGTACGCGTGACTGTAAATCGGTGCGTGACGCCGCGGCCGCTCGCGCCCATTCGAACATCGTCTCTCGCGTGGCTCGCGTTAATAACAAGGAAAAGAAGGTAGGAGCAATGTGGAGCAACGCGGCGACAAATTCCCAGGCTTAACGAAGCCTTCGGCTACACGGTAACGATGGCGAGCGCGATAGTCGCGCACGCGACGTGGGCGTTCTTCATGGATCGTTTCGCGGATGTTACCATTATTTCCGTCTCTCGTACCGAAGTTCCGGCGCGAACCCGCCGCGCACGATACGGTAATGTCACGGGGGAGCATCGTGGCCTACTTCTCCATCCTTACTGACACACTGGCCGGTATTTTTATCTTATCGTCAAGAATTCTCTAAACAGCTGTATACTCCAACAACTGGTCCGGGATTTTTCCATTAGATTTCGCAACGCGTTCATCACGAATACGAGTCTCGCGATGAATGAGAATTTCGAGGTAAATGAACGACGGGCAACGACGTATGAGACGACTTTTAATTGTGCCAGTTATACCGCCGATAGCGCGACACGATACTCGACGCATAACGTCATTCGCAGATGCTGGATGACACCGATTAGCCTCACGCGACCGTTGAAAAATAATCCGGACATTCCGAACTGGCAGACAGATGGGAAAACATCGTCCCTGAGAATTAATGTCGGGCTACGATGATAGAACCCGCGCGTTTCCGGCCGGGTCGGCTCTATATATAGTTTTGCATTGTACGGTTTTTTTTCCGCGGTTTTATATTACAGTTAATCGACGGCGTTTCATGAATTGCACTGAATACCGAGTTAAAGGGTATCACCTTGCCGCGTGTTGGACGCGCTCGTCTCGAATAACGGTCAATTGTAACCTTTTCGGTTTAACGAGATGACGTCGGAAATAAAAATTTTACGGCTCTCGGAACAAATGGCGCCATACGTATTTCGCGGAAAGCATAAAACCGGCGATCGGCTTGCAGAGCAAGTATGTTTTGCGGAGACCACGCTATTAAAGTAGCCGCAACTGGTTAGAATGGACTAGCGCGAAAGAATTAAGCGTGGTTAGAAATAGGAATAATAAGTAGCCGCAATTTGTTAAAAGAGATCAGCGTGAAAGAAAGAATTAAGTATAGTTAGAAACGGGAATAATGCAGACTCCTCTCGCGCCGTCTCTCTCACGCTCCAGTTTTTAATTGTCCCGAATATAAAGCGGAGCGATGAATGGATGAATAAATCAATCATATGGCAGGTATTTAATTGGATTCGAGCTGTCGCAGAATGACACGCGGGCATCGTGCTAAATACTCAATGCCACACGATGTTGGCTCCGGCTAAAAGTTCCAAAATTATCTTCGGCAAACAACTTGTTGAATACGCTTACATAAGAGGTTGCACAGAGATGCAAGATTTACTATGCAGCTAGATCTCTCTCTCTCTCTCTTTCTCTTGTTTATTTTGAATAGCCAACATCATTGGACGTAAGCCTAAAAGGATTTTCTGTATGTAGTACTCATAATCTCGTTGATGCTTAATATTTCATTCACCGAAAGGAAGAAAGAGAAAGAAATAGACAAGGAAAGATATATGAAGACAGAGTTTGTTGCTTCGTAAATATTTGCCTCGAATTTTGATGTCTCGGTTTTTTTTTTTTTTTTTTTTTACATAGTTATAAGTAAAGAACTTAAGTGCGTGTCAGAATGTCTGATTTCAGCGGCCGACGGGTAAAAACTTTCATAAAAACCGTGTAGCCTTTTGACTCTTCTATAATCTTTACCGCCTGTCCTTCTGCATTTGAATAATTAGCACGCGAACTACGGTAACCGGTTTTGCACGTATTACGCGTGCACATTGTAACCAACATCTTTACACACGATTGGAAGATGCAAAGCTTCGATGAAAAGCGAAATCATAGAAGAGAAGAATTTTTTCCAATTTAATCTCGCGATGTTAGGAATCTTATATCGAAGCTTCCGTTATTCGGGTCAATACGATACAGCAAAGTCGATTAAGAGCATAGGTAATTCTACGTAAGATCGCTCGCGCGATATAAAAATAAACGAAGACGGTACACGTCTAGTCTGCTAAATCAAATTCTATCGACTGCAGTGATCGCACGAGATATGAGATAAATTTGCAGTTGTACCGCTTAATGCGATAGAGGCGGAGCACGTATTTTCTTATCAGCAATAAGGATAAACGTGCTTACGTGCAACCTCTATGTCGCTCACAGTTTCGCATTCGAGATAATACATTTCATTGGCGTATTCCCATCGGATGTGTCTCAAGCTCGCATTTCTTATTCAATTGTAAGTTTTGTTAATCACATACTTTGTTTTTAACTCTTTCTAAATCGGTTCTTAGCCCTCTCCTCTTTTATATTTTTATAAAAGAAGAGAGGGCTAAGAATAGATTTAGAAAGAGTTAAAAACGAGAAGCTTCCGTCTCTAGACTTCAAAATATGAAATTCAAAAATTGTAATTTTGGGCGATTTACGATTCGCACGGAATTTTTCATAATATTTTATACTGGACACAGGACAACGCAAAAGAGAGCTGGAAAAGCAAAATGTGTGCGTGTGCAGGCCATACGTATCAGAATGCACGATATATAAAACTATAAATAAAATTTCGTTGCAAATTGTGATCCGTGTCGTCTAAAAGAGGCACATCCTCTCGAGATAAGAAGCTCATCGACAGAGTGCACCGCCGCGGAAGCTACATCTCTTAAGAGTCTTAAGACTTAACACATTCTCATTAGAATTATTGGCGATGATTTGTTATGCGCTGCGCTGCGCGCGCGGGCGCAACCGTCGTCTTCTCCCTCTGTTCCTTATCACAAAGAACGGGCTTAACAATGATTTAATGAGCAGCCGTCGTGCACCCGCTGTTGCCATTATGGAATTCTGTGCCAATGAATCTCGCTGCCGCTGAATGCGATATACGACGGCGGCGTATAATGGATCAACTGCATATAAGACACACACACGCTGGGTGACTTCCATTCACGGCGCGAATACTCGTTGAAATGCGACTTGCCATTTTAATGGCGAGTCGCAATAAATGATTAAATTACGTAAAACATCTCGTCTTAATCTTTCTTCAGACACGTAAATCGAACTATCGATATGTTATTTGTATCGGACAACTCGCGATGTAATATGAGATAAACGCGCGCATTATATGTTTCTCTTTCTTTCTTATAATGTTTATTTTCTAATCGTTACAATATCTTTTGCCATGACAGCCGTGCAGCGAACGATTAAAAGTTTAAACATATCGTATCGCGATAAAATATACGTCAGTTACGATGATTTCAATCGCTTACGCGTAATTTCTAAATTATTGTGCAGTATACATATAATTAGTACGTCATTAATTTCTACTACGACTAGATCATAACTCTTCATTTACGATTTAATCACTAAATCGTAAATAAAGAGTTACGACCTTTTCATATTCATGGTAGAAGTTAATGATATACTAATTTAAAATTTAGCTTAAATATACGATTAAATCGTCGTAACTCACGCATATTTTATCGCCACTATCGCGTGATACGTAGCAAAAAATATCGTGCGGGATATGAAAAATAAAATTATAAGAGAGAAAGAGAGACACGCGAGTGTCACGAATTAAAAATGTTCCTACTAGACGTATTATTTATTAGCAAAATTAAAACCCATTTTAATTAGGCCTAAAAGTTAACATGCAACTTAAATAAATGATTTATATTTTGTCACGCGTAAAGTGTGTACACGCAAAAAGGTGATATAATTCTTAGAATTAAAAGCATTAAAAAATGCTATAAAGATAATATATACTTAAAAGTTTGAAAAAATCATGTTACTCTCAACGCATCTACAAAATAATTTGAGAAATTGATGTTTATACTTATATTTTAAATATTAAAAACCACATTCGAATGAATTAATATATGCGAAAACTGTTTTTAAACTGATTCTTAAAACAATCTTTATCGAAAATTGCGTGGAATTTTTTTACAAGTCTAGACACCAAATCCCGGGAAGAAACTGGGTCAAGAGATTCAAACGGCAGAGGGCAAAGTTTATTTGATACACGTGTCGCATATCGGTTATCGGCAGTCTGATGATGATAGCTCACATCATAATAAAATGTAATACAATCCAAACAAATGACCAAGCAGTTGCGTCAGAATAAGAAGGAAAAAAATCCGTTTTTCGAGAAGGATATTCGCGTAGTGTGACCATGTGACGAGCAAATATACTCAAGCTTAATCAAGATTTCGCCGTTTATTAATCAATCGCGTCATTTACAAGTCACAGGGGCAATCGTTAAAGCGACGAGAAGAAATAAAAATAGCGATATCTCACGCGATAGAAGAGATCGTATACTTACAGCTCGCTTGCCACTTCCATGATGCGCTTCCTGCGTCCTGTGTGTTCCAATGAGAACCGCGCTCGGCAATCGTTTACATAGAGCGTTCACTTCCAGTTAGCCGGAAGCGGCGGGCGTCCCGATGGGGAAGAGAATCGCCGGAGCTGGATCGTCGAGGGGCACTAAGAGCGAATTTGCCTGCCTCTCTCCCCCTCTGTCCCTCTGTCCCTCTCGCGCCGCCGTTTCTTCGTGACTGAAACGTCGAGGTGGACGGTGTTGTGTGACGCTCGCGGCGCGATTTAAGCCGAGAGGGATGAGACGCGATGGAGGGCGAAGGAAAAAAAGAGGTCGAGGACAGGCGCGCGGATGACGGGGATGAAAGATTAAATGCTCCAACGTCGATTAAGCGCTAAATTCCGACCGGCCTCCTCTTTCTCTCTTTCCTTTTCTCTCTACCTTCTTCCGTGTCAGGATTTTCCGCAATTTAACGATCGCAGGACTCGTCGACGCGGTTCGGCCGATCGGAAGCTGACGCACGACGTCGTCGACGCGACGCGACGAGCGGCGTAACGGCGCGCACGAACTGGATGGACGCTGTGGGTATCTCGTTAGCCAGGAGAGGATGTATGCTGATGGGGCTCTCAATCTGTGCCACCTTGGGTGGTACACGATTACGCTATGGCGATCTCCCCCTACGACGATCTCTTCCTGCCGCTACCGGCTAGCCTATCATCGCGATATACTGTTACGAATACGCGCGCTCTGCGTGCGGCGGCTACGACCCCATCGGAAGCCACCGGCCAGGTCCCTATTGTTTGTCGGCGGTTTGTCCACTCGATTATGATGATCCAGCGGTACCCGCGATGACGGCGCGGCGCGGCGGGGGTGATTCTTCTCCCGTTTCAGCTACCCTACGCTCGACGTGCCCCTCGCTCGGAAAACGAGCCTTTCCTCATCCGAGAACGAACTCCCAGCGCTTCGGACTATCTAGGGCTATCCTCTTCGTCTACTCTCTCTGTCCTTCTTTTTTTTCTTCGAATATCGCTCCCGTTGTGTCAACCCTTTGACGACACGAGGATCGTTTAAGCTACTTTGACAGATAGCGACGAAGACAGCCGGAGCCCTCGGAAATGCAATAACCGCGGGTGTTCTTTGAGATTCGCAAGGATGATATCACGTCGATCGATGAGCAAACAGTCGCCTTTGTTGTTATCTGCAAACAGAACATTAACGATGTGCGCTGTGATATTAATAGCACGCTGAATCTTGATATCCCAAAAGCTTTTTAAAAACCCGTACCGCAGGGGATTCCGCCTATCGACGTACTTATTTTAGCATTTATTTTTAACACCGCCGCGTATACGACCTGTGATCGAAAGCACGATATTAATGAGCAATAATCGCCGATCGTGTTTTTATGTAACGCGTGTCGCGGCACGAGTGCTCTTTGCGAGCGCAAACAAATCCGCTTGAATACATAATCCGATCTCGTTACTGTTTACTCTTTTCGGCGTAACGCGGCCAGCGGCAGATGTGTTTGTCTCGTTAAGCTTTGATACACTTGTCATCCCGTCAATAGAAGGTACACGTCCGCGTTGTCAGATTTGACGTCTTCCTTTTTACTTCAATTTCCCTCCGCATTTAATATCTTGATATTACTTTAAAAAGAATCTCTCTTTCTTCTCCCCCCCCGTCTCTTTTTTCCCCCCCCCCCCCCCTCTCTCTCTCTCTCTCTCTCTCTCTTTGAACGAGTCGAGTCGATCGATGAATTCTAGTCAACGCAACTGATGCAACACGTGCGCGGCGTGTAATCTGTTACATAACATGTTACATTTATCGTAAAAGATAAACAGCTGTTGATGTTGATACTAGAAGCAGTAAATCAATCGTACGTAAATCAAAAACTACGCATTTCATCGAATTGCACATCTCTCCCCCTCTTTTTCTCTCTCTCGAATTATTAGGAAGATTATTGCTACATAATTTCAATGATTACGATTAACTGACACTTGCTTGGAATGCCGTACTTGTCGCGTTAGAAGATTGTAAAGCGCCCCAGGCGCGATGTAATTTATTCGCTGTTATTGAGCAAGTTCACGTATCGCATGCATCCGATTCGATTAGCATCGGCGCGGCGGCGTAGAAAACGGAACGGGCTCGGGACATGCGACGATTACGAGGCGTGTTGAGTGGTTTGACAGCTTTAATTACGGCACAGAGAGAAAAGATTGACCAGTGAGCTAATCGCGCGGAATAGCTCCGTTTCACGCTCGGGTGGCCAGCATTAGTCTATTCGGCGATTACCGCCTTGACTCGCGGCGCGTATTCGAGCGCGGGACGGGGATCGGGAGGCCCTACGTGTCCCTTAACGGGTGCCCTTGCTCCAAATTTAAGCTCTCTGATTCCGCCGCCTCGTCCCTGATTAATTCCGATAACCTTCGGACCTCATAATCGCTCGTAGCCTTCAGAAATGTTTTTATATTTTGCCAGCGGAAAGAAATAGGATGATTGCGTGGAAAAACTTTCGATCGCGTAAAAAAAAAAAAACGTAAAAAATTAAATTGAAGAGAGCGAGACATATATTGTCGCGTCGGCGATATATCTTTATGCAAGATGTATCTCGGACAACACGCATCTTTAAGACATACAGAGACGAAGAGACGAAGAGTGAGTTAAGCTAAGATTGAAGTTAAGCGACTATTGAAAAACTGGCCTTAAGAGACTTTTAAAATATGTCTTTACGACGTCTTTTAACTCACTCTTCGTCTCTTTCTAACTATCCCCCTTATTATAGAAAAACACGAAGAGTAAGTTTAGCTAAACTTCAGCTTAAACAACTATTGAAAAACTGGCCCTCAGACATATGTATGTCTTAAAGATGTCTTTTTACTACGTCTTTTAGACATGCGTGTTGTTTGCGATCTGCTTGGAGCGGAATGGAACTTTAACGCGTCTGTCTGTCACGTCTTATTGTTAGAGAAGACACGCGTTTCTGCAAAAACACCTGTGTGTAACTAAGCCCGAGGTGAATTAAGGCCGCGCGGGTGATAACTTGATTTTGCAACGCGACCAGACATATGGGGATCTTTTCGCGAATCGATACGAGCTCGCGTACGAGAGAACAATCGAGGCGCGAGCAATCAGGGCGATATGCGCACTATCGTTGTAAACACGTCGCGCACAATTTCAAAGGGTTAATACAACTTCCAGCCTCTTCTCTCGTTTTCACCCCCGAGGAGATACCCTACCCGGGTACTTGCTTTATTCATTCTCCTCGCGTCGACGTCGCGGGCAACGTGCGTTTCTAAGTCATCGCGTCGACGAACGGCGTCGCATAAACGCTCGCGCACCGCGGAAGACGACGCGACGCGACGCGACGCAGCGACGACGGTTATCGCAACGCGCATCGCGCAACTGGTCGCGCTGCGCACGGGGGACGAACGAGCGGGTGGACGATGCGTATAACGTGCGTGCGTGTATACGATACATACGTCGGTGGTCGGTGTCGCGATCGGTCGCGCTCCTGGATAACGAAGATCCCGTTTCTGTGCGCGGCGCGACGACGATCGCGAGACTGTGGAGGCGCGGCGTAAAGTTGCTTCTTTATAGCGCGAATGTACGTGGCGGCTAGGAGAGCCACGCGCGCGTGTGTGTGACGTTCATGCCACGCGTTCGAAAAGCGCGCGAGAGAAGGGTGGAGTTGCGGCGGGGCGGGAGAGCGCGGGAGAGCGCGGACGAGCAAGAGGAAGAGGAAGAGGGAGAAAGAGAGAGAGAGATAGATAAATCGACGGGCAGCGCGTTGGGCGAAGCAAAAAATGATGCTGAATCCACGCGCGTGCGTGCGGATGCGCGCCGAGTATCCTCTCAATGATCGCCGTGGAGGAGAGCAGAGGAGATCGCGAGCGGAGGTCGCGCCTTTCTCTTTCGGTGTTCCAATAAGCGGCTTTTCGGGGGAGGGATACGCCATTATCATCTACTTCGCCCTTGCCAGTTGCCTCGCACTCGTGTTATCCGGTGTCATCCGGTGTCGCCCGGTAAAAACCGGCGGGAAGCGAAATTCCCGGCGCGAACCGGCGAAAAGGGATCGAGTGAATGACTTTCGCCACACGGACGGTTTTCGGACGTGGCGTTCGTCCGGTGGGGGTAGTTTCCCTCACGAATAGGGGGTAGAAGAGGAGAAGGAGAGGAAGAGGACGCGCGTCCCGCGCTCGCGCTCTATCTTCCTCCACCACCTCCGCGACTCGGCGGCGGTCGCCATGGCGAATTCATTGTCACCCCGGATTCTATCTGGGCGCCTCTATTTCCGTCTGACGTGCGCAACGAATCGGATGTCAGGAGGTACTGCCCACGCGACGCATGGGCAGGATCGATAAAACGCCTCCTCCTGAAATTCGGATAGAGCGTAGGGCGCCTTTTCGTACTTATCTCGAGCCTTCGTTTAAATCTCACAGCCACGTGCGGCAGAGAAAAAGAAATTCGCGCGACGTCTTCGGCGATATCACGTGCTCGAAAAGCGAAGCGTGTGTCGCGTTTTCCCTGGCTTCTCCCTTCGAGAAGCCTGCAGGCATCGTCGCCGAGTGAAATTCGGAGAGCTCGCAGCATCCGCGTTTTGGCGCGCGATCGAAGAGGGACGCCACCCCTCTCCCGTTGAAATGAACCCTTCCTCTCTCTTCCTTTTTTATCGATTTTCAGGACTCGGCGTCGCGCGCGCGAGAAAGGGAAAGAAAAGGAGGGAAAGAGACGGAGAATTTTGTCTTTATTTTTCAATGCGCCTTCTACTTTGTGGAGACGCGATACGAGAGATGAAACTCGTTGGTTTCGCTTTCGTCTCGGGCGTAACTCGCGCGATATCGCACGAGTATCTGTAACACGAGGAGAATTACCGTATCCGGCAGCCGCGAGACTACTTGGCTACACGCGACGCGACGCGACGTGACGCGACGACTCGTTGTTCCTGTTGCTCGCGGAATCGCGAGCCGCAATTCCGATAGCGCGGGGTAATTCGAGCTGGAGGCTGGAGCCCGCGCGAGTTCGAAAAGCGCGCGAACGACGGGGAATCGGACCTCTCTCCATCTCTCCTCTCTCTTTCTCTTCGACTCGTCGTGCCTTCGTAGGTGGAGCCAGCGACCGCTTCCTTGCCCTGATGGATCACTCTCACTCCGCTGTCTCAAGCTATATTTGTACCTCGAAGCGATATTACAACAACAGAGAGAACGAGAGAGAGAGAGAGGGGGGAGAGAGAATGAATTAACCTTGTATACGTAACTAATGAATTTTGTAATAGCTTAAGTAGCCAAAATTACCTTGATGATTTCGAATTAAATATAGTGTCGAAAAATATTCTTAAAGTTTCCTTAAAAATCATGTAAAACAGGAAAAAATTTGTCAAAAATTATTGAAAGAGAATATCAAAAGTAAATACTGCATGGTCTTTAGAAAGACCTCTTATGCATCGAAGGATCGAAGAAAGAAATAATGCTGCGATATTATGTTTAAATATCATCGTGCTGCATTATCAGGAATCGGAAATTTCACAATGTAAACAATTTATCACAATCTCTCATGTTGCTCAATATAAATCTATATACATATTTCACCGATTTGCGAAATAGAAATAATTGATCTTCATACTTGTTTGTAATTTCAGAAAAAACAATTTAACGCGTTGCAGTTGTAGGATTAATGAGAAAACTCTCGATGATAAAATAAAATATATTTATTTATTTGTTTAAATTCTGCAGAGTGCACATTAGTTTAGGGGTCGTCGTATTTGTTCAGTAGCTTTAAAAGAAAAAAGAAGACGTTTTCTTCTAATAACAGTAAAAAAAGTAGAAAAATCTCCGATATTTCAGTTCATAATAACGGAAATATCTAGTCGATATTAATCGACTAGTCGAACGTCATTTAAGTCCGACAAATTGGAAATTGATGCGTCCTCCGGTTCGCGATCCACGTTATACAAAACCTACTTCGATTATCCTCTCGGCGAGAGTATCGAACAGATCGAATTGCCCCATTCAGCCGAAACGCGCGCTTTCAGCCCTCCCCTCTCCCCCCTCTTCCGCTGCTGAGAATAAAGAATAACCTCGACTTTTTTTTTCTTTTTGAATGCGCGAGAACTATCCGAATGGAGGTCGCATATGAATAACATCGTACATTTGCCATTGTAATTTAGAGCGGCACGTGTTTCGTGAGGCGGACGCTCGTCACACGCACGGGCCGTGCCCGGCGATGATGGGGGAGGACGGGGCTAACGGGATTAAATCGGCAAGCGTCCGCCGCGGTGGCACGGAAGCTCGATTGAGAACCACTGGCGCGCGTGCGACGCAAACGCGCGGATCGGATGCGAGCGCGAGTCGCGCGACGCGAGCTAAGCGTTGCGTACATTATTGTACAATCGGCTGCGTCAATGATGCCCAACAATATCCTCGTTCTCTCTTTTTCTCTCCTCTAACATTATTTTTCCTTGCGGAATACTTCATAATCGTATTTCCTTTGCGCAATTAATCGTACGGTTCGATTGCCGTCTCTCGTTCGCGAAGAGTGAAATAAAAATTGGCGAGAAGCGCGTTGACCCCCTCGCGTCCCGGATATCGTTAACACAGCCGACTGTATGTACGTACTTGCGCACGCGCGTATATGAAAACTGCGCGTCCGTCCAGAACGAATATTCCCGGGGCCGCACGCAAATGCGTCCTTGTTGCGGATTAATTGCTGCGCGCGCGCGCGCGCGCGGTTGCATTAATTGCGTGCTCTCTTTTCCACGCTCCAACCTCTTTTGCCCTCTGCTTTCCCCCCGCGCGCGGACGCGAAACGTCGCCCAATTGCGAGCAATTTACTCGGTCGGCCGTGGGTCAATGCTAGATCCACTATGCCGCTGAGCCGCTGTCCGCTGTCGATGTCCGCGAACGGATTCCACTCGAATCGTCGTCGCCATCGAATATCCGTGACTGGAATTATTCGCGTACACCCGAGCGGAGATGAGACTGCTGGGCTCTCCTCGCATGCCAGGGTGATCTTAGGTACCGACAGGAAGTGACTTTGAATGACCAGTCGCTGGTCACTCGAATGACGATTCTAGGGTCACGAAAGTAAAATATAGCTTGTTTTCTTTTTCTTTTAGTAAACACAAGGAATACTCGTACAGAAATATTTACAGGCTCTTAAATTTTCGTTGTCCCTTAGGCCTTAGAACGCCAGAGACATTTTAGGCTTCAGTGAGTGAGTTTGAAGTATTCCGGATGTATTTTGAGATTTAGGGCTGCGGATGCCACGCAGCTCAGCCAACTGACGAGCTTATTCTTGCTGCAACATTTATAAAGTCCACGATAAACAAGAGAATTATTTAGAAGGTAAAGTTCCTTCGATTAGCTCTCCTTAAAGTAGCTTTTATTTTTAATTATTTATTTATAAAGTAGCTTTTCTTAGTTCTCCTGTTACTTGATGCCGTTTCTCACCTCTTCGACATGGTCCGCAGCAGCCCCTGCGACAGACACGGATGTAATTGCAGGAATGGCGTGCCGACGATAGGGTGAATCGCCTGCGATAATTCCGTGTAATTTAATTTGGAACCGTGGACCGTTTGAGCCTCATTTACGCTCACTGGGTTAATACCGGGGAAATCTAGAAAAAAAGAGACAAAATGAAAAAAAAAAAAACGCCCGTCAGATCCTCTCACGACAATTGCCGTGGTCCTTCCTCTCGCTGATGAATACGTAAAAGATAATGAGTGTTAATTAATGCAAACGACATGACGCATTTCCGCCCCGCGCCGAAATGCGTTATCGGGATTAATTAATACCGTCCGCGTATCTGCGCGAATATTGAAATAGTCGGGCACGTTTGCGTTTATAATCAATAAAACGATGCACGCGAGGCAGGGATATTGCACGAATGCACGGTGCCGACAACCGCAAATTTCAGGCTCTCTCTATCCGCCGTAACTTTCGAAATTTCGAAAAGGCACCCCATGCCGCGCCCTTTTGGAAAACAAGCTTTCGGTACCCTTTGTCCTTCCGTAACAGCCTCCTTTTTTTCTATGAGTCCCGTGGCGCGTGGAAAGATCTTTTTCAAATATATACTCGACTCGCAAGTATAGCCGTCGCTTTGGATTACCTGATTTCCATCCATTGAAGAAGAGTACTGGCACGCTGTAGCTAATAGACCACAGAACGTGATGTTCGATGATGAAAGGCGTTTCGCTCGTGGAGGCAGCCTCGTACGGGTCTTCCCGAAATTTCACGTGGAACTCCTCGTCATCGTCGTCGGTCGATCCGTACTTTCTCGTAGCCGGGTCGCTCGGGACGAAGCACTTGGCTCTCCTAACTAGATAAGCTTCTCCAGGAATATCCTAGCGCGCATATAAATTTGTTAGATGGGCGAGAAAATGAAGAAGACGTCAAATATCGCGCGGTATGCAATAAACATTATATCTGAATCGCTGGCTCGCGTTTAAGTGGCCATAACTTTGGACCACCCTCTCCAAAAAGCTCGTAAACATCACATTTTGAACATTTAAGTATTAATTTGTAAATTCTACTACTTAACATGCAAAATTTAAAAAAGTGCTCAATTTATTAAATTTTTTACAAGGTTTTGTATTTTTGTATACGTTTACAAATAAGCGGCACGCGAATGGATTGCATAATCGTGAGTTTCATCAACAATGTTTAATGAAATGATTCAATCTACATATTTTATACGCATTACGTCGGTTGGGCGTGTAATTCGCGCGAGTGAGCGACTCGACGGTACGCGGTGTGTATGTACCTTGTCCCCGCGAAGCTCCCATCCATCCGATATCTTGTCTGAAACAACAAGAAACCTCTCTGCATTCTCGAGGAATTCCTCCCATGTAACCGTGCCCGGCCCGTCCATCGGTACACGGGTCTAAACAACGAGAAATTTATTTTGTCAGATGTCAGATCTATCATTTATATGTGTAACGCACGGTAGCTACAACGGACTTTCAGCAATTATTGCATGCAACATTCTTGCTCTCTTTGGTTTCCGAGTTTCGAGTTTCGAGAACCACGGCACCTCGCGATTAATTCTCTACAGTTGCTGTCGGTTAACGCCGCCTCGCGCGATTATCTCTCGGTACCATGCATTGCTCGAACGGGTGAGGAAGAGGAAAGAGAAAGAGAGAGAGAGAGATATAGCCAGAAAGTGTGCATAACAGAATTATAGAAAATTTCGTTTAATTTTGCGTAGCGAGACGTCCAAGTTGCGATGTCGATCGCATGATAAAATTGAAAAAGGGGAAGCGGTTCACCCGAGAGAACAGCGTGCCTCCTCCCGCCCCCACCCTGCCCCCCACCCTATGCCGCTACCTTCTCGCCAAACTCTCTATCGCGTCAATTGTCGACTATTTCGCGTCGGACATGTCCGTTGATGTTCGGGTGCTATCGGGCCTCTCGCTTCTCACCCCCCCTGTCCGGCACCCCCGTGTCGTCCCCTCCCACCCTCCTGCGACCTCCTCACCCGCTTCCAGGGACTGTCGACATACGCACGCCGATAGTAAGTACTCGATGGTGTGCGCACATCGGTGTGTTATGGCCCCGTGTGTGTGGGTGTGTGGATGTGTGTGTTTGTGTGTGCGTGCGTCGGTCGCGGTCCAATCGGACGCGGAGTTGCAGCCAGTGTCGTACCGCGAGCGGGCGCGAGAGCTGGAGTTTTGCCCTTTTCCGCCCCCCCCCCCCTTCCAGCCCCTATCGCTGGGAGTCCTTTTTGGGACAGCTTCGTCCTTTATTCGACAATGTACCGTCGGCGTGTCGTCGCGCGGATAGAATTTCTCGCTTGTTTTACGCCTGCGCCTTTATCGCAAATTCGAAGTATCGACCTATCCCAATATCGCGCAGTACGTTTTTTTTTTAAACAACAACGAGATATTCCATACGAGAAGCTGCGCAGCGATATGTCGCTCGTGGCGTTTTATTGACACGACGATGACGATTCGCAACGCAAGGATTCCTCCGCGAGAAATACTTATCCCGGCGCGCGGAAAACGTCCGCTCCGCCAATCCGCTCGACGAGATAACATGCTTTACCCTACACGTCGTTTTCTTACCGTTAATAACACGAGAGAGACTAATAACGCGATCCTGGCAAGAGACAAAATATTATTAACTTATTAATTGATTCAGAAGTATTGTAAAAATATAATGATAATAAAAGCTGTTGCATAAAGCTAGCATAATCAACATATCACAAGCGCGCCAAACGAAGGAATATCTATAAATGTGAGAAAGAGCGATTAGTTTCCACGAGCTCGACTGGCTAACGATATTTCCCACTAATTTATTTATAAATATAATAATTTTAGGCGATTTCGGCGTCATTTGTTTGCAATAAAATATCATAGAATTCGAAACCCAGTGAAAGTTTGGCTGACCACTGTTATTTTGCCCTTTCAATTGCAGTTTAGGTATCGGCGATTCTCGGTTCGCTTTGGTTAGACAAAAGTATAGAAATGAATAGAATGCTATTTGTCCTAGAAAACTTTCTCTCTGTACCAAGAATGCCACCAAATAAATTTTAAACAAAGAATATCCTTGAAGGTAAACTGAAGATTTCTCAGATTTTAACTGCAGTAGAAAGTAAAGCGATTAGCCTTTCGCTGGAGTCCACCTTTTAAAATAATACAGACTTATTGTTAAACGAACGTCAATATAGATACGCTTGTATTTTCTCTCCGATATTCTAAAGTTGTGTGGCATCGAATTCGATCCTCCGCGCGTAAGTAAATGACTTGTTTTCGATGAATCTCCGTGAGAATGTGATAGCAATCAGAGTGAACGAGAGCTCGTACAACTCGCACAAAAGAAAAAAACCGTCAAGGCGATCTTGAGTAAACAATTCTTTCGAGTTACGATCCATATTCCATATGCGAAACATTTGTTCGTATCGACGATAAGAAAATCATGTAATCCAAAGGAAGGCAGGGCTCCGCTCGCCCCCGTAGTTTCTCGAGCCCCCCGTACGGCACTGGCATAACAAACGGCGATGCGCGCGCACCGTTTCCCGGCCGGTGCGAGGAACGAGGACGACGCGACGATAGCTGACGGTACACCGTGCAGCAAGAGACGAAGCGAGAGAGGAATGGCGTGAGGGGAGACGCGAGCGAGTGAGACAGAGCGTAACGGAGGATAGAATATAGATAGGTAGAGCGGGGCGGAGATGAGAGGGGAGGGGTACTACACCGCCGACTCATCTGCGTGGAGTCGTGCAGCGCGTGCGAAATCTACGAGTCACAATTCCGAACTTGCTCGTGTTTACACGACAGTAAGTTCAGTCCGCTCCCACTCTTCACCACTCTTCACGCTCCGTCCCTCGCTTCATCCCGACGTCGCTCTCTCTCCCGCCCTGTCTGGCACTGGCACTGTGCACTGTGCCGTCTCTCTGTCAAGCGCGCGTTACGTGCAACGCGTACGTGTTCGTGTCCGTGCGTGTACCTCGCGCGCGTGAGTGCGTGTGAAGTTTACGTGTACGTGCGCGCGCACGGAGCACGTATGCGTTATGTACATCGTGCGGCCGCAGTGATACACCGTTCCCGTGTTGCGAGACGCCTGCGATCTGAGCGCGCGCGACAAAGCGAGATTCGCCGAGGCCGAGAGCCGCATCCGGCGGCGGCAACAACGACGAAGACCACGAAGACGGCGACCGGGGGTCCTCGTCCTCGATACGATCCCGGTTGCGATGCGCGGTACGCAGCGGCGAGTCAGGGCGACGGCAGCGAGTGAGCGTACGGACACGGAGTGAAGTGTGCGACGGTGAAGTGAACGGACGACGAGCGACGGCGACGGTGACGTCGGCCGACGAGTGAGCGGGGTGTGTGAAGTTTACGGGATCGTGATCGAAGACAATAGGACACGCGCGAGCGGTAAACGCGAGACACGATATACCAAAAAGACGGCGAGGTTGCGAGAAGGAGGTGCGGAGGAACGATGAGGACTTCGACGGCGGCGACGATAACGACAGTGGTGGCGACGGCGACGACAAGGCGCCCCCAGCGACGCACCTGAACCGCTGACGATTACGGCAACGGCAACGACGACGACGACGACGGCAACGGCAGCGACGTCGTGATGCGTCGCACCGTGTCGCTCCAGTACCGCGCAGCAGCAGGCACCTCGCTCCAGTTGTGACGCGACGTGTTCGTGACGTGACGCGACGAAAGCGGGACGGAGAAGACCTCGCTTCTTGTCAGTGCGCGAGTGAACGAGCGAGCGAGACGGAGAGGTAGCGAGGAAGAGTGAGAAGGACAGAAAGAGAAAAGAGAGAGAGAAACGGAAACACCTCTCGCGACTCCTTTCTGCGTGTAGCGAGAGACGAAGACTAGTGAGTGACAGAGAAAGAGAGATAGAGACAAAGAGAGACAGACGTGGACTGAAAGAGTGGCGCGCGCGCCGGAGAGTGTGTTTTTGTGCGTGCACCTTTTCCTCGGGTCGCGTTTCGTTTGACAAACGTCGCACGTCGTCGACGTAAGCACGGCTGAGCGTGAGCGATTCACGTTCGCCGTTCGCTCCCGTGCGAGCGAGACAGACGCCGCGTTACACGTACATACACGCGCGGGGTACGCGCGTAGCGTAGCGTACGCGCGCGCGCGCGTGCGAGCGAGTCCCCGATCTCCCGTTCTTTTCACCGCTCGGCCGTCCAGCGGCGCACGAAGGAACGGCGGCGCACTTGTGTTTACGCTTGAAGCATTGACCGGCCACCACGACGACCATGTACTCCAAGGGAAAAGGGTCGTCGGTGCCGTCGGACTCTCAGGCGAGAGAAAAGTACGTATCGCATTGCTAGCGAGACTGAGAAAGAGAGAGCGAGAGAGAGAGAGAGAGAGAGTGTGAGAGAGAAAGAGAAGGTGGGGGGAAAAAATAAAG
The DNA here is from genome assembly GCA_035220615.1 of Leptothorax acervorum. NCBI lineage: Eukaryota > Metazoa > Arthropoda > Insecta > Hymenoptera > Formicidae > Leptothorax > Leptothorax acervorum. The sequence continues at coordinate 209,340 of JASTWQ010000030.1, read as the reverse complement.
ATAATTGGCGTTCCGTCGTGAAAATTCCGACCGGCCATTGATCGCTCGGTATAACTCCATTTTTCTCGGGCATCCTCCTGACTCCGCGTCCCGCGCGCCCCCAGCCCCCGCTGGTGCTCCGTCCGCGCGGGCTCTTCCCCTCCCTCCTCACCTCCTCATCTCCTCCCCCCCCCCTCTACGCTCTCCCACCACCCCCTTCGCCGTTGCCGGTTCTTTTTGCTCGGAGCCGTGCATCGCGCGTATATCGCGACCGGAGAACCCGGTTCGTCGGGTTAATCCAGTTTACCTACCGATGGCCGATGAGCCATTCGTTTGTCTTCCCTCTCTCGCTCTCCTCTTTGTACGTTTCTCGTTTCGTACGTATATGTACGCGACGATGCTCCCTTTCCTCCCCCTCCGTCCGCCGCCGCGTCCCCTTCTTTCTCCTCTCCTCCCCCCGCGAGATCGATTCGAGACTTGATGTGCGAAAGGCTCGATCGCCGACACGCGCCATCGCGAGGAGAAAACTCGCGAGGTGAAAAATTCGCGAGGATTCGCGAATCCCAGGACGCGCTTTCGACTTAGGTCGTTTGATTTCAAATAACGCGAAACGAGCGCGGGCGACGATATTCAGTATGGCAGGAAAATTAATCGCGATGTATTAGAAAGTTATAATAACTAATTAGCGAGGGACCCCGATCGATGCTACTTGCTTTAATTTAATTCAAAATTGTCCGAAGTTGTCGGCGTATCAATCTCTTTCGTCTATCTATGCCCTATGCCCCCTATGGCATTGCATTCGGCGATATCTCAAGTTGTCGCATTCGAGTTTTTAAACTTTCTCGCGCTCGCATTATCTTCTCGCGTCTTCTTCCTTCAAACGTCGCGGATTTACGCCCGTCTCGCGTCAGGCCAGTCAGGTGCGGCAAACGAAACTTGAATGAGCAAACTTTACGTTTTAGTTGCGAAATGGGGTCGGGGGTGGTCGTTACTGGAATTAGCCGGTCATAACTCTCCGACGCGACTGATTATCATAACGCAATTAACTCCAATCCGTTCGATATCTCAACCCTTTTCAGATTGTAGCCCAAATTGAAATGCGGATCGAGAATTGTGATTCAATCGATCGATCGATCGATCCGCTCGGGACGCGGAGGAGAGAGCCCGGCGCTCCGGAAAAACGAGGATGAAAAAAAGCGAGATTGACTCAGCCGGGGGAAGATTGTCCAGCCGGGACTCGCGCGTAACCCGCTTTCTCGCGAGAGGCGATTGATCCGCGCGAGCTCAGCGAGCTGTCAGTCAGCGAAAAGCCGCGCGTCCGCGCTCCGCTCCGATTCGCGGGTTCAGCGGGTTTCCGATTCCCGCGCGCCATGTTTGTATCGCCCGGCGAGGCCGGCTCTTCCCTCGGCTCGCTTCGCGATGCACCCAGCCAGCCGCGCGTTTGCTACCTCGCGCGGGGAAAGTCGGCGTTAACTTCGCGTTTAACATCACGACGGAATCCGTGAGGAAACGCCATTGTCGAGGCGGCTTCGAGTTAAGTACGGGCTTTCTAAAAAAAAAAAATAGAGAGAAAGACGGATACCGATCCCTCGTTTGCGTAACCCGCCCGCCTCTTTGCGTTCCTCGTCTCGCTATCTTGAAGTTCGTTCTTATTTTACCGAAATTGTCTCCTTAATTTCGAATGGCTAATGGCTAATGATTTTTCCAGATTGGCGCTTTACGTGTATGAGTACTTGTTACATGTAGGAGCACAAAAAGCAGCACAAACGTTCCTGTCAGAGGTATAATAATTCTCCTGATCTTTGTAAATTTTTTATATTTGTATTATTACATAATAATACTGTTTAACTACAATACGGTCTGCTCTGCTTGTTTAGATTCGATGGGAGAAGAATATCACACTGGGAGAGCCGCCTGGGTTTTTGCACTCATGGTGGTGGTAAGTATGCTACGTTACCGTTAAAGAAAATATCAAAAGGATGTTTCAGTGTAAAATAATAAATAATTATTATGAAATTTCTTTTTAGTGTCTTTTGGGATCTGTACTGCGCAGCGCCTGAAAGGAGAGATTCTTGTGAACACAGCAGTGAGGCCAAAGCGTTTCACGACTATGTAATTATATTAATAGTTATACTCTTTTTTGTAACTTGCATAAAATTATATTGACTTAATATCGAAGCAACAGTTTTAATATTAAATATAATAGGTAGCGTTCTGCATATTACGATACTTATGGCACGTGTTCTGTTATTAGGGATTCGTGAATAGTGCTTACAACGTCAACGGCATTGCACACGTAAGTTGAAAGATTTATATCAAACTTATTAATACATCATTACAAACATACGTATTTTAACTTTTTATTTTAATATATATTTGTTTAACACACAACACATGTTGATAATTATAAAGAATCAATGTAATTTAATATACTTTTTTAACCAGACATCTTTTTTTCGCAAAGAAGTTTAGAGACTAACTAAGTAAGACCACAAAATATTTTCAGAATGCTGGACCAGCCCCATCTCCAATTGGTCAAATGCCACCAAACGATGGAATGCCTGGTGGTCCCATGCCTCCTGCTTTCTTCCCAGTGAGTTTTTATTTGATAAAAAAATATGTCTTAACATTATTTGTTTTGATCTTTACTTACAGAATACGTAAAGTGAAAAATTATTATTTGGTTATCTATAAATCGGTTGTCACAAAATTGCATTTTAATTGCATTTTGCTTCTTACATCTATTAAAATATACTTATATACTTTGATGATTTTAATGAATTAAATATTAAAAGGTTTATCCACTTCTATTTATTCACTTGTTATAATGATTGCATTTTTTCTGAGATAGTTTCAAGTAGGTTTTGCAATAAAAATTATTAGATATTTTGAAAAGAAGATATTAACGTTTTAAACAAAATTTAAGGTAATTTCCTATATTAATCTAATGCGTATATTTTTACACATTAAATATATGTGTATGTGTGTGTGTGTGTGTGTGTGTCACACACACACAGTGTATCTGTTATCATTGTTATGCATAGTACTTGTTCAAATTTTACACTTGATTCAAAGCATAATAAGCTATTTTTAAATAAAGATTGTAACCTTTAATGATAGATCAAAAGAAAATAATTTTAATTTATTTAATAGATCAAGAGGAAATAGATAATACTTAAATAAATAATTTGTTAATATTTAACTTATATTATTGTTTAAATATACAATTGTACACAAATAGTAAGTTACATGAATAAGTGACAGAACCGATCTTTGGGAAATTTTTTTCTTTTTTTTTTGTTCAAAAAACGAGTTATATGTTACACATTTTTACATGAGAGATGCATAGTTATTTAACTAAGCATATTTGTATATCCCTATATATAATTGATTAATATATACACATACACACATACACACACACACACACTAGCCGTAGTCGTGATCAACTTGTTTTGAAACAAGTGTACATTCAAAAGACGTTCTTATGTCATGCTTGTCTATACTGTATATATGTACTTACTTTCTCTCTGCTCTCTATCTAATACTTGTATGTGCGTTCTTGTACCATTTTCATTGTTTCATCTTCTTGGCGCATAAAGCAAATCTAGAAACTCTATGAAGAACAGGATTAAGTATATAGATGTTAGAAGACATTTAGAGCACAATATTGTGATACAGTAAGCATATCATGAGGAGTATATTACTTTGTGCTGGTCATGCTACAATAGTATGAAACTCTATTACAGTTATAGACATTATTGTTTTATTCATGTTATGCAAACGTTTGTTTGCAAAATACAAATTTTAACATATTTCTGGATTACATAGCCAGCCAAAGTTATACTCTTTAGAATGTATGGGACTACTAACATGGAAGCCTGCTTAGAATGTAGTCTAGTTTTTTCACAAATGGTCCATAACTTTTTTACATTATTTAACAAATATTAATTTTATGGATATTAATTATGTATTATATGATTAATTATATATAATTTATAAAAAAATTAGAGATTTATGATTTTAGAATATATGAGATATGAAATTTTTCATCTGTTCTGTATTTGATTAATATTTTATTTGTTTTATATATATATATATATATATATATATATATATATATATATATAATACTGATATAATACAATATCTTAATAATTATATATCTTATATAATTGATAACGTTTGTGTCAACTATTTATTACATATAAGAAAGATAAAAATAATCTAAAAATATAAAATACATGTGTGGAAACAAGAAAATGAAGAAAAATTATGCATCTATTGCTTGTCAAAGTAGTCGTCCCCTACTAGATTAGACAAAGATAATGCTACACAATATATAAGCGATTCAGTTTGTTTCTAGATCTCTCTTCATCCATAGGTATCCTGTAATGCTTAGGAGTCATCATATCTTTCCAACGAAGTTGTTTTATACGTTCTATAACGCTGTACTGTTTATAATTAATTGGCATCTTTTCATACTCTTGTATGTCTCGTTTCACAGTTTAATGTTAAATGCGATTTTGCATACAGGTTGTAATTATGAAAAGAAAGTGCACAATGACAGACACTGAAACGTCATTAGAACAATTTTTCCTAATTACAACTTTCTTTCGGATAACTTAAGATGCTGAGACCGATCATAGTATTAACACAATCATCCCCGAAGCCTTCTAGTCTAGCTGTTGCCTGGATCGCAGTGTTGCTACATGTCTGTCGTTTGCGTTGCTTGTTGCAGAACAACTCGACAATGCGACCATCTCCGCCCACACACCCCTCATCACAGCCATCCCCCCAGCACCCCCAGCCACCCCCGCCCCCACACTCGCAGATGATGTCCACCCAGGTAAGCCTCATTCAACACATACACTCTCACTCATGAAGAATCACTTGTTCCGCTGTGTCATCGCACCATATCATGGTATAACCGAAATTCATAATCATATCGTTACAATCGCTATAATTGTTTTTCTTCGTGATGTCCTTCATGACTTTGTCTTTATACAGATGTTCTTCATGACTTTGTCTTTACATCGTACAGGGTTTATCAAAAAAGTTCTGCGATATAGTTTAGAATATTATATTATACGATAAATGAATCTCATCTGCAGTTTGCGCTTAGGAACGTTGTGTAATGATATAACCAACTAATGTGCTGCGATGAACTTGAAATGCATATTTTATGGCCTATTATCATCTCACGGATTGCTTATTGTGGCTGCCTGATATTTATACTATATCTAGTCAATTTTGTGTATAGTAATCATGATTGACACTTTATTGATACTTAATTTATACCTTCAAATTATGACTGAGATTAATACATTTCGTTATATGATCAATTTGATGAATGTTCACTTTCTGTTACAGTTTATGGGCCCCAGATATCCAGCAGGACCACGACCTGGAGTACGTATGCCACAAATGGCAAATGACTTTAACGGAGTAAGTATGAGAACTTAATTCATACATTACGATTAGCGTTTGGATAGATTTTTATTAATATCTGAAAATATCTTGTTTAAATAATATTTTAATGTATACGAGTTGTAGATGTTATTATAAAGTTGTTATTTTTTTCACAGCCACCAGGACAACCAATGATGCCAAATAGTATGGATCCTACCAGGCAAGGTAAGAGATCATTTATATGCCAGTGTTATATTATTTTTTTCTGGCATTGACGAGAGTTGCGAGAGAAGAATGGCATAGACGCATGCGTACCAAAAACCACACAGCAATAAACGAATAAGTAATATTTTAAATTGGATTGGATTGCTGTGATGTGGAGTGGATTGGTTTTTGAATTGTCTAGTTACAAGCAGTGGTGTAGTTTGCGTTCGATTGTTACTGCTAGATATTCAGTCTTGTGTACTTAGTATGTAAGTATGTATTTCAATGGTTCTCTTTATCAAATATTTTATTTGATATGCTTTTTTTAATTTTTTTTTATAAGTAATTCATGTCGTTACATATGTATTTTTCAGGATATTCTATTACCTTACAGATTAGATTTAAAAAAATGCAGTTTAAGATATTGTGTTCTTAAAGTATTATGAATTAATGAATATTTGAAGTATGAAAATATTACAAAATCTTTATGTAATAGATAAATAGCTTGACTCTCGATACATTTATAAGATTTAATTAAACACTTAGCTGTCAACATGATTTATTCCAGTATTCAAGAATATAACTTCCAAATAATTCTTTAATAAGTTGCGCAGCTATTAAATTCAGAAATAATTTTATTTCTGCTATACCACTGCAAAATAACTAGGCTTTACCACCATGAACCCGACCTTACCTACCTGCCGTACTAATGTGTGCTCTTGTGTTCCTCAGGCGAAGCTGGAGAATTTGTAGGGTGGCAAGGTAGGAAGCAACCCAAATCACACTCACATGACTTAGTCAAGCCTAACTTTTATTTTTTTCTCCTCCTTGCCTTTAATTTTTTTATTTGCATTTTTATAAAGTTAATTGCACTGGCTTTGCTCTTTTGCAAAATGATTTGCTCATCCGAACTAGCATCCAGCATGACAATCGCAATTGAGTATATTAGACGTGTATTTAGTTATATATGTAACAAATAATACCTACTTTTACATAGTTTACAAGAAATACCTTTGGCACAATATACAATAACTTTATAATACTTTGTTTCACGTTTAAGAAATATCTCTGCTAAATGTATGTGTGCAAAATATTACTTTGGAATTAAAACTATTCATGTACATGTCTACATTAATTGTATATGTACGATATATATAAATGAATCATTTTCACGAAATTTTTTTGAAAAAATAGGTATTTTTAAATTAACAAAAAAATATCTATATCTGTTAGTATATTATAACAAGCTACATTTAATATTAATTAAAATTTTTTGCGCATTATGAGATCATGCTACATGCAGATGGAAAAGATAGGCTGATCATGTTTGTGTTTAACAAATATATTTTTAGAACATTAATTATCATGTTACGTTGTGTCCTTACGAAATAATATTTAATTATGATCTATAGGTATTATCACACAATATGCTATCGCATAAAGCAAGAAGCTTTTATCTGGAATTAGATCTTTTAGGAATATTTAATAACAGTTGACGAAAATTATTTTTATCTTTTTTATATTTGAATGTATACTTAATTTAAGTAATAATTGTTCGCAATTTAGTATCATGTTGTTTCTATCTTTAGCATGAGCTTTTCACTATGTTAATTTGTGTGGTGACAGTTGCTTGACCGGCATGTCATCCACCGGCTTCACCTCGAACTCGACTTTGACAAAGCATGACTCTCAATTTTCGGCACTTTGAGCCCGCACTTAATGTTATATCGCACATGGAGCGCAATCTTATACACAAGTTACTTTATCTTAGTGTTTACAAATCCACGATTTTTATTGTTTAGTCCACAAAGTCGTAATTAGCAGTTAGTATTAACATAGAACTAGAACAAACGATAACAGTCCCGTATTTAACGATCGAATTTACCAAACTCTACTTTCTACCATAGGTCCGCCAGGAATGAACCCGATGAACCCGAGAATGAATCCTCCGCGAGGACCAGGGATGGGACCTATGGGTCCTGGAAGTTACGGTCCAGGCATGAGAGGTCCACCGCCTAATAGTACTTTGGGCCCAGGTGGGCCAGGAGGTCCTGGAATGCCACCAATGAGTATGGCCGCTCCAGGTGGTAGACAACAGTGGCAACCCAACACATCTACGGTATGGATAAATATACACATCAACCTTTATCTCTCAATTTTCTAATAATCCTATTTTAATATAATACAAATACAAGTATCTAACATCTCTTTGTGATGCAGCCAATGAATTATTCGTCGTCATCGCCGGGCAACTACGGAGGACCGCCTGGATCAACGGGTCCGCCAGGACCCGGTACACCTATTATGCCTAGCCCACAGGATAGCAGCAATAGCGGAGGAGAAAATATGTATACCATGATGAAGCCTGTACCTGGGGGAAATATGCCGGGTGTAAGTTTTTAAATAATAATGTAGCTATTTATTATATATTTTCTGTTACGTTCAATTATTCTCGTCTAACAAGCTTATAGTTTGACTGCAAATTTCTTTATAAATCGCAAACAAGTGATTAATCCATAAGTTCAAAGCATTTACGCATATTATGTGCAAGCGAGACGATACATAGGTATTATAAATACATTTTAGGATTTTCCAATGAGTGGTGGACCTGAAGGCGGCCCAATGGGACCCATGGGTCCTAATACAATGGGTCCGGTTCTAAATGGTGACGGTCTCGACGGGATGAAGAACAGTCCAGCGAACGGTGGTCCTGGAACACCACGGGAAGATAGCGGCAGCGGAATGGAGTATAATCTGAGTGCATTCGCTCCTGGAGAGAATGTAAGTATGCACAGGTTGTTTAACAACTTTTTCTAATGGTCACTCGACGTGTTGTTGTGGATTTGTATGTCATCGTTTTATCCGGCAAATTACCTCTTTTATTTTTATCGCCTTTATATATTAATAATCAAATTTTAAAAAATTTACTTTAAATTATCTTTTTATATTATCATTTTGTGGCATACGGATCCATATTACAACTTATAGCCCTTCTAATCATCTCAATTAACAGCCACAAGCGCTTCTATCAGTACGGCGGATGTTCACGTATTTTGCTAAAGTAATATGGGTTCAGTCTCGTTCAAGGGATTTATCCTTAGCCTCGCTCCAACAGGCTTGTTAATGCTTTCTTACAGAGTATCATTTATCCCTATAAATATCTCGGAAGGTGTTCTGTTTAATCACGCGTCACATGGTATTTTGGTAAATTTAATCAGCGTCATTTGGTCGCATCTAATATTTGTCATAACCGTATTCGCTGAAATTGCGGCTAACTACTATCACACTAACAATACGTCTAACGATGCAGTTATGAAGCGGGCAGAAAGATAACGGGACCTGATATCACATGTTAATAATTATAACATATGACTTATTTTGTATATGTATAAATTTAGATAATCATCGAATGCAAAAATTGCAAAAGAGATTAATATAATTGTATAAGACGTACTTCCGTTTAATATAATCTTACGTTTAATCAAGTTATACATTTAATTTATTCAGAAGAATTTTGTTTTATTATTTATATCGATTTTATAAAAAATTATTTATACATATTTATATAAGTGTCTCCTCTTCTTTCTGCGTGTTTTATAAGGTAAAATATCAAATTACTTTCGTGCGACAAGTAATCGAACTTTTGATTCAATCGCGTACACGATTTTACATGCTAATCTTATATGTTATAAGGAGATTATCAGTAGGATATGACAAGGAACAGTCACGACGCTTTCGTCTTCGATTTTGTTGAAACTTTAGCGATTTGTCCGATAATTGAAAATTTTTGTGTAAAAGAAAATTTGCGCTTGAGACCGGAATCGATGTCTATGTCTAAAATAATATTTGTAAATTTATTAAAACATTTTTTTTTAGAAATTATTATCTATAATAGTAGAGCTCTTATATATATCAAATTTTATACACGTAATTTATATTATTATTCTCAAATTGACGCTCTAATTTAAAAAATTCTTTTTAAACATTGTTTTTATTGTACACACAACACATGTGATTTCATCTTTTAAACGGAAATTTTTATAGTAACACAAAGAAATATATATTTTTAATCTTCAGTTATCTTGCATAATCCGCAAAGTTTTGTTATAATCCGGAAGTGACGGCGTCGCGGACGTTCCTTGCGAGCCTTGCGAAAAGAGTTATCAGTAATCACGTACGTGCACCTTCTCTGTATTCTCGACAGTTTTTTTAAAAAATCAAGTCGCCTTGGAGCCAGCCCCGAGTTCGTAGATGCCGTAGACTCCGCACGTGGTGTGCTGGTTATATACATGTAATGCGGAAAAGCATCGTACGCAGATTCGCTGCGTATTCACGTGTTCCATGGTGCGTTCCGGCTAGTTTCGCTATAGTCCGGCATATGTAGTTTCGCCAGTGGTTCAAGCTCGTAGCAAGCCAGAGCGAAAAAGAAAAGTAATGATACTCGTGTCAAACGCAGCGTAACGTGCGGCCGTTATCGATTGCTCCTGCTCGATTAGGATTAGCACTTAAGCGCTCATTAATTGAAATGCTATCACTAAATGGCGCAGATACTTGAACAACGATTATTCTTACACGCGCACCTCGCCGTGTATAGGAATACGATATGTATGCTTTCTCTAAATACTCAAAAGGTTGCAAGACTAGATATATTCATTTTTTTTAATTCTTTTTTTACTTTACTATGATTATACCAGGGATTGAAAACGGTATAAAAAATATTGGATACCTGCTTGTATATTTGTGTTTTATAATTAAAATATATATTTAAAATATATATTAAATAACATATTATATAATATAATATATGATAACCAAAATAAAAATTAATTAATATAAATAATATCGTTCTACTTTTTGGTATTATAACGATATTATTACTATGTTATTTAAAGAATATTGCTAATACATAAATATTTAATTGATACTTTTACTTTTTTCTTCTATAACGCAAAGATTCTTCGCTGTTTTGGTTATGTACCGCGTTTGATGTAGAATGATATAATTAAAGATATTTATCATTTTATAAGAATGAGTGTATACAACTATATACATGGTACCGGAATACTTGCTAGTAAAATTATTTCGCTCTTCAGTCCCTGGATTATACCTATATTTTACTACGGAAGTTAGTTTATATTTACTTAAGATTTGTCAGATTATTTTCTATTATTTATATTTATTTGACAATATATTATACATAGGTCGTAAGTAAAGGTGCCTGAAAAATCACGTGAAGATTGTTACATAAGACACGAAAGTACATACATATACACACTCGTACACATACACACGATAGGATATACGTATATAACTATCCGCTACTGTGATTACTGATCGCATACTTATTAATCGATTTTTACGCCTTTGTTCTCCTTTTTTAATTTCGTTTTGACACACCATTCTGAGTTGTACTAATGTTTGACCTGTTCTTTATTGCATTATAAAGTTAGCGATATGAACTGTAAACGATTTTACGGCAGGTGAGGATCTCCCCGAGAGGGGGTATCCCGCGCGGTATCTTTACACTCACGTGAATCTTTAGCAGTTTCAACTTTCACACATCATGCAATAACGATCCCGAGACTCTAATAAGGTGAACAGTCTAGCTCGAACAAGCTCGGACCGGATCCCTCTAACTATTTGCTCACAGTCTGTTCCCGATACTGGGAACAGGCGTTCTGTCCTTTTTGCAGCCGCCATTAACATTGCGAATGGAAATTGATATATTGTACGTACGTCTCAGTTAGGAGATACACGCGATTACCGTTTCTTGCTCGCGAAGCAAAGTCGACACGAACGCGTAAAAGACGATCAACGGATTAACAGTGATTTTTGTGAGGGAAGCTCGCGCGTTACTGTAAAGGACTCCGATAGTTAGTACGAATTCTAAATCGGAATGTCCAAATTTTCGGGATGATTAGATTAATCTACCGCGAAGTCGCGTCGTGCTTCTAATCGCTCTCATGGAGTCCGCGAATATTGACCGTGCGGTAATATAAATGAGTTAAATTAATTAGAGTCGTTCCTATTTAAATCCGTGCGGAATCAGTCAACGCGCGTTTCGTGACCCGCTAGTGCTTAGTTTCGCCGTAGTTTCTCGTGCAAAGTATATAAAGCTCGCTCACTTGCTCAATTTTTAGCGTCACCGTCGTAGGACGAAAGGTGGAATCTCTTTTGAAAGCAAAACTCTTAGTCTACATACTCTTAATTGTTGCGCTTTGGTGCGACTCGAACAACGATTCATGTAAATCGATCGTAGCTTTCACCTTCGACACCGGTAGCCGATTGACATTGTACAATGGTAGAGGCGGATCTCTCAGCGAAGTAGTTCGACAGCTCGAGATTACGCGATATTGCGAGGCGAATGGTTTATTACAGGTAGCTTAAACGAAGTACTTGAGAGAGACAGAGAGGTATATAAGAGAAATATATATATTATATATATGCACAATTATATATATAATATATATACATATATATAATATATATATATATATATATATATATGCAAACGTTAATATTTTTGTATGAATATAAGATACGTAGACATGCGAGTACTGAACCTTTTAGAGAGCGAATATAGATAGAGAAACGGAAGATAAAATGCGATGAGGTGAGAAGCGAGAGATTTCCCGGAATCCATCCGTCCGCATTGATTATAGGTCAGTACTGGACTATACTGTGCTGCTATTAGTTATGTTTAAATTAACTTATAGAGCCGAGACATCGATGGAATTTTATGTATAAAAAAGAGAAAGTAAAAGAAATACACGGAGAGAATGCGGGTGAGAGGGAGAGAGAGGGAGAGAGAGAAAAGAGGAGCGAATGTGCGTATGCGCAAGTGCATGCTCTGGGACAAAACGGCAAGACGCTGCAAGTTTTTTAAATTTATTTATTGTCCCGTTGTGAAAGCTCGTTTTTTTCTTTACAAAAGCCTTGCTGCGAACTTGGGCGTTCTTTTAACGCTTCTCATTTCGGTTTGGGATCGTGAATTAACAGATTGATTCTTTATGAAAACATGGTGTTTTGCTTCACACCATTTATACATATATTGTCGCAAAATGTGCGTGAGTACATAGCACAGGTAATAAATGAGCTGATAAACATCGCGAGGATAAAAAAATCACGAATTTATTAATTATTTGATAAAGTTGCGACCGTGAATAGTCGCGCGAACGACATGGTGGCGGGTTTATCTTGTAATTAAAGCTTGTCACTTGAACTAATCGGAATTGTTTGCCCGCCTGTCACGAGAGATATTGCAGGATAGCCTTCGCAGAGCGCACAGCTTGCCGATATCCCGGATATTCTTGCTGTCTTGCCGTTAAGCCCATACGTCAAACGGAGAAAAGAAAGTACACGCGCGCTTGTGGAATCGCATAATCTTTTCTTTTTAATGCGAGGACGTACAACACGAGTCAATGAGTGAAGGAAAAGCTCGGCTAAGCGGCGCATTGAGGGTACGAAGCTCGAACGCAAACTCGTATGACGAATCGAAATTGTCGGTATTGCGACACTGATTTCTACATTTTTTCGTTTCTTTTTTCCGAACGGGAGAAACGTTGACCTCCGGCGACGTTGTGCCTCGTTTATCAACGAAACAATAAATTTAAAGACTCGCGAAACGGGCGCGGTTTGGTACCCTTAATGCCAATTTACTTGATATACTCCTCGTTGTAAGCCGAATCTATCGCTGAATGATAACATAATTAATATATGCCTATAAGCCAGGCGAGATCGAGACAATAAATGTAATCCTGTTACACTGAGATTATTGCGTTTTTCTTTTTTATTTACGATTCAATCCGAGGGGTGCTGGCTATCATCGTATTTATATATAACTATCCGTCTCCGTGTATTTGCACTTGTGCTAATCACACAACACACATCACTTGTGTTTCACTCGTCGCTTTGTTTGTTCCATCCGTCCGATTAGCGCGATCAGTGTCTCTACTCTTAACGTAAATCGCTGATCTTGTGCCAACACACAGATCGCTGTTTCCTCGACACTGATCTCCGCTAAATCGAACGTTGCACTCACTATCGCTGGCGGCTGTGGAACACATTGTCATGATCGATGTTGCACTCTCATTGAACGTTTCTCGAGTTTCTTCTCGTATTCACGTTGCATATATGAAATACATAAAACCGGACTAGAGCAGAACAGATAGCTGTATATAGTACTAGCCTGTACTGACCTGTAGCACATGGATGCGTCAGCGCAAAGCGTATCGATGGATTGCGAGATAGAGACACGGAAAAAAAAAATAATGCGGAGACAAAAATTCCGAAAGGGCGGAAGAGTCTCCCGTTAAAAAGGGGGAAAAACATAAGTGTGTGAAGGACGACACGTCGAGTTTCTCTAGAGTACCTTTTTTTCACTATATATATACTACCTGTCGTTTGTAGTCGGTGAGGTGTGCGTGCGTGGGGGGCAGGCGACGATAATGAACTTTTTCGTTGTTTTCAATTATTATTATCATCATCACATCATCATTATTAATATTATTATTATTATTATTATTATTCTTGCTGTATTATGTTCGGCTCGACACGGGCTTCACTATCTTACGTAACGTCCATGTGTTGTGGGTCAGAGCACCCTTAAGCAAACAAGTACCTTAAGCCTCAACTTTTCTTCCGGTTCCCGACAACGAGACCGACACCTCCCCAAGTGTCCTGTCCCACGGAGTTTTTCGTTTCACGAGCCCGGCCCCTTCACGACGCACCGCCATCACGTTGCGCTTTTAAAAGCGTTTTATTCACCGGCCAGCGTTTTCGCACACGGGGGTGAAGACGGATCTTATTTCGCGGGACTCCTCGGTTTCGTCGACCGTCGTGGCCCCCGCGAGTCGCGAGGACGTACGGTACGTTCTCTGGGAAGAAATTACTGGGCAGATTCCTGGCATATGCGTTCCTCACGCGCGAGACAACGAGAGGGAAATATCCAGCTGGACATTTTACCGCTCCGGCTACGAAAACTGGAGCCCTTACCCCTTTACCGAAATTCCGACGCGCGATTACCGAGAGTCCCGCGAATCTCGCTGGTGAAAGACGCTGCGCGCGGAAAAACTTGGGCAAGGTTGATGGGCTTGCCTGATCGTTTACGTGTAACCGGCCTGGTGTTGGTTGATTCGCAGGATCAGACCGAGTCGGCGGCCATCCTGAAGATCAAGGAGAGCATGCAGGAGGAAGCGAAGAGGTTTGAGAAGGACTCAGACCATCCCGATTATTTCATACAATAACTCTTCACGAGTCGTTGGACCCCGAGACCAAATTAACAATATAAGAGATAAACGCAATCGATTTCCTTTCTTCCTTTAGTCCGAGAACTATTTCCATCCCTCTCTCTCTCTCTCTTCCCCCTTTTTTCCCCCGTCTCCTCCTCGTCTCTTCGCCGTGAAACCACTCTATCGTCTCATACGTTTCCTCTCCTATTCATCCCTTTCTCGGATGAAACCTTTGCTGCACCTCACCATGTATAAGATCTTCCTCTCCTCTCTTCTTTCCGAGCCGTCGAACGGCGTAGATCGATCTCCGTGAGGAAGGGCGCAAGAGACCCCTCCTGCGCGCATTGGCGACCCATCCTTTTTGTCGCGCGCTGCTGCAAGGAGGACCACGATGTCAGGACGGGAGTGACCTTCGATACAGAGACAGAGACAGAGAGAAAGAGAGCATCGATTTCGCGCGACTCTCACATCGACCGACGTTCTCGCACAGCGATGTTGTACAGTATCGAACATGGATAGTGTTGTTATCATTGGAGTGGATACGCCATTCTGAGCGAACGAGTAACGTGGTCACGCTCTCACGTGAAACTTCCCGCGACGTGCCGCTCTCGCGAGCCAGTCGAACGCGTATCGGATGCTCGCCTAACAATTGTTTTTTTTTCTTTTTTTCTGTACTTCCTACGAGGTGAATATTTCTCGAACTTTAATAGCTAAAACTCGCATTTACTGGTACATATGTTTGTTATTCGTTCGCTTAGCGTACGTCCACCCTTAGGCTGCGACCGCGAACATTGTTCCAGTATCATACTTAATACATGACGAAAAGAGAGAGAGAGAAAGAGAGAGAGAGAAAGAGAAAGTGTGCGTGTGCGTGATAGTATTACATTAGCGTAAAGATTAAACTTCTGAAATTTTTACGATCAGGATCACGGTCGTTTCTAGGATAAGCCCGCGGAATTTTCTAAATAATGTTCTCGATCGCAGTCGTCATCCGTTCCGTACAACAATCTCTCCATTGAGATCTTTGTTATATAGCCAAGTTTGTACAATCAAGGATCGGTCGCCCAAGTTAACTATGATTAACTCTTTCTCTATAGCTTGATCCGATTGTAATTTGGAAAGAGCCAGACCCTAGTCTGATCATAGCCAATGAAACTGCGAAAAATCTATCGTTAATTGAAGTCTGATTCGAGGGTTCTCCTCAACTATCCAATCTGCTAGAAGTGACCACTGACTGCGACCCTCGACAGTTAACACCGTCACCGTCGCATCGATGGAGGTCGCTCATACAAAGTGGTCTAAGTTGTTGATCACCGTCGTAGAGCCCAAGAACAAGGACGGCGATCACGTGCGACGTGGACCACGTAGAGGGATTAACCGACCGAAAAAGGAAAAGAAAAAATAAATAAATAAAAAGAAAAGGACACTGTTATATAGCCATGGATACGTAAAGTCGTGCCAGCAGTGGCGCGATAAGACGTTTACGACCGCGAGGATGAAAGCTGCGTCGCCCGAATGTGGGAGATCTTTGGTATTCCGTCACGATCGAGGACCAAATTCATTTCTACCGTACGATAAGTATATACGATTATCTCACCACGAATGATCCGAGCAGGTTTACGGTGGAAGGAAGGGGTGCTCAATCTACCTGTAGCCGGTTACAAAGTATTCTGCTTTTTTCTGCTACTTTTCCGCGATGATCAGTTGTGGTCGGTGACGTTTCATCATATCGCACAGTTTAATATGTAATTTCGTGTTATTTCACGAAACCGAACATGGGTATTCGTGCAAGTAGACGCTTATTCGCGAATTCTTTTACACTACTGAAAAAGGATTAATGCACTGTGACTAATTGTGATTTATAAGATATATTAAAATTTCGATCTAGCACGTTTAATCTCTATTCTCACAGATCGTAAAAGATGACTGAATTATATATTGTCATTGAATAATTATTTTCTAATTATTAAGCATATTGTGATATTTTGTCACTCTTCGTGAGAGTTGTTATTCTTTCGCGAGTAGTTCGATTTCGATTTATCTAAACGTGTCCCTTGCATGATATTATTTTTTGCAATAAAAAAATTATATTGTTCAATAATAATATTGATGCATAGAGACTGCTTGGGCCTTAGTCATCAAGTATTTACGATTTGTGAAAAACACGCATATATCTAGTGGCTAAATTAACGAAAATATTTATGCTAAGAAAATGATTACCTGAGCCATGTGCTTTGTGACCGGTCATAAATGATTGTTAGGGGTGTTAGGACCTCTGTTGTAACGATTTTAATAGACAATGAGTCGATTTTCAATAATTCCAACTCATACTACGTGAGAATAATATGCCATACATGAGAGAAATTACTGTTAGATTTTATATACGATGCGTTTTCCACTTAAAGCCGACATATTTGTTTTGTTTTGAGAATGTCCCATTGACTCAGATATTTAAAACATTGAAAAAATACGCCAGTCGAATTTCACTGCTGCATCATCGATCATCAATTATATACGTTTGTTAAGACTCGTTTCAAGAGCATTGTTTCCTTCATAAAATCAAAACGCATTCAGTAGCCCTTTGATAAATTACAGATTAATTTAGCATGCAGGTGATTATTTCTTTTTCTTTTTGGAGGAGATAAGAGAAAAAATGGTAATCTCGATCGCTCTCTCTCTAGCGTTGAATTCAGGATATCTTACACAGCTATTTTGTGTAAATAATAGAATATGTGAGTTCCATAAGAAGTTTTTCTGCGGATCTCCTCCTTAGGCGCTTAATTCATTTAGTCTGTTCTTTCTGGATGCAGCCCTCTACGTTTTTCCTCTTCCTTTTTTCTCTTTCCAAAGCGTAAACGTATAGTTGCTTCGTTTTAAGTGCAGAAAGCGTCAAAAGGGCTGCAGCTAATAAGAACAGATCTAAATAATCAATCGAGATGTATCGCGACGGAGGAGGATATTGGTAATTTCATTGTCGAGTTAATTTGGTCCAAACATGGACAAGATGATGCCGACGGATCACCGCAATCCCTAGATGGGAGTTGCGCCTTATGTTACATACGTCCTTGTATATGTACCTATATTGCTAAGTTCTTAAATGTATGTATTCGGACTCAATCATTATCTCGACGCTCTTGCATTCCTTATTTAAGAAACGTATTTCGGCAGCGACACGTGCGGGTAAAAAATGTAAAAAAGCAAAGAGGAAAAAAGAGTTTGTTCCCTCGAGGAAAGGCGCGTTTAACTCTTTCACCGCTTTAAACAAGAGTGAGTTATTAAGTCACGACGTACAGACGCGGCATGGAGATTTTTTTCTCGCGACGGTCTTCTCGCGGGACCGAATGAAAAATCGAGATGCCGCCCGCGCCAGTGAGAGAGTTGAAAGCGGAATTCGAGATAGTGATCGAGCCCCCGTTTATTAGTTTTACGCATTCGCGATCGAGAGGGACCGATCCGATATCGATCGCGACCGACGGGCATGAAGAAAGAGAAACTTTAGGTATTATAAATCGAGTCGCGCGCACACAGTTCTTCGCGGATCAGCCGGAGAAACCGGAGCGGGCAGGAGCTTGATCGCGCGTGGTCGACGATTCGTCGAGAGGGGCGACTTCTTCGACGGGGGACGCGCGCCCGCATATTCGGAGCGGCGTCCACCCGGACCCTCCCATCCACCCTCGCGTTCGGCCCCCCCCCCCTTCTCCCTCTTGTAATTAATTTACACACGCGTAATCATTATAACACACGCGTTCACACACGGGCTGTAAAACTCGCGCGGCAGACCTCACGCATTCTACGGATTCACGCATGATCTATCGACATAATTATAGAAATACCTACTACGAGTATAGTATTCAGTAGCGTAAAATAATAAAGTAATTAAATAAATGTCATCTGTATATCCTACCAAGCCTTGTGTTTTGCGTGCTCCCAATCTCGCGACGACGACGACGACGGATAATTAATTCAGTCACCCCGGCGGATCCCGATACGGAGATCGAAGTTTCCCAAGATTTACAGGTAAGTGAAATTGTTATGCGGCTACATAAAGAAAATAAAAATACAAGTTCCATAAAAATATAATTTTTTCTTATTATTCTGTTGCAGAAATGTAATATAAAGACATTTAACACTGCGAAAATTGATAATCTTTTGTCAATATATTATATGTGTTTCATATATAGGCTAATAAAAATTACGCAGATTTTGCTATATACGGATATATAAAGCTAAAGAGCGTATGTATAACAACGCTTATACACTTTGTCAGTCAATCAGATAATTTTGTTGCATCTAAATGATTATTATATCGTATTTTTTATCGACATTTTTCATTATGAACATGAGATATAATCTATATAAAAAAGAAACTGTAGACTGCAAAATTTTCTTTTCCTGTAGTGGAATTTGGCTGGTTTTGAATTGTATATTAAAATTTACAAATAATTACAATAATTTTTTTATAGCATATAAAACGTAATTTTATCGAATAAAAATACCGTAATGTCAGTATATCCCGGAATGATAAGAGTTTTATTTTATCTGTGACTACAATATTTTTTTCGCGTAGAATCGCACGACCTAAAAAGCGAAACTGCACTCGTCAAAGTTTATTGCAAGACTGTCGTTTTCTATGAAAAATTATTGCAAGTAGTAGCTCGAGAACTGTTAGAGTGTTTAGTGCGATTACAGACATTTATTGTATTCTTCAGCGTATTTAATAAGAACCATAGAGTATTTCTCAAACGGTCGACTGTCAAATGTTGTTCACTTGCGCCTATTATTAATACCTACATTATACATTTATATGAAACCATATGTTATGTTACATCTATACGAAACCTATACTTATCATAAGTGCCTGTCACCTATGAAAACGCGCGTGATCGCTATGTAATCGTACCCTCGAGTAAAGGGAGAGGGACGAGTGCGAAGCGGTATCTGAAATATTAATTTATTTATAACCGACACTTGCTGGAAAAGGAGTTTTTAGAAAAAGATATTGCCTTCCGAGAGAAGCCTAGAAATTCAGGCAACAAGAGACAGTTTCCTTGTAGTGCCAAGAAAACTGTCTCTTCGTGAAATATGGAACCCAGCAGAGAAAGGGACCATTATTACGATATCAGTAAGAGGTATCTGGCGTTAGTCGGTCAGTGGCCTTATCAGAAGCCGAAGCAGAGTTTGTTTTTCTTGATTTTTATACTCT
The DNA here is from genome assembly GCA_035220615.1 of Leptothorax acervorum. Taxonomy (NCBI): domain Eukaryota; kingdom Metazoa; phylum Arthropoda; class Insecta; order Hymenoptera; family Formicidae; genus Leptothorax; species Leptothorax acervorum. The sequence goes on along the minus strand of JASTWQ010000030.1, from coordinate 189,312 downwards.
TTTTTGACGCCAATGTACTCTTTACACAGGTGACGTTCACTATTATCGAGATTTTTTTTTTAAGAAAGGAAAGAATTAAGAGTGGAACTTTGTTATGAATCGCGTCGAATACAATCACACACGAATGCAATCACATTTTTCAGGCGGCAAGATTTTTTGTATGTGATGACATGCAGTGTATCTTTGAAACTTTATCTCCACACTTGCTGGCAGCAATTATTCCGGTGAAAATTTTCACTTATCAATTTAACAGTCAGAAAGTACGTTCTATTAATACAAATGGTATCATTTTAATCCTGAGCCATAGTTTCACAAATAGCTTTTTTACAAAATCTTAAACCTTGTTGACGTTGTAATCGTTGATATTACATATTCGATGTGTCGAATATATCGATGATGTTTTTAGATTAAACATCTCACAGATCGCTTATTCGTAGACTGGGATATGCTCGAGACTAAAAAAGAACGCGATATTATGAAAAAGTACGCCGAAAATGGTAGATGGTACGTGTTAATATACAGCTGTGAGTAATTACTTTATTTTAGCTGAGAATCAAATTTATTTTCTTATGCAATTAAGAAATTAAGTTAAGATAATATATTTGCGCCTGGATATAGTAAATATTCCAAATTAATTATAAAAAAGATAACAATAGGTATTAATCTATGAATAACTGACGCGAGAACCACAAGTACAAAATATATATTATATAAAGTAAAGGACTTTTTTTCTGGAAAAAGTTGCTAGTTAACGTAAGCCAAAACTTGAAAATTTAAATTTTTATTTTGCTATGACAAAATTAATTTATACTGCCAAGTATTTTACATTCGACAAAGAGAGGAAACATACATAAAAAGATATGAATTAGAAAGAAACAATTCTGGAAAAAAATAGACGCACTTAAGAAGAAAAGGCGGAACAATTTTAGCAGAATTTTTATTTAAAGAGTAAGAGGTATTCATGGAATTACTCTAGCAGACGGTTTTTTAAAATAAATTTTGCTTTTGTTGCAGCGTATGTTTACATATCCACCATTTCATTTACAACAACCTCCCTCGTGCCACGCATTTTGGATATGGTATCTCCATTAAATACTTCCCGCCCTATAATGTTAGCATATCCGGCGTACTATTTCGTTGACGAAAATCAATATTTCTACTATATTTTTCTTCACATGATAATTTGTGCCACTGTGTGTTTAACTGGTTTAATCGCACACGATTGCATGTTTTTTACTTATATCGAGCACATCTGCGGCCTCTTCGCCATAGTTAGGTAATGATTATTTATACTAAATATACTATAAATATAAGAAAGCGAGATTATATTTTTATAGCTAAGAAATAAATAAAATTATACCGAGGAGTAATAAAAATACAATGTAATAATAGTTTTAGCTCATGCACGTTCACTTGGAAGAGACAGAAATTAATTTGCAAAAACTCTCATAACAAAGTTATGTTGCATAAATACTTGCAGATATAGATTTGAGCATGTATCACATGAACGTAATAATACGGAAAAAAATATGATTGATTGTCCGGATTACTTGTATTACAAGAGCGTTGTGATTTCGATTCACGCTCATCGAAAGGCATTGCAGTGAGTGTATAATAATGTCGCAGCCACGGTCTTCGTGGTCGCAGCACATTTCTTTTTCATTAATTTCGATGCTAATTAACTAGAATGATCTTTGACGAATTATGATAAGTCTTGCTTTTGTTTGATTTGTATTTAGATATTTAGTCATCATGAATATCGTATTCTTACTGTAGGTTTGCTAAAGTTCTTGAAGATACCTTTTCGATATCGTTAGCCGTGCAACTCCTGTTAATTACACTCTGTTTGAGCATTACTTTGGTACAGGTGAGTTACAAATAAATAAATATAAGAATTCTGTAACATATATAACGCAAAACTAAAACAGGATTTTACCTTTCTCGCGTTCAAGCTCTCGGCGCAGCTGCACGATTCAGCAGAAGCGATGAGATATTTTGTCTTCATTATGGCTCAATTGTTTCACTTGTTCTGCTTTAGCTTCCAGGGACAAAAACTGATAAATCATAGTCTCGAAACTTGTGACAACATGTAAGAGATGATATTAAATTAAATGTAAATTAGCTGACTAAAAACCAAAATGTTTAGTTGATATGGAAGACATAATTTTTATGGAATTACTTAAAAGAATTTAATTATTTTTCGCAATCAGAATGAACTGTTATTTATTATGTGTTCTTTGCATGTGTAATGGTAATCTTATAGCTATCACAGCTCGTGGTATAAAATACCTGTGAAGGAACAAAAATTGCTCCTGTTTGTAATGAGAAAAAGCATCGAAGCAAGTGCCTTCACCGCCGGCAAAATATATGTGTTTTCTTTAGAAAATTTTACAACGGTAAAGGGATGATGACAGAGATATTACTAAAATATTCAGATTACAAGATATATGAAATCTTTCTCTGTTCTTATTTAGGTTGTACAAAGCTCGATGTCGTACTTTACGTTATTATCGTCTTTTGAGGTGTCATAATCGATTTCTAAGGTGGCACGCAGTAAAATATCTGTGAAAAACAACAGTTTTGCAGAAGTATAATATTACAAATTACATCTTAAATAAAATAATATATTTGTTATTATTTAATAAGACAAAAATAATAAAATTTTATTTTGTTATCGATATTGCGCTAAGCAACCAAACAACTCTTTCCCTCAGTAATGCTAGAATGAAAACGCAGCTCACTCGAAAATTGAGTATTCTCGCTGTTCGCCAAGCTAGCCGGCTCGGTGATTTAGAATTAAATGTCGAATCGATTACGCTTTATCACACATATGATATATGTGTGTGTCACATTAAAATAAACAAAAATATTTAATAAAGAATATATATAAGAACAATTTTCATCCAGAAACAACGTATATACATTACACACACACACATTTTTTTGTGTGATGCATACTTTCACACAAATAACAGCTTTAACATTTAAAATGCTCTACTCTGTATATAATATATATTATCGTTTTACAGAGCTGTAATGTACTTCTATATAGAAAAAAATTAAAAAGAAAGAATGTGTCGTTATATCCGTGTTAATTCCGTTATTTCCGTAAGAGGCTGGAGTGTGAATATGGCACATCGCAGACGCTCGGATCGTCACGCAAAAAATATTGAACGTAACAATTGCGCAACAATGTACATGTACAAGATACATATAACAGACACCATAGCATTTATCTTGTTAAGTACACGGACGTACAACGTGTCACAGGAACTTTTATTTTCTTGGACATTCCGATCGATATATGTTCCGTATAGGAGAAAATTGTCTCGTTCGTCGACAGGCCTCTTTTTATAAAGCATGACACGCGAGATTGCTACGTCAAAGGTTTCGGATATAGGTATAGAATTTTTCTGCTCTCCATTACGCCTACTAAAATATTAATTCGTCTCTTATAACGAAGACGAAACGAGAAATTTAGTCGAGTGCGTGTCGCCGAGGGCAAAGTATTTCTTTGAAAAGTATGGAGTCCTCGCGGAATCATTATTGCAGTATTACAAAAAGGGCGTTGTCACTCACCGGCCAATGGCCTTATCAAGAAAGAAGAACGAGATTGTTCCGAGTGAGCTTTTTGACTGTGACCACTGTTTCGATGATCATTCCACAGGTTCCAGAGAAATTTTTCGTAACATTTCTACCACGCTATTATATACTAGTTCTAAATCGAATAGTCAATTAAGTGCATAAAAAAGTTGATTAAAGAATTCTATTTTTGACTTGTTAGAAAATAAATATTAATTATTAAATATAAAATATATAAATATTAAAATGCACGCGTATATCAAAGTACATAGCATATAAAGTTATATGCTATGTAAATAGAATTCTGTGAAACTTGTTGCAAAATGCAAATATAGATTGTTCAAGATGGGATTTAATAATATATTTCTAGATTTTCAAACTTATTCAGTGCGACGGAGACGGGCGATGTATTATGCTGATTGTGCCGTTCTCTATGTTGTTGCTTGTGATGCTGGTAAAGCTGTACACGTGCCAGTTTAACAGTGGCAAAGTACGCGAATACTGTTATTTATATATTATATATATTTGTCGAAAAATAATTATTCGAATTTTTATTATCCTTCGCGGCCTTTTACGATCGTCGATTGGTTGTCCGATAAGATATAGCATTCATCGAGGGTATTTCTAGATCAAAAGTCTCATTGATCGTCTGCGTAGCGACTGGGAGAAGTTGGAAGGCGCGGAGGAGCAAGAAATTCTGAAAACGTATGCCGCAAATGCGAGATTGTTTTCTCTGGCATATTGCTGTAAGGATAAATCGCTTAGGTAATATTATTTTCATTTTAACAAATCAAGGATGATTATTTTATTTTGTTGCAGTATATTGTTACATAATTGTCGCTGCATTTGTATCAATTAGTCTCGTACCGCACGTGCTAAATGTCATGTTACCTCTCAATGAATCCTTGCCCATATTTATGCCTTACGAGGCCTATTATTTCGTGGACGGCGAAAAATACTTCTTCTATATTTTCTTCCACGCTCTTGTAGGCCTAGAGATAGGTATAACAGCGATAGTCGCGCACGATTGCATGCTTCTGGTTTACATCGAGCACGTCTGCAGCGTCTTCGCTGTGGCTGGGTAAGAAAAAATCTTATTTCTCTCGATTTCTCTGAATTACGACTGATTAGGGGAGCGGAATTGCCTGAATGTTCGTAGATATAGATTCGGGATTTTATCACGTAATGATCGTGACAACGCAGCGAATAATAGTCTGAACGACGCGGACGTATACGATCGGAAAATCGCGGTCTCCGTATATGCACATTGGCGAGCTTTACAGTAAGTGTGCAATATTGCATTAGAACGTGTGCGTATAAAGAAAAAATAAGAAATTATCGATACATGTCGCAAAATTTGCTTGCCGCAGATTCGCGGAGCTTCTCGAAAAGACCTTTTGCGTTTCCTTCGGCGTGCAAATAATGATGGTTACCGTAACGATGAGTATTTCCCTGCTACAAGTACGTGTTTATTTGTTGCGATTCAACTTGTGATACTCGCACTTTTCGAGATTGATCGTGTCACGTTACCATGTTTGCCCGATTAATGCCAAAGCGAGAGATTAAAATATCGTTTTTGTCGCCTTCGAGATCGCTCTGCAGTTAGACGCAGTTCCGGAAGCGATGAGATATACGGCATTCGTCCTTAGTCAGCTGATCCACTTATTCTGCATTAGTCTGGAAGGCCAGAAATTGATGGATCATAGCGTGCAAATTCGCGAAAAGATGTAAGATGACAATTTTAATCGTTGCGAAGACGAAAGTTTGATCATTAAGACACAAAATTGTTGCAGATACAACTCTTCCTGGTACGACATACCCGCGAAATCGCAAAGGCTGCTCTTGTACGTGATGCGAAGGAGCATGCAACCGAATTTTTTGAGCGCCGGCAAGATTTACGTCTTTTCTCTGAAGAGCTTTACCACGGTAAAGATTATTTACGAACGTTATTGCAACGTGTTCTTTCAAAGTCCCTCTAAGAATGCATCTTATTTTCAAGGTTCTACAGTCTTCGGTGTCGTATTTCACCGTACTTGCATCCTTCCAGTAATCAATATGTAATTCGGATAGTATCTTTATGCAACCACAATTATGTTACAGTAATAGAAATTATGCAGTAGAAATAATATTTACATTTTAATTTGTTAATCGTAAACGAGTTACCTACATATTTAATATACCTATCATTGTTAAATGTAATTTTAAATTTCATCGTTTTGCGGAAGCCACAAGTCATAAAGAGAAAAGTAGGAATCGATGATGAAGAAATGGGTAAGAAACCATACAATTTATTATTTATTATTTTAAATGTTGATATAAAGTTCATGGCTTAAATTTTGTTTGATCTGTGAATGTGAATTATTACGTGAAGTAATAGATTTTAATAATATGTAGAATAGGTTTTATTTGCATTTAGTGGATATAATAATACATGCTAATGTCGTTAGCCTGAATAAAAAGAGTCAATTAGTTGCCACGTATGACATTTTTCTCTCCTCTCTTCTTTCCGAGTTATTGTAGAACATAGATCGATTAATTGTCGTGAGGAAGGACACAAGTCTCCTCCTGCGAGCCTTGGCTGCATTTAGAATTCTTTTTAATATAACAGAGACAAAAGAGTGAGATTTCGAAAATTATTATCTGTTCAAAATGTTGGCGTGCTTAAATAAAAGTATTTTTATTGTAAAATTTTTATATGAAACACATCTTAGATATTTTTAAATAATAATATTGTATGCACATTTTTGTATCATTAGTATCAATGCTCATTGACTAGAATGATCTTTGATAAACTACGATAAGCGATGCTTTTATTTAATCGTCATCAGTGTCGTATTCTTACTGTAGGTTTGCTAAATTTCTTGAAGATACTTTTTCGATATCGTTCGCCGTGCAACTCCTGTTAATTACACTCTGTTTGAGCATTACTTTGGTACAGGTGAGTTACAAATAAATAAATATAAGAATTCTGTAACATATATAACGCAAAACTAAAACAGGATTTTACCTTTCTCGCGTTCAAGCTCTCGGTGCAGCTGCACGATTCAGCAGAAGCGATGAGATATTTTGTCTATATTATGGCTGAATTGTTTCACTTGTTCTGCTTTAGCTTTCAGGGACAAAAACTGATAAATCATAGTCTCGAAACTTGTGACAACATGTAAGAGATGATATTAAATTAAATGTAAATTAGCTGATTAAAAATCAAAATGTTTAGTTGATATGAAAAACATAATTTTTATGGAATTACTTAAAAGAATTTAATTATTTTTCGCAATCAGAATGAACTGTTATTTATTATGTGTTCTTTGCATGTGTAATGGTAATCTTATAGCTATCACAGCTCGTGGTATAAAATACCCGTGAAAGAACAAAAATTGCTCCTGTTTGTAATGAGAAAAAGCATTGAAGCAAGTGCCTTCACCACCGGCAAAATATATGTGTTTTCTTTAGAAAATTTTACAACGGTAAAGGAATGATGACAGAGATATTACTAAAATATTCAGATTACAAGATATATGAAATCTTTCTCTGTTCTTATTTAGGTTGTACAAAGCTCGATGTCGTACTTTACGTTATTATCGTCTTTTGAGGTGTCATGATCGATTTCTAAGGTGGCACGCAGTAAAATATCTGTGAAAAACAACAGTTTTGTAGAAGTATGATATTACAAATTATATATTAAATAAAATAATATATTTGTTATTATTTAATAAGACAAAAATAATAAAATTTTATTTTCTCATCGATATTGCCAAGCAAGCAAACAACTCTTTCCCTCAGTAATGCTAGAATGAAAACGCAGCTCACTCGAAAATGGAGTATTCTCGCTGTTCGCCAAGCTAGCCGGCTCGGTGATTTAGAATTAAATATCGAATCGATTACGCTTTATCACACATATGATATATGTGTGTGTCACATTTAAATAAACAAAAATATTTAATAAAGAATATATATAAAAACAATTTTCATCCAGAAACAACGTATATACATTACACACACACGCACACACACACACACACACACACACACACACACACACACACACACACACACATTTTTTTTGTGATGCACACTTTTACACAAATAACAGCTTTAACATTTAAAATGCTCTACTCTGTATATAATATATATTATCGTTTCACAGAGCCGTAATGTACTTCTATATAGAAAAAAATTAAAAAGAAAGAATGTGTCGTTATATCCGTGTTAATTCCGTTATTTCCGTAAGAGGCTGGAGTGTGAATATGGCACATCGCAGACGCTCGGATCGTCACGCAAAAAATATTGAACGTAACAATTACGCAACAATGTACATGTACAAGATACATATAACAGACACCATAGCATTTATCTTGTTAAGTACACGGACGTACAACGTGTCACAGGAACTTTTATTTTCTTGGACATTCCGATCGATATATGTTTCGTATAGGAGAAAATTGTCTCGTTCGTCGACAGGCCACTTTTTATAAAGCATGACACGCGAGATTGCTACGTCAAAGGTTTCGGATATAGGTATAGAATTTTTCTGCTCTCCATTACGCCTACTAAAATATTAATTTGTCTTTTATAACGAAGACGAGACGAGAAATTTAGTCGAGTGCGTGTCGCCGAGGGCGAAGTATTTCTTTGAAAAGTATGGAGTCCCCGCGGAATCATTATTACCGTATTACAAAAAGGTTGTTGTCACTCGCCGGCCAATGGCCTTATCAAGAAAGAAGAACGAGATTGTTCCGAGTGAGCTTTTTGACTGTGACCACTGTTTCGATGATCATTCCACAGGTTCCAGAGAAATTTTTCGTAACATTTCTACCACGCTATTATATACTAGTTCTAAATCGAATAGTCAATAAAGTGCATAAAATAGTTGATTAAAGAATTCTATTTTTGACGTGTTAGAAAATAATATTAATTATAATTAAATATGAAATATATAGATATTAAAATGCACGCGTATATCAAAGTACATAGCATATAAAGTTATATGCTATGTAAATAGAATTCTGTGAAACTTGTTGCAAAATGCAAATATAGATTGTGCAAGATGGGATTTAATAATATATTTCTAGATTTTCAAACTTATTCAGTGCGACGGAGACGGGCGATGTATTATGCTGGTTGTGCCGTCGTGTATGTTGATGCTTATGATGCTGGTAAAGCTGTATACGTGCCAATTTAACAGTGGCAAAGTACGCGAATGCTGTTATTTATATATTATATATATTTGTCGAAAAATAATTATTCGAATTTTTATTATCCTTCGCGGCCTTTTACGATCGTCGATGGGTTGTCCGATAAGATTTAGCATTCATCGAGGATATTTCTAGATCAAAAGTCTCATTGATCGTCTGCGTAGCGACTGGGAGAAGTTGGAAGGCGCGGAGGAGCAAGAAATTCTGAAAACTTATGCCGCAAATGCGAGATTGTTTTCTCTGGCGTATTGCTGTAAGGATAAATCGCTTAGGTAATATTATTTTCATTTTAACAAATCAAAGACGATTATTTTATTTTGTTGCAGTATATTATTACATAGCTGCCGCTGCATTTGTATCAATTAGTCTCGTACCGCACGTGCTAAATGTCATGTTACCTCTCAATGAATCCTTGCCCATATTTATGCCTTACGAGGCCTATTATTTCGTGGATGGCGAAAAATACTTCTTCTATATTTTCTTCCACGCTCTTGTAGGCGTAGAGATAGGTGTAACAACGATAGTCGCGCACGATTGCATGCTTCTGGTTTATATCGAGCACGTCTGCAGCGTCTTCGCTGTGGCTGGGTAAGAAAAAATCTTATTTCTCTCGCTTTCTCTGAATTACGACTGATTAGGGGAGCGGAATTGCCTGAAAATGTTCGTAGATTTAGATTCGAGATTTTATCACGTAATGATCGTGACAACGCAGCGAATAATAGTCTGAACGACGCGGACGTATACGATCGGAAAATCGCGGTCTCCGTATATGCACATTGGCGAGCTTTACAGTAAGTGTGCAATATTGCATTGGAACGTGTACGTATAAAGAAAAAATAAGAAATTATCGATACGTGTCGCAAAATTTGCTTGCCGCAGATTCGCGGAGCTTCTGGAAAAGACCTTTTGCGTTTCCTTCGCCGTGCAAATAATGATAGTTGTCGTAACGATGAGTATTTCCCTGCTACAAGTACGTGTTTATTTGTTGTGATTCAACTTGTGATACTAGCACTTTTTGAGATTGATCGTGTCACGTTACCATGTTTGCGCGATTAATGCCAAGGCGGGAGATTAAAATATTGTATTTGTCGCCTTCGAGATCGCGCTGCGGTTAGACGAAGTTCTGGAAGCAATGAGATATGCGGCATTCATCCTTAGTCAGCTGATCCACTTATTCTGCATTAGTCTGGAAGGCCAGAAATTGATGGATCAAAGCGTGCAAATTCGCGAAAAGATGTAAGATGACAATTTTAATCGTTGCAAAGGCGAAAGTTTGATCATTAAGACACAAAATTGTTGCAGATACAACTCTTCCTGGTACGACATACCCGCGAAATCGCAAAGGCTGCTCTTGTACGTGATGCGAAGGAGCATGCAACCGAATTTTTTGAGCGCCGGCAAGATTTACGTCTTTTCTCTGAAGAGCTTTACCACGGTAAAGATTATTTACGAACGTTATTGCAACGTGTTCTTTCAAAGTTCCTCTAAGAATGCATTTTATTTTCAAGGTTTTACAGTCTTCGGTGTCGTATTTCACCGTACTTGCATCCTTCCAGTAATCAATATGTAATTCGGATAGTATCTTTATGCAACAACAATTATGTTACAGTAATAGAAATTATGCAGTAGAAATAATATTTACATTTTAATTTGTTAATCGTAAACGAGTTACCTACATATTTAATATACCTATCATTGTTAAATGTAATTTTAAATCTCATCGTTTTGCGGAAGCCACAAGTCGTAAGGAGAAAAGTAGGAATCGATGATGATCAAGGAATGGGTAAGAAACCATACGATTTATTATTTATTATTTTAAATGTTGATATAAAGTTCATGGCTTAAATTTTGTTCGATCTGTGAATGTGAATTATTACGTGAAGTAATAGATTTTAATAATATGTAGAATAGGTTTTATTTGCATTTAGTGGATATAATAATACATGGTAATGTCGTTAGCTCGAATAAAAAGAGTCAATTAATTTCCATGTATGACATTTTTCTCTCCTCTTTTTTTCCGTGTTATTTTATAACATAGATCGATTAATTGTCGTGAGAAAGGACACAAGTCTCCTCCTGCGAGCCTTAGCAGCATTTAGAATAGGAATATCTTTAATTGTAGTCTTATAGTACAGCAAATAATTCTTTTTAATATAACAGAGACAAAAGAGTGAGATTTCGAAAATAATTATCTGTTCAAAATGTTGGCGTGCTTAAATAAAAGTATTTTTACTGTAAAATTTTTATATGAAACACATCTTAGATATTTTTGAAAATATACATCAAGGAAAACATATACTTATTAAGAGGATGGCATCCAGTGACATACATAATGAAATAATGAAATAATTAAATAAATACCATCTATATATCAATATATCCTACCAAGCCTTAATTGTGTTTTGCGTGCTCTTAATCTCGCGTGACAACAGCAGAGTAATTAATTAAGATGACGAGTCGCCGACGTAGCGCACTCCTCCGCGTATAATAGCAAGAGCAAAACTGCAAGTTCTTACCGAAGTTTATTACAACAATGCCGTTGTTTTCTATTGTCGAAAAATTATCGCGAACAGTAGCTCGAGACCTAGAACTGTTCAGTACGAGTTATAAATGTTTATCGTACTCTCTAGCCTATCCATACTCGTAACTCAAGCAGTAGAGTATTTCTCATAGAGTCAGCTGTCAAATGGCCACTCGCGCCTATCTTTAGGACTTACGTTACATCTATGCGAGACGTATACTTATCGTAAGTGCCTGTCCCCCACGGAAACCCGTGATCGTTTGTGCGTCCAGTCCAGTTAGGGGAGGAAGACAAGTATATGCGGAACGCAGTATCTAAAATATTTATTTATTTATAACCAACACTTACCCAGCGAGAAAAAGACCTTTCGAGGGAAGCCTGATGGAAATTCAGGTAACATTGTAGTGACCACTTCTTCGTGAAGTATGGAACACAGTAGCGATTACTATTACGATATCAGTAAGTGGTACCTGATGTTAGTCGGCCAGTGGCCTTATCAAAAGTTGAAAGAGAGCTTGTCCTTCTTGACTTTCATACTCATTCTTGATGCCAGTGCACTTGTTACACAGGTAACGTTAACATCAAGATTTTTATTTTAGAAAAAAAAGAAATTAATAAGAGAAATTTATATTGAGACGCGAAATTAAATTAAAATTACAAATAAATGCAATTTTTCAGATAGCAAAATTTGTCATATGCGATAACGCTCTGTGTATTTATGAAACTTTACCTCCACATATGCTGACAGTGATGATTCTGGTGAAAATTTTCACGTATCAGTTTAACAGCCGGAAAGTACGTTTAATTAATACGAATGGTATTGATATTCTAATCCTAAGTCGCAGACACGAATAGCTTTATTGTAAAATCTTAGATCTTGCGTTAAGAAAACTGTCATATCTGTTTTGAAAATATTGCATTTGAGGTATCGAATATATCGGTGATGTTTGTAGATTAAAGATCTCACAGATCGCTTGTTCGTAGACTGGGATATGCTCAAAACTAAGGAAGAACACGACATTATGAGAAAGTATGCACAAAACGGCAGATGGTACGCGCTGATATATGGCTGTACGTAATTATTTGATTTTAAACGTATAATTTTTAAAATCGACGAAAAAGTTTTAGCAATAAAAACAAAAAAGTCGGTCAATAACATGCCGGGCTTGTAAAGGTTAACTGACGTTATATCAAAGTATAAAAAATATATGGCACACAAGAGAGGAAAAGAGTTTTTTTTTAGATAAAATTGCCAGTCAGAGCAAACTGAAAATATTTGAATTTAAAATTTTATTCTCTTAAGATAAAAGAAATTGACACATTTTTTACATATTTTATTTGACAAAGGAAATAACAGAATAGAGTATAGAATAGATATTGTATAAAAAAGAAAATTTCTAAAAAGAAAAATATGCTTGTAAAAATAAAAAAGATTAAATATTAAATATTTTCAGTGTCGTAATTCTTTACTATATTTAAAAAATGATTTTAGTAGGCGCTCGTTTTGACCAATATTGTTTTCGTTCCAGCGTACGTTTACGTGTCTACCATTTCATTTGCAACAACCTCTCTCGTGCCACGCATTTTGGATGTGGTATTTCCATTGAATACTTCCCGCCCTGTAATGTTAGCATATCCGGCATACTATTTCGTTGACGAAAATCGATATTTCTATTATATTTTCTTTCACATGTTAATTACCAGCAGTGTGTGCATGACCGGATTAATTGCGCACGATAGCATGTTTTTTGTTTACGTCGAACACATCTGTGGTCTTTTCGCCATCGTTGGGTAATGATTATTTATACCAAAAGTGAGATCACATCTCTTTTAGTTAGGAGATAAATAAAATTTTCTCTATACCGGAGTATATACTCTATAACGTAATAATAGTTTTAGTTCTTGTACATTACTTGAAAGGAGCAGAAATTAATTTTCAAAACTCTCGAATAACATTATTTCAAGTATATATTTACAGATTTAGATTTGAGCACGTGTCACATGAACGTAGTAATACGGAAAAAGGTCTGATCGATTGTTTGGATAATAAGTATCATAAAAACATTCTATTTTCGATTCACGCTCATCGAAAAGCTTTGCAGTGAGTGTATAATAATATTGTATGCACATTTTTGTATCATTAGTATCAATGCTCATTGACTAGAATGATCTTTGATAAACTACGATAAGCGATGCTTTTATTTAATCGTCATCAGTGTCGTATTCTTACTGTAGGTTTGCTAAACTTCTTGAAGATACTTTTTCGATATCGTTCGCCGTGCAACTCCTGTTAATTACACCCTGTTTGAGCATTACTTTGGTACAAGTGAGTTACTTATGAATAGACAAATACTAGAATTCTGTAATGTAATGAAGAACTAAAACAAGATTTTACCTTTCTCGCGTCCAAGCTCTCGATGCAGTTGCACGATTCAGCGGAAGCGATGAGATATTCCGTCTTCATTATTGCTCAATTGTTTCACTTGTTCTGCTTAAGCTTCCAAGGACAAAAGCTGATAAATCATAGCCTTGAAACTTGCGACAAGATGTAAGGGACAGTATTAAATTAAAATATAAATTAGCTGTTTGACTGGTACACAGGATATATTTTCCACAAAAATGTTTATGAAAGTTTAATTTCTTTTGCAATTAGTATACTGCAATCCATATTTACTGTTTATGTAATGGTAATAATGCTAGTATAATTTTATAGATATCACGGCTTATGGTTTACTATACCTGTGAAGGAACAAAGACTGCTCTTATTCGTGATGAAGAAAAGTATCAAAGCTAATATCTTGACCGCCGGCAAGATATACGTGTTTTCTCTAGAAAGTTTCACAACGGTAAAACAATATTAACAGATAAAAATATCGTTATAAAAATATCAAACCAAAGAGATATGTATATAAGATCTTTAACTGTTCTCATTTAGGTCGTGCAAAGCTCGATGTCGTACTTTACATTACTATCGTCCTTTGACGTGTCGTGATCGATACCCGACGATCACGACAGCATGTAGTAAAATATCCCGGAAGCATTCCACACCAATATAATATTACAAATTATATATTGAACAAAATAATGTTTATATTTGCTATTATATAACGAGATAAAAGTAATACAATTTTATATTTTTATTGATATCGCTAAGCAATCAAAAACTTTTCCCTTCCAATCTTCCTCGGAGGTATGGAATACTCACGATACACACAGGAGCTCTCTACCGATAGAAAGTACTCATTTCTCTCTCTCTCTCTCTCTCGTCGCGCTATTTTATTCCGAACAATACCTGCTCTCCGCAGGGAACTTGAAAAATGCGCCGCTTTTCAATGTGGCTGCACTACTGTCAAAGAAACAAATATCGCCAGTGTCCATAAAATCCAATCATCGATTGACACGTACAAAGTTATTTTGCAAGAGTTGTCTATGTCTGTATTATACTTTCCAAGTAGATACTTTTTGATTCGTGTCTCGTATCAAAGGATGAGCAATCAGTTCAAAATTAAAACAAGAAGTACGAAATAAGTTGTTTTTGCGGTGCCGAAGACACGATACTGTTTCTCCAAGTGTTTTAAAGTTTGGGAGTTATCATTATGACTGTCTATAGTATCGCTTACCGATACGTGACTATGTCAGAAACTGAGAATAAAGATGTTCCTCGTTGACCTGTCAAGTATAATCGTCTTGCAGGTAAATACATATACCGCCCGGAAGAAAACTGCTCAGTGAAATTCAGTATGATTAAAAACGTCCATTGTATTTTCCAGCATATTCGATACACTCGTAATTCAAACCGTTTCTCAAAGGGTCAGCTGTCCACTCGCACCTGATATTAATATGTTATACTTACACGAGACATATACTTAGCATAAGTGCTTGTCAGTTACGAAAACCCGCGTTATGAAATTATACGATATGCAGGGCAATGCAGTCTACACGTTAAGCTCACTTTAGACGATATACAATTCAACAGAATTCAGGATAGAATTATATTTATGTTTTCATGAACACTGCATATAAAATATATATATTAAAATGCAAGCGCATATCAAAGAGTACATGATGGTATTAAACAATATAAATAGAACTCTGTTCTGTAAAACTGGATGCAAATTATAAATCGTTTAAAGTGAGATTTTTGAGTGTTTCTAGGTGGGTCAAATTATTCGCTGCGACGGAAATGGGCGATGTATTGTATTATGCTGACCATACCGTCGTGTACGATGATGGTTATGACTCTGACAAAGTTGTACACGTGCCAGTTTAACAGTAGCAAAGTACGCCAATACTGAAATTTATATTATGCATTGGTCGAAAAATGATTACACAAATTTTTATTTATAATAATTCCGCGATTTTATTATTCGCGGTCCTTTATGATCGTCGGCTGTCCGATAAGGTTCAACATTCATCGAGGGTGTTTCTAGATAAAAAATCTCGCAGATAATCTGCGTGACGATTGGGAGAAGTTGGAAGACGCGGAGGAATATGAAATTATGAAAACATATGCCGCGCATGCGAGACTGTTGTCATTGACGTTTTCCTGTAAGGAAATCGCTGAAAGATAAATCGCTCGATTTTTATTTTAACGAACAACAGACGATTATTTCGTTTTGTTACAGTATGGTGTTACTCGGCCACTATTTATATCAATTTGCCTCACACCTCATGTACTGAATATCGTGTTACCCTTCAACGAATCTCGGACCATAATTATGCCTTACGAGGCATACTATTTTGTGGACAGGAATAATCGCACACGATTGTATATTACTGGTTCGCATCGAGCATGTCTGCAGTCTCTTCGCAGTAGCGGGGTAAGGCAAACTCGTATTTCTCTTTCGTTCTTTTAATCACGACTGATTAAGGGAGCAGAATTGTCGCCTAAATGTTTGCAGATTTCGTCTCGAGACTCTATCACGTAATGATCATAACGATGTAGCGAATGATGGTCTGGACGACTGGAAAATCTACAATCGGAAGATCGCGATCTCCGTTCATGCACACTGGCGAGCTTTACGGTGAGTAAAATATTGCATCACATGGAACGTGTTCGTATAAAGAAAAAAGAAAAACAAGAAATTTGCGTCAGTTTATTTGCCGCAGGTTTGCGAGGTTTCTTGAAGATACCTTTTGCGTTGTCTTCGCCGTACAAATGATGATAGTTGTCATAGCGATGAGCGTTACCTTGCTACAAGTACGTCTTTATTTGTTGTAATTCGTTGTAATTCGTACTTGCGGTAATTCATACATATCAAAACCGTATTATGTTCCTCGCGTTTTTAAGAGACTAAAGTAAGAAATATCGTATTTATCGTCTTCGAGGTTGCACTGAAATTTGAAGACGTTATGATAACGGTGAGAAACTCAGCATATATCGTTGGTCAACTGATCCATTTGTTCTGCTATAGTCTGCAAGGCCAGAAATTAATTAATCACAGCGTGAAAATCCGAGACAAGATGTAAGATTTTGTATCACTTAAATTTGCAAAACCAAAAATTTAAGCATGACTGACAATGAGACGCAGAGCTGTTGCAGATACAAATCCTTCTGGTATGAAATACCCGCAAAGGCTGCTCCTGAACGTGATGCGAAGGAGCATGCAACCGAATTTTTTGAGCGCCGGCAAGATTTACGTCTTTTCTCTGAAGAGCTTTACCACGGTAAAGATTATTTACGAACGTTATTGCAACGTGTTCTTTTAAAGTACCTCTAAGAATGCATCTTATTTTCAAGGTTTTACAGTCTTCGGTGTCGTATTTCACCGTACTTGCATCCTTCCAGTAATCAATATGTAATTCGGATAGTATCTTCATGCAACTACAATTATGTTACAGTAATAGAAATTATGCAGTACAAATAATATTTACATTTTAATTTGTTATTCGTAAACGAGTTACCTACATATTTAATATACCTATCATTGTTAAATGTAATTTTAAATTTCATCGTTTTGCGGAAGCACAAGTCATAAAGAGAAAAGTAGGAATCGATGATGAAGAAATGGGCAAGAAACCATACGATTTATTATTTATTATTTTAAATGTTGATATAAAGTTCATGGCTTAAATTTTTTTCGATCTGTGAATGTGAATTATTACGTGAAGTAATAGATTTTAATAATATGTAGAATAGGTTTTATTTGCATTTAGTGGTTATAATAATACATGGTAATGTCGTTAGCTCGAATAAAAAGAGTCAATTAATTTCCATGTATGACATTTTTCTCTCCTCTCTTTTTTCCGAGTTATTTTATAACATAGATCGATTAATTGTCGTGAGAAAGGACACAAGTCTCCTCCTGCGAGCCTTGGCAGCATTTAGAATAGGAATATCTTTAATTGTAGTCTTATAGTACAGCAAATAATTCTTTTTAATATAACAGAGACAAAAGAGTGAGATTTCGAAAATAATTATCTGTTCAAAATGTTGGCGTGCTTAAATAAAAGTATTTTTACTGTAAAATTTTTATATGAAACACATCTTAGATATTTTTGAAAATATACATCAAGGAAAACATATACTTATTAAGAGGATGGCATCCTGTGACATACATAATGAAATAATGAAATAATTAAATAAATACCATCTATATATCAATATATCCTACCAAGCCTTAATTGTGTTTTGCGTGCTCTTAATCTCGCGTGACGACAGCAGAGTAACTAATTAAGATGACGAGTCGCCGACGTAGCGCACTCCTCCGCGTATAATAGCAAGAGCAAAACTGCAAGTACTTACCGAAGTTTATTACAACAATGCCGTTGTTTTCTATTGTCGAAAAATTATCGCGAACAGTAGCTCGAGACCTAGAACTGTTCAGTACGAGTTATAAATGTTTATCGTACTCTCTAGCGTATCCATATTCGTAACTCAAGCAGTAGAGTATTTCTCAAAGAGTCAGCTGTCAAATGGCCACTCGCGCCTATCATTAGGACTTACGTTACATCTATGCGAGACATATACTTATCGTAAGTGCCTGTCCCCCACGGAAACCCGTGATCGTTTGTGCGTCCAGTCGAGTTAGGGGAGGCCGGAGGAAGACAAGTATATGCGGAACGCAGTATCTAAAATATTTATTTATTTATAACCAACACTTACCCGGCGAGAAAAAGACCTTTCGAGGGAAGCGTGAACGGAAATTCAGGTAACATTGTAGTGACCACTTCTTCGTGAAGTATGGAACACAGTAGCGATTACTATTACGATATCAGTAAGTGGTACCTGATGTTAGTCGGCCAGTGGCCTTATCAAAAGTTGAAAGAGAGCTTGTCCTTCTTGACTTTCATACTCATTCTTGATGCCAGTGCACTTGTTACACAGGTAACGTTAACATCAAGATTTTTATTTTAGAAAAAAAAGAAATTAATAAGAGAAATTTATATTGAGACGCGAAATTAAATTAAAATTACAAATAAATGCAATTTTTCAGATAGCAAAATTTGTCATATGCGATAACGCTCTGTGTATTTATGAAACTTTACCTCCACATATGCTGACAGTGATGATTCTGGTGAAAATTTTCACGTATCAGTTTAACAGCCGGAAAGTACGTTTAATTAATACGAATGGTATTGATATTCTAATCCTAAGTCGCAGACACGAATAGCTTTATTGTAAAATCTTAGATCTTGCGTTAAGAAAACTGTCATATCTGTTTTGAAAATATTGCATTTGAGGTATCGAATATATCGGTGATGTTTGTAGATTAAAGATCTCACAGATCGCTTGTTCGTAGACTGGGATATGCTCGAAACTAAGGAAGAACACGACATTATGAGAAAGTATGCACAAAACGGCAGATGGTACGCGCTGATATATGGCTGTACGTAATTATTTGATTTTAAACGTATAATTTTTAAAATCGACAAAAAAGTTTTAGCAATAAAAACAAAAAAGTCGGTCAAAAACATGCCGGGCTTGTAAAGGTTAACTGACGTTATATCAAAGTATAAAAAATATATGACACACAAGAGAGGAAAAAAGTTTTTTTTTAGATAAAATCGCCAGTCAGAGCGAACTGAAAATATTTGAATTTAAAATTTTATTCTCTTAAGATAAAAGAAATTGACACATTTTTTACATATTTTATTTGACAAAGGAAATAACAGAATAGAGTATAGAATAGATATTGTATAAAAAAGGAAATTTCTAAAAAGAAAAATATGCTTGTAAAAATAAAAAAGATTAAATATTAAATATTTTCAGTGTCGTAATTCTTTACTATATTTAAAAAATGATTTTAGTAGGCGCTCGTTTTGACCAATATTGTTTTCGTTCCAGCGTACGTTTACGTGTCTACCATTTCATTTGCAACAACCTCTCTCGTGCCACGCATTTTGGATGTGGTATTTCCATTGAATACTTCCCGCCCTGTAATGTTAGCATATCCGGCATACTATTTCGTTGACGAAAATCGATATTTCTATTATATTTTCTTTCACATGTTAATTACCAGCAGTGTGTGCATGACCGGATTAATTGCGCACGATAGCATGTTTTTTGTTTACGTCGAACACATCTGTGGTCTTTTCGCCATCGTTGGGTAATGATTATTTATACCAAAAGTGAGATCACATCTCTTTTAGTTAGGAGATAAATAAAATTTTCTCTATACCGGAGTATATACTCTATAACGTAATAATAGTTTTAGTTCTTGTACATTACTTGAAAGGAGCAGAAATTAATTTTCAAAACTCTCGAATAACATTATTTCAAGTAAATATTTACAGATTTAGATTTGAGCACGTGTCACATGAACGTAGTAATACGGAAAAAGGTCTGATCGATTGTTTGGATAATAAGTATCATAAAAACATTCTATTTTCGATTCACGCTCATCGAAAAGCTTTGCAGTGAGTGTATAATAATATTGTATGCACATTTTTGTATCATTAGTATCAATGCTCATTGACTAGAATAATCTTTGATAAACTACGATAAGCGATGCTTTTATTTAATCGTCATCAGTGTCGTATTCTTACTGTAGGTTTGCTAAACTTCTTGAAGATACTTTTTCGATATCGTTTGCCGTGCAACTCCTGATCGTTACAATTGGCTTGAGCATTACTTTAGTACAAGTGAGTTACTTATGAATAGACAAATACTAGAATTCTGTAATGTGATGAAGAACTAAAACAAGATTTTACCTTTCTCGCGTCCAAGCTCTCGATGCAGTTGCACGATTCAGCGGAAGCGATGAGATACTCCGTCTTCATTATTGCTCAATTGTTTCACTTGTTCTGCTTAAGCTTCCAAGGACAAAAGCTGATAAATCATAGCCTTGAAACTTGCGACAAGATGTAAGGGACAGTATTAAATTAAAATATAAATTAGCTGTTTGGCTGGTACACAGGGTATATTTTTCACAAAAATATTTATGAAAGTTTAATTTCTTTTGCAATTAGTAGACTGCATTCTATATTTACTGTTTATGTAATGGTAATAATGCTAGTATAATTTTATAGATATCACGGCTTATGGTTTACTATACCTGTGAAGGAACAAAGACTGCTCTTATTCGTGATGAGGAAAAGTATCGAAGCTAATATCTTGACCGCCGGCAAGATATACGTGTTTTCTCTAGAAAGTTTCACAACGGTAAAACAATTAACAGATATACGTTATAAAAATATCAAACCAAAGAGATATGTATAAGATCTTTAACTGTTCTCATTTAGGTCGTGCAAAGCTCGATGTCGTACTTTACATTACTATCGTCCTTTGACGTGTCGTGATCGATACCCGACGATCACGACAGTATGTAGTAAAATATCCCTGAAGCATTCCACAACAATATAATATTACAAATTATATATCGAACAAAATAATGTTTATATTTGCTATTATATAACGAGATAAAAGTAATACAATTTTATATTTTTATTGATATCGCTAAGCAATCAAAAACTTTCCCTTCCAATCTTCCTCGGAGGTATGGAATACTCACGATACACACAGGAGCTCTCTACCGATAGAAAGTACTCATTTCGTCGCGCTATTTTATTCCGATCAATACCTGCTCTCCGCAGGGAACTTGAAACATGCGCCGCTTTTCAATGTGGCTGCATTACTGTCAAAGAAACAAATATCGCCAGTGTCCATAAAATCCATTAGTCAGTCATCGATCGACACGCACAAAGTTATTTTGCAAGAGTTGTCTATGTCTGTATTATACTTTCCAAGAAGATACTTTTTGATTCGTGTATCGTATCAAAGGATGAGTAATCAGTTCAAAATTAAAACAGGAAGTACGAAATAAGTTGTCTTTGCGGTGCCGAAGACACGATACTGTTTCTCCAAGTGTTTTAAAGTCTGGAAGTTATCATTATGACTGTCTATAGTATCGCTTACCGATACGTGACTATGTCAGAAACTGAGAATAAAGATGTTCCTCGTTGACCTGTCAAGTATAATCGTCTTGCAGGTAAGTACATATACCGCCCGGAAGAAAACTGCTCAGTGAAATTCCGTATGATTACAAACGTCCATTGTATTTTCCAGCATATTCGATACACTCGTAATTCAAACCGTTTCTCAAAGGGTCAGCTGTCCACTCGCACCTGATATTAATATGTTATATTTACACGAGACATATACTTAGCATAAGTGCTTGTCAGTTACGAAAACCCGCGTTATGAAATCTTGTGGTCTAACAAAGGGAGGAGAGCGCGCGCGCCGCGGAGCGGTATCTGAAAAATTAATTTACTTATAACCGACCCTTATTGCGGGAAAAATACCTTCGAGAGAAAGCTCGAAATTCAGATGCCACATTGTAGTACCAAGAAGACCGTTTCTTCGTGAAGTATGGAACCCAGCAGAAGTTACTATTACAATATCAATAAAAAGTACCTCATGTTAATCGGCCAGTGGCCTTATTCTAAGCCGAAAGAGAAGCTTATGGGCTTTACACTTATAACGGTACTTGCAGGCTCTTCACTCGTTCTACAGGTAAAGTTAACTGTCGTTAAGATTTTTTTTTTAGGACAGAAAATAATTAATAGTAGAAATTTTTGTTAAAATTTCGCGCATGTTAAATTGTTTGTTTGCAATTGAAGTATCACAATAATTTTAGAAAAATTTTATGCTTCTTTCTTCACATGAATGCGTTTCCAGACGGCAAAATTTGGCATATGCAAAAACGCGCAGTGCATCTACGAAACTTTACCTATATATATGTTGGCAGTGGTAATTGTAGTGAAAGTTTTCACATATCAACTTAACAGCCGGAAAGTACGTTTTGGTATTCTATCCTGAGCCACAGATGTAGCTTTATTGCAAAATCTTATATATTGTTAGATTCTGTTGACGATGTTATATCCGTCGAGAATATTACATCTGAAATATCGAATATATCGCTGATGTTTCTAGATTAAAGATCTCACAGATCGCTTATTCGTAGACTGGGATATGCTCGAGACTAAGGAAGAACACGACATTATGAGAAAGTATGCCAAGACAGGCAGATGGTACACGCTGATATACGGCAGTAAGTAATAGCAAATCTTAGCTGAGAATTAACGAAATTCATTTCCTTATGCGATCAAAGAAATCAAAATATAATAATATATTTTGTTTTAATTAAATAAAAATAAATAATATTCCAAACTAGTTAAAAAAATGTTAATATAATTTTTTTGCTATATTAACGCATAAAAGATATATAATATTGCGCAAGTTCTGACGAAGAAATAGAGACACTTTCAAAAATAATATACAAAATAACAAAAAATAATTTTAGTAACATAATTTTTAATTTTAGTAGGCGCTCTTTTTGACGAATTTTTTTCTTGTTGCAGCATTCATGCAAGTGGGTACCATTGTATTTGCATCAACCGCTCTCGTGCCACGCCTCTTGGATGTAGTGTTTCCATTGAATACTTCCCGTCCTGTAATGCTCCCATATCCGGCGTATTATTTCGTTGACGAAAGTCAATATTTCTATTATATTTTTTTCCATATGATATTTACCGGCTTTATAGGTATGACAGGATTAGTCGCGCACGACAGCACGTTTTTCGTTTACGCTGAACACGTCTGCGGTCTTTTCGCCATCGTTGGGTAATGATTATTCATACCGAAAGCGAGATCACATCTCTTTTTAGTTAGGGGATAAATAAAATACTGAAAAGTAAATGTAACGTGATAGTTTTAGTTCTTGTACATATTACTTGAAAAGAGTTAATTCTCAAATTCAGAAATTAATTCTCAAAATTCTCTAATAACATATTGTTTCGTGCGAATACAGATTTAGATTTGAGCATGTGTCACATAAACGTGGTGCTATGGAAAAAAGTATGATCGATTATCCGAATGCCATGTATCACAAGAATATTGTGATTTCGATTTATATTCATCATAAGGCTTTGCAGTGAGTATGTAGCAAACGTAATATATATATTCCTCTCGTTAATCCTGATGTGAATTAAATTATCTCTGGATAAACTATGATAGGTTTGCGATGTTTTTGCATGACTTTTATTTAGATATTTAGCCGTCACTATTACATTCTTATCATATACATAGATTCGCTCAATTTCTTGAGAGTACCTTTACGATATCGTTCGCCGTGCAACTTCTGATGGTTACAGTCGGCTTGAGCATTACTTTAGTACAAGTGAGTTACTTACGAATAGGCATCAAATACTAGAATTCTGTAATGTAATGAAGAACTAAAACAGAATTTTATTTCTCTCGCGTTCAAGCTCTCGATACAGCTGCACAATTTAGCGGAAGCGATGAGATACTCCATCTTCATTATTGCTCAATTGTTTCACTTGTTCTGCTTAAGCTTCCAAGGACAAAAAGTGATAGATCATAGTTTTGAAATTCGCGATAAGATGTAAGAGACAATATTAAGTTGAAAATAAATTATTGATCGATATAAATTTGATCGGTATAGAGGATATCTTTTTCATAGAAACACAATTATTTTCTACAATCAGTTAACTATATTCTTATTTGTTCTGTTTATTTTGTGCGTTTAATCGTAATTTTATAGATATAGTGGCTCGTGGTATACCATACCCGTGAAGGAACAAAAGCTGCTCTTATTTGTGATGAGGAAAAGTATCGAAGCCAGTGTCTTGACCGCTGGCAAAATATACATATTTTCTCTAGAAAATTTCACAACGGTAAAACAATTAACATGACACACGTTATAAAAATACGCAAACCAAAAAGATATGTAAAACCTTTAACTGTTCTTTAGATCGTGCAAAGCTCGATGTCGTACTTTACATTACTATCGTCCCTTGATGTGTCATGATCGATAATCGATGATCACGTTAGCATGTAGTAAAATATTCCTGAAATGTTCCACAGGAGTGTAATATTACCAATAATATAGCGAATAAAGTAATGTTTATATTTGCTATTATGTATAATGAGACAAAGGTAATAAAATTTTATTTTGTTATCGATATTGCTATACTCTCTAAGCAACTGAAAAGCCTTTCCTCCCGATTTCTCTCGGAGACCTCGAACACTCACATTTACAGGGGCCTCTCTATCAATAGAGAGTATTCATTACGTCTCACTATTCTAATCGATACGTTCTGCCCGGAGAGAACATGAAAAAAAAAAAACGAGCCTCTCGTCATTGGGACTACGTTATAGTTAATGTCATAGAATCAAATACCACCTGTTCCCATAAATTCTACTTGCCAGCTGTTGATTGACATGACACGCAACAAAGTATTTCACGAGACTTGACTATGTATAGCATGGGGGTTTTATCGCAAGGGGGTATCATTTTAATTGACGTTTCACGGAGGGTGAGCTGTCAGTCGTACGAAAGTTCGGAATTAGTCGTCTTCGTGACACCGAAGACGCGGTATCGTCTCTCTAAGAATTATGGAGACCTGGAGACATTATTATGATATCGTCTACAAAATATCATCGCTTACTGGTACATGGCCGTATCTGAAACCGGGAGCAAGGATATTTCGCGTTGCTCTACTGACTACAACCATGCTGACTGTAGTCGTTCCGCAGGTAAATTGGTGTTAATGCCCGAGAGAGGAATCTATCTATAAGAATGATAAATGACAATGGTTTCAGATAGCGTATCAATTTACGTGCAAAACAGGCGTACGATGTATGTTCGAAGCGATGACATCGTACCTGCTGATAGTTGTGGCTTTACTAAAGGTGTACACGTTTCAATTAAATACCCGCACGGTACCTACATTTCGCGATATATATTCCGAAATTAAGTACTCTGATATTTTTTGATTTAAAAATTCCAGTTTGGAAAAAGAAATTTTAATATTTTTTTAAAATTTCATATATATTTATTACATTTCTATAAATGTCGGTATTTTATTAAAAAATTAGTATTAATTAATGCTTTGTCAGATGAAAGGCCTTACCCAACAATTGTTCGTCGACTGGAAGGGAGTAGAAACTCCTGCAGAATACGAGATTATGAAGCTATACGCAGAAAACAGTAGACGATTCTGTCTGATATATGTGGGTGAGGACCGATGAGAGGGATGCTCTGTTTTGTTTCATTCCCAGAATCCCAGAAGCTACGCGTTTCTTTTCTCATAAATCGCTTTATACATTGCAGTATATTGTTCAGTAGCGGTATTTACGTTTATGTCAATGTCCCTTATACCGTTCGTACTTGACGTCGTATGGCCCCTTAACGAATCCCGTCCTGTATTACCCCCGTATCCGGGATATTATTTCGTGGACACTCGGGAGTACTTCTTTAAAATCTTCTGGCACTCCATCGTCGCTTGGCAAATCATTATGACTGGAATAGTCGCCCACGATTGTATGTTTGTGACTTACGTCGAGCATGTTTGCAGCATGTTCGCTATGGCCGGGTAAGGAAACAACTCGTGATCTTGATGACGCAGTAACATAGTTTTTCAATCAAGTTTTGTATTATATAAAATAATAAAACCAGTTTTTTGGAAAAAAAATTGGAAAATTTGTTTTAATGAAAAAAAGAGTACTAAAGTTTGCGATGACAATCTTGCAGAAATTTTCAATTTTATTGGACAAATATGATTCAATTCTTTTGCACTAATCTAATACATAGAAAAAAAAGAAGTGTCAAATCAACACTTATATGCTTTTGTTGTATATACGCAAGAATATATAATCTTCTTATAAGAATTTCAACTTTTTATTTTAACATTTTTTTCTTTGTTGAACTATATAAAACTTCGTTTAACTATATAAATTACTTCATTCAAGCAAGTTTTCTTCGTTTAACACAATATAATCTTATTTTAAGATTATATACATTTTTGACACTTCTTTTTTTTCTATGTATTAAAATACTTTTATAATTTATCTGGAATATGTGTCAGCAAAGTCGAGAGAAAGATAAAGAGACAGCGATTGTTTACAGATTCCATTTCGAAAATCTATTTTATAATCGTGACAAAGTAATGGAAATTACGGATGATTTTAACAATACTTATCGCAAAAGAATCGCGTTCTTCGTACACGCACATCGAGAGGCTTTAAAGTGAGTGTGTAACATCGTATATAAAAGCAGAATATGACGCATCTTCCATTTGGAAGATAAAAAGATTTTAGGAAAAGCTCCTTTTGCGCGTTTATTTTATTTGCCATATAGGTTCGCAGAACTTCTCGAGGATACCTTTACTATACCTTTCGCTGTACAAATGTCGATAGTGACCATAGGATTAAGTATTACCTTGCTGCAAGTATGTAATTATTCATGATAAAATTATTTTCCATATACAAGTTATTGAAAGATTGTATTTCTTTTATATCGAAGATCACGCAACAGGACGCCGATATTGTAGAATCAATCAGATACGTGTTGTACGTCATTGGTCAACTAATTCATTTATTCTTTCTCAGTTTCGAAGGACAGAAGCTAATAGACCACAGTCTTCAGACGTGCGATAAGATGTAAGATTTGAATTGCCTAAAAGAAAGAAAATATTGAATTTTACATAATTTTTTGCATTATAATTAACTCTCTTCGAAAAATGGCAGATACAATAGTTCCTGGTATGGGGTGTCCATGAGATCGCAGAAGCTAATCGTGCTGGTGATGATGAGAAGCGTACGACCGAGTTTCTTGAGCGCCGGCAAGGTCTACATTTTCTCCCTGGAGAGCTTCACCACGGTAACGCGCGCAGAATTATCGTGTATTTGTTATAGAGCTTCCTTAACGAGACACAACGCTCTTGTTTTAAAGGTTCTGCAAACTTCGATGTCGTACTTTACGGTGCTCGCATCCTTTCAGTAGCGTTGTTTGCGCATCCGACGATATTCCGCGATGCCACTCGTCGAGAGAGCAATACTACGTGTCTTTAATATTATTACAATTATACATTTTTGTTAATTATTCCACTGTCTTTCATTTCCCCATTAAAATTATACATTCTTATCAATTGTATGTACCTACATCTTAAACTTACATGGATAAAAAAAGATCGTATATCGATTTTGTTAATCTTTTCGACGCTGCAAACTCTGATGCCACTGTTTCCAGAATAAATTGTAATTCATATGGAACATAAAACAATTTTAAGTATTAATCGCGGAATACAGTTTCGCACAGTTCTATATAATTTTTATACAAAAATAATTTAAAAAGAAGAGCGTATCGCCATACGTGCTGAATATTTCCTTTCTAAGAAGATAAAGTATGCATGTCTGATGTCGGCAATGCTTGTCTCGTAGCGATATTGAACGTAGCAATTTTCTCGACATAGCATACAGGCAGGTACAAAATGACAGACACCATAACGTTTATATCTTGCGACTAATATAAGTATACGGGCACACCTTGTCACAGGAATTCTCATTTTCTTAAACACTTCGATCGATACGCGCGGAAGAAAGTTGTCTCTTCCGTTGACAAGCTTCCTTTCACGTCCATCTTTTATGAGACATGACACGCGAGATAGCTGTATCAAATATTTCTGACGTACATAGTAGTTTTCTTCATTACGTCTGCTAAAATATTAACTCGTTATTTCTCATAACGAAGACGAGACGAGAAGTTTAGTCGACTCCGTGCCGCCAAAAGCGAAATACTGTTTCGAAAATTATGGAATCCGCATGGAATCATTATTACAGTATTACAAAGAGGATGTTGTCACTCGCCGGCCAGTGGCCTTATCAAGAAAAACGAGTGAGGTTCTTTCGAACGAGCTTGTTGACTGCGGCTACTTTTTCAATGGTCGTTCCAGAGGTTTCTCGTAAAATTTTTACTACATACTCTCCGTACTAATTCTTAATTTAATAGTCAACAGCTTGCATAAAAAAATTGATTAAAATACGATATGCAGGGCAATGCAGTCTACACGTTAAGCTCACTTTAGACGATATACAATTCAACAGAATTCAGGATAGAATTCTATTTATGATTTCATGAACACTGCATATAAAATATATATATTAAAATGCAAGTGTATATCAAAGAGTACATGATGGTATTAAAAAATATAAATAGAACTCTGTTCTGTAAAACTGGACGCAAATTATAAATCGTTTAAAGTGAGCTTTTTGAGTGTTTCTAGGTGGGCCAAATTATTCGCTGCGACGGAAACGGGCGATGTATAGTATTATGCTGACCATACCGTCGTGTGTGATGATGGTTATGACTCTGACGAAGCTGTACACGTGCCAGTTTAACAGTAGCAAAGTACGCCAATACTGAAATTTATATTATGCATTCGAAAAATGATTACTCGAAAAATGATTACTCGAATTTTTATTTATAATAATTACGCGATTTTATTATTCGCGATCGCGGTCCTTTATGATCGTCGGCTGTCCGATAAGGTTCAACATTCATCGAGGGTGTTTCTAGATAAAAAATCTCGCAGATAATCTGCGTGACGATTGGGAGAAGTTGGAAGACGCGGAGGAATATGAAATTATGAAAACATATGCCGCGCATGCGAGACTGTTGTCATTGATGTTTTCCTGTAAGGAAATCGCTGAAAGATAAATCGCTCGATTTTTATTTTAACGAACGACAGACGATTATTTCGTTTTGTTACAGTATGGTGTTACTCGGCCACCGTTCTATTTATATCAATTTGCCTCACACCTCATGTACTGAATGTCGTGCTACCCCTCAACGAATCTCGGACCATAATTATACCTTACGAGGCACACTATTTCGTGGACAGGAATAATCGCACACGATTGTATATTACTGGTTCGCATCGAGCATGTCTGCAGTCTCTTCGCAGTAGCGGGGTAAGGCAAACTCGTATTTCTCTTTGGTTCTTTTAATCACGACTGATTAAGGGAGCGGAATTGTCGCCTAAATGTTCGCAGATTTCGTCTCGAGACTCTATCACGTAATGATCATAACGATGTAGCAAATGATGGTCTGGACAACTGGAAAATCTACAATCGGAAGATCGCGATCTCCGTTCATGCACACTGGCGAGCTTTACGGTGAGTAAAATATTGCATCACATGAAACGTGTTCGTATAAAGAAAAAAGAAAAACAAGAAATTGTCGTAAGTTTATTTGCCGCAGGTTCGCGAGGTTTCTTGAAGATACCTTTTGCGTTGTCTTCGCCGTACAAATGATGATAGTTGTCATAGCGATGAGCGTTACCTTGCTACAAGTACGTCTTTATTTGTTGTAATTCGTTGTAATTCGTACTTGCGGTAATTCATACATATCAAAACCGTATTATGTTCCTCGCGTTTTTAAGAGACTAAAGTAAGAAATATCGTATTTATCGTCTTTGAGGTTGCACCGGAATTTGAAGACGTTATGATAACGGTGAGAAACTCAGCATATATCGTTGGTCAACTGATCCACTTGTTCTGCTATAGTCTGCAAGGCCAGAAATTGATTAATCACAGCGTGCAAATCCGCGACAAGATGTAAGACTTTGTATCACTTAAATTTGCAAAACCGAAAATTTAAGGATGACTGAGACGCAGAGCTGTTGCAGATACTAATCCTTCTGGTATGAAATACCCGTAAAATCGCAAAGGCTGCTCTTGAACGTGATGCGAGAGACCCTGGAAGCCAATTTTTTAAGCGCCTGCAAGATTTACGTCTTCTCTTTAAAGAACTTCAACACGGTAAAGATTATTTACGAATCTTATGCTGTTACAACATGTTCCTTTGAAATTCGCTCTTAAGAAAACTTTCGAGCTTAAGAATCGCTCTTATTTTGAAGGTGATACAGTCTTCGGTGTCGTATTTTATGGTGCTTGCGTCCTTCCAATGATCAATAGTCAATATATAATTCGAATAGTATTTCTATAAAAGCACAATTATGTTATAGTAATAGAAATTGTGCAGTGGAAATAATGCTTATATTTAACGGATTAATCATGAACTAGTTAGTTCCTTACACTACTGAAATATCGCTGTTAAATATAATTTGAAATGTCATTGTTTCGCGGACGAAGTCATAAGTTATGAAGAAATAAGCAGGGAAAATGAAAAAATAGGTAAGAAACCGTAATATTTATTTTATATGTGAAATACGTTCATTTTTTTGTTTGATTTGTAATGTAAGGTAAGTGTTACGCGAAGTTACAGATTTTAGTAATGGACTAGGTTTTATTTGCATCTAGAGTATATAATACATAGTAACGTCGTTAGCGCGAGTTGAGAAAACAAGTGAATTCAAATCGTTAACTGATGAAATTCGATTTAATGTCAAGCAAAAATCACGCATTATCGGTACTGACGAGCGTGTCACAACGCCCGAAACGGGTCATACTACGCTTGTCAGTAAATTCTCTCGATACTATCATTATAAAAATTAAAATCGTCAACGTTAAGCTCGAATAGAAAGAAATAAGTCTTAAATATCTTAAACATTTAATTTGATAACTTACTCACCTATATTAATAAAATCTTTTCGTGAGGCGAAAGTTGTATCGCGAAAATATTACTTCCTGCAGATATTTTATAGTAATTAAAAAGAAAGTCACGTTGCAGCGTCAACGCTCGGTATACCACGCCATTTGGATATTCCGTGGGAATTTTTGAGACCGTCGATCATTTCTCTACAAATGAAAAACGTAACGAGAAGAAAGGCCGAGTTACATAGATTCGACGATAATCCTGGCTTTTATTTCGGTGACTCATAACGTTGTCGAACTTGAGACCGTAAGTCTTACGATCTAATGGGATATGTACGTGGATATATGCGCACATGTATATGCACAGACTCTCGTTGCACGCAAGATGAAATGTCTATCGCGTTTTCGTCGCACATCGAGCGGTGCATTTAGCTGCCTTTGGCGAAGATATTATATCTCTTCAATTTACTAATCAAATAAAAATCTGATTTTTCCATCCAATATAACAAGACAGATCAAATATTCAGGCTTTTTAAAACCACGATGCTTTTGAATAATACGATGCTTTTCCACAAAGTTTCCACCGCTCAAATGTACGCTGAAGACACGAAGGCAATGAAGAGAGACGGCCTTCTTCTTAGCTTCTTTTAAAGTTAAAAACGGCACCTATCGCTTTCGAATCTACCAGATACACTTCGGCGCCTGTATAATGCCCTTGTCACATGATCTTTCTTTCGTTCCTCTATAATTATTGTAGTAGTATTGTCTGTTTCTCGACTGTCGCGCGTTCGTTTCTGTTACTCTAACGCTTAGGCGATCATGATAAAGTGACGTTAGAAAAGATCGTGGCGACCTGGCTTGGATACATTATTTTCACGTTGCGATTGTATGAATGTATATAACTTTCAATAATATGTATATACACAATTCCGTGTACGTTACGTCGACACTTGCTAATTATTCGTGGTGTACATGTATTTTTATGTATATATTATGTATTATCGCGTGGTACACAGTATACGATATCCGTATGTATATATGTATATAGATATATCTCTACTCTCTATATATATACGTTGTATATTTATATATAACTCTGGGTACAAATAATGCTTACAAAAATATTAATTTGGGAAGGCAAACTTTCAATTATAAGTCCGTTAGTCTCGAAATACTCACGAATGTAACAATAACAGTGGCCGATTTTATCTACAATACCGAAATCATAGGGAAACAGCCGTCCGCGCCTCTCTAACTCAACACAAGTCTCCGCGTGCTAATTCGCCTCCCGTCTCGGAGTACAGCCACCCTAAAATCTCAAACTAATCATTATCTCTCAAATATCTTGGAACCCCACCCCCCTTCGATGTTGCGTTCTCTCCAACTCTTTTTTTCCTCTTTATTTTCTTTCTTTCGACACTTTCCTGGATCAAGTTAGCAGCCGCCAGGAACAGCAGTAACAATAAGTTACTAATTGTTATCGTACACTACTTACAAATTTTACTTACAAACTCTCGCGTATCCTAGCGTACTATCTTGCTAAATCTTTTGGTAAATCCGACGTCAAAGAAGGCCCTGACACGATCAGTGATTACTTTCGGTATTCTGAATACCATTAACGGTTGACTGCGTGGATATCATATCGTAACAAAGAATGATCGATATGACAGAAATATGTACGAAGAAAATATACGGATGAGATATCGATATCTTGGACGATCTACCGATATGCCGATAATAATTCTGATCGCGCGAGAGCTCCATTACGTCACGCCGCAAACACTGACAGTTTTATTATTTATCCTAACTGCGTTATCGATTATAACATCGTCGCTAGACCCAAAAAGGAAGACTCTTGTGACGTTTTTCACTTCCCGCTCTGTGGACGCTTAACCCTCTCGCCTCTCAAATTATTCATCGCTCAGAAAACGATAAGTATAAGAATCGTTTGCACGAAACCTTTTAATCACGTTCGCCGAACTCGGCAAAAGTACTTCCGTGCGACGCAATCGCGTGGATTTAGTTAGAAGTCTCATTCGTTGTATCAGTAACATTTCGCGAGTTACGTGTGTTATATGAAATTACATATCATGCAATGTTTCGAATAAAATCAGCAAATATTTTATATCACTAAAAATTAGACAGTGATTCATCAGCTAGTATCTTTGAAAAAACAAATCTCCGTGTCGAATGTTATATAACATATATGATTTGTGAGAATAATTAAAATTCTATTATGTAAAAAATTTATTGCTAAAATCTCTTAAAATTTTCGTATGTTAAAATAATTAAAAATGCTCGTCTGCACAATAAAGGAATAAATAATCGTAAAATTAATTAATCATAATTACCTGCAGATAATATGCCGTAGAAGATGCAGGCGTTGTAATCATGCGTGTTATGAATATATTCGTTCTTCACTTACAATAAGAGAAGGAGAAAATAAAAACATCATTGGGATTCGTTTTAATAAAAGTCTCTTCCGATCGTAACTTGCTGGAACCGTCGCGATCGTGTTGCCTGAGGCGATCGGGTTAAACGTTGAGAAATTCGGTGTCTATCCTAACGATTCCGCCTAGTGCTTTGGTGAAAGCTATCCTGGGCCCTGATGCACCGCGCGGCGTCCAAGTCCTGGACCGTCGGCCTTCCTCACAATCTCTCTACATAGTTGCCCGGGAAGGTGCCGAAGTAACCGGTCCTTTGACTGGAGCCGACGTACCATCCGTCGTCGCACTTCTCCATTACGTACACCGTGTCACCCTCCTTCAGCTCCAGCTCGTCGTCGTTCTGCGGTTTGTAATTGTACAGCGCCCGATATCTGTAGAAATGCAAGTATCTGTGAGTCCGACAATCCCTCTTCCTGCCACAAATGACTGACGCGCGAATGAGAAGACAACGGATCAAATTTAACGACGCGCACAAAAAGATTGTTAATGCATTCCGCGAAGCACCGACGATCCACGCTGAACTTTCAGTTCAGACCGCTTTGTTATATTTTAACTATAAAAAGAAACATGATCATAAAATACCTTCTGAAATTACAAAATTGCTACATAATTATTGTGTATAGTGCAATTTTGGTCATCGATGAGCGGTGGCCGATTTTTGTGATCATGTGTTTTATAAGTATTATTATAAAACACATGTTAGGTATTTAACAAGTATAATAAACACGAGAACGTAGATCATCGGTTATCCAGGCGGCGCGGCGTGGATAACAAATCACATAAAATTAATATGGCATAAAATGAATGTGTAAGTTTTCGTTTAAATGCAAGAATTTGCAGGACTCACGGTATCGGCTCCGAGTGCGTGTCGATGTGCAGGGTTTCGCTGAGTTGCGACACGTGCAGCTTGCTACCCCCCATACGTGGCTGTAAAGTACGAAAAGGGCTGTTACGCGTGTACTTTGTAAAACGTTTTCGCTTTATTAAAACTGTCTTTTTCAACGAAAAACAACCATTATCCGACGGTGTAATGAAACGTTACGGAGAGGATTCAATCACGCCGCGGAGTAATTATGCCATGACACGCGATCGCGCGATAGTTACCAGTGAATTATAATGGGGCTGGGTTGTGTTAATATTGACCGGGATGGACGGCACGTAATGATGGGGTCCCATACTCATTTTCCCTCCGGACGAGCCGTTCGCTAAGAGACTGTGCGCCGCCGGAGACGCGACCGGTTTATTCTGAATCGGTGTCTCTGAAATAGAAGCGGGCACAAACTTCATATTTTCGTCAATTCGACGAGAAGTTTGACTCGCGATGCTTTCAACATCGCTCTGTCAGGTTTTCTATTTTCTTCCCATCAGCTTCTCTAATTGAATTACCTGATCGATGTCCGGGTTCGGTAATGACTTCAACGTAGGAAATCGGGAAGATCCCCTTTCTGTTTCCTATACGCCCCTCGTACCAATTTTCGTCGACCCTCCTCGTCAGGACCACCAATTCGCCTGCGGACAAGTATCGCAAACGTGCCGAAAAGTAATTTGCATGTTTTGCCTCGAAGTTTACGAAATTCTACTCGCAACGGCGGGGTCTCACCTTTCGCCAAGGACAACTCGAGATTGGTCTGGGCGATGAAATTGAACTTGGCCCGTGCCTGTCCCTCGTGGGCCTTCTTTGGTGTCGTTCGCATCGTACCGTCGTACGGTAGGATCTGCATCGAGTAAAGGTAGAGCTTGATTAGAGATCAAAAGCGCGATTTTGTCGGCGGGTATCCAACTTTCACTTTTCGCGTGGACTCGTTTTCTAAAATCTAGACACGACTGGCGATTACCTCGACGTAGTTGGAGGGGAACAGTCCGATCATCGCGTTGTACTCCCCCTCGTACCAATTCTTGTCCACCTGTCGTCGAACGAATATAAGGTCGCCGCGGCGGAAGGTCAATTCCCGGGACGACTGGCCGACGAAATTGTAGAGCGCTTTCGCCACCAGACGCGGCTCCGGTGTTTGATCTTGGGATCGACTCCGCTGGCTCAGATCGTCCACGAAGTCGTCGTAGCGATTCAGGGGTATGGGCGACTTCTGCGATGGTCTGAAATTGTTGGAGTGTTGTCGGCGAGATGGAACGATTTCTCTCGAGCGCGGCGAACCAGGATTGTCTTTCTGTTTGCTCCGAGCAAACGCTAACTCTCCTCGGCATTGTGATGATTATCGAGCGTTTGCGGTTGCGAAATGCGCCTCAGAGGAATGTAGATTTACTCTTTTCAATATTCTCTCCGATCTTTCTTGAGAACTTGTGATACATAGATCCAGCCAATATATTTTAGAGTCAAATAGTCGACGATCTTAATTTAAAATTACGACAGAGTAATCTTAAAAAATTACGATTGAAATATCTTTTTGATCGACTTTCAACTCGGGACTTTCTATTTTGCTCGAGAAAATCTAGGGCTACCCAGCATCCTTCCCTGAACGTCAATGAAACCTCTATCGGTTTTTCTACCTGCGCGCGTTCGCCCACGCTTTCATTGTGACGCCCGCGTAAAACAGCTCGCGATGCGTTACGCAACAGCCGTTGAATAGCAGGAAGTGTTTACGAGCCGACGACGAGTGCGACAAGCTGAAGATGCACATGCCTTTCGCCGTGCCGTTATTAACGTCATCCTCGAAAATATCACTCTTACATGTTTAGAGAGCACAGAGAAGCGCAGAAAGATACGCGAGAAGGATCCTTGCGACAGGACGTCGTTAAAGCGAGGACTCTCGTTTCTCCATTAACAAAGGTAATTCCCGAGGTTTGAAAAGATAAAGCGGTCAAGCTTCGATCAAGCTTCAATCGCGACCTCCCGATTTAAACGATTTAATTAAAAAGAGGAAAATCGGAGACACCTTGTACTTACATGAAGTTGTCCGTGTGCCTGCGGGAGTCGATGTCGTGTAACTCCTGGAGATACTTGCGACGGCGCTCCTCCTGGTAGACGCGCCGCATGTTCTCCGCGCTGCGACGTGCGAGCTCCTCCT
This sequence comes from Leptothorax acervorum, assembly GCA_035220615.1. Taxonomy (NCBI): domain Eukaryota; kingdom Metazoa; phylum Arthropoda; class Insecta; order Hymenoptera; family Formicidae; genus Leptothorax; species Leptothorax acervorum. The sequence goes on along the minus strand of JASTWQ010000030.1, from coordinate 152,746 downwards.
CGCTCAGCGGCTCCTTCGCCTCTGTACGCACCGGCGAGCGATAGTGAATCGTCACCTCACCCTCCACATAACGCCTCGGCGATTCTGCATCAAGCGAGACGCGTTTATCGTCACCGATCCGCAAACGGAACGGACGTAACATTCCCAACGTTAGAATTTTTCGGTATCCTACTACACGGACCTATTTCTCTCTCTCGATATACATATATGTACATTTCGCGCAATTTTATTCCGGTTCAATTTGATCTTGACCCGTGCCACGCGCGACGAGATTGCGACGCGAGAGAGTGTTGTTAATTTCGATTTAAATTATTCGATTGATGGGAGCGTTTTATTGGGGGCGCGGTTTGAAAACGCGTGCCATTTCATCGAGTTAATCGTCGTCGTCAACCGCTCCAGTGGACCCTGTCGTTTATTAAAAATGATGGCGAACGTTCGACGTCGACCGTCGACCGCAGATTCACAATTCGGAGGATGTTGTTCGCGGCAGCCTGTCGAAGTTTCAAATACGATCATACAGATTAATAATAAAATCAGATTATCGAGATCACATTTGTGGAAAACGGGACTTCAGCATCCCGGTGTCTTTAACGTTTGACGCAATGTTCAAGTACGACAGTTATTGGAGCGTGCGACGATCATATCCAGCCAGATAATATCATGGAGAAGAATTGAATCATATTATGAAAGGCGCCGGTTTAACCCACATCGAGGCTGCCGCTTGTTTATCTCATTTTGCTGGAACATATGGCTTCTTCGCGGAGAGAAACGATACTTAAGCCGCGGTCGTCGACCGGCGCGAGGCAAAAATCTAGATACGGTGTGTGAGCATCATTTTATGTAATGCTCGATTACATTTGATTACGCGCACGTGACACGGCATAGATAAATGTAAAATATAGCAAAGCAAGTCTATTACACCGATATGTGCGAAATTATAACGGCGGTTATATCCTTGAACATGTAGGAACTTCCCGTCGGATGTTATTCTATGTCAGTGGTTTTTGCGCATTTACAGGCGATTATTGTTTATCTATGCAAAAACACGTAACACTAATGACCGTATATCGATTCGCGTGACGTGTTTTTTTCCCGTTTCTCTTTCTTCCTCCTCCCTTATCTCTCAAGAGCACATTTAAAAACTAGGAAGCTCCGTATTTTAGATGCAAACAAAAGCGCGGTGCACGCACCTGCTTTCGTGCGCTGCGCGGGATAATGACGAGAGTTTATCGCGATGCAACAGCAGCACGCGCGTAGTACACGCAGGCACAATGCGTGTTCGCGTGCGTCGGGCTGCAGCGAGACCGTGCGACTGATAAAGCGGAATGCAGCTTGCAACTGGTCAATTCGCGATAAAGCGCAGCCGCGGTGACACAGGTCGACGCGAGATGCGTCGCGAAAGAGTGAACCCGGTGACCCGCAACCAACAATAAGTCTTTCGGATTTTCAGTCGCGAAGCATTTATTTTTCATCCCGGACAACCGGAAAATCATATCGCGATGTGCCACAAGAGAAAAATATATGTTACGAGGCACCACGAAAAGGTAAGAAGATAAAACAGACACGAGAAATAAAAAAAATCTCTTAATAATTAAAAATCTCTTAGGGCCGATTGTTCCAACCCGTTTGTAAACTAACTAATAGTTAAATCATATATATGTCTTTGTTTTTCCTTCGAATTAGACAAAGATAGACATATGATTTAACTATTAGTTAGTTTATCAACAAGTTGGAACAACCGGCCTATAATAATTAAGAAAAATCTCTTCTTTCGGATCGGATCTCAAATCGGAAACTTTCGTTCTTCTCTAGTGAAACCTCTGGATCCTCTCGATCACTTTGTTTCGTGCCGTCATTACTCGTGTAACCCAATTTGTTAGCGTGTAACGTTAAACTCATCACAAATGCCGAAACGAGAAACTAAATTTCAGTCTTTCTCTCTCTCAGAACGCCGTAACACCTTTCACCGCTTTCATTGAACGAGATTCTCACGCGATCGATTCTTTCTCTTTCTCTCTCTTTCTCGCGCGTATCCTGCGCCGTGATTATTTTTTTTACGGTACCTTATTATTCTTTATCTGATTCTCCTCGCGTGTAATTTAATTCTATTTTTACCGTTCTCTCTCTACTCTCGACGCATTTTTAGAGTCTTTCGCGGATTATGAGAAGCTAGCTTTACGCCATTATGACAATTTGTTATTTGTGTCGATGTTAATTACTTTTTAAGATAAAATGCAAATATTAACATTTCCTATTCAATACTACGATTTTTCATATAGCACGAATTGATTTAACATATCTACGTGATATTTTTCAGGGCATTTTTGTATCGATTTTATTTCTATCAAGTTTTCTACCTTAAAACAACACTCCGAAAAGGGCACGCTACTCTACCTAATTGATACCTTGGCTCTACCTATTTCTATTTTTCTTCTCCCCTCAATCATCGCGCCAGCGACACCAGCAACAGCTGGATATGCCGTGGCGATCATAACGGGGCGCGCGGCTATTTACGCGCGGCAGGAAGAGGATTATTTCAGAAAAATTATGCGCATGTTTACTGACTGTACGGAATCGGTCCGTAGACCGTAGACGGAAGCGCGCTTCCGCCAGTGTGAAGACCGCCAATCGGATTCATTTGATCGAACAAAGGGCTGCTGGTGGCTCGGTCACGGCGGCGGGCATCAGGGTCAATCGGAAGTATCCCGATCGAGGCAGGATCTGCTCCCCGTGGATCACCCGTAGAGCTCTTGCAATTGTTGACAAGCTGGGGCGACTGTAGCTCGTCGGACAACGAGAGATCGCCGCAGGATTTATATAGAGGTCCAGACGATTTCCGTCGTCTTCTGCTAGGGTCTTTTCCGCGCGGCTCATCGTTTCGCGGACTTTCATCCGTGATCTTCGACATGTTATCTCTGACGACGTTAACGGCTCGTCCGTTCTCGGCGATGGTCAGCAGATCTTTCACGTGATCCTCGTGACTGTGCAGAATCGCCACGTCGACGCTATAATCGTTCAGATATTTCCTCTCGTTCGCCTCCATGCATTCGCATCGCTCGTTCACCATGCTCAGGTCCAGGGGAGGAGGAATTCTCGCCGCCTTGACCTCTCGCCGTGAGGTCAAACGATTGGGCGAGACCAGTACGTCCGTCGTCGATTTGGATGTCGATTGTCTGCGGTTGATCGAGCGTGTCCGATCTACAATCTCCTCGCACCGTCCCGATCGTTGTTCCCGGCGTTGCTCGAGCTCGACGCGACTCGATCTTATGACACGAGGCTCGTGCTCGTGACGATCCGAGGATCCGAGCGATTCGAGTCCCTCGGGAACATTGACCGCTCGGGCAACGTAAAGCGGGGTGTCGAGGTTCCGCTTCAGGATCGCCAGGTTCGGCAAAGACCTGCAGAGGTCCCAGCAAGTCCCGTCGTTGCTCCTCGACACGCTCGTCTCGCCGATGTTCGAAATAGAGTCTGATTGCTCGTGATAATTACGAATTATCTGAGAACGAGCCTCGTTTTCAGAGAATTGGTCCCGTTCGAGTTTATCCTTCCATGCTGGTCGATTTTTCGCGTCGTCCATGTTGCGGTGTCCGCTTCCGTCCGGCGAATCCCAGCCTTCTTTTCGGGTCTCGAAATCGATCTTCGAGGCGCCGCCAAAGATGTACTCCGGAAGATTCCTCTCTCGGCGCCACGCATCGGGACTAATTTCGTCTTTCTCGATGCGGCATTGACACGATTTGTCGTGCATCTCCCTCTCGCTCGTCGCGTCCCGAAATCCAGTCTCCTCGACGATTGACGAACCCGCGCTCCGTTCATTACTCGCCTCATCAAGTTTAACGGACGGTACGTTCCTCACGTCGGCTCGTCTTATCTCGCTTCCGGGTAAGATGTTGACGAGCACCCTGCCGTCTCTTCGAGCGCGACCGCCGTTCCTGCGATTGATGACTCGAGACAAGTTTCTCCTGGCAAACTCGGTTAACGTGTCCATCTCCTCCTCCTCCTCCTCCGGAGTGCGTGTCGTCTGCGCTCGGGATTTCCGGTCATTTATGCTGCTCACGGATGATTGATTGCTTTGGCTAGTAAGCGTCTCGGTGCTGCCAAACCCGCTGCAGCGCTTCGGCGCTTCCTGGATGTTTCTCCCGACGTTTCCAGCGAGACCGTTGCAATTCTGCCGCGCGTTTCCCGGCATATCCGCGAAGAACTGTCGCCGGAGATACCGGTTGTGCTCGAAGATCTCGTGCAGCCGCTCCCTGCTGTCGCTGAAGTGCTCCTTCTCAAGTCCCTCGGGATATCGCGCTGACGATCCGCGCGCGGCGGAACTTCCGGAGGAACGTCGCGTCTCCTGCAGGCAGTCCCGATCCCTCGGGGCTGACGAATCGCGCGAGACGGGCTCGAGACATTTTCCCGGATCACCGCAGTAATAGTCCTTGTAATCTTTGTAAAAGTACTCCCTCTCGAAATCCGTACGCGGCTTCCAGCTCCAACGAGAGCTTTCCGGTTCGCGATAATCCCTTCGCAAGGGTGTGTCGCGATCGTCCTCGAAATGCACCGTGCACGTCCGTTGCATTTCCGGCATGGATACCCGTTGATAGGCGTGCCTCTCGATCCGCGCGTCTCGTTTGTCGCGTCGGATCACCGCCAGCTTGTCCGGGTGACGAAGTTTCACGAGGTCGTCGATATCGTTCGCCAGGCTGGTCCACTCTTCACTGCGCTCCAAATCCGCGACGCGCGGCAGGGTCGTCCGAGTTCCCGCTTCCTTCACTGTGTTCCTCATCGTGAGAACGATGACGACGCGCGAATGTCAAGTCCGATTCGTCGCGGGTATTCTGAGGAGAAAATTGAAGCCCTCGGTATTCGCGCGACACGTTTATCAGACTCTGTATCTTATCCCGATCCCGGTGTTTTCCTTAAATCAACCTTACGCCTCGTTACCGAGCGGAAATCGTGGTCAGATCGAGCTGCATATTAATCCCCGTCAGATAAAATCGAGGACGATCTCTCGCCGAGCCGGATATTGCTCAAAATCTCTGATCGACGATCGTGATCTTCGCGGAATTAATCGCGAAATTACAAACGGGAATGGAAAGCGCGATTCCCCCGCGTTGGGCAATCGGCTCTTGGCGACGCGCAACCGAATCTTGCGAGAAACTCGATTTGTTGTTGTCGTCGGGGCGATGACTCGCGATCCTTTATTCAACGCGGCCCGATGTCATGTCTGATCGCTTCTACGTCAACTTTGGCATTAAGAGCCGCGTCGTCGTAACGGTGACTCGTCCGTGAACGGATGTGCAACGCGAGCTGCAACGTCGGCTATCAAGGTTGAAACGATCGCATCGTTCCGTGTCGCGTTTCCCTGGTGTGCCAATGCTCGTTTTCGTATCCGAGGTATTTCCAATATCGCACAAAATAATGAAAATACGATTAATATTGTCCTTATCCTGTGATTATATGAATTATATAAACTTTAATTAATCTTTTGTGCAAAATTGACTGTAAATTTATATAAAAAAATTTTTCTTATTATAGGGGAGACCGGGGCTAGTTGGCTACAAAGGCTAGTTGACATTTTGCTTATATTTCGGCTGTTTTCGAACATATTGCAGAACCAAGCAAGTGTTAAGTGTAAAACCATCTTTTACACATGTGACGTAAGTTGCATTTTGTTACGAGCAACAGTTTTGAAATAATAGTGTTGAATTGCATTTTTAACAGTGGAAGTAAATTTTCACAATCTCGTAAATTTATTTATATTATTTATAAATTTAAAGTTTTATGTTAGTTGCTATGGTAGTTCGAAAATATACTTATTCGAGTACATTTTAACGAACTTTTAAACAATATATTTTTATATCATGCTTTATATGTATATATGATCCGAAAGAACTTAATTAGCTTTGGGGTAAGTTGACACAAAAGGAATAGGACAAGAGTTGGTACGGCATGTTCGAACTCATGGCGTGTACAGCTTGTTCTACTTTTAATTGTTGTCATTAATAAGTTTTATTTAAATAAATATGTACCAAAGATTTTATGTTTAGTATTAATTAAATAAATATGCTATATTATCGTTTTAATATAGCCTAGTTATAATACAGTGAAGATAAAGTTAAATTAACTTTATATATTTGTGGTAAACCATAACATAAACATTTAATTAAATTAAACCATATTTTTTTCGGCGTAGACAATTTTCCTCATACTGTGTGCCATTGTACCCCGTTAACGGGGCACGTCGACTCGCTAGACATCCTCGAACATAAAACGGATTTCTTCTACAAATTTACTTTCAAACTTTTCAGTATATATATTTTTCTGTTGTCGAAGGATTGTACTTTCAAATTATACTAAAGATAGGCACAAAATGTATAGAAAAGAACAAAAAAAATAAAATGTAAAAAGTGTGCCAACTAGTCCCAGTCTCCCCCATTAGATATGTTATAAGTTATAAGTCAATGATCTTCAAAGTTACATAAAGCGGAGTCTACAGTGAGAATTTAAGGTGTAAAATTTAAGCTTTAAGCCTTAAACCGTAAGAAATTGACAAATCACAGTCGAGTATTCTTCTCATATTCGACTGTGATTTGTCAATTTCTTATGGCTTATGGCTAAAAACTTACATTTTACGCCTGAAATTCTCATTGTAGACCGCTTTATTGATGCGAAAAAAATTTTATGAGAGACAGCTGTACGATCTAACGGAAGTATTCTAATATTATATCTAATATGTGTAATATACCTAGATCACTTCGCAATCACATTGATACGTGGATGTAATTTTATTCTGATAATACTGATATAACCGATATCGTTTCTTTCCAATTCAAGATAAGCAAGAACAAACTTTCAATGAAAGTCTAATGTTACTCATTGCGTCCCGTGAAACGTGGCGCTATTCCGGGCAACGTAATGACGTTGACTCATTAACCGCAGACTTCGTAATGTGTAATTAACGAGAATGAACGTGGGTTTCCGCGAAACTCGCGCGCTGTCGTGGCGCTACACGAAAAAAATGTCACGAGGAATACGCCGTTTAAAGAAAACCGTATTAGAAGCGAGAACGTTCGCAGGCAATTCGGGGGAAGCGTCTCCTTATTAAAATCGACCCCCTCCTCTCCCCCCTCGTAAAGTCTTAAGTGTCTTAATGAAGTGCATTTGTTTGTTGTACCGACGAGCGGGAGCAAAATCTTTCCCTGAGAAAGGTGCTACTTGCACTCTCATGGCTATTCTATTCAAATGAGTCTCCGGCGCAATGTGGATCAACGCATTCACGAGGAAGACGGTACCGTGTCGGTCCTTTCTTTCAATGAGAACGATTTCACTGACAAAGTGTCGCGACTTATTTCTACCTCGTCGCGTTACGCTTAACCATCTTTTAAAAGTTTCGAGATCGCTCTTATCGGACTCGACTCTCTGCAAGTAATTAGATTCGATTTTAATTTTAAACCAAGTATTCTCGCATTTCATCCGCCCACTGAACTCACGGCCGGTGCGAATTTTGAGTTTTCAACAGGCCTGATAAACGTGTCGTTCAAAGTTTGCTCTCGTCTTCGCTGTAACAAGACGGACTCGTGTCGAAACCCGGTAATATCAGATGACCTTGCACGAAATACACATAATACGTACTTGATCAACTCGCACGGAATTCACTTCGACGCAAAAACTTACATCAAACGGGCCCGCACGAATTGTCGATTAAATCGGCGCGATTATCAATCGCGCGCCGATAACTCCGCGAGATTGACTTATCGAACGTGTACCTTGAGGAAGGAACTCTCGTTAAGATCGATCGAATCGTTTTACACTCGCGTAACGGCGTACCTCGTCGACACCTGTTATCGGTACCTGCGTCGCGCGACGCACGCGAAACGCGTCTGAGGAAGGCGCCGCGACGTTGGCACCGGTTATCGCGGCTCCCTACTCCTTGAAGAACGGTTCACCAAGCAGAAACCGCGGGGAACGTCTTCGGGCGGAGTGCGCTCGCGTAAAGTTTCCAACGGTTTCGCACCGAAACCAAGGCTCCTCGAAATATTTTGGGACGTTAGAGCCAACGATAAATTCTTACGCAGTACGAATAACGTTTCTCTCCATGCGGAAACAAATCTTGAATTATCCCTGCCAAACGCAGCCACGTAGGAGAACTTGATAAGTAAACGTCATTTCTTCGAGTCGTTATCCGCGCAAAAATAAATAGAGTCGTCGTACTAAAAGGCGTTCAAGGCCTCTGACAAAAGCCGCGTTGTTGTACGATGTTCCTCGCGTGCGATATGAGCGCATCGCGGACTGTAATAACAGTGTTGTTTTGCGCGCTAATCACTTTCCAGAGCGCGCGCTAATTATTCACGACGCCGATGGTATTATCTTCACGCTCGTATCACTTCTTCGCGGGTTCAGAGAACGGCGAACTACAGACTCCATCACCTGGTATCGTCGCCGACGAAACTGCCGAAGAGCAGGGGAACGCACACATTAATCATTGGGGAGATTAGATAAGAGGGGACGATCGACACGAGCGTCGACGTTTGCAGCAAATATTTGGAATAACAACGACTCGACGATGCCGAGGATTCGTCGCAGTGCCGGAGACGCGAGCTCATCATGCGAGCTCGCGATTAAGTATGCTAATTGCGTTATGCAACGACAATGACAATCACGCGCGGTGGTCGAATTTATCGCGCGACATTAAACGAAGTAGGTATGTGGACATCGCGACTGCTTCGGCATCGCCGCTGTGATCATCGTCGAAAATAATCGCGAGTATCGTGACCGCCACTTGTAAAATTGTGCCAATTTTAGCGACACGTAATACCGCGTATGCGGTATGATCTAACGTTAAGCGATACGATCGAAGTCATTAATATTAAATTTACTGAGACTTTGCGCTCTTCCTGCCTTAAGATCGCAAGTCGCGTTTCGTAACGGTCAAACGAACGACTTTTAGATAACTTTTCTGATATATAACATCATAAATAAGAAAATTAAGCCGTTTATGATTTTAAAAATTCTACTTTTACTCGAAATAACACATTTGAATGGATTTTGCGTATCCTTTGCGCATCGCACATGCATTGTGCTTCATGGTATTCACGTGTAAATTGAACGTCAGTCAGTTCACTGTTATCTTTCCGTTAGACAATTAGTATGCGCGACCACTGTTTAGCGGAGCCGCGAATGTGCCCTTGACATCGTAAAACTGATGAAATGATTTAGGATCTATCTCTCTGATATCTTGATACGCGTAATTATTCCGCGTCGAGAGTGATTTCCGGGCTGGATTTTCCGGGCTGGCGATAACACGTCGATTACACGAATTGATCGGCAAGCCGAGCCATAATCAATCGGTCACGTAACAGACCACAAACGCAGGTGTCTCTTTGTCAACGTCGAACATCGCCATCACTTTTATCGTGGATCCGTCGTTTCCCAATTACCCGTTTTCCCCGTTTTATGTAATATAGAACGCAATATATTTTTAAATACTTCCGTCAGGCTGTTATCTTCTTGTATATATCAACACACGCAATTAATTAATTCGTCGTTTCACTTTTCAGCTATCGTAATTAAAAACATTCTGGATATTTAACACATAAAAAAATGCAAAAATATTTTAATTAAGCGATTTAATTTTACGCTCAATCTTTCTGGAAAATGACAAAATATACAGATATCTCTAATGTCATGCAGTGACGCATTCAACATTGACGTTTCACGTGATGCTTCTCGATCTCGCGCATCCACAGGAAAGCACAGGCGAGCACGATGCGAGTTAATATCAAATTTCTAATCGGGGCTGCACGGCGAGCGGTGATTTCTCCATATGCGAAAGTGCATATTATTTTCGGCGCGTCTCGCGTCAGTGACTTATGACTCGAGCCGGACCGTGTCCAGACCGAGCGAAAACGAGCGCGAACAAACGTGAATGAACAGCTTGCTTTAATGAACGCGACGCCGTTTGCGCTCATTGAGGCGGGATCTGCTCAGTCTGCGCGTTGCCCGCGCTCATTTGCTCGAACTGGACCCCCAGCATTATGCGAGCATGCAGATACAACGAAGCCGCGTAATGGTACCAGCCGGATGAGCACCGGCGTGCTTCCCGACCGACCGCGCGATTATTGCGCTTATGCTCGATCGCCCGTGCAAACGTTCGTTGCACAATCTCTCTTTCCCGAGCACGCGTCGTTCATGCATCCCGAGTCACATGCACCACGATGCATCATCACGACCGCGCGTTTAGCAAGTGCCCGCATCGGCTACGTGCGCGAACTTTAATGGCATTAGATCGATTCCGGCCTTAAACCACGAGATGTATGCATTTCGACGAGATTCAGGTATTTCCTATTTTATCTTCTGCCTTTGATAAGTTCAGAGTTGAAATTGAGAGAATTGAATCTGAGAGGACGAAACACAGAAGCGATTCGTTATAATTATTAGCATTATTATATTGTTAGCAGCATGATTTTCAAACAAAATTATCTCCAAATAAAAAAACCGTCCGGTTGCTTAATAACACGTTTAGTTCTCATGGAGACCAGGGTGCCAGATGTTACGAGACACCCGGTAGGGTGAACAGACTGCGACACGCGCATAAACGCACACATGAACAGACGCACACAGAACACACAAGAAAAAAAAATAATATACATAATAATGATAAGCTTAGTAATCGGCATTACCTTGGCGATCGTCCCTGTAGTGCTGGGATTTTGGCGGCGGCGGGGGTGCATTCGAGTATTCTATGGACGAGCGGAAAAAAATTAAAATAATAATTAGCCGTTCTATACAGCTACGAAAATCAATTCGCGTGATTCAACGAGGGATCGCACACACGTTGCCGAGCGAACCTGTCGATCAACTTGACGCACGTTCTTCTCTAATAGCTAACGATATTGGTGCCACGAGAAGCGATAATGACTCTTCAATACGACTGCACGAATTTAATGAAATTAAACTCTACTTTCTTAATCAACAAAAAAAAAAAATTAGATTTATTTCTAAAGACAGAGAAATTTCTCAAGTCCTCCTTTCCGCTTCTGGTATCTAGGAAGACTCAATCCAGTCTAGGTGCTCCAAATGCCTGATGAGATTTCAGACCTTCGAAGGTGACGGTAGGTCGCGCCATGTAGACAGGTAGGGTCGGCCACCAGGTTTTATGCCTTCGCGCGGTGGTGGGCGAAGGCGGCGGAGGCGGTGGTTGATACCTGAACCTCGGTCTGTGCTTGTCGGGGTCGAAGGGCTGCCCGGCGAAGATGGTCTGATGCGACGGTTTGAGGATTGACGCGGGGGTCGTTCGCGGACGCGTCGGCGACGAGGAAGTGGCGCGCGGTCGTTCCGGCTTCCTCTTGTCGGCCGACGAGGAGGAACGAGTCTTCGAGGTGCCCCGGTGGCTTCGAAGGTCGGCCGGGGACGACAGCGAGCGCATGTTGTCGCGACGATTGGGGTACCGGTGCGCTACCCACTTTCCGGCCAGGTAGGGTGCGATGTCGCGAAGCTCGCGCACGTCCGGCGCCGACGTGAACATCTCACCCATTATAGAAGTTCGGCCACCACCGGTGTCCGGTGATTCGAACCTCTTCCGCATCCGGCAGACTGGCCTCTTCGCCTCGAGCTCCTTGGTCTCCGCCTGCCTGGTCACGTGGTTGGTGACGGTACTAGTGGCTTGGGGCTCCTTCAGTCCGACCGTCTTGCTGATGACGTCGATGTGTGGCATCGAGAGGTTCTCCCGGCGCAGCGGCACCCGTGGAATCGGTGGCGAGTCGCCCCTTCGTCCTAACCGCGGCCGTCCTCTCTTCGTCGACTCAAATCTCCTGCGCAACCACGCCACGTCGACATGTTCGTGCGGCTTCAAGGCACTGCCTCGGTCTTCTCCGTTGCTCACCTTCTTCAGCAAGCTCCGCGCCAATTCCGGATCGCTGCGAAAGCGTTTCGGCGCGGCTGCAATCCTGACGCGCCGCGGCAGGTCCTCGGCACTCTCGAACTTCGCGCGCAACCTCCGAACCGTGCCGTTCCGTACCAAGTTAAGGTAGGCGCGCCAGTACCTCTCGGGATCCGGCGACGAACTGCGCGGCCAACCGCCACCGCCGCCGCTGTCCACACTGCAGGACGAGTTCGATCGCGTGGTCGCGCGACACGGACTAACGCTGCGCGGCCTCGCGTCGTGTTCACGCTCCCGTGAACAAGAGCGGAACGGCCGTCGTTGCTGTCGCATGCCCGTCGCTTCCGGCTGCGTCGGCGAGCTGCTGTCGATCTTCCGCTCCCGCGGCGACGTTGATCGCGATCGATCGAGCTTGCCGCCGACGCCGGCCAATGAACTGTACTTGGCCGATTCTGACTCACCGAAGAGCTCCTTCAGATCGGCGAAGCTTTGCGACGATGGCAGTTTCTTCCTGCCGCGAAATGTCCACGTTGTAGTCGTCGTCGTAGTCGCTGTCGCCGTCGGCGCAATCTCCTTCTGTTCCCCTCTCTTCTCCACGTTCTCGAAGAACTCGATCTTCCGCGACACGTCCTCCGTCTCGGGTCCGTTGCCCCGCTGGATAACCGTTCTTACCGAGGTTTCCGAGCTTTCCGTCATGCTGTCTCCATCGCTGCCCGAGGCAAACTTGCTGCTTAATTTTGCTTTCTCACCCGGTACTGTCATGGCCAACAAGGGCGGCTTCTTCGACCACTCTTCGAGTACAGTCTCCACGCGTCGCTTGTCACTGGGGCTCTCGTTGTTGGGCGTCAACACCAGCAGGAAGTCGCTTTTGTCTTTAGGCTTGGTCGTGTCTTCGATGTACGGCGCTTCGAGGGAATAACAGGTCCTGGGAGAAGTACTAGCCACGCTGGGCGTGTCGGGCGCACAAATCGGCCTCGCAATACTCTTCGCAGATGGTTTCCCCGGCGTTTTCGTAGCCGCCAAGGCAGCGGCGATGCTCCCGCGAGTCTCGCGAGGCGCCAGAGGTGCGGATAGTCTTCTTCGCGTCATCCTGTCAAGCACTTCTTTGCCGAGAGACAATGATAATCTCTTCTTCTCGAGCTCCGACATCGACGGAGAGACCGATCTCTCCGATTCGGATCTCTCGATGCCCTTTAAACGACCAATGGAATCGCTTTTCTTCAGAATGCCCTCAGCGTCGCTTTGTTCCTTCAACATCGCCGATTCGTTTGTCGCTATCATCGAATGGCATCGTACATGAAGACTCTTCGAATCATCTTGAGAATGATCTTTGGAAACGCCTGCGGGCGGCACGATGATTTCGTAGTTCATCAAAGTTTCGTCTTCAACCACGCGATCTTCTTTAACAAATCGCTGATGCTCGCTGATATCGCGAGGTGCATCAACGACGTCGCCATTTCGTCTTTGAGGATTATCGCTACCGTAGATTTCGTTCAGCTGCTTCTTCAGGTTGGTCACCTGCTCGATGGACAAACTGCTCCAGAACTTCTTGCTACCGCCGAGGCTTCTCTGCAGGGATGGATGATAATCCGCGAATTTGCCAGCATCCCGAAAAGTAGCGTTCGCTTTCTTCTGCATCGTGGTCGCCACGTTCACGACCGAATTACCGCGCCAGAGAGGTTTATAAGTATCCTTCTGCGAGATAGCTCTTCTTCTAGAGGATTCCAACTCGCTCTCCTCACTCTGGAGTCTACGAAAATACTGCAAGATGTCCTCCACAGAGCGTTCCTTGCAGCGCAGGCCACAATCGCCGTGCCACCTGAATTTATCGACGTCTTTCGCGCTGAAAAGAAAATCTTTGTCACGCTGGACGCTCTTCAGTTTCCCGTAGAGTGCCTTCAGCTCCTGTTCCGCTTTCTCCTTCGATCTAACCCGTTTCCAGCGATCGTAGTCGATGATCTCTTCGTTCTTCAGCCGCGGTCGTAGATCCCCGGAGGAGAACGTGCGCTCCAACTGGTCCATCCTGCTGAGGTTCGCGTAGAAGTCGCGCAGATCCTTATACCGTGTCGACTTGCGTCTGTGATGCAACAATTCGAGTATATATTGCTGATAATCCTCGCGATCCATGGATGATAATGAACCGGTGCTCTTCGTTAATGACAGATTTGAACCTAGCATCTTGGCGTCCTCCGCCTCGCCGGCGCTTCTGGCTCTCACTTTTTTCGTAATCGTCAGTGGGGCGTTTGAGTCTTCCTGCTTGGAGACGTGAGTCCGTCGAGGCGCCTGTGATCTCGCCGGAGATGGCGAAGAAGATCTCGGCGAAGATTCTCTCGACTCGGGCAGTGTTTTCAATGGCGGCTCGCTCAAACTTCGTTCCTTCACGTGTGACATAGATTCAGGACTACGAACGCGCAACGTGGTAGACGAACCGAACTCGTCGATGCCCAGCAAGCTGTCAAATTTGCCGACTTTCTGAAGGACCGACCGACCAGGCCAGCAGACCCCGTACGGGCTCGAACTTCTGGACGAGACGACGCTCTCGCGTTCCCAGTTCTTGAACTTCGAGTTTGAGACCGGTCGCTTGTGAGCCAGATACACGCTCAGAGATTTCAAAGACGGCTCCGATTTGAAGCTCTCCCTCGTCAGGTCTTGAAACATTTTCGCACGTTCGCCGACGAGAGATTTTCTCTCTTCGTGAGGTTGTGCGAACGACATATGGTTCCGCAAAAAGAGGTTTTGGAAGAAAGTGTCTGTGCGTGTCGCCTCCTGATGCCTCTTGATCTCCTCCACGGTCAAGGATGTGGTTCTGGAATCTTGCCCGACGCTTGGCACTATCTTCTCTACTCTCCTCAGTAACTTGATCTCGTCCTTCTCGGCCATCTCCCTCCACCCGTTCAAGGTCTTGCTTACGTCCGCTTCGTCGACGCTCTTATCTCTCCGCGCCTTCCTTCTCGCATCCATCTTCTTCCTGTCGCCGTTCACAGTCACGCGTATCGTCTCTGGCTTCCTCGTCGGCGTCTTGACGATAGTCTGCGGCTTCTCGCGAGGTCGCTTCCTCTTGCTCACTTCACTGGCCACTTCGGAACAAGACGAAGACACCGAACGTAAGGATTCTTTGCTGACGACTAGTTTTTCTGATGGCTTTGCGACGATCTTCGTTCTCTTTGGCTCCGTCTTAGTAATTTGTGACGTGCTTTTCGCGGGAGACTTTAGCTGGGCGCTTGACGTCCTCCTCGTCGCCGTAGGAAGTTCAGAACGCTGTTCAGATGTCTTTCGTAATAGTTCCTGTCCCTTGGGCGAGACCGCCACGACGGCTTTGAGAGACTTATCCACCGGACGCTTCTGTTTACTCGTCGACGAACTATACGGAATCGTCGAGCTCTTCGCTGCAGTGCCTGACGGAAGTGCTCGAGTCTGCACGTCCCTCGTTTCTCTCTCTTTATGCTTCTGTAAAGCTTTCCTGACCTCTGCCGGCGAGGCGAGTTCGTGTGATCTGCTGAGCCTCCTGCAGGACTGTTCTTGCTCTTTCTTCGTAAGACGAAGCTTGTCTCTCTTTGCAGTTGAGAGAGAATCCGGTCTCGTTGTAGTTCTTTCCGGAGATCTCACTTTAGCGGCAACGGAAGTTACGTGTCTCGATGGCACCTTTACCGCCGCGGGTTTATCAAACTTCACCAAAGATTCGCGAATACTCCTCGACGCCGGCGATGTCGAGGAACAAACGTGACTTCTCGCACTGTTCGACGGTAGATTTAATTTTTTTGTCTCGGACTGAGTTTGTGACAAGCAGGGATCTGATCTTCTCTTGCTGAAAGTATTGGAGAATAAAGCGGACACCTTGGCGGTCTTCGAGGCAATTGGGCTGCTGGAGGACGTGCGCACGATCGCGCTGTGAAACTGCTCGCGACTTCGCCGATGTCGCTCGAGGTTGCTGCAGAATCTCTCCCTTAGCGATCTAATGCTCGACACGCTATCGGCATGCGCGAAGCACTGTTCGTGTCTGGGTTTCGAATACGCGGTATACGAGTTATCGATCAATTTCGTACTCTCCGAATACAATTTCAAGGTTCTGCTATGACGTGAGGATTTTCTTCGGGGCGGCGAGGGCGGTCTTGGTGCCGACATAGCTTGCGGAAAAACTCCACCGGATGACGAGAGGCTGTGAGAAGCTCTCATGACCGGCGGCGGCGGCGGCGGTGACAATCTCGAGTCGATCGAGGACAGTATCGACCATTCGTGTCGCGTTGAGAATGCCGTCGTCTTCGTGGACGAGGTGATGGTCGACGTGCACGAGGCGCTTCTTCGATGCACGCGGATCCTCGTCAAAGTCGGCGAGATCGGGAAATATTCGATCTCCGAGTCGTCTGTGGACAAAGTTTCGCCAGTTTGGTTTTCGGGTTCTCGTATGCCGTCGAAGGCCCTTCGCTTTTACACCCTGCCACCCAAAGGTAAGTCGTCTAAAGGTTGTCCCGTTCAAGGCTAAGCTGGTGGACGCGCCGTGCTTCACCGGCGCGACTGCGTGCCGATGCGAGGGTTTGCGGCTCCTCATTGTGACGTTACTGCGAGCTGGCGGTGCGCTTACGTAAAAGAAGAATTGCAAAAAAGAGCTTTTCGGAAGGACCTGCTCGCGCACCAATATCGACAGACTATCGAGAGAAGAGCTGTGCCATATTTAAACTTAGGTGAGAACGCCCGAGGTCGGGTTGCACTAACTTTACCGGTTGACTAATTCCGATTATCGATTACCTGTCCCCGTCTAAATCGCAGCCTCGGCCACAACGCGATATCGGGGAAGGAAAGTTTTAGGCTGACGGAGAGGCCGATGCGCCATTGATTAATTAATTAATCGATATTGGCGAGTCGAGTCGCCCCGGTAAGTTTATCGGTGAAGTACCACAATGCGTTGTCGCACGAACTCGGACAGATCCGTTGTCCCACGACAGCCTCTCCTTCAGCCTAATTAATCGCGATTAGTGCTAACTGACGTTGATGCAACCGCCCACGGGAGATTACACATACAAAGAAAATTCGTACGTATCAAAGCTGTGTGCTTCAAACAGAGCACTACTCACACGTCATGCTACAGCGCTTTTCAGCATAGAACAGCGCTGTAAGAGTTAAAAATTTTTTTAGAAGAAAAGAGTCGTCTCGACTCTCGTCGATACATCCAAACTTGCGAAACATCGAGGATACTTTTTGTAACTACCATAAGTAATTCGAAATAATTATATATATAATTAATATATATAATTAATATATATATTTAATATATATAATTAATTATATCAATCATAATTTCTCTTACAATAAAAATGTAAAACCAACTTTATATAACTCCTTTAACTAATCTTTTTTTCATCACTCAAAGTTTCGGGACGCATGCGTAATTAACAAAACAATAATAATTAATAAAAACGCACACATTGCAAGCAACCTTAAGACACATACCCGCATGCGAAAAGTAAACTCGAGTTACTCAGCCGATGTTGATCAGCGTGCTAATTGTTATAGCATATCAAGACGTATTAAAAAAAGTAAGGAACAAAAGAGAGATCAAAACGCATACAGCACGAGGATCGGGGCGACTCACCCTTCGGACGTTCCGGGGCTGGCTTGCGAAGCCCATGGAGGGGTACGTCGCCACCGCTCTGCACAGTTTTGTATGCCAGTCTCTGCTCCAGAAGGCTGAGCGGACTAATGTCTTCTCGTCGGCGGAACACCAGCGTCGAGTCACTCTCGTAGCCTGACTCTTTGAGAGCACTTTGCAAACGAGAAACGCCGGTGAGAGAGACACCGTCGGACGATACCTTGATTCATTATGCAGAGATTTAAAGGGATCAGGGATTGACATTGTACTTACTGAGTCATGTACGGCTTGGCCGCGGCACGTGCATTGCTACGCTGATCGAAGGGCTGGAAAAGAAAGAAACGCCATTACCGTTGTTGTCCGTTACGTCGACGGTCCTCGATCGCCACTTATCGTCTACGATACGTCTACATGCTACGCATACGCTACTCCGGCGCGCGAGAGATACGATTACTCGAGATCCAAGAACGAGTGGTTTTTAATCGAGATCAACAATCGCATCGAGCAGAACATCGAGCAGATCATGCCGCAGTTGTGTAATGCTAAGCCGGGATGAAGAGGGACGTGGAAGGATTAAGCTAATGAGACATAATCCGGAGGGGATGAGAGGTACAAGAAGGGGGAACAAGTATGTAGGAGATCAAGATACGAAGAGACCAATAATAGCTGCTTGTGATGCAAAATGTACCTGTAAGATACGAACGATTTTGTAAAAAAAAAAAATAATGTCATTAACGTACGAATTATTGATTCATAAGAGTAAAAAATAATTGATATCGCTCCTTGATCGGTAATTCGCTTCCGTAACAAAATATTTCGCTCATGCCGCATCAAGTGGTGTGTTAAAAAAATATTTTTTAGTGTCTTCGGAATTTCGCGATGTGTACAGAGAAAGCGCTAAAAACGCGGCTCTAACTTCTTCTTGTTAAGAGTATTGTATAATGATAGATATATAGAGATGTGTGTGTAGAACAGGCATGTAAAGAATGAAGAGAGAGATACAGAATCATGACAAAGATGCAGAGAAGAAAGTGAGGGAGATACGACTCGACAGCCATAGAGATAGAGATAGACAGCAGACAGATATATAGACAGATAGAGGACAACGTCATCGTGCACTCTACTTGTCGACGATGTGGCAGCCGTTCTAACCCGTGAAACGGCTTGCGTGGTGATAACGGAGGGTGTTGTCGGTGATGGTGGTAGCATGATATGATCGGTGCTGGAAAAAGAAGAAGAAGTAGAAGAAGAAGAGAGCGGCGGTCGCTGCTGTTGTTCTTGGTCTTGATGATGGGGCTGTTGATGATGACGATGTTGGTGAAGATGTTGATGCTCGTAATGATGGTGATGACCATGATGATGATGATGATGACGATGCTGCTGCTGCTGCTGCTGTTGCTGTTGTTGCTGGATGATGTTGCTGCCGGCCGAGCACGGCACGATCGTGGCGACAGCCGGAAGCGGCGATACCGCCGATCGCTCGATCCCGACCGGATGCGATCGGCGTGCCGGGCAACGATCCGGCAACACGAAGCTCTTGGACCTTCCATCCAGCATGCCGGCGGCGTGCCAATAGCAGGGGTCAGCGGCGGCGGGGGCGCGTTCTAGGGGTCGGATGATGCGACCATCCCCGGTATCGTCACCGGCGGCGGTTGGACGGTCGCTCGACCGATCGGTAGACTCGATCGATGGGATCAAGGACGACTTAGACTGGTCTTGGACCGGGGTTCTGGAGCGATGCGTGCGCGGCTTGCAGGACATATCGATCGACCGATCGGTCGTGCCTTCCGACGCCACCGAACGCGCCCGCCTGATGCCGCCGACGAACTCGGAACTTTTCGTGCTGCTGATCGTCGGTATCCTTACACTGTCCTCCGGCCGATAGGAGAGGCTGAGGACGCGGGACTGCCGGACGCCACCGCCCAGAGACTCCATCCTAGCGTGCTGAGGATGTCCGTTTTCGTTCAGCCACTGTCACCCATGGTCGTCATCGTCGTCATCGTCGTCGTCGTTGTCGTCGGAAGGGGATGGATAACGGTGTGGGATGGCATACGAGCGGGCACGACACGCAAAACATGGACGAGCACGCACACGCACACACACGATTGGGGACATCGGTCACGATCGTCCCGACCGGACGATGATTGGAATCCGGATGATTCGGCGATTCGCAGGACGGGAGTTCAAAACGAAAGGCGTTAGGTGCAATCGGTAAAACGACATACCGTGCATGAGTTAATACATGGGTATACGCGACGCGCGTGTCCATCGCGATATGTAAACCCTTTGCACCCGGTAATGTTTCTCCGTATAAATCCTTCAATTTAGTTATCATTATCGAAAGATCTACTTGGTACTTTAACTAATGTCGGGGAAATTCCCCATGTGGGAGGGAGATTGCATGCACACCCGGGGTGCAAGGACATCGATTATCGGAGCGCGAGAAACCGCTGTTAGTTATCACGTTTGACGTTAAATCGCATGAAAAAAATCGCTGTTCTTCACTAACTTTACAAACAGCGTACCACAAAAATTAGAGCGGAAATACATATCTTGAGATGCAATACCTAAATCACATTAAAATTAGCAACCCGCAATTGTTCGCAAGCGAAATTGAAATTCATTCTAGAGAACGCGATGGCATCTTCTTATTCGTAATTTTGACTTTACGACATAATTCTACGAAAAAAGAAAAAGATTGTGGCAACATGGTAATTCTACAAGATCCCTCAAGGCGATGAACTACTAGGTTAATTCCGAAGTAATGGAAAATGTTAATTTTAATTGAATCTTACCATCTACGCGGGGGAGAGAGAGACCAATAGACAGAACGAGGAGAGAATAGAAGGAATAGAGAGATGGAGAAAATTCTTATTTAACTATGCATTAATATAAAAATGGCGTACCCCGTCAAATATGTCCATGACCTCGTCCCACCACTAGAATCACAGAATTAAACACAGTGTTATACTATGCGCTATCTAAAAGGGGTTACTGAAACATTTAGATTCAAATAAAAGGGGGTAATCGAATAGTATCCGGATATTTTCGCCATTTTCCATCTAAAATAGGAAGAAACGCTGGATGACCCAGCGTTAAATAAATAAGCCAAAGAGAGAAGCTACATGACGAATTTCTCTAAAATAGACCATCAATTATAATTACAGTTAAATATATAATATAATTACACATTAAATTGAATATAACTGAATTATTAATTCAATCATATTACACAAACAAATTTAATAAAGCAACGTCTGGATTTTAGATGGAAGCCGGCATTATATTTAAACATAGGATCAACTACAAGCAGCGCTACAAAAGCTGTGTGAAAATCAACGGGGTTGTACTACGTGGAGTCGCAGGGTACCTCGAAGGATGCGATTCTCTCCACTCGAGAGATAATAAAAATTTATGTATGTAATCTCCATTATAGTACGTACTCTCTCGAGGGACCCTGCGCGGCTCTGAATACACGTGCGTGCTTGGTGTATACTGATTGTGAGAACTGTGTCTGCGCTGTGTGTACGTGTGTGTTAAAGAAACGCAACAACCACCAACGAGGGCAGCGACAGAGAGCAAGAGCTCGCAATCAATTAACTTCGTGATCGCCAAACAGAAAAGCTCTCAATAAACGGAGGAAACGTATAAGTTGGCCGGCAAAAGCAATTCGTTTTATTTAACACGTTCGGATTGGCGTGATTACCTTCCTTCTCGTCCGCGCGTCGTAAGTCGGCTAGAAGCAAAGCCATTTCAAACGATCATGTTCCAGGTGTGTGTTCCAGGTAATCTTGGGAATCTTACGGAGAGATCGCGGTCGCGCCGCGCCACATTCGTCGCGATAAGAAAATAAAAAAAAAAAAGAGGGTAGAGAGATGTCTACGCGAAATTCTACTACCCCGACTGCCACGCTCGAGCAAAATATGGCCCGATGTCGCGCGATACAAAGTGATATACTGCACGTTCGATCAATTTTACGATGTAGAACGATATATGATACCCCGACGGAGGGATGGATGGCCAATCTTAAGTTCGCATTCGGCGCGCACCCCAACGTTAGTGTCAACCGTGGCCAACTAAACTTTGCCTTCCTCATTTATATCTAACATGGAAATCCATATGGAGCATATTATAATATATATAATATATTTCTAGGTACGTTACGTATTATACTTAATTAAAATTACTTAACGGGGGCTATCGATGCGAAACATTCTCGTCGCTAGAAGACTCGACTGTCCCGTCAATCGTTACTCTTCGGACGAGCTAATAATTTCTACACGGTGTCGTATGACCGAATCTTCCGATGTTATGGGAGAGTGCGCATTAATTTATAGTACAGGCAGGTCTGTCTACTCTCGAGTTACGAACGATAAAAGTCGCCGTACCTCTTTAGCTTCCTTCTCGGCGATCGACGAGTGCCCTGGTTCATAGTCCTCGATGCGGCCAGGCTGATTTTTATAAATGTCTGTCGAGTATTTCAGCGCCCCATTTCTAGAGCAGAATGTAAATTGCCCCATTATCGATAATAATTAAATAGTTTTATGTTTTAGATTCCAGTTTTTGAGAAACGATCTGTTCGAACGATAAAATTTGATCGAAAGGTGAAAATAGGTAAGAAGAAGGCATGCGGAGGAAATTTAAACGATCCGGAGCATTCTCGCGAGCGGCTTGGGAAAACAAGCGGAAAACTTTCCAAATTCTCGCTTACTTTCTGGGCATAGTCGCCGTGGTGAAGTCATTTTCCTTGTTGCGCAGCCGTCGGCGGCTATCGAGAGTAACGGATCGATCCGAGTATGCGCGCGGTTCCGGTTCACTCAAATATCCGCTGCCGCTTCCGTATCCATATCTCCCTCCTGAAACAAGAGTGTTTCATTTTTCGCATTTTGTTTCCAGCCGGTCCCTATTCGGGCTCCCGTTTAGTTCCAGCAAAAAATCTACCGGTAACCAAATAACGTTCAATTAACAGCGCAAACAATTTGGTGTTTACCTTTGGTTTAGTTCCTACGACGTTATAATAGAAATATCACGTTACGCAAACACATATATGCACACGCATAAACACATAAAACGTATACCGCGTTACGTAACATTAGTATACATAGTTATTTGAGAATTAATTATCGAGAGATCTTTGGCATCGAGAGATTAAAATGTAATCTCAGTTCGCAATTAAATTTTAATCGATCTTTCCCTAAGTAAATGAAGTTTGGATTAAATTTTTGCCGCGAGAAGATCGACTTGGCGCGATGAAACAATCTAAAGACGGAGCTCGCGAAAGATCGGACGCGAGAACTTCAAATCAACTCAAGAAGTTCCATCGCGACAGCGAAGAATTCACGCCAACTCGAGAAGTTGCTCCGACTTGGCTTGATATATTCGATGAGAGCTCATCGTACCGCCGGGATTCTCCAAATTCTAAGACGTCCAATTCGGGCGAACCAAGCAATCTCTCATAAGTTAAAACACACATTAATGGTAAACGATTAATCGAATCAACCACGTTGTTAATCTACGGGAGGACGAGTCCTGTCAGGGAGAGGCGGGTGTTAATTATCAATCGGATGTTAGATAAGGTAGGCGCAAGGTAGTCATTTATGTATCTGTCGCAAATTGTTTATTACTATTTTTCACGCTCGACTAGCGCAGCTGTTAAACGGCAAATATATGTACAGCGACAATTGTTATCTTGCGTTACGCAGAAGGCCATACGTTTCATAGCTGCCGTTCTATGGAAAATAGCATATCCTGTCGCGATATGTTTTTGCCACACGATCGGAGATTATCTCTCCGCCGCGTTTTACTTAACAGATATTAGTTACGCTGCTGTTACACAAATCGCAGCTAGAGCGACTGCGTTACGCATCGCACCCACGCACAGCGTAATATTAGTAGCAAATGTCGCAATTCGACCACCGCAGTAGTCATGCGCGAAAGTTGCATATTCACCTCTTCTTGATTTGTATTTTATGGTTACGTAGTCATCTGGAAGCAAAATCATGGAATTATGCGACCGTGAATTGTCCGTTCGCCGACAAAATTTTTTATTGTTATTATTCCGAACGCGCGTATTCATCGGCACAATATTAAATTCCTAATTTACCCCGCAAACAACGATAATATTGTTTGGTACTGTATACATAACAAAAATATGCGGGCGATCGTTTGTATCTCTCGCGTAAAACACTATCTAACAACCGCCCGTAATTGCAGAACTTACCGTTTCTATCCGCGCGGTGCAACGAGTCGTACATTCTCTTGTACCATTTTGCTTGATTGCTTTCCTTGACTTCCTAAAAGTAATTTATCGAGAGAGTATTGAGAAAAGTGCATCTCGCACGCCGCGACGTAAAACAACTCGTTTATAACGCGATATAATGTAAATAATTTCTTCCCACACACGATTGCTTGCCGAGCGTTCATCGTAACGATTAGAAGGTTTGTACTTTTGATTTACTTAATAATTAGTGACCTACCGATCTCAACACGAGAGGGATACCCTCCCTAGTCACCGGGCCGATCCCCTCGAATTTTCGAGGGCCTAGATCGGCCATTTTCTTCGGCAGTTCATGCTCCGTTTCCGGCTCACTCTCGTATTCTTTCTTCACCGTGTAGACTGAACGATTCAATTTCACAATAAATCATTAGCACTCGCGTATACGCAGTCAGAGAGTAGATCGACACATACGTAATTAGACACAGCTAGTTAGCGAACGTTAGTGATAAGGAACAGGTACGGACTTCCGAAAATCGGTGTACATATAAATTGGACGATTCTCGTATATAAAATTATCCAATCATAAATATAATAATCATATATTGTAATAACGTTCGATTATTTAACTTACAACCGATCGATATACTTACTTATCTCTCCTGGAGAGATCAGCGGTCTCTCGTCGCTCAACGGCCGATTATCGGACACGTTCTCCTCCAAGTAAGCCGCACCTTTCGGCAATTGTCCCTCTACAATAAAATCGTACCCACGGTTTAGCCAATAAAAGAGGAAATTGTAATTCCGCAAATCTTTAATATCTCCATTCCTCCTCCCTCCAACGAGCAGAGAGATTCTTATAATGCGTGCTGACCTCGTGCTTTCTGCAGCAACGTGATGGTCGGATTCTGGGCACGTGGCAATCGCGGCGTGGACGCGAGCGCGTTCAACCCCTGGGAGGGTGCCGAATGCGAATTCACGATTCGCGAGATGCCGCTCTCCTTCCTCTCCTGCTCGCCTTTCCAGGGCGGAGGAGGCGCCTTGAACAGAGTTTTACGTGAAAGTGCGTACCCTTGAACTTTGCCATTCAATTTCTCGACCGTTGGTGCAAAAAATTGGAAAAAAAACCGTTTTGGACAAAGCGATCACGCATATCTATTCTTTCCTTTGCGAAGGGAATTTTTTATTACTGCATTCATTAAGGAGTTGTCCAGATTGAGTTTTCTTTCGAGTTTGCTTGCCAAACTTAACGCTTTAATCAATCGCGAGTTTAGTTTCTTAGATAGCTGGCGTCTCGGCGTAATTGACTGACGTACCTCTTCCTTTGGCTGCCTCTTCCGGCTCAGTACAGGACTCTCGAACGGCACGGGACGAAATTCCTTCCTCTCGGCGACGGGGCTCGCGCCGGCGCTGGCGGGGGTCCAAACCGGCGGGATCGGCTCGCTCTTCTGTAGTTCTTTGGTACGTTCGGGACTCGGTGCCTTTCCAGCTGGCGTTTGTCCTGGCGACCAAACGCCTGGCAACGAAAATTCGCTCTTGAGAATGTAATCAACACGGCGTGCCCATGAGACGGTGATTTGTTAATCAATAACTCAGGCAAATGTGGTTATCGTTGGACGGAACAACAACAGTCTTACTAAAAAAAAAGGCCAGGCCGATCGATTACTTCCTATAAATGAACCCAGCTCCCCTACCATTTTTAAATTTACCGTTTTATAATTAGATTTATCAGTGACCCCGATATGGGATCTAATTGGAAGAAGGATTGCCAATAAAGGAACAAACTCGCCAAAAGGTCTTTGCTCCTAAAACAGCTGCGCTACGTGGATTTGGTAGATTGGCGCTAAAGCTAATATATGAAATGTATACGGACGCGATGCTAATCTTGGCACACGGGGGCGCATTACATAAGGGATCGTCTTTTTCCCGGCTACTTCCTGCATTTTGCGACGTCACCGCCTATTACTAATTCGGCTCGTTTAAAAATGGTTCTTTAACGTAAACGATCTATGTTATTAAACACCTTTCGTAACGTTTACATTAATCCATATCACGTGTATTCGCAGAGAATCTGAGGAAAAAATAGAGCTACGGAAAGAATATTTTTACAAGCTTGCACCACCGTTTCTAACGTCAAAGCAATCTTTTTTAACGATCGCTTAGCAAAGGTTTTATTAACTCGTTACCACGGTCCAAATAAGAACGAGCGCTATGTCGCAACGTTGGTGACAAACGAAACTATTGACGGGCGACTTCGCTCGAATGTCACATGGGGAGGCAGCGTTACAACGATAAAGATATATCGTCGCCACGATGAGTCAGTCACATATGCTCGTCGGAATTGAACCTCTCGGCCAATTTGCAGAGCCGTATCTCTCGCGATCGCGCGCGGCAACAGGAAATCAGGGGTGGTTCATTTGGGACGCGGGTAAAATTAGAAGCGCGCGTGGGCGGCGTTAGAGGCATTATGAGATACGCATAATTGCAATTGGCCGAGAACATAATCTGAACACAATACCGCGGGCGACGCGTTTTCTGCGCACGACACGTCAGCGCCGAGACGTTACGCGCGAAATCGACGTATATCAAATCGACCAAAGGTCCGGGATCGGATATGTTAGAGGCAGAAGAACCGTGAGAAATATACAGATCGGCTTGCAGTTCGAGTCGGGAGCGAAACACCTCCTAACGCTTAGATAACGCGGCTGCTTAGATAACACATATTTCTCTATACAGGAATATGATAATTGATGTTACACACGTTAATTTACGGTAACGTTACGATAGTATCTATACATTCTCGCTAATTGCAACGTACGTGCGATTAATCAACGCTGTCGCGACGCCAGCTGCAACTAGCGTTCGAAACGTCAAAAACATCGAATTGCCATCGTTTTTGGATCGTGTATCGACATGCACACGCTATTCGCAGCTAACAACCAAGCAGCGATAGTAATTAGTCGAAACACCCAATACCCTAAGGATAACGATCTCAGGTAACCGAAATTAATCGTGCGCCTTCCTCCCTGGGGGTAAATCATGAATCTTTTCCTCTAGGACGGAAACGTGACAAGTCAAAAATTTCTCTTTCTATTGGTGTTGAATAGAAAGAGATAGTTATATGAAATTTTCATTTTTCACGTTTCCATCTTAATACATGATTGACCCCCTGGACAAATTGCTGAATGAGATTATCGTATTACTAATACGAGATTACTCGCGAAAATACATTCACAGAGACACGTACACGCGTACGTGCGGCAAGAACTTAATTACGATCTGCTAAGAACACACGTGGCCCTACACACAATGCGACCCACATCCTACATGTAATTAATTTTATTACGTCTTCGGAAACGGGCGTTGGTTAACGTAATGGAGATACACTCTCCCGATGGCAATCCCATTTCTCTTATCGCGTCGTTCATCATCTACTTACATCGGATCAATATTCGAAAAGTTAATTAATTACCAAAAATTTCATTAAAAATGTTAATCGATAGATATTCTCGCATGGTTATTCGAAAACAACGTTGGATATTAATAATTTCAGATTGCATCTTCAGTCATTATGCAAGATGCACGACGACAGCGAAATTATTCTGTTAGTTTTCTCACACATTCCTCGCGCAGGTTTACCTGGTTTCGCCGACGAGGCTTTAAACGTGGGGGCGAACATAACGTTCTCTGAAAGCATTAAATAACATTTTGTCAGGCAAAATGTCTCGGGTTCTCGCCGTTTCGTATAAATCGCATTTATTTTAACGACGTATTTTTTTACGGATTTTTTTTAAGCATCTCATAATTTAATAATTAATTCATACGTCCGTGAGAGTTTTTCCAACCTAAGCCATCAGCTATCAACGCGGAATATCTTGATGCTTATCGCGGGTCAACACTGCGCGACGCGAGTCGCTTATATTACACGCCGCGTCCAATACCGTCTGAAGAGCTCTTCAAAGTTACTTTCACGATGAAACCGCGATTCATTAATATAAAAGCGATCTTGATGGACTGCCGCGAAACGAGCGCAAAAGAGAAGAATAAAGCCAAGTTGATTGCCTTATTCCACAGCAGACTAAAAGCATATCAGCGTCATGATGCATTTCTAAAACTGATCGTATAATTTACGAGCATTGAAAGGGTTCGCCGAATTAATCCACTTCTTTATGATGTCTCTTCAATATCCTAAAATTATATCAATTCCTCTCGTGTCAGTAGATTTATTTATCTTTGCCAATTATATATCCTGTTTCCTTGGAATTTCCTCGTCGATTCGGAAGACGATAATTCAAGAAACGCTCGTAATTCTTTTCCGAGGATTTCCTTGGAAAAGATGCGACTTCCGAGTTTTCTTCGCGATCGCGGAACTACCTGTTGAAGAAATTCACGAACACCTATCGCGCCTTCACCCCTCGTTACCCCTCGATAATGCATCAACTCTCCCGAAACGATCACTCACTTTTCTCCAACATCGTCACTTTACGATCTCAACGACCCCTTTTTTTTATTCAACGCGGCACCGCGTATCTCGACGGAACACTCCTCTCGAGGCACGGGAAAGTAGCACGGTAGGTGCCAGTCGACTGAGGCGTCGCGACGCCGACGAGGCTCGACGCCACGCCGCGCGCGACGCTCACTACGCCGACGTCGATGACGACGACGTCGTTCGAGGCTACCCTATACGAAATCTCGAGCCCACCGCCAACCAGTCGAGCTATATACGTGTGTATAACTGTATACGTTCGCTTGGGAGATGGATCTGAGTTTTTCTCAATCTTCCACCGTCGACGTTAAAACAAAGTAACGTTAAAATGAATGACGCGTTCAAAATTTCATATAATTCTATGGTTCCTCCGGAACATCTCAATCTTTCTTTATTAATCTTCTTTGCAAATGATATTTCGTTGCAAAACATCTGGGAAATGATACTTTTTGCAAATGATACCGTGTAACACGCATGCTGTCAGTGATTAAGCAAAATTGCGAACGCACCTTGCCCAAGTAGAAATCCCTTGCCGATTTTCAAAGCTTTGTCGATCTCGTGCAGCAAATCGCTCTCATTCCTGTTTCCTCCTTTCACAATGGCATCGCAGCCGCTCCCTTTGATTAAAAAAGCAAGCCCATATCCACCAAAATGAAAAAAAAAACAAGATGCGGTAAATTAATTTCGAGCAGCGCGCCGTGAGTTCGTCAGCAAGTCGCAAGCCGGGACGACAAATTTTCGAATATTCGTCATTCGTTCGTAAAAAAAGAGTTGATGTATCAATTGGCACTGCGAATACAAATAACTTGTATCCGCAGGCGGATGCCTAAATTCGCACATTTAGCCCCGACGGAACGCACGCTGTGGCTAAACTTTCGTGCTAAAGTTAGAATAGAAAATAAACAGACGCTTCGGTAACCGCGTCGAAAGGTTCACGAGACTTACGAAATACAAATAACGGCGGTGAGTTAATAGTAATTATAGACGAGCGAGTCGTGTTCACAGTTTCACACGCACTTGGCAATATGTCAATGAAAATTAACATTGTTGCACGGACAAATGATTTTATGACAAATATCGATGTCTAACATCACCGTTTCCCATGTATTTTTATTCTCGTTACAACAACATTGATTGGCGCTAAAATGTTTGAGTAAAACATGCATTCATGCAGATACTGTAATATATTCATAACGTGTTATATATTGTCAGCAAACGAGTATCTATGGTCTGAAAGATTAAAAAGCGAGCATGCAACAGCATACGATGAAAAAGTGATATTAGATGAAATGTGAACATAATCGGCGAAGGATCGTAATTGTGCTAATTATATACTGTCGCGCGTTTAAGGCTTTTAATGCAGCAAAAAATTCTCGAAGCTCTTAAAAAAGAAAATAATATTTTCTTTCAAATATTGAGAGAGAAGTTCGTTAGATATTATTCATCGATTACTGCAGCAGCGAGCTCCGAAACATCGCTATCGACCGCTTTTTAATCATAGATAGAGCATGTATATAGATAATTTAGCGGGCAAAAATCCTCGGTCGCCACGAAAGTTATCTCAGGATGTGTGAACGAGCGGGCCAGTAGGCCACGTCGCACGAGTGATTCAAAATAGCTGAAAACAAGACGGTGCACGGTTGTTCCGACGCGCGTTGGCCGAAATGGCGAACGCGTCCTATGAGCGACTGGCCTATTTCTCGTCTCGCGGTGTCTTATATTTAGATTCTCATCCTCCAATGAATCACGCACGAACGCCGCGGCCCGACGATCGCGGGACGAAGGAAAGAGCGAAAGAGACCAAATGCTAAACCGCAGACCAATACTCTTCCATCATCAGACGTGGCAATCATCTAAATGATCACGTTATAGCGATGGACGTTTAGAAGAGGCATCGTGTCGAATAGAATTTTGTGAGAGCTTTGAAAGACAGTAAATTGCATTGTCATTTTATTACTCCTTGAGAGGGAAGAGAGATCTCTTCGAATTATACTCGGCACGAGATTAAGCATTCCGCGACTAATCGGCTCCAGGGAGGCGACGCGTAAACGACATGACGCAATTTGATAGCCTCTGTGCCTCCGCGCGTTGATATTTGTTATCGCAAACTGTCGCGGTTCATTATCCGCGACGCTGTCGCGGCGCCGAACACGAATGTTAACGCAATAATTTTCCATAGTGTCGCTTTGATGAATCGATCGCCGTCTCGGAATAAATGCCAAAATATACGAGCAGCGCTCATAGCGCGCGTGTCGATCGCGTGCCGGATTTACGTCGCGGAATATTAAATCCCGCTTTGCGCACCCGATATTACGTAGCGTTGGGCAAAGCCGGCAATGAGAGGAGGGCGCGTAAACATGTATTCGTTGTAACATCACGTTAACTCGCGCGTTCCATGATACAATGAGATTTATTATTTATACAAGACTGATCGCGCCGCGTTGCTAGACGAGATATTAATCGGATTACGGAATTGGAGCAATCTGGACCGCGCGATTATGATGCTGCACGACCTGCACCAACGTAAATAGATCTCCGCGCTGTTCGACGCGCTTCCGCTTTATCGCCGAGAACTAATCTCGCCTTCGGAGCTGTGTAGGAAAACAGTACTCAAGACAGTAATGAGATTTCCGTTTCGACGTTACCGCCTGTCTCTCATATTGAGAAAGTTCGCTTACGTAGACACGATAGCTGAGGCGATCCGACGAGAGTGATGACCGGAGAAATACCCAATTTTTTGCTAAATCTCAACTATTTTAATCAAGCGCCGCGATTATTTTAAATTTTGCAGCTCGATTTTATTGCACGGAATTAAAGACGAGAATTCGCGATATTAAAAAAATATTTCAATTATTTCAATCAGTTGAAACGAAACGAATGTCACTGGTCGCTTTTATTACACGAAATTTCATATCGCGGAATTTTATTATCGCTGCTTTCAGTCTCTTTAAGTCACGTTTATTAGAACGAGTTTCTAAAAGGGACAATTGTCGGATAAATATTAACTGAGAATTAATTATTCATCCTTTTCGCGTTTTTTGTCCAACGGTCTTCGTATTGGCACCAGGCGGATAGATATAGAGAGAATTAGCATAGTATCATCAAGAACGTTAGTGACGACAAACATTAAGGCATCTACGGACGTCGGACAAGATGCGCACGTTACGTTAGTGGTTGTTAAGAGGTGTCCTTCACGAGACATCGAGAGTCCAGGACGGATTCGTTTGACTTCCGGGCGGGACACTCTCTCTCAGCAGTCACCACTCGGCACCAATCATCATCGCAACACGACGAGCAACACAGCAAAATCCATCGTCCATTCCATTCGCCGTAACTCACCGCCCTCGTCGTCGCTCATCGTGGAGATCTTCAGGAACTCCCGCAGGTGTTTTGGCAGCTTCCGGAGGTCCTGAAGCTCCTTGCCGTCGATCAGGAATTTCGCGTTGATCAGGGCGTCACCCTCCTCCTCCTCGTGCTCCGTCCCGCTTTCGTCTAGATTGATTCCAAATTTGTTCAGTCGGCTGCGCGCCTTATCGATGAACTCCTTCGCCATCGCGCTCATGTCGCCGTCCGCCTTGCGCTTGATGTCCTCGTGCGTGCTGATCTTCACGACCTTGTGGCTCTTTCGCTCCTGCCGCTCCAGCACCTTGTGCACGTACTCGTCGTACATCCGTTGGCGAAATGCCTCCCCGTTCGTCGGCAACGTCGTCGGTCTCTTCATCTCGATATTCTTACGCTGAGTCGTCTTCTCGGCGAACACCTCGGAACCGTTCCTCGGTGTCCTCATCGATCGCGTTTCCGCGCAACGTTCGTTAACTTCGCCCTCGCGAGGCTTAAACGTTCTATCCTCCGCCGTTTTCCCCAAGTTTCCCTTCTGCGTGATTACGCGGTGTTCCTCATGTTCGATACTCTCCGAGGATTCCTCTTCGTGGTGTCCGTTCTCGTGACAGATTTTCTTTAAGAACTGCCGATTGCCTACTTTATCGATTGTCTCTGTACGATCCTTTTCTACATTCCGCGATTTCTCCTGCCAAGATTCTTTCTGAATTTCCGGCTCGCTTCGATAGATCTCTTTGAAGCGTTTCTCCTCGAGACATCGGGGTTCCATTCGCTTATCTTCCGCACATTTTCCGTCTGTCATCCTATGAACGTCGATCGGAATTTTACGTTCGCGTTCGAGATTTACGCTAGTTTTCTTCGAGGTTTCTTCGGGAATATCAGCGAGAGACGATCTCCTCGCGTCGTCGTGCTGTTTCGTTCGATGAAAATGCGTCTGGAATTCCTCGAAGGCCTTCCTTTCCTCTTCTTCCGCCAGTAACACGTTCTTCAGCTGATCTTCCAATAACTCGATGTACCTCAGTTGCTGAGCGAAGTATTCTTGAGGTAAGGAGCCCCTCCTGTCGCCGTCGAGGCGCCGTGACGTTTCCGTCTGCAACTCTTTCAGCTTATCCATGATCTCCACAGCGGCCACGTGTTTCAGCTTCTCCGCTTCATGGTGACCTCTTCGCGGCTCCAGCCGACTCCTAGGCGGATTCTGGTCGAAGATGCTCGTTGTATCGATGCACGATCTATCG
The DNA here is from genome assembly GCA_035220615.1 of Leptothorax acervorum. NCBI lineage: Eukaryota > Metazoa > Arthropoda > Insecta > Hymenoptera > Formicidae > Leptothorax > Leptothorax acervorum. The sequence goes on along the minus strand of JASTWQ010000030.1, from coordinate 120,022 downwards.
ACCGTGACCGTGCGCTTCGGCAACGGTGGTACCTCGAGTCTGTCGTCGATCAACGCCGGATTCACGTGCTTGCCAGGATCGACTGTCCTCCTGAGAAGTGGAGTCCTCTTGTCGGCGTCCATCGATCGATCGGAAACGGTACCGTTCAACACGAACGGGCACTTAATGTTATTTGCGAACGATCTCTCCGAATCTCGCGTTATCACCGCATCGTTCGCCAACGGTCGATGTCCAGCCTGGGTGGTGGAACATGTCGCAATCTTAAGCCGATCGGGCCGGGCCACGTGACCGTTTCGCTTATCGTCGCACGATTCGCTATCCTCGCCCCTCGACGCCGCCAGGAATAGCTCGTTTGCGGTGGCGCTTCTGCGATCGTGTTTGGCTAGATTCGACCAGTCGTTCGGCCGAGGCTCGGCCTTGAAACATTCCTGACCTCCGTCGCGCCCAAAAAAATCAACCATGGCCTCATCGGTTATCGGCTTCGTCTGTTGATCCGCAAGTGTATCACTTCGAGGACCGTTCCGCTCCTCCTTGATAATCTCCAGCAGCCTGCTGCTGGAGCTCTCGATCGTGGGGTCTCGATGAATCGCTCGAGTGATCGGCTTGGACGTTTTCGAGGCCGCGTCATCGTTCTCTTTGACCGGACGGATCTCCACCCGGTACTGCGGCAGAGGAACGTGATGTGGCTGTTCCTCGCGATAACTGTACCGGTTTAGGAACTTTCGGTGAAGGTCCAGCAGGGTGTCGGCACTTGTGCGCACCTGCGTGGCCTGTTGCGACGGTGACAAGCAAACCAGAACCCTGGGGTCCTCCGTTGTGGTGAGCGCACGCCAGCGTGGTTCCCGGTTTTCCATCCTGCCCTCCGACTCTGATAACTCAATATTAACGCTCTTCGCCTGGTCTGAAACAGCGTTCGCAATGTCGTTAGGACGAGGCTGCTCGCTCTCGTCCGGCGTTTTCGTTAGTCCGCGCCGTCGATCACTCACTCCATGCATCAAGTTTAGTCGAGCGTTATCGTGCCGACGCACGCTCGTCGGCGTGTCACTCACAAACCTCTGCAGAGTCCGTATGCTCTCGAAGATGTTGAACTTGGGCATAGTGATCTCGCCTATCACCTGCGGTCCATACGGCATCGACAAAATCCTCTCGATGCAGAGCTCCCTCAAAGAAGGCGGTCGTCGCGATACGTCTTTCGTAGCTTTCTCGGAAGTTTCGAAGACCTCTTCGTTCGGTGGCTCGTAGTAAAGATCCTCCACGGGCGAGTACGGAACCGGCTGCGGTGATTCCGAACTCTCTCCCTGCGTCATTTCATTTGTAGATCCTCCCACGCTCTTCAGCAAAGTGAGTTTCCGCTTCAGAGATTCTCCTACCTCACCCTTCAAGTTCTCCTCCTTCGTTTCGCGGACGATCGCGCTGATATCGGTTAACGACGTTTCCAGCGGACGATGCTTTATCGTACTCAAGGACGTGGTACTGCTGGACGAATCGTGTCCTTGAACGTCGCCTGGCTCGTCCTCGGGCGAGGGATTTCCGCTCGCTTGCACGTCGGTTCTTTGAAAGCTCGCCTCGTCGTCGGACGAATTCCTCGCGTTGCTCTCTCGGGATGAGCTGCGCGTTTCTTCCTCGTGCTTCTCCTCGCGCCTCTCTTCGCGCTTCGACTCCCACGTCGAATACCTCGAATTACGAAGACCATCGCGCTGGTTAGCGCTCATGCTCTCCTCGTGTCGTTCGATTATTTTCGTCTCCGACGTCTCGCTCTTCACTATTCGCTCTTCACTTATTCGTTGGCGGAGGCCGGATGTCGATTTCTCGTTCTTCCCGTTTTTTCCCGCGGGCTTTTTCTTGCTCTTCGAACCCGAGGAGCCCATCGCTGACTTGTCTCTTATCGAGAAATTCGAACGAATATCTGATTTGTCGTACCTCGGTGACTGGTGGTTTGCCGTAAAATTCTTCCCTTCCGAATTCGTGTTCTGACCCGAGGGATACCTGCGCACCTCGGCTTCGCCCTCCTGCCGGCACGACGACGCGTTTTGATCATATGCCGCCGATGCAGCGGGCGTCGCGGGTTTCCCTTCCTCACGACGCGTTATTTCCGTGCCCGTCGCGCTTGCCAGCGCGACGACGTGCGTGCCGGTGTCGCGCGAGCGTGACAGATCATCGTCGCGAATACCCGATGACGCGATCGATCGACCGCTCTCGGTCGAAGCTTCGGGGTACCTGATCGTCGGAACGGCATCCGCGCGTCTGACCTGATTTACACGTCCACGAATCTCATTAGAGCAAACCGTCGTCGAGATTGGGTCACGCGAGCTCGAAAAATTCTCGTTATAAATCGCCCGACCAATCCCCGACGTGGAAGAGCTTTTACGAGTTCCGGGAAGCTCCGGCCGTCGCGGTAGCTCGTTGTCCGCCGCTTCGCTACTCGCACGCTTCGGCGCGGATAAATTCGTCGACCCGTGTTCGCGCCCGTTCGCCGCGACAGACGTCTGATGAGCGTTCGCGCCGCTCGAGATATAGTCTATTTCAGGTGGCGTCGGCGGTCTCTGAGGCTCGCGTCCGAAACTGGACGACCTCCTCGGTAGAGGCGGCGGTTGCTTCGTTTCCGACGTTACTTCACTCGGTGACGAATTCGAGGATGAATCAACTCTGTCGTCCGTTTGTGATGCGCCGTGATTAACGATCGTGCGCGTCTCGATGGAATCTCTTCGAGGAACATCGCGGTTCTCTGATTCCGCAGGTGCCACGACTTCAGAAGACGAAAATTTATTATCTTCCGCTTTACTTACATCTGCGTCACTGATATCACTTACCGTCACGATACTTGTCACGTTTTTTCCTACCTTCCCCGCTTTATTATTTTCCTCACCAACGTCTTTCGCAGCATCATTTTTCACAATCTCAATTTTCTCAGTACAACCGTCCTTTAAACTGTCTTGTATCGTGCTTGCTGCAATTTCTAAGAATTCACCATTAAAGATGTTTTTCGCATCCACTTTTTCGTCCGTCGTTTCGGCCACAGGATTGGTGTCCTTTATTACTTCAGTTTCAGGCCCCGCGACGTCTTCAACAGAATTGGGTTCGACGTTTTCAATCTCCTCGCAATTGTTCACTTTATCGCGCGAACGTAATTCCGTAGTGTCATTCTCCGTCGTATCAGTCGTAATCTTAATATCGCATTCCGACTCGTCGGCAATCGGTTCAATCTTCTCAGGATCAACCCTTCTAGTTTCGATATCATCCGTCGTCCTGTCAACGGAATGCCTGTCCTCGCGCCGATACTTGCTGATCTCTTCGTTTATGAAATCTCTAATGTGTTGCGCTTCGTCCTCCGACAGCTTCTCGCCCTCCTCCTGTATGATGTCCAGAAAGCTGCTGGCGTAATGCGACGCCGACATCGCGCGCTTCCTCGTTTTCCGGCGCGACGAACTTGCTGCTTTCTCGAAGGATCTGCTCTCTTCCGTCACGACGTCCTGCGGGACTTTCTCGAGAGACCGCCCCTCGTCTTCAGTTACCTCCTCGGAGAAACTTGGCAGTTGAAGGTCTTCGATGAAGTTTCGCAGCTTCTTCTCCACGTCTTTAGGCATCACCGTGTCCCACATCAGAGTCGGGGCTTCCATTTCCAGTTTAGAGAACTTCTTCTGCGGCGCGAATTGCTGCCTAATCTGATCCCTCGGCTTGGATATCTCGCGATCCTCCGAGTCCTCTCCTCCAACCAACTCCTTCTCCGCATCGGATTCGAATTCGACGATCGCTGAGCCACAGTCGGCCTCCGCATCGCTGTCATTGACTTCTCGGATCTCCAATCGAGTCTCCTTCGCTCGTGGGCGCCTGGTCTTCGCGTAACCAGAAAGTGAACGTACCGATTCCACCGGCTCCGATACCGTCACTATAGTTGACTCCTTCAATGTCTTGTTGTTTCCGGTTTCCACGATACCCACCCCGGCGATATGACCGATCGTCGCCTCTAGAGGTAAACTGCTAACAGTTGTAATCTCGATTATCCTGGGACGAGATTCTTCTAGCTCGATCTTCTCGATTCTGCGTTTATCGTCCGGCCGGAATCTGCATTCGCGATTCTCGCCTTCGGTTAGATTGACGTTCTCAGGAACGGGATTCTTCGCAACGGAGTCGTTCGTCTTCAAATCGTCGTCGTCGTCGTCATCGCGTTTGTTCCTCGAGGTCGTCGGGCAATTCTCTTCCTCGGGCTTCCTCTGTTCGGCCTTTCGCGAGGATTCCGTGACGTTCGCCGGTGGTTGAGGAGGTCGCCGTCGATTCCGATTCTTGCGGCCGCGGTTGCGGTTGCGCGCGTTGCCCTGCGGCATCACGGCGCAGTCCTCCGCGTCGGTTGCGTAATCCGGAAGATCGCGGTGTCCTACGATGTCGCGAATTTGTGGAAAAACTCTCTCTCGTTCTCCGCAAGTTGTCCTCTCTTCTCTTCTTCTTTCTCTTCTCTCACAGGATTCTCTCGCCGGAAATATCGCGCCGCGGTCGTTTTACGACAACCTCCCCGACCTCCTCCGCCCTCTGCTTCTCTACCGTTCGCTTCTACCTAATATCCGCCACGAGTTTCCCGACTCGGAATTTTTCTCGCGCGCCCACGTACGTGCGTTTGACGCGCCCTTATTTTCACGCTTAAAGACGACGGCTCGTTACGATTTTCCCGCATTCCCCGAAGAGGAGCAACGGGATTTGAAAGTTTCCGAGAGTATTACGAAAAGATGTTACCGTAGAACTGCATTTTGCAGAAAGTTACAGCTTCGATCACTCCCACGAATTTCTATTGGACACGAAACGTTCCATTCTGACTTACTTTAAAGAAAAGATAGAATAGAATAGATAGTAAAATTAAAATGGTTTCTTTAAATTTTCTAGTCAACTAAAATAGAAGATTGTTCTTTAGTTAAGATACAGCTTCGATTCTTTAACAATTCCTGCATCTCAATATCCCTCGAATATGTCCATTCGGAATTCTCGAGGAAATTCACTGTGCCAATTTTTAATACACACCGCACCGGCTTTGCCTATACTCAGATTCGAGTTTTCTTTTTACGCGAGACAATTCGGCAGGCTTTTAGAAAGATCGTTTCCAGACAATCGCAATCGCTTGATGAAGAAAAGAAGAAAGAAGATATCGTATGTATACAGTGTTTCAGCGATCATGCAGAAATAAGCGTGGTCCAGCCCAGCATTCCCAAATATATATTCTCCTTTCGCCGATAACGAGGCGCTCTTACCTTTCTTAGCGTCGCTTCGTTGCTCACTCGGGCAGCTCTTCAGAGCACCGTTTTGATTGGCGTAGCTCTGCTCGACTTTTGTGTCATCTGAAAGAAACGGTTCGATATTGCAGCGCGATTATCTCTCGGAAACGTCTTATTTATTCGAAATCAAGAACTCACGTCAGAGAAAATTAAATTATTACTTAAATATATATGAAATTAAATAAAAGAATTTTTAAATTAATAAATCTCAGCACAACACGATTTACGTTATTTAACCCTTCAACCGACGGATTCCTTGACACGTTACATTTTTATGACAGACTTCAGAGACGCGAATCGATATATGTTTGTCACGCGGTACCGGTTAATCGACGAAAATCCGCTAGTGCATACGCGCGGAATATACGACGATTACGCGGAGCGTCCGTCGCGCGCGTGTACCAGGCAGACGACGAGCGCGTTAAATTTAGGCGAGAATTCCGACGGCGACGATGACGCCCATGATAACCGTAAACCAGCCGCGATTCAGCGGCACACCCGCAACCTGCAGGGCACGTGAATCGCGATTATGCACTGAGTGCCACACGAGTAGATCCAACGAAACCGCCCACGAAACGCTCTCGCGTCCCCACCCGTGTAAAGTCACGTGTTTCGTGCACGTATATCCACGTCGTCCAGGTGAATTTGTATCGCTCACACACGTGGGGGCGATTACGCGACCGAACGAGTGAGAACTGAGAATTTCAATACCCGTCGTCAGTGTCGGAAGTCTACGGTCGTCTGCGTGTCGGTCCAAAACTCTCAGGTTCTATCCTCCGAAAGATACGGTAGACGTTCGAACTTCGGACGTTCGAAGCCGCGAGTCGCTCCGGCACTTACATGCGCTGACGTGGAGAACCGTGTAAGCACTCGACGATTTTGCGAAAAATCCCACAGAGAGAAATGCTTTTTCTTTTTTTTATTCTCTTTTTTTTTTTTTTTGGAGGGAGGGAAAGCGCACGAACTCGGGATATTTATGGATAGTGGTGTGCTACGCGCACATACGCGAAACTGTAACACGCATTAACGCTCGTACGCAAGGGGTACACGAGCACGCACGCACACGAGTCCCCCTCTGAATTCATGAATAGCGCCGCTTCCGAGTTGGACTTCCTTCCGAGCGTACAATGCTGGCGGAGTGACTCTGTCGCGCGAGCGCACCCATCTATTCTCCGCACTTTTCATTGCGTCACGGCAGTCGCGAACGGACACACGCGTGTATGTACGTACACGGTCGCACGAGATCCGGAAGTGACGGAACACTTTTTTCTCTTCTTTCGAGCAAACGTCCCCCTACCCCCTGTATCTCTGTGTGCGCGCAGCTAAAATAAGGATTCCCGACGGGGGTGGAAGTCTCGACGATGGCATAAAAATCTGCACGCAGACATGCACGCACGTTGTATCTCGTCGACGTTGCAACCTTGCGATTACGCAACGTGTCGCTGCGCAATAAAACATATATCACGTTAATTGCATAATGGGATCGAAGAAGCTTACGCGGCAGGGGTTGGGCTGTCACGGACACGAACGCGAGATAGAGAGGGGTGAGAATCGGGGATTAGCTACGATCGTGCGTGTACTACATAATCCTGCGACTTTTTAAAAGAGCAAAAGGATGTTTTTTCCCTCAGTTTTTATCAGCCTCATAACACGAAATAAATACAAATAGTAATCTTTTTCAATCTACGTAAAATTATCTACGTAAAATCTGGCTACCACGAGGAAGGCTAGGCGCAGGCCTCTGTGAGGAAAATTACGGTAGCGAATTTTCCCGAGGAGAAGAGAGAGAGATTATGGGGGACGTTTCGCGCGAGCAACTTCCAGTCAGGGCAACACGGGCCCATTCGCCACGGGCGCGTTAATACGCGCTGTGGACGCAAATGGGTGCGTCGTCATGCCCCGAAGGTGCCAAGCCCACGTTTCCGCGGTTCGCGTCTTCCATCTTCGTCCTCCACGGCTGCCCTGCGCTGCGCCCTTTTCGTCCTTCTCGTTCGAGCGAGCGAGCGAGGCTGAACCCCCTCGCGAGAGGAGGGATTTCCTTCGATCCGATCACCGCTACCGCTCGTCGCTTGCACAATCGGCCAGCGTGACATATTTTATTGCCCGGCGACTCTGTCCATTGCATAATCGATCACCGGCGTCACGCTCCGCGTAGACTCGACAAATTATTCCAAGACCCGTGCCCTTGCATCTGGGTTTTACATCAAGCGCGATTTGTTCGTAGAGGATTTTACGTCGTTCGTAGTTGCATAATTTTTATGCAATAAAATATTAAATATAGCGAGGATATTTATTCAATGTGATAACGTAATCCTTGATGGAACCAGAAGAGCACTCCCGTATCTCGGTATTATGCTGAAATAAATTTTCGATAGCATAGGGTGACTTGTTTGCTACTGTCGATTTTGACAGCTTAAAGCGAGCGCTTTACAGTATTTTCCATGTAGGCGAACGACTGCTCTAAATATCTAATGCGTGGCTTACTCGCGCTACGATAAAGGAACAATTTCCGTTCGTACAAGCCCGCTCAACAAACGGGGATTGCTATTTCCGCTGGCGCATTGTTCGATCGAGGCTGCGACTGGGACTTCGCGACGTAAATCGAAAGCCGTTCCATCGGCCATAATATCGGCGCATAAATATCAGAGCACAAAAGACGGTCGCAAAGAAATTGTTATGGTAATCGTAATTTCGTCGTTAACTTTGACAAATACGTCGCTCAACGTTGTCGCCGTCAGAAAGCTCTAGAGAAGAATATAGAGAGATATAATAAAGAGCAGTAATGCAGTACTGAATATAGTACTGAATGCAGTAGATACTAAATACGGATAGCCGTATGAGTCGTCATTTGAAAAACATAAGGGTTGTGACCGAATTTCGTCATAATAAAATTTGAAGCGTACTTATGATACTTGGCTTTATTAACTGGCAGCGTCGATGGCACTTATGACTCTCGTACATCCTCTATTTAAAGAATCCGATGACCCTCGAAAAGCGAACGTAATGACGCATCACTAATTGCACTGCATCGTCGTGGCAAGAACATGCCATAAATGGCGCTCGAGTTTCAGTGGCAAGAAGCGCACTGTCCCGAATTGATGTTAAGTTGGATTGATACGAGAGAAACTTCGATCATAACTTCGTTCATGAAACTCACAATTTATCGAATTTAAATCATGCATTTGCTTATCAAAATCTCGATCGAAATTTACAGTACTTGATTACATTATACTTAAGTAGCGCTCACTCGTCTGCAAAATTTTACGAGAATACTATGCACATTTATGTAGATGCGTGCTCCTCCCGATATGTTTCAACGTTAAATCCCATGTTTTCCATCGCAAATCTCTCTCCAATCGGGCTTAATCGCTACCTACCGTTCCGCGTTTCGACATCGAACACATTCGAGCTCTCGTCTGGCGCCAAGTCCCGAGAAAAGTCCGAGTTTTCCTTGGTCTTTACGAGATCGTCGAATTCCATCCCCCCGGCCTCGCGACCTTCGCCCTCGGGTCTCAACCCTTTCTCCCATGGTTCGACAGATGTTCCCGAGCGCTCCACCTCGTCCTTGAAGCGAACGGTCTTGTTCTCGCGCACGGGGGACACCTGTTCGCTGTGTCGGCTCTTCAGAATCGGCGCCCTGACGAACAGATCGATCATCGTGCGCTCGATCTTCAGGTGTTCCGCCACGATACGGTCCAGAGTGTCTGTGTAGGATCTCCCGCGTTCGTACATATCGCCATTTTCACGGATCGGGCTCCAGAACCCGTTGGGACTTCCTAGATCCTGATGTCCGTTCGTTCCGGGTCCCGCGGGAATCGCCACGGTGTTCATCCGCCTGAAATCAAGGCTGTTCAACTTGTTCTCGAAGTTCTGCCGGGTCTCCGTGTTACGGAAGCACGGCGGCGGATCGATGAGGAACTTCAGCGCTTCCAGGTGCTCGTAATATTCACGCTCGAGCTCCCCGGCCCTTCTTCCGGCGACGTTGACTTCCTCCCGCCGTCCGGTTTCGTTGCCTCTCGACGTTTCCACGCTTTTCGCGGGTATCTTCCTCTTCCTCTTCAGGTGGACTCCATTAACCGTCCTGGGGATTCCCACGCCCTTCGATTTGGCCTCGTCATCGCCAGCGAGCAACTTCCTTGATTTCGGACGAGTTTCATGCTTGCTCCTGGTCCTCGCGAGTCCTCGCCGTTTCCACGAAGCGCCGAAACTACGTATCGTAGTCAGAAATCGGGCATTGGACCGCGATGTGGTGACCTTCTGTGCGTGTTCGGAGCGACGATGATGATAATGCTGACGACGTGTGGGTGGTCGTTTCGTCATTACCAGCGGATCCGTCGTCTCGCAGCTGCGTCGTCGCGACGAGTTTCGCCGATTCAGCATCGTCAGACACTGAATACAATCGAGGAGCTTCATCTTCGTGGAAAAGCATTAATTTTTCAATTTCATCCGATTTGCCACCTCTATCGTCACCCTCAATCGAGCTTCATTAATTAGCATTAATCCAACGCGACCACGCTGAATTCACTTTCATCGCGTGATTTGTCACGACAGGTTCATCCAGCGCGCGCCCTTTCTTTCCTCATTACGCAATCGCATGCAGATTCATTAAACAGCGATTCGCGACCATTGTACCGTCGGATAATACGCGCATTGTTGACGATCGCGTCATTCACAGGCATCCCCGCTGTTGTATGCGTTTCCTGATTGAACACTCATCGGCACTGCCCTTTATATTAGCTTGAGCATTCACTAAATTGTCGACTAAATTTTGTAAAAAAGTTTTACGCGAAATTACGTTTTGATAAAACGGAGGATCAAGGGTGCCTCTTTTTACACTTTAATTGTCGACTAAATTTTCTAAAAAAGTTTTACGCGAAATTACGTTATAAAACAGAGGATCAAGGATTAATCACATAATTATCAACAGCCTCTTTTCGCACTTTCCGTCTCTCTTTGTTGCGTCTAAAGTTAAATCTCGCCGCGCCGAAAAAAATTACGTATCAGATATATGAAAGTTTTTATTACATTATTCACATTTCACTTTTCCATTAGTGACTTCTTCCGGAAAACTAGACGATCGATCCCCGATCCTCGATTGTGAGCTGGATATCCTCGCGATTCCGACGTTTCTTTTTCAAATAAGCGACGCGACTTGAAAATCCGATTACTCGGCGCGGCGCGCTCGACAAGGTGTTCCCCGATACTGAACGGGAAGGTGGGTCCGCAGGCCCCGAGAAGGAAGAAGAAGAGAAGAAGAGGGTCGCCTCCTTGACGTAGGGTCTTCCCGGAGAGCCAAGGGTGCGCCCGCGCCGGCACGGAATTGCCGCGTATCGTTGTAGTGGCAGGTGTACCGTCGTGTACGTGAGAGCGTACGTGCGAGTCGGGGACAGGTGGGTAACATGTGTGCGTGAGGCCAACACGCATACACGTTCGACGCGCGGCGTGGGTATGCCCCTGTCTGGATGCGCACTGTACCGCGACGACGAGCGGGCAATTTGGAGAAAAGAGTCGGTAATAATGACCAGAGTGGGATGATCCGCGTACATTTATGGTCCGCGTACACGTCATACGTTGCGTGCGCTCATTAGATCCGTTATTATCCGGCTGTCCGATCCGGAGGATTGGAATAAACCGCCAATTATCGGCGATCGATTGGACGAGACAAAAATTTGTAATAGTCTCTGGCTTTGAAAATTGATATTTTTCGATGCTTATACGAGAATTTCCGAGATGTCTGTCTGTTTTAACAATAAATTTCCGTACTTGTAACGTATTAAAAGAAAATAAATGAAAAACTGATCTAATTAGAAAGATTTGTTCCCATTGCGTGTCAGTTCGATTGAACGAAATTTTTAAAAGAAATTATTCTTGTTTTTCTCCCGTAATAATTACTAGGCATCGGTGAACAGCGACGCATGGAATTAACCAGCACGGTTAATTCGGCCAACCAAAACGTCACCGACGCTAACTTCGGTTTCTGCGGTTGTCGCGCATAAAGGAACCGGCCGCCATTGTTCGCCGTTGAGATCATCGGAGATAATTAAACTACGCGCATTGTACGCTCAGTTAACTGGCAGGATTATTGTGCTCGATCAAACATCGGCGGTCATGCGTGGGTAATTCTGGGTCCTCCGACGTAACGCGAAGCACAAACGAGAACGATCGAGTCAGACGTATAGTTCCGGAATTTGTGAATTATTAAATGTGCGAACGCACGCGTGCTAACCGTCTAATAGCACAACAATGCCCTGGAGAACACTTACGCAATTGCGATACTCGCGCGATTGCTCTATGAATTAATTATATTACTCGCTCTGAAATTATTTCAGCTATTATAGCTCTGCGATTATGATCGCGCACCAGCAGATAGCCGCGTTAAAAATTAATTGAAAAATGACGGTTTGCTCGACGTTTGATACCGCACGAGATTAATCGGGAATCGATATCGAACGCGGTGGGCGTTCGTTGCTCAAACAGAGCCCCGCGATTAAATTGGAAAGTGCTCGTAAATTTGACATTACGTAATATAATTAATTGCCATTCAATGCATTCGCGAAAAGTTTCTGTCATCTAGCGGCTTGTCAATTGTTAATTATCAATGCGCATTTGTATCGAGCATTTCTTCCTTTTCAACCGTTTTACACATAAATACAATTTTCAATTATGTTAAAAGCCGGTGCCCTATCGCCATCCGGAATTCACGCGAAAATTGATATTTGCATAAGGAAACGGCAGACTTACTGGCAACATTCCTCTCTGTCTCCGCCCGTGTGCGCGTTGTGGTCCTTGTGGTGATCTCTGCGGCACACAAATGACAGAATTACGATTATTTCCCGTTTCATAAGCGAACGGAGGGACTGATCGATCGGTTTTCGCGGCGAATACCTACTGTTCTGAATTTCAGTAGTGGTGTTCTCCTGCAGACTGCTTCTGTAGATCCTCCTCTTTGGCGAACCGATATTTTCTCTGCGGCAAAAAAAGGACAGGAAAACAGAAATAAAATTTCCGGTCGAAGTACGCTAGAACAATAGAAACTTCGTCTTGTTACTACAAAAAAATCTCAATGTCTCGATCACTTACTGGTTGAGACCGAGTTTCAATTGTTCCCCAGAATTACGTAGCAGAGCGTGCGCCTCGCTGTTGGTCAGATCTCGAGTGCTTCTTCCATTAATGTTACTGATCAGATCACCCTCTCTCACCCCCTGCTGAGCTGCCTTGCTTCCCGGATTCACCTGAAACAGCGGTAACGTACGTGCGGTCAAAAAATTTGGCAACGTTACACCTGAGAGTTGGCCCGCGATCATTTAACGCGAACCAACACGGGCGATTTAATTGCATCGTGAGTCGCGGAGCGAGTTATCAAACCAGTAAGATGGTTGAGAACCACTGCGGTCCCTCGTCGCGCCTAGAGGCAGGCAACTTCCCAGACGTCGACACGCGACGCTGCCTGAAAGCGGTCGCACAGGCGAAGCGACGACAAATTACCGTCACGGCGGATCGAAACGCGGTAAAATATGTCGTTCAGAAGTCGATATTTTGCAAATAAATACATGTCGTAGACTATCCAGGGCAGATATTATGATATTCGGGCATGTAAATTTATATTTGTACCATTTAAGATTATTAACATTTTTATATTATAGCAAGAGCATTTGCTTATACATCTCGAAAGTGGCTGGATGAAACCGGAAAGAAATCGCGTCTTGTCGTGGATAAGTAAACTTTCTGTTGACATTGCAGAGAATGACAGAATTGAACGAACAACTCATATAGAATCTCTTAAGATAAATCTGGAAAAATTAACTTTCTACCAGCGACGTCCCTCCGCGCGTCGAGCTGAGATTTAAGAGAGTCCTAGACGCTTAAGATTCTCACCGTGCCGTCGCATTTCCGTTGGCCGGATGCGACTCGGAACTTCAACATCCCGAGGAGCTCCCTCGCTCGATACCCTCGTAGTTGACAAAACGCTACCGCGAAACGTAAGAGTAGCCAGTCGAGAAGACTCGTCCCGATCTCGCTTCTTGGTCGCCGCAGAAACTTTTATCGTCGAACGTTGCGAGCTTTGATACGTTCAACCCCTTTTATTCCGTCTACGAAACAAACGGCGCGTGTGGCCGTGCGTTCACTTACTTTGTAATCTGCTTTTGCTTTTATATCTATTGGAAAATTTCCAAAGCTACATACGAGAATTCCTCCTCTATCTATTGAATTAATCAAAGCATTCCTACGTTTTAAATCGTTTCCTTTGATTCGTGTGAATTGACGCGTGATTCATCGCAGCGAGTTACACGTGTAACGTTAGACGAAAACACGCAAAAATCGCGAATCGCTGTTGCGATAGCGTGATCGCCGTGGATTTCGCGGAATAACAATTATCTCGCGGGCGAGATGAATTCGAGAATAACTCTCGATCACGAGATGATGACTAGAACGACCGACTAGAAGGGTGGACGGTGTACAACGCGCCGGAGGCGAAAGAGTACTGACGCTAGTCTCTCTGTGAACGGGATGCATCCACGTCGTCGGACCACCGTCACACCGGCGCCAGACTTTTCGGCTACAGCGGAACAACAGGGGAAGTTTTCCGGCTGACCTTCCCCGGGATGCTGTTTGGATTTCGAGAGGCATAAAGGAGGTGGCTGCAACAATGAGATATACGGCGACCCGATTTCCCGAGCGGAGGAACACGATTTTGTTTACGCAACGTAAACTTGGCTTCCGGCCAGACCGCATTGTTTCTCGCATTAAATCGATTAGAAATGTATGCATCAATCACACGCGTTGTGCGCGTTCTTTTCATTTTATTTCGCTTTTTGAAAAGCGCGAAAATGTTGCAAGCAGCAGCAGGTGGACGAAGATAAATGTTTTGCTTAAGTCGCATTAATAGAATGAAATAAACTTTCGCGCTTTGATATTCATTACGGAGGGAACTATCGCGAGATAGGAGACAGGAAGCCAAATTATCGACTCGGCGAGCGAGCGAGCGGCCGCGAAAATACGCTCGATGTGAAACGGACGGACGAACGTTGAACTGCTAGACAGAGTGCCACGCTTCGCGCGTAAGTCTTTCAAACTTTTAACTATGCGAGACGCACGACTTTCCAGGCGCATCGACAAAACTTGGGACACTCTGCTTCATTACCAACTAACGCGAGTCACTTCCGTGACTAAAGAACTTTCCGCGATGTTTGCGACAACATATCGTTCTAAACTCCGGGCTAATAGATTCCGCGTATAAATAAATCCAACTTTTAAGGGACAATTATCCATGAATTTAAAATTAATTGACACCTCTTTACACGGAATGTATGAATTTAAAGACATCGATCTCGATATAATATCATTTTTGATAACATTGATAATTCAACCTTCTATCTTGGCCACGGTACTTTTGAGATACTCATTTTACGTTCAAGTGCCACACAAGTTTCGTCTGATTTTAACGACCCTTTAAACGTCGTGCGGCGAGCACGAGGGAGGCCGCAAAAGCGATTGGAGAAAGCGACGAAGAAAATTGCTTTCGGGCAACGCGAGATAATAGCATCCAGAGGCGAGAACGCGGCGATGGAAAGCGAAGGAAAAATCAGACAAGATGATGCAGGACCGGTCGGGGATCATCGTGACCAACTCCGCGGGGTATCAGCAGGATAATAAGCGATCGCAGGGCTGCCGAACCCGCCGGCGGGTGTTCGCACACTTTGCTAAAACGCTCGTATAATTCGTTCCACGATCGCGCGAATAATACCGGACGCGCCATTTGAGAATCTGTCGAGAAACCTGGGCAATTTCGGATGAAAAGAAAGAGGAAGGCTATCTTTAGAAGGATAAGAAAAAATTTTAACTCTTCTGACATTTAATTTGTTTGCAGTCGTAATTTTTGCGACTCAAAGAAGATATAAGAAAGAAGAACGAAGATTATTTCCCCATTGACTGTTCAAGTTCGATTTTTCCACGTCAAGAACAATTTTCACTTCGCCAGGCGCCTCGGTAACTCTTATCGAACTCGAAAACCTGTCATGTCGGGAGTGTTTCGTATTTGATTATACAATATTGTATCGGCGCTTCCGAGGCGATTTATATCTCTCGCGGAGGATTCGCGCGGCAATCATGCGACGCGGCAGACCGAAAAATTGAATATTCCCGAGCGCGTTCGGTGCCGATGCTCGAACGGTGAAACCGATTCCGCATTTTTTCCGCGTATTTCCCGACCGTTACGCTGTCTTTGCGTAACTATGAGAACAAATCGACCTAACGGTGACGAAAACCACTGGAACTTCCGTCTATCAAGTCTGCGACTTTGCGACATCGTTCTTCAATTATATTATGCGCCTCTTTTTTCACGAGTGATACATTTTAATATTAATCAAACTGCATCTCGCGAATTTATTCGTATCTAAAGGAAGAGTTGTGATGGACAAATGATTTTCTCGATCCCCTTTTGTGATCGTTTACCAAGCAAAGAATATAGGGAACGACGACCTCGTGCCAGCTTTAATTGACAAAGCCAATTCGAGTCATTATGTGATTATCGCGCAACAAGGCGGCCCGTTACGCACAAAAGACATCGTCGAAACCAAGAAATTACCGTTCGTCGAGGATCGTTAGCGGTCTGTTCCATTCTACGTACCGTAGACTTTCCGCTACCGAATAAGACGTGAAACTTGACGTGAAGCCAATCGCACGCGTAACGATCGGTTACGAGGAACGGGCAACAACAAAGCGCGGGTATAGCATAATGCACTCGGCGACGAGTGTAAACTTCCGTGCTTTCCGCGGAAAAACTTGCCGGCAGATATAAGTTACGACATCTCGGAGGATCTCGGCGGGATGGAAATGGGAAATTGCAAAATGCCGGGCGCGCGAGCTACCCGAGTTACGCATTTATCACAAAATAAAATTTTTCCCGCGCCACGATGGCATTTCCTAAGACTCGGGCTGCACGTGTAATGCATGGCTGTATAAATTCCACGGCGAGAAGTTTCCAATCCTGCTCCGGAGTTTCCAAATTCGAATGCTAAATCGCCTCGTTTGATATACGGACAAAGTAATTATGAAGTAAGAGGGGGATTGAATTTAGTGAAATATTTCATGGACCATTTAACGCGGAACTCTTGCGACTACTCCGCTGGCATTTATACGCCAGTCGATCGTATTTACGCGGAAAAGAAGAGATAGACTTTACCCACGAATTGCGTATGCATAAGAAACACGTAACAAGTCGAAGAGATTTCCAGGTAGTCGACACTTTCGTCGCCACGTGAGCTGAATGCATCTCGAGGTGTATCTCGCTCTAAGAAAGCGTATACGTCTCTCTGGATCTTTCAATATATCTCGTTTCGAAATCTGTTTCCGCGAAGGCTGTATCGCGAAGTGAAATGTGGCCGCTCGAGACAGACACTAAATTGTAATTTAGCTGTTGATCGCGGTCACGCCGCCCCGGCGATAAATCTGGGAACACCCACCACGATACGCAGCATTCGTGCAAGATAACAGTAAATAAATGATATTATACACATCCGAACACATATATGAATATCATATATATTGCAAGATATATATAAAATCACAATTTATTGATTTCGACCATAATAACCAAATCATTTTGGTCACGACTCGAAAGTAGTGAGCAGCGAAGTAGTTAAAATTTCGTAATTAAATAAAAGTGTCGTAATATATGAATTTCGCATTAATTTATAATCCAATCTTCGCGCTTTCACGAATATCAGAGGAGCGGAAATTTCTCCTCGTTTCACTATGGCTCGTTTTAGTCGTATTAATTGCGACGAGACAAATTTTTTAACGAGAAGAAAGCCGTCCGTGTTAATTACTATAACTTTGGAGTAAGATGCGTCTATAAGAGCTGCAGATAGAAAACTGCACACAAATAAATTATGAGTTATTACCTTTTAATCGATTGCTTGTATCTGTGGAAACAGTTCGCGACGCAAGTTTCTCCGGCTCTTGTTAGCCTCATAAGCGAGGCGCGCATTAATTATAATACAATCGAAGATGCACTGCGTCGGAACGACGACAACGACGACGAACTTCGACCATTAGCCGAGCCGGGACTCGCGGGAAACGAGAGGGACGGAGGCAAATCGTGGTGTGGCATTCAAAGGAGACAGGAAGAAAGGACCGACGTCGGTCCCCTGAAATGCATTATGCATTCGGCTAGTTCCTCGCTTCAACTAAGGAAGGTTGAAGGCTTAATTAGAAGGCAGACTAGAGGAAAGCAATTAAACTCACTGCGCCCGGGGGCAGGAAAAACAGATCGCGATATAAACGTCGGCGTCGTTGTTTGACTGGCGTTCGCTTGTCCGTTTGACATCCCTCGCATCCTCTTGCCTTTAAAACGGTAATTATACGCGAAACGATGAATCGGTTTGGTTTTGCAGATTTTTATCGTAGATCTCAATTTTGGATCATTTTTAGAATTTTTAGAGATTTCTACGTTTAAAAAATTTAATAAGTTATAGGTATATAGGTACATCTGTTATATTTAAGACAAATCAAAAATTGAATCAAAAATTGATATTTAATTCAGAATCTTCTGGATACACATCTGCAGATTAATAATTATTTTTAGAGAAAGATTCGTGCAATCTGTTTGGATCGATCGATAATACTTCGATACGTTTCGCATGAGGTACGTTTGTCGCATCGTGTATTTTTAATAGTGCCGATCGCCATGTATGATCCATTACGGTAATATTGGCATTCTGTATAAATATCCATATAAATTTGGTTTGGATAGTCACGTTTCGCGGGTATTTATGCAATATCCAATATTCCAGCCGCGAAATCCACTCGATGCTCGCCATCGATATCGCATGAATATTCGCCGGTCGCTTAAAACGTTCAATAAAGTGTCTTATAAAAATGATAAAAAAACCATGAAGCAAAATATACGTCTCAAAAACATTTCATATTCGGCACGCCGAATAGTTTTTCAAGGAAAATTCACGTCGGCACACGTGTAGTTAATGTAACAATAACAGTCCTGAGGATGTAAAAAGAATAAAAGATAATGGCAAACGTAGCAAATTAAATTTACTTATCTCGTTCAAAGGAACAAAAACCTGAAAAAAGTCAGGCAATTAACTTAGTATTTAACTTGGTTTTTTTATTGACTTCACGCAAATCCGCCGTTAATTCAACGAAACAAATCCCAATTCTCCTCCCTCCCCTTTGAAAGAGGAAACTCTCTGCTATTCTGTTTGAGTTTTCTGAAAATACGAAAAAGCAGAAAAAAATTTCTGACGGAATATCTTACCCACCCCACACGCGCCATTTCCTATCGCGCTGCGAGAATGCTATCATTCACCTGATGCACCTGTTCTCCGCACTACGACGAATTCTTACTCGTTCACGAATTACGGAGCATCAACGAATTTACCAGCGGAAATTCCGTGTCGCACGTTCGTCAATCCCGCGTAAAAGTCGACTAGCTCCTAGTGCGTTCGTGAGATGATGAAGGCGACGAGGGCTGTGCGTCGACGCCCCCCTCGAATTATCGCCATCACACAAACCAGACGCTCGTGTTCTCGGCAGCTTGACAACGGATATTAACCCGCTGTGCATTCCGTTGTCGATGTCGCCTGGGTCGTAATTGACGAGCTGAGAGTAAGGACGACGCAACAACGGGAACGAAGCATGTATCGTCGGCATCATTTGACGAATTCACGTGCGGCGGATATATTTCCGCGCGATAAGCAGGATATTCATTCCTCAATAAGAACTCGTACTTCAATCTTTTCATTAGACAACGTCCTCTTTATTTATGGAATCAATTCAGCCCGTTCAAGCTCGCGTCAAGTGCTTGGCGCGTACTCAAGAAATCAACGACGCCATGTGACTGGCATTGCACGACCCTCGATTATTTATATCGTTTAGAAAAGAAAGAGAGAGAGAGAGAGAGAGAGAGAAATCTTATCAATGTGCAGGCTTCTTAAAGAGAGCAAGGTGAAGGTAAAATTTTATGAGACATAGAAAACTTTGCTTTTCGATAATTTCTGCATATTCCACCCGCATGCAAGTACATATTGAGGAAATTACCCTTCGCGGTAATTTATTACAAAAAATATGATCTTAATCACTCATAAATAACGTGAACAAGAAATTCCACTTTTCTTCCCCGCATGCAATAAATTAAAATCCAAACTCCTGCGCAAGCCAGAATATAACGCCGGATTAGTCGCGATGAAATATTCGTATCGGTAACCGACCCTGCATTCGGCCGCTCCTAATAGCCGCGGATTATGTCGTAGGCTGGGCTAAGTCTCTAATTAATTTCTACACCCAATTTTCCGATCTGCTGCCGTGATTTATTATTGCGTTACGTATCGTGGTGCACGTCGCGTTAAGTTACTTATTGCATCAGACCCGCGAAGATACCGCTTTAATCGCGAATGTTTTAACACGTTGATGAATAATGGCATAAGCCTATTCTTGACGGCTTAGTCTCGCACGATTCTCAACGTTCGGGAACGCATTCACGTGTCGGAGAT
Organism: Leptothorax acervorum; assembly: GCA_035220615.1. NCBI lineage: Eukaryota > Metazoa > Arthropoda > Insecta > Hymenoptera > Formicidae > Leptothorax > Leptothorax acervorum. The sequence continues at coordinate 100,257 of JASTWQ010000030.1, read as the reverse complement.
CGTTAGCGCGAAAGCGAAAACGCGTCTCGGTGAGGTAACCCGTTTAAAAATACAGCTCGGCCGAGCCGTGGCTTTCGCCCGCGTATATAATTTCAATGAAAGCATATTTTGCGGTCATCGAGTTCTTTGACGTCCGCTTCTCGATACCGCCACCCGGTGACCTTCGATCGATGAGCTTGCACGAAGCTTTCCGAATTCAAAATAGCCACACTGGCCGACGCGTCTCGAGTTTCTCTCGAACATACCGAGTATCTCGCATTTGCCCTGCGATAGTAAAGACTAAAGTGAAACGTACATAAAATTTGTATAAAACAAGTAACCAGGGCGAGATAAAATCTACTGAAAATTTACTTTTCATAAGCTCGTCGCTTATCTTCGGCAGTATTTTCGATTTCGCGTTTTAAAAGATCATCTTTAATTTACATGAAAAGATGGATCATTCCCAATGCTGGGTCAAGCCGATCCTATCGATGTCACCTGCAAGTCGCCCGATAATAACCTTTCACAATAGTGACCCGCACTCGGCTTGCGATCGATCGCGCTACCGTTTTTAGCCGACGTAAATTCACTGCGCTCTACAAAGCGAGAATAGTCCGTCCTTTTGGCAATGTTAAAAAATTTCCTTCAGCATAAAGCGAACAGCTGAGTGAATAAAAATGAGTCTCGACGAGAAAAAAGAAAAACGGGATGAAAAAGTATGGTTCAAACAGCGAGAGATGCAAAATTTCTATATTGCGGCGAGCGTGTTTACACGGAGAGAATTTTTCGTTATATTTTAACGCAAAATTCACTACAAATTTTGCTATGTTTGGTAATAAGCTTGGGACAACTTGACAATCTGTCAAATATTATTGGTAATAAAAGAAATTTTTTAAATATGAAAAAGACATTATATAAACAACATAATAAAAATTACCAAGCAGATTGTAAAGTGTTCCAAGGCAATAATTTTACAATGCGCTTCGTAAAATTTACATATTTTTATGTAAAATTTTTTAAAATGTATATTTGGTATAGCATGATTGCTAACATTCTAATAAAACACCCCAAACTGAGGGATCTCCAAAGAGGAGAATTCACGTGGCAAGCAAGATACTCTCGGTGGGTTGCCATCACCTTATTCCGAGAGGTGGCGATCGAATAAAAACGATTTTTAGTTTTGGTCGGATTCGAACTCGGAACACTCGGATCCTCGGCTCACGAGCCCAGCGCACATCCCTCTGAGCTACGGTCCTTTCTTTCTCGTTCTTGTTTATACAAGTTTATCTATAATACGTAGCTAGACACACCCGACAATGAAAATAATCGAAAATCATCAAATATAGCCGATAAATTACCATGCTGCATGGTAAAATTATCAGGGGCAACTAACAATAAGTCAGATTAAAAATATGTATTATGCTGCATTGTAAAATTTATATAAGATATTTTATATGTTTAGCGCTACTTGGCATTTATTCTATTTAAAACAATAAAGAATCATAAGATTTTAATATATTTTGAAATTATGGAGATTTTACTATGTATTTTAGTAAAATTAATCAAATATATTTTATATTTATTATAGTACATATTAATATTTTTTATTGTGGTAGAAATTAATCAGAGAAACTTGCATAAAAATCTTTGAAATACCATGTTGCCCTACGATTACCATGAATTTCAGGGTAAATTTTTTGAGAAAATTCTCTCGGCGAGCGTGTTCACCGATAAAACTGCACTATCCGGAAAAATTCCCGTATCTCCTTAGTAGCGATGTAATTTACGATGTTTCAGAATTTAAGAACATATTCAAAGCATGTGTTTTTAAATGAAAAACGTAGCAAACTTCGGCCAGTTATGTAAATTTCTAGATACTAGTCTGTTCCTTTCTGACTACACTTTCTACGTTCGTTTTTATTCTTTTTTTTTTTCTCCTATTCTCTCAGTGCGTGCTGCTTTCATTCTAACAATAAGTATAGGAAGTGTGGAAGAGTACAACTCGAGTATTAATGGAAAAGAGAAAATAAGAGAAATGGAGAAGACATGATATTTTTCTTTATACCTATAAAAGCTTTCGTCCGCTTCATTTGCCAATAATGTGTGTTTAATGGGACACCGTTATCAGTGAAGATGTTAAATTGTGATGTAAAATTACACATGTTCAATAATAGCGTAGTTGATTTCAAACGCTTTATTCTAATGACAACCATTTCGAACGGAAATTTGATTAATATCTCTAATTATCTAAATAGTGAATCTTCGTAGATAGAGTTTGACGCGAATTTTTAATAGCATGTTAATGATATCGTTTATAATAAGAGAACTAATGTTTTGACATTTTAATGAAGGGTAATCGAAATCAAACTGGCCAGAAACTCATTATTAATATTATATCTCGATCCTCGCGCGAGACGTCTACGCATCCGCCATTCTCGACTTATACATCATTTAACGTGTACAATTTTACTTCTCGTGATATCTGTCGCTCTGCCTCTTTATCTTTCAAAAGATTGCCAAAGGAGATCGCGAGTCCAATCTCCGTAGCGAGCGGATCTTTGCGCACTTTGCTCGCCCACCACTCACCGCGTGTTTCCTCCCGTATTTTCCCGTGGACTCGTTTTACTCGATTGATTTTCCGGCGAGCTTTCCCCGCGCCGTCACCAACGGGGTCCGGTTTCGCTCTTGTCGCGGGCGTCGCGACGCCCGTTTACCGTCGCGCGCACAATCGCATACCTCTCTTCTTATCTAGTGAAACGGTATCGCGACACCATGCAAAAGCGCGAATAGTTTTTTCGTCGGAAAAAAAGAAACAGTCGCGATCAGCCGCGTGTATATTTCGTGGCTGATGGCACCGGATCTGGTCGGTTCACTGAGCGAGGTAGACCGACCGATGCCTAGGACAATATTAGAATCGGGATCTCGACGCAGTCTCGCGTTCTCAGCGTCGCACTCTCGCCGCCGGCTCGCACCTAGTCTGTCTCTCTCTTTCTCTCTCTCTCGCACCTCTCGGCTTGATCTTGGTCCATCCCACGCTCCTCCGGCTCCCCGAGGCTCCTCATCTTCCCTCCGTGTCGAGCCCGACTCTACTCGACGTAATCCCGCGTCATCACGCACGGACGTAACACATGCGCGCGTCCGACATCACGCATCCCCGTCGTAAATAATTCAAATTGCGTTACTGTCAGGCTTAATGTTAATACACAACAAAATTATTATTACTAAAAAAAGAACTCGGGACAAGATTGCGATATATCGCTTCTCCGAGAGAGAAATCAAAGTCCCTGAATTTATCTTAAAATTCGCCTTTGAATAAAAGACCGACATTTCCCAGGCGTTCCGTTGACGTATCAATCGTTTGACTTTGGAGCTACCTTTCTACTGGATGATTACGTGAAACGAGATGCCTATTTTTTTTTCTCGTGCGACACATAATACAACCGCGGTTCCTTACACGAGGCCTTCTTACGTTTCCGTTACACGGCGCACGTGCGTGTGGAAGGCGAGCGTGCAGGCTCGCGTTCCATTTCACGTATGTACACGCGCGTGATACTTTACGCGTTAGTTATCGTTGGACATACTTATGTATTATACCATTGCGTATATCGCGCATTCATTCGATATCGTGGAACGCACGCGGCGCGGCGCGACGCGGCCTCGATCGAGAGATCGTTATGCAGGTAACAATTCGCGACTCCTAATCGCAAGACAAACGCTTGAAATTCCATGTAAGAGGCCCCTTCCCCTGCATGCATATAACGCGCATAATAATTGCGATAGACCGTGAAGATTTCGGGTCAACGATATCAGGTGCATACGGAATAAGGCGGTTTACGCTATTCGGCACATGGGTGCGCCGCGAGGTGCGACAGGCGCGATTTTTTATGCCTTAGGTCAATATTAATGGACGTAGCTAGTTGGCCTTAGCCTTTTGGATTCCGGTAAGACGAATAACGAGTGTTCACGTCGATGCCGAACGGGGATCCTCTTCGGAATCTTGCCGATGGCTTAATCTCCTTCGTGACATTTATGTCGAGAAGCAAAAGATGTATGTAGTAATGTAGTATCTTCATTTTATTGAGCATTATTATATATATATAGGCAAAATTAAGATAGGACCTTCGAAGACGATACTCTCGGATACTCTTTGAATTACGATTTTTTCCGATAATTATGGGGGTATTATTTTGTAATTAGATATATAAATGTCCTCCTCTAATGTAAATAGTTAAGCATCTTTTGTAACACTCTACTTAAACAGGTAGGCTTTATAGCAACATATGTTGGCCTCATCTTTTGCATTGCAATAAAGAGATTATTATTATTATTATAAATACAGGACCGTTAGTCAAACATTACGTTTCACTAAAATGTTATGTATGCGAAAACGAAGCACAATCGAGACATCCGAGAGGACTCGGTCTGTAACAGCCGCGCGTGTTTTCGGGCAGTATCAGGCTCCAGATTGCAAATCTGGAATTAATTAGCCACAATCGCCGCTCCTGTTACGACATTAATCGTAAACCGAGAGGCGTTGGTTACTACCCGAGTTTCTTGCACGCTTCTCGTGTCTTATACTCTCGTCCGTTTGCAAAGAAGCCTACTTGAGTCATCTGCGACGTCAGCCACAGTGTACTGGATGTTCGCAAAAAGAAGTCAGGCTGTGGCAGAATCCTACTGGCGATAAATACAGATATACGGTCTGATATGCAAAGTGTATAAGAAATCCATCGACATTGTCACTCGAAATCTGGCAACGATCTAATCGCGAAATTCCTTTCGATCGAATACGCGACGACGAATAAATTGCACGGCCTTCAGGTTTCTAAATACCTTTCTGGATAAAAGAATACTGCCCTTCGGGGCAGATCCCGCAATTTGAGAACCTCTGGTGTAGCGGATAACAGCTCGGACCCCAACCTGGGTGGTCAGAGTTCAAATACCGCCCGTCATCTCCCAAGTTTTCTGATACACACGCCATAGTTTCACGGTGATTCAAAACTCGCTTTAGCCTGCGGCTTCCCGGGCTGTCGATAAACATCGATGTGTTGCAACATTTTCGATGCTGTCGTAACTTCGAACATTAAAAGCTACGCGAAGTCGTTTGCGCGGAGGACGAGGCATCATCCCGAATGCGCGTTGAATCGCGTTACACTTTGACGTAATTCGCGCTTCTAATGGATGTCTGCATACATTGCGTAATGCAATTAGAGGTTCGGCGTGGCGGCGGCGCGGGAGGTCCGAACAAGACCGCAATCAGGAGGTACGTGACTTTCACTGACGTCGTTGCCGCCGACATGCGAAAACGCGACGGCCCCGCGGGGTTCGCCTCATCTTCTCGGCTTCTCGCGCGGTATTATCTCGAAGGTAGGGTTGCAAGGGCCCCAGGGATAATGGCGGTTGTTGAAGCGGGTAAAGATCAATTCGTCCGGGTAATAATGCCGGGCGGACACGCGACGCGGATCGTTCGCGTCGAAGGAGACCGCCGCCGCCGCGCCAGCCGCTGCACCGAATATTGACGTTATCGAGCGACGAACTGGGCTTAAGAGGCGGACTTTCATGACGACGAGCTATTTATAAAGGCACGGCCGCGAGAGCATGTTTTTATTAACAATATGAATACTGTCTCCGGGTTCAGTGCACCGTGCCAGGCAAAACCCTTCTTTCGCACTCGATTAGCTCGGTCGCATTTAGATAAAGAGCTCGGCGCGACAATCTCTCGTGAAAGGCGCCCTATTCTATTATACTTCTATATATACCTTATTTTATTTATTCTCATTTATATCCTTGCGTTTTCTGCCTCGTCTACAACCCGTTACACTCTTCGAGCCGCATTACGGCCGCATCGACGTTACACGAGGCGCGCGAGCCTGCTGATGTAGGGAGAAGTACTCAGGAACACAATAAGCGAATGAAGCTTTTACGGATGGCCTTGCCTCGAAGAATGCGGCCTCGATCAATATTTTTCTCCAAGGTGTGTGCGCGCGTGTGCACGGAGCAAACGCTGTTCGCGCAAATATTTGCGGAGCTATATACTTTCACGATACCCTATTCCGGAGTAAAGAACGTACACCGATTCTATCCGGGCCGGATCCAAAAAGATCTCTTTGATTTATATCCGGCGTGTGTTCCGACGAATCGCGGGATGCCTTTGCGTTTTTCCAATCGCGCCTCGAGTATCGCGAGTCCACGGAGAGATCGAGGGATGCGCGACGACGGGCGTCGCGTCGCCAGGCGCTTCCGTTACACTTCGCCTTCGTCTAATCCCGCGTCGTTCTCTGCCTATTAATCGCCGACGTTCGGATCGGACCCCTTTTTGCGTACACTGGATGATTATATCCTGCGTGTTCGCCGATAAATAGCAGCGTCTGCTTCCCGAGTAGCGCCGCGAGCCACGGCCCCTCGATTGAGAGAGAAGGCCCCGGCTCTCGCTCGGCAATTAAAGCCTCGGGCGCTCGCTTGAGTTACGATTGTTACGGAATTGGAGGCACCTTTCGCGAAGGAACGTAATCCCCGCCGGCTGCTGCAGGCGAGAGAATCCGACTCCGCGGAAACTATTCGCGATATTCGTCATAAACGAGAGGTCCCGCGAGATAAAGAAAAAAAAAGAGAGAGAGAAAGAGAGAACTGGGTCAGACATTCGAGAGATAAATGGTCGGTTTTTACGTAGAAATTATTCTCAGATCTCTTTCAAAGATTCACTCAACGCCAGATCCGTTTAATCTGGATTAATTCTTATCTCGCGCGAGCGACAAGCGCTCGATCTATATATTTTCCTTAACGTGCGCTTCTTTGGCGCGCGCGCGCGTAATCGCAAATCGCGTATAGGGATAAGCGTACCTTTTTCCGATACGTGCTCGGCAAACAGGCCCACTGTGCGTAACTCGTGTGAACCATTGTGGATGATTTTTCTCGATCGCAATCTCGCTCCTCAGCCTCTCGCGCGATCGTATCTCCGCGGTGGTACACTCGGCTCGTACAAACGCGCCGCGCACTTTCTTAAATCATCGTCCCGCACAATCCGGTCGTAACGCCGGATGCAATTTCGCCTCCACCAGTTGATACAGTTTCACACTCGAGTTGTCTCGCCCCGGATCGCGAAAAGAGTTGACAATCCTCGATTTTCCTCCTCGAGAGGAAACACACACGTTTCAAGTGTCGAAATCGCGCTCGTTTCTCTTATTTAACGTCACACGGATGTTGGAGCGAGAAATTTATCTATCCTCGGCACCGCCTAATCTCGAGACGCGCACTTTTGAATACTCCACGACCGCTTCGTGAGCGCGACTTCCGCGTTTCTCGGCCACGCGCGACGTTTTCCCGGACGTTCTCCGACTCGACGCGCGGTATCTCTCGTGTCCACGGTGTCTTCGTACGCATAGCACAGAGCTTTCCTTGTTCCCGAGCGGTGAAAAGACCGCTATCGAGTCCCGCACCATCGATAATGACTCAGGCGTCCATTTCTGCTTTAAAATCGTTCGGTACATTCATCGTTCTTTTTATCAACGTCACTCTTACGTTCGTGGCACTGACGTCGAAACAACGACGCAAATTCGATAAGGCGTCGGTTTCCCCCGTTTCCGCCCCGCTTGTTCACGATATATCGATAGCGCGGAATTAAAAGTCCATTAACAACGGTAGATACGAGATCGAGGTACGCCCTGATAACGAGCGCGCGAATCGCAAATTTGATGATTACGCGGTCTGAAGGAACACGTGCGTCTCGAACGAGCGGCGGTCGGAGCACGTCTCTCGATCGCACGCGGACGAGGAATCGCTGCCACTGGCCCAAGAAACGACGGCACGGCTGCCTCAACGCGGTGAAGGCATATGGGACCCTCAGGCCCGTACTAGCGAGTAGCGAGGCTCTATATCGAGACTCCGAAGGAAGAACGGAGCGCGTGGAACGCTGATCGGAGAAAAATAGCGTGTTAAACGAAAAGATTTGACAGGACAATTTCGGTCGGACCTGTTCTTCGCAAAATTCTCATTATAAATCTATTTCAGCTCTGTGATATTTGATGTCGACCTCATATCAAAAGGTTTTGTGATTAAGATAAAAATAATGGAAAAGAGATGAAATCTCGTGAGATGAAATTTTCGACAAGAAAGAACCGAATCCTAGTTCTAAAGTATGCGAAAGGGGATAACCAAATTTTCTTGGGTTATTCAATATAAAATCTTCAGGGTCATCCGTCGTTCACGGCCCTGGCCGCTAACTCGTTCTACGACGATAAGTATCGGGAGTAGACGACAGAGCTGCGGAGAGGCGTAGCCCGCGTTATGCGGGCGTAAGTGAACGCTAGCTTCGAAACGGGGCGAGCAACACACACTCTCGCCGGCGCGGCGAGGGCAACGTCGACGAGGGAGAATGCAGGCCCGAGTGAGTCACTGACTCTCCCGGGCCGGAATGACCAATCAACTAAAGAGCCGAGGCAGGGGCCCCTTCTGCGTCCGCGGAACGCACGCCACGCAGACCGACGTGCAGGTCTAACCGTCGTCATACAACACCTAACCGAGGTCGTACGTTGTACGAGTGCAGGCTCGTCAAAATGCTATTAGCGGCCGTTTGCCCCTAGCCCATTCAAAGGCACTTCGCCTTCACCGCGTGGAAACCCATGCGCGCCGTCCGTCGCGACGAGGTGGCTGACCGTCCCCCTCATCGTCGATATCCTCGCGCTTTACTTCGCGCTTTGGGATTACGCCAAAAAGGGCTCTTTAAACCAGTGGCCCAGATACCTGCTGACGTAACCGACAGCCCCAAATCGCGACGCGTTTCTTCGTCCCGTTTTTAAAGTCCTGACGAGGTCTCCGAGCGGAATTTTTCCTATAACGAAGAAGAATTTCTTACCCGACGCGAAGTAATGCACGCGCACACAGCCGTTACGAAAGCGGACGTGCAATCAAGGCGCAGTAAACCTTCGCGAGATTCCTGACATAATGTATGTACAAAGAGCGTTCCTTCCACGGGATAAGCGCTTCGGGATCGTAAACGCGGGTATCGTGATTGCCGTCACGGCAATATATTCCCTGACCTTGTCGTTATCGCGCTCGTAGCGATAGGGAACAAAGGTGTTATCAGGTGTTTGGAATTGCGCCTTCCATTATTCATTAGAGGCGAGCCCGAGCGGCGCGGCGGCTCTCGCATTTATTCGCGCTGCGCGGCGAAGATCGTTGGCGAATTTATGGCCGAACATCAAACATACGCTCGCGATCGAATGCATACAATTATTAAACGTGCCTTCGGCGAGCGATGTCTCATCATCCCCGAAGATGTTTCAGTTTCAACGACACCGACATCTTCATTCATTACTATACTGCCATTAAAATTATCCTGAAGAACTTAGCTATTATCATGCGGCGTTGGCATTTCTAAGAAGTTTTTGATAATATCTAATGATCTACACTATTAAATTCGTAGTGTCAAATTATATTCCATTTGAATCATTTTTAATCATATAGGTTGCCTCTACTCCTATTCAATATGTCATTAATTTAACTAAATCAATAGAGTTAAAATAATAAATTTTGACACACATAAGAGTTAAAAATAACAAAATGTTATTTAACTCAAGGTATTGGTTTAAATTTCATCCTTCTTTTTTAAATATTTAACAGTGTATATGATTCAATCTTGAAATATCGATGCTTCAACCAGTACTCCGAAAGATTGCTAACGATATTTAGTATCAAGAGAAAAGATATCGATGCTGGAATGGGGTATTCCTAAAGGCCAATGCCGCAACCAGTGGCGTAGCGACGACACGGGACGCCGACGCCTACTCTTATGCAGCCCGGCGTGCAGAGCTGCAAGCGTGCTGCGCGAGTCTGCAGGCGGTGGCGATCGATTACTTTTACCGGTAGAAAGGAGCAAAGCGCGCGGTGGCGGCGGCGACGGCGACTCCACCTCGTGTTCTCCAAGATTTTCTCTCTTTCTCTGTTCTATTCGAGAATGTGGGCAATATTAACGACAATGGTCGTTGTTGCCGGTGCAAAATACTTGCTATTACAAGTTTCTATTAGCGTCGCATGTCGCGCGTCGAGGTGCGTTACTTGTCGCCGTTAAACGTTTTGTTAGTGCGAAGAGGTTTCCACGCTCGCGGCTTTGAACAATGAATCGAGCCTCAGCAAGCAAGAGCCCCGCTCTCTCTCTTTCTCTTTCTATAATTTCTTGAGGTCTAAACCACGGGAATGCATCGTACAAATAATGTAATTTGGAATCATCCGACACAAAGTTAAATGCAGCGCTGCAATTTTAATCGTTGCGAATTTAAGCGTGATAATTCACCGCACAAGATGTTCGGTGCATTTACACGCGAACGTATGAAAGCATAATTTACATCGAATTAATGTGTAAATATATGCAACTACAAATTTATTTCATTGCACGCTTTAGTATGTTTCAACGAATATTACTGCCGTTTCGATTATTCGCCCATTATTATTCAGTTGCCATTCAGCTCGCACATAATTCAACTCGACGTCAAAATGATTTTCGGCGGATCAGAATGTCGGGCGCGTTCAAAAGCGATCGACGGGCAGCAGCGGCGCGTTTGAAATTCCTCCAAGAAGCGAGCTCGTACAATCGAATCCATTGAGGCTATACGCATACTTTGCCCCGCGGCAAATATCTATTTTTAACGTAATGTAGCATCCGTGCTACATTACGTTATACCGCGGCGCGTCTACCGATCGAGAGTACCAAGAGTCAACAAGACTCGTCGTGGCTGTCCAGCCGTAGTGTATACGCACATATGGAGTGAAACCACTCGTGAACGAGCGAGTGCGCGCGGCGGGAGATAAGTGTGAATTAATGGCCGTTTGCCCCGGGGTCGAAAGGTCGAGTACACCAAATTGATACCCCGTACAACGGGAGAGCAGACGCAGCTGCCCGTTTCTAATACCCGATACGTAAGCGAGCGCGTTCATCTATACACACGCCGGAAAAAAATTGCATTGAGCTGTTTAACCCTTCACCTCCCGCGCGCTCACGCTCCACCTATAATGTGCATCCTACTTGCGCGCGTTCGGGAGAACGTCGAGCCGGATCGTTCCGTTCGACGGATGCGAAACGAGCTAATGTATCGACGATAAGCACTCTCAACGCTCTCAACTCTCAATACGATAAAACATCGGGTTTCTCGTATGCCCAAGTGAGTCTGTGCCGTACGCCAGATGGAAACTTAAATCGATGCCGTTAAATCAATGTTTTCTCGTATTTGCGTACTCGGCAATGAGGAGAGAATTTCTCTATATGGTACTTGAAACGAAAACAATAATTAAATAAAGTTTAATCTAAGAAACGCGCGAGCTAAGCTCATCTGAAATGCGACACGGCCGCGGCGCCGGGAAATGCCGCGAGGAATAATAAGGTACCTATGCCATAATTTATTTGCTTTCATAATAAAGTCCGTTACTCGAGTTCCGTGGATGAGCGCGGACGTTTAGTTTGACTTGGGCGTTACGACGAGCGAACAATGACGTATTGCGGTGGTGCAACGACTGAACCGTGTTGCGTGTCTATTTTCGTTGGATTTAACTACCGTCATCGCCCGACATAGCGGTAACTTATCCGCGCGCGCTTACAGATCGAAAATGCCGCGATTATTTATACATTCGACACGTAGCAAGGCGAGTCCCGTCATAAAAGAAGCTCCACGATGTTCCGCGAAATTGCTACGATCGCGAGTGAGAGAAAAAAAATATGCGCATGAATTAAATCGGCGCTCTCCGCCAGAAGGTAGAGGAGCAACCGGTGTATGTATATGAAGTTTCACTTCTGGTACCTTTCATCAGAATGGAAAACACGAAACGGGAAACGCCGAGGGTATGCGTAATGCCCGTCGATCGAAACTGGAAATTCTGCTCAAAGTTACGTTACACAAGTTCGAAGTAACAACGCAAGAAACAGGACACCCCGTCGGATCCTCGAGCTCCTCGGCGCCAAAATGCAAACACGAGTCGCGCGAACTAATTCGCTCGGTAAAAGGTCGAAATTCTGACGTGGCGGAATTTCGTGTCACGAAGTCGGTCGCGTATCTCGGTTTAGCGGAAAGGAAAAGGGTCTAACAGAGACGGTGGACGTTTCATATTCTCGCGCGAGCATTAAAACGAAATATCGCAACGCGGCGCGGCACCCATCGGAAAACGCAACGAAGGGGATCGCGAGAGTAGGATTCTGGAACAGGGCCAGGACGGTTGCTATAGGGCCGAGATCGGCCTTAAAGTGGAATTTCAGTTCCTCGTGAAATGTGTCGCTCCTGGCCGAACGGCCTTATTAACATTTATAGCGCAGATTTAACGGCGCGTTTGCCGTAAATTTCGCAACTCCGTGATCCCGTGGAAAGCACGCAAGAACGGCCGTTTCCCTTTAATCCTTGACGACGCGACATTTGTACACGTCACTACGTATATTTTACAGACCGAATTGTACAGAGTAAAGTATTTGTAAAGTCCATGTACAATTTTAAAATTATTATAGTTTTGGACGCACACACACGATAAATGTATGTACGCAATGAATGGCATTTAAAAACTTGGTTTCTGAAGTTTTTGTATGTATACTTCATATTAAGTTAACAAATTAAAATAGTTTTCATTCTTATTTTCTCTAGACTATATTATTGCGACAAAGTTCGAAGGATTAAACTTTTAAGTACAACTTGCAGGACCGCGTATACATCAAAAGTTATTAAAGTTTAAAATTGCATACGGATATTGTAAATATACTGCATTTATAATTGAAGATGCGCGAAACACGAGCGAAGTTATTGGAACCATCGGCGTAAAAATTGCGCGAACAGCGACGTACTCTTGAGAGATAATTAGGCTATATGCGGTACAATTGTTAGCGCTCGGTTCGCAGTAGACTAACAGGGTCAGCGTGTTAATCAAGACCACCGGCACAGGACGGAAGAACAGCGGGATGAAGCCTTTAATCCATTTGCGCTCATGAGCATAAACCGCCCATTATCAACCGCGGCCATTCCTGCGCGAACGAAGCGCAGGCTGAGGAAAAAAATGGCACACGCCTCGTAAAGATCATTTGAGGTTCTTGAGTCCCTCCGATCATTTCATTTCGTTATTACAACGATCCGTTCTGTCGCCGGGAATAAATCTCTTGATTAAATTCATTTCGTTCGTCCGCTCGCGTTACGACTCCTTCGCCAATTACACTCCGGCGCTTATGCAGTGTTCTCCCCGAGGTTCTCCCTTGATTGAGAGAGCGGCTCGCTCATGTATAAGAATTAAAAGAGACCGCCGACGCAAGAACGGATGGAAAAAAGCGTCGGAGTAATGCGCGCGAGAACGAGGCTTTGGACGATGACTTCCGCGGTAACGACCTGGCAAAGGAAAAGGGAAAAAAAAAAGAAACAGAAAAAGAAGAGAAACGTCGCGTAACGCCAATCAACCGGGAACCGGTGTGTCGCGCGTTTGCCTTTCGCGGTGTGCAACGACGTGCGCTAATTGTGGTACGGGACGCTCCTCACGTTACAGGTTCACATACGATTGCGTCACAGATGCGTGCCAGTTTCTGCCTACGTGCGGCCTTGAAACGCGATGTCAATGTTGCGCGCAGCGCGATACTCTTCCGTTTTCGTTTTCCTTCCGCGGTTCGTCTTCCGCCTTTGAAATGCAACTCGATTAATCGAGATAATACGGCATAATTTTTAAGAACTGGACAAGAAGTCGTTTTATCCTTATCTTATTTATGCTTTTTATAAGAAGACAAATCAGCCTTGGCCAAAATTATTAGGCACCTTCATAATTATTGTGCTGCAGTACTGAATACCAGGAAAGACTTCTATTGTTTAAAAATTGTTTAATAAATTGGATAAAAATAAGAGGAAATTGTTGGAGCTATGCGATGTTTCATTTCTCTCAAAAATTAATTATTTTGAAAAAACTTCATTTTAATAGGATGCCTAATAATTTTGGCCAAGGCTGATTGAGCATATAAATAAAAAATGAGCTTTAGTTTTTACTATCCTGCTCCATCGATATCAAACGCGTCTTGTGTGTGTGTGTGTTCTTATTCTTGCTAATCTTATTATTTTCTTGGGTTGAACCTTGCTTTTATTCTCTTTCAAACTCACACAGCATTACTCACGAAAACGTGGCTGTACGTACGTGATCGCAATATATTGAACTCGGCGCTCGTGCGTTTGCTAAGTCTAAATGGTGCGAATTAGTCATTCCTGCGGGATCGACTCTTCTTAATTCGCCAGCGACGATATATCCCATGTACGCTCGACGTGATACGAAACACAGTACGAAACGTTAATGCCGAACACGTGCTGCTCGCTCAAGAGAGGATAATTTTCTGCACAGACGGCACTGATAAGTGCTTAGACGGGCCGTATGTGAAAGAACGTCGTTGTACCACTTCGTCGAGCAACATTAACCGATCGGGTGAAGCTAAGCCTTGAATTTAGGCTGTGTACACACGGTGCCGGCGCGCGTAATCCTCGCGTCAGTGCCCGGTGCGGCAGCAAACTTGAGATTGCACAAAAGTGTTACAACAATGTATGTAATAAATGTATGTAATAAATCAAATTTTCCCTAAACTTGCAAATTTATGTAGCCCCTTCACGTGTTCGTTCATAGAACAAATCTCTTTAACGATCTGGAAGCACGAAACAATTAATCGAACAATTAATCTAAACACGGGATTTAATCGGACGTTAAATGTCGTAAATATGTTTCGAGATACAAGCTCTGGCCTCTGATCCCTGAGTAAACCTTAAGACTATCGTTATCGGAGAAAACTCTGTGGAAATACCGAATTAGCGATGATAGAATACGTGTCTCGCCGAGTCGAAAATATTGCGAACTACCGCAATTTTAGCCCGATCTTTGACCCACGTTGGCTAGAGAGGAATGTTTCCGCGTCCCGAGCTCGAAGCGTGTATCGCGCGTTAACATTGCGTAAATGTTATGTTCGTGTCACGCGCATGATACGCAATTCAAACAAAGTTCTATTTCACGGCGCGCGCCGCAATTTGCGCGCACGTAGCGTTTATGAATCATTTGCCGCGTCACAACATCACCTACGTTACATAACAAAAGGTCGCGTGTCGTGTTGAGCAGCGGCGGACAAGCCGCACGTGAGAAATATCCTCGAAACTCGAATACCAAAAAAATTTTTTTCTAACGCGACTCTGCAGGCGCGACACGCGACTCGCAACGTGTGGCGGAATAAAAATTTGATTATTCAGAAATATACTGCTGACTGCAATCTTAAAATATAGCGGGCTATATCAGGCCTCAATCCCTAAATAGACAGACGGGCAGATCGGAATTTAATTCCAAGAACGTCAGCTTGAGAATCGCGGATACTTGCTTGCGAGAACATTTGACATTCGTCAGCAACATTGCTAAATATTAAAGCATAAAATTTAAACTAATATCTTGGGTTATAAATAACATTTTGTTATTTTTAATTACTATATATGTGTCGAAATTTATTATTTTAACTAACATTGTTTTAACTAAATATTGAGTAGGAGGAGTAACGGCTTACGAAAAACGTTAAAAATGACTCGAATGGAGTATAATTGAGTATAATCACTACGAATTTAACAGTGGACTGCTCCAATTTTAACTGCGTAGAAAGAGAATGATTCCGAACGGTTCCGCGTGCCAGAATCGCCATCTCCGTGCCTTTGCTCCAATTCGCGTTATCTTTATAATCGACATTAGACACGATCGATAAGGGAAAATTACGCGCTCGAATAGAACGAGATTCGCCAGAATTACGAATAAGGCACGTGGCGGCAGGTAAGAAAGTCACGTCAAGGCTCTTGTCGCCGACCTTCGCCGTGGCTCGATCAAATCGTAACTATCTGAAATCGTAGCTAGCCGTTCCGCAAGCGGAACATTTCAGAATCCCGCGCGTCGTCTTGTGATTATGCATACACGTTGAATAAATCATCGATCTCATTTTAATTTACGTCGGACAAACAGGAAGCCGTCGCGTTTATCTCGGATTTTCTAATCGCGCGTTTAAAAATTGCCTAACGCGCTGTTAAATATTAAAGGATGAAATTTATAAACCAATACCTTAAGTAAATCACACTGTGTTATTTTTAACTACCATGTGTTGTGTCGAAATTTATTATTTTAACACAAAACAATATTTTCTTAACTTGGTCCATTGGTTTAGTTAAATTAACATTGTTTTAGTTAAATTAACGATATTGAGTATAAGAGTAAAAAAATCTATATTAGGAATGGTTTAGTTAAATTAACATTGTTTTAGTTAAATTAACGATATTGAGTAGGAGTAAAAAAATCTATAGGAATGGTTAAAAATGACTCAAATTGAGTATAATTTGCTACTACGAATTTAACAGTGCTGTACTGTCTCGCATATAAATTAATATCTTTGTTAACAAAAATATTAAAAGTTTCTATTCTCAAATTCTCATAAACCAAAAGAATTGTCCATAGAACGAAGTCTGCACGTAAGTAGACTGCTCTGGATAGCGAAGAAAATTACGGCGGCGAGTTGGAGAAATGCACGACATTTCGTATGAATATGTAATATATAATTATCTTCGTGAAAACAAGATATAGGACGTAGTTCTATGTTCGTAAGCCGGAAGAATCGTGTCTATAGAATGATGGAGTTGATACGAAAAGTGGATATACGGATTTGCAGTGGTCGTGAGGAAAATTACGGTGGCGCGTTCAGTGATAAAAGTATACCGCGCGACACGGGGCGGATCAATGCAACTTTTTCCACTCGCGCGATTATCTCTTTTCACCGCTTACGGTGATAAACGGCCAAACGGGTAAGCCCAAGATGGGGCCCAAATTGGATAATAGCGAGCAGAAGCTGCGTGCGTTCTCAAGCGTCTTTCTCTTTCCTCTCATTTTCTTTTTTCTTAATTTTTCCCGGCAATCACGGCGCTTTCGCGAGGAGCGCGACAAACTCGCCGAAATATCCAGCGGATAAATTCAACGAGTTGAATGTTGGTCGACATTAATAATGCGATGAGTCGGAATTGCGGATTGAGCTATATACGTGTAATGCGATATTTGTTAATTAACGATTACAGCAATATGCCTTCGTCAAATATTCAAATTCGAGATGTAATATAATTATGATTACATATACTAGCTTCACTCTGTATACGCATTGCGTCGCACATAAATTACACGACTGACCCGCCTTGCTTTAAAACAAGCAAATAATTACTATCATTAATAACAATTAACATCATGCATGGAATGATCAGACATATAGTATTTCGTTATGCAATAATTATAGTTTCATGCAATATATACATACATATAATATTAGATATAAGGTATATGATTATATATAATGTAGCATCATTTTTACATCATTTTATCAAAAAATATAATCTGCTTTGTAACATAATTTGTGCCCCAAATAATCTCGCAAAAAAATATGTATTTATTTTAAAAACCCGCGCGATCACGTGACTGCGAGAGGGAACGCGTTTATATACGCAGATACGTACAGGTTATAATCTAATTCCAAAGACAAGAATGTATCGGTGATACGTTCACTCACCCTGGAGATGCGCAGGGGTTGATGCGTGTCGCAGCCGCCGTGCATGCGGAAGCCCCAGGGGGACCCGCCGAAGAGGGTGACTTCCCTCGCGCTCATCCCGCGTCGGCACCCCTCGTCTCACCTTCAACACGCGCATCCGGTTTTTCCCGCGTCGCGTCGCGTCGCGTAATCGTGTATGCGCGGCTAAGTTTGCGACACTCGAGCCCGCATCGCGCTGATCGCCACGCGGGGCGAGACGACGCGCGGTGACGCTTCAACTCGGCCGCGGCGTAGCGTAATGCGCGCGGTGCGGCGCGGCGCGGCGCCCGGCGACGGTTATCACTCGCGGTTATCACGTCACGGACTTTTTCGCGTCACCGTCGAAACGGGTGGCCTCGCGACGCCGAAATCAGACGAGAAATCGCATCGTCGTCAACGACGGGGCCCCGATTACGCCCACCGTTGCAAAACGCGACGGTAAATCGTACGCACGCATACGTACGCACGCACACGCGCGCGACCCACACTCGTTCGTGGCTCGCGTTGAACTGACGGCGCGTCCTTCCTCCCAACCTCGCCATTACGCCCCCGCTCGCGTAGTAATCCGCGCGCGTACGCGCGCCCTCTCTCACCCCTTCCCCCCCGGCCACCAACCTGGTTTCGTACTCCGCGGGGGTGCGTACGCCCTGCCGCCCTCCCCAGGAGCGGGACCGCAATTCGGAGGCGCCTCCCGTCGCCCCGGAGCAGAATTTCTCTTTTCGCCTTGCGATCTTCTCGGAATCATATGGCGAAATAAAATCATCCCTGGAATTTTACTCCTCTTTGACTTTTATTAGAGTATTCTCTCGAGAGAGGAAGCGATTCGTCGCACAACAAGCGA
The DNA here is from genome assembly GCA_035220615.1 of Leptothorax acervorum. Lineage (NCBI taxonomy): Eukaryota > Metazoa > Arthropoda > Insecta > Hymenoptera > Formicidae > Leptothorax > Leptothorax acervorum. The sequence continues at coordinate 81,874 of JASTWQ010000030.1, read as the reverse complement.
TATTCCGAGTTTTTTTCAAAGTCTATGTTCTCCACGTCTACCGGCTCGTCTTCTATCCCGCACACGCTTTTATTTTGCTTTTACGTTTTATCGTTGTACTTTACACGACGCGTTTTTCACGGATCCCTTCTCATCTTTTCTGATCGAACGAAGAGGGAATTTGTTACGTGCTTTGATAACTCTACTGTTTTAATTACATTTTATAATATATTGAGTAGGGGTAGTGGGAATGGCGATCTATGGGAATGGTTAAAAATGGCTATTTAAATATAATTTGACACTACGAAATTAATAGTGCGTAAAGATGAGATAAAATTATTTTTATATCAACTTACTTTTGTTATAGTCGAATCCTTTTCTGGAACATCACTCGACTATAAACTATTTAAAAAATTTATATTGTTTTATGTTTTAGGATACAAAAATAGCGGAATTGGGGAAGGAAGGAAGATGTCTGCGAAGAAAAGAAGATAATTTTCTCGCTGAGATTATACATGGTAGACGTAATTAATTTGTAAAACTTAGAGAAGCAAGTGATTATACAATATATTGAAATGAACGTCTATAATTTTAACTTCTTACCCATTTCACTCTTATTCACATCGATATACATACATACATATACGTAGCTAACGTGATGAAAAATCACGGATTCTATTTTCTCAGGACATTTTCGCGCGACCGCTGACGTTGACGCGTATCGATACATCGCGAATGTCGATTTTAATTCGTTCGCACGCGGCGGGAAATCTTGGCGAGATGGCGTAACGGTCCAACGGTGACACGGTTTCGCTCGTCTGATAATGTACGATTTAACTTTATTATCTGGCGATAATCGCGAGGAAAATGAGTAAGAAATATTATTTTTTTATAAGGCTGTTCTGCTTTCAATTATTCCGAGATATAATTAAAATTTTATCCAGTAAAAACAGATCAATTAATCTGTAGAGTAGTGTGTAGAGGACCTCCACCACCCCCGCCAACTTTAATCTTGGCGGTCCTCTTTTCTTTGAATAACCAAAACACAATAAATTTATATAAAAATTATAAAATACATTACAAAGAATTTAGAATTTGCTTTTGAGGTATATTATAAATACATACATTCGAGATATTTTATTGATGCTAGATTACACGAAGACGTTCAAAATAAGTATGATAATAGGTATAATTAAATTCACTATTTTTTATACTTTATCGTTGATTTAGCTTTCGAACTTTCACGTTTGATGAACAAATTTTAGCGGCGCTACGAGAAGCCACCGGGAAATGCAATGTCTGGATGTATCGTGAGTCCCAGACGAACCAGGGCTCGCGAAGCATGCTTTTTTCCTTTATCTGTGCCATCCAGCGCTAAAAGCAACAAAGCCTTCGTGCCGCCTTGTTGAACAACCATTTCTCTGACTTCTTCCTGACTGCATATCGCGTTAAATACGCGGGCAATCAATTCCTTGCAGTTTTGATTGTCCGTTTTGGCGAGGCTTACCAGTGCTCTGGTCACACTGGCCCTCGCTAACGCGCACCGCCTCTCTTTCACAAAATCGTCGTTATCTTTGGCCAGATCTTTTCCGGGAGAATAATGTCCGACAAACTTTGCCAATTCTGTCATTTCGGGTGTAAGTTCTTCATCGTCATAAGCGTCGCACAAATTCACTAACGTTCTGACCACGGCGTAGAGTACCGTTTGATCGTTAGTCTCGGCAAACTTGATCATTGCTTTAACGGCTTGTCGGTTTTTGATCAACTCATTTTTAACTTGGGTGTCAAAAGTGAGATACGACAGGCCTTCAACGGCCCATTTTCTCGTATTCTCTTCTTTCTCCGGATTGATCAAGCATCGTCTGCATATCTCGGCCAATCTCTTATTCGTCGCTCCATCTGCGAACAAATCGATTTTGTAGTTGAACTTGCATAAACCTACTAACGCTCTAACTCGAATTGAATCATCCTTAGATTGACGCAAGTTTTCAAATATTTTTGCACTTTTATTTATGAACGCGGTTTTCCTGTAATATTTGGTCCCAGCGGCAATGATACATTCGCAAACCACTTTCTTTTGCAATATATCATCCGTTTCCGACATATCGACAATCATCTTAAAAATCTTGTCACTCATGATAATTGCGTATGCAACGTCTAATGGGCCGAATATTAAGGTTGTTATCGCAAGTACTATACGCACCTGTAAAAAATTAAAACAATCAATTTATAATTTATAAATTTTTACGCGTAAAACAATATTTGATTAAAAAGAAATTAAGGAAGCTATTTAAGGAAGACAGTGTTATTTAATTTTAATAGAATATAGAACAAATCTCTGATAAATTATGCTTCAGAAAATACTGTAGATGACAGTCATATTTTCAATAAATTTCGGTTAAATATTCTGTTGTAATCGTATTTTAATTTATAACATTACAGACAATATTTACAATTAAAAAATAAATATTCTTTGACATTATTTTTCCTTAAAAGTAGAGTTTAAATTACTCAAATGGGCTATGATTAAAGAGATACTCGACCCTTTATTTTAAAACAATTTAAATAATTAGAAAAAATCAAAAGTTATATAATTATACATACATTGGACTCTGTATCAGATTTCAGGAATTTATCCGCAATGAAGTCGTCAATGGCGTCGATAAATTTTTTCTTATGATCATCATAATAGTACGTGTTCTCATATATTTTTCCTAAGCACACACCGATTACAGATTGCGTGGAAGACGTGATGTCCAACGAGAATTCGTATTTGTATTCCTCGATTTGACTGGCCACCTCCAATAATATTTTCACACCGCCAAACTCGACCAATCGTTTAGCCCAGTCTAACGTAGTATAATTAATATTACGCGTAATAATTTCTATTATTGCGTCTCTAGCAAGGCCTGTTGTCGATTTACTCGTTATACTATTCAACAAGCACGGCAGAATCGTGTCAATTTCTTTTTCATGCGCTTTGCACAACTCCTCGACAAGTTTTGAATTGAATTTATTATTTATGCCACTGTAAGTGCACAATATATTCTGAAACCGAAATAATACAATAAATTTTTAATTGTTAAAATACGTGTATGACAACTACACATTTCGCTCGATAATATTTACCTGTAGGCAATATGTAGTCGTGTTGACTCTCTCCGTAGATGTGCTCTTTATCATTTCTAGACACCAAGGTAAAACCTCTTTCGTAATGGACTCGGTTTGGCTAAAATTATTTTTGCATAACTTGCCTACAATACGGATCGCGCTACAGATTATTTTCTCGTCCTTTTCGACTTTCACAAGTTGTGTGATTTTGGATAAATTTTTCTTTTTGAAGATCACCTCGGCACCAGCTCTCTCACATGTGAGCACTTGCAGAGTATTCATAGCGGTTTCACGTTTTTCGTTATCTTCGCTCACGTCAAATGCTACATCAAGCATTTGTGTTATCTAATACAAAGCAAAATTAAGCGTATACTTAAATATAATAATCTGCATAATAAAAATATTAATAACTGTGAAAACAATTTAATATTTCTATTGTATAATTTTTATCCATATATATATAATGTGTGTATAATATTAATTGATAAAAATTTATAATTTTATAGTAAAAAAGACAAAACTTAGGTCCGTTTGTAAAATTATATATTGAGTGAAACGGAAAGTCAGAAACTCTTACTAATATATCCAGTATGAGAAATGTGTCACAATTATTTTGTATTATCTAGACTAAATAATCATATATTTCTATCATATAGCAAGATATGATTATTATATAGCAAGAAATAAATAATCATATGCTAGTAAACTTTTTTAATATAGTTATGTATATTTACCTTGGCATTAACACTTGTATTTTTATTATTACGACGTTCTTGTATAATTTTATATAAGCGCGCCACTACGGGTTGAATAACTTTGTTATTGGGATCAAATGAAATAATAAACTTCGCGTTCAGATATGCCTCCTCGAATCTCTCTAACGCTTCTAGTGCTTGACATCTGCGATACAGTGCTTCCTTACAAAATATCTTTAACGCACTGTCGCAGTCTTGTATCACTTTCTCGTATTCTGCCATGGTGGTATAACTGATCTACAACACAAATATTTGTCATTATGTTTTAACATGGAAAGACTCTCTGTGATATTTTTTTATATATCTTAATGCTGACTTTCATTGAACAATAGAAGAAGAAGTCAGTTAACTCACCTGCAAGTTTATCTCGCACTCGTTTATTAATTTGCACTCGGAATTCTCGATTTATTTCGTTTAACGACTTTTGCTTTCTCGCTCTCAAGTTTTCACCCCGGAGACAAAGACTCTTCTGTCTAATGATCGCTAATATCGACCACCCGAAAAATCCACTCAGGGTGGGAGTTGAACGGTGCCCCGATTGGCGAACGCTTTCGCGAACGTGTCTCCGAAAAGAACGCGCTAAGAAGCTTTATTGGGTAAGGACATGAAAGTTTATGTATATACAGCAAACAGAAACAAATAAAATAAAAAATAAAATAATGAAAATAAAATAAGAAGTCATTAGTCAATCTTTAACATGCGTTACACTCTTCGCTGCAAGAGTCAGGAGCAATTTGCACTTTTCCCTTTCTCGAGGGAATTCGAATTCATTGATAAAAGCGTGTCTGCATGGGAAAGGCGTGCGAATTATCTGAGAAGCGCGAGAAATTTATTTGCGTGAGGATGAATCTCGCTCTATCGACATTTTTGTTTATATGAGGGCATTTAACGTGCCGTTAACAAAGTATTTATTTATCGGTTTTTTTGACACATCCAGTAGTTCTTTAGCCTTTTAAACCAGTTCGGTTTTGTGTTTGTAAACTGACCCCTGACCGGCACAATTGCTGGTGATGTAAGGGTGTAGAATAAGAAAATAAAGCTCAACAAATATCCAAGTTTCATTAAAATCTATATTTTGATCTATACGTATTTTTATTTGTGTGAAACAATAATTCCTAAGCTACAATACTAATATCAGAAAGAAACTTGAGAGAGGCCACGCGACACGCGACAAATACATTATACATGGTATGCATATAATAACATGTATAAAAATTATATGAGCGTACCACGGACATGCTACATCCACGACGATTTTGTGGTTCTGTTCCACATGCTATGTTCAAAAGTTTTTGGTTCTTTTCGGAAGAAAACAAAAAAAACGTGAACAAAACACAGAAGTGAACTAAAAAATCCTGAACATAAAGCGGAAGAGAACCACAAAATCGTGGACATTACCTACGGGATTCATAAATATTGGCTACGTAGTTCAATGCCCACATTTTTGTGGACATAGAGGCGCTTCAGTATAAAGTAACAGCTAAATTGCGACCATGGCCGCTCTCCAGCTGCCTGCTGCCATGACATCGAAAAACATCGTGCACGCAGCGGAGAAATGAGACGTACCGCGTCGTGACGTCTCGAGGGACTTCGCGAGTTCGCGCTCGGCTCGGAACACGGCACGAGGTTAACTCCTGCCGGGGACAACGTGCGTATCCAAATGGTTACGACCCCGCGCTATTATAACCTACGCCGTGTATGCGATCCCTACATCAGCTGATAAGTTCGATGTAACTGCGCGCACTACCAGCCGGATTTTCCAAAACGTTTCGCACCTACGGATTACGCACGGACGGGAAAACGTCGCGATGGCAGACCTCGCCCTGGGGGAGCTCAGCGGCGATCAAACTGAGAAAGTACTGCAGTTTCAGGTACACGTTTCTCCGTTCCTTATCTTAAGGTCACGCGCCTTACTCCTAATCCGATATCATGAATAACGACACGTAATGATTACCTCCAGGACCTCACCGGCATCGAAGACCTCTCGGTATGCAGAGACGTTTTGCAGAGGCACAACTGGAACCTGGAAGTGGCGGTTCAGGTACCATACATTGTCTTCTTTTTATATCTCAACCTGTTCTTTTCGGCGTTTCACAATTCACTATATTTCAATATATTTTCAATATATCTTTCTATATCAAACGTTATCCAAAATGAATAACTGAATAAAGTTATAATCCTTTCTCTATTTGCAATGAGCAGTGGCATATCTATTTATGGTTGATAATTTTCCAATATTGCCATTGGATGTCTTATATAAGCGCCACATGTTCAAGCGTACAAGTTCCGATTTGTACTTATGTTGGATTCAAAATGCTTCTTGTGTGCAGGAGCTTGCTTTGTGTGTTGCAGGAACAATTAAACTTGTACGAAGGCAGACCATCCATGTTCGCACAGGATTCGCGTGCCCGCCCACCACAGGTTGTAGATGACAGTAGTTCCAGAATTTATTTTAGTTACCCAGGAAGCGCCGGTGGAGGCGGTGGTCTCTTATCCTACATTTTTTCCATGTGTTACAATCTAGTGAGCAGTATCCTACAGCTACTTTTTGCAATATTTAAGAGAAACGTTAGACCTGGTAAGTAGCGTACAATAATAAACAATTAATTTTTTTTACGAGTCAATTTCTCGAGAATCAACAGAGATTTATGGATATTCTATGATCGTGCTTGAAATAAATTTTTAGAAGCAAATTTTTCTCTACGCTATTTAGATTTAATTAAACATTACAAGATAACAGTAATCTACCGATTGCAAATTGATAAAAATTAATCTCGATAATTCAAGATTACGATAAATTATTAATAACAATGTCAAGGCCAATAAACGAGTTTGCTTGTTTATTGGCCTTCACATTGATATTTGTTTGCAACATACGAGCTAGATTCTTTTATTTAACGATAATTATTATCCTTGTCATCGTGTACGTGTATATTTATGATTCATGCACTAATTGAAGTAAATAAATAATATCTTCCAAGTGTCCTCCGATCCAGTGGAAGATGTAGTCAACTTTATTAGATCTTATGAGGAGCGTTACGGTAACACTCACCCAGTATTTTACCAGGGCTCCTACAGCCAAGCTCTTTCGGACGCGAAACAGGAATTAAGATTTCTGTTGGTATATCTGCATAAGGATGAGACACAGGAAGTTGACCAATGGTGCAGGTAATCCTACGATTAGCAATTACTTTTTTAATAGATAGCATGTATACAAAGTATATAATGTGATGAGAAATGCGTCTTCTCTCTTTCCAGAAATACATTGTGCGATCCAGAAGTGATACGATATATAAATATTCATACTTTATTCTGGGCTTGTAACGTAAAATCTGGAGAGGGTTACAAAGTCGCGGAAGCGCTCAAAGTGGGTTCATATCCTTTCCTAGCGCTGATCGTGCTAAAGGACAATAGAATGACAATAGTCGGTCGGTACGTAAAGCTAATCTTTTTACATACTTTAAAACAAACATTTGTGCTGTACCTTTTTAATATTCACAATTTATTTAACTTAATAAATAAACTTGTTTTTCTATTTTGCAGATTGGAAGGCGCACCATCTTCCGCTGATTTAATGGCGCGATTGCAAACGATCATAGAACGTAATGAAATTAATCTCATCCAAGCGCGTCGAGACAGGTAATTGGAATATTTCATAAGATTTTAGAATAGCTCACAATCCGTACAAGAAAAAAGATTAGAAAGAAATCTGGCAATGATGCAAAACTTATGTTACCTTTTGAAAATCTGCTAATATATAAAGATTAAGAAAATGAATATTATTTATTATACCTTTTTATTGGTATTTTAGAGCAGAACGTAGCGCGGCGCAATCGCTTCGGCAACAACAGGATCGCGCTTACGAGGAGTCGTTACGTGCGGATCAGGAGAAAGATCGCAGAAGAGAAGAGGAACGAAGAGCACGTGAGGAGCAAGAGGCTCGAGAGAAGGAAGAGTTGAACGCTCAAGAGCTGGAGATTCAACGTATACGTCTCGAGAAAGAACTGACCATTGGCATAGTGCCGCTCGAGCCGCAACCATCTAATCCTAATGCATGTCATCTTCAGATTAAGCTTGGGGAAAGAACGATGAAAAGAAGATTTCTTATGACTGATACAGTCAAGGTAATTGCGAGTATAACAACCGTAAACACGAATTAGAAATATTCTTAACTAATTATATATATATATATATAAGTAATATGAAAAATTTGCAGAAGTTTTTTTTATTAGACATTCGTACATGTATAATTGCAGTAATAACAGCGATAATTGTATCGCTGTTATTACTGCAGCAATCATTTGTTATTATTAACTTAGCAAAATAATGATATACAATGGAAATAGGGTTATATTTTCTTATCTTTTTCAGGACGTTTATCACTGGATATTCAGTCAACCAGATTCTCCAGCAAGTTTCGAGATAACAACGAGCTATCCCAGAAGAGTCCTCTATCCTTGTAGAGACATCTTGACTCTATCGGATGCCGGTTTAACCCATAGAGAGGTCCTTCACGTTAACGATCTGGACGACTAATCGCGATCATTTCGATACGACATTCTCAAGTTTTAGTATCATTCCACGGGAAAAATGATACTGTCATGTGAAAGACACTTGTCAAGAGATACAAGCTCATGCAGCTTATATACACAAATGTATACACATATACACATACAAATACACACACAATATATATATATTTGATACATTCTAGTACTTTATGTGAGGTATACTTTATTGGACAAAAAATATGATTACACGAAATATACCAAAAGATAGGAATCAAAAAAAGGGAGAAGAGGTGTGTCTATAAATGCAGCTTATTTAAATTAACAATCGGTACTTCGACCATCGCATTTATTGAAAAATGCATTTCATATAAGTGAAAAAAGAAATGATAGATAGGAATATATATTAAAATTTTTTGTTGTGTAACAAAATGATCTCGTAAAAAAAAAATGTACAACAAACCATTTCTTTTATATCTCTTACGATACTAATACTAAACTTGTGTCAATATTAAAAAAGCAATGACATGTATGTTATGGTTGAATTTCGACGTTTGGATAAATTTCATGCGTCTAGACTCTAGGCACACTCCTGTAAATTTGTCCATTTGTTTCCCTGTGACATACACAGAATTTGTCTAACATATAACTAAATATATAAGGGGGGAACACAGAACATTAGAGGGAACATTTTTTATATATGTTTATTGTACAATCAGTTCCTTATTAATCGCAGGCGCATTCGTTTGATACTTCCGTGGTTCAGAATAAGTATTCCACGTATATATGTAGATTCCGATAGAAAAGTTTTTGACTGATCATTTTTATCCAACCAATTGTAGTATTATATCCAATGGTATTCACATATTTTGATTTAACGAAAAAAATGTGTTGACGCGCTTAGTTATACGTTTGATATGTCTAATACAAAAAGAGCATTGAACTTTATCAGTTATCAACCACCAATCGGTATAGTCATATTTATTTCCAGAACAACAGCAATGTTGTCTGTTTCACAATTTTACGCAATTGTTTCCTGTTGTTGCGCGATAAGTTCTTTTTCTTTTCATGCTGCTATAATATATATATATATAAAGGATATAATATATTTAAGTTCTGACCAAATAATCCCAGTTGCAAGATTTATTTTTTTTTTAAATTTTATATAATGTACATTTAACTGAATTATGTACAAACTCATCATTTCGTCATATCATGCAAGTACTCTGACGTATTTACAGTAAGTAGGCATAAATATAACGATTGCGGGAGATTACAGATATTCCGTACGCCGTTAGCGATATTTATCAGTATCTGAGTATCATTGATAAGTAGTGCCTATTATTATTAAAGTAGGAAACTGATTTTATTTAGTTATATTACACATAAAATAATTTTAAATACCAATTGATATATTAATATAACACAATATATATTTCAGTAAGATAAGACACCAAGAGATATGTATCGCGCGTTAACGAGGTACAGAATACTGTTATTCAAGGAAGAAATCGTGTCAGGTATTGTGAAATTCTATTTCGAATGGGTTTTGGATTTTGGCGAGACTTTTGCCCTATCCTTGGAGCATTGCGCGCGACTGTAAGCACGCAAGGTGTTATATACATTGTTGTTCAGTTTGACATCAAAGCCACCCGTGTCTCCTGTGTCGATTCCAGGTGGGAATTGTAACACTCGGCAAGCGTTAATCCTGGAAGACATTAAGATGTCGTGCTTCGTAACAATCTGAGAATCTTTTCCCATCTTCTTGTAGCCGCAGCGTGGTATCGAGGCATACTCTTTCTCTATGCTCTGGAAAAAAAAATCAATTAACATATCTTAATAAGCGATGCTTATTATATGTTGATACATTGTTTTTGATGATATAAACAAGTCCTTTTTATAAGTAATATCTATCCTTGTCCAGCACTTACGACAAAACGATCGATGTCCCGGTTAATGTCGTCGTTAGAATCCACGTTATCTTCATCCTTGGTATCGTGCAAAGAGTTAATACGATAATTGCTATACGAGATGCTCACTGAAATGAGGAATAACTTCAAATAACAACACAAGGAATTAATGTATTTCTTGTCACCTTTCGAGTCGCGATTGAACTTCGCTTCTGTGCGCTTCAGCATCGTGTCGTACTCGCTATTAAATTGACTTTGTAACAAATTTGCTATGACTTCGTCGTTGCCAGTGTCACTTGCATCGCATGTTTCTCCCATCGTTTTGTCCACTGGAATTGTGTTGTCCTCATCAAAATATTTCTTCAACTCCCTGGCAATACAAAAGTGACTTCAGAGAGAGAAACTAGGACATGACAAATGTTTCAATTTCATGTTTTGGCACCAACTTGAAATGTTAAACGTTTCAAATGGTAGTCTTACAACATAATGAAGGTCATCCCTCGCGCATATTTTATTAGGAAATGCTAAGTTTTCACGGTACAGTATGATATTTAAGTTTAGCACAAGTTGAATGGAAAGCTGAGAATTTTGTTAAATCTACTTACGGAGGAGCGTCCGATAAAGATAATGGGGCTCTCGTCGCAAGCAATATTTACCTCTCCTGCATGCTCGCAGCCAATTGTTCCGTCGTGATATCTAGTAGATTGACAGGACTCTCAAGGGGTTGTATTTTCGCCCACACTTTCGGAGTTGCCATTGCTGTGATTTACCGAAACGAACTGAATTTGTACGGCACGAATACGATGCGACGTTCGCACAGAAGTTGGAACGAGATAAATACGAGATAAATAAAAGAGTTTCAAGATACTCCCCCCCTTATTTAAAACACCTTTCTTCTTCTTACGCGTACCAGAGAATGTGACCCGGAACGTTCCGAGCGTTCCTGCCTCGATCCCCCCCCGGGACACGCGCGGATAAAACAGCATTGCTTTCCCAACTTCTTTGGGATTTGAATCTCGACTAATCGTACAATACAAATTTATCCTAGCATTATCAAGCTGAAAAGGTCTGCAGAAGGGTGCATATTTGTCAACAGTCGATAATATAAATGTTATTTAAAATCCTCCAGTTTGCAATAATCATGGTTTTGAGAATTTCGAATTTTAAATCTCAAAAATCGACTACTTATCAGGAAAAACATGACCGGCAAAGAAGTTGAATTATTTAAAATACCAAAAATTCACAACAAAGAAATTATATTTTAAAAATAAAATGCATCTCTGTGTTTTCTACTTTTTCAAATAGCTGCAATATATTAAATTATATATATATTAAAACAATATTGCTCATTGTACGAAGATAAATAAATATACATACCCAAGTCTAATTATTATTAATTTATTCCAGTAATCTAGTACATACACAAACGATTTTTTTTCTTTTTAATAATATTCCATTCACTCCATCCACTTTTCCTCAAATCGCATTTAAAATTTCATAGCTAAATTCTAAAATGATCTTGGAAATTTAGATGTGCCAAAAGCAATAATTTGGCGAGTTTGTTAACGGAAAATAAACTGGTTCTGATTCCTGAAACGGGATAGAAAAGACTGAACAATACACGTACCGCTTAATTAAGATCGTCGGATCTTGTTGCGATTCCATTAGTCCACTTTACAGCAATGCATGGGGCAACATAGACCTAGGAAGAGCCGCAGGCTTACGCTCCGCCTATCTCTTCCTAGGTCTATGTGGGGCACGGATGTCTCACAATTTACAAGTTTAATATATACGTGAATTGTAATTACCGAATGGTTCTTTTTATAAATATGGTCATATGTACAGATATATATCACCGATGTCGTAAGTGCGTACCAGTGCGTACATAGAGTAAAGACAGCTTCTATATCTGTTTTCGAATGCCAAAATGCATACAATGTCCCTTATCTTAATGATACAAAAGAAAGAAGATGCGCTCTCTTCCTCAGTAGGAGTCTCACTAGGAGACAAAATGGCTCATTCTTTCTTAAGTAATCAAAAATGCATTCAAAATCAAGAAAAAGTTAAAAAAAAAGAATCTACCTTAGGCGACCCTCATTTTTCCTTTCTTGTCAAAAGCTTACACGAGATATTTCTTCAATATACTACGATTAAATCAGAAACAAGGGAGTTTATAGGAAGGAAATTATATCGGAATACTACACCCATGCATTACAATAAGTGCATCATGCAGCGAGTTTCTCATCTACATTATCCGAATGTCAGTCTTGATGCATAAGGTGATACCCGTTGCTCACCGTAGCGAACGTATTCAATTCGAAATGAACCGCAGGCCTTAAAGTATCGTGGATGTTCTAAAAGTTCATCGCTCGCGCGTAACCTATTGTCGCAAATTTCGTAAATAAATTACAAGTGATAGATTGTTTGGATCCGAGCACCTTAAATGACGACATGGAGAAATTTGATATTATGAACTAAAAGGTCTTAAATAGACTTAAGTAAATAATGTACTTGTTTTAGTGCGTGCAATACATTAAGAGCTAAAAGGATGTAAATCAAATCCTTAAAAAAACTTAAGAAAATAATCCTAAGTGTCGTTTCCTATAAAGAACGCATGTATAAATACAGAGAATGTGAAATCTTGAATCTAGATGCCGAATGTACACGTAATAAATACAGAAGTAATGTAACTCGATTTGTAAAATATTACGTTTTTACTTGGAAATCTCTTAGTATCCTTTTTCTAGAAAAATTCAGCTAAAAACTGTAATTTACGAAAAATAATGTTACAGCGCAAACGATTCTCGCGAGACAGTTCAATTTGCGCTATTTTGAATTCTTGTTTGAGCCATTGTGTTCCAACACTTAACATTCAGGCTGTAAAAAACAATATTTTATTACACGAAGATTGTATCAAAGATTATAGTGAAATAATTAACGATATTATTACAAACTGCGACTATCGTTTTTTCTCTATCATTACTGTTTTATCACAAACCTGTAAAACCTTGTGGTGGTTGTCCCGGAACTGAGTATTGTGGTCTAAAATTGCCAAAATTAACAGCGCCCGCGAAAGTGGCTGGCAATTGTCCTCCGGAGAAACCGGCCGGGAACTGCTGTGCCAATAATGCTGCCTGTCCAGTCTGAGAACTAGTATTACCGGGTGCCGTGGCTGCTAGACGACTCAATATTGACCTTTCAGACATCTGGAGTCTTTGAGCGACCGGTGGGATGCGGGCCAGAGTTGCTGGCAAACGACTCACGTCTGATTTCATATCAGACAACAACTCTTCCAATTGATTTAACACCTATAAAATAAAACACGTACACATTTAAATCATCGTCTTCGCGCGTTGGAAAAATTTATTTACATATAATAATATATATGGATTTAATTGAACCAACCTTGTGCAACACCGCATTCGCCGGTTTATTCCCAGCAAGACTCTCCTTGCTAAGATGCTGATGGGATTCAGCAAGACATTCAACCTCAGCGAATCGCGCATTAAGACTCATGGCGGGATGATTAGGATCCTGTGTGAGATTCAAGTAAGCAGCCCGCCTTAACTGTTCTTCGATTACCAAAGCTTGTTCTAGGAGTTTAAAACGCCTTGCTAAGAATTTATTCTTTATCTCCAAAAAGTTGCCTTTCCCCATGTCCATCTTGAATGGTTCGTTAATAATTGCAAACCTGTAATATGCATGATAATTTAATGTGAGCAGAAACAAAAGGAGTTTCGACAATAATGACAATTAGCGTTGTCATATTATAACCTCGAAAATGCACTAGAACTTTCATTCTGTAATCTAGAGTTACAGAGATAAATGTTCTGCATCTCAACACAACGATATTTGCTGTAACTCGTAAGAAATATTAATCACTTGCAATTCCAAGGTAATGATGTTACTATCAAGGACTATTTGATAAGGAAAGCTTCTATTACCGAATATCATTTTGGATGTCCTGCCAGCGTCCATAACCGTGCGTGACAATACCAGCCAAGAGCCAATAATCGTGTCTGCGATGCCAAATATCATACTCGCGGCCCGGTACTGCGGCCTTTTCTTCATTCAACCAAAGCGTATGCAATTCCGTGAAACCACCATCGGCTATGTTAAACATAAACTTGCGCTTAGGCTTCATCACTTCTGGATCACAGTCCTTGACATCCTTTTCTTTGTTATCCTTTTCCTAGAATAGAAAATAGTATAAATTAATCTGATAAAACGCACTCTTGTACAAAAAAAAATTGTAAAAAAAAGTACGTACTTCTCGCTTCTCCACTTCTTCTTCGTCATCTTTAACGATAACAACATCCTCTTCTGGCTCAGATTTCTTATTCTCGCTATTCTCCACTTTATCGTCATGTTTCGCTACAGCTTTCTCGTCTTTTGTATCGGACTTGTCCTTCTCCTTGTCTGCGGTCTCCGTTTCAGCGTCTTTCTCTTCTTTTTTAGAGTCTTCCTTCTCCTTGTCTTTCTCGGAACTCAGTTCCTCGTCCTCTTTAGAACTCTTTGGATCTTCCTTTGAATCTTTTGCATCGCCAGTCTAAAATAAACGATATTATTTATTGATATGTTTATTAGAAATAATACCTTAAAATTTGCATTTTTGCGTTGAACAAATGAACAATAGTAGAACTATCCAATACTAACCTCTTTATCCTTTGATTCATCTTTGCATTCTTTAACTTCAGATGAATCAGAATTCGCTTTGTTAGTCTCGTTGTTTGTGCCAGAAGTGGAAGTCGGAGTTGGTGTAGCAGCAGGACTAGGGCTAGGAGCATTTGAAGTAGCTGGGGTAGCACTAGTGCTACTAGTACCAGTCGCTGCATCTCCAACTCCTTCTCCAACCTTGACGGGTTCTACTGGTTTGCGTATCATTTCCGGCATCGAATAATAACCGTTGATGTGTTCAAATTCCTGTACCTGTGATACCATGCGTATTTTGTATTTTTAAAATACTTTTTTGTCGTTTATAACACCGACATAAAGAGACAGTACCTCAACATATATGTAACCATTACCTTCTTTCTAATCAAGGACATGACGCCGATTCTGGTTAATACATGTTGCCGACTGAGACCTTCTCGTGGGACACCATCCGCGAATGTTTCGGCATTGTCAGCGCCTGGTTCGCAGAGGTGTCGCATGAAGAGGGAAACATAGGCTTTGAAATTCTTTTCGGACTTGCCACGCAGATCGCGCACCAACCTAAATAGTAAATTTAAAAAAAAACAAATACAAAACATAAAAAAGCAACGATATATACTTTTATATATATCGTAATAATAATTTCACAAAATGGCTTACCATTGAGAGTTGAAAGCGTCTTGAGGAGGCATTCCATAACGCATAATTGCATTAAGGAATGCCTTCCGTTGTCTAGCATTAAAACCTAGTACCTGTAAAAATGTATGTTAAGTATGCAAAAGTATTTAATACATACAAACACCATTCCTATTTTGAATAAATATCATTTTGCTGTAGTGCTTTATTGGATCTTAATTATTTTCAAGTTTAGTATTTGACAATTTACACTAATAAAATGTATATACGTATAGTATATATTTTCCTTAAATAAATACCAACCTCGATATTTCCATTTACTCTGGCAAGTAGAGGTGGAAGAGGTCTATCCTTTTCATCGCGTCTCTCCAATCTTCGTCTGCTTCTGCGAGATAGCAAGTCCCCGTCACCTTTTTCATCAAAATCATCGTCTTCCTTGTCATCGTCGCTGGGTGCGCTAAAATCGCTATTATAATCCGACAGATTCTCCTGCCACGGCTGATCATCTCTTGCACCTTGGTCGCCGGTTACACCTCCATCCGTGTAATTAACTTGTTTTCGTACTCGTTTGCCTACAATTAGATATGCATGAAAATACATGTATGATTTAGCGTATTAATAGAATTTCGAACATATTACTTTAACATGTATCTCTTTACATATGTCAATGTAAACGAACCTTTCCCAAGTGTCCTAGCGATATCTTCCTGTTGTTGCTCGTAATGATGTCTAAGCAACTTGATCCAATACGCTGGATCTGTATTCTCCGCTTCTTGTTTAATTATCTCGGTATCTGCTTCTTCTTCTGTTTCACCTTCCTTTGTTACGTATGAAGCAACCTTGAAGGAACTTAAGTACTCGTTAGCCCAATTCTCCTTCTGCTCAATACCCTCCTTACTTCGGTCCAGTAATTCGGCGACAGCTTTGTCGTCATAATGTATAGCTTCGTCTTCCTTGCCCTCTTCTTCCTTGAACAATTCCTCCGTACCTGAAAACAAATTTACCACATTAAATTTATCGCAATCATACTAAGATAAATTAATTGTTAAAAAAAAATTGTTTTGGCAGTAATAATTTCAATAATCAGACTCTTCTACTATTGATTAATAGCACTCGTTGATTAATAGCATTAATGTATAAAACTCACCAAAACGTAAAATATCATCAAGCTCCTGTTTACTGAAGTTGGCGCCTTTGCCACCCATGCCTGGTCGCACAACCAAATGAGTGAGCATCATTTTGCGCTTAGCTACTTGCGTTACTCTTTCTTCCACGGAATTACGTGTGACAAATCGATAGATCATAACTTTGTTCGCCTGACCTATCCTATGAGCTCTGCTGAACGCTTGGATATCGTTGTGTGGATTCCAATCAGAATCATAAATGATCACAGTATCTGCCGTTGCTAAGTTAATACCTAAACCACCAGCACGCGTAGAAAGCAAGAAGACGAATTGTTGTGCACCTGTAAATAAATTTTTAGTTAAAAAATAAATTTAAAAAACTTTCTATATTTTATTATAATAATATAATAGAATCAAGAATAAAAATCAATCCAGCTTATTTTTTAAATTCTCATTTACATATAAAAATAGAAAAAAACATAATCTTACAAAATAAAAATATGTCTATGGTAATCTTGAAAATACTTGCCAGGAGCGTTAAATCTATCAATAGCTTCTTGACGTTGCGCACCCGTTATGTTGCCGTCTATTCTTTCGTATTTGTATCCCTCACCCTCCAAATAATCTTCGAGGATATCTAACATCTTGGTCATTTGAGAAAATATGAGAACTCGATGTCCGTCGTCTCGCAGTTTCTTGAGCATTTTACTCAACAGAACCAATTTGCCTGCTGCTTTAATTAAAGCTGACGTCTCATAACTTCCGTTTGGTCCAGTCGGTGCTTCTTGCGATGCAGCGGGGAACAAGTACGGGTGATTGCAGCATTTCTTGAGATCCATCATTATATTTAACAACGACACTTGCTGACCACCTCCTTTCGGATTGAGAGCTTCAAAGTTCCTCGTTAATATGTATTTGTAATATTTTTTCTGCATTGGCGATAATTCGACACGTACAATAAATTCAGACTTGCTAGGCATGTTCTACAAAGAAATATGTTTATCATAACACCAATACGCTAATTAAAAAGCACGATTATATCTGAAAACAATCTTCTAATTACCAACCTTCAATACATCAGCTTTCAATCTCCTCAACATATGCGGACCAAGCATTTCGTGCAGTTTCTTAACTTGCTCTTCCTTTGAAATATCCGCAAATTCGTTTTGAAACGCTGCTAGATCATTGAATTTGTCGCGACATAAGAAATTCAACAAGTGGAACAGTTCCTCCAAATTATTTTGTAATGGAGTACCAGTTAGCAAAAGTTTATATGCAATATTGTAAGAGGCTAGTAATCTAAAGAATTTCGATTGATTAGACTTCAATCTGTGAGCTTCGTCTACGACTAAAACGGCCCAATCAATAGAGCCTAAACATGCCGAATCTATCGAGATAAGTTCATAGCTTGTAAGTAAGACATTAAACTTAATCGAGGACGACCGGATTTTGGAGGCGCGTCCGCTACGCACGGCACCTTCTTCGAATGACAATTCGTTTTCACGAATCACGATACGGCTATCTTTGTCACCTAAATAAGAACATAATTATTTTACCATTAATATACATCTTCTGAATGCCTATTAAAAATTTTCATAAGAAAGATGATACTAACCCACATAAGTAACGCAATAGAAGTCAGGTGCCCAAGTCTCGAATTCACGTTCCCAATTGATGATGGTAGACAAGGGAACGGAGACCAAAAAGGGCCCTTTGCAGTGGCCTTCTTTGTACAAGGAATATAAAAATGTTATAGTCTGAATGGTTTTTCCCAAACCCATCTCGTCGGCCAAAATCGTATCTATTCCTTGGCCCCACGAGTATCTCAACCAATTTAAACCCTACAAATTAAAAGATTATAGAAATGTAACACAAATATAGAAATCTGTATGTAGAAAACAAAATTTTAGCCTACTCGAAACTTACCTCTAACTGATAATGATGCAATTGCATTCCGGTCTGATCCAAATACTCTGGCTGTCTCTCGTATTTCTTTTTGAGATCCGTCGTAGGTTTGTCCGGCGGTGGTGTGTATCGTTTCGGGGTCCTCTCCTCGTCGTCAATCAACTCGCGCGTCTTCGATTTCTTGCCTTTACCTGGATTGCATTTCATTTCTTTTACAAGAGGCACAAGGTACCTTGCGCAAAGAACAAAAATTGAATCGAGCATCTCTCTCACCTTTTTTCCCTTTACGCGACGTAGTAACATCACAACAGTTCGCGGCTCTGAGATCTAGGTAATATTCTATAGCCTGTTTTAAACCAGGGATATCCTCGTGTTCATCTTCCCATGTCGCCTGATCGTAACCGAGTTCTCTCCACTTCACAAGATACGTGGCCCTGCCATCTCTTTGCAATCGATGATTGATCACCCTGTGAACTACCAGCCATTCTGGACGCACACCATAACGATAGAAACGTTCCTCCAAATTGTACTCGTCTCTGTTGGTGGCACCGTCTTGTTCTTTCAAACGCTTCACGCGAGAATCACTTTCATCCAATGGTTCTTCCAACTTCGGTGGTTCATCCATATCATATTTACGATAGTAATTCCTGTAACCACATAAAAATCATATACCATGTACGATACATATATGTGAAAAACTATGCGAGTAATATTATTGCTGAAAAGATTTCTACCTGTACATAAGAGGATGAAAAACGTCAAGTTGCAGTTCTGTTATCCAATCGCAATGCCAGTAGGACATATCTGCCCACTTAACAAAGAATTCGCGCATTTTTCTTTGCTTAGGTGCAGCCTTGCTCGTAGAAGGTTCCTCTGATGGAGTATCTGAGCACTCTTTCCATCTCCAGGTTAATATCTTTGCCACTAAAAAAGAAATTTAATTATTAAGGTAGTTCGGTGGTGAAGGGCCGAAGTCAAAGCAATGTTTATGATTTTTTTATCGAATCATTTATATGATTATAAAAAATAGGATAACGCGTTGCAAAGCTTCGTAACGACGTAAAAAAACCATTAGTAAGTAATTTTTACGTTGTAGAATATTTTGCCTAAAATAGATTAAAATAAAGTGTGTGTTAACGCGTCGTTTGACTAGTTTTCAACTTGTGCTAACTCCTATTATTTCGATTGAATTATTGCGTTATTATGGAATCATTACTGGAATCATATTAATAATGGCATACCTCTTCCTCTTAATGGTGGGCAAGAGCATCTAGGACACTTCCAATCGCCATCAGGAATTTCCGATAGAGGAGGATTCAGACAATGCGTGTGATACGCGCTTGTACAACTGTCGCAGCATAATAATTCTCCGCCATCCTTGCACACTCTACAGAATTCCATATGTTCATCGTCATCTTCCGCTGCGCCTAATAATACAAATATAACTACAGTTGTTACTCGCTAAACAATAAGCGGAGACTCGTTTTAGAAAGGAATAGGGAGAATCAGGCTGGTATGGGAGGACATGGGTACCTGCAATACCTTCTCCTTCGCAATGAGCACAACTCCATTTTCCTTCGGGTGTCTCCTCCATTTCTGGCTCTAAGCATACTAAATGGTATGCTCTGGGACATGTGTCGCACAATATAATCTCGCCGCCTTGTTGACATACTTCACAGTAATCCTGATGGTCAGTCTATAGAAAGAAAAGAAAAAAAACCCAAAAAATTATTTTATTTTGATCAAGGTAGATTAATTTACATGATGATGGAAGGTGTACCAACAAAATTAAGATATGATAATTAGCATATCTTAAGCATATTTAAAGCATGTTGCATAAAATAATTATGCAGCTTTAAACATTGTAGAAAGAAGAAACGTTTATAATTATTTTAAGGCAGAGTCAGACAACTTAGCATATGCGTTCTTGAAGTTCTATAAATATCCACTTCTATGTACGTAGTGTTTTTACCGCCAACCCTTAGATTTTGTACATATTAGAAACGCGTTATGTTCTTTCTGAATTAAATTTAAAAATGCATCCCATTAACTATCAACCAATTGTCAACAAGTCCTACATTGGAAAGATTTACATATAAATATTTAAATAAAAACTATAAAAAGAATCGCAGCTGTGATAATATTAACAAGCATAATGATTAGACATGCGTCGACTAGCAAATTATAAGTAAATCTCCAAGCTTTTAGTATGAAAATAATTATTATGTGACAGTCCATGATCG
Organism: Leptothorax acervorum; assembly: GCA_035220615.1. Classification (NCBI taxonomy): domain Eukaryota; kingdom Metazoa; phylum Arthropoda; class Insecta; order Hymenoptera; family Formicidae; genus Leptothorax; species Leptothorax acervorum. The sequence goes on along the minus strand of JASTWQ010000030.1, from coordinate 61,050 downwards.
CAAGCACGTTTAAAACAACAATGAACGCATAAGCAGATGCTGCTTAACTCTACCTGGAGACCTTCCTCTCCATCCGGGAACTTGGAAGTTGTTTTTGTCTTCTTCTTTTTCTTGGTCTTGTTGCCAATTTTGGTTTTCGCCTTTCTGCGGACCGGTGGCTCAGCCGGAGGTTCTACCCCACTCTCTTCTACGTTGCCTTTGTTACCCTCAGCACCAGGAGTTTCCTCCGCATCAGCCAACATTTGCTCGAACTCCATGTCTGAATCTGCCGCAGAACCAGCAGCACTACCTTCCGCTTCTTCGTCCTAAATAATTTAATTTAGCCGATTTAAATAAAAGTCGTCTATGCAAAAATTGATTCAAAACGTCGCACATACCGAACTGCCTCGTTTACGTTTTCCAAGCTTAATCTTAAGCGTTGGTACTTTCGACGCCTTTTTCCCTTTCTTCGCTCTCGAACCTCGCGATTTTCTCTTTCTGTCACTATCCTCATCGTCTTCCTCTTCATCTTCGGCTTCTTGCATAGCACCACTTCGATTTGTTCTGGCGTTTCTACTATCATCATCTACATTTGTGGATGAAACATCCGCATCTGGCTGTGTGTGTGGATTTAATTCAGAGAAATCGCGCCACTTGGCTGCCACCAACATCATAAGTTTTGACATTGGAACCTAATAATTAAAAAACAGAAATTATTATTTAAGAAAACATAATATTAATCGATAAACTATCATATTGCATACGAAGCTATCGTAATAAATGTAATAAATTAAATTACGTAAAAATGCACGCACTTTTGGATTTTCTTTCGCTAAGAGCGGTCTGACGTGTTGCTGGAATAGCTTGTACGTCGTTAAGTTCTGGAAATCAGCGTCGGAATAATCAATTTGTACGTCTGTTAAGCTAAATGTATTGCACACTTCTTCGATCGTGGGCATGCCTGTCGTAGGTTCCTGACTCTGAGTGGTCGGTGCATTATGGCTGGAGGATTTTCTAGACGATGACTTTCTGCTCTTTCTGTTGACCGCGTAGTCGCTGTCCTCACCAGCCGCATCACCCGCTTCACCGCCACCGAAATCGCTCTCCTGAAATTTCATGTAAAATGTTAAGTCGCGTAAACGTATAATCCCAACTAAATTATACGAAAGCAGCGATATATCTTGCGTAACAAGCAAACATATATTATGCAGGAGCGCTTCCTTACATCCCCAGAGTCAGATTTTTTCTTTTTCTTCTTTTTCTTTCCCTTTTTATCCTCGCTGCGTGCTTTCCGCTTCTTTCCCTTCTTCTTTTTCCGCTCTTCTGGCTCGTAATCGTCATCTTCTTCCTATAAAGAATAATTCATGTTTTGAACTTCTGGAGACCAAAGTACTAAAATATTCAGATCACTATCGAGGTATTGTCACAAATATAAGAGATGGCAACATTAGATAACACATGTGGCTATGAATTATAAGTAATGTTATCAAACTTTGTTAACAATTCTACAGAATATATAACTTACTAGTCTTTGAGATTCCTCAGCATCAGATGACCCATCTACTTGCTGGCCAACATTCGATATCTGCCCTCCAGTCTCCTCCATGTCATCCTCTCCTAGAAAACATGTTTACTTTCAAACTTGTCATTGTAAAATCTCTCTTCATCTTAATAACTAATATCGCTGTTTTGTATTGTAGCTGTGCAAAAAAACATTTCGCAAAGATAAAAGGAGTGCGTTAAACTGGTTTCTCTTCTAAGAACAGCGATGAAAATAAAGTTGCGTAATGACTTCAAACTATTATTTTTCTTTCATTAAATATCTCTGTATTTATCAATTTCACTAATCCTGCAAAATTCTTTTCTCACGAATGCAACAATTCTTTATATCCTACATTTTCTATACCTTACAAATAACGGTTCCAAACTATCCGGCCTAGCCGTAAGCTTTCCAGTCTCCGAATAACAATCTGAGAAACGAATAAAATAATACCGAAATGAAACTCGATTAAATTCGACTCGACTTGTACTTCAATTTATCACGAAAAGGATCTCGACTCGCGAAGGCAAGCAACGGCCGCCGAATCAATCGCGCTTCGCGCGACGCGGTGCGCGGCGTATCCTTTAATAATGTATATACACGGCGAGCGCGGGCCGCGGGCGAGAATCTCGGAAAGGTATCTCGGCGCGAAGGTGAGAGAGAGGCGATGCGAGATCCACGATCGGCACTATCGGCAGCGGCAAGCGGCGACGGCGGCACCGAAAAGGACTCCACTTTCTCGCGAGCGCAAAGGACGAATTTCGAACTTAATCAACGTTCCGCGAGTGCCTCATCGCGATTGTACATCCGCCATTTTCTTTAATAGGGCCATACGTATATACGCTACGTACATTTGACATACGAGCGCGCGTACGCCGCGCGCGCGCTCACGCACAGACCACACACGCATTGTCGTGTGTGTGTGTGTGTGTGTGCGTGTGTGTGTGTGTGCGCGCGCGCGCGCGCGCGAACGTATATGCATTCACGCCACGCGCGCGAATTTTCACCGGCGTTACGATTCCGCCGAAGGACGTGGGATCCGGTCGCGAAATCCGTTCACTTGCGAAGAAAATTTCTGTCGGGTCGCCGCGCGAGACGGTGGAGGTTAGACGTCGCGGCCGGCTGGATGCGTGTGTGCGTGTCCACCTGCGTGCCCGCACACGGTCACGTCGCACACAACGACACGCGGGCGCGCGTACATGAAATGCGGATCCATAACTCGGGCTTTTCTTTTTTTTTTTCCTTCTTTCGCGCGAACGCGCGTCGTAACATGGCGCAAATGCAATTAAGCCTACACGTCGATTGGGAATCCGGTCGCCACCGCGAACTCTTCTTTCACGCGGAACGACGCCGCGCCGCGGCCTTTCCCCCCCGTCGAACCTTAACGAGCGTTTCTATCGCGAGGACCGCGGAGATTGGAGGACGGAGATAGGCGCGAAACGAAAGTCGCCCGTCGGTCATTACCGCGAAGTAACACGGGCGCCCGTGCAACCATGTTAGATTTGCAAATCGACGACCATGGCTGCGTTCGATTTTTTTGCAACTCCCAATGTTCCGTGACTCATCTATGAATATTATAATTGCTATTGCACAAGCGCGCTCGCGCCCGTGCGCGCGCGACGACAAGCGGTTCGCCGACGCGCGATAAAAAGCGCAGAAATCGAGACGCGTGTCAAAAGAAATAAACGTTCAAGCGATCGGAGCATTCGGAGCTAATAAAGATACACTTTATTGCAGGGATGCGCCCTCCTCTTTCCCTCTAGCAAAATTGCAATTTCTGCTTTTTCTTCGACGAGAGAGGAATGCGCTGATGAAGTAAACACGAGTTCTCATTGAGAACGACACCAGACACGCACAGAGAGAGAAAGAGACAGAACGCGCACCATGTGCACTCTCCTCTCGATATCACTTCCTATCATTTGTAAAGGATAACCTAACTCCATCACTTCTGTCTCTTTTTCTCTGGCACGCGAAAGAAAGACTCACGTCTATTTCTATCAGTGCAGATTAATTTTAATCTTGATTTTAATCTAATGGATGAATCTTAATTTCTTATCATGTAATTCTTAGAACTAGAAAAAGATTAAAAGTCCATTTCTATCAATGCAGGTTAATTTTAATCTTGATTTTAATCTAATGGTTGAATCATAATTTCTACTTATCATGTAATTCTTAGAACTACTAGAAAAAGATTAAAAAGTTAATCTACGTTGACAGAAGTGGACGTCAACCGGCGCTGATCGTCGTTCAACAATCGGCGAAGGTTAGAGGACGCTTCCCCCGGGAAACCGGCGCGGCAGCGGCGAGCGGTGAACACGAACTGACACGAACCGCCGCGATTGACATGGCAGCCATTGATTGGATCAAAAAGCGCGCGACCCGCGTTGCATGCACAGGATAAACTCTGGCGATCGCGATCGCCCCGGTGCCGTTCTCGTAGTCCCTTGTCTCTTTCTCCCCATCTCTATCTCTCTCTTTCTTTGTTATTCATTCTCGCCTTCTCGCTTCGTACACCTCTCTCGCACTCACCTGCGTAATTCTCGTCCACCTCCTCGTCCGACGCCATTCTCCAGCGAGTCCGCTTCCTGGCACCGAGGACGACGACGGCGAGACACGACAATCACGATCACGACACAGCGGCGACGGCGACGGCGACGAGAGGACTCCTCGCGCGCGGTACTCCGGTGCTCGCGACGGTGACGCGCGCTTGTCCTCCTCCTCTAGTCTCCCTGTCTCCCTTCACTTCACCTGTTTCTCACGAGCGCGCGGAAACGCCGCGGTCGCCGCGGAAGTGCAACATCAACAATCGTCACGACGGCTACGCTCTCTCGCTCCGTGTATGTGGCCGTCGCTCGTGGTCACTCGGTGTATACCCTCGCACCGTACACGTATGTGTACGACAAGCACGACAACGACGAACGCTACGGGCGCCTACCTCGCCACCGCTACCGTTTCGCCACTGTTGCGCAGCCGCGATTCGCCGTTTCCCCTCATCCGTCCCACTGCCGCCCCCCGCCACTCCACCGTTCCACCCCTCAACGGTGCGCGAAGTGCCGCGAAGCTTCTCCTCCTTTCATCTCTTTTTCCCCCCGCGCGTCAAGGAACTCGCAGATTCGCGAGCGTCTCTCCTCGACAAAGCACGGTTTCTCTCTCCTGTCCTTTCTTCTCCCCCGCCCGCTCCTCCTCTTCTGTCTATTCTACGGAGTTTGTTCGGATTAGGTTAGGTCTGTTCGCGTTGACTACACTTTCACTTTCTGCACTCGGAATCTTCGCTGCTGCCGCATTCACGAGGACCTTTGGGACCTTTCGCCAAGGTTTACAGACAAATCTTTCGTAAAATGGTAAATAAGTCGAATTGCTAACTAAACCGGCGACCCCCGGTGATCCGATTCCGCGGACGGTGCGCCGTGTCCGCGCCGTTCGACGGCCGTGCGTGAATTCACGATCCCGTTCGCGAGAACCGGTGTTTTTGCCGTCGACGTGGAGGTTATCTCTTCTTTGAGAGCTTCCGTGCCAGTCGTTCGTACGATTGCGAGATGTTGCACGATCGTCGAAACGACTCGCGAAATTTCCTTTGCTCGCGAAAACGCGTTAACTCCATTTGTGGCTATTTAATAAATCATATCAACTGATGAAACTGGGTGAAACGTACACGTCCTGCGAGACGCACGTTTCCTCGAACAATAAGATTTATCCTTCAGCGTGATTGTCGAGTAACGTTAACAAAGTAAAAGACTCGCGAGTGCTCGATCAATGAAATTTATATAAATAGTGATTATCAGTCCAAAGCGAGAATTGTAATTGACGTTGCAACAGTTGCAGAACGTTGCATCATGCAGAGTGAACCTAAAGGGAGCTGCGAGGTTGGTGAGGTCCACGAGGAGCCTGAGAGATGGCTCGAGGGACCGTGTGCTGTCGTCTACACTGCCATCAACGTCGATGGAGCTGCTCGACACACAAATGCAATCGGTAAGTTCCTTGCCACAGAGATAAGTGACGCCAATGATAAGCAACAATGCTTTTACAGTTTCGAATGTATTCAAATCCGGCACGGCGGCCGAGCTTCCTCTCTCAGTTTGTCGAGAATATCAAGCAGGAGATGCAGAAGAACAAGGAGATGAAGGAGTCATTGAAAAAGTTCAGAGAGGAAGCTCAGAAACTGGAGCAATCGGAGGCACTGCGGACGGCACGACAGAAGTTCCACGCTGTTGAATCCGAGGCCAGTAAGAGCTCGGAAGTGATCAAAGAAAAATTGGACACGATTAAAGGAAAGGTATATATGCAATGTCCATTCGTATAGTGATAGCGTAACGCATGTATGATTATACGTGTTTCTATTTAAAAGGTGCAAGAAGTTATCGAGGAAGCGAGTAAGACTGAATTAGGCAAACGTGCCGGCCAGTTAGGCGAAGAGATTACGAAATCGGCCAAAGGTGCGGCAGAGACGATCTCCGAAAAGAGCCAAGCGCTTGGTAAGACGGGTGCATTTCAAACGATATCGCACACCGCTGAGGCCGTAAGGAATGAACTTGACCAACATGGAATTCTAGGTAGATAGATTTGGCTGAATAGACAAGAGAGTAGAAAGCAGGTTAAATTTCATTATTGCTTGATGCAGGCAAAGTTTACGTTCCGCCTAAAAAGCTAAGAAAGAGGAACGAAGTGCCAATAGAGCCTAGAGAAATTGTGCCTGATCAAAATACGACAGGCGTGGAAGTGCACAAGGACTACATGTTTTCTAATGCTTGGCAAAAATTTAAGGTACCTATCGCGCAACGTTTCATAATAGATTTTATATAATATACATATAAGCGATATTCAGTAAACATTAATAAATACCTTCATATTTAACGTATCGGATGTTTTTTTTTAAAGGATAATAATCCATACGTGAATAAGGTAATGGACTGGAAGATGAAATACGACGAGTCAGATAATGCCGTACTACGCGCTTCCAGATTGCTTACGGATAAGGTTTCGGACATTATAGGCGGGCTGTTTCAAAAGACCGAGCTATCGGAGACGCTTACAGAGATCTGTAACCTGGATCCCACTTTTAGTAGAATACAATTCTTGAAGGACTGCGAGACCGACTTCATCCCGAATATTCTCGAGGCGATGGTCAGAGGCGACCTCGAGATTCTGAGGGACTGGTGTCACGAGGGACCTTACAACATAATCGCGCAACCACACAAGGAAGTGAAGAAGTTAGGCCATTATTCGGATAGTAAAATTCTAGGTACCTACATATAATTCATTAATTATACAATACTGTTCCGAAATCGTAAAAAGTAAGGAAAGAATATTGGTTGCAGATATTGACAATGTGGATCTGGTGATGGGCAAGATGATGGAACAGGGACCGGTTTTAATAATTAGCTTTCAATCTCAGCAAATCATGTGCGTGAGAAACTCGAAGCACGAGGTGATTGAGGGAGATCCCCAGAAAGTGATGCGGGTCAATTACGTCTGGGTACTGTGTCGCGATCGAACGGAACTCAATCCCAAGGCTGCGTGGCGTTTGCTCGATCTTAGTGCCACCAGCTCGGAGCAGCTGGTATAGTGTGTGAACGAACGAAAACAAACTGAACTACTCGAACGTTCACGCGACCAAGTGGAATCGTCGCGCAGTGGTGTCATCCGTGTACATTGCCGTTATCATTCACATTAAAAATAAGTGACCAAACGTGACGAAAATTCCTTAACGATCGTGTTAAACGATCACCGATCTAGCGTACATAGTGCACAGAGTATTTCCTGTAAATCGGAATGTTTATGTATGTATACAAGATTTTAGCAACGCATTATATGTAAATTTTAATTATACGTGATGTAAGTACATACACGTTGCTACGTTAACACTTACAAAATAATATATTTGTAAATGCATCGAAATCATATTGTCTGATACGATCTACGATTAAATGTAGCTCGTTATATTATTTAAAAAGTAGGTAAAATAATTTTCATTTATCGTGCACATAACCGAAGTGTCGAATTATATTTGATCGCGTTTTACCGATTAGTATTATACAATTTTCATTTAACAAAATTTTTATACTATCTTGTATAGGATTTTGAAAAAGAATATTGGAGATAATAGTATTGTTGAAATTAAAATATTAATTTTCATACAATATTCACATTGTTGATTACATAACAAGAACAAGCCAATTTTTGCACTAAACTTTTTGTCAGGGAAAGGGGAAGGTTGTATTCTATAAATGAGACGATTAGAATAGTATCTTTTAATTGCTAAGATCAATAACGTAAAGAATAATTACAAATTAAAGATTCCAAAAACTAAAAATGTTCTCATCATATTCAAAACATGATATTTTAATTATGTGCACTACGAACCGATGCATATATCTAATATGTTGGAAGATATTCAAATACATCTATATATATATATATATGAATGTACATATGTATACATGCACAAGCTGATATTAACGAATGATTATAGTGTACAATGATTATAAATTATAAAGAGAACTGTTGATTATTTTTTAAAGACTATATTATACGAGTTTTAAGGTTAGATCGGTTTGGAACGATACGAAATAAAATGATGAAGAAACAAACGGTTATAGTATTATTTTTCTATTTACGATAAAAACCACCATCGCATGTAGACAAGCGAAATATACTAGAATTGTTAAAGATTATAAATCTAAACTACCTTCTTTATTCTTCCATATAACAGTATAATGTTGTATGGAATGTTATACAAATATACAGGACGAGTTGCAATTTGCAATATTACATAATTTTGAAGCAAAATGGTCTAATCAACGTTCATGTTTTGCTTCGACCTAAGCTTACTTGCAAATGCAGGGCTCTGCGGATTTGTCAACTGTTTCGTCGCTTTGATGATCATCTGCGGCTTGTATGCCGGCATCGGTCTGGCTTTTACTTCCGTTAGCTTGCGAAGCTTTGCCTTCATCTCTTTCTCAGTTTCGAGTCTCTTCATTTCTACTTCCTGACGCTTTGCCTCCTCCTCCATTTCCTTACGCCTCATCTTCTCGTTAAACTCGCATCGTTCTTTCGCCCGCTTATCAGTGTTCAATTTCAGTGGATAGGCTTTTAACGGTGCTTTCTGTTTATCAACAGTGCAAATGGCGTTCTTCGATTTTGAAACATTCTCTCTTTCCATCTTGGAAGAATCAACATTCGGCTCTTTGTTCTCCTGATCTTCCGCTTGCTCGCTTGCCGTATTCTTCTCCTTCGCTAAAAGATGCTCTTTGGATCTACCGCGGACCATCACGGGTTTGAAGGTCGGTGCAGGATTCGCGCGGAACACACGCGCTCGCTTATCTTCTTCGAGCACCTGCTTCACCAACTGCTCCTTTCTTTCAAATACTTTCTTGTCCCGATCATCAAAGCTGAATGGACACGGTAAGATCGATTTCTTTGTATTCTGCTGCTGCTGTTTGGCCGTCGGCGTCGGTGGTTTCGAGAAATTTGGCACTGGTCTGGCATGGAATTCTGTCTTCGTCTTGTTAGCCTCTTGCAAACTCTTAAGCCGTTGTTCCTTCTTCATCTGCAGATTCTTATTGCGCGCTTCGAAGCTGAACGGCACGACGCGCGTCACGTTCTTCGTGACGCTGGTATCTTTTGGCACACCAAAGAACGTTATCTCTTCATGTTCTACAACGATACCTGAGGGATCAGTCACTATCTTCGTGACTATGTTCTTCGGACCGGATGACACTTTATCGCGATGTGGCAGTTGATGCACGTTTGTAGCACCAGCTTTCCCATTGGATTGTGTAGAATTATGTGCGGCTGCTGTCGACTTCTTTGCGACGGCTTTTGTCACCACTCGTGATCCTCGCAATACGTTAAGCGGTATCGGATTAGCCTTTATTTTATGTTTCTTCATCTCCTCCATTTCCAGTTTCTCGCGTTCTTCTCGGCTCAGCACGGTAACAGGACGCGTCCTGGTTTTCGACACGAGCGCCGGCGAAATCGGTATCGTCGATCTCAGACGGTTCTGCGCCAGCTTTGCCATGTTAAGCGGCATACTCACGTTGTTCGCTTTACTGCTTCTGGTGCGGAAACGCTCGGGCGTCTCGTTTTGGAAGCGCGACACCGCCTCTGCCAGACTGACGTATTTCTTGTTGGTTGACATCCTGCGTTTCTGCAAACTTCGTCTGTGGTTGTACCAGGTAAGAACTGTGTGTCTGCTCGAGGGCTGTGTTCGATTACCTTTCTCGATCGCAGCGTCCACGTTGTCTTGACTGTCCTCTTCCTTGGCTTCTTTATTGTTGTCCGTCGATTCTTCTGATTCATCCTGCAATTCTTCATCATTTTCCTCATTGTATTCCTTATTGTCTGTTGCCTCGTTACATTTCTCGTTATCTTCTTTATGTTCCTCATTATTTTTCTCGTTACATTCCTCATCGTCTTCGTCGTTCTGTTTTTCTTTCTTATCTTCAGTGTCATCTACTAGATCGTTTGGTCTCTTGGAAGTATCGTTCTCGTCCTCAGTGTGATTTTCATCTTGCTTCTTTAGGGCATGGCTAGCCGACATTGCCGACACATTTGCAGTTGTGTCGTTGATTTGCATGCAGATGTTTTTGTTAACTTTCGTGGATTTCGTTACAGAACGTCGTCCAGATTGAGCGCATTTATTCGTTACACTGCGACAGCCGACAGATCTGGATGATTTTGCGATTTTAGACATATTCGGCGTCTTAAAAGCACTCGAATCCTGGGTGGTTTTGTTCAGTGCTTCTCGAATTTTAGGTGTCTTCTTACAGAGCTCCAATTTCCTCATCGCATCACTGAGCACCTGGTCGTAAGTGGTCTCTCCTATTACCTCCCTATTATTACGATTTTTCGGGGAGACCACTTTGATAGGAGTACTCTTCATAATGTCCAACTCTGCCTGTGCCTCTGTGCTAGCGCATGTGACGTCCGTCTGAGATGTGGGCTGAGTATTCTTTGTATTGTCGGAAGTAGCATCGCAGAGATCTTCTATACGTTCATGTATTATATGCGTCTTTTCAAAGAAATCTTGCATCCGCATCGGACTGCAAGTCTCTGTAAAATCAATCCACTGCGGTGCGTGTAGTTCAAGAAAATCTCCCATGATGTAAATCTGCAAGATGTATAGCGTGCACGGAATATATACTGCTATCAAGTCAAAAAGATAAAAGATCGCTGTTATGTCAAAATGTCGTCCAACAGTAGCTCATGATAATGATCTGCAACATAAAAATTTAAAATCGTTAATATTCCAGAAATGTATCTAGCATTGACAATGAGACTAACAATTTTATAACATCTAATTTATATACCTTTGTTTCTAAATTATAGTTATCTTTAATCATACTTTAATCATTCATAAGTCACAACTGATATGACAATCCGACAAGTAAACGTAAGTGGAATATGTTGTTGGTGAAACACAATTAATCAATGTATCAATAAGAGCATGAGAAGTAGATAATTGTTTAGAATTTAGATTTAGAAACATGTTTTAATCTTGATTATGTACATAAAGTTTTAAATCTTTAGCAATTTAAGAAGCACAATAGCAATCTTTGCACTTGCAAAGTAAAGTGACGGTAGACGTTACTTCTTTACTAGACTAACAGATAGTTTCGACTCATCTTCAGTGTTGTATCTGAGAAACTCCAGATATGAAATCTCGAAAAAAGTAATATAAACAAAAATCTCGAGCAACGCAACGCGACTTGTTTGTTTCTACAATTACATAGAAGTAACATTGTTTTAAAAGGGAAATCATTATCGGTATCTGCAGCTAAACTTTCTGTCTTATCCTTCGGATGAATTCAATCGGGTATCGCAGATCCAACACAGTCGTTGAAGAATCAAAACAAAGGCAAGTGCAGCGTACTTACATGTAACTGTATGTTTGTTATTCGCGTCTCTCGTCACTTAAACTACGCGTCGAAGATTCGCGTGCTCCAAGCTCGTCCTTCTTGCGATCTCCGCCCTTTCCTTCAGCCCGTGATCGTGAGCTCGATGCTCGATTGATGAGAAATCCTCGAAGACGGGACAGAGCGAGACGTCAGCGATGTCTACGAGTGAACGTTCCACGAACAGAGCCAACGACGGAATCACCAAACGTACGTTGCACGCGTTCAAGTTTGAATCTCTCGGTGCCTCGTCCGGATTGGCCGCGTTGTTGCTAGCCGAAGTTTCTCGTATGCGCATCGAACGGCCACGTCCAACTTGACTAAAAAAAAAGGCTACTTTAAATACTTTCCTTTCTCCGTTTCTAAAAATTACGTGATTTACCTGCAAATTTCAGTACTAAATATTATCGTGTTTTTTTTGCCCTGCTCCTTATCTCCGTGCCAAAACTAGCTGTGCCGAGAGATTTTCGCGCTCGTAATATTTTGCACTGGCGTAGTTGCTTGTTATGTCGAAATGCGCATGCGGCATGCGTGAAAAAGAGCGCCACATCGTAAAGACCGATCAGCATGAACAACAGCATTTTCATGAAGGCAAACCTTAAATCTGAAAAATTCCCACATTAGGTCTGTTCGTTTTCGCTGCACTTTTGAACTAGTGCAATAAGTTAAAATGAGACAAATATATTTTCTTTCATTCTAACTTATTGCACTAGTTCAGAGTGCAGCGAAAACGAACAGACCTATTGATTATAGTTTGATACATGCCTCTGACGTGACGAAATCCCGCCAATAGAAATTTCAAATCTTTAATTTTCATAGAATTGTTTAAAAAAATTAGCAACAGTAAATTATTGCATATAACAATTACAAAAATAAATAATTGCAACAGAATCATTAATCATATAATTTATGATTTTATCGCTTAACTTTCTTCAATATCATTATAAAAATTTTTAATCATTAATAATGACAATTGTGGCTATTTTATGAAAAAATATAATTTATTTGATAAATAAGATATTTCTTGTCATTGGTTCAGAAATATTGTGCCTATAATTATACGGAAATATTATAATCTTTTCTACTATTCCTTTGGACAGTGAAAAAAAAGTTTCGACTTTTTATTTCTCGGCCAATTGCACCAAGAGTCTCACTTATTCGTTAACCTTAGTCAAATCTTAAAAAACAATAATTAATTATTAGTTTGCTACATAAACACAATCTTAATAAGAATCTCTCCAAATATAAAAAAAGAAAAGATCAAATTAACTAAATATTGAAACAGTCAATCGTATAGAGTATAGACTGATGACACAATTGGCCCCATATCTTCTTGTTTCATTACATTATTATGTTTCATGAAAATTGATCCAACTCCAGGGACTCCTCTTTCTCCTGCTCCAATTCCTTCACGGTTCTCTCCAAGGCAAACAGATGCTCGTCTTGCACGCCAGGTGCTATCGTGCGCATCGCGGACGCCAGTTTATAGAGATATTCTACATTAGAGCCACTGACGCCACGCGAGACAAGTATGTGCCTCGCGATGGTATCTATGTTCTCCATACCGGCGAAATTTGGATTATCTTCTTCACCTATGTAGATAGTGAGGTAGAACGGAGCTTCGTCTGAAGCGGTCGACAGGGAGGCCGTCGAGAAGCTCGTCCTCGAGAGATCATTCAAAGACACATTGGCATTTGAGCCGGATTTTGAGAAATCACAGGGATAGAAGAGGACGGTTTTCTTTATGTAGCCACCTTTTTCTCGAAAATCCAAATGGTTCACCACGTTCTCTATGTCCTCGGAGGATATCTTGTACGCGAGCCCCCATACCTCGTCGTCGGGATTGCTAGAGGTGAGCAACGTCACCACACGTCCTGGCTGCAAAAAGACAACAGAAATGGCAGTTAAAAAGCCAACTAGATCCTGGGAATAACGTTCTTCTCGAGGCAGCGACGTGTTTTAAAGAAATATAAGTAACTGTGATAAAAAAAGTAAGATAAGCTATACAGCTATCAGCATGCTAATCAAAACTGCCTTGAGACAAACCCTTTTCCCAGCAGGGACACCCACCCTGTTAGGCCCGCCTCTGTGATCGGTACTCTTTTGATAGAAGCGCCTGATATATCCCTTGATGTGGCCAACGATCTTCTTCTCGTACGGAAAATCCGCTTTCCATATCAAGGAACCATAACCAAACACCCACATGCTCGCCTCGCTCACGACGCGACGTCCGTCGAAAAATTTCTTTTTACCGCCGACGACGATGATGATCACGTCGTGCGCCAATATAGACCTTGTCTGATCCCTCGGGTGACGAGCTCGTCTTTCAATGTCGCGACATAATTTGCAGGAGAATTTACTCCGAAATAATGCTCCATATTATGTACACACACGAATATAACCTGTTCATCGGTCTCGAATACACGTGACATAGCACGAAGATACGAAACGTGGATCAGTGGAGGAGATCATTGTGGAGCGATAAAACGTTGTCAAAACACTTCGACGCATCGTTTATGACAAAATAATGTAATTTCTTGTACGCGAAATGACGTCGTTATTAGTACGTACGGACGTTCTCGCTATTCGATGCGTAGGAAATCACGTGTTAGTAGGTTAGTTAAGATGAATAAAATTACAATAATTATGTAGTTTGTATAATATTAATATTATTTTAATTAGCAGAATTCTTTATAAGTTATAATAATATTACAGAAATAATCTTGTCCGAGATTAACAGAAATTTTCGAGGGCTAATAATGCTTTGGACGCACAAGGCAAATTTGATAAACTAAAATTAATTATAAATTTTTTAGAACTTTATAAAACTTATTTATTACCGCAGGTATGGGACCTACGCTCTACTTATACAAGAATTGCAAGTTCGAGCGTAAATTGGATTGTCTGTATCCGAGTAATATACATGGTATTGTAGTAGGAGTAAATAATGAATTGGCTGTATTTGGAGCTAAGTCAATATGTATCTGCAATATTGTCGAAACAGCGGACGACGTAAGGTATATACATTATATAATTATAACAAACATAATATTAAAGTTTTATGTAAAATGGTATCTCAAAGCCAAATACCAGTATGTTGTATAAAAATAAGAAATATAGGGGCTATAAATCTATATTTATATATTTTTTCTTATTTTTATTTACGGAGTATATTAATACAGTTTGACCGTTAAAACTTGAAAAATTGAAAAATTCTGTTTATGATGTACAATAATATTTTATTTTTTGTGTTTTGTATAGAGTTAGTAAACAAAGTGCACATCAATTTAATGATTGGATAATTGCTGTAAAATGGATATTGTTTAAGGAGCAATTGCAATTGGCAATTTTATTCGCTTATAATTATGTATCCATATATGATGTATTTAATAAAACTTCTCAAGTTATACGTTGTGAAGAAACGTGCATACTGTATCCTTTCTCATATAACTTTCGTTAATTAATTTCTTACAGAAATATTTAATATTGAGAACGTGATAATTTTCTTAATTAATATTTAGCTATGGCGGGTCTATATTAGGAACTCGTCAAGAGAATTTAATCATTTTTAGTGGAACTGTGTTTCAAGAAATTTTAATATGGAAGATAGACAATAGACAGTGTGACATTAATAAAAGTATGCCAGTTTTGCATCGTTTAACAGGACACAAGGTTTGGCAATTACATTTAGAAGGAAGAATAAAATTTTAAAATAAATTCTTATCTTGTAAATTTTTTCTAGGGTGTTATCTTCTCTGTTATTTGTGATCCACTCTCACGATTTATTTGTTCCACATCAGACGATAGAAGTGTCAGATTCTGGAAAATAACAGAACATGAAAATTCCGGGAGCAATAACGTAAACTGGCAGACAGTACAAATAGTGCCAATAAAAACAATGTTCGTACACACAGCAAGAGTTTGGAAAGCTTTAATTAGAAATGACATTGTTTTGACGATAGGAGAAGTGAGATTAAAATTACATATAAAAGTTACAATTTATTTTTATTTTATTGTACAATATATTTTTTAATTTAAACATTTTTATTCTTTCAGGATTCGCTTTTATGCACATGGTCGGTCTCAGGTAATTTACTTAATAAAGCTTACTATAAAGCACCTATTTGGAGCATTGATATATCTGAAGACAATACGATGGTATATGTGGGCGGAGGTGATGGATCCGTATACATGCAACCTTTAGAAAACTACAATAGCTCAGAGACAATTTCTCTATCTAGCAATGATACGTGTAACTTTCCTAAATATATTTCCTATTTGCATGATGGTGCAATTCTAGTCTTTACTGAGTTAGGAACACTACTACATTACGACAAAGAAATGGTGCATAAAAATACTATATACTTGACGAAAGATCGCTATTATATTATGCAAGTTTCTCCGGATCGCAACTTGGTTGCCCTTGCATCTAGAGAAGGATACATAATAATATTCAAAGGTAGGAATGTTTATTAGAATAAAAATCTTAATATTAACATGAAGAGATTTTTGTTATAAATATAATAATTTTTTCATTCAAGTTATGAAATCAAGTAATTGATAATATATTTTCAGAGTACTTTGGGACCTTACTGCAGTGTATAGAAAGCAAAATAATGAATTCACAAATCTTTTCTTTGCAATGGTTGAGCAATAATACATTGATAGCATGTGGAGAAAATGGTCTTCTGAAATTATTTCGATATATAAAGAATGGTATAATCACTTATGTAACTATGTCATAATGTGTTGTCGAATAAATTTAACATTAGGGTTTTACAGATAAATATGATAATGAAGTAATAGCAGAATGCATATTACCACCCAGTCGAGAACGTTGGTTAACTGCAGCAGCTATAATCTATACTCCTACGTCGATGTTAATATGTGGAGACAGAGCTGGCAATATTTATGTGTACAAGCTGGAATATAAAAGTTTTCATTCTAATGTAGTTATTGAAAAACCTATTCAAACATTTTATAAAATTCATGGTAAAATGGGAGTTCAGTCATTCTATATATTTAGAGAAAGATTAATAACGTCTGGACGCGATGGGATGTTGAGATTTTATCAAATACGTGCAGAGGACACAAAGCCTTTATTGATGCTGCATAAACAAAAAATGCCAATAGACTGGATTAGTGGCATGTTAAAAGTGAATAAGGAGAAATTAAACGAAATACAAAAGGACGAGATTTTTTTAATATTTGGTTTTAGACAGGTATAAAGTGAATTTATATATATTGTATATACATATATACATGTAATAGACGAAATCTCTCATAATAATATTTTCAGGTAGAATTTATAATATATGATTTGTTGAATGAAAACATAGTCATCAGAATTCCTTG
Organism: Leptothorax acervorum; assembly: GCA_035220615.1. Lineage (NCBI taxonomy): Eukaryota > Metazoa > Arthropoda > Insecta > Hymenoptera > Formicidae > Leptothorax > Leptothorax acervorum. Next base: position 44,283 of record JASTWQ010000030.1, on the reverse strand, counting down.
TGGTGGCGGTCATAGATCGTGGGACTGTATAATATCGCATACAAAAGCAAGTTTTGCTTACATAAGAGATAAACAGGTTCATGTACACGATTTATCTTCTTCTCTTTTTCCTTCATGTCCTATTTTACAGGTATGTAACATTAATCTGTTAAAAAGTACACAATTGTGCAAATCTCTCCACATCTGTTTTTTTTTTCATCTAGAATGGTTTTCACATTAAAGAGACACGTTGCTTACGACACGTACGATGGTGTGATAGTAATTTTTTCATATCCGGTGGTGAAGACTGTACTCTTCGTATCAGCGATGTTTCTGAATATGGACTTAAGCGGAATTTGTTCAAAAATGTGGGAATTTTCAATGGTCACCTTTCGGGCATAAAATGCATATGTGTTATTCAACTGTACGGATCTACGTTTCAATATCTAGTCTTTTCTGGTGGAGGGAGAGCGCAGTTGAAAATTTGGGGAATAAACGTCGCAGAAGAGCCATCAATATATCATCATCATCAAGATAATGAAAGAGAAATAAACGTATCATGTTCCGATGTAAATTCTCATATGCTGTATGAACAAAATCAATTTTTGAAAAAACCATGGCAGGAAACTAAGCAATCCTGTATCGCAGAACCAGAAACACGTTATATGGATATTTATGCTTATTACTGTCATTCTGAAAAAAATCATGTGTTAATCTTTATAGCTTGTGCAGATGGATATTTAAGGTAATACAACTATTTATTTCATCAAGCGCTATGTACTTAAAAGAGTTATGAAATAATAATCCTCTTGTTTCTTACAGGCTACTTGTATATGATATTGTAACTAACAAAATATACTTAAAAGTATCTACTAAATACGTAGAACGTTGTATTTTGAAAATGCACATATTGTCACACAAATCCAAAATAATTGTGTTAACCATGAGCACGGACGGAAAGTTACGATTTTTCGATTTTACCGACATGGTCTCGAAAATATATGAGGATGCAAATTCTGGAAACCAAAATATTATAAATTTCAGCGATATCCCTTTCGCAGAATTTGGATTGCATCAGTCAGGAATTAATTGTATTCATTTAAAGCATATGCATGAAGATGAATACCTCTTGATAACGGGTGGCGACGACAATCTCCTCAGTGTCGTCTATTTTCAAATTTGCATATCAGAAAATAATAAATTATCGACTGAAATATTATCTAAATGGAGCACAGCGTCCGCGCATTCCGCACAAATTGTTGGTAAGTTAATGTTTATATGATATTTTTTAAAACTAATAGTATGTATATTGCATATTCCGTAAGCCTTAGAACTTATAAAAGTGTTCGACCAACAGGTGTGAAATTTAAAAACGACAAAATATATAGCGTAGGAATAGATCAACTATTTATTATCCACAAATATGTGTATTCCAATGGAGTCATATGTGTAGATATCTTAAGTAAAGTATTTACATCTGTTACGGATGTGCAAGGCATGGAGTTATATCCTGAGACGTAAGTTTAAAAATTTGTTAGATATAATTATTATGTCCTCTCGCTTCAGTATTCTTACAAATGTGAATATTTTAACAGGGATGGTGATCGTGTTTGTATATATGGACGGGGATTTGAGATACTATCTGTTTGAAAGCGAAAGTCATTATTCGTTTAACAAGATTTTTCTACGAATATATAGAATGTCATATTTATTTATTTGTAATGACTTAATATTATATAGATATAAATTGCATCCTTATACATTTAAATATGCGATTGCAGTAAGAACAATTGTATATAAAGTAAGAATCGAAGTATTTTTTACAACAAATTGTACGAAGTACATTTAAACAAAATACAAGACTTTTAAAACAATGAACTTTAATTGCATAAATATGTAAGTAAAATGCAAATTTGCATTATCTCTAAAAAAAATTAATAAAAATATCTACTTTATCAAGAAATTCATCAAGACAGATTCGGATGTTCGAACGTTTGCCAACTAGTCGTCAGATGTCAGCTTAATCACAAAGAAAAATGTCAATAATACAGTGTGCACGAAAACATTTTGACAGCTTGATGCTGTAACATTTCTCAGTAATATATTTGTGAAAATTGCGTGATATATTTAATTATATAAAGATGTCGAGCATCACGATATCGGCCATAAGACCGCGGACCAGTATCCTCGACAAATCCTTGAGCAAGGGTAAGGGGGAGGTTAGCTTGAGCTGCTTTGCCCTCTTGTTCTCCGAACTGGTGCAATATTGTCAAAACAGAGTCTATACCGTTCCAGAGCTACAGAATAAGTAAGAAAAGCAAATTATATTTTATCATTCACCGTCTCGCGCTCAGAGATGTTATGTTATATTGTCTTTCGTGCTGTCTAGGTTGGCTGAGATCGGAGCAGAAGTTGGGCACAGGATAACAGATCTGCTTGTGGTCAGAGAGAAGGGTGGCAAACGCGAGCTAAAGCTGCTTAACGTCCTGCTGTTTGTCAAAAGTACGGTGTGGAAGTCTCTGTTCGGTCGAGAGGCCGATAAGCTGGAGCACGCCAATGACGATGAACGTACTTATTACATTATCGAGAAGGAGTCCCTGGTAAACAAGTTCGTGTCGGTACCCAAAGATAAAGGAAGCTTGAACTGCGCATCCTTTGTCGCCGGTATCGTGGAGGCTGTACTTTGCGATTGCGGCTTTGTAAGCAATTTTATTACCCTTTTTTTTTTTGGATAATCCATGAATCAGTTCTTAAGCTTGCACGTTTATGATTTGTACATGTTCATACTTTTATAGGACAAACTTAGTAAGTGTTTTAAATGTTATTGCAGCCTGCTAAGGTAACGGCACACTGGCACAAAGGAACCACATACATGGTGAAATTTGACGACGCTGTTGTCACGCGCGACAAGCAACTGGAGGATCGGTAATAGAAAGAGAATAAAAACGTTACTCTTTCTGTGAGGAGAAAATATGTAATATCTGTACGCAAAGTTTATTAATTATTGTGGTAAATCCATGAAATCTTTAATTATTGTGTTAAACCTATATTTTATAAATATACGTCATGTATAAATTAGGATTTTTTACGTTTCCACAGGGATTAATTCTTCTTGTGATAAAAATTGGAAAATTGTGCGTTTGTACATGATTGGAATATTTTTCATAATCGAAGAAATCGCAATAACATAAAACATCGTGACATACGTTAAGTCTCAGTTGTCCATTAATTTTAATCTCGGTTTTTCTTCTTTTCCTAATTCTTAAAACTAAAAAAAGATAAGTCAGTTAAACCCATCGGATTAATGTTAATCTGCATTGGTATAAATAGACATAAATCCGTCTAGATTGGAAAATAGAACTCGTACCTATTACAATTTGATTGTTTTCCTCCGTCGTTGAAATATGAAATTTTTTGTTGTGCCGTCGTTTACGTATAAAATATTTTTTTCCACCGTCGTTGGCATCTAAAAAAAATTGTTGCTACTATTCTGTCCACGAGCGTATGTATTTATTACCTACATGTATGTACATCTATACGGCAGTGCCGTAACGGCACGATGTACGGTAAAGGGAATCGTCCCCTCCACATGCTACCGCTTACTACATTACTGCTGATTACTACCGAGGCTCCGAGAGCATCGACGGAACCTGGACGGAACTCGGGATCATGTCGTCGAAGAAAATATACGATCTCACGCCGGAGCAACGTGAGATCGCATTGTGGAAAGATGCGAGGCGAAGAAAATTGCGCGAATTGTACTTGAAAGATTCAGGACACCCGACCAAGAGTCTCCTCGTATGTATACGTGTGGATATTTAACTTAACCTATAAGTTCACAAGTATCCGCAATACTCGTCTCCGCACGCGATATTTACGCCTATTTACGTTTGGTATATTTTATTCATTATAAACATTTATTATGTAACAATATTTTATTCTGCCACTCGCATTTAAGCCAAATTCCGGTATTTATATTTCTCGGATTCGTGTATGTACTCCGAGTTCAATTAATATTTTTAAGAAACATGAAACGTCATGAAATGTAATATTAAAATCATAACGACAATAATAAAAACTAAAAGCCGAATCTATAAATACATAAATACATGTAACTTTTGCTTTAATTAGTTAAATTAATGGTGTATATTTTATGCTTAAAGTATAGAGTTGTCTATACAGAAATTATGTAAGGGTCAAGTTTATCAAACGTGTCAATAGCGAAATCCATTTTGCCTACTTTTAATAACTTGTTGACTTATTGTTAGACATAGCAAATAATGAATTGTGTTTGATGATGCAAATTAATTTTAATAATTATCACATAATTACTCATTCCATGAATATAGTTTGATACAGGAATATACAGATATGCCTCTGCGAAAACAGTGTTCGAAAGGTACTTCGTGCCTACAGCGGTAGGCTACATCACGCGAGTTGGGTTTATTGCAGGTCTTATTGTTGCAACTGCATTGACATTAAAAACTAGAAGGGTAAGCCAAATGTAAAGAAACATAAAGTACACAAACTGCTATGTAGAAAAAAGAAATGCTAATATGTAATGTATATTATCTGTTTTCACAGGATGCACGAGAACACAAGTATCGTACTGGGCAAATCCCTTATGAAGTCAGAACGCATAGATTCTGTTAAATGATTATTTTAACAAGGTACAGGCAGTTGATGTATCTAGCTAGATTGTACAGCGAAATAAACTATAACAAGCAATATATATAATGTTAAACGTAATGTATGTCGTTAGAAGAAATAAGATTAGCAAAGTAAAACATTGAAGGTTTTTGTAAATGTGTAGTCATTGAGGTAAAAAATATATAAAAGGTACACATAATATAAATGTAAAAAAAGCACGTGTTCTCGCAACGACATAACGTCATAACTTAACAAAGTTTGTTTGAAAATAAGTTTGAATGTTTGGAATCATTAAAATTTCGTAATTTTTTCTAAATGCGATTTTGTAACAATTGCAAAGGTACAAGAGTAATCAGTTATACATTAGCCTCTTTCTTTAGTATTGAATCTCATCATTTTTTCGCAAATAACTAAAAAAAGCTCCAATTTTTTAATTAAGTTGTTAGTGCAAATGAGCGTTATATCGAGAAATATTTTGTTTAAAAATATATAAAAGATGGTGATAAAATGTGATCGGTTGCATCATTCGGTGTTTATCGCTCGAAAAGAAACAAAATACGATAGAGAATGAATCATGACGAGCTTTGATCGCGCAGCGTTATCGTTTTTGCTTTTGAAGGAGAGTCGTCTTCGCACATCTTCGCAGTTCGAAGTTTTTCTCGCGGAGACGATTACGGAATCTGGGTTACTCCATATCGCGAACACGTGACGTCACGATCGTCGCGTCTTGTCCTTCTGTTAGAAAAACAAAAACGACACGGGAGATCACGCTAGCATCCGGAGTCCGGACCGGAGCGTCGGTGAATCACGTGGTTTATGATGGTGGAAAGTAATATTGGAGAGGGAGGAACATTGAACTAAGAATACAAAAGAGCAACGCCGCTCGTCGGAAATAGTCGCGATTGTCATTTACGCTCGTGCGGCTCGTGGCGACCGTGCCTCGCAACCAGAGTCAGAGTGAACCAGCACTCCAGCAGTGAACCAGGGCCACGAACCAGAGAGCTGATCTCGTAAGTACGTGCCAATTGTTCCATTGTTCACCGACGCCGATCAAAATTACGATAATGCGGTCTGGTTTATTTCCAGATATCCTTTCGCATTTAAATTAATATATTCGTTTTTCGCCTAAACTTGTACTTTTTTTAGGTAAATTATTTAAAGCGAAATAGAGAGATGCGCATTTAGCATCTATTTCTAGGAAGAAAACGAAAGAGTCGAATTGGCGTAACTGAAACAAGCGGAATAGCGGGTCACATTTTCTTTGTTTATTTTTCTCCGATATCATCCATCTTATTTATGTAGAGTGCGATAACGCTCGTTAGATTCGCTTCATTGGCCATATCGAACCCAGTTTGGGGGATCGCAAAGTTTCAAGAAGACTAGATTCGTTTCATAAAGAAATTGCGCATAAAAATCGACGAGTCGTGTAGCTTATAACCCAAAAGAATACGATAACGCCGATAATATATAGCGTTCGTCATGTATCACGCGCAACTGATCCGGTTTCTCGTTTTAGGTATCGTACATACAGCAATTCGGAGCCGGATAAGCTTTAAATAGACCTTAAAATAAGGGATCCCGGATCAGTTTCTTTAACGGACGTTCATTGTTATCAAGCACAGTGACTAATCACAAACATCGGGTCATGCGCACTCTTACAACTCCGATAACTGTCGACTGTCGTGGAACATATTCTTAAATACGACGCTTCCGGTGCAAAAGTACCTATAAGTAATCTTCAAGCGGAATGATGAATGACAGTCTGTTCGTTTCAATCGCAGTTACATCTTTTGAAAGGAACATTAATTTCGAGAAAGCGAAACTAATGAACAACTCTATAAAGTTTATGCAAATTAGATTGCGGTCCAATGCTTTTCCTGAACACTATCTTCATTTGTAAACTCAATTATGTCCATGTCTATCAATGCAAATTAACTTTAATATCGGTTCAACTTACTTTTTATCTTTTTTTTTTAATTTCTAGAACTAGAAAAAGATAAAAAGTTAGTTAAACCGAAATTAAAGTTAATCTGCATTGATAGAGAATTCAAACTAACAATAAGAGGGAAGTTAGGATTAGCATAATTTCATCTTTCTTATATTCTTATTCTTTACATTTTTGTTGAACAAACAAACACATGAATTTGAAAGAATGATTGATATCGTGGTTGTCAATTGGATTGCCATATTGCGGTCATATATACATATATTTATCCTTTTGTTGTGTAATTTTTAATTATTTTAACGATTCATATTTTAAACTAGTTGGAGTTATCATTGCGTTTGAAATACGCGAGATATCGCAAATGCCTGAAACACAATTAAATTATATATCTTTATTGCTCCGAATATTTCAAAATAATGCAGTTGCGTGTGCTGAGGCATTTGTGATTTCTTGTGTACAAAAAACTATTAAATACATGCATCAGCGCATCACACAGACACGCTTAACCTTGTAATTATCATAATTTATTAATTGGAAACAAACGACGAGCTACAACAACGTCATGCGACGGAGGCGTATACATTTATAAATCGTTTTCTATACATGTGTCCACCACGTGATTCAATAAATCCGTTTATCATGCTGTGTCCAACAAATGCGCATCTAGCGCGCAATTAAGAGAGGATCGTGTATTTTTGTTTTCTTTTTATGCGTAATTGCGTATTTCGTCATTTCGAGGAAAGGAAGATAAAGTCGAGTGGTCGCGGCGTATCAATAATGTCATCGCGACACTGTATACATATAACTTCGTTTTTATCGAGTTTCATTAAATAGATCGATTTTAAATTATTAATTATAATACTATAAATTATATAAATGTACGACTAATGTCGCGAGATGTTGGACGGAGGAATGTGATATTCCAAGTTTAGGAGCGTGTTCCACGAAGAATTTGGAGAGATCTTTAAACGCGAATTTAATTAATTAAGGAAGATTTAATTCCAAGAATTGATTCATGTATTTGTACGCTGTTTTGTAGCTTGCGAATTTCGGTTAATCGGAGCTTCAAAATCTTTTTAAAGCGGAATTTAATTGAAGATTAACATTTATCGCGACTCCAAAGTCTTACGCCCATTTCTACCAATGCAGATTAACTAATCGCTCGATTTAACTTTTCGTCCTTTTCTAGTTTTAAGAATTAGAAAAAAGATAAAAGGCAAGACCGAGATTAAAGTTAATGCGCATTGGTAGAAATGGACATTATAATCGTGAATAACGTGATAATTTTTTTTTACGTCTCGGTTGAAATGTTCAGAAAGCATTGCAGCGTCTGAAAAATTTTCGTGAAAGAAAGATAAAAGAACTCTTGTCATGAGATGAAATCTTCCGGATACCACGTACGAGTGCGTGTGTGTTGACTCGTATGCAATGGTATGTAATAATCGTAAGCGAGGCAGCTGACAATGAGCTCGCAGCTCATTGTTTGACGCGCTATCGTGAGGGCGGCATTTCGAGATTCTTTATCTCCACGTGATCGCGCGTCCGTCGCGTGCTCCGCCCAAACAGTAGACATATAGGCTACCTGAAGCGATTATTGCCGTGTCATCTTAGCGATATTACTGCAGGTTTGTGGTTTGTGGTCTTCCGGTTGCGAGAAAAAATGAATCACTCGCTACACTGTTAAAACCGCAATTGTACAAACGGCAGGACAATCGAATCGAGCGATTACTCCGGAGGCTGTGACGCAAGGGAGGAAATATGTCACGTCGAAACCGTGAACGGCGTAGCCGAGATTTTCATTCGATCGACCTCGCGGCAGTTTTTTACGCACTTGCACATATGCATATTGCTCGACAATCCTAGAAGAACAAAATGGTTCTGTCGTGGCAGTAACGTTTGATGATAACCTTGGCGATGATAACCAAAAAAAATAACAAGTGGTCGCGCTGACGTAACGTTTCTCAAGTTTTTGTGCAAAATTTCGATCATGTTTGCAGCGTCAGGACAAAATTCTGTTTTTATAAAATTTTGTTATCTTTCTTTCTCTTATATAAAGTTAGAAGTCTGCTCAGCGTTTCTCAATCTGAGACAATCAAGACCTTATCGCTAGATTGTATTTTTATTTGATAATTAATGCACTATAATAATATTCGTGAATCCGTTCAGTAAGATTGAATAAGCGATCGAACAGGATTGTCATGAAAATTTGATATATTTGTACTTTTAATCTACAATATCGGCTATTTTGTTTTATGTGAATTTATATCTAACCTATATTTTGTACTTCTAGGTAGCTTAATTAAGGAGTAATCATGAAGAACGTAGTGGCTTTGCTGTTACTGGCAGTCCTCGCCACCGGACAGGCCATTTCCTTCAACAAAATCTTGGATGCAGAATGGTTCATTTTTAAGGTATAAAACGTTAAAAGTATCGCACTTAATAGCATAAGGTTACTGCATCTTGCATCATGAAGTTTAATCTACAGAGTTAAATAAAGTATAATGAAAGTCTAGCTCCCGATATGCAGTTGCTACTCCTTACGTTTAGACGTAACATTGATATAGATACTTTGTTTATTAGTCACAGATTACTTTTGAATGTTGTAGATCTCAGTATAATTATTTGATAGCAGATATAATCTGATCCAATGTTTGTAGCGAACCAAAGAAGGCACGGTTGCGAGAAATTCTTGAGCATATGTTTAAATTATTAAATAAGATTAATAATTAAAATGGCTGAAAAATAAGTATTAATTATATTTGTTATTCTTTTAAGACGCATCATAAAAAGGCCTACAAATCTCCAATTGAGGAGGGATATAGAATGAAGATCTTCTTGGATAACACGCGCAAGATCGTCGAACATAATCGCAAATATGAGATGAAGGAAGTTTCCTACAAATTGGGAATGAACAAATACGGAGATATGGTAATTAAGTTCCGAGAAGCAAATTATCTGTATTAGGAAGCGAGCAGTTTTTCATGAAACGTATATTTCTTTTGTAGTTGCATCATGAATTTGTTAGTACTTTGAATGGTTTCAATAAGTCAGTGAGTGCTAGAAAAGAGTCTGTAGGAGCAACGTTTATCCCGCCAGCTAATGTCGAATTACCAAATGAAGTCGATTGGAGGAAACATGGCGCTGTCACGGCAGTTAAGGATCAAGGACACTGTGGATCCTGCTGGGCATTCTCAAGCGTAAGCCTATCTTTTAATGTCTTCTCAATGCTAATAATTTAAACAATACTAATATATTTGAATTGTGTCAATATTTTTTTGCAGACTGGATCTTTGGAAGGACAACATTTTAGAAATACCGGCATTTTAGTATCGCTAAGCGAACAAAACCTGGTCGACTGTTCTGGCAGATACGGCAACAATGGGTGCAATGGTGGTTTGATGGATTATGCCTTCCAATATGTCAAAGAAAACAGAGGCCTCGATACCGAGAAGAGTTATCCATATGAAGCGGAGAATGACAAGTGCAGGTTTGTGTCGATTATACAAACATGATTGAAACATTAGTAGAATTTAACGATTTATTAAATCTCTGAAATTGCAGATACAATCCGAGAAACAGTGGCGCTGTCGATGTCGGCTACGTAGACATTCCACAAGGTGATGAGGAGAAGTTAAAGGCTGCAGTCGCCACCATAGGTCCGATCTCAGTCGCTATTGATGCCTCTCATGAATCCTTCCAGCTTTATCGCGAAGGTACGTACTATTCACGTATATTTACTTAATATAGTTAATAAACTAGTTTCTAAAAAATTTGACCTGATCGTATAAAGCTCTTTTTAATTTTGTAAATCGGAAATTTAGTCCATAATAATTAGACTAATTTTTATGTCGTAAGATCTGAGCTTATCTTACTTGTGTTCTCATTTTTATATACTTCAAATTTCACATTTTTTAAGGAGTGTATTACGATCCCGACTGCAGTGAACAAAATTTGGACCATGGTGTACTGGTCGTCGGCTATGGTACGGACGCGGAAACCGGTCATGATTATTGGCTAGTAAAGAACAGTTGGGGCGAAACATGGGGTAAAGACGGTTACATCAAGATGGCCAGAAACAGAAACAATACCTGCGGTATAGCAAGCAGTGCCAGCTATCCACTCGTTTAACTCGCGTTAGTGACCAACTTTTTTTAGCGCGTTGTGATCCGCTGAAACATGACAGATGTGCTAGAGACCTAGAAAAGGTTGATTTTTACAAAAAAAATTTATGTAGTTCCTGATATATATAAAATTTCATTAAAATTGTTTTTAGCTCGAATGTAATTGGTAGAATTTCTGCAGCCAGTATTTTTTCCTTGCCGCGCTACGAAAGAAATTTTAGTTACAAAATGTTTTAAAATGTTTGATCCAAACTTTCTTAGGTCTCTATGTAATTAATTACTCTCAAAGACAAAATAAAGACAAAAGAGAAACATTCGCGAAAATTGCGAAGGTTGTGAGCCTCGAAGATGGCGATTCATCGTTCATCGTTTTAATATGGTAAAAAATTCGCTTTAATATGTTAGCGAAAATTGTGGACGTGTTAGGTTATATTTAATCATTATTTTTTATCCACATTAGAACAATACTATTGTCCGAAATGTTTTCTTAGTATCTTAAGACAAAGGATATTATTTCATGTAAACTTGATATATCTTCTACTAAAGTTATAAAACCAATGAACGATAGGTCTAATTAAGCCATTTTAAGAAATTATATTACACATGTATTTTGAATAATAATCCAGAGTTAAGCCGTTGTTCATTAAGAAAGTTGATCTCTATTTTTTAGAAAACATGGAAAATAAAGATATTCTTAATAATCGTGCTACTCTTATTTATCTTTGACAGTTCTGACTAACAAGTCTAATGTGTCGTTAATACGATAGCGATGCGTCACAAGACAAATGTGCGATATTTAATGTTTTGACTGTTGCTTTATTTCGATTTCTCAACGCGGAAACCGGATCGATGATTGATCGTCAAGTTATTACAACTGGCGGACTGAGCCTTATCTATGATAAATAGTATAAATACAAGCTGCATCATTTTCTGATGCGTGGTCTGTTGAACCAAGAAAAATAAGTTTTTTTCCTTTGTCTCATATGATGGTATTATCAGTCATTTTGCCGGCCTTCCTTAAGATATTAAAATTTTTTTTGTACAATGTTATATGAGTCTTGATCAGAGAGAAGCCTGAGAGCGGCCATGGCATGGGCGCGATAGCTGTTAAGTACCGTTCTCTTATTCCGAAAAGAATTAAAAAATCGTGAACATAGCACAGAAGAGAATCACAAAAGCGTGGACATTACAGGCACAGAACATATATTATAATTACAGGATTCGGTAACAGCCAAATCGTGTGTCCATGGCTGTTCTCAGGCTTCTCTCTGTTATTAGTTACTATATAATTAGAAAAAGTTTTCGTAGCACTATATCTTTATTTCGAAACGCCCGCGATCGAATTGATGATGTCGATCTTTCTTTCTTTGCTGATAAACCCACGTGCGCTTCTTTATTCTTCATAATTTCTATAGAAAATTTAAATTGTATCAGCTATAATTAAAAGTAAAAAAATTACAAAAGTGAAAAAAAGGAATTCGCGGAGAAACTGGTCATGCTATGTGTATTCCCCATGAACAGAAAGGAAGGAAAAACTACTGTGCTAAAAACGAATTTACGTTATAACCGGTTATATTTATAAATAAAGTTATAAAAGATGCGAATACAGATGCTGAAAATAATGCTGTAAATGCATACATATGCATGTATATATGTGTGTACAACGTTTCGCTGCGTTTCGCTTTTCATCCAGATTCCAGTATTCCAGTTTTCCAGTTTTGGAATTTGACAGGATTTCTTCAATGATCCCGGCATGAATGTTGTTCTTGTAACCGGCGGTACGGGGCTCGTTGGTAGAGCCATTCAAAGTATTATCGAGCATGACAAGAGGGTAAACGAGAAGTGGATATTTGTTGGATCCAAAGATGCAGACTTGTGGTAGGTTAAATTAAGTGATTGAGGTTAAGTCAACCAAGTTGTTAGTGGGATTGTAAAATACCATCAGTTACGTGACATTTTAAATTAAATCAGATGTCTTTTCGTAGCGATAAGGAGAGCACACGAAAGTTATTCGACAATCACAGACCGACACATGTCATACATTTGGCTGCTATGGTCGGTGGTCTCTTCCACAACATGTCACATAACTTAGACTTTCTGGTAAATATCCCGAAGGATACGGTATCTTTCACAGCTTACGCGTATTTCATAATTTTATTTTAATATGTGGCCTTAGTCGTGATCTTAATATTATGTCTTATTTTTTATTGCAGCGAAATAACATACACATGAACGACAACGTTTTGCACACTGCTCATGAGTATAATGTCGCGAAGGTTGTTTCGTGCCTTTCCACTTGTATATTTCCCGATAAGACGTCTTATCCGATAGACGAAACTATGGTATGTAACACGTGTATTAGATACACTGGTTTGTAATAAATATGTGTAGATCTCTCAATATGTATTATATGTATTTTAGGTTCACAATGGGCCGCCACATCCTTCGAATTACGGTTACAGTTATGCCAAGCGACTCATAGATATTGCTAACAAAGGCTATCATGATCAGCACGGTAGACTGTACACCAGTGTAATTCCTTGCAATGTATTTGGTCCGCATGATAATTTTCATCCTAGCGCCAGTCATGTAATACCTGGTTTAATGCGAAGACTTTACGACTTGTGCAAAGATGGTATAAAAATAAGTTTTGTGTTTAAGCATCATTTTGTCTAATATAGTTTTTTCTATCAGGAGCATGTACAGAAGATAAAGTATTCACTGTATTGGGTTCTGGCAAACCCTTGAGGCAATTTATCTATAGCACAGACTTAGCGAAATTAATAATTTGGGTGCTACGAGAATACGATTCTGTAGAACCAATTATCTTGTCAGGTAATTATTCATTTAGACTTAATATTATTTTCATAATCCTTTTTCTATTATTTTTCGGCAAATATTTATCGATAGCTTTGTAGCTGTTACTATTTTTACCGTTGAAAAATATTGCAATAGTGCAGTTATCAGTATTGATTAACTTTATCGCAGAAATTGCAAAAAAAAAATGATAATTTTCAGTGGACGAAGCGCAAGAAAAATCGATAGCACAGGTGGCAGAGACGCTGGCGCAAACTTTCGACTTTAAGGGAAAAGTGGTATATGACACGTTGGCAGCGGACGGACAGTACAAGAAAACAGCAAGCAACACGAAGTTACGAAAGTATCTACCCGATTTTCAGTTCACGCCTTTCGAACAAGCGATTAAAGAGACTGTCGATTGGTATATAAAAAACTACGATCAAGCGAGGAATTAAAATAGCGAGGTTGCAAATTTTCTCTATAATCTTATATATTTATAATTATAGTAAGATTACAAGTTTGAATTCTCCTCTTCAAATGCAGAGAGGTTCTGAGCCATCACCAGAGAGGTGGCGATCGAATAAAAGCCGACGATCTTTGTCGGATTTGAACTCCGGTCTCCGGTGACTTCGGCTCACTAGACTAGCGCACAATTCTCTGCGCCACGATCGCCACTGAGATATGGAACTTTAACAATATAAATGTTACTTGTTACAAGTGGTGAACGATAAAACTGAAGAATGTGTCGAAGATTGACGGGTATTTTGATCGTATAATTTTATCATATTGTAAAAAACTATTTTTGAAGTAAATTATCTTTACAAAACGTTGCATTTGTCACTCGAGAAGGAATGAGGATCGAAATGTTTTGTTAATCTTTACAGGCGAGTTCAATCGAGGTCTCTACAATCCGTAATATAATCTCGGTGAGTATTTTCAGACTGTTAAAATAAACATTTGAGGATACGTGGATATTTTTATTGATCTGGAAAGTTACATTTACCGAATGCGCATACTAAAGATAGATCCCAGGCGAACACCTGGCGCGGTGCATTTATTTTCGCTCGTTCGAGGCACTTTCGAAGTATATTTTATAGGTCAGTTTGCACATAAATTTGACCAATAGATTGCTTTATGCGTATTGATTGCCGCGACGTGCAATGTAAACGTAATTTCGCAAATGTATTGTAAGCATAAAATTACTGTCAATGAATTGTTAATTAGTAGCTCCGAGAATTTTCTTTAATCCTTAACGTGCTTGATACATATATTTTTTACTACAGCTATTTACTATTTCAAGAATAATCTGGCAGATTTTTAGTCGTTTTTTTTTTAAGTGAAAATGGTTTCTCGCAAATTGAAATGTAGGACCGCAAATAAAGCCGTCTAACTAACTGCAACTTTCACGTTCATTTTTAATTAATCTATATCTTGAATCGTAAAGCCGAATAAAGGACGATGTCCGTCCAGTCGTAAATTACAATTTCGCCTATGTCCGTTTTCCATTGTAATATACAATCCCGGTTAATACGGGGACAGAGAGGAGAATTTTAATTAGCCGACGTCAGTACAATCGGCCCACATCTCGAGAACAATGGACCGGGAAATAAAAGATCAGACGGGTGGAAAGAAAAAAGGTCACGATAATTTTCGCAAACGGCGAATGACCGCAGTGTCGTGTCGATCGATTCGGGCGGAGATAACTACTTCGATAACCGTGTCCTTATCGAAATACGTCTCTGACCCGCGACACGAGGGGCATTTCGCCCCGGCGCGGCGGTCGTTTCCCCCGAGAGAAATGAATCACACCGCTTTTCCCGAAACGTTCCTTACGTGCCGCTATTCGTGCGACGTCTCCGTTACCACGATCGAGTCGATCGATCACGAGCGGACGTAATTCACCTTCTTACGTGAGATATAATTATTGGTCCAGCTGCGTCTCTCGATTAAGTTGCAATCAATTCTTCAATGAAAACTTAACGAGGTCGCTATTTTCTTTGCAGCTCGTTCATTTTCAGCACCCTCAGTAATAATTACGCTGAACAGTCTTGGCCGAAATTATTAGGCACCCTATTAAAATGAAAATTTTCAAAATAATATTTATTTTTAAGAGAAATAAAACATCGTTTAGCTCCAATAATTTCCTTTTATTTTTATCCAATTTACAATAGAAGTAGTCTTTCCTGGTATTCAGTACAGCACAATGATTATGCCTAATAATTTTGGCCAAGGCTGTAATTGAATTGATGATTGAATTAAAAAATTAATAAATTATTGTCAAAGTAAAATAGACGCTTGAATGCAGAGTGAGACTTTTATTTATTCGCAATCGAATTAGTAAAATTGCATATTGTAAAAATATTATACAGATATTTTAAACCGAACATATATAATCTTATGCTTTATTCGGATTTGACTAATGCATTAATATACAAATTTTTTTTAATCTTCAGAAAATCTTGGCTATCGCTAAGTGATAAAATAATGATGGATAATTTTTTGCGAGACCCATATACGGCATTCACAACTACCCCTATCTAGGTGTACATACAGTTGACAAATCTAAATATGATTATCAATGAGTGACGATTTTAAGATCAGCGGAATTTTAAGATCGGGAGGAGAGTGATTTAATGACTCGTCTATAAGTAAATCACGTATGCGCGATAAGATGAGGGGATGCCGAAAAGGAAGTAGGTACTCTGATTACGTTCTCCGTTACGGCCGCGTGCGATTACGCGTAATCGTATCCTATCTGGGTGAGTAAGACACTGCGTAAGAAATCTATCTAATCTAAACAAATTAACGAGATTGAGTCATTTGACGCGGCGCGCTAAATAATAAACTATTAAATTGCCGATCGATCTGCCGAACGCATTTACGGTAGCTGAATCAAATAAAAAGGAAAAAGGAGGGAGGCGCGTACGCGAAACAAAGTGGATGGAACAAACGTTCCCGGGGTGGCAAAAAGCGACGCGGTGCAACGACGCTCGGCGTCGAGACGCAAGCGCGCCTCGGCGCCGCGCCGCGAGTCGCGACGGAGGGAGACACGCCGGCGAGGGGGGGCGGGGAGGGGAAGGGGGAGGAGGGGGCCCGCTTGTCTTGGGTGCCACCTCGGAACCGGCACGGTTCACGGTTCAGTCAGTCGCGCCTCGGGGTGGTACGACCCTGGTGCGTATACCTCGCCGCTTCGTCGGTCCAAGATGTGCTCCTCTCGCGGTGGTGGCGGCGCGGACGCATCGTGATTACGCGCCTTTGTGGCACGTGGCCGGTGGTAGCGTGTACGCGGCTGTCAGTGACGAGGTAATTTCGATATCTCATTTAAAGGAGAGAGAGAGAGAGAGAGTCAGACGGGACATGACGTTAACGAGGCACGAAGTTCCGGGGCGATCGCGGACCCGGTAGCGGTCGGTCTACCCTCTTCCGTCAACCCTCTTCGCGCGGGATCTCGACAGCGTTCCTAGTGGACCGAGAGAGAGAGAGGAGAGGAGAGGAGGTCGACGCTGTTCGGATTTTTTACGTCGCGGAGACGTAGAACGGAGTGTTTCTCTTTGACGGGAGGAGAACACGCGGGAAGCGTGCTCTCGAGAAGGAACGCGTCCGCGTAATCGCTAAGCAGGCGCATCCGCGACGAGCGCGAGGGGGTAAAGAGACGCCACGGGGGTCGCCGGTGATATCGGTCGGCTGACGGAACCGACGCGACGCCGAGCGTCGCCGCCGACACGGCGTCGTCGTCCAAGCAGTGAGCGCGTCCCGCGCCGAAACGCGTGGTGATCTTCGGCTTCGGCTCTGAAAAACTCGGAGGAGCTATAAGGTCAGGTGGCCATCGATCTCGGGACATCGGAATTAAGAGTGCCGCCGTTGTGGGGGGTGTGTAAAGATTATTCAAAAATTAATCTAGATGGATATCGCTTGATTGGAGAGCACATTTAATTTCCATTTGATTACGCGAGTGTCCTTTAATTTCCATTGAATTGTGATCGATCGATATAACAGTCGTAATTTTTAAATTATATTATTACTTTTCAATTGTCGTAGTTGAAGTTTCGGTTTGATCGTAAAGTTGGACGTTGGAAATCTCATTAATTTTTAATTGTTACGGTTAAGCTCGGCTGATATAGCTATCGACTTTGTCGAAATGGCGCGTTTAACGATAAACGCGCGATTTTAACGATAGATCGTAAAAAATTACGCGTGAAAAATGATGAGACTAATCTCGGAATTTCAAGGTGAAATCATTGCTCCTGTTGATTTCCTCAATCTAAAAGACAAACGATGTGTTTCGTTAAAATCCATTCAAAGTCCGAGTTACGTCAGCGCGGAGATAAATGACAGCTAGGGCGATAACAATTTTGCAACAGCAAAAATAACGCGAGAGCGAAGACAAATTCGTCGGCAATTCACGCGTGACGCGTACGCGGCCGTTCGCCGGCGTATGATAATTTAATTAGGCGATATCGATTATATAATTCGCACTCGCGTAGGCTCGGCGAATTAGCATCGTTGCGCGTTGACGAGCTTTGTGTATTTTTTTTCTCTCTCCGGGTATATTCGATTTAATTCGGTACGGCGACTTCCTTTGCTTGCGATTTCGTTCACGTGAGTATCTTTTTGTGTATACGAAAAGCTTAATCGGGAGTTGATACTAAACAATATAAATATTTTCGACGCGTTGACTTATTTCTGGTCATTCCACAAATAACGCGGTCGAAACCAAAAGAAGAAAAGGAGAAAGAATTTAATAGAACGAATTTAAATTATACTCTTCTATATACATATATTTGTGAAGTTAATCTCAATTTATTTTATTTGTTTAATATGCGTGAAGCTCACAATGTATTGTCGTAATAATGCATTATTTTATATTTTGGTGATTAAATATACATGTTTTATGCTCCGTTCAGGATTATTTTCTTGCAATTCGTCGATACGCGTTGAAAATATCATCTCTTCTTTTTTTCTCGGTACTTGTCGTTATACAATAAATTTATAAATTCTTTATATTTAAATACAGGTTATTCTCCCTAACCGCAAGCAGAGCGTTGAAACCTTTCGTAAGCCGAAATGACATAAAGCCGAGAAGCAAGTACCATTTAGAAAAATCTTTTTCGTAAAAGCGAAAATTCTCTTCGGATTTCTTTCGGTTAGCGAAAATAGGTACTAATGTAGGTCTTTCGTAAAAGCGAGCACAAAGCGAGCTTTCGAAAAGCGGAGGATACCTCCAATATAAATTTATTTGCACGTACAAGCTTAAATTGATAGCGAACCTCTTCTTATCGATGTCTCGGAAATACCGATTGTTATTCTATATCCTGCGTTGTATTTTTCACAACATTGTCGCAATATAAAATACGCCGTTGACTAAATAATTTGGATGTTTTCGTTTCTCGATACTCCGCTTTTGTTGTTGACTTCGTTTAAAACTTCGTCGGATTTCAAATCGCTTTGTGGAAACGAGGACATTGAGAAGTAAATTTTCATAACTTTTGTTACGATGTACATTTTGCCTTCTTCCGCCGTCGAAATTTCGATTGGAGTTGCGTGAAACTGACATGCTTTGTTAAATATATGAAGCAACAATTAAAACAAGACACACAAAACTTGAAATCTACATCTTATTATGATTTTTTAAAAATAAGTATCGCAAGATTGCTCAATTAATTGCACGAGTTTATGATAATAACGTGAAGCGAAAATTGATATTGCAAAAAGATAAGTTTTACAATTAAAAAGAAAACAATTTCTACAGCAGATTTTTTTTTGTGGATGAAATGCGAATGCAAAACGGTTAATTCAATACAGCGTTTGCGAGTAATTAAGCACTGAAATTTTGTTACGCTAAAATTTTGTACTTTATTATTCTATAACGCGACTCTAATCGATACCCGTGATTACATTGATGACAATGATGATATTCATATTACATATTACATCGTAAAAATTGTTACACGGAGATTATCGCACTCGTTACATTTTACAAACGTCCATTCATAAAAGTCGTCGTCGTCAGTCGTGAATGACGCGCGGGAGAATCATGAACAAAACGTGTTTTCGCGGCATGATTTACGAGAGAGGAAGAAAGAGAGACAGAGAGATACTTCGCTGCTCTGGCAGGAAGTTTCTCTCGTACAATTCAGAGATACTTAAGTAACTCTATAAACGCGCGACTCGACCCCTTTGAGATACGAACGGGAGCTCGTGGCGTGCCGTTTTCTTCGAATTTCCTTCACAAGCAAAGCTCGGACAATTTAATTTGCCGTGTCACAGTCTGAGTAGCTCGATCTTCTCCGCGCTCGTCGTTTATCGAACATTATTTTCAAAACGATTTCGTCGACGACATCGCGTATTGTGAGCGGATACTTTCTAACAATTACGGAATAAAAGGACTTATTTAAACACTTTAAGAGAGAGAGAGAGAGAGAGAGAGAGAGAGAGAGAGAGAGAGAAAGAGGAAATTGTACACGACGATAGAGCGTTTTTATTATTATCAAGAGAAATATTTCAGTATACTCTTTGAGAAAAAATTTTATCGGAAAAATTGCTTCCGTGCTTGAAAACTATTTATAGAATTTTTAATCGACATGTAAAAAGTGTTAGAAATGTACATTGCAAATTCGACATATAAGATCACATCATACCCCGAGAAGTATACTGTCACAATTGAAAAAATTTCGATTTTGAGTTAAGCCCATAAAAAGTATGGTATGTCTAAAATGTTATCTACATTGTTATAATAGTTATAATAGTTTCTCACAAGTATATGTGAAATCCGCTGCACGAGGCAGAAGTATCGTCATTTTTAAACCGGTTATGTTGCGGTTTCCTGGATGAATGTGTCACAAGTGAATTGACAAGTGAATCACAGCAGAGACCACTTCAAGAAACAGTATAAGTTTCATCATAACAAAATATTGTAATTGTTATTATTATAGTTATCTTACAATTCGAAAAAATTGAACTAAATTTGTTTTTTTTTCTCTCCTGAAAATTGTGCAGCTTTTATGTTCATTTTTGTGACAGTGTTCTTCTCGGGGTGCGACATGCCAACGAAACACATTGTTTTAACAAAAAATTAAAAAAAGAAGGCTTTAGAAGACGATATTGTCGTTTATAACACAAAGGTCTTCTACACATTTGTGAAGTCACGACGGAGCGGCATAAAAGTGTCCCGAAATCGATTTCTTGCAGTTTCAACCGTAGTGTCATCCACCTCTGCAGGCACTGTGAGCTTCGGTGCGAAACCTTTTGCAGAACGTTGCAAGAACATCGAGCAGTTTCACGTGTCGATTGACCGTCATCGTCATTAGTGTTATCAGTGAATAATTAGCTAATATCGGGCGACGATCATATCGCGCCGAGCGGCGCGATGCGGCGCCGTGTCGGCCGTCGGCACGCCGTCCGCGTCGGTGGTAGCCAGGAGGAGGCCGTCACGGCGACGTGCGGCGTCGTCGGCAGGGCCGCCGAAGGATGGACGACGAACGCGATAAGAGTCACGGTTACAGCTGTCAGTGCGCTCGTCGGCGCGGCACGCGACGCCGACGTCGGCGTCGCCGTCGATCGCCGCTGCTTACTTGCCGGGATCGCCGGACAGATCGGGCGAGTCGCGCGGTGATTCGCGTGTGAGGTGGACTCGCGATCGCCGGCTCCTTGGATGGAAGACGACGACGACGGAGGCGGCGACGACGACGCGACGCGAGATGCCTGGAATCGTGGTGTTCGGACGACGCTGGAGCGTCGGCAGCGATGACCTCGTCGTGCCCGGCGCTTTCCTCTTCATCGTGCATCTCATATGGTGAGTGAAATAAAAAACGGCGGGATAAAATAGAGGGACAGAGAAAACGGAGGGATGTAAAACGGAGCAGAAGCTAAACGGGACGATTCTTTCCGGTGAAACGCCTCTTTCCGGTGAAAAGTTGTAAGATATACCTATAGTAGCAAGCAAGCCAATTTTTCTCTTTTATTCTGAGGTATCTAGATCTTTTTCTTTAGAGTCGTCGTAAGTACACGATACAATTAAGTACTTAAAGATTGTCTCGTATAAAGGGTTTACTCCACTTTACTTCCCAACCTTTTTCTCATCCCATTAAAAATAAAAATAAAAGTAAAAAAGTTTTGTATGTTTCGATTTCCGTTAATTCCGTTTTTTGGAAACATATACTTAAAGTTTGTGACAAACGCAAGATTCTTAAGATTGTCGATCTCTCAAATAAAATAATTAAAATAGAAAAGATTAGGGCCTTTAATTAGTTTTTAATGGAACGTGTTAAAACCTTATATAGGTAATTACATCTCTTCTGGTATATTTTTTTTTCCCTGTCTTTTTGCGAAGTAATTGAAATCACGTTTAAATAGGAGCAATTGTTGAAAATAATATAAATTGCGATTTTTACATAATGCAAAGGTCATAAGGTATGTTATTATGCCTTATTATAAATTTAGATGTATTCAATCAACCATTGTAGTTGCGTTTAAAGTTCGTGCATAATCTATCATGAATTCTTAAAAGAAGTATCCGAAAAATATAATTCGAAAATATCGCATTCAATCGTTATAATGAGGGAGTGTATAATTTACTCTGCAATTTAGTCATAAAATTATCCTTCATAATTATCCTCGCATAATTATCAAAGTTTGAGTATATCTCGCAAATTTTGAAGCGTTATTTAATATGCTATCAAAACTTTAAGTATTTTAGCAACAGATGCTTTGACGATTTTACAACTTTTATAGAGAATTTTTAGATTTTAGAGAATTTTTCGAAGATGCTTATGTGACATTTTCCTTCCTATAAATATTAAATACTTTTTCTTTAAATTGAAACCTCTTATATATAAAAGTTATTATCTATAACTTAACATTTACACGAACAGACTTTATTTAATTTCCTATAGAAACTTATAGTTATTCAGTTGCTCAAGAAAATCTTAATTATATAAATAATCAGAGAAAAAGCTCTCTGATTATTTATAGTCGATTAACGTCGCAGATTTATTTTGTACAGAATGCTGAATTTTATTTGTTTTTATCAGCTCTTCCAATTTTCCAAAAAATTTAATTTTATCGGAATATAGGTCGTCTTGTTATTTCAAACATTAATGGATGCTATTAGTATGTTTCATCTTCGACGGGTTCTCGAATTCGACCTATACATATATGCGATTTTACATGCACCAATTAGGAACTCTCTCACGAATTCCAGTCAATTCATTTCCGCTGCGATCTGCTAATTGATCGCGCGAATATGTGCCATGTACCTATCTACGTATCGCGAATGTGCATCCGACTAGAATAATGTAGCACGTCCGTGAAGTTAAAGCTCCTATTTATCTGGAATATGAATCCTGACAAAACTTGCGAAAGTGGAATTTTAAATTAAAATTCCGTGAAGGAGAAAGAGAGGCACGCAGTTTGTTTCCAACAATTTAAAAATTCTTAAGTTAAATTTTTTCTTAAATCAAAGTTGCGTGAAAATTCGATGAAAATGCTGTATATCTATCTACCTAAAATTCAGTCGACGAGAAGTGTAATTATCAATCGTTATAGTTATAACTGGAAATTAAAAACTACTATTTTTTTTATATATAAATCTATATCTCTACATTTTTTTGCCAAAAGAGAATTTAAAATTTCTGCAGAGATCCACCTGTAAATTTTGAATTCCTTATCTCACAAACGTGTCCTGTCGATATCACATATATAACGAAGGCATCTTGAATTCGAATTCGAGCTGCTTGTATGTATACGTATGTACTCCAATTCTGCACGCGCGCTGTTTCGCACGAGACCACGACTTCGATATAACGATCGAGAATTCGCGATTCGCGGATTCGCGCGTACGTCTCGGGTCCCGTATTGTGTATCGCAATTCTGCCCATTGGCATGGCCGATGGCTTTGAGATTGCGCTTGCGGCAACGAGCGAAAATAATGACACACCGCATATAAACGGAGGATCATTTTCAAGAGTGCGAGAGCGGCCTTGATTATTCTTGGAACGGGGTATTGGTTTGTTATTTTCAGAGTTCGTTGTGTGTAAACGCACGGGTTATACGGATCTCCCTGTGTCCTTTGTCATTCGCAAGTCAGCACTGTATCATATACTTATATCTCCGCGCGTATATCTCACGCGCGTATTCCTTGAATGGAAATCTGCGTTGCGATTGATAGCGCGGATAGCTGACTGGACGCCACTGCCGTTAGATAAAAACTCAGTTGATCGCTGATAAATATCGCACGTTTTATTTTACTTTTACCGATAATATAGATGCAAGTAGACCGCGAGTCTTCGAAAAAAAAAAAATGATAAACGGAGAAATGACATGAAATTATTTTACTTTATACATTGGTAATGAATAGCATCGACATTATAGTCAATGTAGTTTTGGGCACTTAAGAAAATGAAAGAAAACCAATGTATCTCGCTTTGCCGGAGCTACGGGGATCTATTTTTCAGGCCCGATCGTTATTCAGCTCGACAAGTTAAGGTGCTTCCGAGAGATCGATTTTTATTTTATACACGTATTTTCTACACGACGCAGCCGGTCATTGTTTTTCAAGAAAAGTCGGTCGCGCGAGAACATTTCTCCCGTGTATTATTAGCGATGATCGAGAATCGCAGCCTGCCAATGACGTGTACTGCCGCCTGCAAAATAACATCGATAATCTGCTTAAATATCATCGGAATGTTAATCGACTTAATTTCTGCCGACTCGTTCCTTTTCATGATATTTCTGACAGTTTTTAAAATCGGATCTAATACAGAAATTTTTGTCTTTGAGAAATCGCGGTGAATAAATGGACGCAATTGGAAGGAAAGCTGATCGCGTTTATTTTCATTTCATCGGCCGTGTATAATCGCGTTTCATTCGATGCGTCGCAACCGAAATACCGCTCGTTAGAAGCTTTGAGTCTATCGTGTAACAACAAACAACCCGATGCCTCGCTGCAGTTTGATCGATTAGCAATTTTTTTTTTTTTGGATCGTATTGCTAATAAAAGCTTTCCTGCTTATGCTGATTTCCGAAGAGCGCGTTATCAAGCGGTTTCGCGCGTTCCGCGTTTTCACATTTTTCAGTTTGACAGAACGCCCTAAAAAATTAATGTAACTTGCACGCGTTAAAATTTAACTGAGCGGAATTAATATATTAAATCGGCAAAACAATTTCTGTATACTCGTAAAATAAACTGCAGCGCATTTTTCCTTCGTACTTGAGCATGAATTAATATTTTTCCGAGACATCACCCCTTTTAACTCGAATTTCAAATTAATTAGCTATTTAATTTCAAAGGCAATAGTTAAACGTAATAATTTGAATAAAAGACGTTAATGGGATCATTAATAGCGTGTAATCCGACAAAACATATCTCTCTGATACTTCAATTTAATACTTTTGTTTCATTTTAAGAGAGTTAAGTAACTCGTCCTGTTACGATCGCATGTAGCGTCGTTCCGCGTTTCCACGTTTCAGCGCGGCCGGTCAGCTGATTGGTTCGATCCGGTCCGGCTCGTCCCGCGTCCGTTCGTTCAACCTTCTGAACTGAACTGAACCTGAACCTTCTTCAGTTCAGTTCGCTATCGCTTCGCGTGCCAGCTCATCGTCGCTCGGTCGGCGCGCGTATTCTTTCCCTCCACGTCGATGTCGCGTGTCGCGTAGGTTATGTCGCCACGTTTGTCGACGACGCTACGGGATGCCGGGCCTGATCGCGTTCGGCAGACGATGGAGGGTCGGCAGCGACGACCTCGTGCTACCCGGCGCCGTCTTGTTTTGCGTCCACCTGCTCGAGTGAGTGTCCAATTTTATATCTCTCATTCATTCACGAACCTCGTTCGAACGCTGATTTAAAAATCACACGTGAGAGATGGAAGGAAAGAATGGCGACAATCGAAGGGGAAAGGGAGAAAAGGCTATTAAAAAATTTCACTTTTTCTCTTTTTTAATTTTGTCTACAATAATATGATATAGATATATATATTTATTGTTCCCCTTGGGGTTATACAATATATTATACAGTACAAAATAAAATAAAAACATAAACACAATACAAACATATAAATCCAGAAATACAAAAAAGTAAATCTCGTTTTCCGCTCTTAACCTACATCAAATTTTAATAATATGATATACTTATTGCAACGGATGTCGAAAGGGGAATTAAGGCGAAACTTACTCATAATTTCGAAAATACGTTTAATCGTACCGTAATCCCTGAAATTATTGGATTGTTAACACGAATTAGATGTAAATCTAGTACGAATTCCAATATTGCTATCGGTTATTAAATACTTGCATTAATTAGCATACCGCGGAGTTATGCGCGACGAACCGAGAGGTGTGCTTACTCGCGGATTCGCTATTCCGTTACATACTTACGGCTGGCGAGTCTTTCCAGGAATTTCCGCGTGAAAATCCGTCTACGCGCAAGCCGACCGTTTTTACACGCGATGTAACTGCGAGTTTTCACGCTAGCAAGTAATTGTAGAAGTAATAAACCCGAAGGCTATCTCGTGGCCGGATTGGAAAACTTTCTCGCGGGAGCACTCGCCGGAAGGCTGCGTCTTCCGGTCAAAGAGTTGATCGAGCTCGTGTTTAAAACGCGCGGTGTTTACGATTCGAGGAGGCGTGTGTTGTCGGGCACGTTGAATATTGCGCGACGAGAGAAAAGGGCGAAAAGGCGCGATGCGATTCAACGGGAATCGTTCTCGCCGAGTCCTTCGTCGAGGGCCTTTTATCCAGCAGAGTATAACAAGCCGGAACAAGAGGCTTCTCCTCTCGCTGAGAGTTCTTGACAAACAACGGCGGCGGTTTCTTCGTTTTTACTTTTGTTGTTTCTCCCTTTTTTTTTTTTGTATCGCGCTCCGTGAATATCGCGCACGCGGTCGATTTTACAGCTAATGCTACCCCCGGCGGGGTGAAAGTGTAAATTTACCTCGTGTGTATTGACCACACGCGCGATGTACTGTACACATCGAGCTAAAAATACGTGCAGGCTTTTTTTATATCTTTTGCAGCTGGAATGAAACAAGCTTATACTGACGTTTCTGTGTAAGAAAGAAAGAAAGAAAGAGTTAAAGTACAAAGTGCGAGAAGAGAGCAAATTCCAAGTTTTGTTTTTTTACTTTGAAACGTTGTAACTTTATAACGTTTTGACTAACATTCACAATTAAGTATATTAAATGTTAGTTACATATTAAATAACACGTGAAACTGAGACGTTATACATATGCGTTTATGTAATTATTTAAAATATATGATACATGTAATATTTAATGTAAAGTGGTCCACGTAAAGTGTTACGAGCTAACAATTCCAGAATCAGCTGATCGCGATTCGCAACGCTATAAATTTTTTATTTTTCACGATTCAGGAGAGCCTCGCAACGATTAGAAAATGTATTGCAGTCGCGTATAGTTCGATAACACTGGCAGATAGTGATATAACATCATCACATTAGTCACACATGCGTATACACAACACATAGGTATGCTTGATGTCTTTCACGACGTTTTTACGTTCTCCCGCGCAGTCACGATTTCCATTTCAGATATATGTGCGGACACACGCGATATACAGCTGTGACATTACGCACGTCGTGGAAACTTTATAATTGCAAATTCCGTTCTCCATTAAAATTCGCGATTTCACTCGGGACGTTGCGCAAAATCCGCGGTCACCTATTATTCCTGGATGCCGCGATGGCGAGTCCCGTCGGGCTCCGCAAATTCATACGAATAATAATCGAACGCGAGCTGAACGAAACCCAGCGTAAATTAAATTGTATCTATGCTTTGAGAGTATTATAAACTTCCCTCGGGAATTTTGTTTATCTCATTGCCGCACAAATCGAGTGGCCGCTCTAGCGTACTGTATAACTTTACATATTATTAGACGAACGTATAGTGGGCTGTATTCACGGAAAGTGTATGATCCGCACGTGCAACGCCTGCACGTCACACCGATGCAGATGTGACATTGAGATGAACAACGAGGTTAATTAAAATTTCAAGATGCGCAAGAAATGAAAGTTCCACGTCACTTCTCATTTTTTTTCCTGGTGCAAGCCAACTCCGTCTGATAGCTTATATGTTCGCGCGCAGTTTTTTTTTTGTATAATAATGCATACGAATTACATAAACGCTAATGGGCAACTGAATTATAAAATATTATAAAAGCTTTTAATTAATCGTCAGACGAAACATCAGCAAGTATCGATATAATTTCCCAGTGAACACAATATCCCAAATCGGGACATAAGACGTCTTTAAGACGTTTCTATGCCCCGATTTGGGACATGCATGTTACCTGGGTCACATGTCGAATACACTTACAATATGTATATGAATAGTAAATGTAGTTGATAACTGACATACTTTTTCTGTTGCAATCGCTATTTTTTATTCATCAAATGATAGACTTTGCGTGTATAAAATAAAAGGCGGAACACGATATCATGCTGTATTTTTGTGTAGATATATTTATTGTCGCAAGCTCTTTGGGCGCTCTTTTGTCCATTTCTCTTCTCCAGCAACAAACTTTCTTTCTCGAGTGGTTTGTTTTGAAGCTACGACTTTTCGGGCGGAAAAATCGCTGCGTCGGTCGCTTTTCATGAAATTCGAAGGCGTCGTTCGCAAAGTGATTTTATCCTGTTTCTCTTAGCGCGCCTCTACGGGCATTCTAACATCTCGATAAATGGAAGCGAGTGCGAAATCGTGCCGTATTTTTCTAGGCCGAGGGTTTTTCAAGCGACGAGTGTTTTGCACCGTGAATTATCGGTGATGGCAGTTCGATCTCGCGGCTGACGGTTATCAGTTAATCGCTTAATCTATACATATGGTTAAAAACTTCCTACAAATGTTTCGCTCAATTTGAAATGTGCACGTTTTTCAGAGACAGCTAGATAACGAGCAGCGAAATAGCACGTGTCTCGTCGGCACGTACTTGTATTCGGGTTACAAATGAATCAAATGGCATCGCGTGACATTTCGCATTTTGAAAATATTAACCCCGGGTTCTGCCGTCGAACTGGCAAGATCTATATGACCTCGATAAACACATTTAAATACATTTTATTCCGCGGCATTTTAATCCGATGTTTCGCACCAAATAGGAAAAGGTTGTAATTAGTGATTGATCTTTTACCGCTGTAGGAAATTTTTACATTTGGGAACTTTTATTTATTTCCACTTCCTATTTCTACTTATCGAATCTTGCTAAATGTTATTTAGGAGCTTTCGAGCGCCGTCATGCGCATGGCATGCGTCTAGCTGCGATACGCACGACTTGCTCCGATAAACTAATCGTAGGGAGCATGCATATTGTGCAAGACGGAGAGAATTATTGATCCATGGAGTCAATGTCATGCGAAATCTACACGTACAAAAATAGGAAACAGCCCGCAATCTTGCCGTTGTCAGGGGAGCTGATATAGTCAAACAATCTAATCATAGTAAATCGTTAAAAAAAAATATGATCTCTCGAATTATACCTGCCTGTCACGAAAACATATTTATATAGATCTTCTATTTACCTATACAACTTCATATACATATATTATTCAGTGACATATTTTCATATAAGACAAATCTGTTACTTATTAAAATTCTGTCGCTTGTAGTCGCATAAGATTTGATATTTGCCTTTACGCTTATCGCGTCGATTGTTCTTCCATCGGTTACGTTTTCTGAATCTTTAAGTAAAGCATTCTCTCTCTCTCTCTCTCTCTCTTTCTCCGAGGTAGCGCGTACTCCGTAAAATAAAGCGAACTTTTTCTTATTCTCGCGCTCTCGCGGCACGCAACTTTCGTTCCGCGTTTTTTAACGGGCTTTCTCGCTTATACGTCACAGTTCACAGTTGCAAAAAGTCGCGGCTGATCGATACGTTATACGTGCGAGCGAGACCAGGAGCTTTTGTCTCCGGACGGCTCTCTTTTCTATGCGCGTGCAGCGCGTGCTATGAATCATTTTAAGGGTGACTCCGCACAATCGTCGGGGGCTACACGTGCGTATTGTCATGCGTTCGCGCTCTCGGTGCCACAGTGATCCTCGATCTCTGTTTATACGGGATGTTCTAAACCTATACATATTTATCAATGGATATGCAATCCAAGATGATAAAACACGATCATTTTAACGGGATGTGCATAGTTTGGTAATCCAAATACGTCATCTCGCTCTCAATTGTCTCAGAGTAATCTTTATTTTAATGGAATTTTAATAATTTTGATGAATTAACGAGATGTATTTGGGAGAAGACGCGTTATTACTTATTAAACTGTATATATATCGGTAATTTCTGAATGCACCTCATATTGAGAAATAGTATGAGTTAGTGCGAAGAAAACGTATATGAATATTATGTATTTGTTTTCTTCGTTATAGCTCTGCAATAATTTTTACATAATAATAATAGGCCCTTTCCATTTACACTCAAGTGAGCTGAATCACTCAGTTATGTGAGTACTTTAGACTCAGAATACTCAGATAAGACGTCAGTTGTTCAGTGAGTAAAAGGAATTTACCTGCTTATTTTGGTGACAAAGCTATCGCATAACAATACATGTTCATAATCTCACTTTTAACGTGAGTCTAAGGGCTAAAAACATGGTCTCGATTGTGAATAAAAATTCAGTTGAATCTCACTTGCCATCAGCATCAAAAGGAACGTGCATTCAACTGACAATGAGTTATGACGTCAAAAGTGAGAATTAACTGAGTTTTGATGTAAATGGAAAGCTACTAATGTGACCAAACTTTAAGTATCTTTATGCGAGATTTGTGAGAAGATATATATTTTCAACCTATGTATTTTGCTATGAAGATTATTTAATCGTACCAAACTCTTGTGTGAATTCGAGATCTGCGTTTGAAATTATGAAATTATCGAAATTATCGAGCGATCGACGATGACGCGATATATTAATTATAAAACAACAATATTGACTTTATCGACAAATAACGAATTTTATCGTCGTATTTCTCGAAATTTCTGCTGAATTACTATCGTTTACATTTATCATACATATTTATCGCGCACTTTGACAACATATTATGATGTTATCGTGATGCGTATTGACATGATTAATTGGTGTTGATCTCGCGATCGTTCTATCCCCGCGGGAAGGCAGGAATCGTGCTCTTGCACTCACAAGTAGATGGTTGCGGTATAAGCGCATTGAAGTGGCCTCTCCCGTATGTATGTACACGAGACATTAAAAAATCGCTGTAACATCATCCGCATGTGCACGTGTACCGAATACTATTTTTTCCTCGTCGTGCGGCCGGCTAAGTATAGATACGAGCCTATAAGCTCTCGTTGAGATTTAAAATACGTCAGGTACGCACGACCGTCGCGTTACATCCAACTTTTACAAACGCGCACATTTTTAATGCAGATTTTATTGATATTATTGTACCTCTTATTTCGTCTCACTTACAAAAGAAGGAAGGGCGGCAGTTGACTCGATCCGCGATCCGTGTAAATTAATTTTGAGATCAGCTAGAATGTATTATTTTATTTTTATTATTTATTTAGAAAATAATTGTTTACCACGTTAATATCGGCAATTTAAAAAAGTAGGTGTAATTGCTTATCACTTTTGTATATTTTATGACGTTGTTTTAATTTTTTTTATATTTTTTAGCTTTATTTATGTTGGTGTGCCGTTGAATCAAATTTACTCTTTTTCGATATTGCTACATGGCACCAACGGTAATTATCGATAGTGACACATCACTGATGTCATACGCGGACATCTGTGCATTCAGTGTAATCTCAATTCCATGTCCTATTCGGAATTGCAGATCCATTATCGGATTTAAAGTGTCGGCACTTCGGCGGAGAACGACGACCAATCAATAAAAATTATCTCCACGTGACGTATCTTTTCCGATGTTTCTCCTTTACACTGAAATCCATGCTATTTATTACGATACAATGTTTTCTCCCAGGAGCTTTTTATTTATTTATTTTTTACTTTATTTAATCTTTTATTTTACTCGATTATATCTTTATTTATGATTTTAGTCATTTAATCAGATATCTTGTTTCCATAAAATTTTCGTAATGACAATAGTAAGTACTATAGTACATATCGAATATTAAATTCAATTCTAAAAGTGATTATAAAAAATATGCTATGTGCGGGTGGTACTTTATACTTTTTTATGTACAATAATATATTAATATAAGCTATAATACTACCAATTTTATAAATTAATATTAATTACAGAGAAGACAGTGTTCGCTCAGACTTTTGTATGCATATTATTTCAAAGAACCAAACTCGCACTATTATTAAAAACATATATATATATATATATTAATCAGTAATATTTTATTTCTCTCGCATATCTTCTCCCTCGAGTTCTCGATCGCGGTTCAACGACCGCGAAAATGACAAGTCTTGAAAGTTTTGTTTGACGAGCAACAGCCGCATGTTACATAATAAAAGCTTTAAAATATAGGATCCTATCCTCCCTCGCAGTAAATGTTCTTCCGCGTTCCGTCTTTGATTTTCTGAAAGTCAACGGCAAAATTCCTGACACCACCTTCTCCCAACACCTTACAGGTGTTTTGCATCGCGTTGTCTGTTTCTTCCATCCCTCGCGATGTACGTCAGGTACCTAGCGAAATACATGTGAATCTTCAATTTTACGGAAGAAAGAGTTAACGGAAGTTAAAGGGAAAGTTACGTTACGAATATAATCGCAGTGAAATGCAAAGAAAATATAAATTTACAGATATGACTAAACTAGGAAAATTAGATCTTTTTCTTCGAGAAATAAGAAATAATAATGATAATATACTTTAAGATGTTTATAAATACAATTTTTGAATGTCAGTTTCAGCAAATAGAACGCATATATAAAAAATTTATACATTTTACTTTAAAAAATATAAAAAATTTTATTTAATAAAAAATTTATTAAGGTTTAAGAATATAGGATATTTTTGCATATTTATCAAAGTGTACGCGAAGAAAGGAGACACAATATTTAGTTGCGAACGTATAATTACATCATGAATATTTTCTTTCGCGCCGAAGGCTTTCAAGATTTTCTTGGGGAACGGAAGATGTTCGCGCGAACGAGAGACATGTCTTATTCATGAGCCTAATGTCATCTTATCACGTAACTGGATCGCTATACGTCTCTCGCTGCGTTTGTTTTGACGCGCGCATGATCCGCGAGAACAGTCACGATGATTCGGTTGGCGTGATTCAATAAACGAGCGATAACTTTTCTGTCCGGGATCACACGTGGATGAACGGATTCGCGCGTAGTCATAAATATCTTCAAACGTTCCGTAAAATGCACCAGTCGTCGCGCCATTCCTTTTTTTCTAGCCACGAGAGAATTATCACCACACAGTGTATGTACATCCCTCGCTATTGATATGTTTATCATCGGGTTTTATCTTTAACTGATGCAAAAATGTGCAAGAACATTTTAATTAATTTCTTAAAGAAGATTTTTTGAGGAAATTATTTTTTTATATCTAATTTTTTATTTTAAAATTAATTTTTTCGAGTGTTTAAAGAAATTATTATTGCGCTAAACTCTCTTTAATTCACACTGCTATCTAGTGACGTCATAATTGTTTGCTAATTGTATATTTTAAACAAATGTTTCAGAATAATTAGTCACGATAGTGGCTCTGGAATATATTAAACTTTAAGGGGTAAACTATACATATACATATATTACATTTTTACATATAGCATCTATATTTTATATTTGTTTATTGATATTTTAATAAGTTCGTATAATTTAGAGCTCGAATATCAATATAAAGATGCGTATATGTTGAAAATTAAAAATCTGTGATTGAATTATAATCTCTAAGTATTAGAGAAAAACTCAGAATTAATCACTCGTAGGTAAAAGTAGCAGCTCGCTGGAATATTTTATAACTTTGTGATGTTCGATTCATGATATGTAGGTACGAGAGACGGGTGCTTCTGTGAAAACAAAGTTCACAAGTCCATCCCTGGCGGCGATGAGATGAGACTATAGATTCTCGCCAGATCTCTCATTTACATCGGATGCACGGCTTAATAAACTTGTCGAGGTTTTATGAATGTGGCCATCGTGTCGCCGTAAATCAAGCTGCCTGTGCGCGAAGTCGATTAATTGCCGACGATCGCTACACGCACACTTCTCTCGCGATTCTCGTGCTCGTGAAACGACTAGCCGATGAATGACACTTCGTTAAGACGAATCAATATAATTGTTAAAACAAGTCTGCGATAGCAATCTATTTCTTTCATCTGTGACTCGAAAGAAAATATTTATGAAAAGCAGACATCAGAATATTTCAAAATATGGTTGGAGATAAATTATTAATTTTTAAGCAATTCTTCTAATATCTCTTGCGTGCTTGATCAGTAATTATTTTTATTATTTAGTTATCTATTTACGTGTACAATGGAAAAAGAATTTTGTCTCTAAATTATTTTGATATTTATTTCCTGCATATTCTATATATGTATACATATAATTCTCTTCTTGCATGATTTTCATGTTATTTTATATTTATGTTATATAACATTTTCTCATGAAATAAAATTGCGAAGAGCTTTGTATTGTAAATAGATGTTATGTAATGAAAAATTGTAACCCGAGCGTGATAAATACGCGATTATGCAGAACTATATATTATATGTCATACGTCGATATTCAAAATTTGCGACTTTCGATTTTTTCCGGACAAACGGTTCAATATCTGCCTTCGGCAGGGGCAGTCTAAAACAACGGGGTGCACCGCCATCAAACGATTCAGCATCCCCGAGCGTCAGTGCGAGGGTGCAGGATCCTTTTACCACGGCGCGGGCGATGCAAATCCCTGTGCGTCCCCTTCATGAAATTCGCCATACGGCTATCCCCATTGAATCACGAAATCGGTATACAAGGTGTATCAGAAATCGTATTGCAACCGTAAAGTTTTTGGCAAATCCAGATTTTCTTTAGCACAGATTTTTCAGTGTTTTCAACATTAAATACATTGATAACATCAAAGATCTTCTTAAAATAGACTTATGCATTTAAAATTGAGCGAAGATTAAGGCTCCGATGTTTATTCTTATTTTTCAAATAAGTCAAAATTTTTAATCGTTTACAACGAGAAAATGATTATCCTTCCGATATTAAAACAATCGTTATTCATCTTTGGCTCCTAATGTCTATAATTTAGATATTTAGAAGAGAGACAAAATGTTACGACACCCGGTATACTGCTTCGGCGTTTCACGGCGATAAATAGTCCTTTGTCCCTGTAGCTCGTAATGTAAGAGAGCTGGCAGTTTTGGTCACGTTGGGATATAAATGATCGCCCAGATGGAATTTTCGGAATATTTGGCCTTTTAGGCTTTGAGCCCAGCTTTTATTTCTCGAGAGCGACTCTCATTAGTGAAAGCTCATTAGTTCTATTGTTTCATTGGACATCTTGAGATCAAATTTCACTCTTGAACCAGTTGACATTTTCCTAAGTATTTTAGAGATAAGCCGTTGACAAATAGAATTCTACGCAATAAATTTCTTCTGCTACTATATATTTTCTTAGCGCGCCAACAAATTTTGACAAATGTCGGCATTAAGAAGAAAACGCGTATATAGATCCCATGTCCCGCAAAATTGTATCTCCGCTTATCTTTATTTCCTTTGTCGCAATAATCAATCAATCGACGAATTTATTACCTCGAGATTGCTTTTTCCGAGATTGCAGTCGCCATCGCGCGTGAAATCGCGCACGGTTGATACTGTTGATAGTAGGTAGTAGTGGAATTTCATTAAACTATTCCGGCTTTCACACCATTTCCCGATATCATGCGGATTATCGTTGATTGTTACAGCAATTGCGAGAATTGGATACTCGAACCTTGTCTTGACTCTGTATTATAGGCCAAAACACTATTAAATAGCAATAAAAATTTACGGCCAGTACACAATAATATATTAATATCTTTGTATCTCTGCGTTTGTTAGCAGACTTATAACTGCTCGTTGCTCCATAAATCCCAGATTTAATGTTTAATATTACAATATGGCAGTGTATCACTTAAAACTTAAATTATCTAGAAATCCATGAATAACTCACGTCACTTTTGTCGCGTAGAATCGTCGCAAAGCTCTCGAAGATCCTTGAATAAAAAATCAAAGAACTGTCCTTTCTATATAATTAAAGGTGCGAAGTCGCGGCGACATTTTAGCATGCGACGTTTAATTCGGCTGGTCTTCTCTATCATTAATTCCGCGGGAACGGTATTGAGCTTTAACCGACCGGATATGAGAACCGTCTAAATGTCAAAGGTTACGATTACCCGGGTACTGCGGCATTGCACCGCGCGTGCCTGCATCGCGGAAATTTCCAAAACACCTCTTCGGCAAGAATTAATCCGCGTTGTTGATTACACATTAATCTCGCGTTCATGTTCTCTCGAGCGTACAAAAAGGCTTGTTAAACCGTGCAGAAACCGCGAATGAAAAAAAAAACATCAATATTTTACAAATTTTCCTTTATTCTTAGATACATTATTTATTTTATCCTTATATTTTACCAATTTTATTTTACACACATTATTCTTTATTCTATCTTATAAAAGAGAGTGATTCATTTTGAGCGATACATCAACTTTTTGAAGTTGTGCGTTTTCTGAAAAAAAGGTTTCAAACGAAAGTTTGACAATTAGTGATATATCAAAAAGTTGGTATTACTTAAAACGAATCAGCCTACATATAAATAAATATCTTATAAAAATAATTTTTCTTTGAAAATGACTGATTGCTTATGTCGCGGCGATACATATCTTCGCGCGAATTATCTCCGAAGCGAAAGATAACGATTTCAAGTTAATGGATTGCTAGTTATATTGCAGCTCAAATATAGAAATATCTTCGGAATTGGAATGTCCAATGTCATTCCCGGCAGCTCGGAAATGGAAAGACCTATCGTCAAGGACTTTCATTTATCTTCTCGTTCTCGTTCGCTTTCTCGCTTATACAACAAACATTGATTGTTTCAGTTTCGGGATATGAGAGTCGAAATTCCCCGCGTGTTGTTGGCACTCTCTATATCTCTCTGGCACTTACTCGTACGTCCAAGTACTGAGAGCGTCTTAAACCCCTCATCCGCGAAATTCAACGATACAGCTGTCTCGAAACTTGCTCGGGTAATTACGAGTGCGGTTCCGTCCCTTCCATTTAATACCACTCACAGTTCGTCACAGAAAACATTCGCATTTATTTCTCTCCGACTTAAATGATCCTCAGATTTTTATTACTACGAAGCGGCACAAAACAAATGTTATAAAATCACGTTAAATATGAATGTTTAAAAGTTATTCGATGATAGGTGACAGGGATAAGCGTTGAATTTCTGCTCATAGATTGACCTGATTTCACAGGATTATCGGGAACGTCTCACGAGAATGAAGAGCAGACGTTACGGCGCCTCTTTATATGGTCAATACACAAGACATTATCGACCATATTATTCTTCTCTTGAAAAAATGATGAGAAGATTACGAGAACTGATATTATTCATCGCGGTAAATTTGTAATCTGGGCTGGAACTATAAATCGTTAATAATCTAAATTTCTAAATCGATGTATAAGGGAGTTGTCAAAAGTTTTTAAAATAAAAAGTTCTTAGAAATAATTTTAAAGTATTAAAAGAGCAGAGAAATATAATGTCACAGAAATTGAAGTTTATCATTCGGCAAACATAACACGGATTTAAAGAAACCATGACTTTCTATATGAAGTACGTTCTCGAGTACATCGTTAAATTTCCAGCTAAATCGGTGAGAGTATCAACGAGCTTCGAGTAGGAGCGGAAACTGTATATAGTTTTTCATCCGTGTAAGTTTTTTCGAGATTCGGTAATGAGACGTCTCGTTGAAAGCAGCCATGTTAAACTGGACGTTAACTGGATCGCGTTTTTCTATCGGACCGGCCGCGCAAACGCCACCTCTTTTCACTGCCGCTATTCACTGCTCTCTTAAATTCTTTTTTATGCACCGTTAATTAAAATAATATCGTATATCTACACGCGAAGAATTTCGATATTTTTGTATTGTGCAATAACAATTTAGTTGTTTCAATTTCTCTATTTATAGATTTTTGGGAAAATTCGCGCTTTTGCATTCACTTGTATTGTTTTATTTTACACAATAGAGATATAATTTAAACTAGAATTTATATTACAATTTAATATTTGCCTTAAATTGTTTCGGACGCGATATTAATTTAAGGTATAATGATATATAATTGATGCGCTTGTTTGTTTGGAATTAGCCCAAGAATTTCTGTGTATCTAAATATGTTATTCGTAGCGTGAGACTCAAATATAACACATAGTATCATATAGTGTTCTGTTGCTTTCCACGACGGCACTTTGGGAGTCATAATATACAATAGATGCTAGACTGTAGCATGTGCATAAAGTCAACGTTGAATGGAGAATGCTGGAACATTGTCACTATTGTATTCTGCACTGATAACTCACAAGTTTATTTAGGAATAAGCTACTAACTATTCAGCTTGTACAATCGCATTAGACGAAAATTACACGATGTGAAAATTATATGATAATATTACGCATAAAATGCTGCGTAAGAATTGTCGGACGGGCACAGCAGCGCTAAATTTTCTGCATGAAAATCTCTTTACTTTTGATCTCGCTTTTGATCAATTCTGTGTGTGTGCGTGTCACTCTTTTTTAATACATATATTTCTTATAGTGCCTTTGAAAAATTTTCGTCTGAAAATACAGTAATGTGAAATATGGTTCTGCAGTGATATTAAACTACACATATACACCCTCAAACGTAAAATACAAAAATCGTTCTGTATTTTTGTTGGATGAAACGTGGTAACGTCAAAGAATTGAATTATATATTTTTTACTTCTCTTTTTTTACAGTAATATTTATAAAGATTTGAAATGCAATATAAGCATTAAAGAAAGATGTACTATCGAAATTATTCTACATTCAAGGAGAAATATTTTTTAAAACGGTTGATGCTTTTATAAATTGTGTACTTGAGGTAATCAAACTAGTAATTGCGTAAATTGACATCCCTCGAAGTTCGAAGGGTGCGAAGCAAGGCGAGATTACAGGAACGAAGGCCACGATGCAAATATCGGGAAAGTTACCGGAATACATAAATCGTCGACAAAATGCGAAGTTTTTGATTGCCGCAATTTCGTTTACGCCCGCGCCGTCGTCCGCAGACAAAACGTAGTTTACATCTTATAAAATATAAACGACTTTTCCATATAATTTCAAAGGTATTCTGTATAATACATGAATTCTTGCCTGTACTAAAAAAGTATTCCTTGTTTGACGATTCTCGTAGCTATAGCTTAAAGGCCTCCACACACAAAATAACATAGCTACATATGCATAACATTATAAGATCGTCTAGACCAATGAGCATCCAACATAAAAAATGCTATGTTATGTAAATCAATAAGCATTGGTCTAGACTTATGTTATGCATATGCAGTTATATATATATATGCCATTTTGTGTGTGGGAGGTCTTAAGAAAAAAGATATCGGTATATCTCATTCGTATTTTTTGTCTTGTTTAAGGGTTCGATAAACCTTTTTTTCATTTTTCTTTCTTTTCAAATGTGTTATTTCTATTTGTTTTCTTGGTATCCGCTCGCGGCGTTCGTTCCGTAGTACACATGCTCTTAACAGATCAGCTATTTTTAGTATGAAAAGGGGAGTAGGATGCTCCAGTTATATGATACACCTTTATGGCTCTCCGGTTAAGGATTGAATTAGATCTTCGCGGAAAAAATTAAAACGAAATCTCTAGCGCTCGAGAGAAATACCCGACTTACAATTACTTCGATGTAGAATCGCAAGAGCGAGACTGACTTTGAATTTTTCTCGACTGTTTTGTCTCGAGTCTAGAAAAGGCGAGGAACGACACGGCCCATGATGGAAACGGCAGAAAAGCCGGCTACAAGGTAAATCGATACGAAACCACCACCAGCATCATCCAACGTTCTGACGACCCTTTGCCTTGCGTCTGCTATCTCTCGTTCCCTCGCAGCATTTACTTCTTCTTTAGCTCCCTTCCTGATCTCGATTTTTCAATCTCTCTTTCCTTCTCTTTATCTCACTGCGTCTTGGATTTCTTCGTTCGCATTATAGTCGATCTACCTTATACGACACGTGCCCATCACGTTCAAGCATGACCTCTATCAAGTTAGCCCCCCCACCATCGCAAAAAAAAATCCGCACCTATCAAAAAATTTAGTGCTATTATGTGCTAATTTGTTGCCCTAGTCCGGATTTTGTTGCTCAAACCGTTTAGCAGGAAACGGCGATCGAAATGGGGGGGCCAGCTTGTCGTCAAGCTAGCCCCCCCCATAATGAAAAGGTATATAGAGTGCTCGAATCAAAAAAACAAATACATCAGAATTTGTTGCTTTTTTGTTGCTCCAAGATAGCGTAAAAACATTTTGGAAATATAACATTTTTTAGAAAATACGTATATTCCAACATTGAACAGATAGCACTATATCTTAAACAACGTTATATTTCCAAAATGTTTTCACGCTATCTTCAAGCAACAAAATAGCAACAAATTCTGGTATAAACGTTTTTTCGATTTGAGCACTCTATATATATTTTTTTGGCATAGGGTGGGGCCAGCTTGACACAGGTTCTAGCCCCACCACATACTGAAAAACATACATAGAGTGCTCAAATAGAAAAAACCAATATACAGGAATTTGTTGCTTTTTTGTTGCTCCAAGATAGCGTGAAAACATTTTCAAAATATAACGTTTTTTAGAAAATACGTATATCCCAACATTGAACAGATAGCACTATATCTTAAACAACGTTATATTTCCAAAATGTTTTCACGCTATCTTCAAGCAACAAAATAGCAACAAATTCTGGTATAAACGTTTTTTCGATTTGAGCACTCTATATATATTTTTTTGGCATAGGGTGGGGCCAGCTTGACACAGGTTCTAGCCCCACCACATACTGAAAAACATACATAGAGTGCTCAAATAGAAAAAAACCAATATACAGGAATTTGTTGCTTTTTTGTTGCTCCAAGATAGCGTGAAAACATTTTCAAAATATAACGTTTTTTAGAAAATACGTATATCCCAACATTGAACAGATAGCACTATATCGTAAACAACGTTATATTTCCAAAATGTTTTCACGCTATCTTCAAGCAACAAAATAGCAACAAATTCTGGTATAAACGTTTTTCGATTTTGAGCACTCTATATATATTATTTGGCATAGGGTGGGGCCAGCTTGACACAGGTTCTAGCCCCACCACATACTGAAAAACATACATAGAGTGCTCAAATAGAAAAAACCAATATACAGGAATTTGTTGCTTTTTTGTTTGCTCCAAGATAGCGTGAAAACATTTTCAAAATATAACGTTTTTTAGAAAATACGTATATCCCAACATTGAACAGATAGCACTATATCGTAAACAACGTTATATTTCCAAAATGTTTTCACGCTATCTTCAAGCAACAAAATAGCAACAAATTCTGGTATAAACGTTTTTCGATTTGAGCACTCTATATATATTTATTTGGCATAGGGTGGGGCCAGCTTGACACAGGTTTCTAGCCCCACCACATACTGAAAAAACATACATAGAGTGCTCAAATAGAAAAAACCAATACACAAGAATTTGTTGCTATTTTGTTGCTTTAAGATAGCATAAACAAATTTTCGAAATATAAGGTTCTGTAAATAATACCACTATTCAATAAATACTGCATCTCCGCGTGGACCGTTATCTAACACGTCGTAGGTTAAAGTTAAGTAAAAGAATTTGTTGCTCGGGTCTTTTTGGTACTAAAATATTCTATGGACAGTGCCCTACCAAAATATGCAACATATGATTTTGTTGCTCGCTCTTAACTGCAAATAAATACATTGTTTACCTCCGCGCCGACCGTTATCGAACACGTCGTAGGCTAAAAGTTAAGTAAAAGAATTTGTTGCTCGGGTCTTTTTGGTACTAAAATATTCTATGGACAGTGCCCTACCAAAATATGCAACATATGATTTTGTTGCTCGCTCCTAACTGCAAATAAATACATTGTTTACCTCCGCGCCGACCGTTATCGAACCACGTCGTAGGCTAAAAGTTAAGTAAAAGAATTTGTTGCTCGGGTCTTTTTGGTACTAAAATATTCTATGGACAGTGCCCTACCAAAATATGCAACATATGATTTTGTTGCTCGCTCCTAACTGCAAATAAATACATTGTTTACCTCTCCGCTGACCGTTATCTAACACGTCGTAGGCTAAAAGTTAGTGAAAGAATTTGTTGCTCGGGTCTTTTTGGTACTAAAATATTCTATGGACAGTGCCCTACCAAAATATGCAACATATGATTTTGTTGCTCGCTCCTAACTGCAAATAAATACATTGTTTACCTCCCCGCTGACCGTTATCTAACACGTCGTAGGCTAAAAGTTAGTGAAAGAATTTGTTGCTCGGGTCTTTTTGGTACTAAAATATTCTATGGACAGTGCCCTACCAAAATATGCAACATATGATTTTGTTGCTCGCTCCTAACTGCAAATAAATACATTGTTTACCTCCCCGCCGACCGTTATCTAACACGTCGTAGGCTAAAGTTAGTGAAAGAATTTGTTGCTCGGGTCTTTTTGGTACTAAATTATTCTATGGACAGTGCCCTACCAAAATATGCAACATATGATTTTGTTGGCTCGTTCCTAACTGCAAATAAATAAATTGTTTATCTCCGCGCCGACCGTTATCTACGACTTCAATGGCTAAAAGTTAAGTGAAAGAATTTGTTGCTCGGGTCTTTTTGGTACTAAATTATTCTATGGACAGTGCCCTACCAAAATATGCAACATATGATTTTGTTGCTCGCTCCTAACTGCAAATAAATACATTGTTTACCTCCCCGCTGACCGTTATCTAACACGTCGTAGGCTAAAAGTTAGTGAAAGAATTTGTTGCTCGGGTCTTTTTGGTACTAAATATTCTATGGACAGTGCCCTACCAAAATATGCAACATATGATTTTGTTGCTCGCTCCTAACTGCAAATAAATACATTGTTTTACCTCCCCGCTGACCGTTATCTAACACGTCGTAGGCTAAAAGTTAGTGAAAGAATTTGTTGCTCGGGTCTTTTTGGTACTAAAATATTCTATGGACAGTGCCCTACCAAAATATGCAACATATGATTTTGTTGCTCGCTCCTAACTGCAAATAAATACATTGTTTACCCTCCCCGCTGACCGTTATCTAACACGTCGTAGGCTAAAAGTTAGTGAAAGAATTTGTTGCTCGGGTCTTTTTGGTACTAAAATATTCTATGGACAGTGCCCTACCAAAATATGCAACATATGATTTTGTTGCTCGCTCCTAACTGCAAATAAATACATTGTTTACCTCCCCGCCGACCGTTATCTAACACGTCGTAGGCTAAAAGTTAGTGAAAGAATTTGTTGCTCGGGTCTTTTTGGTACTAAATTATTCTATGGACAGTGCCCTACCAAAATATGCAACATATGATTTTGTTGCTCGTTCCTAACTGCAAATAAATAAATTGTTTATCTCCGCGCCGACCGTTATCTACGACTTCAATGGCTAAAAGTTAAGTGAAAGAATTTGTGCTCGGGTCTTTTTGGTACTAAATTATCTATGGACAGTGCCCTACCAAAATATGCAACATATGATTTTGTTGCTCGCTCCTAACTGCAAATAAATACATTGTTTACCTCCCCGCTGACCGTTATCTAACACGTCGTAGGCTAAAAGTTAGTGAAAGAATTGTTGCTCGGTCTTTTTGGTACTAAAATATTCTATGGACAGTGCCCCTACCAAAATATGCAACATATGATTTTGTTGCTCGCCTCCTAACTGCAAATAAATACATTGTTTACCTCCCCGCTGACCGTTATCTAACACGTCGTAGGCTAAAAGTTAGTGAAAGAATTTGTTGCTCGGTCTTTTTGGTACTAAAATATTCTATGGACAGTGCCCTACCAAAATATGCAACATATGATTTTGTTGCTCGCTCCTAACTGCAAATAAATACATTGTTTACCTCCCCGCCGACCGTTATCTAACACGTCGTGGCTAAAAGTTAGTGAAAGAATTTGTTGCTCGGGTCTTTTTGGTACTAAATTATTCTATGGACAGTGGCCCTACCAAAATATGCAACATATGATTTTGTTGCTCGTTCCTAACTGCAAATAAATAAATTGTTTATCTCCGCGCCGACCGTTATCTAAGACTTCAATGGCTAAAAGTTAAGTGAAAGAATTTGTTGCTCGGGTCTTTTTGGTACTAAATTATTCTATGGACAGTGCCCTACCAAAATATGCAACATATGATTTTGTTGCTCGTCCTAACTGCAAATAAATATATTGTTTATCTCCGCGCCGACCGTTATCTAACACGTCGTAGGCTAAAAGTTAAGTAAAAGAATTTGTTGCTCGGGTCTTTTGGTACTAAAATATTCTATGGACAGTGCCCTACCAAAATATGCAACATATGATTTTGTTGCTCGCTCCTAACTGCAAATAAATACATTGGTTTACCTCCGCGTCGACCGTTATCTACGACTTCGATGGATAAAAGTGTAAGTTAAAGAATTTGTTGCTCTGGTCTCTTTGGTATTAAATAGTAGCGGAAGGATATAGGACGACAACGCAACATGTCCTTTGAAGTTTCCCG
Organism: Leptothorax acervorum; assembly: GCA_035220615.1. NCBI lineage: Eukaryota > Metazoa > Arthropoda > Insecta > Hymenoptera > Formicidae > Leptothorax > Leptothorax acervorum. The sequence continues at coordinate 66 of JASTWQ010000030.1, read as the reverse complement.
ACAAGATAAAAAGTCGTGGAAAACAAGCGCGGCACAGGAGCGACTTTTTTCGCGCGGCAGAGTACT